>OY987328.1:111872268-113297606 GCA_963920685.1 Polydrusus tereticollis
TCTCTCCGGCTTTCGATGCTCGAATGACTCTGCTAATGAAGCACCACTGTTTAAACTATTTTTTAAATACTAGAACCCATTTCGCCTAAGTTCTAGTCTAATTACAACTTCTTTACCTCTAAAATTAACCGGCCTCGAATCTTGATCCAATAGGGTGAGGGAAATATTGTAAATGCTCGTTTCTCTTACCGGTAGAAAAATTAAATTTCTTGGCTCGATATTTATACTGAAGCCAGGATCGACTGTTGGAGAGAATTCGTATAAGGTATGTGAAGGATTATTTGTATAATATGAGCCGGAAATAATATTGCACTCTATGCGTATAGTAACAACTTGTATTATTTCTACAGGTAGATCTGATTCATGCACAACACCTGCTGATAGTTTACGTTGAGAAAAACCTAATAATCTTGCTATACTATCTTCTGGCTGAAAATTTAGGTCGTATTGGCTTCTCAACTCGCACCTTAGCGTATTATTATTAGGTTTCAACGAAAAGGCGTGATTGCGCTCGTCTAAAGTAGCGTGTGAATCAAGAATGCGATTCTGAACAAACGTTTCGATATCCTGCAGTTCGTACGACCCCGTAGGTATCTTCAATATCTTTTCCACGTTATTTTCAGTATAGTAAATCTTGTTTTTTCCTGATTCAATGTTTGGAATTGTATTCCAAGTATTCAGCGATATAAGTGCAAGAGAGTATTCGTAGTTTGGGTCAAGTTCTATTGGAGGAACAAAGTGTGCTTCAAGCTGGTGAGAACGACCTTTTAGCGTAAACGTCTGAGACATGACTGTTGTAAGGGGCTTTGAATGATATGTTTTATAGAGATTTATTGTAGAGAAAAGCCAATGCTAGATGTCCACAATTGGATGATCCAAAGTCCTGATACTGATCGTAATTAAAGCAAATTTTACAATTTTTCATATATTTTATAAATTCCTTGGGTGGTTTCAAATTGCCAAAACTATCGAAATAAACAACTTTATCACCGCGTTTCTTATAAGCTACCCAATGTGTTCCGAATCCGACGTTTCGATCTAAATTGACAACACCACACTCAGTATGGTTAGGTGATTTTGGAAGAGTATCTCGCATAAAGACCCCCCTAAAGTTGGGTATCTTTAATTGAGATGTATAGTTTTTGATGTCTTCATCGGTTAACGGGTGTTTGGGCAGCTTCAGTGGTAGTTTTTTGGCATTTTTCTTAGATATAATCCATACCCTGATTTATACTTCTTTAAATATAGACCGCTACCCTTTTTCCCTAAAGCAATGGCTTCCATCGTTTCATTGTGGCGTTTAGCTTCTTGTAGCTTGTCTCTCCCACTTTGAACATCATTGACGGTTTTTGCAATACCGGCCACCCCGCCGCTGAGAGCACCCAAAGCACTAAGCCCGGCAAATATTGGTATCAAAGGAAGGATCCCGCCAGTCTTAGGGAGTGGTATAACCCTCGGTATACTAATTTTTCTACGTCCACCGGCTTTCTTTATCGACATGCGTGCTGCTTTTAGTAAGTTACTCAAGGTCTTTTTCTTGGTTATATCACCAGCACCGTGTTTACTAAGCTTATTCACAATCGAAGTCAAGCTTTTGCACCCCGCCCCCAACTTACGTTTAACCTTCATAGCGTTAGTAACTAGCCAAGCTGATGTTTTTTCGCCAAAACTGGAGTCGTTGGCTTTCACGCGCTCCCACGCTCTATTTTCAAGTATTTTATCTGCCTGATGTCTTTGTTTCAAGTCTTGAGACTGAGAGTATGCAATGTCGTGATCTCGACAAAAACTGTCCAATTTATTTTTTGGGGGATCACCTCGAGCTAAACGTTCTTTTAATCGAGTGCCGGGACCACAATATGAATAACCAGGTAAATGAAGTTCAAACGGGAGTCGATTTATGGTACTATTTAAGACACCTGCACCCTGCAACGTTGTCATTACAAATAAAGTTCTTGAAGAGAAAAGAGTCTATTTATAGTAATGCGGAAGCAGAAACAAAAACACCACCTAAATATTCAAAATTTCGATATGCCCAAACAGAAACAAACAAACAAACACGGGCAGCTTTTTCCAAACACCATTAGGGCGTTAATATGTGGACCGAGTAATTGTGGAAAAACCAATGTAATGATGAGTCTATTAACTGACGCCAATGGTTTAAAATTTCAAAATGTGTACGTTTATTCGAAATCTTTACAACAGGAAAAATATGATTTCCTCCGAGAAACATTGAAACATTGTCGTTTGGGGTATTTCACATATGGTGAGAATGATGATGTAATAGACCCGTCAACTGCTCAACCCGACTCTGTATTCATCTTTGACGATGTGGCTTGCGAGAAACAGGATAAAATTAGAAATTATTTCTGTATGGGCCGTCATAATGATATCGACTCATTCTATCTCTCGCAAACATATTCAAAAGTACCCAAACAGTTGATTCGCGATAATGCCAACGTGTTAGTTTTGTTTAAACAAGACGAGCTAAACTTGAAACATATTTATAGCGATCATGTAAACACGGACATGTCTTTCGATTCGTTTAAACGCATTTGCTCTGAATGTTGGAATGATAAATATGGGTTTTTAGTCATGGTTAAAGACAACGACATTAATAAAGGCAGATATCGTAGTAAATTCGATACCTATATAATACTATAACGTCATCATATGTAGTAAGTATCACCGTCATCATTGTAAAGAATAGACCATTTAGTCGCAATGTCTCGACAATTTAACAGCTATGATAAGAATGTTAAACGTCGCATAATTGATGCCTCTAATACAATAAGAAGGAAATACTTGGCTTTAAAGCTGGAAAGAAACGAAGAAGATGCTGCGCTTAACAAGTTTTTAACACCAGTTACTACCCCGCTAAATATGCTTGTACCGCTTATGGAAAAGAGAGCCAAGAAGCCAAAGATTAAAACTGAACCGACAGAGGCGATTGTAAAAACAAAACCAGAAGAAGTTCAATTTTTGCCCAGAGAAGCGGAAGTTAGGTATGGAGATTTGGTTGATAATGAGGAAATCGAGGATGATGTGTTTGAAGAGAATACCCCACAAGATTTAAAGGAGGTATTTGAAACTACTATGAGAACGAATCCGGCAATTTTCGAGGAATTTACCAGTCAATATCCTCCAATTTCTCACGAATATTTAAAAATGTATTGGACAAGTTCCCCTGATTTGGATGACTCACAAGGTCTAACATACAATTTTGAAAATGGTAAATGGACAATAGGTTCTCTGTCGGTGGACTTTTTGCAAAATGGAGACATTAAAGTAGGCGATGTCGCTTATCCAGGAAGTCAGGGTCTATATGAGTTATTGTTTTTAAAGAATCCCATCAATCGTAAGAAAGATGATGATGTGCATTATAAAGACATATTAGTGCGCACTAATGCATATAGGCGGTTAAGTAATGGTCAACTAAAAGGTAGCAAATCGGAAAAATATAAAAATATTATTAGACCGCTACTAACATCTTCAACACGAGGATCAACGTCCTTGTTGCAATCATCAGCATCTTCTCATGCTAGAAATCTTAGAAGTTCTTCGAACAAAACACCGCCTATTAGTAGAATGCCTGTAACAAGATCTAAACTGAAATCTGGGAATGCATTAATGGAGTACAACGAAAGACCAAAGGAATTTGTATATTACGACGATGTAAATGAGCTAGTTGAGCGAATGAAGAAGCTTGAGGCCTCCGAACATGTTGGTAATAATAATAATTGGAACGAGATTCAGAATATTTTACAGGAATTGCAGAGACTTGGAATTATTGAATTCTATAAATAAACATGTAATTCCTTAAAAGCATCATTAAAGTATTAATCATGAATAAGTTTGGACGTTCTTTACCTTCCCCCTACAGGGTTCCGAGAGTTTTACCAGCACCCACCATACTTTCCTTCACTAGGGATGGTGATTACAATTTTAGGGAACATAAGCTTTGTAATGTCAGTCCCCCAACAGATGATACAGATGGCGTTAATAAAAAATTTTTAGATGATGCAATTTCTGTTATTTACATGAAAATTATTGCTTCTTCAAACGAGTGTGTTAAGCTGGTTAACGATACTGCCAATAGCATCGAAGGTAGCATGAAGGCTGTATCTGCAGAAATACGCGATTTAAATGATCGTTTGCTAAAGTCTTCTACCAGTATTTCAAGAATAACAAGAGATATTTCAACAATTAATGATCGTTTTAATGCAATTGATGTTAAATTGAAATTAGTTGACAATTACCAGCAAGAAGCCATGAAAATAGTGCAACCAGAGTTCGATAAACTCGAGGACCTCTTACATAGTTACATGCATGTAAAAATCGAAAATTCTTTTGCACCTTTAGCTGCAGACTTGAAGAAACTTGATGAAAAAGTAACTAAATTAGCAGATACAGTTGATAGGGGTATATAAATTGACTAACATGTTTCAAATATTTCACTTTATTAACAAAATGCCCAAGGGTATCATCACTAAGGCGCGAGAACAGGTTGTTAAAGAGTTACACGCCCCAGCTCGTTCGAAATTTAAACGTCATAGATTTATCCAATATGGTTTAGATGATACATTTGCATCCGATCTTGCGCAACTCGATCAATATGCGCGCGAAAATAGGGGGTATAAATACATACTTGTTGTTATCGATTCGTTTTCGAAATTTCTCTGGGCAAGACCCATAAAGGCGAAAACTGCTCAAGAAGTAACCAAAGCGATGGAAAATATTTTTAGACACTCCAAGCGAATCCCGAAAAAGTTAGTTACAGATAATGGAAAGGAATACTACAATACAAGTTTTCAAAATCTTATGAAGACGCATAAAATACATCATTATAGCACTTTCAGTATCTTGAAGGCTTCAATTGCGGAGCGAGTAATTCGAACAATTAAAGAAAAGCTTTTTAGATTGTTTACTTTAAATGGAAATCATCGATGGATTGATTTTTTGGAGGAAATCGTGAATACATACAATGCTACTAAACATCACACGATTGGCATGAAGCCGTCGGATGTTAATAAGAGTAACGCGGATAAGTTATTAAACTCTGTATATACACATCTAAAGGTTGTGGGGAAACAAAAATTTGGGGTTGGGGACATTGTTCGTATAAGTAAATCCAAGCATGTCTTTGAAAAGGGTTATGTACCTAATTGGACAGCCGAGCTTTTCAAAATTTCCAAGGTTAATATAACAAATCCTACAACCTATATATTGGAGGATATGCAGGGACGACCAATCAGTGGAGGATTTTATGAAGCGGAATTACAGAAAACTAAACAGTCTGATGTATTTCTTATTGAAAGAATTATACGGAAAAAGGGGAAGAAAATGTTTGTCAAGTGGCTTGGCTTTGATAATTCACACAACAGCTGGGTGGACATGATAAAAGATGTTGTTTAGTTTGCTAGAATTGAGTGTTATGCAGACTCATTTGGATAAATACGTCATATTTCGTAATAATCAGCTAGTATTATAGTATAAGATGTACTGCAAACAGTGCCACTGTGAGGTGACTAAAGGTCATAATCGTACAACGAAACATAAGGAAAACTGTGGGGAGATTGTAGGCTCTGGTATTAAACTTATTCAAACAGCTTTTAAGAATAGAGTGAATACCTATCACATATCGACAAATAATAATTTGACTGATGTTAAGCTGTTCCTGAAAGACTTGAAACATAAGGTTCTAACGGTGTTAGCGGAGCAGTTGAGTCTTCATCGAGTTATATCAATGAATATGGAACTTTATGGTGTATATCTACAACCATCAACGCAGGAACAAGAAATTAAATCATTTAATTCGAGATATAGCGTGATTCATCCAGGTACTAATTTAGAACATGTGTTTGAACTATATAAAAATAACCTACTTAAAAAAGCTTTAGAATTTACCGAGATGGGTAGCGGGTGGGTCTTGTCGCAACTTTTATTCCTAGAACTTAAAATTAATAAATATTCAGGAGTGGGGATAGTCAGAGTGTAGTCGATAATTTGCTTGGACGGTTTCAGTACTTTTTTAGTCATGGGCGAATACGTTGTTGAAGAAGATTCAAGAAGTTTGTCTCCTTGGAGATATCTTGATAGCATGATATTAAGAAGTAGAGAAGACATTAATAATGAGAAAAAACTGTTGAACGAGATGCATTATTCCGCTGGAAATTATAAGATAATCGTTGGCCTTAGTGTAGCTAGAGGAATGGTGCCGAGTGTGAAGTTAATAAATACTGTTTTAAATTTACCTGAGGAAAAAGTTGCAGCATCACTAGCCAATTTCGAGTGGCATGAGTTTCTCGAAATCGCGTCCAAAATGGTTGAAGATGATACATTATTAAGAATTGATTCTGAAACTGAAAATTTTACAGTGTCGTCCGTTACATTGTTGAGTGAAAAAATAATAAATCTTGTGTGTAATAATACAACGTTATGTTTCTGTTCTCATGACATAACCTCATTTGTTAATATAAGTCACATTATTAATTATAGATTGAACCTGATAAAAAATTTAGATTTTATGGCATTTTATGATAACTTTTTAAGTTATATGAACATTAATGAAGGCATCCAAGGAAACTTTTTTGAGATTATTAAAAATATTTGTAGTTTAAACATGTCTGAACAAGCTATTTACATGTTGGAACTAATACACTTTAATCCCAAGAAGGTACTAGATGACTTTGATAGAATACAAATGTGTAATATTTGATGATAATAAATGTATATTAACCCGTTTTATTGGTTTTATTTCATAGTATTCTTACAACACTTTAGATAGCAACATCTCCTAAAATATGTGGAGATGATGGTTATAGTTTGCTTCGTAATTTTGAAGATAGGCTAATTACGTTCGCTAATTGGCCTAGCAAGCTCAATCCTGAAGAGTTGGCAAGTGCAGGGTTTTATTACACTGAGAGATTGGATATTGTCAGGTGTTCATTTTGTCATTGTGAGTTTGATAGTTGGTATGTGGGAGATGATCCTTTGAAAGATCATTATAAGAATGTCAAGCATTGTGAGCTAGCTAAAGTCTTATGGAGATGCCGCCAATTGAGAAAAAATAAACCGATAAAGTGTACAAAAGAGAAGAAAAACAAGAGTTTCTCATATACCGACGCCATTTGTATGCTAGTAATATTTATAATTTTTATGAGCGTCTGGTACCAATCTCGTGAAGTAATAAAGGTTTTAGTGAATGGAATTTAGATCATTCTGCCTACAGTCATGGCGGCGTTAAGTTCATCCTATATTCTCTTGACTGCCTTAGTACAAAATGTGTTTTACGTTTACGCTCCGTATAATGTATTGAATGCATCGGTAATGTAGGGAACTCCACCCTTTTCTGCAAACAACACATGGCTTCAAATGACATATGAACAAATTGATAATAGACATACGGCTGTTTTTAAATCAAACGCTCCAACAGTTGGTTAACCCATATCCGCGAAACAATTTTTTTCTCGCGCATGCTGACTGTTAAATTTGGTTCTATTTACTCAATCAACCCCGTTCCTTTTCTAAACAACCTATGACGTCACCCTAAACACGCGACATGTATTAGCTATACTAAGGTCACAATTTCATCGGGAATATATATTTTAGGGAATTTGGGGAGCCTGGGAGGTCTTTGTATACTTACTTTACATCTTCCCTGTATAGATTTTTGTACAAAATTACACAAGTAATTTTTATCTGTTCAAAGAAATGCATTTTTGCATATAAATGACACAATATATTGTTGTAAATTACCAGTGGTCAATTAGCATAAATAAATCATTATCTAAACACGAGCCGTGTGTAACTAATGATTTGCATATTAATGATACATTCGCATCGCACTCGTCAAGGTTATTTTCCATCCTCTGACCTGACCATGGATTATTAAAATTCAATTAAAAGCTTGAAGGATATAATAAAATTTGAAATACAGGGGGGATCTTCAAAATAGTTTTGTGATTTGGCCCGATCAACCCCATTCTTTTTTTAAACGACTTATTACATCACCCTAAGCACGCGACATGTATTTGCAATCTTTCGCCCCCCTGCCGTTAGGGCATTAGCTATACTAACTTTAGCCCTATTGGCCCGATCAACCCCGTTCTTTTTTTAAACGACTCATGACGTCACCCTAAATACGCGACATATATTTGCAATCTTTCGCCCTCCTGCCGTTAGGGCATTAGCTATACCAACTTTGGCCCTATTGGCCCGATCAACCCCGTTCTTTTTTTAAACCACTCATGACGTCACCCTAAACACGTGACATACATCAGCTGTCGATTTTGACATTTGACAGGTGACATCTGACAGGTGACAGTTCTTAATTGACAGGTGACAGATGTCATTTTCGAGTCACGCGCAAGAACCCATTTCATAGACCCCAACTACGCATGCGCAATATCCTAGGCCCATTGGTTCCGGAGATATGAGTCATAAAAAATCCCTCCGAAAATTAACATTGGAGGGCCCTATGATGGTGAACTCTCCAATTATTACTACTCATGGTGTCAGGATATGCTGCTGGCCAATTATTGCCACCAAGGGTGGTGTACAAGAGCAACGTATTTGAAAATTGGTGTACGTAATCACGTCGCTAAATTAAAGTTTTTCCTTTAATAAGTTCTTTAGTTTATAGTTGTTTCTTAAAGATACCATGGCAGTTACCAATAAGCCTTTAAAGTTTTGAATAAATAAATCTTATAAAAAAATCTAATAAATTATATGTATTTTACTGATACCCTTGTCTTTTTGATGTAAACGAAGCAAAATAAAATAGTGCAATGTAGTATTTTCCATGCCTGATTTTCTACCGGGACTACTTTGTCACAAAACTAAATAGACCGCGACTTAAATTAAAATTTCATAAGGTGACAAAGTGGCCCCAAGCTTGCGTAGCTATATTTTTTGTGCCCAAACCCAACGCAGTATAATAAAATTATGCCACCACTAAGGTATATATTACATTTTACAAATGCGGTTTGGTAAGATTAAATTACTATTTTTTTTTTTGGTTAAAAGTAAGAAACTGGATTGTGAACTTTAATAAACCCTTTTGTGGCTTTTATAATTTTTATTACATGACTAGGTAAGTATAAAAAATGGTTATAACGGAAAATTAGTAAAAATTACTATATTTCTTTACTAAAATTTTTAATAGAATCTAGAAAATAATAATAATTAAAATAAGACGGTTTAAGAATAAACTATTTAAATTTTTATTGCACTATATTTACAAAATATCAAAAAATATAGAAACGCTCATTACTCAGTCGCACACTCACGCACCACACCAAGCTACATATAGACGCGACTGGCTCCCACCTTAAGAAAAACAAGCTGCACTAGAAAATTATAAAAATATCATTAGGAAAATAAGAAAAGTATTACCATATTAGCATACAATCAACAAAGCAGCAAAAACAATAAAATTGTCAGCACCCAAACCCACCCAAGAAGTTGTTCTGAACAGAAGTATGATAAAGAAGAGGAGTGAAAGATAAAGACCTAACTCAATGTCCAAATTTAAGTCAATATAGTATCGCTTATAAAATTTTCGTGGGAATACCAGTATTTTACTAAAAGAATATAAGTAGTAGAAACTCCTAAATAATAAGCCGCCGCAGTCACATTCACCCATTAAAGGGGTCGTATCTCTAACCTTTACCCTTATGTGTTTCAAGTTCAAACTTGTTAATTTTGACCCCGATTTTGTGTTTTCTGATACTACAGTGCTAATATGTGACGTTTGGCGGACTTATTAGCAGAATCGAATCTGGAAGTTGCGACCAAAATAAAAAAAGATCAAATATATTTCATTAAACCCTGTATAAAAGCAAATAAAAAATGTTACAAAAATATTTAAATAGAAATACAAAAGGAATTTTAAATATTTAATTATTATAACAAAAGTTGGTGGTAAGAAATCCAACTAAGATAAATAGAATTTACAAAAGAATATTACAGATTTTGCAATATCCATTAGTAAAATATCCAAAGCTGGTTGGTAGCTTTTTGGTTTTTAACAAAGTTTTTTTTTCCGTGTATATACAACAGATTTTTAAATTACGGTTAAATCCAATTTTAATTTCCTTTAATATTATTAACAAATACTAATAAATTGTAAAAGCTAATCAGCTGCTTAAACCATTGATGTAAATCAGTGAATTATAAGATAAAACAAATAGAAATTTAATTTCTAGGATTTCACATTGTATAAGTCGCGTATAATTACCATAAAATCGGTTTAATAAAAGATATTAAATCGTTGTAAATTACCAATAGACGTATTTATTGCACAATAAAAAAAATTTTAAAATTAAGCCCATAAAATTATCTCATTATTATTATTACTCTTATAAAATACAAATATACAAGTATGTCTCTAATAGGTCTTTACAAAGTGATAGCACAAATTTCACTTCTTCATTTAAATTAAATTATTTCCGAAATGGTTGCTGGGAGTGAAACGTACCATGTATCAAAGCTGTAAGTAAGTTTATAAAAAAATATGTTTTAGTTACTTAAAGTAACTAAGATATTTTTTATTTGTCAAATTTATGTCGAAAATAACTTCGGTACTTTTGAAAATAAAGGTAAATAAGTTACTTTAAAAGTAACTAAGATACTTTTAAAGTAACTAATGAACCAAAAATTCACACGTGTCGTTTTCTTGGTTCCTTATAAAGGTTTCTTGTTTCTTGTTTATTTAGTTTAGTTACTTTATTTTGTGTTTAATTAATAGTTTTAGTTAAACAGGTTTCAAATAAAACTTCATTTTTGGTTCTTTGTTAGCTCTTCTTCTTTGTTTAAAATTCATAAGATTGTATTTGCATTGTTTAAACTTATGCATATTTACTATAATAATGCGTTCTTTATACAGTAAAACCTCTGTTTGCGACCGCCTCTACAGGGTGGTGATAAAGTTTGGAATAATATGAATATTTCTGAACAGGTTAACTTAAAAAAAAAAGCGCTCAGACACGTCGATTTTTATTTTTATTTCTGCATTTTTTAGCTAATACTAGAATATACAGGGTGTTACATAAATGAATTATCACGTCAATGTCACTTTTTGTAAATGGAATACCCTGTATATTATTTAATTTTTTGATTCTACGCAAGATTCTAAGCAGATTTCGTTTATGATGTCCTATACCTATCTTCAACTGTTTACGAATTATTGACAATTGAAAATTAGACATCTTCAATGAAAATAAACATATAAATTAAATTGTTTGAGCGTTTTTTTTTAAGTTAACCTATTCACAGATACTTCTATTATTCCCAACTTTATTTTTATTCGTATAGAGTGTCTCAGAAAATCAGTATTAATTTCAAGTTTGTTTTTATAAACGAAATTACACTGTTTTAAATTTTAAACATATTATTTTATTTAATGAACATTATTTACAATAAAGGAATAGGCCTGCCTATTTTAATAAATGTTAAAAGTGGTATCCATTCACTGCTCTACAATGACCCAATCTATCCACAAACCCTCTTTAGACGTTAGGAACAATATCTGGGGTAATTTGCCGTAACGTGGCTCTTATTCTTATTTTCAAGTTTTCTAAATTTTGTGGTTTATTTTTGTATACTCTCTCATTAACGTAGCCCCGAAAGAAGAAGTCGAGCGCAGTTAAATCGGGTGACATTGGTGGCCACTCTATTTCGCCCCGTCGGCCTATCACACTATGATGAAACGTATTGTCCAAATATCTTCGAACATTTGCGCTAAAATGGGCAGGAGCCCCATCTTGCTGAAACCAAAGTATATCATCAAACGTATCTGGAACATCTTGATTTGGAAATAGTGTAATTAAGGCAGGTACATACAAGTTCTTCGTCTAGAAATGACAGGTATCGTTCGCCATTCAATGTCCCCTCAAAAAAATATGGCCCGATGATTCTATTCTCAACAATTCCCGCCCAAACATTAATTTTCTCCCTATACTGCGTATGGCCCTCTCTATACCATTGTGGATTTTCATTTGACCAATAACGAAAATTTTGCTTATTTACTTCCCCATTAAGGCATAATGTGGCTTCATCAGAGAAAATCACGTTTTTTACAAAATTTTATTATTATTTTGGCAGATATCCATCATTACCTCACAAAACTGATTCCTTCTGTCCGGATCATTGTCATATAGCTCTTGAACTATTTTTATTTTATAAGGACGCAACTTTTCTTTTCTTAAGAACTTCACAATAGCTGAATGATCCACATCAATGTTGTCTTGGTTTGAAAGACATCTAGTACTTAAATGAGGATTTTCTTCCAGCGACATTAAAAAATCAATTTTAGTGTCTTCAGGGATGCCTGGTCGTCCTGAACGCGGCTTGTCTCTGACATGTCCGAAATTATTAAATTTATTTATTAATTTACTTACAGTAACCTGACTGATTGGCTGTCTCCCCGGGTATTTATTATTGAACATCTCACACACTTCTTCTTGCGTTCAAGTTTTATCTCCACAACCAGCCATAATGAGGATCTCGATTCTTTGCGTTTCTGTTAAGAACATTATGATAAAATAATACAAAATAATCAAATAATCACAAGGCCAAACCATGCTGACGTCCAAAGAGAGTTTGCGGATAGATTGGGTCGCTGTAGAGCTGTGAATGGATACCACTTCCAAAATTTATTAAAATAGGCAGGCATATTCCTTTATTGTAAATAATGTTCATTAAATAAAATAATATGTTTAAAACTTAAAAAAGTGTCATTTCGTTTATAAAAACAAACTTGAAATTGATACTGATTTTTTGAGACACCCTATACGAATGGAAATAAAGTTGGAAATAATAGAAATATCTGTAAACAGGTTAACTTAAAAAAAAACGCTCAAACAATTCAATTCATATTTTTATTTTAATGAAGATGTCTAATTTTCAATTGTCAATAATTCGTAAACAGTTGAAGATAGGTATATAGGACATCATAAACGAAATCTGCTTAGAATCTTGCGTAGAGTCAAAAAATGAAATAATATACAGGGTATTCCATTTACAAAAAATGACATTGACGTGATAATTCATTTATGTAACACCCTGTATATTCTAGTATTGGCTAAAAAAACGCAGAGATAAAAATAAAAATCGACGTGTCTAAGCGTTTTTTTTTAAGTTAACCTGTTCAGAAATATTCCTATTATTCCAAACTTTATCACCGCCCTGTATAAAGTGACCACCTGCGTTAAACGACCGGTTATGAATTTCTCCATATTTAAAAATGAAAATCCCATTATTTTATACTCCTTTTTACCGATCCATCTGTTAAACGACCGCGGGCACTCATCATCGGAATTTTTCGTAAACACTAATGCTAAAAACAGCCTCCATCAGGGGCAGTAAAACCCGAGTCGACAATTCTTAAGAAATATAGGTACAGGGTTATCCAACCAAGACTAGACAAGGCAATTTTTTGACTTTTCCTGTACTTTTATAAAAAAACTGAAATAGCCATCTTAAGTCATTTTCTCACGCGAATTCGAATATCTTCAGCAAAAAACAATTGAACATTTTCAAATATTCACGTTAGAACCAAAACACACAAAAAGTGTTCAAAACAAAACTAATGTTAACAACCGATTTATCAACCTTTAAGATAAATTAAATGGATTCGCCTGCAATAAAGTAATTAGTGTATGTACAGGGTTATCCAACCAAGACTAGACAAGGCGATTTTTTGACTTTTCCTGTACTTTTATAAAAAAACTGAAATAGCCATCTTAAGTCATTTTCTCACGCGAATTCGAATATCTTCAGCAAAAAACAATTGAACATCAAACAAAAGTACTAGGGGTCACTTTGATATTTTTTTAAATGGGATGCCGTATTTTTAATAAGCTTATCCGATTTCTCATATAAATTTTGATCTAAAATGTTGAATTTTTAATTTAAAAAAAAAATAAAAAAAAAATTTAAAACTGAAGAAAAAAGGCGTTTTTGAATTAAAAATCCAACATTTTAGATCAAAATTTATATGAGAAATCGGATAAGCTCATTAAAAATACGGCATCCCATTTAAAAAAATATCAAAGTGACCCCCCTAGTACTTTTGTTTGATGTTCAATTGTTTTTGCTGAAGATATTCGAATTCGCGGGAGAAAATGACTTAAGATGGCTATTTCAGTTTTTTTATAAAAGTACAGAAAAGTCAAAAAATCGCCTTGTCTAGTCTTGGTTGGATAACCCTGTACATACACTAATTACTTTATTGCAGGCGAATCCATTTAATTTATCTTAAAGGTTGATAAATCGGTTGTTAACATTAGTTTTGTTTTGAACACTTTTTGTGTGTTTTGGTTCTAACGTGAATATTTGAAAATGGCGGGAAAAAGGAAGTGTCTTTCTTTAATCGAAAAAATTGAAATAATCAAGGAAAGTGAAAAAACTGGTTAAGTACCTACCAGGAAATTGGCTGAAAAATTTAAAGTGGGTAAGACCCAAATGACTATGTTGTTTCAAAATACAGCAAAAGTTAGAATTTTGCTTTAAGAAGGTGGCAACGGTGAACGAAAAGGAAAATTTCCCAAAACCGAAGGACTGGCAGGGGACCAAGTTGTTTTTAACTGGTTTTGTAAGGCGCGAAACAAGCACTTACCAATATTCGGGCCCATAAATCAAGCAAAAGCCGTCCAATCTGCTCAATGTCTATAGGACTAGATACCTTCAAGGCATCAAATAGATAGTTAGTCGGCACGATATTGTCAACAAAATGGCGGACTCCACAACTAAACTATATTTTCTACACCTATCTAGATCACTGTGCGTTAAGGTCGCGGACCACTGTGTCACCCAATGTCAAGTTCAACTAAACAATAGTCAGCACTATTCGTGTATAAATACTTGAACATTGGGTGGACACGATACCTTCGTCTCAACGACTGGTCACCTTCCCTGAGATCAGGAGCGCCCAAGTGTCTCATTGACTCCAGGCCTCTCTCCTGGGCCTCGTAAGCCATTCTCGTCCCCCGGAGACGTAGCGCGCAAAGCCCCTTAGGCGCATCCCTTGAGAGCCCCCATTCAATAGTGCATTCAACCTGATAAATGATTAACAATTTAAAGTATAAATAAAAGTCTGTATTGTTTTCTAGCCGAATCGTTTTCACTCACGCCCCGTTAGGGAAATCTACCCCTAGTTGTGACAATATTACCTTCAAGAAAATATGTGGCGAATCACTCGAAATCAATATCGAAGACGTAACTGCTTGCAAAGAAAGGCTATTGACCATTTTAAAGGATTATGCCCTAAGGGACGTTTTTAATGCCGATGAGCCAGGTCTTACCTATCGTTCATTGACAACAAAAAATTATGCATTGAAAGATGACAAGTGTACTGGAAAGAAAACAGCAAAACAACGATTTACAATTCTGTTCTGTGCAAATATGGAAGGTGAGAAGGAAGAACCACGTCTTATAATAGGCAAAAGCAAAAATCCCCCATGTTTCGAGGGCGTACATATCGATAAGTTACCTCTCCAATGGGTCTCGAGCAAAAAAGCGTGGATGACAGCAGACATCATGACAACATGGCTTCACAGATTTGATACCAAGATGAAAAGGCAGAATAAAAGGGTAGTATTGTTTCTGGATAATGCAACGTCTCATCCCAAAATTACACTGGATAATGTAAAACTTATTTTTCTTCCACCCAATAATACCTCACATTGCCAACCTTTGGACCAAGGCATTATTCGGAATTTTGAAATGCTTTACAGAAGCTACCTTATTAAGAGGCTTTTAACATGTATAGACAATGATTGTTGTCCTGTTCAAGAAATGGAAAATAATATTAACATAACCAACACCTTGATGTACTATAGGTTTCGGTGGCCTGGCGCAATTTATGGAAGCCGAATTTATGTGTAATAGAGATAATACTTCGAAAAAGAAGATACTATTCCGCTGGCACAACTGTTTCCTAACATTAGGGACACATTTGTTAGTTGAAACAATTAGCTTCTATTGATAACGATTTGCCAACAGAAAGTGCATAATTAACTATCATCGAGTGTATTGACGAGATCCAAGAAACGGATGAAACTACTCCCAACTCTGAGACAGAGAAAGAGGAACCTGAACCTACTCCAGTGTCGAAAATATCAAGCTTATCTGAAGCCTGCGCAAGTTTGAAGGACTTAGAAAACTTTTTTAATAATGTTATCAATTTTGACAAGTCTACAAATATTTCTCAATTGCTATTAAAATGTGAATCTGAACTTAATAAAAATAAAATAAAAAATTTGAAGTAATCATTAATTTCTAATCATTTTAAGAAATAAGAATTTCAAAGCAGACATACAGTACATTGTATGACATATATTTTAGAATGCACATGCTGTATATACATATTGGTAAATCGGCTTCATCTCATTTAATTTTAGTTCTGATTAATTTAAACAAAAATATTTACATACAGTGTCACCATTAAAGTCCGCACCATATGGAACTTTTTTTTTATTAATGAGGTTAGTTAAAATTAAATTTGGGCAATCGTTTTTGCTTCAAATTAGACTAAAAATTATATAATCAAATGTCACCATCTGTCATTCGGTATCTGTCAAAATTTACATTTTAATCAAAAAATGCTGAAAAATGGCATTGTTTTACCGAATTTAAAAAAATTTTATTAGAAAAAGTTGTTTCTAGTACAATTCTTGGCCTAAATACAAAGTTTCAGTTTTGTAGCTCAAAGTTGATTTTTTTGCCATTTTTTCTAATTAACTTTTTTTTATTTAATGTAAGTTCGCTTAATGGATATTAAACTATTTGCTTATACCATACTCAATATTTTATTTAGTTTGTATGAGCTTTTTTTTACTAGAATGCCATTTTTTTTCGAAATTTAAAATTAGAGGCAAAAAAATTTGACACAGGTGGTGCGAAGTTATCCTAATTTAAAAATTTTAACAGATAGACGTCAGATATTCCATTTTTTTGATAGTACATACACCTAAGAAGTTTCAAAAACTTATAATAAAATTCCCAGATATCAGATTAGTTCAAAATTTAGACACATTTTCTTTTTATCCACAATAAAATATCAAGGCAATTTTGAATTTTATAAGTAGGCTATGGAAAAAAAAACCAATTAGAGTGCCGAATAAATAAAAGAAATGTCATAAATTTGAATATTTTCGCAAGCTATAGTTTTCAGTGTTATCACCAATGTTGTCCATTCAAGAAAAAATAGAAATTGTCTTCATTTGTGGAGAGAATATGCCTCACCGGCAAGTATCTGCCATTTTTAACGAGAGGCATCCAGAAAAAAATTTGCAGCATAGCACTGTTTCAAAAATAATGTCAAAATTTAGAGAAACTGGATCTGTTCAAAATAATTTTAAGAAACCTCACGCGGCAAGTAAATACGATGAAGCAGCACAACTTGATGTTTGTTTAACTGTTATTGACCACGGTGAAACTAGTGTAACCAAGATAAGTGATTCAACAGGGTGCAAGAGGGAAAGCGTTAGAAAAATTCTTCAGAAAAATCGATTTCGGGCATATAAACCCAAGTTTATAAACACATTAAAAGAACGCGATTTTGATATCCGACTTGATTTTTCGTTTTGGTATCAGGGACAATATGAGGAGAATATTTTTTTTCCATACAAGATATTATGGACAGATGAAGCCACTTTCTCTTCGAATGGTACCGTGAGCTCACAAAATTGCCGATGGTGGTCCCAAGAAAATCCTAACTTCACAATTGAATGTCGCGACCAGTATCATTTTAAAACCAATGTTTGGTGTGGAATTTTGAAAGATGAGCTTATTGGACCATACTTCTTTAGAGTAAACTTAACTGGTGAAAGGTACCTGAATTTTCTTAATAACGAGATTACCGAAGTTTTGGATAACATGCCCTTACACCATAGACATAACTTATGGTATCAGCTTGATGGTGCACCCATACATGAAACTGTAGCAGTGAAAGAACGCATAAACCAATTATTTCAAAACAGAGTTATAGGGCGTGATAGAGAATGTCACTGGCCACCCAGGTCGCCTGACATAACCCCACTAGACTTTTTTCTGTGGGGTTATCTTAAGCAGAAAGTTTATAAGAATCGACCGTTTAGAAATATCGAGCATTTGGAACAAACGATAAGACTGTGTTGTGCCGATATAAGACCAAGCTTTTTACAAAATGCTGTAAATGACGTTTATAGACGGACGGGTGTTTGTATAGAGCGAGAAGGACGTCACACTGAAATGTGAAATTTATATTGCTTTTGTGTTACCTACCTATTTAAAATGATTAAAGTTCCTTTTTGTTCCTTTTAATAATAATGATAGTTTTAAGTATAAAATAAAATTTTTATCAAATATTTAGATGTATTTGTCATTTGAAAAACGAAACATCTGACGTCTATCTGTTAAAATTTTTAAATTAGGATAACTTTGCACCACCTGTGTCAAATTTTTTTGCCTCTAATTTTAAATTTCGAAAAAAAATGGTATTCTAGTAAAAAAAAGCTCATACAAACTAAATAAAATATTGAGTATGGTATAAGCAAATAGTTTAATATCTATTAAGCGAACTTACATTAAATAAAAAAAAAGTTAATTAGAAAAAATGGCAAAAAAATCAACTTTGAGCTAGAAAACTGAAACTTTGTATTTAGGCCAAGAATTGTACTAGAAACAACTTTTTCTAATAAAATTTTTTGAAATTCGGTAAAACAATGCTATTTTTCAGCATTTTTTGATTAAAATGTAAATTTTGACAGATACCGAATGACAGATGGTGACATTTGATTATATAATTTTTAGTCTAATTTGAAGCAAAAACGATTGCCGAAATTTAATTTTAACTAACCTCATTAATAAAAAAAAGTTCCATATGGTGCGGACTTTAATGGTGACACTGTATGTAGATATTTATTAATAAACAAACACTGTAAAATACAGACCAGTTATTTTAATTTTTCTGTATTAACCGACCACCCCTGTTAACCGACCAACATTTTATTCCCCAAGGGTGGTCGCTATTGAGAGATTTTACTGTATAATAATAATAATAATAATAATTAATGTCTTTATTTAGGTAATACCTTTTTATAAGTACAGGGTGGCCAACTAAGAATGCGAGGTACTGTATCTTTGAAACTATCCATCGTAGAGGCTTGCGGCGAAAAAAATTATTACTAAAACGTCCAAGAGAAAATCCTGGAAAATATTTTCAAGTTTCTGAAATTGCCGCTAAAAATAAAGTGGTCGGGGGTATTCAAACGTTTCCGTAAATAACATCCTGTATCTTCGAAACGGCAAACTTGGGCTCGTTAAAAGGAGCTATTCTTGGGCTACAAACATCATTATATTTGAAGTTTTGTAAGTTTCACATATCGCCGCTAGAGGGATTTTTTCGACATTCCAACAGAAATGGTTAATTTTCTCAACAAAATAAAATGCATTGGTATGATTTTTTTTTTCATGAAAAAGTAGCTAAATGATGCCTTAACTAGCTCGCCAAAACCGCATCTCGATATCTTGTTCCTAACCCAAAATATCGGCAATAGAAAATTTTATACGAAAATCCCTTAAATTTTCATTTTATTGTAACTATATTTTTCTGGAATTCTTTCTATTATGTAAGTTGTGGCCCTAAGAAGGACCAATTTATAAAACCATCACGTTCTATGCATTGCTGACGCCTCTCATGGGTAGACAAAACTGCACTTTCAATTTCGGCTCTCGGTATGTTACGTATTGCATTACGAATCCGGTTTTTCAAATCTTCTCTGGTCGTAGGTTGAGTCTGAAACACGATGTCCTTTGACCGCCCCCATAAATAAAAATCCAGGCAAGGTGGTGGTGATCGCGGAGGCCATGGAAACAGACTTCCTCCTCCAATCCACCGCTGTTGAAATACTGCATTAATATGCTCTCGCACATTAACGGCAAAATGTGCTGGGCAACCATCCAACTGCAAAAACAAGTTTTGCCTTGTTTCCAAAGGCACATCTTCCAACAACAACGGTATTTGATTGGCCAAAAAGTCAAGAAAGACATTGCCATTTAGGGATTGCTCAAAAAAATATGGCCCAATAATTCTGCCTTCCAGTATGCCACACCACACATTTAAACTCCAACGTCCTTGGTGCTGCACTTCACGCAACCAATTCGGATTTTCTGCAGACCAATAGTGCATATTATGTAGATTAACTCTCCCGTCACTACTAAAGGTGGCTTCATCGGTCCAAAGAATTTGAAATAAAAATTCTCTATTTTGGCGTATCATACCTAACATTCAATGGCAATAGTCCAACCTCCGATCAAAATCTTCCCCTTTCAAGGCCTGATGCAAAACGACATGATATGAGTGCATTCTAAAAGTAATTAAAAAAAGTTTAAACGAATACCTACCTTTGATGGCCATTAGAACACTTACCTATGGTCCTTCAAAATATTTTGAACCGTTGTTCGTGATTTGTCCAACTCAAGGGATAATGCTCTTGTGCCAACATGAGAATTTCCTTCAATATACCCCAGCACGTAGTTCGTAGTTAATATTTTCTTGTGTTCTTCCTATTATTTGCCGTTGAAACTTAGGCCGAAAACAACCATTGGCTCGTAAACTCGCCACTAATCGGCGAAAAACTCTCACATCGCAAGGACGTCGATTTGGATATCGAGCGGCGTAAACTCTTTTAGCTACTGCGGCATTCTGAAGACATAGGTAAACCGCAAGCATACCAACAGCTTCATCATTCGTAAAATGCATTTTGTAAATACAAAAATTACTCAAAGTAACGCAAAACTTTGACAACTATTGACAATTTGGATTATTTATGTTTTGATTAGGTATTTGTTTTGTTTCCATGGCCTGCTTCTATTAATTGTCTTTTTTGTGCATAGAACGTGATGGTCAGCATTTCGAGCATTTGCGGACCCAGGTAGCAGCATGACGTGAAAATGACGTGAAATACTAGTCATCGAGTGACAGAAATGACGAGATAAATCACGTAAATTTGACGTGAAAATGACCTCCTAATGTCTCAGACGAATGACGTCATATTGGCGACGTCTTTTTGACGTGTTATTTATCGTACTTATTCACATGTTATTGACGTGTTATTGACGTCTTATTCACGATATTGCTTATTATTTTTATTTTAGTTCTGTAACAAAAATGAAACAAACACTTTTGGAAAAGATAAATTTATTGAGTAAAAATAGATATTTACAGAAATATGGTCTAAAATCTCTAAAACCATCAAAATAACCTCTATAACGATATGCCGTAGGTATCTCAACTTTCAAACAACTATCACTAAGTATCACCACCACAAAGTGGTTCCAGGATGATTATGAATACCTGGAAAATATATTTTCTCCATGCAGGAATCCACAAACCAAAAAGTTCTACACAATTTTCACAAAACAAAAACCAAAGACCAAACCAAACCGCCAAAGGAAGCCACGAGATAAGCAAACATAACCTCAATCTCAAATTTGTCACTGTCGTTTCGTTTCGCGCTTGCACATAATCCGAAAATTTTTCTCTGTCTCTCCAACTGCTGCAGTTTTGAAAGAAAAGAGTGTGGAGTGGAGAGTTCGCGAAAAGTGTTCGTAAACGGAAAAGTTTCCTTACTTTCATTTTTATATGTAGGAGAAAGACGAAAGTGGGGCAGGTAATACTAGGTATTATAGCAAATTACACCACCGAACGAGTAGAGTCACGGCCTACTCTAGCTAGAAATGGCTGTGGTAGAATACGAAGCAAATGGAATAGAGATAAACTATAAAGAACATTTTATATACGCATTGATGGGAGGATCTACTTATTTATCTTTCTAGTTTGTTTAATACATTTAAATGCACGTTAATTGTCTCAGCACAATTTTGATTCTGTAACATAGAGCATAAGTATAAAATTAATTTTTCCTTACTCCAGCGTATCTATTTTATCACCAGAAAAAGACGTCAATATTACGTAACATATAACACGACATAATTGTTGGTAAATGCAATATTCAAGGTTCAATGTTGTCCTTACTTTATATTTAAGTTTTGTTCTGGTTTGTGAAATGCCATTTACTCTATTATTATTCGGTTGGTATTTCTGAAGACGTATGTCAACTGTCAGTAGTAGTTCATGTAGAAAAATGCAGAATGCAAGTTGTGTAAAATCGTGGTAAAAACATTTCCAATATTTTCACTAATAAAAGACTGGATAAATCCATAAAGCTTTTTAATTCGTTGCTCTGTGTAACCTGCTATCAAAATAACAACAGGTTATGGGCCCAGGCTGCTTCGTGTCGACGAAAAAAAGGTGAAAAGTGATTCGAGTCGTCGGTAGTTAAAAATGGCGTCAAGCGATAATTCTATTGGCGGGTTATGTGTCGAAAAACTAAAAGGCCGCGAAAATTATTGTGATTGGAAATTTCAAATGACTGCGTTATTAAAATTAGACGGACTGTGGAACTGTATAATTGGAGGTCAGCAAGGCTCAGAAACAGATACTGCGGCCAGGACTCGTCGTGAAGAGAAGGCATTATCAAAAATATTTCTGTCTCTCGACAAGTCTACCTATCCACATGTCATGCAGGCAACAACGGCACAGGAGGCTTGGAATGCCCTTGAAAAGGCTTTCGAGGATAAGGGGCTACATCGACGTTTAAGACTGTTAAGAAGTTTATGTTCTGTTAAATTAGAAAACTTCACCGACATGGAGGGTTACGTGAATCAAATTATGTCGCTCTCTCAGCAACTTTTGTCGATTGGCAAGCCCATTGATGATGAATTTTTGGGGGTTATCATGTTACAGGGTCTGACTGAGGAATATGAACCCATGGTGATGGCTCTCGAGAACTCTGGTGTAGACATAAACTCAGATTTTGTCAAAACCAAGCTGTTACAAGATAAAAAGTGGCACAAAGGTAACAGTGAGACTGCTTTAGCTATAAAAAATAAATATAAAAAGTCACCTTGGTGTTGGTTCTGCAAACAAAAGGGACATTATCAAAATCAGTGTCCCAAGAAGAATAAAAATGGCTCGGACAAGTCAAGAGATTCATCAAGCAAGACTTTCAACAAAAATAAAGGTAATGAAGGTGTTTCTCTGTATGCAGCTGCCCTGGGTGCAAGAAATAGCATTGGAAATAAGTGCTGGTATATAGACAGTGGTGCCACAGCTCATATGACAGGAGATAAAGATTTATTAACCGATTTAAATGATGAAGGTTTAGGTGAAGAAATTTATGTAGCAAACAATGAAAAATTGTGTGTTTCAGGCACAGGAACCAGCTTAGTAAAATTCAAACCTGATGAACCTCAAGGCAATATTTCCAAGATAAAATATGTTCCAGACTTGTCAGTAAACCTTTTATCGGTTAACTCCATGGTGTCCAAAGGTTATTGTGTGATTTTTGATACAAGTGGCTGTAAAATATTAAATCAAAAGGGTGTGCATGTCGAGGGAGAACCTGTAGCGACTGCACAAAATATTGATGGTCTGTATAGGCTTAATATTTTTCAAGAAAAGGCAAATGCCGTGAAGCAATCAACATCTCAAATGTTATGGCATAGGCGTTTAGGTCATTTGAATGCATTTAGTATGGATCTATTAAAAAATGGCCTAGCCACTGGCTTGGTATACCCAGAATGTCAAGATTTTGAACAATGTGAAAGCTGTATCCTAGGCAAACAAGCACGGAAACCATTTCCTTATGATAAAACAAAAGGTGTTGCAGAAAATAAATTAGATTTGATTCATTCGGATCTAGTAGGACCTATGGAGGTTACATCCTGGAGCGGTAAGAAATATATTTTTACACTCATAGATGACTGTACAAGAAAAATGTTTTGTTATTTTTTGAAATCTAAGGATGAAGTCACTGATATCTTTAAAGAATTCTGTACAATGGTTGAAAATCAGTCAGAAAGAAAAATAAAAATTTTGAGAACTGATAACGGGGGCGAATATTGCAACGAACAGTTGAAGACATTCCTTAAAGGAAAAGGCATTAAGCACGAATTAACAGTACCTTATAGCCCCGAACAAAATGGTCTTGCAGAAAGATACAATCGTACAATAGTTGAAAAGGTGCGTTGTATGTTGACAGACTCAAAAAGCCCTAAGCAAATGTGGGCAGAAGCCACAAATACTGCTGTATATATAATAAATAGATCTCCAGCAAAGAAAATAAAAGGTATGACACCTGAAGAAAAATGGTGTGGCAAGAAGATTAATCTTGGCCACCTCAAGGTATTTGGCTGTCGTGCTTTTGTGCACATACCGAAAGAAAAAAGAAAAAAGCTTGATAATAAAAGCAAAGAATATATATTTGTAGGCTATTCTGAAACAACAAATGGTTACAGACTTCATGATCCAGTGGACCACTCTTTGAAAATAGCTAGAGATGTCATATTTCTAGAAGATAAGTTTAGTGCTTCTGTATGTGACAGTCTTGGTGACGGTGTTCCCAAAGTAAAACCAGAGCAAGAGCAGGTGTTATTGGGGACAAGTGACAAAAATGTTGATAGTGACCAGGAGGAGGTAGATCACAGTGACTCAAGTGACCTTGGTGACCAGCCGGAGGTAGATCACGGTGACTCAAGTGACCGGGCGGAGACAGATCACAGTGACTCTGGTGATCTTGAAGTAAGTGAAAGTGAAATTCGAGGTGATGAAAGGTACCCCAAGCGCACTACACATAAACCAAAATTTCTAAATGATTATATTTTGAATGATACATCTGATGATGATGCAAATTTTGCTATGTTGTCTGTAGTGAGTAATGATTTAGAACCTACAACCTTGTCCGAAGCATTGTCAAGCACTCAAAGTACTGAATGGAAACAAGCCATTAAAAAGGAATTACATGCTTTTGAGATAAACAATGCTTGGGAACTGGTTGACAAACCGACTAATGCAAATATAGTTAAAAATAAATGGGTATTTAAGGTTAAAAAAGATCAAAATGGCGACATAGCAACATACAGAGCTAGGTTAGTGGCAAAGGGCTTCACTCAAAAACATGGTGTAGACTATTTTGAAACTTTTTCACCTGTCATTCGCTTTTCAAATTTAAGGCTCTTATTTGCTATGACGGCTGAACTAGATCTTGAGGCAGACCACCTAGATGTGGAGACTGCATTTCTCAATGGGGACATTAATGAAACTATATATATGAGTCAGCCAGAGGGATTTGTTAAGACTGGGTATGAAAATAAAGTGTGTTTGCTTAAAAAGGCTATTTACGGCTTAAAGCAATCTTCAAGGTTGTGGTATGAAAAAGCTTACAAATTACTTTTAAATTTAGATTTTAATCAATCTAAAATAGAACCATGTATTTTCTATAAAAATTCAGCAAGTTCTATTGTTATTGTGGCTTTATATGTTGATGATTTCTTCCTTTTTTACAACAATCTTGAAGAAGCCAAAAAATTAAAATTGGAACTCAGTAAAAACTTCCGCGTTAAAGATCTTGGATCAGTTTCTCAGTGTCTTGGAATGAAAATAGAGAGAAATAGAGCCAAGAAGGAATTAAAGTTAAGTCAAGAAGCTTATATAGATAGGGTATTAGAAAAGTTCGAAATGCTAGACTGTAAAGCTGTAAGTACTCCTTTGGAACAGGGTACAGTTTTCTCTAAAGAAGGGGATTATTATGATACTCCGTATCAACAGCTTATCGGTTCTATTATGTATCTCTCAGTATGCACACGGCCAGATATAACTTTTGCTGTATCTTATCTTAGCCAATTTAATATTAATCATTCGAAGGATCATTGGCTGGGTGCTAAAAGAGTACTAAAATACCTAAAAGGTACTAAGAATGTAGGTTTAACATTTAAAAGGTCAAATAAACCATTAATAGGTTTTGTCGATTCGGACTGGGGAAACAATGTTAATGACAGAAAATCTTATTACGGATATATTTTTATGTTATCACAAGGTCCAGTGTCGTGGGAGAGCCACAAGCAAAATGTAGTAGCTTTAAGTTCCACTGAAGCCGAGTACATTGGTATATGTGAAGCAACAAAAGAGTCAATATATTTAAAGTCGCTTTGTTTTGAAATTTTTATGCAGGTTGACTCTTGTAATTTTTTGAATAAAAATATGCCTATTACTATTTTTAATGATAATATGAGTGCAATTAAGCTGTCAGAAAACCAAACATTTAGTAAACGCACTAAACATATTCATATAAAATACCATTTTATTAGAGATAAATTAAAGGATGGAGAAATAGCACTCTCACATATGCCAACTGAGCAAATGGTTGCAGATATGCTAACAAAACCATTAGGTAGTAAGAAACATAAATTTATTTGTGGTAAACTGAATATGATGTAGTTTTTCCACATTGTTGTAGCTTGATATTGAGGGAGAATGTTGGTAAATGCAATATTCAAGGTTCAATGTTGTCCTTACTTTATATTTAAGTTTTGTTCTGGTTTGTGAAATGCCATTTACTCTATTATTATTCGGTTGGTATTTCTGAAGACGTATGTCAACTGTCAGTAGTAGTTCATGTAGAAAAATGCAGAATGCAAGTTGTGTAAAATCGTGGTAAAAACATTTCCAATATTTTCACTAATAAAAGACTGGATAAATCCATAAAGCTTTTTAATTCGTTGCTCTGTGTAACCTGCTATCAAAATAACAACAATAATGACGTCATTATTCAGAAGTCATTATGTCGTTATTTGTTGGTCATTTTAGACCGCTGACGAGTGTTGACGAGATATCACCATATAATGACGTCAATATGACGAACCCCTGCTACCTGGGGAGGCATTAAAAATCTTCCTTTTATAAATCGGTCCTTTTTAGGGCCACAACTTACATAATAGAAAGAATTCCAGAAAAGTATAGTTACAATAAAATGAAAATTTAATGGATTTTCGTATAAAATTTTCTATTGCCGATATTTTGGGTTAGGAACACGATATCGAGATGCGGTTTTGGCGAGCTAGTTTAGGCATCATTTAGCTACTTTTTCATCAAAAAAAAATCATACCAATGCATTTTATTTTGTTGAGGAAATTAACCATTTCTGTTGGAATGTCGGAAAAAGTCCTCTAGCGGCGATATGTGAAACTTAAAAAACTTCAAATATAATATAATATGATGTTTGTAGCCCAAGAATAGCTCCTCTTAACGAGCCCAAGTTTGTTTAGATCGGCTTAGCCGTTTCGAAGATAGAGGATGTTATTTACGGAAACGTTTGAATACCCCCCACCACTTTATTTTTAGAGATACTGCAAAAAGTGTCAAACAAAAAAGGTTCAGATTATCCTCGAATTTAAAGATCGGGATTTTTTTCATTAGGTTAATATAGCGGAATTTACAGAAACATCACTTTTTTAGATTCAAGATTGCAGTTGCGCCCACTAGCGGCAATTTCAGAAACTTGAAAATATTTTCCAGGTTTTTCTCTTGGCCGTTTTAGTAATAATTTTTTTTTGCCGCAAGCGTCTACCGCCTCTACGATGGATAGTTTCCCAGATACAGTACCTCGCATTCTTAGTTGGCCACCCTGTACAACAACAAGACAATACGGCAAAATTTAAAGAAGTATACCTAATGAAATTTTGGGAAACCTTATGTCTTGATGACACCATCTGCAAAGGCCTGTAGCTCCATATAAAAGCATTTGCCGACCTTTGTTAGTTTAAACTTTTTTATCATGTTTTTTTATGTAGAATACCTTTTCTTCGTCATTTGCGGAAACCCCTGTATAGATATAGAGCGTTGCCGTAAACCAGACATATTATAACGGCCTTAAATACATAAAATTAAAAATACGATTTGTTGCTTTGGCTCTTAAATACGCAAACTTTTTTTAATTAAGTAAGTAAAGGTAGGTAAGTATTTATTGGTTTACTTTCACTACAATCGGGGATTTACCTTCATTGAACCAGTGCAATCAGAATATTAAAACATGTTGGGAAATACCATATTATTATATTTTAACAAGTTAAGGACGCCGGTCGTTTAAACAACGCTAGCACCAGAAAAATACATTTACTGCAAATAATAATACATTGATACACGTCGATGCCTTGCATTGCACAGAACTAAGTGAACAGCCAAAAAAATGTTCAGAAGTCAATTACCATAAAAACTCGACAATAAACAACAACCACGTTTTAAATATGTAGGTATTCCATTCTTATAAAAATATAATAACCTGGCGAGAATATACTCATGCTTTATTATTTATTAACAAATTATCACTTATAGTCTAACAAGGGATTGTTTGCTTTTCGTCAAAATTAATGTTTATTTTTTTATTTGTCAGCAGATATATACGAAATCGGTTGAATATTAGCAATTTAAAATAAATGCTCTGTACCGGGTGTTCCACCTAAGGAGGTAATCGGCTATATTTCAGAAAGTAATAACACTAGGACTTTGACTTTGGGAAAAAATATATATTGATAAAAGCGGCCAAGAGAAATTGCTGGAAATTATTTTCAAGTTCGAAAAATGACCGCTAGGGGGCGTAAGAGAACTTTCAAAATAGAAATGCCGATTTTCTCTTGATTTTTCTTAATAAAAACATGTTAAAAATATAAGCATTGTATTCTTCATAAAATTATGTTAGGAATCGATTTTTTCTATTTTCAATAAAAAAGTGGTGGGAGAAAGTCAAACCTTTTTTCTTTCAAACACTGATATCTCTGCTTTGGATAAACCGATTTTATTCAACTTGATTTTGAAAAAAAGCCCTTCTTTTCCTTTACACGCAGATCTATTAACTATACCATATTGATTCTGATGGTGGCCACTAGATGGCGTTTTTCCGTAATTCCTCAATGAATAAGGATTTTCTCAAAAAAATCAAATGTTATGATATGACTTTTTCATCATATTTCATTTTAGGCTTATAAAGTCTATTAAATAGTGGAATAAAAAATCCAGGTCCGTATTTAAGATAAAAAAGTTGATGATGGTCGCTCGAATCCGAAACGTCGGATTAAAAAACTAACCCCATCAGCTTGTAGAGGAGGAAAAGTTACTATCAGGAACTGAAAATTGCAAGTGATATCTTTTGTTAAACTAGAGAAATTAGGGATAATAATAATTAATATGGAAAAATAGGCCATTTTTTAAAACATTAATTAATCAATTAAATCTCTGGTTTAACAAAAGATATCACGTTGCGGTTTTCAGTTCCTTATAGTAACTTTTCCTCCTCTACAAGCTGATGGGGTTAGTTTTTTAATCCGACCTTTCGGATTCGAGCGACCATCAACAACTTTTTTATTTTAAATACGGACCTGGATTTTTTATTCCACTATTTAATAGCCTTTATAAGCCTAAAATAAAATATGATGAAAAAGTCATATCATAACATTTGATTTTTTTGAGAAAATCCTTATTCATTGAGGAATTACGGAAAAACGCCATCTAGTGGCCACCATCAGAATCAATATGGTATAGTTAATAGATCTGCATGTAGAGGAAAAAAAGGGTTTTTTTTCAAGACCAAGCTGAATAAAATCGGTTTATCCAAAGCAAAGATATCACTGTTTGAAAGAAAAAAAAGTTTGACCTTCTCCCACCACTTTATTATTGAAAATAGAAAAAAACGATTCCTAACATAAAGTTGCATAATTTTATGAGGAATACAATGCTTATATTTTTAACATATTTTTATTAAGAAAAATCAAGAGAAAATCGGTATTTCTATTTAAAAGTTCTCTTACGCCCCTTAGCGGTAATTTTTCGAACTTGAAAATAATTTCCAGCAATTTCTCTTGGCCGCTTTTATCGATATATATTTTTTCCCGAAGTCCTAGTGTTATTACTTTCTGAGATATAGCCGATTACCTCCTTAGGTGGAACACCCGGTACAACAACTATATTATTATTAACAATATCGATAACTCTACGTTTTTCATGGCTTAAAACTTTTTTTTTATAATTTACTGAATACTATTTTGTATAAAATTCATACATATAGAACATTATTATTATTTCTCATAAATTATACCTCAACACATTTAAACACATTTTTACACTTACCGCTTTGATATTTACCGCATAAAGTAAGTAGGTACTTCAGTCAATTTTTTCCCATAAAAAATCGAATCACATTAATATATAAAAAAACAACTCTAGTTCATTTTTACTAATGGCTGGATATGTAATTTAAGCAGGTTTAGGTATCACCAAAGATAAAAGTACTTATTATTAAGCACGTCCAAATCTAATTGAATTAAATTTGTGTTAAATATTTTCATTAATGGGAACTGTAAGAAATTTAGTGTAATTTGGTACGCGACAGGTGAACGTTCAAATAATCACTAAATTGTACTGAAAAATATATTGCTGCATTTAGTTGCAAATTTTGTTTTAAGTACGCGAAAGGTAGTTTAATGTAGTAGTCCCCTCTTTTTTGCGGCTATACCGTGTTTGACATTGGGATTAGTTACTTATCCTTAAATGTAGATTTATATAGCTATATGCAAGGATGTTTAAAAATAGATATTTTAAAAACATATAATTTTAAAAAAACAAAATTCAAAATACCAGATCCTGATAGGTGACCCAAAAATACCCAACTTACACCTCGTAATATTAAGTCCCAAAATAACTCTATTTTTCACATAAATATACAGGGTGTTACTTAATGATAGGCTGTAATTCCAGGGGCGCATACCTGAACTAAATTCAAGTAGAAAAGTTCATATAAACATGTATCCTAAAAAGTCTGGTTTTCAAGATACAGGGTGTCAAAGTTTAAAAGAGAAATCGGTTTTTTTATTAATATCTCAAAGATTCTTTTGTCGATTATGGTGAAATTTGGCATTGTTGTTCGTTATTATAGGACGCTAAGTTAGCACTAACTAGATGATAATTATAGGTTCCAGTGGCGTCCCGGGGGCAGTCTCACGAATAATAACGACAAAAAAATGAACGCCACTGACTGCTTTAAAAATGTTATATTATTTTCGAGTTAAGCAGCTAAAGATACAACTTTTTTGTTTCTTGACATTTTTTCGTGTCTTACTTCGTTTTCGAGAAAGAATATAAAGGCCAATTCATTGCATGTCGAAATTTTTGTTTCTCGAAGATGAAGTAAGATACAAAAAAATATCAAGAGACAAAAAAGTTGTATTCTTAGCTGCTTAACCCGAAAACAATATACATATTTTAAAGAAGTCAGTGGCGTACATTTTTCTTGTCAAAAGTATTCTTGAGGCGGCCCCCCCCCCTCCGGATGCCACTGGAACTCATAAGTATCATCTAGTTAGTGCTAACTTAGCGTCTCTCAACGAAAAACAGTGTTAAATTTCACCAAAATCGGCAAAGGGATCTTTGAGATATTAATAAAAGACCGATTCTTTTTTAAAACTTTGACATCCTGTATCTTGAAAACCAGACTTTTTAGGACACATATGTTTATATGAACTTTTCTACTTGAATTTCGTTCAGGAATGCGCCCTTGGAATCAGTGGCGACGCCAGGGTTTTGTGTTAGAGGGGGCCAGACTGGGCCAGAAAAATTTAGGGGGGGCACTTGTTTTTACTTCATTGCTTTGCTTTGGTACCCTATTTAAATCAATTTATACCAACAAAGGTATGGAGGGTAATATTGAGATTCATTGATTAAGGTAATAAGAAGCAGAGAAGTAGGGTAGATATAGGTTAAGGTAATAATAAACATTTAAATTAAATTATATTGAAACATTACAAAAAAACATCAACGTATATACAAGACATTTCCAAATAAAAAAAATATTCGGAATTTCAAAGACATCTGAGACTGAATATTACTACTCCTCTGTGATATGGTTTGATTTTTGTAATTATTATTATCAATTATTGTATAATATTTTTGTTTTTTTAAAAAAACTTTATGTTGAGATGTACCTAATATGTTAATATGTTATATTTTAGCTATTTTAAATTATTACTCTTGTAATTTTAACTTTACTTAGTTTTAAGTCTTGTTACTTAAAAAATTTTTTGTAGTTAAATGGGCTACAGCCCGTGAATTATTAAATAAATAAATAAATATTTTACCGAAACCTAAAGCAGTAAGATTCTTCTGTTATTATGATTCTTAGCAAAAATATCAACAATTTTGTCAAGATTAATATTTTTAATGCGTTCTTTTTCAATACTTAAAATAGATACCGCTAGAATCTTGTGTTATTTAGTAAATTAGTCGAATGGGTGCTGCTATTCGTAATTATTGCAGTACGCTGTAGGCTTTTTTCATGCGACTTTTAACATGACAGGGGGGGCCGGCTAAATTTCAGGAGGGGCCCGGGCCCGGGCCCTCTCTGGCCCCCCCCTGGCGTCGCCACTGCTTGGAATTACGGCCTATCATTAAGTAACACCTTCTATAAGCCTCCCAAATATGGGACTCCCTGACGAATTTTATCGCCAAAACTCATTGAGGTAGAAAAGACGTCAATGCCTAAACTGTTCAATATGAAAACTTGAAATTCGCTAGTTAAGGCGTATAGGTAATAAATTATTCGTAACTAGAGAGAGTTAGCGTCCGTAAAACAATTTGGTGTGCATCGCGACATTAACTTGAGACCTTGCGCTTTTACTGCCGAATGTATTTTACATTTGGTAGTTAAGGCTGGTTTGCTTTTCTCGGTTGGTTAAGGCTTTGGAGTCTGGAGGGCTAACATTGCCGAAGCAGTGCTGCCAACCTGAGTTAGTACTCTAGTACTATTTTCGCACTTTTTATCACAAGGTGCACCTTTTCTCACTCTAACTAAATCACATTTTTTGCGCACTTTTTTGTCTAAGTAACCGATTTCATTGCAGAGTGCAGAGCCAATTTTTAAATCAGCAATGAAGCGTCGAACATGGTCGAACATGGTTTGAAAAGCGGAGTCCGCACATTGACAACACTAATACTGGGTCCTCTTCTTCTACCTCCTACATCCGGGGATTTCCCGTGATTTTTTAATATTTAATTAACTTTACCATTACCAGGTTGATTTGATTTCACGCAGTATAGGTACCTAGGTATAAAACTTTGTTGAGTTACCGGACCTGCAGTTTTTAAAAAAATTATTAATTTATATTATTTGTTAAGAAAAGATGTGTATGTTAAGAGTATAATTTTTTTTTAATATAGGTATCTTGTAACCATCATTATTTAATATCTATAATAATATAGCTACTATTGGTTAGTGGATTTTCCCCAAACGTCTTCACATCAATATAAACTCACAAAAAGCAAAACAGACAGCAAAATATATACGAATTTTTGGTGCTCTAAAGATTGCGCCGTTCTACTTAAAATCGCACCTGTTTGCGCGGCACAGAGCATAATTTAACTTTAGGAGGTTGGCATTATTCATTACCTATCAATTTTTTTATTTAATATTTGTTTTTTATTTATTCTAAATATTTCAGTTTAATAAATATTTTCCGGACTATAGAGTTTTCCAACTTTCAAAAACTATTTCGATATACTTATAGTAAGCCATTATCAAAATTTTCTCGTACGCCACTGACCTTGTGTCGATTGAAAAAAAAATATTATACGCTACACATAGGTACGGAAATGGGGCTCGCCGGAATTCTGTAAAATAGTACTTTTCGGTTTCGTAACGTAGTTAATATATACAAGGTGTTTCATTAATAATGCGAAAAAATTCGTTCGATCCCTGCTTAAAAAAATATGAGAAAAGTTCCTATAAACATACGTCCGGAAAAGTTTCGTTTCGTTTCGAAAATACAAGGTGTTAAAAGTTCTAATTTTCTTTTTGTTTTTTCTAAATACCTGATTTTTAAAATAATGTCGATATTTGAACTAAAATTGGCATCTAGGGGTTTTTTTGAAATGCGAAATTCGAATTTGATGTAGAGGGCGCCACCAACATGCATTTTTACTCTTTTGAGGAGTCATAACTTTTTTATACCTACGTGCTCTTATCACATTTTTAAGCGAAAAAATAGATTTCTCTATCATCTTTACGTGAAGAAGGAATAATACTTAAATTGCATTTATCTCGTATTCAAAGAGGAAATTAAAAAATAATCAGAAGGTTGGTTCTTCGCTCAAACGAACATATTTGTTCGTCTGAGGTTCTTCGCATGAGCCATTAAACTGCCTACATAACAGTGTTATGAAATGAGAAAACGGCAGTGGCGTACATATTTTTTGTTCCGCTTAAAATTCTAACACCCTGTATCTCTGAAACGAAGCATTTCCGGACATAGGTATAAGTATAGGAACTTTTTCTTATTTTTAGGCAGGGAACCTCATCCTGATTTTTTTCGCAATATTAATGAAACACTATATCTACTATACTTTTCTCTATATTATAGGTACCTTTTTTTTAATTAAATTATAGAACTTTAATATATTTAAATATAATATGTGTCGCTAGCTAGGATACACCGTTTTCGAAATACATGAATTTGAAAATCACACTGCCTAACACAGAGATGAAAAGCCTAATATTCCGTTTTCTATTTAAATAAATATATCTGCTATAGAAATCCGCAATGAAACAATAGTAAATTACGTTACTTTATAGTACGATTCTTTGGTACGATGCAGGCCATTTCCAGAGCGAGCTGCCAGCCGATATTCCCTTCATTTACGCCGTATTTCGTAACGATAACTTGTACCCCTTAAATGTTGGACCCTGAGGATGGATTTCTTTAATTCCTGTACTCCAATAATAATACTGAGGTCAAGGGCGGTTTTACGGAGGGGGTAATAGGGTAATTACCCCCCCATGAATTTAGAATTTTAAGCACCATCATTGAAAAAAGGGCGTGGCACCCAAAAATTTTTCCCCTCGGCGCTATTTTTTTTCTGACCCCCCTCCCAACCTTATTTTCTGGTTACTTTTTTTTAAAAGAAAATTCGGATTTCAAATTACCCCCCCCCCCCCCATATTGAAAAACTAAAACCGCCCTTGACTGAGGTACCTACCTACTTTAAAAAATACCATGTAACTAAACGATTTAATTGTCTAGGTGCTATCTATGTATTTATTTTGGCATTTAACGGTTTTCTTCACTGATATTTTACCATAGAAAATAATAGAAACACAATAAGCAGTTCTCTAGTTTACGTTCTTTTTGTTTTAAATTTTGCATATGCAATGGCGGATTCGCTGGGACTGCAACATGATCGTGACATCTATGATCGCAATGGTCTATATGATCCAGCTCTGTACAGGAAACTATTCATCTTATCAATTTACTTTCTCTACCTACCAACAGATAACACTAGTAATATATTTATACAACCCAAAATACGTCGTTTTAGAATCTAAGATTTCGACAAAAGAAAGTATTTATTAGTAGATCCATCTCTTATAAATATTATCTTATTCTACAAAACAGCAAACTGTAATTTTTTTTATAATGCACGTTGCGCCATCTGTCGAACTTATTCTTAAGCAGGTTCTTTTAGATAGAAAATAAAATCCCGTAAGTAAATTCTTTTAAAATCCTGGATCATCCTTAAAAATACAAAAGCAACTTCTTTAAAAATACTAAACAACTGTGCCAAGTTAATTCCCGCACAGTGTGTAATAGATATTTTCTGTGTAAGGGAAGTTTTAAGGGAAATAAACATTATTTTAATAATGTTTGGTTATGTTAACATGTTTAGTGGGGCCTGGAGAATGTTTTTTTTACCTTTTCAATGTACATCAGAGGTTCGTATTTTTTACCTTATTTTATTTATTATTTTTAGAGCAAAATGGGTAAGATTATGAGACCAGGAAAAGTCGTATTGGTCCTTGGTGGCCGATACGCTGGCAGAAAAGCTATTGTAGTAAAGAACTACGATGAAGGAACTGGTGACAAACCATACGGACATGCTTTGATCGCCGGAATCGACAGATATCCACGCAAAATCCACAAGCGAATGGGCAAAGGGAAGATGCACAAAAGGAGCAAGATTAAGCCTTTTATTAAGGTGAGTAAAAACTGGGGTAAGCTCAGCGTTTCGTAATAATAGACGTAGATTAATGCAGACCAACGAAGACCTTAATTTTAAAGAAAATTCTAGTTTAGACAGACTTTCATTTCTACCCTTTAATTTTCTCTAATCATTGTTAGGTGATGTGAATAAATGCCACCATAGCCTTAGGAATTTGTGCTAGTACAAAATTAAATACATTTTAGAGACACTCTGTATACCCATATAATAGTCTGGAGCACAGTCTTTACAGGGCAACAAGTTAAATTGTTTTTTTCTTTGATGCAAGTGGTGGTTATATTATATTATAATATTAACATCTTCATATTGTTCTTACTTTATAATAATAATTATAATCTCTTGTGTTTATTTTATCCAAACAAATGTTACACTATCGTGGAATATAAGACAGTTGGTAGAAGTGGTTACTAGCTTTAGTCGGGTATATTGATTTTTGTTTTAATTTTGAATTCGATTTGAAAATCCCATCATCATGCTTCAACCTCCTGCATCCACTGTCTTGTGCCTTGTTTATCCAGATTCCTACATGTTTTTACCCTGTTTCGAGTCCAAATTATTCAAAATCTGTTGCTAACACCTAATTTTTTCCAGACTCTTAACTACAACCACCTTATGCCCACTCGTTATTCCGTAACTGACTTGACCGATGTCAAGTTCACCCCCAAAGACCTTAAGGACCCCATGAAGAGGAAGAAGGCACGTTTCCAGACCAGAGTGAAATTCGAAGAAAGGTACAAGACTGGCAAGAATAAGTGGTTCTTCCAGAAATTGAGGTTCTAAATGTAGCTTGTTAAGTCTTAATAAATTTCTTAAAAAATTTATTTGTGTATTATCTTTTGGTTTTTGCAACAAAGATGGTGCTACAAAAAAAGGGTATAGCTATAGTCCATCTATACCAAAGTGGCATAGTGTCAAAACAATGATCAGTGGGTGTTGACAGCTGAAACTTTATTCTCATTTATTTAAAGTTGAAGAAAAAGTCCATACTTTCAGTGTAGTTAAAGTATAATGTAAATCAAACAATCCAGTCTTCCTCCACATGTAAATATATGAAAATATTGTTTGCTGCATGTTTTAAATGCTTAAACGTTCAGGGCATACTAGAAAGGACATTACATTGGTAGAAAAATGCCAGTAAAGAAAACATGAAAGTCGAAGTGAGGCACCCAATATCAAGTTGATTGAAAAATATATAGATGTCTCAAATTAATGAGTACAACTTATAAAAGTGAGGAATATATTATAATTGAAGATAAAGTGTAATAACTAGTCATATGATTTATGTTAACATATTGGTTGTATTTAAATGTCTGGAAAATTATTTTTATTTAATGAATGAAAAACATTTTTGAATTAAGTTTTTGGAAATAAAATACAAATTTATATTAAGAGAAACATTATTGGAGAAAAACTTTTAGTAAAATTTATTTATAGAAAATTAAATTTTTATTAGAAAAACTAAAGTTAAAATTGATGCTAATTACTAGTACGACACTACCATGTGCTGTGCCCCATAATATTAGATGTAAGTTTAACATGATTATGGTAAGAAAAAGTAGGTGGTTATAAAAAAGAGAAGCTCTAAACAATTATAACCTGTGCCGGCAACTGTGTCAACTACTAACCTTACTTTGCTCACGTTTTCCTACAATGTACTATCCTCTGAAGATAACGTTTAAGCATTTGAAACATGTAAGGAACTAAATATTTTTCATATTTTATTTTGAGAGGAAGACAGCTTTGGTTCTCACTTCATTTAGACGAATTTAAGAATCATCTAGTCATCTCTCGGGCAGTTTTACACGCCATTGCAGTGAGCCAAAGATAAGGCTGTCTTGCACTGGCAGTAAAAAATAAAAACCAAAAGGGTAAGATATTTACAATTTTATTTATAACTAGATTATGGACGCAAATAACAATGTATAACAAATCAAGCATCAAATTAAAGATAATGCGTGAATAAAAAGATTGTAGTTGATCACAAGTTAATAGTTATTAGAGTTAAAAATTAACTTACATAACTTAATAAATAATAGATAATATAATTTTCACTAGTTTTTCATTAATAGGAGGGCACGAGTAGTGAAGATAATATTTACAGATTTTAAACATATTTATTTAAAAGGGCATATTATAAGACTACATTCCAACCTAAACTATCTAGAATTGTTTCTGTTGTTATTTAATTTGAACCCCAAAATATTTAAAATGTGATCTTTATGAATGTAGTTTTTCAAAAACATTTAAAAATGTCTCATTGATTAGATTAACAGAAACTATCCTATTTTTACCACATAAAAATACCATTTCCAATGTAAAAACTGTAACAAAATCTTAAAAATGTCAATAATATTGCATGAGGGGCCTTTCTTTAGTGTATAATGCTCGACATAAATTAGTTGAATTATATTTTATTCCCGTAATTCATATAAAATCAGATAATACTAATTAAGTACTTATTAAAAATATTTACATCCGTTTTATCAATCGGTTAGCAAACCAGTTGGTGGCTAACAAATTCAACAGTCAAGTCTTGGAAAATGCATACGTTTCTTATCGCTTAAGGCCGTATACACACATATTATACTTTTTGCATCGATACACGCGGGTGCGAGCATTGAGTTTTCCCTACACACTTAGGAAGTTCATACACGAACAGCTCTACAGTGGTGCCAACTCGGGGGAAATTTCCTGGTTCGTCAAAAATTATAAAGTCTAAAGGGAAAAGGGTGATATTCGTGGGATATTACGCTAACCAGGAAATTAATTAATTACTCCAATAAGCCAATCAATGTTTAATAGTTCCGAATGATTTTTTGTTGGCAACGCTGCAATCAGAATATCTTATGGGATATTGGCAACAACGCAGTGTTTTTTTGTTAACTAAAACTGCAAACTTCTTCTAGATTGATAGCGATATCCAGACACTTAAAGCAGTGCCTGAAAACCCCACGTAAACCTAATTTATGTCATCTACACACGCGCAGTTTAAATTTTAGTTGCGTTACGTGATACGTTAGACGTAAAGAAACCCAAAATTTGTTTCAGATTTTAATGCCAAAGCAGTACAAGAAATTAACAAATTAAAGCAAAAGAAGCAGTTTTTCCTCGAAATTCATGTAACAACTACTCTGAGTAGCGGCAGCTTTAGCAGTCGAACGCACGATTGCTTCAAGCTGCTCGTGTATGAAGGCCATTAAGTCAAGACGCGCAACTGCATAGCGTTTGTATCGATACTAACATACAATCGCGGATGAATTCGTGTGGTTAGGGCCTAAAAAATCTAAAGGTGCGTTTTTTTACGGCTCGGAACAGAAAACGATTCGATTTTTGTTGACCAACTAAAATCGAACCGAACTTTCGTTCAGACGTTTCAATGTATTATATCGAATCAAGGATGCAATCGACAGTTTAAATAAAATGAAGTCAAAAGCAGCTGTCCATGCGAGTATAAAAGTTACTTATATGCGATTTGGTGGTTGAAGAACTGAGAAATTATTTGACGGCGCCGTTTTTAGATACGATATTGTATTTCAGTATGAAATCTCAGGAACCCTCTTAAAAAAACTTGCTTTAGAGGATAAAGAGATCACTGTTGCCCTATATTGCACCAAAGTCGGGTGATTCGACTTGACTCGCAAATGCTCAGAGGTTCTGATATCGTCGGCAGGACAGAAGAGACTAAAGACACCCAAAGATGCGTGGTTTTACACCCGTCTTATTGATATTTGCGATTTAAAAGTACTTCTGGGCGAAATTGAGATCAGTGCCTTTGCAGGGTCTTATATGCATAGTATGCAAGAACAAATTTAATGACATGGAAACTCCAAAAACTGCATTTTTTGACTTACGCGGTTTTGCAATCCGACAGGAATTCAACGTTTGTAATGCTGACATGGAGTTCAAGTATGAAAAATATAACTTGCGGTAACATCGGCAGCCTAATTTAAAAATTTCAGACTAGGAATGGACCTTAATAAGTAAAATCTGTCTGTATCTAAAATGTTTTAAAACGCTTTCTTCTACTTTTGATGGGGAAAAGTATCAATTTGTAGGCTCCCTATGGTCGTAATTAGGATCAACATGCTCTTGGACAAGCTAGAAACATGGGCGCACGATAATAACACTGAAAGAGGCACTATCGACGAACAAATGATACACAGTCTTCAAAGACCTCCAGATAAAACCCTTAAACATTACAATAAAACCAACTGGATGTACTGTGTAGTATATCTAATACGTTTGGTAAATGGTAAGCAAGATTTGTTTCACTCGTCCTTAAAAGAATACGATGTTTCACAAAACTTAAAAAATGAGGTAACACAATCATAGGTTAGATTAAAGACGAGGCCTACCGAACGGCGACAAATATGTGAAACTTGAGCTTTAATCTTAGGGTGGTGCAAGTCAATTTCGCTTTTTAAGAAACAAGTGTAGCTCACCATTATGTGTACAGGGTTATTTTTTTATATTTGCGCACCCATCTACAGGGGTTAATATATGTAACAAAATAAAACTATTAGTACAAAAGTTGCATAGTTGTACCCGTGTTACCTTTTGGACTTGTCAAAGGAAACATCTCAAGTAGCATTTTTAGACACATATTGGTAAATGTATCTAAACTATGTTTTTGTTTCCGACAAAAATTGGAAACTGTTGGCTACAAATTTGGAAATATTTTCGAAACGTATACATTTTAAATGGCGCTTTTGCTCGTGTTTCCGAGTGGTGGTACTAGCTCTGACTTTCGCTGTTTCGACGCACAATTGAAACTTGTGTCAAAATGTTTCTAAACTGTTGTGACAGTTCAATATCTTAAGAGGGCGCTGTAGTGTTGGAGCATGCGCTAAATCAGCGTGGAACTTTCTGGCAAAATTGTTTCCCAATGTGCCTATATTTGTATTTGAAAATGTCAAAATAAAAAACTAAGGAAACAAATAATCAATTAATATACCTGCAGGCTGTGAACTGAAAGAAAAACAACATAAAGACAAAATATTTTCGCCATAATGGCGTTGTCTATAGATGTAATACTTATTATATTTCATATCGATATTGCGAAAGAAAACAAAAAATCATTGTCGAAATAAATTTGATCGTGCAATTTAGTAATTTAGCTTTATATTTTTAATGGGCGCTCAATTTGTTTGCTTTGACCGAATAAAATAATAGTTCCTTAAAAAATAAAATTGCAAATAATTTCAAGATTTCCCTTATTCTCTTTTTTTAATGAATTAGGTAACCAAATGGAACTAATGCAACAACTTTTTGGCATTTCAAAAGATGCAGGAATGATGAAGATTAACAAGTTACAAATTAATTTGTCAAAATGGCCGCCAGAATGCAAGAAATTAATTTGGTTTAAAATGGAGTCAACACACAATTTCTAGTATTTGGTTTCTATAATGTTTCGTAAATTATGTAGCTATAATTAATAGAAAATGTGTTAAAACAGAAACAGTTTCAGTTATGCATCAAAAATATAAAACCTTGAATGTTTATACTGTTGCTTCCTTCCCATATTATCAAAAAGTAAACGTAAAATGGTTAAATTATTAAAATTAAAAACTTTAAAATTATAGGTTATGATAATTTGTTATGGTCGACGAGCAGGTAGTGTATGTTTCTGGTTTCTGGAATTTTTTTCTTCACAAGTTTCGTAAATGAATGGATTCCATTGTGGAGTAAATATTTCGAAGCAGAAAAAAACAATTTGTTTTGATTAATTTTATTCGAAAATGTGTCGCTACAATTTGGGAGCGTGAGACACAACGCAAATTCATAGTTATATCTGAAAATGCATCGAAAAATATTCATTCCCGCATGTCGTAAATGTATCGACGGTTGTTTGTAAAATATTTCGAAATGAACCTCGAAATGAACAGTCCATAAATATTTCTAGTAACTAAGTTTGACAATGTGTCGCAAAAGTTTCGAAACACATGTATCTCGACACAAATTGATAATTTTAATCGAAAATATTTTGAAACGTTTCGCAGCAAAGAATTTGTGTCCAATTTGTGTCTAAATATGCTACTTGGGATAGGCGCATAGCAAAGTTGAACAACAATTGCAAGTTTTCTTTTTTTAAATTTGACACCCCATATATTTTTCACTAGGATGAAAGATCTTATTCCATTGATTTCAAAAATATATGACATGTCAACATTTAGTTCAGCCATTTTTGAAATTTGAGTTTCCAATTTTGATAAATTGAATTGATGATAATCGAGTTGTCGAGGCGTTCCGCATACTTCAACGTAACATATTTGTCGCTTTACGTTAAATTGACACATTCAATAAGGAATGGCCGGCTAATAGCCCTGACCTATATCGGTTAGTAATTTTTTGTCGGAATTTCTAAAAAATCGAATCTATTATGACAGACCTCAAATGTGTTCAGACAAAGTATTGAACAAGAAATATTCATGCTCAATACAGATTAAGTAATAGAAAGTGTGTCAGAAGTTGTGGCGGATATATAGAAAACATGTAAACTGAAATCTTTCAAAAACGGCTGAATTAAATGTTGCTTGTTCTTTTTTGACAAGTTTATAAGATAACACAGGAGAAATTATGCAACTTGTGTACTAAAAGTTTTTTTCTGTCACTTTGTGTGTGCGCAAATACAAAAAAATAACCCTGTACATATGGCCTGTGTAGACGCACCTCTAGACAGTTCATGACAACGAGATTGTAAATGATGTTTACGGTTAGCACACTTTCTTAGCTAACTTCAAGACAATTGACAAAAAGTTGCTTGTAAGAGTAATATTTCCTTTCTTACCCACCTCTTGAAGTTAGCTTATAGTCAAGTGGTTAAAACGTAAACAACTACTGTTAGCTATCCAAGCTCCTAATAAATGAACAAAAGGTAAGGCCAGGTTTATCCGTTTTTCATTTTTTAAGTAAAGGTAAACACAAAAAACGCAAAGTGTAAATTGTGCTCAGGCGGTGTTTACCTCCACCTAGGACCCAAAAATACGAAGGAAGACTAGACGCCTTTTTGTTTTTTTATAATGTCTATTTAAACTTGTCAGCAACAAAGTATCAAAAATAAAAAAGTTTTAATAATACGATTATAAATGCGTTTACTAATTTAGGAATATGAATCTGGATACACCTGGCGATACTTCGGGTCCTGTCTCTATAATAAATACAATGAATAAACTCTTTAATCAACAGAAATCATTTTAGTGGTGTAAAGTAAGAGCTGCACTATTCTTTGAAATGCATATATAGCTTCTTGGTAGAGCTGTGTACACTTTTTGAATTAGGAGAGAGAACCAGTAGATTTTGTGTATAATCTTCTAAATTTAATGCAGAGCGCTTTCGGCCTTAGGTCACCATCAGTGCTTCTTTGACAGGACGAAGTTTTTAAAAAGTGGTTCATCCTCTATGTTCGTGTTTTACAATCAATTTTATACAAACAGAATATTTTATGTGATGAGTTCTTTACATTGTGGTCTTCATGTCTTACTTGAAAATTTTTTATCAATGAACTGTTCCTGTTTCCTGACAAAGAAGCTACAGCCGAAAGCGCTATGCATTAAATTTAAAAGATTATACATCTAATACACAACATCTACTGGTTCCCCTCTTGGTAATAAAAGGCATGCCCTTACTTAACACCACAAAGCTAAAAGAAAATATACTTCAGTAGCTCATAAATATTATAGTTGAAACGATGACAGCATATGCATACTTCCGTCATTAAGTAAATGAAAACCCCCATAAACAGTTATGATAGCCAAGTTCCTACGCAATTTATTTGCGAGTGCTTGAATGACAGACGATTATCACCCATAATATATTTCGTAGATGACCTCCAGTTAACAATGTCATCTAAACGTTCACAGATTAATTGCTCGAAACATGGCAATTCTTTGTTGTCAATGACGTCAGTACGACCACAGTCGCCACCTTGCCTACATACATAATAAAACCTTTAACTCCTCACTTGCGAGAAATAATCAGTCATTCCCAAAGTTCGTTAGGGAAATTGTTAACTTCTGCCTGTTCCAGAACTGGATTACCATCTACTATGTACGAAATTTTGATTCTCATTCTTAACACATTCTGAAAACCAAAAAAAGTATTACCTAGGTTACCTTGCTATACTTCTTTCAGGGAAACTTTGGCATTGCGCGTTAGGAGTCGCAAAAAATTACCGGCAAAGTTGGTTTAGATATAAAACTTATGTATAGACTATGTGCCAGAAGCCATTGTAGTAGCGTAGGGCTTATAGTCCGTCGGATAGCTCCGGCTACAATGCACAAGAAAAAAACCGAGGTATAACCAAATGGGACCTTTACCATATCAAAAATCATATTTTTTACATAGGATATGAAAATTGACGACACTCCATTGGTCGAGACCCCAGATATAAGCAAAAAACTCGAAAAAATACAATACTAACTTTAAAACCGCATATTTTTTCTATTTTTTTGGAGATATTACCATGGCTAAGCTTGGAGTATAATTTTTTACCATTGTGTCTTTATTTTGGTCAAAATTATCAATGCTTGCATGTATGTAATAATTTTCTTCGGGATTAATTGGAGTAATTCCATGGGGAACAAAAATATCATCACCAGGTTTTACTAAAGCGTGGCCCGCTAAAGATGTAAAATACATCTATATTTCATCATCAGAACAACCATATCCATAAATTGGATGGTATACCTTTTTTTCTGGTAAAGAAAATACTGAGAAAAATCAAGAAATAAGTTAGATTGAAGCGTCATCTTAAAATTTTATTAGAAAACTTGTGACAATTCCTGAATCATTTATTTAAACTACAAGGAATTCCCTTTAAACAAGTCTGAGTTCAAGAATATCCGTTAAAGGATAATGACACAATGACAGTTTTTTAAAAATCTCCTAAAGGCTTCCCCACTCCTTTATTAGGCGAGATTCGAAAAAACACCTGTTGGGGAAACATGCATATGCATTTTGAGACTAATTAACATAATTCAAACTCCTAATATTTCTTAATAATTGGACCAAAACCATAATCGCATTTTAGTGAAAAGTTAATAATGATCGGCAACGCCGCATTTGGGTTATGTTCTACTGTTTTAAAGAAATAAATAAAACTCATCTTTTAACATATTATACAAACTTAACTGCAAATTTACGTCGCATTTAATAATCCTTTCGGTAAAATAATACAATGGAAAACCCATAACACAGCTTGTTTACGTTTTTATACACCTTCAACTTGCGTCTAGCCAGAAAGCAGTATATATATGACTATTCGGTTCGATTGACGGGCGGTATAGATGAGTTTTCGGCAAGGCTTTTCCAATTATGACAAAAGGCGACCGGCGGCTGTTGGGGACGTTGCGTACGTGCAGACAGGTTAATTGTTCTGGGTTGAGGTATGAAGAGTGATTAAGGGGATGCGGTGTTGCAAATGGTTTTTGCGTGGGAAGGGTGATCAAAAAAGCAAATGTTTTCATTTTAAGCGAGTCAGTAGGTTTTAAGATTTTCTCCGTGGCGGAACGTCTTCTCTCCACGAATGTCTCGGGCTAGTAGCGTCTAGTGTTTTTAAACAGTGAGTGGAGTTACAGATTTTTTTCGTGGCGGAACGTCTTCTCCCCGCGGTTTTCTCAAGCTATCAGCTTTTAAGTAGTCGTAAGTTTTCAACCTTTTGCAGAAATTGCTGAAGTAAAAGTATAATAGTTTGTTGCGGGTTACATGAACCCCCTTAAGTGTGATTTGATTAGTCCATGTGGCCATTGATTAGTTAATCGATAACAATTTATGTGAAGTAGTAGTATGATTTCACAAATTATGTAAACACCTGACATTATCTGTTCCAATGGCATAGTTTGGTAGAATAAAGAAATGCTTTTATGAAGAAAAGTGTTTTCTTGAGAGTGAAACTAGAAAAAAGAATCAGTGGATCACCCTATGGAGAAATAGTATTCTTTGTTGCTGAGAGGGGATTTTGAAACCCAGGCTCGCACAACACCAATAATAAAAGTTGCAGTGAACGATCTACTGATTTTAATTATTTATTTGTTTTCCTACGGTTAAGTGGCATTTTTTGCCGCAAAATGACTTTTAAAAAATAAAAGTGTCGGTACGCCCTCTTGCGGCATTTTCCGAAACTTGAAATCATTTTTAATGAGTTTCTTTTGGCTATTTTTATAACGGTAGCCTTTTTTTCAAATCGCCTCTGAGATATGGCAGCTCCGTATCATTATCCGGACACTCTGTATATTCGTGAAGCAGGGCAAATGCATTCGCTCCGTTGCATCATCCATAAACGGATTGTTTTTATTTTTAGTTCATTCATATTCAGATGGATATCAGCTGCGTATTCACAAACGTCAATATTCAAAGTTTCCGAGAATTGCCTATACTCTGTTGCTTAATGCCAGAGAGTAATAAATTGTAAATTAGCAATGACAGGATCCCTTAAGCAGGATGGGCAACTTAAAGGTTGCATTGTAGATTTCAGGTAAATTGCAATGATAATTTTTAAAAATTCCGTATTTTAGACCTACACACCTCGAATCGGTCCTAAATTAGGGTCACCCTAATTAGCATACAATAGAAAGACGAGTTTGGTGAATGAAACTAATGTAACAACGGCGTTGCTACAGGTAGTATATTAGAATAAAAGTATAATAACAATTATACTTTATTATAATTATTAGAGATAGGCAGATAATTGAGATATTAATTATTCTAATATTAAGTAGATAAAAACTTATATAAAACTAAGAATAATATGAAAATAGATAAATTGGAATAAATATTAATATTTATAAAAGAAATCTACTATGTACAATACAACTTAATGTTTAAATTTTAGTCATCATGTTCCGAGTAGTTCGATGAACTATCGTCGTTGGAGTCCTCTATTAAAAGTGATTTTCTGTTTTGAATTCTTTCATAACAAAAATTGATTTCCTTCAAAGTTTTCCATAGTTTCTTCTTACCCACGAGTGGAATGAAACATCCTTTTTCATTTCAGACATTATTTTGTCCAAGGTAGGTATTTCTTTTTTAAGTAAAACGAGTGTATGATTCTTTTGATGGCAGTCTTTTCATCCTCATTTTTAACAGTTTCTTTTCTTCCTGTACTTCTCTTTGGTGACCTGATGGGGACGCGTTTATCCTCGTGCACAAGTCGCTTTATTGTTGACTGTCCGACTCCAGTCATATTCGAACACATTTCAACTATTTTTGCAACTCCGAATGTTGAATTTTGGTGGCGAAGAGCGTTGAATACATTGAGAATAATAATCTTCTCATTTTTAGAAAGCGCAGTTTCACTAATCCTTTTCTTAGCAACAAATTCAGAAACACTAGCCGTTTTCAAGAACGAAGTTTTCCAAGAACTGCCGGAAAGTAACTAGACATTTCAAATTTTTGAAACTCCTACCCGATCTCGGAACCTCTGACAATACACATAATTAAATAATAATAATTGGACTACACCTATGGAATACGGCGAAGACCACTGGGTTTTATAGTTCAATAATGATTTATTACTCTCTCGCATTAAGCAACAACTATACATTAATTAATTATTGTATTATGAATCAAATTGTCATTGTACTTACTTGTCCTGGATTTGTGACTTTGAGAACTTGTGTGACCACACCGTTTGGTATTATTAATGTACCGGAAGGAGAAAGCATTTGAATCTGGAATGTCTGAAAGAAAAAAGTAAATAATAGTTAATGATTGGAAATTGTGAACAAGGAGGGCGCGCTCTAAATACAAGTGTGCTTTAAACTACACTTACCCGCAAATGTAACGCACAACCAAAAACTATGCTCAATTTCAAATTTGATTTTCTCGCGAACCGATAAATCGATTTCGATAATTTTTTTTTAAACTGTAGCTTTTTTCTTTGGTAATTGCACCGTGATAGAATTTTTTATTCAGATTTTAGTTTTAGGCCCATACAGGGTGTCACAATGAGAACAGTTTTTTTACGTTAAATTTGAGACACCCTGTAGGAAGCATTAGCAACAACAACGGACGCATGATGAAATCATAGGGTAGCATAATGTTTTCTTGGCATTTTGTTTTTTTTTTATTTCACTGATATCTGTACTACCAAAGAAAATACAGAGTTTTATACCAGAACATGTTTTTCTTCAATAAATCACAATTTTACTGGATACTCACTTGGTTTAATAAACAAAGTAGTCTATGATAAATCAACAATACCAGCAAATGTCAGTTTTTGCCAATTTCCATATTTATGTATCGTCTTAAATTGGATAATTGAGTTCATAATTTCTGATTTATTGTTATTTCGTGACAATGGAACGTGTTAGAAGGAATATGACTCGGGATGAATGTGTTCAAGCAGTGACGTTACATAATGAAGGTGTAAGCTACAACGCCATTGGTTTGAGATTAGGATTTGCACATACAACAATTTCTCGTGTTGTCCAACGCTTCAGGGAAACTAATGACTATAACGTACGTCCACGACAAGGCAGACCTCGGGTTACTACAGTTGTTCAAGATCGCTATATTAGACTTTGTGCTTTAAGAGAACGTTTTACCACATCAAGGAAGCTTTTGACACAACTCAGTGCAGTTCATAATATTCAACCAAGCATTGATACTGTGAGGAGACGCCTTACTGATCACAATTTACATGTCAGAGTTCCAGCGACAGGCCCTAGATTAAATACAGGTCACCGCAGAGCTAGACTGCAATTTGCCAGGGAACATTTAAACTGGACTATTGAGGACTGGGAACAGGTTCTATTTACCGACGAATCTAGATTTTGTCTATATAGCTCCGATAGACGTCTAAGAGTTATCCGCCGGCCAGGTGAGCGTTATGCACAGTGCAACATACGTAAAACAACTTTATTCAATGGAGGCTCTGTGATGTTTTGGGCTGGAATATCCTTTACAGCACGGACGGATATCGTACCTTTGCGTGGGGGTTCTTTAAATAGCGAAAGGTATATCAGTGACATTTTGTCTGAGCACGTTGTCCCTTTCGCTGCGTATATTGGGAATAATTTCTTACTAATACCTCATGTAGCGCGCATCGTCAATGCATATTTACATGAAGTAAATATTCGAACTCTAAATTGACCACCGCGCAGTCCCGATTTAAATCCTATAGAGCACTTATGGGATATTATAGGTAGGGCACTAAGACAGCATCAACCCCCTCCTGCCAACCTGCAAGATGTCCAAGTAATGGTTACCAATATTTAGAATGGACTTGACCAAAATCAAATATCCAATTTAATATCGAGTATGCCGAGGCGATGTAAGGCAGTCATTAGAAGTAGAGGTGGAAACACGCGCTACTAATGTACCATTTTTTGCTATTTATTGTTAATTATTGTTAGTGTTACATATTCTTAGTTTAATGTTGTCAAAATAATATTTTAATTAAAAAAACATGTTCTGGTATAAAAAAAACTCTGTATTTTCTTTGGTAGTACAGATATTAGTAAAATTAAAAAAACAAAATGTCAAGAAAACATTATGCTACCGTATGATTTCATCATGCGTCCGTTGTTGTTGCTAATGCCCCCTACAGGGTGTCTCAAATTTAACGTAATAAAACTGTTCTCATTGTTGCACCCTGTATAGGCCTAAAACTAAAATCCGAATAAAAAATTCTATCACAGTGCAATTACCAAAGAAAAAAGCTACAGTTTAAAAAAAAATATCGAAATCGATTTATCGGTTCGCGAGAAAATCAAATTTGAAAAACAGCATAATTTTTGGTTGTGCGTTACTTTTGCGGGTAAGTGTATATAACTCCTTCAATTTTAGTAATTTTTACAAAATTCCGTAAGTAACATAAAAATCGATTTTATTTATTCCCAAAAATTGAAATCCCCCTGGAAGTTGTGTAGGGTCAGCTTTCTATTTTTGTTCAAACAATGATGTAATTCGCAAGATAATAGTGATTTGTCCTTACCTTGGGAACAGCTGCCTGGAACAAAAAATCGGATATCGTCGACAACGAGTGATTGCTCGCCGTCACGTTGATGCTCACAGTATTGTTCTCCTTAAGTCCATCAAACGAGAACAAAACTTGTAAACCATCTTTTTCAAATGCTGTTAATGGAGGTATACTACTTGTGATAGTTTCAGTTGGCATACTACTAAATAGATCGTCTGAAAGCATAGAAAAGTACAAATTAATACATAAAATATAATGCTAAACATAGAAGGTGACTTTTAGGCTCATTTTAAATCTAAACCAAGTGTACAGCAATTTCTTAAAAAAAAACACGCCTTAAATGACTCTGCGGAAGGTATAACATCATCCTTAGTCAGTTTAACTACTATGGTTATGGTTACTATAAGATTATTTGAAAATTCTGTGAGCATCATACATGCTAAGTTTTGTGGTTATTGTCTCGAGAACAACCAGGGCTGAGAACCAGAGGGTTCTAACTAACATTTTTGAAAAAAATGGTGTTAAAATTTTTTCTATTACTTATAGATGGCGCCACAATGTCAGAGGTAAATGGTTCAGGTTAGTACACATCGCGGTAGTTGTTGCGAGTCGTAGGGTTCTAAGTAACAAATATTGTTAAAGACTTTCGATTTGACAGATAGAACGCAAATTAAGGAATCAATTATTCATTACATTAAAATGGGAAGTATAATTTCCTTTTACGAAACGCTAAGCCAATTTCCTTACGGCGCAAAAAGAGCCTAAATTCGGACCATCGACGTTTTTCGTTTGAATAATCATTTCAAAAAGTTTATGGAAATTTACGCCTGTAAGTTATTTTGTTAATACCCACATATTAGTCAAAATCCAATCTGTAACGTCCATAAAACAAAACAGAATGAAAGGGGGAAACTTACAAAAGATAGAATCTCTAAAAGCGACAAAGATTATACAGTGCGTTTATTTTAAGGCGGGACATAGGGTTTTACATGGTAAATCTTAAAGCCTATGTTAGGCACATTTCTATTGAGAACAACAAGTTAAAATTTTACATAAATATTTCTTGTGGTATCATACCCAAGACAGGATCATGTTTGTATTACTTAACTAACGCAAAATATTTAAAAATATCATTTTAAGTTATATTATCACGCTGTTTTGCCTAGCCCTGTATATTAAGTTTACTTAGGTATTTTTGACATAAGCTGGTATGTGACATTATTTGATTAATATTAGACAACTTGTAAATTATACAATTTTGATGATTATATTGTATTTAAATTGTACCTTTGTTTTGAAAAGTTTGTTTACTTAGGTTAGTTACACTTTTGAGAAAGAAGAAGTAGGTTAGGATTTTCTATGGTAACGAAAAAGGTTGGCAAGGTCTGTCATAAACGTCAATAGAGGGTTAATTGAGATGCGATTGTGTATCGTGGCGAGTATTTTGATACGGTGTTAAAATAAAACATTAAGAAGTTCGAGTCGCCGTTTTATTGGCTTAAGATCCTAAAACAAAACCTCTCAATAGGTTATGGGCCCAGGAGTTTAGCAGCCTTGATGCGAGAAAGCCGTAAAAGACGTAAGTTGTCTTTGGTTTTGGAACGGTCGTTGTGTACGTGCCGGCGTCAGAGTTCAATATGGCGGACAAGGAACTGTTGATGGCAAAGTTTGATGGTAACAATTATCTCCAGTGGAAATTTCAAATAAAATGTGCTCTAAAAGCAAAAGGTCTATGGAACATTGCCGAAGGCAAAACCCTCAAGTCCACAGGAAACACCCAGGAAGAAGAATTATGGGAAAAAAAAGATGCACAGGGGATGTTTATGTTGACAGCAGCAATGGACCTCAATCAGATTACTTTGATAGAAAATTGCGAAACCAGCAAAGAAATACTTGATAAATTGAATTCAATCTATTTACAACAAAGTGAAACAAACAAAATGATTGTCCACGAGCGATTTCATCAGTACAAGATGTGCATAACGGACACTATTGCACAGCATATTGCCAAAATTGAAAATTTAGCAAAGCATGTACGTCAAGCAGGTGAGACAGTAAGTGATGCTGCTGTAATGATGAAAATAATAAGTACCCTGCCATCAAAGTATAGAAATTTCAGACAGGCATGGTTTTCGCTGGATGAAAGCAAACAAAACATACAAAATTTAACAGCAAGATTGTTAGATGAGGAAACAAGCCTGACAGCTTATGAAGAGTCTGAAAGTGCTATGGCAGCAATGACGCTTAAAGAAAAAATGAGAGATAAAAAGAAAAATGTCAAGTGTTACAAGTGTCACAGACGAGGACATTTTGCGAGAGAATGTAATGACAAAAGACCAGAAAACAGGTATACAAAGAAAGAAGAGAATAGGCCGAACGAAAATAGTGGCAGAAATGGAGTTTTTACAGTACAAGAATCTGCATTCAATGTAGAAGAAAAAGAAGATAGTTATGTACTTAATCTGACATGGAGTGATTATTGGATCATGGATAGCGGTGCATCTGCGCACATGTCATATCGAAAAGACTTCTTTTCTACCCTGGATGAGACTTTTAATAGTTCAGTGTTTCTAGGCAACGGTGATAAACTCTCTGTAAAAGGAAAAGGGACAATAAAAATCGAAAAACTGCAAAATGGTGAGTGGCAAAAAGCCACAATAACTAATGTGCTATTTGTGCCTGATTTAAAGAAAAATCTTTTTTCGGAAGGTGTTATTACTGATAAAGACATGAAAATAATCAAGCAAAATAGTCATGCTAAAATTATGGACAACAACGGTGTGATCGCGACCGCGGTTAAAGACTCGACAAATATCTATAAAATGCTGTTCCGTACAGTTGTTAATTCAGCAAATATTGTGGTTCGAGATAGTCTTAAACTCTGGCACGAACGACTGGGACACTTAAATATTACGTCAATAAAAGATATGATCAAAAAGGGACTAATAACAGGAGTGAGCTTAACTGACACTGAAAACTTTTTCTGTGAAGCGTGCGCGTTCGGAAAACATCACAGGTTACCGTTTCGTAAGAAAAATGAGCATGTAAAATTAAATCCTGGTGAACGTATTTATAGCGACCTATGTGGACCTATGAGTGTACCATCAGTCTCTGGTGCACGATATTTTATGCTCTTAAAAGACGAAGGTTCCGGTTATAAAGTTGTATATTTTTTAAAGCATAAATCCGATGCACTGGAGTGCTTTAAAATTTACAGTCAAAAGGTGAAAAATAAGTTTGGTTCTGCAATAAAATTTTTGCATGTTGACAATGGGACTGAGTATTGTAACAAAGATTTCAAAAGTTTTTTAAATAAAGAAGGTATCAGTTACGAGTTCACTGCACCATACACACCAGAACAGAACGGGCGAGTCGAGCGAGAAAACCGAACAGTGGTAGAAAGTACACGATCAATGTTGTTCCAGGCTCAGTTACCTAAGTATTTATGGGGCGAAGCAGTGAACACAGCTGTTTACATTTTAAATAGAACGTTGACAAGTCAAACTCCCGGAACAACACCTTATGAAGTGTGGACAGGGCAAAAACCATTCTTAGGACATCTTAAGATATTTGGCTGTGATGGATATGCCCATATACCCGATATAAAACGTAAGAAATTCGATGCCAAAAGTAAGAAATTGATTTTTGTAGGTTATGACAACAATTCCACGAATTTTAGACTTTTTGATCCCATAACAAAGAAAGTAACCATTTCTCGTAATGTTCTTTTCAATGAGAGCTCCAGATGTGTAAGTCACAAGCCTGAAACCATGAAACTAAAACTTGATTGTGATGACGTCACTGACTACCCAGAAGTAGGTCAAGAAAATGTAGGTCAGGGGGACAATGAACTTGAAAATCAACAAGAAAGTGATTCGAATGAAGAGAATTCACTTTGTGAAGATCAAGAAGTGGAAAATTTGTTGGAAGATATGCCAAGACTGAGACCACAAAGAGCAATAATTCCACCGGCTAGATTTCAGAATTATGAGTTAAACTTTGTTGAATCGGACATACCTCTAAGCTATAGAGAAGCCATTGGCTCCAGCGATGCGAATTATTGGAAAGAAGCAATAAATGAAGAGCTGGAAGCACTACAGAAGAATGAGACATGGAATATTGAAGAAATTCCATCAAATACGAAGCCTTTACATTCAAGATGGGTTTTTAGGGTAAAAAGATACCCTAATGGAGAGATTTCAAGATACAAAGCGAGGTTATGTGTGAAAGGGTGTGCTCAAAAACAAGGAGTAGACTATACAGAAATTTTTGCGCCTACTACTCGATACGATTCAATTAGAACTCTTTTGGCAATAGTAGCAGAAAACTGTTATCAAATTAAACAATTTGATATCAAAACCGCATTTCTGTATGGGGATCTTGAAGAGAACATTTATATGCACATACCAGAAGGAATACAAGTGGAAAACTCTGACAAGAATCTTGGGTGTAAACTTCAAAAGTCACTATATGGTTTGAAGCAAGCACCGAGATGCTGGAACAAAACCTTTCATAATTTTTTGGCACAATATGGATTCAAGAATTCAGAAGCTGATAAATGTGTATACCTAGGGTATGTAAATAAAATAAAAGTGATTCTAGTAATTTTTGTAGATGATGGTTTAGTTATTTCATCACAAAAAGATATAATTGAACAAGTTTTGCAAGAATTGCAGAATAAATTTGAGATTACTACTACTGAACTTAAATATTATGTTGGTATAGAGGTAACGAGAAATCCAGAAACAGGATCAATATTTATTAACCAGAGCAGTTACATTAAAAAGATTATATCACGCTTTAGAATGAATGATGCAAAACCTTGCTCAATACCAATAGAACCGAACACAGACTTTACCTGTGAAGACAGTGATCTAATGCTTAAAGAAGGTGAAGTTCCCTACAGACAAGCAATAGGCTCGTTGCTTTTCTTAGCAACAGTGACAAGACCAGATATTATGTATGCAGTGGGAGTTTTGAGCCGATATGTAAATAGTCACACACGAATGCATTGGAATGCCATCAATAAAATTATTAGATACTTGATTGGAACTCAAGATTATGGTATTCTGTATGAAAAACAAGAAAAACCTAGTGTTTTAGTCGCATTTACTGATTCTGACTATGCAGGTGATCAAGCTACAAGAAAGTCGACCAGTGGTTATGTTTCAAAGCTGTGCAATGGACCCATTACGTGGTCGAGTAAAAAACAAAACAGTGTTTCACTTTCCACAACCGAGGCCGAGTATATTGCAGCCTCTAGTGCAGTAAAAGAGGTACTTTGGTTACATCAGTTACTTGAAGACATTGGTGAGTCTGATAAAATTAACAAACCTACAGTTCTTTACATAGATAACCAGAGTGCGATTAAATTAGTTAAAAACTCTGAATTTCATAACCGATCCAAACATATTGAAGTACGCTACCACTTCATAAGAGAGAAGTACGACAGTGGTGACATAGTGCCGATGTATGTAGAGACAAATAATCAGGAAGCAGATATTTTTACAAAAGGACTTTCTAAAAAGGTGTTTGAGACACTACGTAAAAAATTAGGACTTACTAACTAAAAGTTGAAATAAAAGACAGTTAAGGTTAGATATTATTATTCTTCCTAGGTGGATACAGTTTTGTTGTTTTGTTTAAGTTTTCTTGGTTTAAACTTTTCAAAAAGTGGGAGTATTGTATTTAAATTGTACCTTTGTTTTGAAAAGTTTGTTTACTTAGGTTAGTTACACTTTTGAGAAAGAAGAAGTAGGTTAGGATTTTCTATGGTAACGAAAAAGGTTGGCAAGGTCTGTCATAAACGTCAATAGAGGGTTAATTGAGATGCGATTGTGTATCGTGGCGAGTATTTTGATACGGTGTTAAAATAAAACATTAAGAAGTTCGAGTCGCCGTTTTATTGGCTTAAGATCCTAAAACAAAACCTCTCAATAGATTATTTAGGATTTTTACTTCAATTCAGTTTAATAAACGAAACTTACAAAAGATAGAATCTCTAAAAGCGACAAAGATTATACAGTGCGTTTATTTTAAGGCGGGACATAGGGTTTTACATGGTAAATCTTAAAGCCTATGTTAGGCACATTTCTATTGAGAACAACAAGTTAAAATTTTACATAAATATTTCTTGTGGTATCATACCCAAGACAGGATCATGTTTGTATTACTTAACTAACGCAAAATATTTAAAAATATCATTTTAAGTTACATTATCACGCTGTTTTGCCTAGCCCTGTATATTAAGTTTACTTAGGTATTTTTGACATAAGCTGGTATGTGACATTATTTGATTAATATTAGACAACTTGTAAATTATACAATTTTGATGATTATTTAGGATTTTTACTTCAATTCAGTTTAATAATTTTCCTAAATATAATCTACAACAATAAACTTAAAACTCATATAAACTGTTCGAAGTGCCCTCCATTTACAGCCGAACAGTGCCCCAAAAAATCATAAAAATGCTTTCTAACATTTGACAACTCTCGCGCTGTGATGCTGCGTGAAACCTCGATTATTCTGTTTTTTAATTGATCTGCATCATTTGGTCTTCCTCTTACGTTATCAAAAACGTTTGACGTGAGGCATCCCCAATAGAAGAAGTTCAAAGGCGTGATATCCGGGCTTCGAGCGGGCCATTTAACAGGTCCAAATCGTCCTATCCAGCTGCCCGGAAACACATTATTTAAATACTCCGTTACAATTATTGCACTATGAGCTGGAGCTCCATCATGTTGAAATATAATTTCCTCCCTTCTGTGGGCTAGCGCAGGACCTACTTTCATATGTAAAAGATCGATGTATTTTTCTTTGGTAAGTGTACCGTCTATAAAAAATGGACCAATAATCATATTTCCTAGAATACCTGCCCATACATTTACATTTCGTCGCCACTGGGTATGCGTTTGGTGCACCACGTAGGGATTTTCTCGCGACCAGATTCTAACATTTTGCTTGTTCACTGTTCCATTAATATTAAAGGAGCTTTCATCTGTAAACAGTATGTTATCAGCAATACCTGGGATAATATTAATTCGATCCATCCATCCTTCACAAAACTGCATCCGTTTAAAATAATCATGCGGTAAAAGTTCCTGTATGTTTCGAATTTTAAAAGATTTATATTTTTCTTTCTTTAATGCGTTGTAACAACTGCTTTTAGATTTGTTGAAGCGATCAGCAAGGTGTGTCAAATTGGATGATGGTTGTTCTTGTATCACCATGCACAGACCCATTCGAAATTCTTCAGTTAACACAGAGGAATTTCTTTTCCGTTTTTTATGAGAATCGTCAAGACATCCACTAGTCATGAACTTTACATGCAATCGTTGTACGGTCGACTTGCTGGAAATGGGACGGTTTTGATAGACAGCGGCAAAATTATCAGTAACTTCCCGATATGACATTCCCGTTATGCAGTTTGAAACCATTTCAATTCGTTCTTTTACGGTGTAGATAGACATGATAAACTACAAAACCAATTTCATGAAAGTTACGAAAATACTGACAGCGGTGTCATAATATTTTTCTTTATCTAAGGTAGTTAATTACATAAATTACAAGGGGGTTAAAAAGTGTAATTTTACCAAAATGAAAAGGTCTTTTTTGGGCATCGTTTAGGGCCTTTTTGCACAGATTGTACTATAACTTATTCCCCCCATCTCAAATTGTGTCTATACTCAAGTTTTAGTAATATTTGTTTAATACAAATGTTATTAACAGGCTTTAAGATTTACCATGTAAATCCCTATGTCTATGTCCTGCGTTAAAATAAACGCACTGTATATAAAAACACATTGAACGATGTTCATTAGTAGAATCGTATTATTGTAAAAAGAAGTGCTTAGATGCTCATTTTAATATTCAGAAAATGTACGATCTTTATGTTAAACAGAAGAATATAGGAAATGAACCAACAAAAAAAAAATACCTTTCATAGATACATTTTCAATTACGAACATAATTTAGATTTTTTAAAATCAAAAAGCTCGTGACACATGCAAAGAGTACAGACTCGCAGAAAAAGAAAACAAAGTGACAAAACTTTTGAAAAAAACTACAAACCCCACAAAATGATTTGCGGGAAGAGAAAAAAAGACAAAAATATAGATGATACTACTTTTGCAGTGATATGTTTAGACTTTGAAAATGTTACAAATTTCCCAAAGTCCGATGTGTCTCCCAGTTGGTACAAATACCCTCCCACAATAGTAGAGAGGCACTGAAATTGACATGCACAAATATTGGAAATTGAACAAAAAGGCGCCAAAATTTTTGCAACATAACATAACTAAATTAAATCCGTAAGAATCACAAACATTCAAACTAAGAGCTAATTACAGTTATCTGCAAATGATAGAGCTAAATAGTTCTAACAATTAATCAATGGATGTCAAAGGAGTTTTTTCTGACGTAAAGAACCATTGAAGAACTGAGGGCTACAAAACTGGTCATCATATCACCGAGTTCATTACTGCTTTTATAGATGCTGGTAGGGACAAAAGCAGCAGAAACAATGAAAATTTCATATTTTCTGTAAAATCTGCACCTGTGTCCAAAAACAATCTAAGACCAAAAATAATTTATGGACGCTATGATAGCAGCATACGAAAACCAGGCTAAGATCTTAATCTAGTCATTTCTGATTTGTTTTTTTGCAAAAATTTTTAATAAAAAAAAAATGTAAAGTGTTTTGGTAACAAACAGAATTACTGTTTTTGTTTTTCTTTGCATAACGTAAAAATTTCAGTTTTTTTCTCTAAAAGTAGTTATTTGTACATGAAAATGCTTAAAGCTTTAAAAATAATCGAAAAAAACAAGAATTTTCGAATTTATTAATAACTATTTTTATATGACATCATTATGTTTCTCTCTAGAAAAGCCATAGGGTTCTAAGTACAAGGTACTTTTTTTTGACAGCAAGCTCCAAAAATAATTAAAACATATTTCGATGTAGTAATATAAATACTACATACTTTAATAAAAACTCAAAAGAAAACCATTTATTTTACCTTTGTCTTCTTTAAACTTTTAATTTCGTTTCCTGCACAATTTTGTTTACGTAACTGGTTTACTGCCTGTAATATATTATAAAATAAAAACTGAAAGTGAACTCTGTATCTTCTCAAAGCTAAGCAGTTTAGGACATGAACTATTAGTCTTGAAATAAGACAAGGAATGACATCCAATTAAAAATCACCCAATAAACACTAAAACTTTTTTTGCTGTCACTCACCTGTAAGGAAATTTGAGTTCTGATTAATCATCACAGGCATAATATTAGCATTGTTATTTTCTAAAATTAAACCCATGTTGTTGGTGTCGTTCGACATGGGCGTGCTATCGCTAAGAGGACCCAGGCCCAAGAGATCCAGAAGGTCCTGGTTGTTGGTATTCGAGATCGGTGGGGGTTTCGTCGGTTCCGAAGATGGTTTAATTATGTCTAGGTCGTCACTGCCTCCGAGAAGGTCCAGTAAGGAGTTCTAAGAAAAAAAAGTGCTTTTATTATAAAAAAGCTTGGAAAAGTTTAAGCGTTTATCCAACTATTGTATTATTATTATAAAAAATGGAATTCTTAGTCAGTGTAGAATGTAGAAGTAGAGATTGGTTGTCTTATGACAAACGAGCTTCTTAGCTACTTACAGATTCGCTAGGCACATGTTGGGGACTACTTTCTTCAGATTGTGGTTCAAAACCATCCAGATCGCCGTTGCTATATACAGTGTCATCTGTTTGTCTTATTACTTCCATTGGTGGCATTCTGACGGAAATTACATTATTTAATAACTAAAGTGAAGCTTTAAAAATCATGACCCGAATATTTTTCCAAACATTTTTAAGCAATAACTAAGGAAGTATCATGAAGAATTGGCACCAGTATAATATATAAAGATGCCTGGCACCAAAGCAGTTATTTTTTATACTTGCCTTTCTAATAAAGCTGGCCGAAGGTGACCGTACTTTCCGAATAGTTGAGAATACTCTACTCCTCTCTGTTGTAATTCTATGTGCAAGCTCGATCGGAATGAACTGATTATTTGCTGGATGTTGCTAATACAGAAAAAATCAGGTTAATCTAAGAATTTCAGTGAAAAAGTAATTTGCAATCAAAGGATTGATAAATACTTACTCAGTTGTATTATTCAACCTTGTACTTAATTTTGTCAGTGACATAAGGGCATATTGTTTAGTTGTCGAGGAATTCTGTGGATTCCACAGTAACCTAAAAACAATTTATTTTAAAAACAATCTTAGATAATCCTAGCAAGAATAATCATTTTTATGAGTTAATTTACCAGCTAAGATTATCATGTAAAAAGAACCCTAACAATATTAAAACATAATAAAATGCAGTAGCTTTGTGTTTGGTGGAAATGTTCTATAAATGCCTTATTAACCCCTAGCTAGTGAGGTAACTTTTTTGATACGTAATTGGGGAGGTGGTGTTTAAAAACCCATTAAGAAAAGGCTGTTTTTAAGAAAACCTTATCAAATGGTGTGGGCAAACATGTGTCAATATATTACCTTTGATAAACGTCGATGATTTCTTGCTCAGTCGGAGGCTGAATGCCATGCTCTTCATCTGGCGGGGCTTTTAAAAGCAAATCTCCGTATTCCCCTGAAAACCCATTACTTTACAAATACAGTAATGTAAAAGATAATTTTATATACCAATCAGGCGGAGTTCCTACATTTTTTTACTGGTGGGGCAAATTTTGTGGGCAACTAATAATAATTTAACAAGATACGTTTCTAAACTAGCAGCGCTTATTTCTCAACGCAGTCAGTTAAAGCCATTGTTAATACAAGTACTGGAGTAGGTACTATGGTGCTACACAACTACATAAATACAATGCGTAGTACTAGGTGATTACTTTTTCTTTGTCTAACCCATATGTTTTGCAATTTCCATAACTCCGGCACCCAAAACGGGACAACCCGAGAACCGGCGACGTCGACCAACACGCGAACGCTCAAAAAGTTTTTAATTTGCGGGCAATCGTCGATTTCGTCTTAACATTTGTCTCTTTCTATCTTCCTTAAAGTCTGTATGTTTGTTTCTGTCTTGATTTCAATGCATTTATATAGTTTTTTTACTGCCATTGGTCGCTTCGCTCGATTCTTTATTGAGTTTTCGTATGAAAATGCAGTTTTTTTATGATAATTATTTTTTTTAGGGTTTAAAAAATTAATTAAATTAGAACCTAGTAGATGGGTCATTGACTAAATGACCACTAATTGACCATATTCAACAAGGTTAGTGTGCACGTTTACATATAATAAGTGAATAGTGTGTAGATAAAGTATAACTTACCTACTGACCATACAGCAACTTGTGTAAGGGGTTGTCTATTTTGCAAATCATCAGATAGGGCTCTGTACAACTGCAGTGTAATATACGCTTCATGGTTTGAACTGTCAGAAATTAACTGAATAGTCGATGCTATCACATCGTCACGAATATAGTTACCAGCCTGGTAAAGAAACAAATATATTTTGATTTAAAGAAATAGTCCATTCTCGAAGTGGAATTGAAATATAGGGGAAAGGGGAAAGAAAGTCAAAAAGTCTTTCTCCACTGATTTGTCAAAAAGTCTTTCTCCACTGAAAATCAGTGGAGAAAGACTTTTTGACTTTCTTTCCCCTTTCCCCTAAACATATTTTGATTATCCTGTTATTTACCACATCGCGTGGATTATAGACCAAAATATTATACTTACAGCCACTAAAACTTTCAATAACGTGTCCAAATGCCATCTTTTACTAGGTGCATATCGTTCGGCCGATAAAACAATACTACTCGAACAATGCGCTTTGAACTCGGGATCGGCTTTTTCCAAAAAAGCCAGCAATTCTTTTATCATCGTTCGTATGTTTTGACTGTTGATAAGAGCAAATGACAGTTCCATGGCCCGTTTTCTTATCGAAACATCTGGGTCTAAAAGGGACAAAAATACAGGGTGTTTTTTAAATTGATGGTTACAAATCTAGGCCTGTTTATTGACAAGAACCGAAAAATTATAATCCCGATTTATTGTAAAGCAGCGCACGAAGCAATAAATCAGGTTTGTGGTCTGGTTTTAGATTTTTTACAAAATTCAAAAGACGTTTGATTAAAAAGGATCCACTCTCAGTTTTAGGACCTCCCCAGGCGTCGCTTCTTAAAATATATCGCACATTTTTATAATACCTTGCATCAGGGTTGTTATGTTTAAAATATTTCTTTTAAACATGTTTAAAACACTTACTAGTGTTTTAAACACATTTGTTTAAAACTGTTTAAAACATGTTTACAACAGTGTTTTTTTTTGTCAAGATACTGTTACTGAAAATCACATAAAATCTGTTAAAACAAAAAATATTAAATTAAAAACAAAAATAGCAATATTTATATCTAACGTTTAATATTAAAATTACATTATTATAAAAACACGTTTAAGACTAGCTCTAGGTCTTAGCAAAGAGGTGTGCTACTCTTTGGTCTTAGTTTATCTACCTACCTACAGTCTGTGTACCGTGTTCCAATAACATAACCAAATTAAAAGTGTAAACATACAAAAGCGCCTTATAAAAGCAGCAAAACACAAACAAACTAAAAACTAAACAAAAATTCTCCTAGTCATTCTACTGAACTCTACTCTTGATTTGAATTAAGATGTTTAAATATGGTAACAAGTTTCGCGGCATTTTCTGTTCCTAATCGATTTCGAAGCTTACTATGAATTATGCCAAATGTCGAGAAAAGGCGTTCGAGTCCTGCAGATGAAGCTAAAGCTGGTAAATAAGATTTATAGTTACGTCGTTGAGGTTGTCTTTTAAAGAATTCCACCAGACCAAAGGTTTAATCGATTTCAGAGATTCCGTATAAATATGATTTAATGTGATTTAAGGGTGACGCTTCTGCCTGGTATTTTATAAAAAAAAGGCATCATTTCTGGGAATGAGGATGATGCATATTCTAGTGCCTCTTCGCGTTACTCCTCGGTTAGCTTTTGACCTCTAAAGCGATGGTCTAGCAAATTTGCCAAATAATGGGCTGGACTCACAGTCATATGAAAACGTTTAATGCAGTAATTTATATCAGACTTGGTTAGGTTTTCCCTAAAAAATTTTAATAGATCCAACCAAACTTCTGTGGCTTCGCAATAGCAATTTGCTTTAATTTTTTTTATGTCATAAACTTTTAAAGATATCCATTATCAATCGCTGCCCCGAACAAATTTTAGATAAAATATGCCAGTTGTCCGAATATGATTCTAGACAATTAGCTAACGTATTCCATCTTACATCCTGTAGTAATACAAGTGCTTTGCCCCCAGATATTTTATATTTACCGGCAGCAAAGTGTACATTTCCAAAGTATTTTAATATTTTTTTAACGTTTTCTTTTATCATTGGTACCTGAATATCTTGTGCCAGTAAATTTAAGATATGAGCTGAACATCCGTATGTTAGTATATCGACTAAACCCAATTCTTCGCATTTTGCCAACTCTCCACGCATTTTAGCCCTGTTAGATGTTAGAAACAAAACAAAACGTGCGGTGGCGGTGGATCCCCGGGAAGTCCGTCCGTACCGATTTAGTTATCGTTCTCGCTTCTTGTCGATGTTTATAATACGCTGGATGCTGTATGTGCTTGTATGCGTGCCACGCTGCCACGCCACGCCAGGGTAAAATATCTCGTAGATGGATTTCTTTATTCAAACCTTAAATTAATTTTGGATGTGTTTAAAACTAGGTTTTTTTCGTGAACAGTTGAAAACAAGAAAAAACATGTTTTTTAGTTTTTTTTTAAATAAACATGTTTTTTTTTCAACCCTGCCCTGCATATAAGTATGCATATCATAAAAATTAGCAATTTAAACTCGAACAATCGGTAATAGACAAAAACGCTCCAGCTTCGCTTCGCGCTTTTATCATTTCGTTTGTTCTCGATAAATTTCTAAGCAATCTAGTTTTCGTAAAAAATAAAAATTTATCCGATAAAAAAAAAGCTCTTGTGGTTTTACGTATGATAAATTCATGTATACAGGAAAACCAAAAAATAAGTTACGACTATCAACTTCATTTTTTCAAATGAAAACATCTATTTTTTTATTTCATTTTTGAATTTGGCATCGAATTCTAAGTATGTTTCATGTACCAAGTCCTATACCTAAACTCAACAGTTATCGAAAAAAATTATGATTGAACGCGAAAAACCGCAACCTCAACTCAATTCATTGCATTCACCTGAAGACTACTGGAGATATCTACTTAGCTACCAGTTGAAACACATCTTCAATTCATTTCTATATTTGCAACAACAAACCTAAACAAAATATATATTTTAGGAAAAAATGACACCGATAAATTAGTTGCTAATTTTTTTCTGCAACTGGTAGCCACATTGCTTGTGTTCAGGGTTGAAAGGATTTAAATCGTGATTAAAATCAAAATTTCTGATAAGTTATAATTAAGAGAAAGTAAAAACTTTCAGTTTTAATTAATAGTTTATTATATCAAAAAAATAAAACCACTTACCCTACCTAAATAATGTTTATTTTAGTTAATTGTAGTGCTTGTACAAAAAAACTAATTTTGCAGCTTTTTCCGTTTCTAATCGATTTCTGAGTTTGGAATGGACTAAACCAAACGTTGAGAAAATTCTCTCGACTGATGCGGAAGAAACAGCAGCATAAAGTAATTGTCTAATTATGAAGAACTTTTTTGGAATAATGGGTATATTTTGTTGCGACTTCCACCAATCTATGGGTTTTACATTCTGAAGAATATCATCATGAAACATAATATCAGTGAAAGGTTTTGATCTGGCAAGAAACTTGACTATGAGTGGTAGTAACCACTATTTGGATCTAATTTTTTAAAAGCTTTCAAAGGAACATTTTTTTCACTCTCTGTTAGTATTTGCTGAGTTTTTGTTGAGTCAAGAAGATATGGGATTATACACTGTTCATACCGCCTCTTAAATTTTTGCAGTTGATTTAAAGTTATGTCCGTTTTGTCAAAATTAGTTTCTAATATTTTAAATTCTTCCACAACATCTGAAAGACTAGCACTGTTTCTTTGTAGTCTATCTATTGCGATAGAGATAGGCTTAAGTATTGTTAGGTAATCTTCGACTAATCTTTTTAAGTGAATGTTGGAAATTTTTCCTCTTATAATATTGTCAATTTCGTTTTTGTTCTCTTCAGCAATTTTGAAAAGTATGGGCCATGACTTAACGGAACCTTCTAAACAGTCGGCAAGCGAATTCCATCTGACATCATTTGGCAAAACTAGTTTTTTGCCTCCTTCTTTGGCATATGCTACAGAGGCAAAATTGTTGTTACGAAAGTATTTGGCAATGAAAACAACATGTTCAGCGATATCCAAATCCTTACATAGTAAATTTAAAATATGTGCAGCACAACCACATGTAATAAGGTTCAATTCAGTAGATGTTTTTATTTAATGTCGCATTGCAGCCATATTAGCAGCATTATCTGTGACAAAACTACATACTGTACAGTCATATTCGGTTTTAAGTTTATTTAGGAGTGCTGTTGCAATTTCTGTTAAATATACAGATGTATGTGGATTCCCAGAAGTATCTAGAGTATCTACTAAGACGGTAAATCCATATTCTGTTGTAACCGTTGCACAGATTATCGGATCGTTATGTACATTTGACCATCCGTCAAGTGACAGACACAGACATGTTCCCGAGAAGTTTTGAAAGCATTTGGTTTTTTCCTCATTATAAATTATATCAAGCAATTTATTAAAAACATCATATCGAGAGGATGGTATGTATCCAGGCCGTAAAAGAGTGATAGCTTTTCTTACTTCCGGTTGCTCCATACAGTTAAAAGTGTTAAAACTGCTGTTTGTAGCGTAGAGGGTTCTGGCAATCTGTTTGTCAATTTCCTCTTTAGTAGATTTGCTAGTGCGTATGACAAAAGATGACAAATATCCAGAACTAGAACTAGCTGACCTTGTTTTTGATTCTGAGACTACTTTCTTTTTCTTACAATCTGGAGTGGAAAGACTGGAAAGTGACTCTAAAGTTTGTTGTGAAGTACATGGTTTCTGTGACTTCTGCGAGTTTGGTGACGCATTCACGCCAGAAGTACCCTCAAAAGTTGACATTGTTACACTATTTGCAGATTTTTAGAAATTTACAGCAGAAATCACGCGTCGCGCAGCTTATTAGACGGCCAATTATCAAGTACTGCGAGTTAGGGCGGACGCATCTTTATATAAACAGTGGAGGGTTTTCTTGTTCTGACAGGAATTTGCAGTTTCAAGCGTTTTTCGACAGGAACTATCTTCATTAAAATTTGAAGAACGGTGGGAATAAAATCAACAACGTGTTGAAAATAGCAACTTATTTATGGGAAAGAAATAGATAAAAATAAAAATCGAAAAAATCAAAAATCTTGATTTTTTTCAAATCGCGATTTTTGATGTTTTTCAAAAAAATCATGATTTTTTCAACCCTGCTTTGTGTTGCAGATTTTGCGGGTACACATACCTCTACATTACAAGAGTAGGAAAAGCCCTAGCTTTGTTATGATTCCACATACTCGTTCCTTTTTTTCTGTATTTATCTATTTATTTAGCAACAATTTATCTTGACATTTGTCTAACTTCTTAACCTAACCAAAGATTCTGATATTTCGAACTAAACCAAAAACCAACGCATAAAAATCTAAAAATAAAATAACTATAAATCACTAAACCCGGTGCAACACATTTATATCTAAACTGAACCTTAGTTAACTCAACCTTAGCTATCATATTCTGATCCATTAAAAAACCTATATTAAAGGCGATTTAAAAAAATTCAAAACAATAAGAATATTAGGCTCATTACATTACCTTTTAAACATTCCAGAATCGTAGACCTGTGCCTTTGTACTGCTGACGTATCAACATGTACAGTCCTTAGTAACGTATTCAGTGCCACATAACGAATATTCTTATCATTATTTAATAGAAATCTACCTAAAATATTGACAGCCAAAACCTAAAATTACACAAATCAATTAACTACATCAAAAAAAGATTAATAATTTGGGTCTTGGGCAAAATAAAGTTGACCTAAAACTTACCCTTAATCCTCCCTCAGACTTAATATCCATAATAGACAAAACGGTTTCATATAAAATTGTATTCCCGACATTTTTACTCGTTTCTGTGTTAGTGGCCACTTGAGCTAAAATATCGTTCATTGCTTCTGAAGTGTCCGCATCATTAACACCGAGAATACGGAGGAGTTTCAAAATTTTAACCTAAAAATAAAGTTGCTTTAACCATTTACAAAAAAAAAGTACACAGAAATTACCATAAATGCATATCCTATAAAGTAAAATCTCATTTTATTATTAAAAAAATCTTAGAAAACACACCTGTAAAAATGGGTCGCTGACACCAGACACATCATGCTCGGGAGAGTAACCAGCAAGGATTAAATTCTTTAATATCCTTACTAAATTTGGAACAATCTAAAAAAAAAATATTGTTTTAATAACAGAGAATTAGCAATTCACACATTTTACAGAAATATGTAAATTTGAAATTCTGCCCAATGCGACGTTTCGCCTGATACAGCTCATCATTAATAATAATAATAATAATAATAATTTCTAATTCTCCAATGATAGGCATTATATTATTGCACATTCACAATAATTGGAACATACGTCAAAAAACTTTAAGTTACTGGAAACAGATTACAAGAAGAATTCAATAAGACTATGACAGTTTTTTTGCAGTAACCCTTTTTTTAGCCTATTCTTAAAAATGTTGATGTTAGGTGCTACTTTTATACTATTATAAATAAATAAATAGCCATTTATTTCCGACAGGCCGGAGCCCACTTATAGGAAACTCAAACAAATTAATCGAATTATAAACAAAGATCTTACAAAAGTAATGACCTTGCTATACTTAAAATCTAATAACAAAAAGTAAGAAACTAAAGCTAAGTTAACAGGAACCAATGACTACTAATGAGGATAGCCGGACATATTGCGCAAGTGTTTTAATATGGTTGGGAGGCTGTCATGAAATATGTCGGAGAGGGCTGAGATAGGATTGAAGTTGTGGCACATTTTGTGAATGGGACCTTGAGGCAAAATATTGGATCTCGCGAATGCAAGGAAAAATGTAGGCCGATGTCGGGCACCTGTGCGGGGAACATGAAGCGATAGTTGCTCCAGTAGAAATGGGCAATCGATTTTAGAGTTAAGAAGTTTATGGAGTATCGATAGAGACTGCGAGTCGCGACGTACTGTTAAGGGCAACTCACCAAACCTAGCGAGGATGTAGCCATGCTCGAAACCCCGTTGCGGGTAGATACCATCCTCTCTAAACATAAGATACTTTAGGAATCGCCTTTGGACGGACTCCACAGATTGATTATGGCTGTAATTGTAAATGGGGGACCATATGATTGAGCAATAATCCAACTTTGACCTCACATAGGAGTAATACAACAGTTTAAATGTAGATACATCAGAAAAATGCTTGCAGTTTCGCAAGACAAAGCCCAAGGTTCTAGAGGCGCTAGAAACCATTTGATCAATATGTGGAATAAAGGAGAACCTCTCATCGAAAACGACTCCGAGATCCCTTATGGTGGTGAGTCTGTTCAGTGTGGATCCGTTTATAGAATAATTGAATTGAAATGGAGTTTTGGCCGAGTGTAAGAAACGACGTTACATTTAGAGATGTTGAGATTCGGTTTGTTATCCAGGCACCACTTGGTAAGAACATCGAGGCTGTCGCGGAGGGATACACAATCCGCGACAGCGTCGATGCGGTTAAATATTTTGAGGTCATCAGCGTAGGCGAGTCTGTTGCAGTCAAGCGTCGAGACAAGATCGCTTATAAATATGTTGAAAAGAAGTGGCCCCAGGTTAGAACCCTGGGGGACACCCGACGTAGGTACAAACAAGTCCGACCTAAACCCCTCAAACTCAACAAACTGAGTACGATCCAGAAGGTAGGATTGTAATAGTGAGACAAGCCTGTTAGAGAAACCGAACTGGTCAGACGCCTTATGGAGTAGAATGTGGTGGTCAATTTGGTCAAAGGCTTTACTAAAGTCCGTGTAAATGACATCGACTTGGCTCCTCTTGTTAATGGCTTCACAGACGTAAACGGAAAACGAACAAAGATTAGTCATACACGATCTTTCGGAAAAAAAACCGTGTTGATATATAGAGAGTCGGTTTCGAATTTTGAAAAACAGGGACTTTTGCAAGATGATCTCAAATACCTTGGAGAAGTTACATAGGATTGAGATACCTCGATAGTTTTCAATATGAGATGGATCGTCCTTTTTAAAGATGGGACAAACTTTGGCAACCTTCCATATTTCTGGAAATACGCCATTGTTCAATGACAGGTTAAAGATATGACTATTATCTAGGGTATTGAAAAATCTAAAATAATTAAAATGAAAACCCCTTTGGTAGGTTGCTGTTCGATGAGGCGGTGGCATCAATCTAGTATGACCACTGGTGTTATACTCATGTTAGGGATGGTATCTCTCAAATAGGTGTATATATTTATAAATATATGCACATACCTCCAGTATGTAATAAAGCCGTTGTTTACCTGACTACAATTATCCCAACGCAGATTGCGAGCGTTTTTAATAATTGTAACATATAATCATAATAAACATTATATAGAAAACGCAATCCAATATTCTTGTCCAGTGCGTGTTCATTTATAGTCTAATTAAACACCTGCACACATTAGATAACTCCATTAACAATTCAAACACATACCTAAATAATACTTCTACAGACTATTAATTGGAAACAACGCAAGGAACCTATCATGAGTAGAAGGTATTCAAAAATAGATATTTAATTAACTAGTCAAACAGTTTGTGTTCCTACTAAAGGCTGTAGGGTCATTCCACAGAGGTAGGCATACCTCTACAGTATCAGGAACCATTATTAGAGTCGGTAAAGCCCTAGCTTTGTTATGATTACACATCCTCGTTTCTTTTTTTCCATATTTTTTTTTTATTTAGCAACAATTTATCTTGACTTTTGTCTAACTTCTTAAATTACCCAAAGATTCTGATATTCCGAACTAAACCAAAAACCCACGCATAAAAACACATAAAAAAACTAAAAATAAAATTACTTCTGGAATCATTCCCAGTGTCTGGAAATTGTCATATATCTGTGCTATTCATAAATCAGGCAATGAAAATGACGTTAAGAAATACGGACCAATCAGTATTCTTTCGGATATACCTAAACCATTTGAGCACTGCATTGAAACTGTTCTAACCAATGCCCTTCAGCAAATAGTGGTGAATGGTGATTCCACAGAAGATAAACATTTCTAGGGAGTTATTTATTTATTAAATATACAGCCATATAAATTTACAATCTAAACTGCTGACAACGTCAAGAAATAAACAATGAGAGATCTAAAGTTTTAGGTCATAAGGCATTTAGAGGATAATGTTATGGTATTCACGACTATTTCACGTATGTCGTAAAAATTGTTTTCAAGAAGATAGCACTTAACTTTTTTTAGTTTGGATTTGGATAAAAATTTGTCAAGCAGTGCTGGTGAAGTCTTCTTACGATTGTAATCTTAAACTAGTCTTAAATTATAGAATTGAAGCCTAATTTCGAACTGGTGTGCTAGTTAATGAATGGAATGTGTCCCACCCGTCACTTATGAAAATCAGTAAATTTAACAAAGTTGCCGACTTCCGCTTGTAAATATAATATATTTAGACTAACTATCGAAAATAAATTATGTGTTGTATAGTTTAATAACACCTACAAATATTTGGAAGTTTGGCGGAAATAAGTCAAAATGTCCCTTCCGTCACAATGGAATGGCCCTCTACCAAAATGCAATAAATTCAAACAAATGATTGCAATAGGATCAAAGTTTAGTCTAATTCCCTACCTATATCCAAATGTTTACACATTCAAGGCATTTGTCATTTAACACAAGTATGTGTATTTTATGACAGGCGACTTTTAATGTAATAATTGTAAAACAATTTACCTTCTTGAAGTGATTTAGTGTATCAGGACTATTCTCACACATCTCTGTTATTAAAGTAACCCCCGTAATAAGAACACCATGATTTTTCTCAGACAACATACTTCTAGTTGCTGGTAAAAAGATTTCCATCAATTCTGGCACCCTAAGAAAAGAATACACTATTTGTTGGAAGAATTTATTTCAAACAACTGTTTGTGTATGTGAAAATATTATGAAGTTTTACCTTTTTATTATTCTGTAAGCACAAAGGCCAGCTTTCTTTCTAATATAGGCATTGGGAGATTTCATTAATCTCTCTACCTCAGCTGCCAAATCTCGAGCCATTTCTGGAGAGGCTATAGCTCCCAAGGTGCACAAGGCTAACCCCACAACAAATTGAGTTGTAGAATTAAGATCACTAAAATATTCAAGATATTAACACAAATTTCTGAATTAAAGTAAAATACTAAACGCACTTTAAAAAATGAACATTACAAAGTAACTATACCCTTCTTATCCTTAAAGAATGGGTCTATATTATTAAAAAAAAAAAAAACAATAATAGTTCTTGAAACAAAGTTTTAACAAATCATTAAAATCTATAAGGTTTTGTACCTACTTCTTAAGACAATTAGTTATTAACAAGTGCACATCCTGTCTCTCATCCAACAAAAGCATGGCTCCCAAATACCCTATCCTTTTGTCTGTAAACCTAGTGCTGGCTATCAACTTCAAGCACTCCAATTGTCCAAAATGAGCAGGATATCCCAACATGTGAATGTATAGAAGTTTTGCAATATTTCGACATCTGTAAATTTAAAGCAATATTCTACTTAACTAGCTCAATATCCTATTTATTGTATAAAATATTTTACCTAACTAGAGCAAAAAAATGAGTTTCTTATTTAATTTAGGGGGAGATATTCCGTGATTAATTCATTTGTAACCTATTTTATACAAAAGAAATTTTAGATAGATAATAGATTCACAGACTTTCTTTTCCTTTTTCAAAACTTTTAAGAAGAGTATCGTGGCAGAGATATAAACTTACTCAAATTCTAAAGGAAAATAATAAGAGTTCTTACTATTACTTTAACACAATGGTAATTTTTAACAAAATGGTCATCTACAAAGTATGTATAATGCTTAGTATAATGTTTTGTGTGTGATATTGCGATATCTTACATATTTTACTTTATATTCATTAGACCCAGGTATTTACTTTATGTACACAAATGCGAACTTAAACAGGGTTCTTTAAAGAGCATCCCATATATGCTCTATGGGATTTAAATTGAGACTAAGAGGTGGTCATTCCATCAAGGAATAGCTGCAGTGCATGTGATAATATAGTTTGTAGAAACAAGTTTGACTATAAAATGCATATATCTCCTGTAATCCTAGAGATAATGAATTAAACCAAAAATGAGAAGGATAAGGAGAATTGTAACTGTGATATGTTAGAATTACTAGTATGCCAACAGGGTTATATGAATTTTCAGAAAAAAGCTCAACATTGTTATTATATCAGGTATAAAACGAAAATTCGAACTTTTTATCAAATATAATGCAACCTATGACATTGCCAAGGAAACAAACTACAATTCAAAAGAATCAATTAAATCAGATTTTAGGTTTAAAAACAAATTAAAATCAAATGTGTGTCAAATTTATTTAATAATAATATTAATAATAATAATTTTATTTCAAATACTTAGTTATAATTTAATAATAAAATATGATATTCCTGAATAAACTTATTTATAAATTCCCCAGAAGACGTGCTTGTTAAGGGGCAAATCTTATTTATTTAAAAGTATTTAAAATTATAAAAATTTAAGAATCTTTCTATAAAAAGTTGCAAGTATTCAATAAACGCTACTTTCTTGATAAAAGATTATTAAATTTCTAAAAAGGATTAATTATACCTATAATTGATTCACAATAATATTAAATAGCATTAATTAGTTATAGCATTTCCAAAAATATTTGTAAAGCGTTTGTTTCCAATATATAAATGTTTTTATTTCAATTTTACATTTTTTTAATGAAATAACTTTTTTAATATTTGTTGGTAAATAATCGTTTAAATAAAAGCATAAATATTTAAAAGTTTTAGTCCTTTTTAAAAATATATACCTATTAAAATATTATAAAAAAATGTAAATTTGTCTAACATTCATCTTTTTTGTTTCTGAATATAATTCTTTTGAAGGATAAAGATAGTCCTTATTAAATATAATTTTCAAAAACTTTTTCGTAGTACTTCTAGTTTTTTAACCAAAGTTCCGTTTATTCCTCCCCAACCTAAAATTCGGTAATTTAAACGAGTTTTAACTAATGCATACTATAATATTTCTAGATGTTTCATATCCAGAAATTTTTTAATGCTTTTAAAAATTGCTAATAAACTTCTTAGTTTTTTAATCAAATATTCTACTTTTACTGTCAAAAATTATTCCTAAATATTTTACATGATTAACTTTAAATGTCATCCCTTATATTGATGCTATTTAATATATATATAATATCAAACCAATTTTTTATAATTTTAAAATCTTTTTAATTTTCTTATTTAAATTGTCCCAATTTGTATCGCTATAAAAAAATAGCAGTATCATCTGCAAAACTATGAATTTTCCCATTGCAATTTATACTAAATAAATCATTAATATAAATATTAAAAAATAATGGTCCCAAAATTGTCCCTTGAGGAACACCATATTTAAATACTTTTGAATAGCTTTTTATTATTATTTATGGCCTTGGTGGTTACACAATTTAAAAAAAAATCTGTTGGTAAAATATTTTAATGTCAGACCTTTAATAATAACCCATCTAAAGCAGCAGATTGGCAGAATACCTGGAAAACAGTAACTATACTAAATAATGTCTATTACTTATGATGTAGATCCAGATCAGCAAGTTTTTTTTATTCTAGTACGAAACAAGAATTTTATGCTCTCAAATGAAAAGTATGTTGCATAATGTGGTTAAATACAGATAATGAACTTATGGAGAACCCAGAGCCAAGATTAGAAATAATAATATGATAAATCAACTCTTATATAGTGTGAAGGATAAAAACCATTATTCATAAAAGATTATTAGGTATTTAAAGATGTCAAGAATTCAAAAGACCTGTACAAATTAAATGTATGTCAAAAGGTCAATTTTGATTAATTAAAGGAAAATTAAAGTATGTAAAAAGAATTGCAAACGTGTCTTTAATATTTAAATCAAAATATCTTACCTCCACACTGAATCCTCCTCCCGAAAAGTACTTCTTATATAAGCACATTCCTTATTAACAACACTTCTTTCTTCGGCCGCAGTTCTGGCAGCCCTGATCTGCCTTATCAAGTCTCGCAGCCGCATGGGAGTAGGCATCCGAACTAAATATAACCGAATAAAAGGAGATAAGTTATTGCTAAAATTTTCATCGAGGCACATGAAAACAGAAGCTTACCTCGCTCAATTGCCTCATTAACCACCTGCTTGATTGTGGCCATGTTAAAAGCCGGGTTAAATCTAAAATTAAGAGGGTTTAGTAAAACTAAACAGAAAATAAGTTGTATGGACGTTACCCATGCTCTGAAGCGTTCATGTTAGGTTTTTATGGGAGTACAGCTTTATCCAGGTTAGCAGAATGTTAAGCAAAAAACACACACATTTAGCTGAATGTCTGCTGCTCTTAGTTGATGTCCTTAGGGCTTCAAAACCAGTTATAAAGGAAAAACACTACCAAGGGTCTTAAAACCACAGATTATTTGTGCTCAGCAACACAAAAAAATTCACCTGTATTTTGCACCTTGCTTAGTTGACAGTTGTTGACTGAAACTGAAAGTGCCAAAAACACCAATTTCGCGTTTAGTTTATCACGCGGCGCCTAACTAAGAACGACAGTCCGAGGGGCCGAAATACTGATTGGATAATAGAAAATAGTTAATTAATTTTTAATACAGGACCTATTTAATAATTACAATTGACGACCTGCCCATTGATTTGACGTAAATATGCAATATGGCCGGTTGTGATGATCGTAATGTGACGTCACGTGGCAAGTGGACACGGGTTTGTTCGCTACCGAAAAGTTTTTGTGCTGTCACGCTGTCAGAAGGTTTCGGTAGATGCTAGAAGCGACATACGTAAATGATGGTATCCTTTAACAGTGGCGGCGCATATTTAAAATATTTGAATCATGAAATAAACTAGACATAAGTTGAAAAGGACAAAACATAATTATTTTTCTTTAATAGTTGCTGTTAATTTAGGAAGTAAGAACGTTGAGCAGGGTATCTTCCTATTCACTTTTTGTAGTAACAATGCATACAAAGATAATATTTTGCTTCATTTTTTAAGGAAAGCCAATTTAGTAAAATAGTAGATGTCAAAAAATTTTTTGTATATGCAGTATGCAGGATTAGCAAATAGTTATTATTGAGTAGAGATAACGTACCTAATGCATTAGTTATAAGTTAAATAAAGAGAGAAAGAAAGCAATGCCCTGTCGCATCATAAAAAATGCACCTCGAAATCCTTCGCCATATCAGCGAATCTTACCGAACAGCATTTTTGGAGTGGCAAAACAAAGTATAATAAATTTGTATAGGTTGTCCAATAAATTCGTGCCGCTTTGTTCCAATCAAATATCGCGGTAGCAAAAAGATAATTACTAGAGAGAGTTTTCTAAGTGTCATGAAAAATTTAAAAGAGAAAAAGTTTCGGTGAATCGGACGTCTTGCTAGCAACCTCGGGTTGTCCATTATTTTTGGACTCTTTTGTATGCTGTAATGAAAAAGAAGACCTTGTCTCTCTAAGAAAATAAACTGTTTATAGCGGGCTGATTGTCGCCAAGACAGGTGGCCATTGCAACTAATACCAAGACTAAGATAAACTGTTCACATTTTATTGATCCATTGTGTAGCATTTTAGTTGGCTATTTCACATCAAGGAATACCGGTAATGGCCATTGCGTTGACTTTGATGAAGAGCATTTAGATATGTAATTCTATGTAACGATGAGATAAATGACGGCGACGCAAAATAATTGGCCGAAAAGATAAGACTGCTCTTCTTAGAGGGTGGTCCAATTGTTTCATCCTTATGGAAAAGGTTTTCGGACGGTCCCTTCCCTTCTGCGTCAAATTTTGCCCCGTATACGTTCGCTGTATTACAGCTCGTCAGCGAGGCTATAGGTTCTGACAAAAGGAAAAGCATAGGTGTCTGTTTTAAAACAGAAAAAGCGGGATTAAACAGAGAATGAAGCCAGATTGCTCCATTTCGTGGTGCTGGTAAAGAACACCAATTCTTAAGCATAATCCCGCTTTTTCTAAAACAGACACCTATGCTTTTTCCTTTTGTCAGAACCTATAGCCTCACCGACGAGCTGTAATACAGCGAAACGCGTCTGGGGATTGTTCTGGCAGAAGGAAAAAGCAAACCCTTGATATTATATTAAGTTTGTCGGTTACTAAACCGATATATGACGCCCAGTTCGGGAATTAGAGCTGATTATATTTTTAATTCTGGGAACATCTAAAAAGAACTAGTTTATTCAACACCAGTATACCAGAGAAGAACTACTAGCGAAAAGCGATAATGCCGGATTGTTAATCAATTCCATAATAACAACAAAAATCACCTTAGCCTACTTTTACGTGTCAAATTTGTCATTCAAAAATATGTCAATTAAACTATTATACAGGGTTTTCCAGTGTACATTGAAACAATAAAATTTTCTATTTTTTAATAATATCTATATCAAGTGTTGGATAAAATTTTGTATGGCACTCGGTGTGTTAAGTCATATAAGTCACTTGGGAATTAGCCCTCTCGGCCTACGGCCTCAAAGGGCTAACCATTTCCCACTGTCGTTATTTAGAAAATGGTGCAAAATATAAAAAAAACTTCCGGTATAAAAGTTGTAGGCCTTAAAAAAATCTATAAAACTAGGACACCTGTATATAATTATACAGGGTGCCTCAAACAGTCATGGTAAACAAAACTTTCATTTTTTTAAATGGAATGCACTACTTATAATACTTTTGGATTCTACATAAAATATCAATTATTTTTAATAAGCACACTAGAAGTCTAAACTTAATAGTTTCTGAGATATCGACTTTCGAAAAATTACATTTTTGAACTTTGACAGCTTCTAGCTCTCTAACGGTATATCTTAGAGCAAAACGGCTTACATGTCCCTATCTTACTTTTTTATTATCTTCCTAAAAATATCAATTTTGGGTTAAACCGGAAGTACTATATTTCCGGTTTTCGAGTTACATCCGGTTTAACCGGAAGCTTACACTTCTGGGAAGATAATAAAAAAGTAAGATAGGGACATGTAAGTCCGTTCCTGACGATGTAAAACATCTGCTGTAGTATGGTTTAATGACTCTTTATCGCCTTTATAAAATATTAAAATTTCTTCAAATTACGCAAGTCGGTTTAAAAGTTAGAGCCAAAAAAGTAAATCGCTGGGTACCCCTTTGGGGCTCTGTATCCCCGTTAAGCGACAAATTAGGGTTGTTCTGACCTCCTCTGTATGCTCCCCAGAAATTAGGAGGTACTTACAGGACACCCTGTATTTGTGGGTATAAAAGAGATGACCCATAAAAGATATTTCGAGTTATTGCTTCTGAAGCATTGAAGTCGATTAAATTAACTCTAACTGTTTAAAGTATTAGTTGTATAGATAAATAGGTCTCAACATGGGGCTGAAAATACCATGTCCTGAGTTGAAATAGAAAATGCACTGTGTACACAGATATATCCTCTTGTTGAGCAGACAACTTCTCACACAATTCAATTTGTATGGGGCGTGACTTTCTGAGATAAATTTTTTAAGCAACACGCGAGTCACTGCAACCAGCGACAGCAACTCACACTGTGGGTGTAGCGTCCATTAAGTCAAACGAACAAAGGCGATTTGAAATTTTCTATAGCATTTAGAAAAATAGAACAATTTTATATTTTATCAATTAAGTCCGCTGTGTTTATTCTACTCGATAATTAAACAAATAGAAGCCGAGACAACACTACACAATAAGCTTCAATCAACAAAGCAATGTTTTCACACATATTAACAAAAAGCGAAAAACTCCCCAAAGCTTTACAGCTTCGTTACCTTCTGTTAGCCTCAGGAGGCAAAACACTCCAGTCTGATTCATAGTAGGGGTACATCTTGCTTTGGTCAACCGAAAAAAATCATTTAAGGCCGCACATGACTTTGCCCTGGTTCGATTTTGATTAGGCGGAATATATGACTGTTCACAGAGATAAGGAAAATATTACGTTGTTATCAATTTTATTTTTACCTGCTGTTTACGCTACGTGGGGAAGGTGGGAAATTAAACAAATATGTTATCTTTTAAGGTTATATTTTTCTGGGTCAAAATAAAAACCGAGGTGAATGAACATAAAAAAAATACCAACCTCCACATATTCATATTAAAAAGTTATTACAGAGAAAATTATATCTAACCTAACCAAAACTGAATTTTCGGCATTTGCACACTCTTCGCTAAACGCTTCCCCTATTGTGACATTTAAAATTGCACCCCCATCTAAATCAGTTTAAAAAATATAATTTAACGGATCCCTTAATATTTTATTATATTTCCTAAGAATGTAGGCAGATTAATGCTGAAATAAGATTGAACACTAGAACACTAACATTAACTTGTCACATTACCTGCTGGATATATGCATTATTCCTGAATTTAGCCTATACTTCTTTACCATTAAAGATGACAGGATCAACTAAATTAAAATTTTTAAACGCACTTACTTAGATCAAGAGTTTAGAACTTAGAACTGAGCTTAATTAAAGTGTTATTGACAGTTGCTAGTTTTGAAACGAAAGCACGGTACATCTCTATCTAGAAAATAAAATACAGTAGGTTCTCAGTTATGTGAACATTATTAATGTCTAAAATCTGAATATTCTGTAATATAATTTATAATTCTTTAACGTTCAATTTTAAATCACAAAAATAAAAACAAAAATTGCACTTTGGCAACACAGCAATAGGCGGTAATTTATGTGGCTCAGCGCGAAGTCATTGGTGAATCCCCTTAATTTGAATTTCTCGGTGAATCCCGTGCGTTTATTGCCGTGCATTCAGTATTGCATTCTTAAAGCAGATCGTTTTAAGTTCGATTATTTCTTGGCGTAATTTAGTTAATCTTTGACAAAGACATAATATTAATAGTTAATAATAATCCTATTGGAGTTTGGTGGAGTGCAAAGTAGCGAAATGGATGGAAAAAGTATTTATTTGAAATATTACTTTAAATTTAAATATAAAAAAAATGTTTTAAGCTGCTATGGTTGTTTTTATACATCGGCCGATATAGCCGATATATATTTACATCTATCGGCCGATACCGATAATCGGCTCCGGCCGATATAGCCGATATATCGGTATCGGTATCGGTCGATCACTACAGCAAACAATTTATATGACGCTATTGTCAAAAATTGACATAAAGCTGGACATAACGAATAAAGATTATTTCACATTAAAAACACATTTTCGTTTCACCAATTCGGCAATCACACATCCAAAATAAAAGACACCATTATGTATTTCTTACTAAGCCTTTAATTTAACATAACATACCTAAGACTACAAATTTTCAGAAAAACATTAATTAATTAAATGTTCAAACAACCGTCCATACAGTTTTTTTTAGCTGGAATAGATTATCAAATCGTACATCTTTATAAATAAATTTTTTTAGGTGGCCGCACAGAAAGAAGGCGTTTGGCGAAAGGTCAGGAGACCTGACTGGCCAAAGGATTAGATGCCGTGGGCCAATAAAATTTCCGTTAAAAATATTTTGAGTATTCCCTAACCATGAGAGAATTTTATTATGGGCAGGAAAACCAACCATTTGATACCAGATCTCCTGATTTTCGCGTACAACTTCTTCTAGCGCGGGTTCAATTCGATTTTGTAGTAAGTCCAAATAGGTTACTGCTGTAAGGTTGCCTTCCATAAAAAATGGTTCAATAATGTGATGTCCTACAATTCCCGCCCAAACATAAACTTTTTGTGGATATTGCGTCCGAGTATGAACAAGACGATGTTCATTTTCTTGGCTCCAATACCGGCAATTTTGAACATTTGGTTCGTTGTTGAGGGTGAATGTACATTCATCGGTAAAACAAATATTTCTCAATAAATCCCTATTATTATTTGCTTTTTCCATTACCTCAAAACAGAATACCATTCTTCGTTCTTCATCACCTTGCCGTAGCTTTTGATGTTTTTCATACTTGTAGGGAAAATATTTATGTTTTTTTAAAGTGCGCAACACTGTAGTTTGATGTTTTCCTACGGCTTGCCCAAGAATCCTCATGCTAATCATTTTATTTTCCTCCATATGCAGTAAAATATTAAGATCTCTATTATCCCTTTCTTCAGCTCTATTGACATTCTGAGTTGAGCATTTAGTTATTTATTACAGTGCATTTGGATTCAAATTTACTAATGAAAGATTAATTAATGAAGTGGAAGGGATAGGCTTATCAGGGAATTGAACTGAAAACATTTCAGACACTGAAACTGTTCCCTGTATAATACCACTTAATCATAGTTACTCTTCCCTTAATGGAATAGCTCATATTTAGCTATAATTAAAGCGCCTTGAATGAAAGTGTTGTCACTGATCCTATTTTTCGTTTTGCCAATGCCAAATAATAATTTGCTGGTGTCTGCTGTATTACCTAAACTATGAAAATTTCGTAATTTTGCCATCACATTTAATTGAATAAGTTAGGATTGGCTTATTAAAATTTATTCAAACTTGGCACATAGGTTTATTATATCGGCCTCTTCAAAAAATAACAATACAATTTTTCTCTAAAATGTACAGGGAAGCCAATATTTAGCCACCTCAAAATTTACATGGGATTTATTTTCAACTAAGCCATGGTATGGTATAAATGAACAATAATGAATGGTAAAATATAATACAAACGAACTTACAGACAAAAGTTAAAAATAATCCTTAAAAAAATCATTCAGTGTGTAGTAGGTTCTGTCTAACAATTACCTTTTAATTACCTGTCTAAACTGTTTTTCATTCTGCAACTGTTTTATATTTAGTGGAACGTGGTTTAACATTTTTTCACTGTTAAAAATAATTGAATAAGGTCATTTGGTCAAACCTCAATTACACCCTAATTTTTATGAAGTGTTTAAAACTCCTGAAAATTTGAAGTCAATCCGCTAAATAGTTTTCGAAATATACGAGATCAAAACCAAATAGAACGCTTGCCACTGATCGCGAGGCGTTGACGTCATTACCTCCCACAGTTCGTCTGCTTTGAACTTGTGCATAAGGGGGAAAAGGCACGCCTTAGCGACGGCACCGATACAAACATCGTATTTTAAATGCAAGTGATTTTTGTGATCTTACATGTAAGCAAAAATGACTGACGTTGTTTTGATTGAATGAATTTATTGAGTTTTAGTCTATAATATACAATATAACAATTTTAACGTATTAATTATTTTTTCCTCTCCTGTCGATGTCGACCCCGTTACTGAGCAACGGAGAAAGGGCAATGTGCATGGCCACCTGTCTTCTTAGTCGTAAACAGCAAATTAGCCCTATGATCAAACACACAAGTTAGCTTTTATAACGTACCGTTTCCATGACAACAACCGAAAAAAGCCTACTTGGTAATTTTTCACTGTGGTTGAAAAACAGTTAATTTTGAAGTTAACTTGTGTGTTTAATCATAGGGCTGAGTAAACGGTGGGGAGAGCGACCCGACTTGCTATAGGAGATAGTGACGTCACACCGCGGTTTCCGCGAGTCGATATTCGTAAAGGCTTTAGACGTTAATTGAAAGACAGTAACTACCGTCGCCGTGAAATCTTTAAGAAAATTTATTTAAAAAAAATGTTAAATGACTATATTCTTTATCTGAGTGGAGGAGGGTATTGAATTCTTATTACAAAAGTCGACGCGTGTTTTATATTGACACAGTGGACAACTAGCTGATATTTAAATTTTTCTATGCATAAGACATACAGTCTCCAATATATATACCAGCAAGTGAGAGTTAGAATCTTTTTTTAACAGGATCAATGACGGAAAAATATGAAGCCCTGATTGTAGCCAGATCCAATTCATTGGCTATAATTCTAATGGCGTAGCAGTTTGACGCAATTTTTCAATTAAAATTTTTTAAATGACTAACAAATTTAAATTTATAAATAAATGAATAAACCCAAAAATGTATTTTCCTTTTGATTTTGATGAGTCTGATATTATCCAATAGGGTGTTTCCAAGGTTACATTTAAAGGTAACAAACAATTAATATTAGTTTTAGAGAGTTTGAGTTCTTTTTAAATCTGCGTTGACATAAGGTTTGTTTTGGTTCAAACTTGGAACCGTTCTAGAACAGTCCGCACATGCGCATCGAGATATTTCTGTTTTGGTTTAGTTACAACCAATTCCGAACTGAAATTTAAAAGCGTTTTCGTTATATTTCGAACCGGTTCGTAACCGTTCTTGAACTATTAAGGCAGTTCCAGCTTTTTGATAGAATCGATTCGGGATTTTTTCTATGTGTTGAATACAAATTAGGATGGGAGGGGAGGATAACCCTATAGTTATGGCGAGTACAAATTTCTATAAAAAAATTAATTGAAACATGGAATTTAGTAAATTACAGTTTTCGAGAGTATTGAAACATTATTTATCAGTGATCTTGTAGGATCAGCTTTTAAACTTCAACAGCTTTAGGCTCCAGGTCTTCTTCAGAAGTTAAACATATTATATTTAATAACTTAGTACCAAAAGTTGTACAGTATCAACAAAAAACGAGTTATATGCTAAGAATATTGTCAACATGTATGTAATTGGACACCCAGTTTATAGAACATATTTTAAAGTCCCCAGAGCTTAGCGGCAGAATTTGAACAAAGTCTGTACTATCCAACACATGATACTGGGTTTGAACGAGTTCCTGCAGTTTAGTTAAATAAATAGTTTAATAAATTACGATTCTATTTTCTGAAGCAAAATTTCAACCCTACGTTGCAAGTTTTCCAGTAGATTTTTTTTTTAATACTCTAGAAAATGAAACTCAAAACCAATCGCATTAGTTCACGGATAGTTATCGGTCAGGTGTTTTTATTTACCCTAGGTGTTAGGCTTATTTGATTTTACTATAGAAACTAAAATTGTTTATTTGAGTGGCAAAAGGTATTTTTGAAATTCAAAATATTTGGGGTTATGGTTAATTTTACCCTTGTTTCTTCTTTAATAAACTGCTTCGGTTTCTTTTAAGTACGAATCATTCTAAAATAATTCAAGGATTTATTTTATTGCACATAGAGTTCTGAGCAGTTTTTGAACTGCTTGGAATCAATCCTGATTTTACAACCAAAACGAACCTATAATTTTATCTGATATTTGCGTCACTGCCCCGCCAATGCATGGCATGGTGTCGTCTGCAATTGTAAATGTACCTTTTCATTTTTAAATCAGGAATAGCAACGGTCCAAGCACAGAGGCCTGGGGTACTCCCGATTCCACTCCCAGAGATAAACCCCCCTCCCTCCCCTTAATATCAGTCAGGTATGACTGAAACCAACGCAGTGTCCCACCCCTAAACCACCTCGGGTTTTCTCAGCAGTATTCTATGATCCACACAATCAAAAGCTTTTGATACATCATAGATCACTGCAGCGGCCGACTATCTATCATTTAGTCCCATAATCCCTGTCCCTGTCCCTGTATAATATACTTTTTGAGTTTCCTTTCTTCATTTCCAATAACTTTTATTAAAATTTTTTGTACCCTACACCGTGAGACACCCTACCCTCTACAGGGTGTTACAAATTCGGCATACGAGCATTGGAATCTCGGAAACCATAGGAGTTAGAGAAACGGTTAAATAGGGGAAAAGTTGTGCAATTCGGTGCTGATTAAAATGCCGCTTTAAAAGTTTTAAAATTCCGAATACTTCCGATATTATTATGCAAAATCGTTTTTATTTTTTCCTGAGCTCATTTGACTAGCTATTTAAAAATAAATGACACTTTGTCTTTGCAACTTCTTCTGTTTTTTCTCCTCTACAATATGACGTTATTAAACTAAAGATCCGACGTTTCGTCTCCGAGCGGCCAACATCAGCTTTATTTTTTCAAATACGGACCTGGATTTTTTTTACTGATTTTTAAACCCTGCTACCCTCAAAATGTAATGGCAGTATTACTTTCTCATAATAATGAATTGCCTTTGCTTATTTTTTTTTAAATTCATATTTTACATTTGTCAGTCCGGTCCTGGCAAGTATCCGGAATTTGAAAACTTTTAACGCGGCATTTTAAGCAGCACCGAATTGCACTACTTTGCCCCCATTTAACCGTTTCTCTAACTCCTATGGTTCCCGAGATTCCAATGCTCGTATGTCGAATTTGTAACACCCTGTATAGCAAACGCATATCTCAGTTCCACTTCATTAGGTTATTCACTTTTTTGAATTGAGATACACTCTCTAAAACATTTCATGAACAAAATAAATTTCTATTTCGAAAAAAGTAAATTCAAAAAAAATGTTCGTTTCATCATTAATTTAATTAAAGTTAGCATAAATAATCCGTTTAAAATAAACTTTGGGAACAAGAAAAATCGGGTCGCTTTAAATTCTTAAATAATTTAAACACTTACAAAATTGCAAAAACTGCATTTGTCCATTTGTTAGGTAGTGATAAATTTATATAAATTAACTAGGTTTCATCATTATTTCTGGGTAGCCTTAAAAATGAATTTCGTTTAATACAGTCCACCAACCACCGGATGCCTTCATCAACCCCGTCCCTAAAACAAAACTGTATACAGGGTGTTGCCTAAGTACGGATATCAGGGTGTAGTTTCATTCCTTTTTTTAATATTACGTTGTTCTTAAATACATATTTCGGAAATGCTTTGAAATACTCGATTAAACTTTGTGAAATTATTAAATGAAAAAGTTGGTTTAATAATAAGTTTAATACAAAGAAATTTATAGTTTATCCTTTTTTAACATGCTCTTAAAATGACGTTTAAGATATTGCTACCAATACTATTTGAAATACGGGTCTGGGAATTCATATTTTGGAAGAAGATATATCACGTGCTTTGCCATTGTTTTATTTTTTTATTTTTTTTATTTATTTTATTTATCCATTTCATGTCATAGTACAAAAAAATTGCTTACACACGTCAAAACAAGTTATAAAATACAAAAATAACCTAAAACCTAAGGCAAATACAATAATACATTTAGTTTAAAATTATAGGTAGAAACAATACATAATAAAACTGACAAGATAGACAACTACAATTTCGATCAATAAAATCACAATCCACATTAGGTACATTTGACAGGGGTTAAAATTTAAAATCCTGGCGTTCCTCTAAGTAAGCTTCATAGCTGTAATACGCTCTTTCGACAAGAAAGTCGGTTACCCTTCTTTTAAAAACTTTCAGTTCCAGACCTCTGACCTCTCGCGGCAATCTGTTAAAGAACTTCACAGCCAGGAAGTCCGGGCCATTCTGACATCTACGCAGTCTGCGGTGGGGTAACGAAAGATTTCCGCTGCCCCGCGTGTCCCTGCCATGCATCTCACCATTTGTGGGATAATTATCTTTATTCCGATGAATATGGAGTACATTCTGCAGTATGTATACGCAAGGAAAGGTTAGAATGCGAAGTTTAATAAATGATTCCCTACAGTCATCTTTGTAATCAATGCCCGCTAAGACATGCACGGCCCTGCGTTGCAGCGAGAACACTCGGCGCCACCCCGCAGAATGCCCCCAAGCAATCGCCGCATACGTCATTACCGAGTGAAACAATGCATGATATACGGTGTTTAAAGTCTGTGATGACACCTTTAAAGAGAGATTGCGCAGCAGAAAGACACTTCCACTCAGTTTATGAGAGACAAACTCTATATGTGGACCCCAGTTGAGTTCAGAGTCCAAGTGGACTCCCAGAAATTTGGTAGTGTTTACAGTTTGGAAAGGCGTTTCGTCGACTTTACGTAATGTAAAAATAACGTTATTTGTTTTATTCTGATTAAGTATAAGACCATTTTCCTGAAACCACTGCTCCACCTCCGATTGTACCACACACGCCCTGCTGATAACGTCCTCAAAGGTGTCGCCAGCCACAGAAGCGGTCGTGTCATCAGCGAACAAAACGTAGTGTCCGATGTGGTTATGCAAGGGTAAATCATTTACATAGATGAGAAAAAGCAATGGTCCCAGTATAGATCCCTGGGGCACCCCCACCGTCACACGGCTCGCCGACGACACCACCCCCCCTACGGTTACCATCTGAGAGCGATTCCCCAGATAAGATTGAATCAAACTTATAGTTCTATTGCTGAAATTATAAGCAGAAAGCTTTTGAATCAGCAGGTCATGCGATACACAATCGAAGGCTTTGCTCAGATCACAAAACATGGTGTTAACAAACTTTCCGGCATGAAAAGCCTCAGAGATGTAAGAGACAAGATCCATAATACCCGAAGCTGTGCCCAACCCGGACCTAAAGCCAAATTGACGATCCGTTAGGAGCTTATTTGATTCTAAATATTTTGAGATCCTCTCAGCAATGCACTTCTCCAGAATCTTGGATAGAACAGGCAATAAGGATATTGGGCGATAATTGGTCATGTCACCTTCATCTCCTTTTTTAAATATAGGGATGACCAGCGCCGTCTTCCAAGAGTCAGGAAAAGTGGACCCCCGAAGGCATCTGTTCACAAGCTTTGTAAGTGGCACAATCAACAGTTCACGAACCAGTTTTAGCAGTTTGACCGATAGACCATAACAGTCTTTACTGTTTTTATTTTTGAGTTTATTAAAAATATCCCTGACTTCAATAAAAGAAAACTCCTGTATATCAAAGCTTTCGTTCGGAGTATTTATTTTAAATGGTATGTGTTTAATATTTATGTCATTATTTAAGATTAAATTGGGTGCTACACTGATAAAGAATTTATTAAAGTCATCTGCTGAGATATCACTTGGTGCAGAGTGGACCTTCTTACCTGAGTTTCGCTCTCTGTTGACTATGTTCCATGTACATTTGGGTTTGTTTGTTGAATTTTGAATGAGGTTGTCATAGTATAAACGTTTGGCTTGCAGTATGGCTTTTTTGTAAGTTTTTTTGAATTGTTTTTTTAAATGCACATTTGCTGGCGTTGGGTACTTTCTGGCTACGTCAGAGAGAAATGATAAGTGATCACGCATGTTAGATAGTTCTCTATTGAACCAGGCTTGGCTTAAGTTTTTTTTATTAGAAACTATTGTTTTTTCAGGAAAAGCCAGTTCATAGGCTTCCTGCATTAATTTATTAAAAGAATCAACCACGCTATTTATATTCATGCCTGGATCCGAGACAAAATCCCAGGATGCATTAGCAAGAATACCATAAAACATACTCTTACCAGCCTCAGTAATGGGCCTAAACACCTTTTTGACTGTACTTTTTTTAACCTCATCCATTGGAATATCAATCTGCTGCGCTAAGTGATCAGAGAGACTGGTGTCTATCACACTTACGTCGGATGAATCTGCCTGAAAATTTATAAAGATATTATCTAAGCAATTTCCATTTCTGGTATGTGAAAAGATCATTTGCTGAAATCCATAAGAGGTCAGAAGATCACAAAGAGCTATCTCATCTCTCTGTTTTGTTCCAAAATGTACATTAAAGTCGCCCAATAAAACAATATTTTTTTCCAAACCTATGGATAGAATAGATCGCTCCATTCCTACTAGAAAAGCATCAAAATCACCACCTGGTGATCTATAAATAGATATTATGTAAACATTTATCTTACTAAGAAAAACGCCAGACAATTCAATAACCTTTTCACTTGAAAATTCATTCATCTTGTGCAAGTCTATAAATGTTATGTCGGTGTTCACAAAAATTGCTGAGCCTCCACCCCGAAAGACGTAAAATGCATCATTAAGATGTTTTCTTATAAATGCCCTAAATACGGTCCTGTCATTTGTGTCTATAGTCTGAATAGACGAACAATTTGTCTGAGATATATCCGGTCTCAATTATTTAAAAACTATACCTAATACAAAACACAACTTTAAACCCAACCATTGGATTGGCAACAACCGACCCATAAACTGGCCAGTGCGCTCGACAGATTTAACCCCATGGATTTTTCCATATGGGGGTTTATAAAGAATCGGGTGAACCATAATAATACGCATTGAGATTTAAATTATTAAAAAACCAAGAATTCAACAAACATGTAACAAAATTAGACCTAAAACTTTACAAAGAATTCAAAAAATATATATTTACAAAGCCCGAAAATACTTAAAGCATAATGGTGGCCATTCCCAACACTTGGATTAGTAGTTGTTTTTAAACTATATTTTTAATTTCTGGGGCAGTTTTTGAGAGTGTAAGGTTAATAAAATTGTTGAAATTCCAATCCTGAATGGGTTTACGCGATATAAATATCAACTGTTATTTAATAATTTAGATTTGAGATATTTTGACTATAAACACTAAAGGAAAGACCGTATTAAGGGAATTTCAAACAGAAAATCTTGATGATGCATTTTATGTCATGAAACATCGGAAAACATTATTTACAAATTAAATCTTCTGCCAAAAAATAGATTTTACTAATTCTTGAGCTTATTCCATTAAAATATATATTTGAATAATTTTATTTATTACTTACCCAGTTAAAGCTGATACAGGCATCACCATGCAGTCCCTCTTGCCTATCATGTGAGCGTTTTTATTAAAAATTGGTTTAACTTCTCTAACCCCCATACAGTCTGGAAGATCCTGTTTGTTTGCTAACACTAGTAACGGAACACCCTGTAGGTTTTCATTGGCTATCATTTTATCTAAAACGAATCTTGGAGAAAATACAAGAAAATTTAATACTCATGTTAGTCCTTACCAAAAATTTCTTTTGATTCATCAATTCTGTCTCTGTCTGATGAATCAACAATATAGATTATTGCATGGGATTCCTCGTAGTACTAAAAAAAATTTACCTAATACAAATGTTGAACAGAAAAGATTTTATTCATCACTGAAGTTAGGTTAGTCTTTGAATTGAACAAAAACAAAATTTGAATTAAAACTACCTACTAGTCCTACTACTGCTATTCCATATATCTAAAATTACCTTTTATAAAATGTCTTTATGAAAAAGTAAGTAAGAATTGTGCAGTTAAGAGAGAATGCTTATCCTGGGACTAGGAAGAAGCACTAGATGTAGGGTTCAGAGAACAAGCCCATATTTGCATATTAAGTTTTTCGTATGTTTAATTCTGATATACCTACAAAACTAAATATGTTTCAAGGCAACAAGAAGACAAGTTATCAATCTATAATAGTAGAAGCAGTTTTTTGTGTAGTTAACACCTGTTTTTAATTATTTTCAGAGCATATATAGAAACTTAAGACAAATTGATTTTAAAATGAGAATTACTTGTGCTTGTGCTCTGAACCTTCCATAATATATTCCACACAACTTTTATTTGTTGGGACTCCCTCTATTTTATCTACTAATGCGTTTAACACAAAATACAAGCAAATAAAAGAGAAATCAAAGGCTTTTTCCATATTATGTTTACACAAGTGAAAGACATAAAAGCTTATCTGTTAACAGCTTTAACTACCTTATTCCTATTAAATAAACAGTAGGTACACAAAGACACCAGACATTTTATTTAAAAATAGAATATTAATTTGAATTTCCATTGAACTTCAATTGACATTTTGTTTATGTTAATATAATATTAGAGTTTAGAGTAGGTACCTAAATATCCCTTATTATCTTTTACTAATATTATAGGTGTCTCCAGGTTTCTTACTTAATGGAATGTGGCTTCCTGGAGGGAAGTTTATATTACTTATTGAGATAAACTATTTTTAGAGTTAAGTGTGCTAGTTGCCTACATACCTATTGAGTTTAATGAAGACTCATTAGTGAGTTATTCTTTGGTCTTACCTTATCCCAAAGAGACTGAAGTTCACTCTGCCCTCCCAAGTCCCAGAAGTTCAGTTGAACACCTCCCACATCTATCTTTCCTATGTTCAAACCCACAGTGGTGGTTATTTTGGCTGGATTTATAGCTTTATAGTTCTTTGTAAGCTTTGTTTTGGCAGCCTCTAAGTATGTCTGGAAAATAAAAAATGCAGACTAACTTTGAATACAAACAATGGTACCACACATATAAACTGAAGGTCGATTTATGCAGATCAATTAAGAACAATTAAATTAAATTAAAGATTAATATATAAACGCTCGTGATGGTATGCTGGCATTTCTGCAAATCACATAACAATCTTAAAAATTAGGGAAAATTACAGTCTTAATAGTTGGTCTGCATAAATTCACCTGTTTACAATGGAACAATGAAGCCAAATTACAACTGAAGATTTCAGGCAGGGTACACTTCACAGCTTGTTAAATTACTCACAGTCTTTCCAGCATTGTCGAGTCCTAAGATCAGCACGCAAAATTCATCTTTTTGCACCATGTATTTATAAAAACCATACAGAAGCGTGTACATTATTAAAGATGACAATTATCCATTGAAAAATACCTAACTACAACATGAAAAATTTAATTTGAGGTTAGGTACTTCGATATGTTTATTTTTTTGATTGTCAAAGTGACGGCTGACGCCAGGTGGATCATTAATAAATTCGCTAGGAGTTCCTGCACTTCAGCAGGGATATTTTAACGTGGATAGGATAACTGCAATTAACCTTCAAAGATAAAATAGTAGTAATTTACTACTACTTTGTGTATACCTGGCTGCCTATGATTTGATCGCAGAAAGTGCAGAAATAAACCGCGAAGGTGCGACGCGATTCGTGGCCTAGGAACTGATTCCTTTCTTTTCTACTGTACTGTATAAATTAATTACAAAATAAAAGTAGAGGTAATATACAGTTATTTTTAGACGATTACTTAAGTTGAAGCAAAAGCTCTTTAATAAATAAACAATGTGACAGGCATTATTAATCGAGTTATGAACCGTTTTATTAAAGTTTATGAATGAACTCCCATGTAATCTTTGATTTATTTAATGTGCGGCGAGTTCGTAGGTACTTCTGGGCCAGAAATAGCTTCACCTTTTACTTGTTATGTTCACCTGAAAGTGTTACAAGTTTTTTAACGCCGTGTTACTGCAGTTATGGCCTCGTTAAAAGCTAAGGAAATAATTTGCGTTATTTACTCGGGACTTCTGTTTGTAAGTAGAAAAGTTGAAACTATAAAAAAAATGTTGCCTTTAATTACCTATATCTTCTTGCTTTTAGGTTTCAGGACTGGTATTAATAGGGTTCTCAGCCTATTTGTTGTTTAAAATATTTTACCACTATACTTTTATTCCGTCTGGAAGCGTTGGGCCATTTTTTGTGATTTTCTTCTTGGGAATTGCACATTTATTTTTATCATGGCTGGGAGTTAAAGGACCTACAAGAGAGCACAATTTCCATATTGTTTTGGTAAGCTGTTTAGAGCGCTCTCTTCATATTTAAAAAAGGAGATTGACACAAATGTGGTCACTTTTACTTTGCTATTTCTTGTATAGGTATATACTGATATTTGAATCACTCCTCGAGTAATGGACTTTAATAGTTTTTAATTTTTTATTTTGTACATTATATAGGACTACATTAAATCTGATATAATCGATTTCTAACACCAGGGAAAATATAGATATAGGTATTTAGGGAATGAGGGAGAACATCATTACAAAAATGTGTTCTAGGTCACACAATCCCTTTATTATTATTATTACAAGAAGTTATAGAAACATTTCTTTACTATACCTACGTACATTTGGTATATATAGTGTTTATAGACTATTATTTTTTGGTATATTTTGTCTCTTAATCAGCACCTTTAACTTTTAGATTCTAAGTTAGTAAACAGTAAAATTTTTCTATTAGTGGGTATGAGAAAAATTATTGTAGCGCATAACGTACGGCCCCTGTGACATGTACCTACTTCATATATCTTCCCCTATATTAATTACATTACTATTAAATCTGATAAATCGATTTCTAATACCACAAAACATATAATTGATATCAATATACTGAGACTGCAATGTGAATAGATAGGTATTATAACAGCACAGTTTATAGCTACTTAAGCTTTATATTATGGTAAGGTAGTAAGCAAATAAGTTTTAAGGCTCTATACAAACTTAAAAGCGTTTGTTATTGATTGACTGTATTTTTTGTGTTAAACATGTTAAATTGAAATTGGGACAGATAAAGTGTGTGAAATTTGAACTGGAACTATCATTAAATAAACATGGCACGTCTGAGATAATATGTCAACCACAGAAAAATATATGAGACGGACGACCCAGTTTATGAACATAGAGCGTTAGATGTCGGCAACCAACCAAACAATTCCTGTATGCCTATTTCCATTTTTAGTTTATGACCCTTACACTGATTTTGTTGGCGTGTGAATTCGCTGTAGGAATATGGTCGATTATTTTATGGGACGAAGTTGATGTTGGATCAATCGATTTGATGACGGCCTCATTTGATGAGTTAATAACACTGAATTACTACAAAAAAGATTGGAATAAACTGCAGAGCCAAGTGAGTATAGACTGACTGGGCGTTTGCGTTTTTAAGACATAAGGCAGCGTGGCCGAGCGGTCTAAGGCGCTGGTTTTAGGCACCAGTCCGAAAGGGCGTGGGTTCGAATCCCACCGCTGTCAACTTTTTTTTCATGTTTCTAATGAATTATAAATAAGAAATTTAGTTGTTGAAAAATTAAATAACAAGGCTAACAATTTAGTACAGGTTATTATTTATTTATGTAGTGTCAAAAATTTAATCTAATTAAATAAAATTATTCATAAATAATAACAAGTAAATTGTAAGCAGATTTAACAATTTACAAGGATTAACTAGCACTTTATGATTTTTTTTGCTTTATTTTAAAATATTTACCTATTTAATGATAATAAAATATTTAATTCTAATAAATTTATAGACTCAGATGAGCAGCTTTTTGTTAAGTATTTTATTTTCTTTATAGCATTACATGTTCGTTTTTGAAATATCGGTCAAATACCAAATGGTTTTAGATAAACTGCCCTCTGGTGGCATAGTTTCAGAATGAAAGAAAGTTCCTGTGCTAACCATATATATTTAAATAGTTTAGCAATAGTCGAAATTATATGTTAAAGATATGAAAAACATAATGAACTTTGACAAGCTGTATTTGTAACCCGGAAAATATTTACTACTATAATATGTACAGGGCGATTGTTTATATTTTACTCAATGATATTTGTCAATTCGCAATTTTGAAGCATTTTTTATGGACATTTAGAGTCCGTTATTAGAAAAACTAAATGGGTATTAAAAAATTAAAATGTTTATATAGGTAACCTAAAATTTTTTAAATCAAACAACCTGTATTTTATTTTTTTAATAACTAGAGCTCGTTTTCCTGATATGGTTATTAAAAAAAAAATAGATTTTTGTCATATAATGTGGCAACAGGACGGGACACCACCTCAAGTGTTTTAGCCGCTAGATTATCAGACAATATCTAAATGCAATTTATTAGATATGGATTGGCAGGAACAGAACTATTCCCTGATGGCCTCCTAACAGTCCAGACTTAACCCCATTGTACACCTTTTTTTTTATGGGGATATTTAAAATCAAAAGTTTATATGGGCCGAATCCAAACTATAGAAGAAATGCAACTCAAAATAGAGGGAGAAATTAATAATCTCAACAATCAACCAGAAATATTAGGGGAACTCGAAAAAATGTAAATAAAATATATGGAAGAAATTTATTTCTTTTGTTATTCATCCCATGGTCGTATACCCTTTTACTGCCTAAATCTTATATGAGAGAAAGTATTTTTGTTGACAACTAATGAAAATATCGACATATTTTTGTTCCGCACAAAAATTGTAACACCCTGTATCTTCGAAGTGAATCATTTCCGGACATAGGTTTATATGAACTTTTTTTCATATTTTTAAGCAGGGAAACTCATTCTGAATTCCATAAAAAAATGCTCCAAAATTGTTAATTAAAACTTTTTTATAAAACCAAATAACCAACGCTATATTAAAATATAAACCAATTTGGTTTGAAAATACAGACTGTTCAGAAATAGCATCAAGTGGTGTATGTATGGTCCAATTTATAAAAAGTCTTAAGTCTTTTGAAAGAAGCATGGCAAATTGTTAGTTTTTTTACTTTTATTTTTACTTGAAAATAATATTATATACTATACTGTTTGCAAGACAATTTCCGTTGCACGTTAGCCACACGGTTCTAGAGCTACAATGCCTGAGGAGACAAATTTCTCAAGGTGTCGTGATGTGCTTTGTATCCACACTACCTAGATGACGGTTAACTTGATTTTACTTCATCAATTTTTTGACGCAATAATAAGTAAGATACGAAAAAATATCAAGAGACAAAAAAGTTGTATTTTTAGCTGCTTAACCCGAAAACTATAAAATTTTTAAACAAGTCAGTGGCGTACATTTTTTTTGTCAATATTATTCGTGAGACTGCCCCCCCGTGACGCCACTGAAACTCATAATTATCATCTAGTTAGTACTAACTTAGCATCTGTCAAATTTCACCGAAATCAGCAAAAGGATCTTTGATATATTAATAAAAAAACGGATTTTTTTTAAACTTTGAAAACTGTGTCTTGAAACCCAGACTTTTTAGGACACATGTTTATATAAACTTTTCTGTTTGAATTTGGTTCAGGAATGCGCCCTTGGAATTACGGCCTATATAACTAAGTAACACCCTCTCTGTTTGATACCGTTATTAAATAAAAAAAATTAGACATTAAAACTTACCTTAAACATATTTTAAATAACTTTGAAATTCATAGGTATTTTTTTTTGTACAGGGTGATCCCCGATAATGTCGCCCCCCTTTTACTTTTTTATTTTAAGTGTCCCAAAAAATTTAAAAGTATGGTTATGTAGGTACTGAAAGATACCTACTATTTGTTAACGTATAAAGATAATTTGAAAAATGATCAGTATACAAGGAAACACGAAAAGTGTATTTTTTTTAAATGGATCACCCTATATATGAATTTATTTTTCGACTCCTTGTAATGTCTAAACATAATTCATATATCATACAACATACCTAAATACAACCGTTTCTAAAATATTCGCATTTGAAACATTATTTACTAATAAAATATCATAGTTAATAATAAAGAATTTTAATAAACAACTGCCATATTAAGAAATGTAACAATAACAGTAACAAAAACAATTTCGATGGGTTATGAAACATAAAGATGCTCTACCGGGCCTCCATTTTCTTCAACACAACGTATAACTGTTCTTTGAAGTTTCTCTAATGCATCTGTTATGAATGCTGGGTTATTTTCATTTAAATTATTTATTTCATTCGTTATTATATCTTTAAGAGGATTTTCAATTTGATGGCTGTATATACGGTTTTTTATATATCCCCAAAGAAACGCATCCATAGGTGTCAAATCGGGGCTGTTCGCTGGCCATTTAATTGGCGCATTTCTTCCAATCCATTCAAGAAACCTCTCATTTAGGTGATTAAGCACATCACGAATACTGTGAGGGGGTGCCCCATCCTGTTGATAAATGATATTTTGTAAGATATTCAAAGGCAAATCGTCTAAATATTCTTCTAACTCGTTTTCCAAGAAATCTAAATAGCGGGGTCCATTTAAAACAGTATCAAAAAAAAATTTACAGTCCTTTACAAAGATGCAACCGCGGAAGACATTGCAAATGCCGAGGCAGAGTGCAACGCTTGTGACTAATGTGAGATTTGAGATCTGCGAAAACTCATAGATTTGCATGTAATATTTAGGTATTTAATGTAAGTTTTATTGATCCATAATATAAAAAATAGTAAAATAAAAGTTATCGACTCTAACGCGCCTCTAAGGTATGTTATCGCTGGAGCAGTCAGCGGCCGCGGCTGGCGTTCGCGATTGGTCGCTCGGTACTGGTTTAATGCGATTTGTGTGTACACGGTTTTACTGCCGCAGCTCAGCGACACAGCGTTCGCCGTCAATTGCAGCGGTTGCGTTCGGACTGCTAGAGAGACCACTCCAGCCGCGATCGCTCATCAGAATGCCACCGTTTTCGGCGATTGCTGACGAGTGTTTGATATAGGAGGTGCAAAAGTACCCCCCGTTATACAACTATGAGAACGAAAATTACAAAAACGTTGTAATGAAAGAAAATGCATGAAAAAAAGTGGCAGCAAGTGTAGGGAAGAACGGTAAAGTGTACAAAACCATTCTCTTTATTTTTCAGCATTACATTACAAAGCTTATAATTAGGGTAGACTGGGGCAACTGCGAAGCCCTTTTTAATAGTTCAAGTTTATTTCCTTCCTACTTTAAATATACAATATTTATAAAAGTGTCTTTGTAAGAAAGTAATAGTTTAATATGTTTACTTTTCATACTGCATAGGGCAGTAATGAATTATTTTTGAGATCTTCAGATTTGAATGATTATTTTTTTTTGTACCGAAATTTTACACTTACCCCAAAAAGGGAAAGTGTAAAATCGAATACAATTTCCATGCATGTTCGCAGAAGTGGTAATGGGAAAGTGTAAATGAAGTTTATATCTCCCATGCCAATTTTTCTTTTCACAGACTAAAAAGAAAATAAAAATCTGGGAAGTTATGAACTTTTTATCGTTGGGAAATAGTTAGCCAAATAAATCATTAAAACGAAAAATTAAAAGGTACCTCTGAAAAATAATAAGTAATCCAAAATAACACTCAAAAAATTCCTAATAACAAGAATAATATTTTTATAAACTTATTTATCCGTTCAAAACACAATGTTTGGCTTTAATCTCTAAAGCAGTAGGAATTATTCCCAAGGAGAAACTAAAACAGAAAAGAAACTTACAGTTTAAAAATTCGAATAATTTTATGGAACTTGTTAAATATTGTATCCCGCAAATTTCATATTAAAATGAAAACCTCCTCTGCGTGTTACTACCGGTTCAGGTAAACAAGTCACTATATCGTCTAGCTGTACTACATCGACATCATCGGTGAGTGACCATACAAAATTGTCTTTTAATTTTCTAGTAAACTTGATTTCAAAGCCGTTGTCAACAGTGTTTACCTGGCCAATAAAATGTTTGTTTGCTTTTGATAATGTGTATTTAACCAGTACGCAGTCTCCAATGGAAATTTTGTCTTTGTTTATTTCAGGAATCTGATCTTCGCAATCCGATTCTAAAGTAAAACTTTGATCCGATTCCATGAAAGGTACACTTTCATTATCTGATTTACTGGAGCTGGATTCAAATTGATACGGACTTGGCCGACTTTGTTTACTCTTTCGGTTAATTTTCATAGCTGGTTTAGATATAGTAGATGAACTTGTAGATAGACTGCAATGGTTTGGCCACCTTGAATTAAGCGCTTTCGTTTCCTTGGATTAGAAGAAGGACTCTATCGGAGCGAATCAAGTAGTAGATCATCAAAACTTGCCTTTTTTTCTTGCCGATTTTTGGTTGTAGCTGGTACTACAGCTTCAGTTATAGGATTCTGATGATTATTTAGTATATTTTCTTCATTTTGATCAGAGCTGACAATTACTTTGAGATTGTTGGCACTAGATGCTAATGAAGGAGCTGTAAGTAATTCTGCATTAGATGCTAGTTTCCTTTTAAATGAAGCGCCAGATGTAGAAGGCTTTACTGTTTTTAACATTGACTGTTCGAAAGTAGCGGTTTTTTCTGTTACATTCGGTGCTACAGCATCATGTTCATTCCTTTCAATATCAATACGTTCTGGCCTTGGTTGTAAATCTATTACAGATCTTTGATTTTTCAAGTGTTCCTCCCATCTTTTTAGGGCATCGATGTCATACTTTTCTTTAGGAATAACATGTCTATTAAATGGAACAATACCACCATTTCTAAATCCTGTTTTTATGATTCCGGAATCTACTTCAGCCCAGGCTTTCACTGGCAATGTGGCGAATTCCATTTTTGGTAGTCGTTGTCCCTGATGACGTCTTTGCGATGTTATTACTTCCCTCTCCCATATTGCCTTAAAGGCTCTAAACACACTCAAATCGAGAGGTTGAAGTAAATGACTTGTATGGGCTGGCAGTTTAAGTATATGAATATTTTCTTCTCTTGCGGAGTAAATTAATAAGCAATCCACATGCGAGACATGCCCATTATATATAACAATAATTGGTGCCTGATCACGAACTAAAGGAATAAAAGTCTTTAGAAAGTAATTTCTAAATATTTCGGAGGTCATCCATCCATTGGCGCTGGCTGCATATACGGTGTCTGAAGAGGTCTTCATTTCTTTCTGAAATCCAGGAATTTCATACATTATTGCCTTTAAATATTATCAATGGTGGCAATTTTCTACCACTAGCACTTGCTCCTGCTAGGACGGTTATATTTTCTCTGCTCGATCCAGCAATAATTCTTGAAGAGGGTTTGCCTTTCGCGCCAACAATTTTAAGAAGAGAAGGATCTGTACACAGTGAAGTCTCATCTAAATTGTAAATACATTCAGGATAACCCTGAAGACCCAACTCCAATATAGCCTTTTCCAATAAAACAAAATATTGGTCTATTATGAATGGGTCCGTAGATTTCTTTCTGCAGTACTCTAAGCTTTGTGGTTTTTTCATACTCAAAGAGTGACCTTGTTTAAACTTTATTAGCCACCTTGCCAAGAAAGTATTGGAGGTCGGCCCTGTATCTTGCTTTTTTCGCCACGGCGGCCAGTTACTTTACAGTATATTGTAATGTATGGGATTCTGAATTCGACATGGTTAATTGACTTTGATTGACGGCATTTACTGCAGCATTTAATTGCTCCTCCCCATAGGCAGCCCTATCGGACTTTCTTTTATAATTTCCTACCATGACTCCAACTCTCTGTAAAGAATAAAAGCTTTAAGTCTCAGTGCCAACGAACTTTAGCATTCCCAGGAAAAAAGTAGTAAACTAGCCTTTACACTTGCCTCATTACAATTTTCACACATGCCCCACATTATGTTTTTTATGGGGGAAGTGCAAACCTGTTCGTGAGTAAAAACCGCTTTTAGATTTGGTCGGTATATAGGATTTTAAAGCTACAACAATTGACTAAAGATACCTTTGACCAATTTTTTATGGAGATATCAGATATCACACACTATTCAACCGATCGATTCGGAGGTTATGTTACAAATGACTACTCAGAAAGAAAAAACACCTGGTCACTCGCCGGGAGTAGATAATTCAACAGCGCTAATATATAGTTAGTTGCCTCGGACCACACAGACAAGTAAACTTTCAATATTGCCTGATTCGCGCTCTGATTTTCCACTTACCCCATTTTTACACTTGCCCCAGTCTACCCTATACCATATTCAAATCCAAGATTATGCATACCAAGGAAACATTGATCAGTACTTAATGATAACCGTAACTCTATTTCGATTGGTCAAGCGGCAATAGAAGTATAAGGCCCTGGGCGACAGGGTTGCATTTAGTTTACCGGTGATTTTCGCATTATTGCATTGTATCGTTTGGTGTTATTGTTTGTTATCAATATTTTGATGTAAATATTTGTGTTTTTGACCGTTGTGTTTAAATGTATACAGGGTGTTTTAGAAGTACTAACCTGAACTAACCTGAACATGTGTCCGGAGTTGCCCCGTTTTTGATGTAGGTACAGGGTGTTAAAGTTTTTTTAAAAAAATCGTTTTTTTTATTATTTTTGTAAATATCCTTTTCCCGATTTTATTGCAATTTGGTACTGTCAATCAAAATGATAAGATATAAATTAGGAAAGGGGCTGAGTGCACCATCAAAGATTAAGAAAGAATTTCTTTAATTTTGTATTTAGTGCAAGTTTATTGAATAAAATCCGTAGAGCGCTTTCGGCAGTTACGCCATCATCAGTACTACTTTGTCAAATATAACCAACCACAAAACACAACATACATGTATATGTATAAAACTTAAAACATTAAAAATTTGGGGCCTAAAGGCGATGTAAATAACATGATGATTTTTAAAAAAATTTAAAAGCGTCCATTCTACTAGAGGTTTTCAACATATTTCAAAAACCAAAAAAGATAGGGCCGCGTACTAAACGGTTTTCAGTTAGAAATATAATTGTCAAAAACTTTCCCCATTTAACCGTTTCTCTATCTTCTATAGTTTCCAAGATCCCCATACATGTAGGCCCAATTTGGGCCACACTGTATATAGATGTGAACGTTCTTCGACTTGGGACATGCAAACTGGGATTATCTTCTATCATATTTCTAATGTCACGCGACAATTTAAATTAATTTTAATATAATAAGTTAAAATAATTTGTCTTTCTCTGTCTGAGTACGGCATTTTTAGTTACAACTACAACACTATTGACATAATGTCACTATGGGTATTTATTTTCAACAAACATTTTGTTATCCTAGGGCTTCTTGATTTGTAACAGTTGTTTAAAAAAATATTTGATGATAATGTTTCAAATGCGAATATTTCAGAAACGGTTGAATTTAGGTATCTGGTATGATATATCAATTATGTTTAGAACTTTACAGGGAGTCAAAAAATAAATTCATATATAGGGTGATCGATTTAAAAAAAATACACATTTCGTGTTTCCTTGTATACTGATCATTTTTTAAATTATATTTATACGTAAAAAAATTGTATCTTTCCGTACCTACATAACCATACTTTTAAATTTTTTGAGACACTTAAAATAAAAAAGTTAAAGGGGGGCGACATTATAGGCGATCACCCTGTACATACAATAAAGTGGTTTTTATTTTTTCTCTCGAAAGCGAGCAAGAAACGAAAACAATTCTTGATGCTATTTGCGGTTGCGTTTATCTGAAAATCATGGTGTTTTTTTTTGTTGCATATTATTGTCATATTTCAGCTTCACTGTTGTGGAATAAATGGAAAAGAAGATTACAAGAAGTCGGACTCTTATCCAACATCTTGTTTTTTAAACGAAAAAAACACGAACAGTACTGTGATTTACGAAGTAGGGTGCAAGAAACCTCTGATTAAATATATTAAAAGGATTCTGATAGATGGGGCAATCATTGGTTTCTTTTGCGCCTTTTTTCAGGTTGGTAAAATCGTCAATTAAAATCAGGGTATGATGTTGGCCCATGTAAACGATAATTGACTGCAAAGCAAGGGCGTATTTATGGGAGGGGGGGGGGGGGTAATTATCCCCCCCCCCCCAGGATTCGATAAATTTAAAAATCATAATACAAGAAAAACACTGTTTCCAAAAATTAATTTTTAAGCACGTCTATTGATATTGATTGATGATTAGTAAAGGGCGGAATGTATGCACTTAAATTCAGCTAAAATATGCGCAATATATGCCATGCTTGCCTTTACAATATGCAGTTATATGCATTTTTTGACCAAATATGCATAGTGGTATATGCAATATTTCTTAATTTATTATAGTAAAATAGGGTAAAGAAACACACTGGGTTCTAAAAAAGATGTCTATTTAAAAAAAATGCAAAAAAACAAAAAAAAATAAAAGTAAACAATTTTAGAGAAGCTTCTTTTAACATCTACTGATGTAATCGGACAATACTGCAACTTAGGTAGTAAAGTATAAGGTCAAGATACAACTTCGTGGGATGGTTTACCTTCATAAATGCTTTTTACTGCAGTTAAGTATTTAAATCCTTCATTTTTTTTTACAGTTACATCCTATTTGTTCCTTACTTGACCTCCTACTTTACCGGGAATGTTACATTTAGCGGAAAAAGTTTCAACAATACTAATTGAGTCTCTTAAACTTAAATTTCTACTCTTTAACGAGGATATTATGTCCGGTATAAAACTGAAATTAACCTTAATAAAAACAAAATCTTTAACTACACTTGCACTGTTTAACAACTCTTTACTTTGCACAACACACTGCGAATCGTCATCTAAATCCAAAATTAGTTCTTTAATGGCTTCGAAATGTTCTGCGCAGAACATTGCAGCCTTAATCCATGCTCCCCACCGGGTAACTACAGGTTCTGAAGGTAAACTAACTCCTGGTAATCTCGCCTTATAGATCTGCACTCTTGGAGGTGCTTTTAGAAACACTTTTTTTACATTTGAAATTAATTTATTTACTAAAGGATATTCAGCTCTGATGGTTTCTGCGACTTGGTTTATTCCATATAATAGACAAGTCACATGTACCATACTACCTACTTTTACCATATACGGTGCTGCATCAGACAAAAGCACTAAAAACTTCTCATCTGGGACTGGATTTGGTAAGAGAAAGCTCGATAGGGACTGCTGAATAAATCGGGTTTCGGTCACATTATTAGTTTTGTCTAGCTGCTTAGAAGCTATTAAATACGGGTTTGTTGCTTTATCTTCTTAAAGTGCTCCAATCATAAGATTTGCGATATATCTGCCACAAGCATCTGTGCTTTCATCAGCAATAATGTAAAAATTTGTATCACCCAGTGAAGCTCTAATTTCTTCTAAAACGGTTTCGTATACTGAATGGACATTCTTCTTTCTAAGCGTGAATTTTTGCAAAAATCATCTAAATTGGGGATTTTGCAATTTTTTTAAGGGTATGTTTGCTGCGACCAAAGCCTTGAAAAATTCCTTTTTCAGATTTCGATTTTCCTCCAACATTTTGAAATGCGTTTTTTACACTCAGCTGAACTGGCTCAGATTTCATTTTTTGTAACTTTGATTTATGCAGCGGTGTTTTCAAATATTGATCGATTGATCGAACTTCTTTTCACAAACAATAATTTTTGCACAAGCTTTACAGAAGACTTTTTCTCCACTAGACTCTAACTCTGGGAAATTTTTAATCCACGAAGACGTTTTCGCCACTTTAGACATTTTGAACACAAATTTTAATTCACTAGTTTCACACTGAAAATACTGAAATCTTTCGACAAACTAGAACAGAAGTACCTATTACAACCGGATATAAATACAGTTTGTTAAGCAGGTAATAAGGCATAAATGACAATAAATAACCCCTAACAATATACCTGCAAACCCCGGAAACCCCCAATAAATACCTTGTGTATAACCAAAATGTAAATAATAATGATTATATAACTGGACATTAAACCTATGAGTCTACGAGTTGTCATGACCGGGCGTTTTTAATTTTTTGATAACGCAGAAAACATCAAAATATGCTCATAATATAATATTTAGGAAAAATATGCTTTTTTTTATAAAATTGACAAAATATGCAAAAAATGCATATACACTATTGGACAAAAGTAGAGCATTAAAGTGCTTTTATTTCTTTTAGTTTAAAAAATTAATTATATGATTGTGATCCCCAGCTAATTTTATTGAAATATTATCCCCACAATGTTAGTAATTTTTCACAATATTTTGGTACACTTTAAACAAAATGAAGGTAGAGAAATATTTATAATTATAAAAATCGACAGAATGAAGTGCGACAAAAGTAAAGCAACAAATTGTGTCAACAGTATTTTATTTTACATATTACGATAAGAATTACCATTAAGCCCATTTAATAATTACAATAGCTAAGAAGTATTACGTTAATAGTTAATAGAATATCCATTATTCTTTATTACTTGCCGACAACGTCGCGGCATTGAGGCAATCAATTTTTAAACAGTATTTTCGGGAAGGTTTGTCCATACTTCATTGATTTTATTTACCAATGATTGTTTATTTGGAAATAATTGTGTACGAATTCCACGTTCAACTTCTTCCCATATATTTTCAACGGGGTTAAGGTCTGGGGATTGTGCCGGCCACTGCAAAACCCGAACGTTATTTTCTTGAAACCACTCTTGAACAATTCGTGAAGAGTGTTTTGGATCATTATCCTGTTGGAAAATAAAACGCAACGGCATTTCCTACTCTGCATAAGGCAACATTACATTTTGCATTATATCTCTATAGAAGTTTAAAGGACCTACCCCATTCCATGAGAAACAACCCCATAGAAAAACACTGCCTTTGCTGTTTTAACTGTGGGTGTAACGTGGGATTAAACCTTGTGTTGATTGGCCGTCTTAAACGTTTCATTCCATCAGAATTGAAATTTTTATAACGCGTTTCATCGCTAAACAAAAGTTTTTTCCACTCGTCTACTGTCCAATTTAAATGTCGACTTGCAAATTCAAGCTACTCTATTTCTTGCCGAAATAAGGGGCTTTTTAGCCGGGCGTCTACTACTAAATAACTTCGCGTCTATCAACCTTCTTCGAACTGTCCGTGGACTAACCATAATTTCGGAAATTTCAGCAAAAATCTAGGTGCAGGCATCCAAGGATCGTTTTGGGAAATCTTTTTAATGCGTCTGTCTGTCCAAATTGTTGTTTTTTTCGGCCTTCCCGATTTCGGGGTAGATTCTCTAAATGTCCCCTTTGAATGTAACTTGAAATTATTTTGGATACGCTGTATCTTGGTAAAACAAGCCGTCTTGAAATTGTGGCTTGTATTGTACCTTTCAAGTGTGCATTCACTACTCTCTGCTTTAATTCTTTCTAAATTGGAATACCTCTTGGCATGATTAATACAGTACAGAAATATTAATTAAACATAAAATAAACTCTGCAAAAATACTTTAACCTTTACTTTTACTAAAACCTTTCTTTTTTAGGAAAATATTAAAATGTTGCTTTACTTTTGACGCATTACAATACTGTATTTGAAAGTTTACGTCAATATCAGTTCATTTGTTTTGACTGTTGGAAAAAGCTGTTGTCGCCGATAACAGAAGCCTACTTTGATATTTAAGACAGGATGTATTTAAATACGATATCATGCATTTAATATAATAAAATCGAGATTTCTTTCATTTTTTGAAAGTGTTGCTCTACTTTTGTCCGATAGTGTATATGCAGTATGCACTTTGCATATATTCCGCCCTTTGGTTATGACTGTCGAATAGGGTATTATTGATATAATTGTGTTTTTTTTTTATTGTATACATTTTCTCCGTGCAAATATGGTTGGTACTTTACTGGAGGACAAAGAGTTTAATTTAAGTTAAAAAAATCTGGGAAAATTTTGTAAATTTATTATCTGTTCCTGCTTTATTCCCATTGTAATCAGCCCTATTTTTTTGGCGTGCATCATGGCCGAGTAGTAAATACGCTGATTGTATTGCCACTCACCATTTACTCTAACCCCGTTTCAAAAATACGCTTCAACCATGAATTTCGTGTGCTGTTCCGTTAAACCCATTTCGTGAATTATTCAAGAAATTAGATAAGATAGCGATAAATCAAATTACTTGTAACGACTGTTAAAGATGACAGAGTACCTGATTGATTAATAATGCTGGTATTTGCTGACACCTAACAGGTTTTAAGCTCTACCGCTAAGTAGCACGACCTTGATGATAATAATTCTTGCTTGCACGGTATTTACTATAACTTATTGACCAAATTTGTAAAAAAAAGCTTCTCATCTAGACTTATTATGTTAACCGATTTACCTACCCCCCTCTAACAAACTTTTATAAATACGCTCTTGCTGCAAGGTGGTCTAGATTATCAGCATTTCTTATCAATTACTAATTTTAGGGTCTGGGTATATTCGCATTTTACACCTTCTTTAAAACACTCAGAGGAGATAGGTCAGAACGATTAGCTAGGCGGTCAGCAATGCAGAGAGAGCTGGCCAATGCAAACGCTGGACAGTTTCCGGCTCAGGCTCAGGGTCCGATTCAAAGTCGGATTCAAAGTCCGTTGATGTCTGCAGCAAATAGTGCTGCTGGTAATAATAAAGATGGCGCAAGTAGTCCGCCAGTACCTGATGGTAGTACTAGTTCGCAACCGCCGCCTACAACGCCACCTGTAAGTGCACCAACGTAGTTATCTAAGAACGGATTTATTTTAGGAATAAATAAGGCCGGCCATTAAATGTATCGACTTTTTCCATTATATCGTTACTTTTTCACCGATCCATCTACAGGGTGATCCTTAACATAAAGAAAATCTAGGATATGAGTTCTGATATCATTTTAAGACGAAAAGTTCATATGGACATATGCCCTAAAATGGTTACCATCTAAGATAATTTAAAAAAATAATTGTTAAGATAATTTAAAAAAATAATTGTTTTTTTAAAATTTCGAAAGTCCTTGAAGATACGGTATTGAAAATTGGTGTCAACTCAAATCAAATCAAATGTGTTTATTGTCAATTTTTGCCAATAGGCTTTAGACATTACAGCGATACAAAATAAATAAAATAACAGTAATACATTAATTCCAATACACACTAAGAGAAAAGGACAGAGAGAAAAACAAATAGGATAAATAAAAATAAATAGGTAAATAGACAAAGTATTCGAACGAAAAAAACAAAAAAAAAACAATACTCATAAAATTGCAGGTACCATCAACAAATTATTTATGCTTTGATTTTTTAATTCTCTAGGTAACAGGTTATATAGTTGCATTCCTTGGTAAAAAGGGCTGTTTAAAAATTTAGTTGAACCCGGAAAATTAGGCCTTAGCAGATCTTTTCGGACACTATATGTGTGAACATCGGAAGCAGATGTAAATTTTCTTTTGTTCAAGTATAGACATCAAAGTTCGGTAAACATAACATGATGGAAGTGTCATTATCCTAGTCCTCTTAAAAGCATCACGACAAGATGCCTGTGAATAGTGTGAATGCATTCTATTCATTATCCTTAGGCTCCTTTTCTGAGTTCTAAAAATCCCAGCACTACGACTCTGATTCCCCCAACATTCAATTGCATACACCATCTTACAGTGAAAGTAACCGTAATAGGCACATTTCAGGATTTTGTCTGACACCACGTCATGCAATGTTTTAAGAGAAAAACAAATCGAATTCAATTTTTTCAATTATAGATTAGTATCAATTGTTAGCCCCAAAATTTTAATTTCAATAATTCTGTTACTTACTTGGTCCCCTACTTCCATACTAGGCATAATCGCATTAGGCATGTTTCTGTTTCCAAACAGTAATATATTTGTCTTTTTTTTTAAGCTTTAACATGTTTGCATCAAACCAATCTACAAGCTCTTTAATAGTTTGTTCTGTTTTATCCTCCAACGTGTCAAGTTTTACGTGTCACTTACAATGCATGCACGGTATCATATACATAACTATTTTATTTGATACGTGATTTGGGAGGTCGTTAATAAACAGGCTAAATAGCAGAGGACCCAGAACAGAGCCCTGGGGTACTCCCGCCGACGCTATTTTTTCCTCAGAGCCAAATGTATTCATACTATCCCTGACACTAACAAACATGGTTCTGTTGTGCAAGTAAGATTCAAACCATGACAGCATTCTACCTCTCACACCATAATTCGACATTTCCTCTAGCAGATTTTGCGGTCTATCATATCAAATGCTTTGGTTAGGTCACATGCAATCCTAGCACAGTAGTTTCCCTCTTTTCGTTGCTGATAAATTTCACACAAAATATCGTACAGTGCACTCTCTGTCGATAGGGCCTTTCTAAATCCATGTTGGCATGATGTCAGAACCCTATATCTGTTTAGAAATTTTATAATTCTATTATAAACTGCTTTTTCTATGACCTTGGTGGGTACAGACGCGAGAGCAATAGAACGATAATTGGAAATTATATCTTTATTTTTGAAAATTGGGATTACTTTCGAAGCTTTCAGTTGAGCCGGGAAATATCCAGCGTCAAAAGACTGGTTGATCAAGTCAGAAATTATAGGAGCGAGAGTATCAATGTGCATCTTTAACAGAGATACTGGAATGTCGTCTGTTCCTGTTGAATTGGTGTTTTTTAGTTAAGTGACTATCCTTGTTATCTCCTCACTATCAGTTGTGCTTAAGTATAAACTATTATCCATTGTAGGAGTTTTAGGTATTTCCCTGCTTGTTGATTTTTGCTGATTTTGTATTAAACTGCACTCGTTCGTTAAAAAGGTTTTGCTTACTTCCACCAGTGGCGTGCGTGAAGATACCATCAATATTTTTTTGTAAAAATATTTAATACACCACTGATTTTTTTTTAACTATCATCCATTTTTATGCATTATTGATACAAGCTAAACAAAAGTTGTAAGTATGTACTATATTTTTGAAAAAAACAGTAGTTTAAACGAAAAATGGACAAAAATTGTAAAATTATAAAAAAAGCTATGTTAAGACATCGCTGATTCGACTTTTTTTTAAAGTAGGCTTATGTCACAGATTGTGGAAATAATTGTAGAAATGTAACAAAATTAAATGACAAAAAAATCATTTAAATCTTTAGTGCGTCGTTTTTGTGAATTGTTTATCGATCCAAAAGTTTTAAAGTTATGGCTGATTTACAAAACAGTGCTCATTTGGCAGATATGCATTTTGTTTATGGTCTTGCTGATGGAAATGCATACGAGGCAAGACGCATTTACCAGGCAAGATATCCGAATCGTGTAGCACCGTGTGCTCAGACCTTCGTAAGTCTCCATAGCCGTTTATAAGAAACAGGAAGTTTTGCAAGAGTTTCTGATATTCCCGGCAGGCTAAGGACGGTAAGAACACCACAATTAGAAGAAGCAGTATTAAATAGAATTGAGGAAGATCCAGAAACCAGTACTCGAAAAATTGCGCATGAGGTAAACGCTAGTCAGCAAACCGTTTTGAGGATTCTTCACGATCATCAAATGTATCCTTACCACATACAACGAGTTCAGGCCCTTTTACCACATGATTTTCTTTAACGCGTTAATTTTTGTCAACGGTTTCTGGAAAGGCTGGCCAGAAATCCACAATTTTTAGATAATTTCTTTTTTACCGATGAAGTTAATTATCTAAGAATGCCATAACAAACTTTCATAACAATCACGTTTGGAGTCGAGAAAATTCACACGCTATTAGCGAAAGATATTTTCAGTACCAATTCTCATTAAATGGATGGCCAGGGATAATTGGTAACAGACTAATAGGTCCTTTCTTTCTTCCCCACAGACAGCGGTTAGATGGCCAAACCTAACGCAATTTTTATATTATTGGAAGACTTGCCATTAGCTCAGCGACACCAGTTGTTTCTTATGCATGACGAAGCTCCCGCCCATTTAAGTGCCACAGCCAGAGAATATCTAAATGCTTTATACGGAAATCGATGAATAGGTAGAGGCGTTGCACTACCTATCAATACCTATAATCAACCGTGACCGCCAAGGTCCCCAGATTTAAATGTATTGGATTTTTATTTCTGGGGCCATTTAAAATCTCTAGTTTACAAAACTTCAGCTAAAAACCAGGAACATCTTAGAAACCGGATAATAATGGCTTGCGAAAATATTAAAAACACTCCAGGAATTTTCGATCATGTTAGAAATTCAATGAGAAGACGGCTAGATGCTTGTATTTTAGTAGAAGGTGGCCATGTGCGACTCACGTTTGTAACAATGAAGTACACAAAACTTTAACCTGTATCTCCACAAGTCGACTGGTTCAAACTTATTAAAGAATTGGAAAATAAAATCCTTTTTAAATTTTACTGCATTATTTCTTTATTAAAAGACTAACAATATTCCTCCTCTTCACCCTAGCATGGGCTACAACATTACTAACAAGACATGTTAGGTAAAACACTTTTGAAAACACTTAACAACTTTTTAACGTGATGGCTTTTTTCCCTCACGGAGCGACAACTTATCTCTTTAGATTTGTGCCTGACACTCTTAGTAACAAGACATGTTAGTTAAAACACTTTTGTAAACACTTAACAACTTTTTAACGTGATGACTTTTTTCCCTCACGGAGCGACAACTTATCTCTTTAGATTTCCACCTGACACTGTTACTAACTTTTTAACGTGAAGGCTTTCTTCCCTCACGGAGCGACGACTTATCTCTTTACATTTCCACCTGACACTGTTACTAACAAGACATGTTAGTTAAAACACTTTTGTAAACACTTAACAACTTTTTAACGTGATGGCTTTAGATTTCTGCCTGACACTGATTTGTTTACACTTCAGAATATAATAATAACCCTATTCAAACACTTTGACCAATCAAGTGTTAACACGTCGAACCCAAGCGCAACGTTTATACATCAGCCCACTATTGATCGGCCAATCAAATAGCTTATGCTTGTTGCTACGAACGTGGAAGCTAATATTATTTAGATTTAAGATAGCAGACAGTCTTTGTTTACATTATAGGATTTAATTTGAACGTATATTTTATAGATTTGTACAACGATGCAACCACTTTGATATGCGGTGTTGCCATTTATATTGCATTTGAAATTAATGTATTTTTCTATTTATTAGAATTTAGTTGTTGAAGAAAAACATAGTACTTTAGCACGAATGCGACGTTGCCGCTTGGCTTAGTATTACATTACATTACATTTTATCCCATAAGATTGATTCCAACATTTTTACTTTATTTTCCTACTGGGTCACGACAGAAATATGAAGTGTGTCCCAAACAGGCCACTTTCAACAGTTTCTCTAAATTCGGTTTGTTTTGTGTTTAAATTTAGATTAACAAATAAGTTAAATATATTAGAAAAAACTTGAAATAAATTACTTGTAGTATAAATAATTCATAACATGTTTTGTACTTATTTAATTAGTAAATAAATTTTGTTTAGTTTATATCCGTACTGCATCAGAGTTATCTTTAAAACTACTGTTTTTTTTCAAAAACGTAGTAGAGACAACTTTTGTTCAGCTTAATGAATAAAAATGGATCAGAGTTAAGAAAAATCAGTGGCGTATCAAATATTTTCACAAAAGAAATATTGATGGTATCTTCACGCACGCCACTGGTGGAAATAAGCAAAACCTTTTTTGACGAAAAAGTGCAGTTTAATACAAAATCAGTTGACACCAATTTTCAATACCGTGTCTTCAAGGACTTTCGAAATTTAAAAAATACAATTATTTTTTTAAATTATTTTAACACCCTGTATCTTAGGGGGAATAAGCATTTTAGGGCATATTATGTCCATATGAACTTTTCGTCTTAAAATGATGTCAGGAATCATATCCTAGATTTTCTTCATCTACCCTGTATATCTCGAGAATGCTATTTTCAAGAAATTGGGTAATAAGGATATTGGGGGACATATTTTTTTACATTTTATCCCTTTCTCAATTTTGAAGGGTAGGGGGCAAGTTTATAATTTTATATGAGATGATGTATTTTTGTTGAAATGTAAAACATATGTCTCCCTCATATCCCTATTACCTCATCAAAAATTCAAAAAAATATTTAAAAGCTTTCTGGAGATATACAGTGTGTACATAAAGTAGGGAACAAATTCATTATTTAATAATCTAAAAACATTTCGTAAAAATTCTCGGACACGTATAATTATAATAATTTTTAATTGCGCTTATTTTGACATATAAATTTATTATACAGGATAACTCATGTAGTAGATATGACATTATCGACGATTTTTTTAAATGGAAACCCCTATATTTTAGTTCAGATCTGTAATCTCCAAGAACAGCTGATTTCAAAAACATAACACACTTAGGGCCTAAAATTGATAGTTTCGTAGCTACAGAGGGTAGAACAAATAATTTTATTTAAGATGCATTTTTTGAAAGTAGGCTTATTTGCTGTTATGTTTTTTTTTAAGTAGGCTTATTTGCTGTTATGTAACTATGGTATTTAGATAATGACATTATATGCTGTCATGATATCGAATTTTTTTAGTTTAGTAGAAGTACTTAATAAAATTAATTTTAATATTTAGTTACTATGCGTTTATCTCCCACACAAAGAATATAAATTCTTATGATGATTGGATATGGTGATAGGATTCGTACCCAACAAGAAGTTTGCATTTTGTTCATGGCTAAGTACCCAGAAAGACCAATCACTAGATCAATTATGAGTAAACTTGAAACAAAATATCGAGAAACGGGTTCTGTGGAAGATCTTCCCAGGATAGGCAGTCCGGCTATTCCAGATGATAAAAAGATAAATATTTTATTGACTATAGAAGAAGATCCTCATAACCGCGTTCGCCAGATTGGCATAGATCATGAGGCGGCTGCTATGACCGTTCATAACCTATTAACGGCAGAAAAATGACACCCGTTTAAAATCCGACTGGTTCATGAGTTGAATGAAGATGATGCAGATCGTAGGATGGAGTTTTGTCAAAAAATATTAATGGAAAGATGTAACGCAGATCCTTTCTTTGTAGAAAATATCCTATTTTTGGATGAATCTACTTTTAAATTAAATGGTGAAGTAAACCGACAAAACTGTAGATATTGGGCACAAGAAAATCCCAGGTGGATGCGTGAGCATCATACTCAATATCCTCAAAAAATTAATGTTTGGGCGGGTATAGTGAAAAACAAAATTATTGGGCCATATTTTTTTGACAACAATATAAACGAGCTAAATAACCTTCAGTTTCTTCAAGACTTTCTTATCCCTACGCTAGTTAACTTATATCCGAGTAGAAATAATCCTGCAATTCTAGATGAAAATTTGTAGTACCAACAAGACGGCGCACCTCCACGTTATGCAGCAGTAGTGCGCCATTATGTCAATCAAGTTTTTCCGAACAGGTGGATTGGAAGACGTGGGCCTATTGAATGGCCGCCTAGGTCTCCAGACCTTACACCACTGGACTTCTTCTTGTGGGGTCACCTGAAAAATGTTGTTTATAAAATAAGACCTGCCAATATTGACGATTTAAAAAATCGAATAACAACAGAATACAGGAATATTTCAGAAGAAACCATAATAAAAGTCCAACGAGAGTTTATTGATCGCTTGGGGTACTGCCAGGCACAAGAAGGAGGGCAATTTTAACACTTAATTAAATAGCTTATTTCATTTTTTTTTTATTTTTTTAAATTAAAAATATTTTTTTTTACCCTGTAGCTACGAAACTATCAATTTTAGGCCCTAAGTGTGTTATGTTTTTGAAATCAGCTGTTCTTGGAGATTACAGATCTGAACTAAAATATAGGGGTTTCCATTTAAAAAAATCGTCGATAATGTCATATCTACTACATTAGTTACCCTGTATAATAAATTTACAAGTCAAAATTTGCGCAATTAAAAATTATTATACAGGGTCGTTGGTATGTATGGAAACGGTCGATTATTTCTTAAAGTATAACAGTTAGCAAAAAATATTTTAGATAAACGTTTTAGGGTTTTTTAAGGTGTATTAGAATTTAAAATAAATAAGTATACAGGATGAGTCGGAAAACCGTAGGGAAGCAAACTTACCTTTTTTAAATGGAACACCCTATATCTTTGAATATTTTTGGATTTTACATAAAATAACAATTATTTTTTAATAGGTGCATTACAAGTCTAAACTTAATAGTTTCCGAGATATCGACTTTTGAAAAATTACATTTTTGAACTTTGACAGCTTCTAGCTTTCTAACGGTACGTTTCAGAGTAAAACGGCTTACATGTCCCTATCTTACCTTTTTATCGTCTTCCCAAAAACATCAACTTCCGGTTAAACCGGAAGTACTGTATTTCCGGCTTTTGAGTTACATCCGGTTTAACCGGAAGTTGATGTTTTTGGGAAGATAATAAAAAGGTAAGATAGGGACATGTAAGCCGTTTTACTCTGAAACGTACCGTTAGAAAGCTAGAAGCTGTCAAAGTTCAAAAATGTAATTTTTCAAAAGTCGATATCTCGGAAACTATTAAGTTTAGACTTGTAATGCACATATTAAAAAATAATTGTTATTTTATGTAAAATCCAAAAATATTTAAAGATATAGGGTGTTCCATTTAAAAAAAAGAAACTTTGTTTCTCTACGGTACCTTAAAAAACCCTAAAACTTTTAACTAAAATATTTTTTGCTGACTGTTTTACTTTAAGAAATAATCGACCGTTTCCATACATACCAACGACCCTGTATACGTGTCCAAGGGTTTTTACGAAATGTTTTTAGATTATTAAATAATGAATTTGTTCCTTACTTTATGTACACACTGTATATTGCCTATATGTAACATTTTTAAAAACTCAATTTAAACTTTTTTTAAAATTTTATTGATCTGTAATAAGAATCTCAAAAGAAACAATACGCACGTACTGCTATAACTATTAATATGTATTACATCATCATGTTTTAAATTGCTAGTTCCAAGTTTCCATACGAAGTGTGTTGTGAATAACTTACTTTTATATATTACAGGGTGATAATTATATATTAAGTCGTCCATTTTTGAATATGTCTGTGGAAACTTTGAACTGCCAAAAATTCTGCTAAGCAGTAATACTCAGAACCAGGCTAAATTGAGTGCTTTTTTTGCCCAAACCTGTTTTCGTCTTTTACACCCTAGATATATCAAATATTTAGCAAATTTTATGCAGTTTTATATTTTTTTATTATATATAAGATGTAGAATAAATGTGCCTTTTAATGTGATACCTACATAGTTTGCACGTTTTTCAGAAAGTCAAATTTTGTTGAGATTACCAAATGTTGTTTGCAGCTAGTTAAACAAAAACTATATTTAAACCAAATCCAAAAATATTTATAACGGACCAATAATAGGATCTGTTTTTTTTTTGAAACTTTTTAAAGTTGAATTAGTTTATTTTTACCATTGTCTCACTTTATTAGATAAATCCACTACTTAACTGACGTTCACTGCCTAATATATCCAGTGTTATGCAACTACAGGGTATTCTCGAGCACTTATTTGCTAAGAAAACTTTAAATTAAGAAAGTTGACTCTACATATATATTACTGTACATTTAGTTTTTTCTTAAAATGGTCCCGAGAATTAGTCACACCCTGAAACATTAGCAAATCCATAAGGAACACCCTTATATAGGTTTGTGATTTAATTACTGATAAATTCAAAAAATATTTACGTTCAAATATTAAAATAACACTTTATTGCAGCTAAATTACATTTTTTTAAATCTCAAAAATTATTTTAGCAAATGCTGGTGCCGTTAACAGCTCTGCAGTACCCCAGACGATCAATAAATTCCTGCTGTACTTTTTCTTGTTTCTGAATAAATATTCCTAATTACGTTACAAATGTTCTCTTTAAGAATATCAAGCGTGCGTGGCTCATCTGTATACACTTTATTTTTAACATAACCCCAAAGAAGGTAGTCCGGTGGAGAAAGGTCGGGTGACCTAGGTGGTCACTCTATTGATCCACGTCTGCCTATCTACCGGTTTGGGAAAACATTATCTAGGAATCTTCTAACAATCGCAGCATAGTGGGGCGGAGCTCCATCCTGTTAAAACCATAACGCTTGGTTTGGCATGTCTGGATTATTTTCATCAGGATATTGTGTCGCTAGTGCTGGAATCAAGTCGTTTTCTAAAAAGTCATATCGTTCTCCCGTCATAGTTCCTTCAAAGAAGTATGGTCCTATTACTCTGTTACTAAATGTAAATCCCTGCCCATACATTCACCTTTTCAGAATTCTGAGAATGACTTTCCCTAAACCAGTGTGGATTTTCTGGCGCCCAGTATCTAAAATTATGCATATTTACTTTTCCATTCAAGCAAAACGTTGCTTCGGCTGAAATGCATATCTGTTTTACTAGTCTAGGGTCATAATCAGTTTGCTCGGTCATGGTCCGGCAAAACTCGTTTCTGCGGTCTGGATCATCTTCAAATAGCTCTTGAACTAATAGAATTTTATATGGGTGCCACTTTTCCTTCTTTAAAAATTTTGTTACAGTCGACCTATAAATCGTGTCAGCTAAAGCCAGCTGAGTACTTGTGAGGTTCGAATTTTTGTGTAATGAAACAAAGATGTCCAGTTTTTGTCATTAGGAACGCCAGGCCTTCTAGGTTTGCCAAGATCCTTAACAGTGCTAATCTCTCTCCACTTAGCCTTAATTCTACTGATTGTAGATTGACTTACAGGTTCTCTGTCCGGATATTTCTTGTTGAACATTATTCGAGCTTCGTTGTGTGTTCTAGTTTTCTCACCACAGCCAAGCATAGTTAATATTTCGATTCTCTGAGTCTCGGTTAAACGCATTGTAAATATTTTCGATTACCAATACAAGTGACACTTTGTCAAATATTCACAAAGGTGTAATTTATTTTGTGGACAGTTGACGATAGGTTTAGGACATTATCGTCTGGGGTACTGCAGAGCTGTTAATGGTGGACACTTGCAGCAATTTCTAAAATAATTTTTGAGATTTTAAAAAATGTAATTTAGCTGCAATAAAGTGTTATTTTAATATTTGAACTTAAATATTTCATGAACAGTTGAAGATAGGTTTAGGATATTATACATGAATTAGGTCTAGAATTTTCCGGAGAATTCAAAAATAGAATAATATACAAGGATTTCCATTTAGGAAAAAATATTTTTTCTGCCACACTTTTGTGTGACATCCGGTATACCTACATTTTATGTCAAAATATGCGCAATCCAAAAACAAAATCGACGGGTTCAAGTGTTCTTCCGAACACGCCCCCATTTATTTTTGTATTGAATTTATTCGTTATTAAATCACAACCCTGTATATTTGAAAAGGGAGTTTTAAGCCATAAAGAATTATTCAGTACTATACGTGGTGTTCCATTAAAAAAATATATCTGTGAGTTTTTAAACAACGTTACGATGTTTATTATTTATTTTATTCGATGTCCAATTTTGACGGTTCCGGAAAAATCATATTGAAACTTTTTAATACCGTTTTTAGTATCGCAGTAGACTTTATATGAAACCTTTTTTTTTATTTTTTAAGAGTTGGTAATGATATTATTTTTATTAAATATTTTATTGTGTTGACGTACGGCATAGCAAGTTGTGACCAATAAAATCTCGTTTTTTAGTCATGTATGTTTGGTTGCATAAGCACGGACAATAAAATTATTTTTTGGTCAGGAGAAGACATTTTGATAGTTTTATCAAAGAGTAACATAACCAATTTTTTCTAATTTTGTTTCATAAGAAATCTATTACGATACCGTTTTCAGTATCGAAACAGATCTATTACGATACCGTTTTTTTATTTTTTAAAAGTTGGCATTGGTAATATTTAAATGTTTTATTCTGTTGACGTCTGACGTTTCCTGTTATTGTGATCCATGGGAAAAGAAAGTTTTCGGGATTTCTCTGGTAAAAGTTGATTTATCCTTTTATTTGCAATATCCCTTAACTCAGGGGGACTTCAACTTAGATTATCATGCTCCATATTTTTTTAATTATAATTATGAACAACTCTATGAAATATTAAAACACAAATTTCGTGACAATGACACAAAGAAAATATTATTTATTGTCAAGGCTACTATGATAAAAGTAAATTTATAGTATTACCAACATAGAATTTAGACATACAAATTTACAAAATTTGAAGGGTTGATTTTCTTTTTAAATATGTATTTTCTTATTGAAAAAAATACAAAATAGAAAAAATAGTATAAAGTACGTGTTTTATAAAGCAGTTAGAGCACTTGTCCCGTTAAAAAACTCGCCGCAAGCGGCTCGTTTTTTAACATGGACGCTTGCTATAAGATGATGCTTTATAAAACATGTACTTTAATATACTATTTCCAACTTGAGTGTAGGCTTACAAATTTATAAAATTTGATGGTATGGCATTTTTCTTTTCAAATATTTATTTTTTTTTAAGAAGAAAGGCAAAATAGAAAAAATAGTATAGAATACATATTTCATAAAGCCTTGTCCGCTAAAAAGTTTCCCCGCCCGCAAGTGGCTCATTTTCTAACTTAATTGTACTTTAATATACTAAAGGCTCTAGGGGTGCTCCAAAATATACTTTCCAAGAAAACTGTTTAACCCATACTATATGGTTTATAAGTGTGCACATTTTAAACATATTTATTACTATACTTAAGGGCTACGACTCTCGGTAGGCTTGCTTGGATAGTCGCGGCGAGGTCGAAGCTACTCGTCGGGGAGTAGGCGGTGACATATTCTTCCAGAGCCGTTTTTCTCGCTGTTTGTATTTGACTTGATGCGTTGTGACACTCGTAGAATATTAATCAGTATCTTTGAGTACAAACTGGCTTTCATAAGTGACAATGGCGAGAGATGTGAAATAATAAAAATCAACTGTTTTATTAAATTTGTATATTCTTCTCACACAAAATTAAATCAAAAACTGCAACATGTAGGCATTGACAGACCCTATAATACTGCTAATTTTGAAAACATCTTCTTCTTCTTTGTATGCCTATCCGGGTCGGATGCTGGCGACCATCTGAATGATCATAATTTTGTTGACTGCTTCCCTGAACAGTCCCGTGGTTGACTTTCCGAACCAGACTCTTAGGTTTTTCAACCATGAGATTCTCCTTCTTCCTGGTCCTCTGCTCCCGTAAACTTTACCTTGTAGGATGCATTGGAGGAGATGGTATCGATTTTCATTGCGCATTATGTGCCCAAGATATTCTAATTTCCTGCATTTAACGGTGTAAAGGACCTCACGTTCTTTCCCCAGGCGTCGTAGGATTTCTTCATTGGTCACCCTCTGCGTCCACGATACTCTCAGCATCCTTCGATACAGCCACATTTCGAAGGCTTCCAGCTTCCTCTCAGTAGCAGCAGTCAGTGTCCAAGCCTCTACTCCGTAGTACAAAACAGAAAAGACGTAGCATCTTAACAACCTGATCTTGAGGTTTATGTTCAAGTCATGGCTCTTGAAGCACTTTGTCATTTGATTGAACACTGCTCTGGCCTTCTCTATCCTGCATCTGATTTCCTGTGAATGGTCCCACTCTTCATTAACACAGGTACCCAGGTATGTGTATTTTTGTACTCTTTCCACACGTTTTCCATTTATAATTAGGTGGTCATCCGGGATATTTCTTTTACTGATGATCATTAATTTTGAAAACATCATTAAACTATTATTAAACACTTTTTTAAGCTGTAAACACGACTAATCACCGAAAGTTACGTTTTAAGTTTCAGCATAAAATAATTAATAAACGCTCCGAAATCCTCGAGTCCGTCCGCGCACATTTGGCTCCGCCTTCCAGCAACCGCAAGAGGTCGGTAGCCGACGGCCGCATTTTTAGAATGGAGGGAAAATGCTTTAAACACATTAAAAACTAAAAAAAAAATTGTTTAGTTTGGTTGTAAAGAAAATGGTAATTGACATGCCGCCGTGGAATGTTTTTAAAATTTTTCTAATAGTTTATGAAAAAAAAACTGAGTACGTTTGTCCTAGGTCGTCTAGAAAAAAAGTGACAACGCATCGGCGTACATTTATATTTACCTATATACCATTCCAGATTTGAAATCCATTGGACTATAAGTAAACACTCATAGTTCATTTTCTGCTATGAACCGTCCACAACCGTAGCCCTTTATTATATGGTGGGTCAAAAAAGTGGGTCGGAGCAGAGTTGTATTTTTTTTTAATGCAGCAGCTTGAATATTATCATATTTTTGATTCTACATTTTCATCGAAACCTATTTAACTAGAGGAATAATAACAACTTTATAGTCTGTGAGATTTCTAAGGTTTTAACGAAAAACCCGTATATATCACATTTATATTCGGCGGCAGCAAAGACGTAAGGTAGAAGAAAGAAGTCGCCCATCACATAATTGAAATATAATTCCAAACATGAAAAAGTTTAATTTAAAATCAAAATCCTTGTATTGTATAATTTATAACTCTATATCAATCCTTAATGGTTTTTGAAATTGCAATTATTCAACTGTTAATAAAATTTTCTTTTTATACTGTTATGATTTTTTCCCGTTTTAATCAAAATACAAACGAAAAGCCAAAACTAACCTGAAAAAAATTTCCAGCAAATTCTCTTGGCCGTTTTACTTGTAATATTTTTTTTGGAAGTTGTGAAGTTACCGCGGATTTTGAGATGTAGTCACTTACCTCGCTTTGGCCATTCTGTACACTGTACATAAGTACACCTGTCTGGGATTTTTCACACAGTAAAAAAATAATATAATTTTTTAGTGCAAATGAGTGCCTTTATGAATACTAAGTACCTATGTTTAAGAATTTATGACACATTGGTACACATAAACTAATTCAACTTGATTCACCGGTAGATATTATAAGGGCAGCACAATGCTTATAAACATATTTATTTTAAGGTATGTTTGTATACACTTTTACTAAGATTTTGTAAATGTCTTTTTTTATATTTTTTTCTGTTTTTTTACTTTTTATATATCTACATAATATATTGCCTATATTATATGTAACTATATAGTAGGTATTAGTTTTATTAAAATGAATGTTTTTAATGATTCCTGGTCTATTATTTACCCCTTAAGAGCCGAGGGTCTGCCTTGTATAAATACCGGGTGATGCATGACTTAGTTGAATATAGGGAATCCCACGTAAATTTTAAGGTGGCTAAATATTGTCTCCCCTGTACATTTTAGAGAAAAATTATATTGTAATTTTTTGAAGAGGCCGATATAATAAACCCATGTATCAAGTTTGAAGAAATTTTAATAAGCCAATCCTAACTTATTTAATTAAATGTGATGGCAAAAACACGAAGTTCTCATAGTTAAGGTAATACAGCAAACACCAGCAAATAATTTCTATGACGCTATTGACCATTTAAGGATGACGTCGCTGGGGGGCAAATTTGACAAATTTAGGTTAAAGTTTATGTCAAAGCCATGAAATTACCATTACATATTTGACAACGGCTATATTTGCTGGGGGGCAAAGTCACAAGTTTAGGTTATACTTCTTGTTAAAATCATATGTTCTTAAATGGTCTATTGTCAAAAAATTGATGTAAGGCTGGGCATAACGAATAAAGATTATTTCACATTAGAAACACATTTTCATTGAATTGAATTGAAGAGAAAATATAGTCTGCTACTCGGTTAGAATGAAAATTCGATACTCGTGGTTCCTCACGCTCGCTACGCTCGCGTTCGGAATCTTCCACTCGGATCGAATTTTCATTCCAACCTCGTTACAGAATCTACTATTCTCCACGACCATTACTGAATGCAATAATTCCAAAATCATTTTTGATAATAGAATGTAAAAATTCTCGCTCTTGAGTTGGAATATTTATTCTGAAATACTTGCTTCTTATGCGTTTTGCGTGTATTTTCATTCCATAACAAGATACGGAATGAATATTCTGTAATTGATCTAAACGACATAGGTTGCCATGAATTTCGAAACTGTTAGTGTCAGATAAAAATGGCCGCGTTGTAATAATTATTTTCAGACAAATTTTAGTGCAAGTCAAAAAATGAGTGAAAAATCGGATGAATCAGATATGGAACTGGATAATACACTCCACCTGAAATTACGAATATTGCGAATAAATAACTTAATTGCTTTGTACAGATTTTATTTGTTTTTATTCGTACTTTTTGGTCGTGGAGAAAATATAGTCTGCTACTCGGTTAGAATGAAAATTCGATACTCGTGGTTCCTCACGCTCGCTACGCTCGCGTTCGGAATCTTCCACTCGGATCGAATTTTCATTCCAACCTCGTTACAGAATCTACTATTCTCCACGACCATTACTGAATGCAATAATTCCAAAATCATTTTTGATAATAGAATGTAAAAATTCTCGCTCTTGAGTTGGAATATTTATTCTGAAACACTTGCTTCTTATGCGTTTTGCGTGTATTTTCATTCCATAACAAGATACGGAATGAATATTCTGTAATTGATCTAAACGACATAGGTTGCCATGAATTTCGAAACTGTTAGTGTCAGATAAAAATGGCCGCGTTGTAATAATTATTTTCAGACAAATTTTAGTGCAAGTCAAAAAATGAGTGAAAAATCGGATGAATCAGATATGGAACTCGCTACGCTCGCGTTCGGAATCTTCCACTCGGATCGAATTTTCATTCCAACCTCGTTACAGAATCTACTATTCTCCACGACCATTACTGAATGCAATAATTCCAAAATCATTTTTGATAATAGAATGTAAAAATTCTCGCTCTTGAGTTGGAATATTTATTCTGAAACACTTGCTTCTTATGCGTTTTGCGTGTATTTTCATTCCATAACAAGATACGGAATGAATATTCTGTAATTGATCTAAACGACATAGGTTGCCATGAATTTCGAAACTGTCAGTGTCAGATGAAAATGGCCGCGTTGTAATAATTGTTTTCAGACAAATTTTAGTGCAAGTCAAAAAATGAGTGAAAAATCGGATGAATCAGATATGGAACTGGATAATACTCCACCTGAAATTACGAATATTGCGAATAAATAACTTAATTCCTTTGTACAGATTTTATTTGTTTTTATTCGTACTTTTTGGTCGTGGAGAAAATATAGTCTGCTACTCGGTTAGAATGAAAATTCGATACTCGTGGTTCCTCACGCTCGCCACGCTCGCGTTCGGAATCTTCCACTCTGATCGAATTTTCATTCCAACCTCGTTACAGAATCTACTATTCTAACATTACTGAGTTGATATTGAGAAATTCTGTCACATTCTAATGAAATACAGTTTTTTAGCTGATCTAGATTTTCAAATTTCACATCTTTTATTATCTAACATTTTTTAAGTGACCCCATACAGAAAAAGTCGTTTGGCGAAAGGTCAGGAGACCTGGTTGGCAAAAGGACTAGATGCCGTGGGCCAATAATATTTCCGTTAAGAATATTTTGCAAGTACTCCCTAACCATGAGAGAATTATGGGCAACAAATAGGTTACTGACTGTAAGGTTGCCTTCCATAAAAAATGGTTCAAAAATGTGATGTCCTACAATTCCCGCCCAAACGTTTGTTTTTTGTGGATATTGCATCCGAGTATGAACAAGAGGATGCTTATTTTCTTAGCTCCAACACCGGAAATTTTGAACATTTGGTTCGTTGTTGAGGATGAATGTACCTACATTTATCGGTAAAAGAAATATTCATAAAAAAAACCCTATTATTATTTGCTCTTTCCATTAGCTCGAAACAGAATACCATTCTCCGTTCTTCATCACCTTGCCGTAGCTCTTGATGTTTTTCATACTTGTAAGGAAAATATTAATGTTTTTTAAAGTGCGCAACAATGTGGTTTGATGTTTTCCCACGGCTTGCCCAAGAATCCCCGTGCTAATCATTTTATTTTCCTCCACGTGCAGTAAAATATCAAGATTGCTATTATCCCTACCTTAGCTCTATTGACATCCTGAGTTAAGCTTTTACAGTTATATACGCAGGAAATTGAACTGAAAACATTTCAGACACTGCTCTTAAACTGCTTCCTGGATAATACCACTTAATCATAATTATTTTTTCCTTAATAGAATGTTCCGGAAAACTTGCTGAGCGATCGGAGTGTTTTGCGTTCGATTTACGGATATGCCGCATATCATTTTTATAAACGTCCGCCTAATTTGCCTGCACTTTTTTCAACATTCCGAACTTTTTCTGCGATTGATATCACCTACCTGATTGACGAAAATGCTGTCTGAAACGCGCACTTCTTTCCCAAACTTTAACGAAAATAAATGCAAGATAATAGCCTCTGGCGAATTTCTAATTTCTTTCAGAAAGAAAGATTGTGTCTGGTATTAGGTAGGTGTTTGAGAATGTATATTACTCTACTCTGGTTGTTGATTTTGTTTGACGAATAACTGTTGTATTATTGATTAATTAAGCATTATTGATTAACTAAGCAAATCTTATTAATAAGTACAATATAAAAGTGACTTTTTAAGTTAATTTAAGATTGTTAGAGAGTGTGCGGCGTATTGCGTGGTAAATTTTGTAACCCCTTATTATGTTTTTAGCTTGTGTTTTTTTCCTTAACTTGAAAGAAATAAAACTGTTCCTGGCCATAGTGTGGTTTTTACTCGAGCCGAGCCTGTCACAAAAACCTACCCCCAACTAAACAAATAGAACCCGCCAGCACTGCGCGGGGGTTCCTTTACAAGAATAGCTAATATATTTAGCTATAATTAAAGCGCCTTCAATGAAAATCTTGTCACTGACGCTACTTTTCGTTTCGTCAATGCCAAATAATAATTTGCTGGTGTCTGCTGTAATACCTAAACTATGAAAATTTGGCCATCACATTTAATTGAATAAGTTAGGATTGGCTTATTAAAAATTATTGAAACTTGGCACTTGGGTGTACTACATCGACCTCTTCAAAAAATTAGAATACAATTTTTTTTCTAAAATGTGATCTTGAACTTGGATTTGACCTACTATTATATTTTCCGTTGAAATTGTGTACATGCGTTTGATCTTGACAATTTACTTTAACCTTGAAATAAACCTAACCTTAATCTTGGGAGTGACCTTGAGAGTTCAAGGGCATTTACAAGGTCAAGTCAAAGTTTTAGGTCAAGTGACCTTGAACTTCGATTTGACCTTAGCTTTGAGTTTTTTTTTTACTTTGGACATAACAATGCACATCTTTCCTATTATATTTTACGTTGAAGTTGTGTACTTGCGTTTGATCTTGAAAATTTAGCGTAACTGTGAAATAAACCTAACCTTTACCTTGAAAGCGACCTTAAACGTTCAAGGTCACTTACAAGGTCAAATCTAACTTTTACGTCAGGTAACCTTGAACTTGGATTTGACCTTGACTTTCAGTTTTTCTTTTCAGACTTTGCCCATAACGATGAACATCTTTGCTATTATATTCTATGTTGAAATTGTGTACTTGTGTTTGATCATCAAAATTTAGTTTAATCTTGAAATTACCCTAACCTTGATCTTGAATGTGACCTTGGAAATTCAACTTCACTTCCAAGGTCAAATCTTTTCATCAATTTTCTCTTATTTGGGACATAACAATGCACATCTTTGCTATTATATTTTACCTTGAAATTGTGTACATGCGTTTGATCTTGACAATTTACTTTAACCTTGAAATAAACCTAACCTTAACCTTGGGAGTGACCTTGAGAGTTCAAGGGCATTTACAAGGTCAAGTCCAAGTTTTAGGTCAAGTCACCTTGAACTTTGATTTGACCTTGACTTTGACTTCTTTTTACTTTGGACATAACAATGCACATCCTTGCTATTATATTCTATGCTAAAATTGTGTTCTTGTGTTTGATGTTGAACATTTAGTTTAACTTTGAAATTAACTTAACTGTAAACTTGGAAGTGACCTTCAAAGTTCAAGGTCACTTACAAGGCCAAATCTAAGTTTTAGGTCAAGTGACCTTGAACTTGGATTTGGTCACTTTACTTCACTTCACCGAAAATTAAGATTTGACCTTGTAAGTGACCTTGAACTTTCAAGGTCAGCCCAAGGTCAGTCCAAGGTCACAGTCTCAAACGAAATACTCAAAATCAAGGCGAAATCCAAGTTCAAGATCACTTGACCTGAAACTTAGGTTCGACCTTGTAAGTGACCATGAACTTTCAAGGTCACTTTCAAGGTTACACTAAATTTTCAGGATCGAACACAAGAACACAATTTCAACATAGAATATTTTGCAAAGATGTGCATTGTTATGTCCAAAGTAAAAGAAAACTCAAAGTCAAGGTCAAATCCAAGTTCAGGGTCACTTTACCTAAAACTTAGATTTGACCTTGTAAGTGACCTTGAACTTTCAAGGTAACTTCCAAGGTCCCGTTTAGGTTAATTTTAAGGTTACACTAAATTTTCAAGATCAAAGACAAGAACACAATTTCAATGAAAACATAATAGCAAGATGAAATCCAAGTTCAAGGTCACTTGACCTGAAACTTAGGTTTAACCTTGTAAATGACCTTGAACTTTTAAGGTCACTTCCAAGGTCAAGGTTAGGTTTATTTCAAGGTCACACTAAATTTTCAAGATCAAACACAAGAACACAATTTCAGTGAAAACATAATAGCAAAGTTGTGCATTATGTTCAAAGTCTCAAAAGAAAAACTGAAAATCAAAGTGAAATCCAAGTTCAAGACCACTTAACCTAAATCTTAGGTTTGACCTTGTAAGCGACCTTGAACTGTCAAGGTCACTTTCAAGGTTACACTAAATTTTCAGGATCAAAACACAATAAGGCAATTTCAACATAGGATATTATGCAAAGTGCATTGTTATGTCCAAAGTAAGAGAAAACTCAAAATTAGGTTGAAATCCAAGTTCAAGGTCACTTGACCTAAAACTGGATTTGACCTTGGAAATGACCTTGAATTTTTAAGGTCAAGGTTAGGTTTATTTCAAAGTCACACTAAATTTTCAAGATCAAATGCAAGTACACTATTTTAACTTAGGATATACTAGCAAGTGGAACTGTGTATTGTTATGTTCAAAGTAAAAAGAAACTGAAAGTCACGGTCTAAGTCAACTTCAAGGTCACTTGACCTAAAACTTGGATTTTACCTTGGAAATGACCTTGAACTTTTAAGGTCAAGGTTAGGTTTATTTCAAGGTCACACTAAATGTTCAAGATCAAATGCAAGTACACAATCTTAACTTAGGATATAATAGCAAGTGGAACTGTGTATTGTTATGTTCAAAGTAAAAAGAAACTGAAAGTCACGGTCAATGTCAACTTCAAGGTCACTTGACCTAAAACTTGGATTTGACCTTGTAAATGACCTTGAACTTTCAAGGTCACTTCCAAGGTCAAGATTAGGTTTATTTCAAAGTCACAGTTAATTTTCGAGATGAAATGCAAGAAAACAATTTCAACATAGAATATAATAGCAAGGATGTGTATTGTTATGTCCAAAGAAAAAGAAAACTTAAAGTCAGGATGAAATCCAAGTTCAAGGTCACTTGACCTAAAACTTGGATTTGACCTTGTAAGTGACCTTAAACTTTCAAGGTCAAGGTTAGGTTTATTTCAAGGTTACGCTAAATTTTCAAGATCAAATACAAGTACACAACTTCAACGTAGAATATAATAGTAAAGGTGTACTACAACTGTGCATTGTTATGTCCAAAGTAAAAAAAAAACTTAAAGTCACGGTCAAAGCCAAGTTGAAGGTCACTTGACTAAAAATTGCATTCTACTTTGTAAATGACCTTGGCGTTGGTTCTTCTGGTGCCTTGGAAGTCATTGTGCGCTGCTTTTTACATGTTCCGGTTGTACTTGTAAGCCAACGGTCCATTGCAGATAATTTTGACATAACTTTTAGTATTCAACAGAAATAAACAATTGTTATTTACAATGCACTTCTCGGCAACTGAGCCCAGTTATAAAACAACCAAAGACTTGTCAAGGAAGCTGAAGCGTTTCATAAAGGTTATTTCATACGCCGATGACACAAAATTGTAAACTAATTTCTGTGCCGATGCGCTGCAAAGTAGGGAGGCATGGTTGGGCGCACTCGTATATCGCATGCCTAGCAGTGTTGCCGTAATTACCGGAATCTATCATATTATACGTTATTTTCCGGTAGTCTTAGCGACTTTTAACAATGGGTCATAATGAGGGTGCCGAATTATATTGAATTGGTTAACGACTCTGATAGATCTCTTGCGGAACTTCTCGGCATCTTCTGCCTTAGGGCTCTGCGCAGCACACTTTGAGAAATGCTGAACTAAGCCATGCATGTAGAGAATGAAATGAATGAAAGATGAAAAATTCTGGAAATATAATATGCAACCCCTTAAGTCCATTTATTTATTTAGGTCAGTCCAAAATATTGTAGCTTTATCCAGGGACACCCAACAGATACTATACCGGGTGTTGCATCGTCGAGCGGGACATAGGAAATCCCATGTAATTTTAAATGGGGTCAATTATTGGCTTCCCTAATTATTTTAGAGAAAAATTCTATTTAGGTTTATTAAAGAGCACTAAAACCCACATTCAAAAGAATAACTTCAGATATTTTTGATGAGCCCGTTTACGGGTTATCGCCGATTTCTTTTTAACTATTTCTCCTTTTTATGGCCCCGTATTTGCGGGCACCAGTCAAGGTAAAAGATGACTGTCAAATAAAGTTGTCATTTTAAAATGTGTGCTTTATTGTTATAAAAACTCGTACATCGAAAATATTAAAGGTGTATTTATGAGTACAAATTAATCTGAATAAAACTAAAATAAAGTATCCAATTACAAGGTTAATTATGACATTTTACATGTTTCAATATTTTACTAATTAATAGGTAGGTACCTACTATTAAATTGTTAGAACTTTAGGATTTAAGAAGATGTTCAAATATTCTCCAAAATGACAACTTTATTTGACAGTCATCTTTTACCTTGACTGGTGCCCGCAAATACGGGGCCATAAAAAGGAGAAATAGTTAAAAAGAAATCGGCGATAACCCGTAAACGGGCTCATCAAAAATAAAGTTACATGGGATTTCCTATGTCCCGCTCGACGATGCAACACCCGGTATATTATATTCTATCCTGTAAATCTAAATAACTTGAGTTCATGACTACCTAAACGTAGATTTGTGACCAAAATTGCCAAATCAACCGTATAAATTAGCGAGGCCCATTATCTGGATTATTGCGGCTTTGTCGAATTATTGCAAACACTGGCTACCACTAATTAAATCCAGAGTGCGACTTTCCACTGGAAAAATATTTCCAGCAGAAGTATCCATTGAAGGATTTAAGAGTTTATCCACCCTGAGGGCAAGGAAAATACATGCAATGTAATGATTTTTTTTTTACTCAACTATTGCATGTACAGGGTGTTCATTTTTCAATGTAATTGCAGAGTATCTCGATAACTAGTAAAGATAGGGATTTGCGGTTTTTATATTACTTTGCTACCTTTTCGTGAAACAAAAGATGCCGCAAACAGAATTGTCATACTTAGCTTTCTTAGTTTTTACAGGGTTTTTTGAAAATATTTGCTTTCTGACCACCGCCTGTATTTTGGGTAGCCTTTAACTTATCAAAAGATTAAAAACTGTTTCTAAGAGAATTTTTTTAGTAGAATTTCGTGGCCTGCTTATTTCTTTCTGAAAGTCTTACTTTTCGAGATTTAAAGCGAACATATAATTTTTTAAATGGGATATCCTGTATATTTTTCTCTTATTTGATTAGGCTATTTTTAAGCTTTTCAAACACATATAATGGTTGATAGTTATTATCAACAATAAAAGGCAAAAATCGAAAAATTTAGAAAAATAGGGTAGTAGAGGCTATGAAACCATTGCAATTAACAAACAAAAGAATATGTCATGATAAAATAAATATTATGTAAAAATACAATTATATTACAGTTACAACTGGGGACATTGATAATGTCTATGCGGAAGTCATAAAATAAGATTCGTCAGACCATATTACTTTTGTAGATGTCGACTTGTAATCGATTTAGATACAATTGCAAGAAATAAGTCGTCTCATAGCATTCCCAGTACGTAAATGGTGCACAATCTTTACCTCATAGGGTTTCAAATTATATCTATTTATGAATTTTTTAGATAAGATTTTATTACTCTGAGATCTTTTTCTATGACATTGCATGAACTTCTAGTGCCTCTACAAAATCCATAACGTTTATTTCGTCCCTTTCGCGACTCTCTTTATTATACAATCGTGTGCAAAAAAAACTGTTATTAGAAAATTTTGATTACTTACTTGATAACTTTTTTATTTTTAGTCCGATTTGAGTGATTTTTTTTTTATAGAATTGTAGGTACAACTATCGACTTTAACCTGTCTTTTACCAATCTTAAGTAACATTGGTTATTCCGCATATTACACAAGGATAATTGAAATGTTGTTTTTTTCTCTAATTTCAAAACAACCTGTGGAATAACCAAGTAACAAAATTATTTTAGAATACCAGTTTTCATTTAAGGTCATATATTCTTTACATTTTGTTTTTTGTTCATGTCAATACATGCATTCAGTCTCACCCAAATGCAAAATGATCTTGGTTATCAATAATTTAAATTTTTCCGTAATTTCATTATTGTTGGAACGAAAATAAAATGTTTGATCTGCCAAGATAAACAAACGATTATCAGAACGCAGAAAAAACTATTGTACTAATCAATATTTAATTACAAATTAATTTAGGAACAAGCTTGTATAAGATTAAAAAAATACATGATGATTCTCGGAAAACAAACTTAATAACTACCAATTAATCTGAACTTAAATATGCGTTAATACTTTGTATTGCCTCCTCTAGCCCTAATTACTGCCTGGACACGTCGGTTCATACCATCGATGGGCCCGCGAATGTCGCCTTGCGGAATATTCCTCCATTCTTCCTGAAGTGCCGCACGGAGCTCGTTTAATGTTGCTGGTACCACTACTCGACTTCTAACGCGTCTTCCGAGCATGTCCTACACATGCTCTATAGGGTTTAAATTTGGAGAACATGCTGGCCAGTTCATTTTCTCAATCTCAACTTCTACCAAATATTCAATGAAGCACCTTGCGAAATGTGGTCGTGCATTATCTTGCATCAAGATAAAACCATCGTCGATAAATGGAGCAAAAGGAACTACATACTTTTCGATAACCCCCTTAATATAATACCTCTGTGCGGTCAGCGATCCTCTATCGATAAATACTAATTCAGTACAGCCTCACGTGATATTCCTGCCCAAACCATCACGGAACCTTCTCCATAACTAAGCCGGGGGCTGCGAACGTACATTTAAAGCCGTATTACAGTCACGCAACTAATTGCAGCAATAAATGGCAAGGTCAAAGTATTGCATGAAAGAAAGTTGCACAATGTAAAACAGCGTGCAAGTCCATGCAACTTTTTTAAACTTCTAACCTCAACCTCAAACTTGTTATTGTTATTGTTTTATTTTGTGATTTTCTGGTGTTTGTGAAATATTTTTTGTTTGAAATGAAATAAATAAACAAAATAAATAAATTAAAGCGGAGAAAAGTACTCGCTGCATCATTATACACCATTAATACTGTTGGTAATACAAAAGTAACTACTTTTCCCCCAGACTTGCACGAGCAATGCAATAAATATCGCGCCAGACCGATAAAATTTTCGTGCAACTTAGTTGCACCAAGGGATCAGCTGAGCTTCGACTGCGCATGCCTTTGGGCAATTCTTATTGCGTCTTGCATGGACTTGCATCGAGTTGCGTGACTGTAATACGGCTTTAAAAGCCGTATTACAGTCACTCGTTCGTTCGTCTCCACACTCGCTCTCGTCCATCTGGTGAGTGTAGGCAAAATCTAGACTCATCGGTAAAAAGTACACTGTTCCATTCTGCCAAATTCCAATTCACATGTTCACGAGCAAATTGTAATCTTGCTACTCTATGACGTGGGAGTAATCTAGGGCCTGTTGCTGGTCAGCAAGACTTTAAACCGTCATCCTGTAATCTTCGACGAATGGTCCAAGAACTGATATTTTTACCCCGAACTTCTCGATGTTGATTTATCGCCTGTACTGAAGTTAACCGGCGATTGCAAAGGGTTTTAAGAACGAGAAACCGGTCATCAATTGCTGTAGTCTGGTGTTGCGTACCACTACCCGCCATTCGTGTATTTCTGCCTGTTTCTCTAAAGCGTTTAACTACTCTTTCGATATTCTTTTATTTGTTTCAATGGTTTCATGGCCTATACTACCCTAATTTTCTAAATTTTTCGTTTTGTGCGCTTATTGCTAATAGTAACTATTACCTATCATACATTTGTAAAAAGCTCAAAAATAGCCCAATCAAATAAGATAAAAGTATATAGGGTGTCCCGTTTAAAAAATCATAAAATATGCTTGCTTTAAATCTCGAAAAGTAAGACTCCCAAAAAAAGGTAAGTACGCCACTGAATTCTACTTAAAAAACTTGCTTAGAAACAGTTTTCAATTTTTTGATAAGTTAATGGATAACCGAAATACAGAGGGTGGTCAAAAAGCAAACATTTTCGAAGACACCCTGTAACTTAAAAACTAAGACAGCTATGACATTCTTTTTGTGTCATCTTTTGTTGCAACAAAAGTAGCATCGTAGAGTAAAAATCGCAAGTCTCTATCTTTACTAGTTACCGAGATACCCTGCAATTACAAATACAAAATGGACACCCGGGACATTTTTTTAAGGGTTTCACCTGATTAGCAATTTTTCTGCTGACTATAATAAAAAAACAAAATACACTTTTCGCAAGGAAGTTAAATTTAATGTCAAAAAAATGTATGGGTTTATACATTTGACAGATATGACGCCATTGGGGTTCCTAAATTGCCTTAATCCATTTTGTCTTTTGACATTTATGGTTGATTATGGCGTAAATAGCTCGGTCACAGGAAATTATGTTACTGTTAAAAAAATTGGGTTTTTTGGTTAAAATGCCTATTAAAGAGGTGAGACACTTAAAAGACAAAATCGATAAAGGCAATTTAGGAACCCCCGTATTTTGAAATGGGATCACGAAATGCAATTTACTCATGGGGTCCAATTGTATTCGTCTCTTAAAAAATGCGCCGCAGGCAAATATTTTTTGGTGCGACGCTCTTTTTTGAAATATCAAAACTTCTACGTTTGGATGGCCCGATCCGAAAAAAGAATTTTTTAACATAGACGCCAATATTTGTATTTTAAATATTAGTTTTTTGAAGGTGTGTATAACGTAAATTGTTTTACCCCCTGAAGTAGAAAACACCGCACAAATGGGTTACTGTAACAATTCAATAATTGCAACAACTGCGGGAATCCCCAAACATTTTATTTACGCCACAGTCCAGGATCAATACTTCAATATTGCCATACCCATATCATCTTTTTTGGGTTTATGATGAATTGAAATGTACGAAGGCGTAGATCGAAAGGCCCCATAAGCCCCATTCCCATTACATATTAAAATAAGAATTTCTTAAAATTTCGTCTTATAACACGAAATTCTACTTTAAATTTCTAAGTTATAACCCTAAATTTCAAAATTTTGTCTTATAACACGAAATTTTACTTTAAATTTTCGAGTTATAACTCGAAATTTTAAAATTTCGTCTTATAACACGAAATTTTACTTTGAAATGTTTTATAACCCGAAATTTTACTTTGAAATGTTTTATAACACTAAATTTTAAAGTAAAATTTCGTGTTATAAGTCGAAATTTAAAAATTTTTTGATATAACTCGGAATCTTTAAAATTTCGTATTATAACACGAAATTCTACTTTAAATTTTCGAGTTATAACTCTAAGATCTAGCATTTACTGGAAGTATTCTTCAAAAACATTCGTGTCTTCATGATAGTCTCCAGTCCGTTTTGATTTAAATGCTAGTAAGCCATTTGTTTTTGCTACCAATCTGGGTAATTATTAATCTTTTACCTTTTCCCGAGAGTGCTTTTATTCCAGGGGACCATCCTTCTATGGAAGCTTTCCTCGCGCTTTTTATATCTTTATCCTGTCACATTTTACCAACGGTACTATTATTTATCATTTAAAAATTTTGTCTTATAACACGAAATTTTACTTTAAAGTTTCAAGTTATATTAAAATTTCGTGTTATAAGTCGAAATTTTAAGAAATATTTATTTTATTATTTTATGAGACCCTTCTAAGCATTCGTAGAAATGAAATCGATCTCGAAAATTTGAAATAATGTTTCATGTTGTTTATTGCAAACGAATGAATGTTATTTTGTTTTCTCTACTATCGAGCTCCACGGGAAGGGGGGGGGGGTTCAGACCACCGGACCCCCCCTAAATACGCAACTGATGTGGTTATGGATGAACCCATACAATCATTGAGAAATATGTAATTTGTTTTTTATTATGGTCAGCAAAATAATCGCTAATCGTGAGACACTTAAAAAAATGTCACTGTACCTAATTATATTGTTTGTCTAAAATAATTGTAAACTAATTATTAAATAAAACTACCTTCGGAAAATAATATTTTAATAACATTTTTTTTTACATATAAGCCCTTCAATAATACTTATTAAAATAGTATAAAATCATTCGTCTAAATATATAAACTTTTAGGATCTCTTAACGCAACACATTGTCTGTAAGTACAAGTACAGTCAGGTTAGGATCTAACCGCAAATACTATTATTTTCAAATAATAAAGGATTTGCGCTTAGCCTGTAACAGTCCCTTATGTTGTTCTTGACTGCAGGACATTCAATATACTACGTACATTGTACATACTACTTACACACAGTCTTACAAATTATACATATTATACAGGGTTATTTTTTTTAATCTGACATATAGACTATTCTTTTAATACAGGGTGTCCTTCTAGTATATGGCGGCATACTCTCAGGAGCGTATAGGGGACGTAGACACTTATTGAAGTATGAAAGAACTATTTTTACACTGAATTTATAAAATTTTGATTGACCAATAGTTAATATATATGCTTTTTTAAATTTTATTCAATCTAAATAGTCTTAATAATATACACTTAAATCTATGACTTATCTAATTATGCCCAGTCTCTGCCCTCCAGTATACGCGCCCTTACTCCCCCAGCAAACAACATAATCGTTCGGGCCGACCTAACCTCAAACGGAAGAGAGTTGAATAATGTGATTGCATTGTATGAAAATGACCGCTTAAAATGTTCAGTATTATGACGTGGAATATTAAAAAGATCCCTATTTCTGGTATTTACATTATGAGTGTCAGTACCCCTAATAAAAAGTTCATACAGATAAGATGGTTGACCTTTCGTAATAATATTAAAAACCATTTTTGTTAGTTGTAACTCAAACCGCTCTTCTAAGTTGAGCCAGCCGGACCTAACTAGGCTTTGCGTGATGTGGTCGAATTTGCGGAGATTATAACAAAATCTGAGACAAGAATTCTGGACTTTTTGTAAGCTATTCTTATTTCGTTTAAGTAAAGCGGGCCAGTACACAATATTGCAATATATAATTTGAGACAATACCAGAGAGTCAGTTAATCTTATTTTCAAGTCTGTACTAAATATATCTTTATGCATATACAAAAGTTTTAACTTGAAAAACGATTTCTTTATCAAGTTATTGACGTGAGAGTTAAACTTCAAGTCGGCATCTATATATAAGCCTAGGTTCTTGCAAGTATGTACAGGTTTTAAAGTAACTCCATTAAACACAATTTGAACGGATGGGCTGGCTGAAAGTTCAGTTGTGTTTTTACCTATAATCATTAATTGAGTTTTTGATTCGTTAAGAACCAGGCTATGAGCATTTGAGATCTTAGATATGATAGCTAGGTCTTCGTTTATTTTATTAACAGCTGGAACTAAAGATGATTTATGAAATGAAATGTAAATTTGAGTGTCGTCAGCGTATTGATGAGAATTACAAAATTTTAAAAAATTGCAGAAATCGGCTGTATAAAGAGAAAATATTATAGGACCAAGAATACTACCCTGAGCGACACCTCTATTTACTGGCAGAATCTCTGACACATCGTCCCTCAAAACAACCCGCTGCTTCCGGTCATAAAAATAGCTTTTAAAGAAATTTATAGTAGATTCATCAAAACCAAAATACTCAAGTTTCAGAAATAATGTCTCGTGATTTATAGTGTCAAAGGCCTTGCTATAATCTAATAATATAAGGATTGTATTAAGGTCGCCATCACATGCCCTAAAAAAGTCGTCAGTTATTTTTAATAATGCAGTCGTTGTGCTATGATTGGCCCTAAACCCAGATTGAGTTAATGGTAAGACGTTATTAGACTTTAAGAATTCATTCAGCTGGATATCCACAATTTTTTCTAAGACTTTCGATAAGGTAGGTAAAATACTAACAGGTCTGTAGTCAGAAAGAGTAGTAGGATTGGTAACTTTTGAAATCGGTTTGATATTCGCAACTTTCCATGCAACGGGAAACTTCGACGATTCGAGGCACTTATTGTAAATAAAAGTCAGATGCTCACTTAAGTGGGGAATTAAGTAACACAACATACTTGAGTTTAGTTTGTCTGACCCCATTGCATTAGATTTAAGCTTAAGAATAATGTCTTCAACCTGCTGGGATGTGACATGCTTAAAATTAAATTTGGTAAAGTTATCTTGACTGAATGATTTGTTCTTGTACTGGCTCTCAATGAACTCCCTATCTGGAGTAGACATAGGCAAACTGTTAAAAAAGAAAGTATTGAAGTCATCTGAGTCAGCCACAAAGTCAAAATTGTGTTTGTTAGAGGTTATATTTAAATATTTTAAGGTATTCCCAAATTTTTTAGGATTATGTTTAAATGAATATTGTAAAAACGCTTTTTTTTCATTTTTTACTGCCAGATTAACAAAATTTCGTAATGATTTATACTCACGCCAGGAGTCATCCGTTTTTAATTTCTTATATTTTGAGAGTGCTTTTCTTTTTTCATTGATCATCAATTTAATATTCGGCGTCAACCAAGGGGCAGGGGGTTTTGTAATTCTAGAAGTTCTATAGGGTGCGTGGATATCGAATAGATAGTTGATATTGTTATAAAAGAAATTCAGCATTTCGTCCACATCACGCAATTCAAATATAAAATTCCAATTAATTCTATTTAAGTCCGATACGAACTCTTCATTAGAAAAATTAGAAAAATCCCTGTAAGTTTTAAAGATTGGTTTCTGTTTAGGTTTAGGTATGTTAAGAGTACAGGCAACCATTTTATGGTCTGAAATTTCATCCTGATTCAGAGTACTGACATTAGAAACAACATCGGGAACCGAACAGATAAGTAAATCAAGAATACTCTGTGAATTATCAGTGACTCGAGTAGGTTGTTGAACATATTGACTCAGTCCGTATTTATTTAAATAAGTTTCAAAAAGTAGGGAGTTAGTATTTTTATTAAGAATGTCTACATTAAAATCGCCTCCAAATAAAACACAGTCAAACTCAGGGAGCAATCTTACAAGATGCTCTTCTAAGTGTTCCAAGCATAAGCCCAAATTAGTATTCGGTGGCCTGTAGAGAGTACCAAAACAAACTTTTTTCCCCCCGAGTCTTAAAGATATCCAAAGTGATTCGAGAGGGGACTGATGGTCGGCGTCAAATTTAAGTAATGAATATTTAATAGAGTTCCTCACATAAAAAGCCACACCTACTCCCCTACCCTCCCGATCCCTCCGTATTAGGTTATAACCGTCGACAGCAATCCCCTGATCTAAAAACTGAGGCTTCAGCCAAGTTTCCGACAACCCTATAACATCCAACGATAGATCAACTAAAACATCAGCGAATAAACCAAACCTGGAAAGCAGAGACCGGACGTTAAAATGAGCGAACTCAACGTGCGACACACGCATCCAGCACACCCAGAACCAGACAGCTCCCGGCCGTGAACAGAGATAAGTGAAATGATGATAGATGTTAACTTTTTTAAATTAAAATACATTTACCAATTATAGGTACCTACCAATATATTGATATATAATAATCTATAAATAAATTTTTCCTCTAATATGGTAAATCTTGTTTAAAAGTTAAGGAATAAACATCGTAAAGGTCACTCATTCATATATTTGCAGTTATCGCTTACCATAATCTTACAATAATCTACAAACCAAAACATATTCTACCTGTAAACAAATATATTCTGTAAGATATCCAATATATATCATCAGGAAAGTTAGGAACAGACTTGCCACCACACCCATTGGGCCAAAACTTTGACAGGGGTCATTTTACAGAGCTGAAAACTGATTTTTAAATACTCTGGTCATTCCTCTTTAGAAAAGGATCTTTACATTTGTTTCGAGAAACTGTCAGTTTTCGAAGAAAATACATTTTTGTGCAACACGTTATTGAAATAATAAATCAGAATGCTACAATAAAACACTAGTCATTTCTATTTCGTTGACAATGTGTTATTAACAACACTTTTCTAAATTGTTTGATTGATTGAGTACAGGGTCAAAGTTAAAATGGTAAATTCAAAATTTTTTAATTTTCGCTCGCTTAAGAGATACGGGGGAAAATAAAAAAAAATTGACAATTTCACAATTACCCTATATTTTCTTATTTAAAAGAGATACAGAAAAATGTTTTATACAAAAGTCTCTTTATCATGATTGTTGAATAATCTGCCGTTTTCAGAACAAGTATACGGGGGCAGGTAAAAAAGTTATCGGACCTAACCTCATTTTTTTAAATGGAACACCATATATATTTTAATCTAAAAAGATAGCATTTTAAATTCTCTTTTCAAATATATAACACACCATTGATGATATTGGTTTCTTAGGCGATTTATTTAAACTTTATTACTTTAAACCACAGTAGGCCATGAAACAAAAGCTAATATCCGAGAAACAACTATATTGACATTCTAGTGTTATTAACATTTAACGTCAATTTTATTTTTACGTATTACTATTCGTTTGTGAAAATGACATTTTGAAAAATTTGATATGATATCAGTTTATATTGAAAGTGGAAAAAACAAAGAAATGACGCAAAATTTATATTTTGCTCGCTATTCGGAAAGACGGCAACCATTTAGGGACATATTCCGACGACTGGAACATAATTTAAAAACATACGGCTCTTTTACGATGCCGAGATCAAAAACTTATAATAAAGAAAACAAGGAAAATGAAGAAATAACAGCGTTAGGATTTGTTGAGGCCAATAATCAGGTAATATATCCTGTGATAGCTTTGAATAGTAGTAGCTCAACTTTTATTGAAGTGAAAACTTCTTTACGCGCGTTTAGCACTTTAAGTGGGTATTGAATGAGACTGAGCCGTCAGATTCGGCTATGCAACGCTCAAGATGCAGTCGGGGAAAAAAGCAAGATACTAAAATATATCCAAATGTATAGTGTATTTGCTTTTTATGGATCGATTCTTTTATCGTTTTGAATTTGAGATTTGCGGATGTTAGATTGTGAAAGGTAAATGGAGAATCTCGTCTTGGTGAGGTTTTCACTTCTGTCTTGTGGTCTTAAGCACACATCCTAATTTTATTCTCTAAAATCACTTTGTAAGTTTAGGAACAAAGTTCTACGTCCGTCAGAAACGTATAGAAACTGAAACTGGAATTACAAAATCTAAGGTGCAAAGAATTTTGACGTCCAATAAATATTTTCCCTATGTTGTTTAAATAACCCAATATTTGCATCCTGGTGATGAAGTGAGACGATTGGAATTTTGTCACTGGTTTTTAAATAAATCTAAGGAGGATCGTTCTTTTCACCAAAAAATAATTTGGTCAGATAAATATGGAATTATAAGTTGCGGTATTCATAACCGATATAATGAAAGACATTGGAACTCCACAAATCCCCACATGGTACGACCTGTTCGCCAACAAGGTCGATTTGGGGTAAATATAAGTTGTTCTTTGTTTCAAAAGAAACTGGTGTATCGGTTTTTTGAAGAAAATCTAGATGCAGATAGATATCTGGACATACTCTAATCAAACCTTTTCGATATCCTCGATGATGTTCCTTTAAATGAAGTAATAGAGATTTACTTTCAACAAGATGGCGCCCCTACCCATAACGCTCTTCGAATAAGAGAGTATTTAAGTACTCACTTTGGAAACCGTTGCATAGGAACACATAGACCTATAAGGTGGCCACCACGATCTCCGGATCTAACACCTCCAGATTTTTTTCTTTGGGGAGTGTTGGAGAATAAAATTTATAAAGAAGTCTTTGCAGAAATAAAACCATTACACATCATGAATGCCTTAAAATCCGTTCGAGAAAGATGTCAAGAGTGCATTGAAAACAACGGAGGAGCTTTCGAACATTTGCGATGATTCCCGTTATTTTTTACCTTAATCTGAATCTTTTATTTCGTTTCAAAGTAATAAAGTTTAAATAAATTGCCTAGGAAACCAATATTATCCATGGTGTGTTCTATGCTTGAGAAGAGAATTTAAAATGCTATATTTTTAGATTAAAATATACAGGGTGTTCCATTTAAAAAAAATGAGGTTAGGTCCGATAACTTTTTTACCTGACCCCGTATACTTATTCTAAAAAGGGCAGATTATTCAACAACATTGTAAAATTTTGTATAAAATATTTTTCTGTATCTTTTTTAACTAAGAAAATAGGGTAACTTTGAAATTGTCAATTTTTTTATTTTCCTCCGTATCTCTTAAGCGAGGAAAAACTTTTAAATTTTGATTTTACCATTTTAAGTTTGACCCAAAAAGAGCACATGACACCTATATTATTTTTTTGATAGCACTAACAATTACGGAGAAACCCTATAAAAGTGTCGAGAATGGGACATTCTGTACAGGGTGGCCAACTAAGAATGCGAGGTACTGTATCTGGGAAACTATCCATCGTAGAGGCTTGCGGCAAAAAAAATTATTACTAAAACGGCCAAGAGAAAAACCTGGAAAATATTTTCAAGTCTCTGAAATTGCCGCTAGTGGGCGTAACTGCAATCTTGAATCTAAAAAAGTTATGTTTCTGTAAATTCCGCTATATTAACCTAATGAAAAAAATCCCGATCTTTAAATTCGAGGATAATCTGAACCTTTTTTGTTTGACACTTTTTGCAGTATCTCTAAAAATAAAGTGGTGGGGGGTATTCAAACGTTTCCGTAAATAACATCCTCTATCTTCGAAACGGCTAAGCCGATCTAAACAAACTTGGGCTCGTTAAGAGGAGCTATTCTTGGGCTACGAACATCATATTATATTATATTTGAAGTTTTGTAAGTTTCACATATCGCCGCTAGGGGGTTTCTTTTTGACATTCCAACAGAAATGGTTAATTTCCTCAACAATATAAAATGCATTGGTATGATTTTTTTTCATGAAAAAGTAGCCCAATGATGCCTAAACTAGCTTGCCAAAACCGCATCTCGATATCTTGTTCCTAACCCAAAATATCGGCAATTGAAAATTTTATACGTAAATCCCTTAAATTTTCATTTTATTTTAACTATATTTTTCTGGAATTCTTCCTATTATGTAAGTTGTGGCCCTAAAAAGGACCGATTTATAAAAGGAATATTTTGAATGCCCCCGCAAATGCTCGAAATGCTCACCATCACGTTCTATGCACAAAAAAGACAATTAATACAAGCAGGCCATGGAAACAAAACAAATACCTAATCAAAACATAAATAATCCAAATTGTCAATAGTTGTCAAAGTTTTGCGTTACTTTGAGTAATTTTTGTGTTTACAAAATGCATTTTACGAATGATGAAGCTGTTGATATGCTTGCGGTTTATTTTGAATGTCTTCAGAATGCCGCAGTAGCTAAAAGAGTTTACGCCGCTCGATATCCAAATCGGCGTCCTTGCGATGTGAGCGTTTTTCCCCGATTAGTGGCGAGTTTACGAGCCAATGGTTGTTTTCGGCCTAAGTTTCAACGGCAAAGGATTGGAAGAACACAAGAAAATATTAACTACGTACTGGGGTATATTGAAGGAAATCCTTATGTTGGCACAAGAGCATTATCCCTCGAGTTGGACATATCACGAACAACGGTTCAAAATATTTTGAAGGACCATAGGTAAATTCTAATGGCCATCAAAGTTAGGTATTCGTTTAAACTTTTAACATTGAAAATGTTTATATTATCGCACGGGCACGTTAGTATGGGTACGGAATTCGAAATTCTTGTGTTGCATTTGTCCCTGACGTCACACCGAATTAACATGATCGGAATCAGACCAGGTCGAGAGTAAACGTATGGTTTCGCTGGAGCAGTTAGCGGGTGCGGATGGCGTTCTTGATCGAGCTTAGCAATCGGCCGTCGCGTCGCTACAGGGTGGTTTGGCTGGCGCGGCTGGAGTAGCGCGCTTCAGATCATATTCGAATTTCGTAGTGAAAGCGCTTATCTATGATTTATAATGAACGCCGATAACATTAGTTGCATGCTGTTGTTGGAGGAAGAAGACGAAGAGGAGATGTTAGCCAAAATTCCTCCATTTCGACAAACGTCATATTAACACTTGAATTCATACTATACCATATTTAAATGAAAGCTGCAACATACCAAGTAAACAAATCAATTTGATTAAGACGTCAAAGTATCAAAACATTTTAAAATTGTATCATTAGTTGGTATATCCGAAAAAAATATCAAAATTAGAAAAAAGTCAGTGACGTGCATTTTTTTGTCAATAATATCCGTTAAGTGTTTCCCGGGACGCCACTGGACTTAATAAATTTAATCTAGTTAGGGCTAATTAAGCCTCTTATGATTATGAATACCAAATTGCTATAAAATCGGGAAAAGGATATTTACAAAAACAATAAAAAAAACGATTTTTTTTTTAAACTTTAACACCCTGTACATCAAAAACGGGGCAACTCCGGACACATGTTCAGGTTAGTTCAGGTTAGTACTTCTGAAACACCCTGTATACGTTCACATACAACGGTCAAAAACACAAATATTTATATCAAAATATTGATAACAAACAATAACACCAAACGATACAATGCAATAATGCGAAAATCACCGGTAAACTAAATTCAACCCTGTCGCCCAGGGCCTTTTAGTTTTATTGTCCCTTGACCAATCGAAATAGAGTTACGGTTGTCATTAAGTACTGATCAATGTTTCCTTCGTATGCATAATCTTGGATATGAATATGGTATAGGGTAGACTGGGGCAAGTGTAAAAATGGGGTAAGTGGAAAATCAGAGCGCCAATCAGGCAATATTGAAAGTTTACTTGTTTGTGTGGTTTGAGGCAACTAACTATACATTAGCGCTGTTGAATTATCTACTCCCGGCGAGTTACCAGGTGTTTTTTTCTTTCTGAGTAGTCATTTGTAACATAACCTCCGAATCGGTCCGTTGAATAGTGTGTGATCTCCATAAAAAATTGGTCAAATGTAAAAACTTATAATATACTTTTAGTTTTATTGCATTTTCTTATGTTTAGTTAATTGTTGTAGCTTTAAAATCCTATATACCGACAAAATCTGAAAGCGGTTTTTACTCACGAACAGGTTTGCACTTCCCCCATAAAAAACATAATGTGGGGCATGTGTGAAAATTGTAATGGGGAAAGTGTAAAGGTTAGTTTACACTTGCCCCATTTTCCTGGAAATGCTAAAGTTCGTTGGCACTGACACTTAAAGCTTTTATTCTTTACAGAGAGTTGGCGTGGTACGAAATTATAAAAGAAAGTCCGATAGGGCTGCCTATGGGGAGAAGCAATTAAATGCTGCAGTAATTGCCGTCAATCAAGGTCAATTAACCATGTCGATGGCTAGTACCGAATTCAGAATCCCATACATTACAATCTACTGTAGAATAACTGGACGCCGTGGCGAAAAAAGCAAGACACAGGGCCGACCTCCAATACTTTCTTGGCAAGATGAGTGTCAACTGGCCGAAAATATAAAAACAATGGAGAAGTGGGGATATGGATTAACTTCGAGAGAGCTTCAAGAAAAAGTCCGGGACTTTGTAATTTTAAATAATATTCCCAATCCTTTTAAGAACAATAGCCAGGCACAGACTGGCTAATTTAGTTTAAACAACGTCACTCTTTGAGTATGAAAAAACCACAAAGCTTAGAGTACTGCAGAAAGAAATCTACGGACCCATTCATAATAGATCAATATTTTGTTTTATTGAAAAAGGCTATATTGGAGTTGGGCCTTCAGGATCGTCCTGAATGTATTACAATTTAGATGACACTTCACTGTGTACAGATCCTTCTCGTCTGAAAATTGTTGGCGCGAAAGGCAAACCCTCTTCAAAAATTATTGCTGGATCGGGCAGAGAAAATATAACCGTCCTGGCAGGAGCAAGTGCTAGTGGTAGAAAATTGCCACCATGGATAATATTTAAAGGCAATAATGTATGGAGTTCCTGGATTTCAGAAACAAATGAAGACCTCTTCAAAGACACCGTATATGCAGCCAGCGCCAATGGATGGATGACCTCCGAAATATTTAGAAATTACTTTCTAAAGACTTTTATTTCTTTAGTTCGTGATCAAGCACCAATTATTGTTATATATGATGGGCATGTCTCGTGTGTGGATTGCTTATTAATTCAAGCCGCAAGAGAAGAAAATATTCATATACTTAAACTGCCAGCCCATACAAGTCATTTACTTCAACCTCTCGATTTGAGTGTGTTTAGATCCTTTAAGGCAATATGGGAGAGGGAAGTAATAATATGGCAAAGACGTCATCAGGGACAATGACTACCAAAAAGGGAATTCGCCACATTGCTAGTGAAAATCTGGGCTGAAGTAGATTCCGGAATCATAAAAACAGAATTCAGAAAGGGTGGTATTGTTCCATTTAATAGACATGTTATTCCTAAAGAAAAGTATGACATCGATGCCCTAAAAAGATGGGAGGAACACTTGAAAAATCAAAGATCTGTAACAGATTTACAACCGAGGCCAGAACGCATTGATATTCAAAGGAATGAACATGATGCTGTAGCACCGAATGTAACAGAAAAAACCGCTACTTTCGAACAGTCAATGTTAAAAACAGTAAAGCCTTCTACATATGGCGCTTTATTTAAAAGGAAACTAGCATCTAATGCAGAATTACTGACGGCTCTTTCATCAGCATCTAGTGCCACCAATCTCAAAGTAATTGTCAGCTCTGATCAAAATAAAGAAAATATACTAAATAATCATCAGGATCCTATAACTGAAGCTGTAGTACCAGCTACAACCGAAAATCGGCAAGAAAAGAAGGCAAGTTTTGATGATTTACTACTTGATTCGCTCCGACAGAGTCCTTCTTCTAATCCAAGGAAACGAAAGCGCTTAATTCAAGGGAACCAAATCATTGCAGGTACTATCGCAAGTAGTCAGTCAAAACTCTCTACAAGTTCATCTACTATATCTAAACCAGCTATGAAAATTGACCGAAAGAGTAAACAAAGTCGGCCAAGTCCGTATCAATTTGAATCCAGCTCCAGTGAATCAGAGAGTAAAAGTGTACCTTTTATGGAATCGGATCAAAGTTTCACTTTTTATAATTTGTTTGGCTAACTATTTCCCAACAATAAAAAGTTCATAACTTCCCAGATTTTTATTTTTTTTTTAAGTCTGTAAAAAGAAAAATTGGCATGGGAGATATAAACTTCATTTACACTTTCCCTTTTTGGGGTAAGTGTAAAATTTCGGTACAAAAAAAAATAATCATTCAAATCTCAAGATCTCAAAAATAATTCATGAGTGCCCTATGCAGTATGAAAAGTAAACATATTAAACTATTACTTTCTTACAAAGACACTTTTATAAATATTGTATATTTAAAGTAGGAAGGAAATAAACTTGAACTATTAAAAAGGGCTTTGCACTTACCCCAGTCTACCCTAATTATAAGCTTTGTAATGTAATGCTGAAAAATAAACAGAATGGTTTTGTACACTTTACCGTTCGTCCCTTGCTGCCACTTTTTTTCATGCATTTTCTTTCATTACAACATTTTTGTAATTTTCGTTCTCAAAGTTGTATAAAGAGGGGGTACTTTTGCACCTTCTCTATCAAACACTCGTCAGCAATTGCCGAAAACGGTGGCATTCTTCTGAGCGATCGCGGCTGGACTGGTCTCTAGCAGTCCGAACACAGCCGCTGCAATTGACGGCGAACGCTGTGTCGCTGAGCTGCGGCAGTGAAACCGTGTACATACAAATCGCATTAAACCAGTACCGAGCTACTAATCGCGAACGCCAGCCGCGGCCGCTGACTGCTCCAGAGAAACCATACCTTAGAGTTTATGACCTTTATTTTACTATTTTTTATATTATGAATCAATAAAACTTATATCAGCTACCTAAATATTACATTCAAACCTATGAGTTTTCGCAGATCTCAAATCCCACAATAGTCACAAGCGTTGCACTCTGCTTCGGCATTTTCAATGTCCTCCCCGGTTGCATCTTTGTAAAGGACTGTAAATTTTTTTAATTACTTTTAGAATGCACCCATATCATGTCGTTTTGCATCAGGCCTTGAAAGGGGAAGATTTTGATCGGAGGTTGGACTATTGCCATTGGATGTTAGGTATGATACGCCAAAATAGAGAATTTTTATTTCAAATTATTTGGACCGATGAAGCCACCTTTAGTAGTGACGGGAGAGTCAATCTACATAATATGCACTATTGGTCTGCAGAAAATCCGCATTGGTTGCGTAAAGTTCAGCACCAAGGACGTTGGAGTTTAAATGTGTGGTGTGGCATACAGGAAGGCAGAATTATTGGGCCATATTTTTTTGAGCAATCCCTAAATGGCAATGTCTTTCTTGACTTTTTGGCCAATCAATTACCGTTGTTGTTGATAGATTAACCGACCAGTGCCAGATATTTGAAAATATCTTTGACGTATGGCCTCCATTAACATTAATAAGCTACCAAATTTTCCAATTTTTCCTAATTATAGTTTTTCCATATAATCGATCGATGGAGTTCCCGGTGAGACACCCTGTATTTAAAATCTAAACTTACCTTTAGAATTGGTTAGCAATGAAAATAATAATAACAACAAAAATACACAGTAAGTGTTTTACTGGAGAAAAGTTTTTATGCATGTAATGTAATGTAAAATTGCGGTTTTAATTAAAATTTATTTAAATACCAATGGCTCGTAAATTGCTATTCTAATCAAAATTTCGTAATCTTTGTGTATTGTTTAGAATTTCGAAGTGCATACAAATTTCTTAAGAAAATGTGGTGTTGCTGTTTAAGATAATATGTTTTTTTTTTAAGCTTTGAAACTGGCAACACTGGAAAAAATGTAGTTCCTTATTTTTCTTAGTTGGATTAATCTGTAAGATTTCGCAATCTGAACCTACCTATCAGTTTTCTCTTTAAATAAAGGAATTAGCCTATGTCAGATTTTAGAAAAATAATCTTGTATAATCGAATATGGATATTTACACTGATATACAATTGTTATGAGAAGGTAGGTACGGCAGTTAAATATGTTTAAAGAAATATTTCGGAGACTGCTTAAAATATGTGTCAGCAATAAATTACTGTAGGGTCATAATATGGCCAATAAAAACGCCTGATTTCGCATATTTAACGGTACTTTTAAAAAATCCTTAAGGAAACATCTTGCTCATAGTGTCGAACCTGTAACTTCGACCCCCCCCCCCCCCCCAGCGGGGGATGAGCTACACTCCTAGAACCTTAAATGGGAGCAGAGGTCAAGTGCTACCTCAATTTAAAGGTCCTTAAATTATAAATTTAACCCTACCTAGTTTCTTAAATTTGTCAAATATTTTTTTATATTAATAGAGATAGACGCCTGCGAGGTTCTCCCAGATTTCGTCGGCATGAGTTTGTTTTGATCTTAAGATCTAAATAAAATAGGAATAGGGTGTTCGCGTATATTTTGCCCAATAGATATTTCCATTATTATTGCTTTTAGAGAAATTGTTAATTAGCAGAGTTATAGCGTTTTCACCGAACCTTCAGAAAATGAAATGAACAAAAGCAACTGAGTATCGGATTGGGAAGTGACTGTTTTTTGACAAGTGACAGTTTGTTTCAAATGGAACACCCCCCGTTTTTTTTATTGTATCAGTTAAAGAATTTTATCCTCTTTTTAAATATATAGCGGTTGTTGGGGTTAACTTTTACCGTTGTGGAACGAAATTAAAACATAACACAACATATATATTATTTTTATAATTGCTCAAAATGGCCACAGTTCATTAAAATGCAGGATTGGCAACCCTCTTTTAGTTTTAAAATTTCATTAGCAATCATATCTGGCCTACCGAAGTTGAGAAAGTCAATTTCAATTTGGATTTGTTCCTGCAAATCGGCAACACTATTTAGTCTGGATGCAAATATCTTGTCTTTGAGGTAGCCCCAAAAAAATGTGTCTAATGGTGTTAAGTCGGGACTATTGGGAGGCCATGCAATCGTCCCTCCACGACCAATCCAAATGTCATAATTCTCATTGAGGTATTCTCTAACTGAAAGAACACGATGACATGGAGCACCATCTTGCTGCCATATAAAATTCCTTGCGGCGTTTACAGGACAAGTTTCCAGAATATCCTTTATTTCATGTGCAAGCATATCACGATCTAATCCCATTTAAAGATCCATCAATGAAAATTGGACCAATGCGCGATGACTCTGTCTTGCACTATGCCGCACCACACATTTACTGATACCCACCCAGAACGTATCACTTCAACTGTAAGATGCGGATTCTGCGATGCCCAGAAGTGTGTGCTTTTGGGATTTGGAGCTGAAGCCGTATTAAAAGAAGATTCATCGGTCCATATTATGTTCTCAAAAAAATTGGCGTTATTGCTGAGGATGTTTGTCATGAGACGGCAAAACTCCAAACGTCCTTGCTTCTGTCCTGTTAATTTTTAAACTTTTCTGAATTTGGAACTTATGCCGTTTCAGAATTTTAAAAACTACTGTGCAACATTTGCCAAGATATCTAGCACAGTCCCTTATCGAATTTTGTCGATTTTCTGAAAACAAATTAAGGTTCTAAATGATACGAAGCGAATATAAAAACAAATAAAAATTACTTTGAAAATATAAAAGAACAGCAAGTTCTTCATCCTTAAGTATCCGACAATGCCTTTTCTTTCTTTGTAATGTTTTTCGCTGAGAAAGTTGACGAAACACATTTCGGAAAGTGTTTTCGCTAGGAATTACTAAATGTGGATGTCGCCTTCTGAATTCGCGTTCCGCCTTGCGCTTCTCGCTTGTTGTGTTCACATTTGATATATATTTTAAAAATTTCGAACTTTTGCTCTTCAGAGTATCCCATTTAGACCCTGATTTTGACAACGTTTATTAAGATTTGTCAAGAAGACAGAAGCACAGATTAACCTAATACAGATACGTAAGCAAGCGACAGCGTCGGATTCAACCCTCGTAAAAACCACGCCCCCCGAGAAAGAGCCGGCTCCAGTGTTGCCAGGTCTACCGTTTTAGCGGTAGATCTACCGTTTTGATGTATGAGCTACCGTCCTACCGTTTTTGATATAATTTTCTACCGCTAAATATTATACGACATGATTAAATGTATTTCGTCACACAAATGATATTGTAGAGAAACGTTAACTTTAATTCTCAATCTCGAAAAAACTATTTGAAATAATTTCATTATTACTTTGAAACTATAACAAAACGAATGGCGATTGTCGATATTGAGGCGACATTACTATTGCAGTTGGTAGCTCGGTACTCGACATCGACAGGACGCCCACGGTAGCAACGGATTTGTGCGATTGCGTTTGCTTCGGTAGGGTAAATCGGTAAATCCCCTAATTCGAGACGAACGAAAAAACTACATAGTGGTTGCCTGCTTATATACCTATAAATATTAAAATATTTTGTTAAACCTATAGTGTTTTGTGTTCATTTGAATTTGTTTTTTATTTATATATTTTATGTACCGTTGAACTTATATCTAAATATTTTTAGCGTATTTTTAGCCCAAAGGGAGTAAGGGCATATCCACTGTTTTATTTTTAAATCTACCGCTTTTTTCATGTCGTGCCTACCGCTTTCCTTATTTTCAACCTGGCAACACTGGCCGGCTCCTTGTCGTATAGTACAGTAGGGGTATCAGTTTAGTGCTAGCGATTATCGGTGCAACACGATCGGTAATAAACTGTTGAGTGTAGTACGTGTCCCTATGTTATTTTGGTTGTTAATTAAATAAGATGCCTGGACATAAGTGTGTTTATTTGCATTGTTTTACCAGAAGCGGTGGACAAAAGACACTTTTTGGGTTTCCAAAAGATACTTTAAGGTAAGATATTCCTATAACGTATTTTTGATTTGAGTATTGAGTGTATAGGTTTTATATTTTTTTTTTTATTTGACGTAAGCTAAAAACTGTAAATAGTAGGAGAAATACTATTTACAGTTATTAGCTTACGTCAAATAAATATAAAACCTATACACTCAATACTCAACAAGTGTTCCAATTAACCTCTTATTCTTAACCTATTTTTGTAGCCAAAGGGACGTTCCCAGTTAGGTCCATAGGCAGGCACACACATTCATTGAACTATCCACTACTGTGTTTTACCTTGTTTACATTATAATTATATAGAGTTGCTGATGATGATCTTTTCTAAGGTCGAAACTTGTCCGACTCAATTTTCAAACTTGAATGTATATTGAACATCTAACTCATATGGTGAATCCCTCCCATATATTATATGCCCTCGATACCCAAATCTAGGGTGTAGTGTAGTTAATATATTAAAAAAATTTTGGTGGTAAAGACAGACTTTCATTTCCCTTTAAAATACATAACCACAGACCATGGACTACTTCTTAAATACTAAATATATGTAATATATATTTTGCATGTTGAATTGTGAGGACGATTTAGGTGTTCTTCTAACTTAATTAAAACGTACTAATAGTGTTGTTTATTGAGACAAAAGGTGCAGAAAATAAGGCTCCTCAAGCAATAACTCTGCCTGATTATGACTATAGGACTGAAAGCATGACAACAGAAAATCCGTTCAATTATGTTTGTGGCTATTTAATAAGTAAAGCTTTACGAATACATTCATGCGATATTTGTATCCAATTTTCCAAACAGTCTTAGGCTCCAGACAAAAATAAAATATTTTTACAACTAAAAGCTTATGGCGACAAAGAAGGCATTTTTGGAAGCTTAAAATCACCAAGTGAAGAATTTATTCATTATATTTATAAATTAGAAAATATATTCTTAAAATTTTTTCATGATGTTTCAAATAATGAAGGAATTTCCCATTTTTTTCTTAACCAAATGAGCAAAATCACTTTTGTTCATCCATGTAGAAACTTTTCCATCATATACAGGGTGTTATGGAAATGACTTATTATTTTTTAACCCGTAAATATATAGGTCGAGACGAATTGGGGAAAAATTGCTATAAATGGCGCTCGAAGCTAGAAATTCGAGAAAAATGCCTTCAAAAATTTAGGTCCAAAACACCTACGCGCCAATGACCCAAACAGCTGATTTGGGTAATTGTTTACTTTAGTGCAAATGTTGAATTTTTCGCTAAAATTTCGTATATAGGCTAATTAAGGGTAGCTGATCACAATTTTCCTTTTGCGTTTAGGCGGCAAATGCACTGGTTTTGAGAAAAAAAATGTTAAAGTTTTTCTAACTCACCGGTATGTTATTTTGCATGTAATCCTAAAATGTTGCTATTTACAATAAAATATTACTTGTCGGAGTCATAGTATACACTTCTGAGTTGAAATAAACGAAATATGCCACAAGGAAACTCTGAAAAACGGGATAACTTGTAAGCGAACAGAAAACTCTACGTTATCTGGAAAAAGACGGGAGACAGCTCACTGACAGCTGGCCAAAAAAGCAGAAGCAAACTGCACGGTACAAGGAGCCTGCTTGCAGGTTCACTGCACCCATGTTGTCAGATTGTTAGTGTATTATAAATTGCCTATACTTTTCAATTCATTTTTATTAATTGAATGAATCCTATTGGCTCGAGCTAGCATATCATTCTCCTGGATGGAAGCCATTAATAATTACAAGAAAAAGAAGAACAATCTGGCAACGTGAGTGCAATGAATCTGAAAAGAGACGCTTCTACTTTGTCGGCGTATTAACAACGAATTTAATTAAATTTGTGCCTTTTCCATTGTTTTTTTGCTAAAATGTTGTTCTTATTTTATGAACAGATAGTTTGGTGAAAGTTTTATCACATATTTTGAAGGGAAAACCATAAAATCTAGGAAATTGAAAGGAAAGTGAAACGCGACACCCAAAGAATACCCTAACCTGTAAGTGAAAAACTTTAACATTTTTTTTTCTCAAAACCAGTGCATTTGCCGTAAAAACGCAAAAGGAAAATTGTGATCAGCTACCCTCAATTAGTCTATATACGAAATTTTAGCACAAAATTCAACATTAATTGCACTAAAGTAAACAATTACCATTCCAGCAGTTTGTCTTGTCAAAAACACATGTGTTCAGGGGCATTGAACTATCATGGAAGGCGCACATAGTCCGGTTTTAAGGTATTTTATAAAATTCAAAATACTTCCGATTTTAGAAAAAAAAAACTATCAAGTGTAACTCTAGACCACCTCAGGAGTGGCCCCTTAAAATATAATAAGTCATTTCCATAACACCCTGTATATTGTTAAATTATTTGTTAGATTAAAGATATTTTATACGCTAAAATATGCAAATCGTAATATATATAGTTAAAAAAAAAAACAGTAAAACGAAGCGAAAAATAAAAATATTGAGTCATTTGTAATATTAACATTTTTTGTTTATTATGTCTAAATAAATATTTTCGTTGTCAATTCATGAGGTTTTATTTAAATTAGTTCAATACAATAACAATCAAAATGTATGTAGTATAACAATATAAAAACATTCCATATTTTGAACACATTGGTGCGGTTAATCTTTCTCCTGAGACATCCCGAATATATAAATGCATTGATGCGGCCAGCACGTGTCCATTAAATCTAGTGCGAATCGCTAAATCGCCGCTCATACGTATCTGTATTAGGTTATCTGTGACAGAAGTTGGCAAGAGCAATTTAGTCAAGGTGACAGATATTGCTATGAGTAACATGACCCACAAAGCTCTAATGAGGATAATGATAAGTCTATTATGTTTTCGTATAATTCCAATATGGTAAAAAATAACCCCAACAACCACTATATATTTAAAAAGAGGATAAAATTCTTTAACGGATACAATGAAAAATAGGGGGTATTCCATTTGAAAAAACTCTCACTTGTAAAAAACCCGTCCTTACTTCCAATACTCAGTTGTTTTTGTTCATTTCATTTTGTGAAGGTTCGGTGAAAAAAAAAACTTTGCTAATTTTTTATGTTGGCCTGTATTATCTTTAAACTTAAAATGAGTTCGTTTATAGAGTTGTCCCTTATCGTTTCCGTTAGACCCAATGCTTGGACGCGTTTCGCCGTTTGACGGCTCATTAGCAAGGTTCCGGGTCTGACGAAAAGGAAAGGGACCTCAAAGTGCTATTACAACACAGAAATGTAAATAAACTAACCTACCTAAAACAATGTTCGCAAGTTTTCGGAAGCAAAGAAGTTTTGCCAAATTGTAACGAGTTTAATAAACACCCTGTATGCAACCGTTCCTATTTTGATTTTGATTCAAATTGTTGCCGATGAAATTTGGAAGAACCTCTTAAAATCCGCAGGAATCTATCTCAATTAGTTTAAAATATATTTCACTTCGATAATTTATCTAAAAATGTTTAGTAGGTATCTCTGTTTCGTTTGGCTAGCAGTTTATTTTAGGTTGCTTTTTACCATCTTTATAAGACATTTTAAGTGACCATAAATATGAAAAATTGTTTCGTTTTCACTGGACAACAGCGTACCATTTTTTTTTTGCATTAAATAAATACTAATTAATACATACATATTTTAGAATATTTACAATACCACATTTACATAGTTTACCAGGCTTGTATAAACACTACCTACATAAATGTATTTATCTATATTATACATTATGAAACAAAATGTAGGAATAATGTTCGCAAATCGGCTAAAATTAATTTAGGATTCTAACATATATACAGTGTCATTTAAGTGTGCAACATACGGGAATTTTTTTTTATTATCTACCGATTTCTCAGAAAATTTTATTCTTGATAAAAGTTGGTGCATGTTCGATAATCAGGTGCACTTGGAATGGTTTCAAGTCAAACGGCGTACAGGGTAGGTCAAAAAATATAAAACTTGTACAAGAATAAAGTACCCCTATTTCAGAAAATTCAGCAAAATGTTATTAGGAAAAGTTGTTTAGAAATAAAAGTTATGCATAGATTCGAAAACGTAACCTCCTAAAATAAAAAAAAAAAATGTTTTTTCAAAACAATAATTTCCCTAAAAATTTTACTTTTATATTCACCCTAAAGACCTTCATAAATTAATCAAAAATCAAATCAATTTCACATATCTTTGCTCAAATGCAAGCATATTTTTAAAATTAACTTGAATTTTTAATTTATTAAGGAATCGCAAACTTCATGGTTGTTGCAACGACATTAAACACAATTTTAAAATATCCCAAAAATTTGCTTAACAAGATAAAACATTATTAATGATAATATGCAAATTAAAAAACTCTCATTTAAGGTGCAAAGTTTTTATTTTAAATGTTTATTAAAAAACTGTACAACTTAATCGACAAACATGAAATCCTACTAAAACATTATGACAGTTATATTATACATTATGAAACAAAATGTAGGAATAATGTTCTCAAATCGGCTACAATTAATTTAGGATTCTGACATAATCCGCATATACAGTGTGGTCATTTAAGTGTCCAACATATGGGAATTATTTTTATTATCTACCGACTTCTCAGAAAATTTTAATCTTGATACAATAAGTTGGTGCATGTTCGATAATCATATTAGGTGCACTTGGAATGGTTTCAAGTCAAACGGCGTACAAGGTAGGTCAAAAAATATAAAACTTGTACAAGAATAAAGTACCCCTATTTCGGAATATTCAGCAAAATGTTATTAAGAAAAGTTGTTTAGAATTAAAAGTTATGCATAGATTCGAAAACGTAACCTCCTAAAATAAAAAAAAAATATTTTTTTTTTGAAAATAATTTTCCAAAATTTTTTTTTTGTATTTACCCTAAAGACCTTCATACATTAATCAAAATCAAATCAATTTTACATATCTTTGCTCAAATTCAAGCATATTTGTAAAATTAACTTGAGTTTTTAATTTATTAAGGAATCACAAACTTCTGGTTGTTGCAACGACATTAAACACAACTTTAAAATATCCTAAAAATTCTTTTTAACAAGAAAAAACATTAGTAATGATAAAATGCAAATTAAAAAACTCTCATTTAAAGTGCAAAATTTTTATTTTAAATGTTTATTAAAAAACTGTACAAATTAATCGACAAACATGAAATCCTACTAAAACATTATGACAGTTTGGTGGCATTATTAACAAAACACTGTATGCATTATGTATTCGTTTAGTGCAAGCTCAAGAAATACAATGCTTTTAAACGTATTTGAATATGGTGTCGATGGTTTTGCCAATTTTTATCGGCTTTTTTTATTATAACTTAACAATAAACAAATAAAAAAAAATAAAACAGAAAATATTTGAATTGCAGGAAAAAATAAAATTATGTATTCTCGTTCAATGCATTTAATTGTCCGATCATAAAATTCACTAAGAGTGGATCGCTATACACTTACTGGAATATTTCTGCAATAAAATCGTATCGAATTATCAAGCTCCACAACATTATTAAACAATCGATCCTTGTAAACTTTTTGCTTTAAATATCCCCATAAAAAAATCTAATGGGGTGAGATCTGGCGAACGAGGAGGCCACCGTGAATCGGTATTTCGTCCTAACCATTTATCACTAAATTCCCCATTTAACCATTCAGAAACAATTCTAGCAGAATTAGCGGGACAACCATCATGTACAAACCATAATTTATGTCGTTCTTGTATACTCATATTATCCAAAAAATCCGTCAGTCCGTTTTCCAAAAAATGTAAATAGGTATCACCAGTTAGGTTTTGGCGAAAAAAAAACGGCCCTATTAATTTGTCGTTAATAATACCGCATCAAACGTTTGTTTTTTGGTAATATTGGTTTTTATTGTCAATGATAAAATTTTGTTTTTCGTCCGACCACCACCTATAATTTTGGGAAGAAACAACGCCATTTGTTGTGAACGTGGATTCATCCCCAAAAAGTATGTGTCTATGAAAATCACGTTGATATTCTATTTGTCCTTGAATCCACATGCAGAAATCATACCGCAAGTCATAGTCTTGTCTTTGAAAATTATTATTATTATCAAAATTATCAAACCACATTATTCATTCTTAAATAATTATTGTTGTTATTTGATTTCAAATTCCTCCTCGAATACAATTAACGTTAGCCGAGAAGGCAGAATTAGTGTTAATATGTGGAGAAAACTATATTATGTTGCACACTTAAGTGACCACACTGTAGATGACATTTAAAAAAATGCAAAAATATACATGAACAATTGCGTTAGTTAATTATTTGTGCAAAACCACAGCAAAAACAAACTGGACAATAGTTTATATTTATACAGGGTGATTCATGGTGGATGGAACATTTGACGCTTATGGCAAAGCAGTTATTTTGTTGCATTAACGAACAATGCCGCTTGTTCTAGAACGGAGCAGCAACTTCGATATTTTAAGCATATTCTTTCAATTTCTATTATTTTCGTGACAACCTTCCTTTTAGTGGCGACTTTTTAATAAGAGCTGCAGAGTAGGGTAGAACGAAATTTTTTTTTCATAATTCCATTAAGCATATGTGTGGAGTGTGTGTGTGTGCCTTTTACTACCAGTATTTACCAAAAAAAAAAATCTCTGGTCAATCAACCTAAAGCTTCTACTGCCCAATAGTGTCGACATGGGAGCAATCATCTATTTGGTATGAATGAAAAATCAAGATTTTACCAGGAGATTTAAGAAAAATCATAGACCCAGTTATTCAAAGGAACGGCAATTTTGGTTATCCTGAAAATCTATTATTGGCTATGTTGGTTGTCGCAAAACATTGAGAGAATTAGGTCTAAGAAGATTATTGAAATAAAGAAAAATAGCAAACCAACAAGAAATACGGGAATTCAAATTGCCAGCTTTAAATTTTGATGCTGAAGACTACACAGATATGTATGTAGACTGACAGTCGACACCAATAACGGAACTTCCCCTAACAAAACGTATTTCCAATACAGAACTAGAAGAAATTATTTTAGATGTTCCAGCGGAAATTTAAATTTTAAAATATCCATGCCACACGCAAGCAGTGGAAAGGTGTATCAAATTAGTAACAGAAGCGTCAGTTACTGTATGTGGAAATACAGCAAGAGATGGATTTATAAGGGCACGAATTGCTTCTAAAGCCAGTATTTGAGAGAAAAAGTCAATACCTTCAAGTTTTTATTGTAAACTAGTCACAAAAGCACCTATAAGGCTGGGAGGGTGGTGGAACTCGATATCCAGCTACCTCCACGCGGTAAGTTCTGGGTTATTTCCATCAAATATGCATTATGTTCAGATTTTTGATCCAAGATCAAATGGGCAGCAGAAGATGACAACATGTTGAGCCACGTTCTTTTTGTCTAGAACAGACCATTGTTTTAGGCAACTTTTCCACATATAGGCCAATCGATTTAAGGAATTTTTTTTTGATGCCGTTCTCACTCCACCCTACTGCAGAGCTGCAGCACTGCCTACAATAATATGCATGTTTAATACTTCTGTACGTTCAAACTCGTCGGCTATGTTAATTTGCACACCTCGTTGTCGCTGCATCGTTATGCGCGTCACACGATTGTTCACAGCCAAAACTTCAACGTAATCCCTAACAAAACTTAGCGGCGGTATGGAAAATTGGCCTTGAGGGGCCAATCAGAGTGCCATAATTTCTTGAGATTCGTACTGCACTTGTTCACGCCGAGTGGATGAATTTTTTGAACCAAGATTATTATTTTTGATGGTTTATCATCTAAAAATAGTTTATCCAGGAATAATTTTGTCAAATTAAGAATACACCCCGAAAAATATTTTTACTAGGCATAATGAATGAGATGCGAATTAAAGTATAAAACGCAATAACAGTAATTTTCAATTTACCTTGTTCAAAGATTAAGAATGGACGTTAATTATATTATGTTAAAATAATTTCGCATTTTAAGCAGTTTGGTAAGTAAATATCATTTAATTGTATTTAGTTCTGACTGGGTTTGTATGCAGAATTGCATGGTTCTAACATCACGAGCTTCCTTATAATTTTCCTATACCAATCTGTATCTATAATAACTCAAGACATGCGTTCCAGGTGAACGTTTCCATTAAACGACAAAGTTTATTAAGGGTCAAAATTGTTCTTGGTCCACTGAAAAGTTTAAACTTTTTAATTTGACATACATTCTTCTGGGAGTTTATCACATATCATTAAACCGTAAGAAAACTGCATTGCGACCCTGCATGGCGAAATAACAGCCACTAAAAATAAAAATGAGAAAAAGCTAATTACATGGTCTGAATAAGTTTCAACTTCTAGGAAAATTAATTTAACTGGAAAATATCAGGCAAAATTTAATTAAAAGGACTAGAAAATGGAAAATTAAAGAATAACATCAAAAAAAATCCTACTAAACGTAGCGGGGTCATTCTTTAAAATAATTAATTATTTACAAGACAAGTCTGGCACTTATTTTTGTAACATCAGTTCTTCCAAAGTTCTATCGGACATGAAATAATTAATTCAATATTTTAGTAAACATTTTTTAAAAGATGCAGAAAACTAAGTTTCTGATAAATTTCTTGATCAAGTTTTAAAACTTAAGTTCCTGAAGTTGTAAATTTTGGATTAATTCTGGCGAACTGTTCTATTTTCCGTAGTAAACGGAATTTATACCGGATCATATGTTTGGGAGATAACAACTATATTAGTTGACTGCACCTGATGCCTGCTTAGCACGTAGAACTGCGCTCTGACACAAATTTCTAAAACAACCTGACGAGTCTCCATAAACTCCATCCATGATAAACCGAAAACCACCCTCGCACCCTCTGCCACTGCGGTTGAAAACCACAATTTTTGATTTAGACACATTGATAGTAAGCTGGTTTTCATTTCAGTTTCAGTTTCCTCTGAATGTCAATCGAGAAGAGCCAAGCATCACCAGCTCGTCGGCATACAAAAGAAGCAAAACATCAATACTTAACCCAGATGAGAATTCAAAATTTATTTTGACGCATCTCTTCACATACAGGCTGTTCTAAAAGGTATGGTTAATAATAAGGGATCGAGTAGATGAGATAAAATGAGGGGCAGGAGGTCATGTAACATTTTGTCGTATGTCCTCCCAACTCCGAGCCAGAGCCTCGCAAATGTAGACCCTGGAGATGTTTTTTTCTAAACATTTTCGAAATCTACAAAGATACAAACTTAAAATTTATTTTAGTTTAGGTTACTCGAGTGAACTTTATAGGCAGAGTCGAACTATTATCGTTAATTTTATTTATTTAATAAATATTTTAATTCATCTTCAGTGCATTGAAACTACAAAAGGCAGTTAACTTCAGTTAAATTATAAAACGTAGTTTCCAACCGCCAAGAATAATTTCCGAGAATATTCGCAGAAATAAAGCAAGCAAAAAGCGATAAACCAAGATGGCATCAAGCTTCGCAGAAGACAGCATGCTATGTGTATCAACAATCGAGCGGCCGTCCACCAAAACGTAGTGTTGGGGCGCGTAAGTGACAAAAGAAGGGTTTATTGTTATGCAACTAGATATACTTACGTGTTAAGTGAAACAGCATGACAGGATGCTACTGTGCGTATGAGAAAGAGGGATGAGTTGACATGTTTACAACTGCTCGGATTAACATTGGCAGATACGGGTCTCTGAGTATGACCTTCCTGGAACCAGTGAGTATTCTCAATAGACCAATAACGATAATTGCGTCTATTAATAATGCCATTTAAATGGAAAGTAGCTTCATCCAAGAAAATAATATTTGTTTCGAAGTTATTATCGTTATTGCATCTTTCCATCATCAGCTCACAATATTCAGCTCTTCTATCAAAATAGCCAAAAAAAGCAGCCTTCGTGTGAAGCAGACGGTCCCACACGCGGCTTTTGACGCGAGTTTATCAATCAATCAATCAAAAATATGCTTTATTGTCCAAGAATACAAATGTTCTTATTGACAAAGCTACCTAAAACTACGCCTAACATACAATTACAGGTCAAAACAGAAACATAAACAGAAAGGGACAAAACGCCCATAAGATCACACAAATATATAAATCATAAACATAAAAAATAAAATAATTACACCCACGACTTAAAATTATGTAAAGATCACGACAAAAAATAATGCTAATTATTTGTATCATTAAAAAATTCATTGACAGTATAGTACGCTTTTCTAATTAAATAATTTTTTGTTTTCCTTCTGAATCACCTCTCGCATTGCTGACTCCTTAGGTCAATTGGTAGATGATTAAAGATTTTTTTGCCACCATATATTAAAGATTTTTTAATCTGATCGGACCTAGGAATAGGCAAGCTGAGAGTAAATGATTGGCGCATATTATAATGAGTAGAAACAAAGAGATTGTTCCTATATTTTCTATACATCAAGCAGGCAGTCTCAAGAATAAAAATACAGCAAACTGTCAAAATTGCGTGTCTCAGGAATAATGGACGACAAGAATCACGAACTCCAGCCCTGCACATATATCTAATCGCTCTCTTTTGTAACACAAATACAGAATTAAACAAATATTGAGAACAAGAGCCCCAAAAACAAATCCCATATCGAAGATGGGATTCAACTAGTGCATAGTAGGAATTTTTGGCAATGGTAAAGTCTAAGTTAACGGATATAACCCTCAAGGCATAGCAACTGGAAGAAACTCTTTTATATAGCTGTATTATGTGATATTCAAACCTTAGAGCATTATCTATTGATAGACCCAAAAACTTGCTGAAATTAGGCATAGAAACAACTTCATTTTCTAAATAAATATTATCTAAGTTACATTTGAAATTTAAAATATTAGTTTTAGAAATATTGAATGATAGTAAATTAGAATCACACCACTGTTTTATTTTGCACAAGTCAGAATTTATATTAAGGTGAAGCCGATCGCTGTTTTGATCGTGCCAGAGAACAGTGGTGTCATCCGCAAATATTATAAATTTTCCCGTTATGGGAAGGTGGGGTAAATCGTTCACATAAATTAAAAAAAGGAGCGGACCCAAGACCGAACCCTGCGGGACACCCGTATTTATACTCAATTCAACAGAGCTATTGGAATTAAATGTAACCGACTGAGCACCAGATACGAACGAAACCACTCCAGAGCCGTCCCTCTGAATCCATACGCCTCCAACTTCCCCAGCAGTATTTCATGATCCACACAATCGAAAGCTTTCGACAAATCACAGAACACTGCCGCGGCAGCCTCTCCAGAATTCAAGGACACATATAGACGTTCGAGAAATCCAAAGATAGCATCGCCCGTACCCTTAGGGGCCTGAAACCCAAACTGCTGGACACTCATAAGTTTGTGTTTATTAAAAAAGGTTAACACCCTTTCCTTTACAAGTCTCTCCACTATTTTTGACATAGTCGGCAACAGTGCAATTGGGCGAAAGTTAGAAGGACTATCGTGGCTACCGCCCTTAAAGATTGGGACAACCACAGCCCTCCTCATACAAGTCGGAAAACTACCTGTAAGAAATGAGCGATTAATTGCCTCGGCCAGCACCTGCAAGGCGTTAACAGGTAAAGCCAAAAATATTCTTATGGACATCTTGTCCCAACCAGATGCAGTTTTGTTTTTTATGTGCTTAAATATAGCCTGAAGTTCAGTCACATTAGTGGGGGCAAGGAAGAATGTCTCGGACACCGACACGTGGCTCAAGTAATCTCTAGGATCCTTAGCTTGAATTATTTTCTGAGCCAGATCAGTGGCTATACCGCAATAAAAGGAATTCAATTTATCAGCACTGAGTGTGCTCGAGATAGGTACAATATTATCTTTCCCTCTTAAATTATTAACAATTCTCCAAGACTCCTTAGCTTTGTTAGCAGACCGGGCAATTCTAATCTGAAAGTACCGTTGTTTAGCCACCTTGATTGTTTTTCTATATATTTTACGGTAATTATTGATATATTTTAGGAAATTAAAATTATTACTTGCAAATTTTCTAATATAGTGCAACGAACGCATATTATTGCCAGATACTCTCAGCGCCCTTGAATACCAAGGTTTTCTTTTCTTTTTTTTTTATTGTGATAAGGGGAAAAGCCAAATTAAATTTACTAAGCATAACAGAATGAAACCTGCGCAACAGGTCGTCAGTGGCCAAGACACCATTCCAATTCATTGCATCACACAACAATTTAAACCTATTAAAATTTCTAGCCGTGTACAGTCTACCAAGTCTTGAATTTGAATCGGCGTTAGGCGCATAAATAGGGCAACCACAAACCACTGCCTCGTGATCAGACAATCCGGCGTTCATAATTGTACATTTAAACTTATCTTTACAAAAAATAAATTAAGTTTAGTTGATTAGTATGGTATTTAAGCCATGAAGTAGATCGGTCAATTCGCGGAGATATCCCGAAGATATAATAATGTAATTATTATATACTGACTCAAGTCCCGTTTATCTTTCGTAAAAAGTAGTCAAAAATACGTGGGATTTATGCGATAAATTGTCGAAGGTTTAAGAATGTAGTATTTAATCCCGATATTAAAGTTTGTAAATAGTGATATAAGATGTGTAGCTGATCTAATGAAGTAAGTAGTTACCATACTAAGATGTAACAGTAAAACCGTATTTGCTGCTACGCAGACCAAATGTGAAGGTGAGTAACCGATATAACAGAAGTAAATAGATATATTTTGTGTGAGCAAAAGCCTTTTATTTCAACTGACATATTTTGAACCACGCAACCTATGGAAATATAGTAAACAATTTATATTTTGCCAAAGCAATTAAAGGCAGCGGCCAACAGCATGCAAGGTAGTTTTTAAGTCGATTAATCTCGAGATCAAAGCCTTAAATCGTGGTGTATCCTTTTTTTTTCGCAAAACAAGTTGAATTTTTTTAATTTGAGATAAAAAGTTTAGTATTTTCACACCGCCCCCCCCCCCCTACTTCTGGCACCGCTTTTAGATTGTTGACACTTTAACCACAATAGTTCGATTCGGTATAAAAAGCTTATTGGAATACCTAAATTTCAGGTTTCGATCTTTATTAGTTTCGAGAACATTAAGAAAATTACATATTCAGGGTCTCCCCTTGTTGGGTGCCCGTAGCTCGGTTACGAGAACAAAATGGTACATGACCTTCAGACCCTATTTTAGTGACCATATCTTTTAGGACACGCTGTAGATCCAGAAAACACTAAGACCGAAATCGTAAAAATTCGGTTTTGCCGAAATATCTTCGCGGAATTTTTTAAATTTGAAAACAGGATGTTGTTGGACTCTGGTACGCGCAAATTTTCCTAATTTAATCATATCTGTATGTCCTATGGTTTGAGATCCCGGTGGAGTGCATTTTTATCCAAAACAGGAACGAAAAACTCGACGTAAACTATTCAAAATAGTCTGGGAAAGTACTTCCCTGTCTAGGCAGGAAACTGACACTTCTCCAGCATTTTTAAATCTGGGAAATTGTAAATTTAATAAAAGTTGCAAAAAGTTAGTTTCGGGATTCCTGCTTATCTGCATTGTCCCGAGAGATTTCACTTCTTGTATTAGTTACACAAAATTATATTTTACCAGCAATCTTTGCAATAACTTTCCACGCAATCCGGGTTTAGTAGGTATTTTCATCCTAATAAAGAAATAGGGATTTTCACTTTCATTTCGGTACTCTTACTTTATTACCCTCTTAAACAATGAAAGGCTGTATTAAATAAATAAATAGAGTGTAAAGTCTCTAATTAAGCGAATTATCTACTTAAAATTTCATTAACTTGAGGACTTACAGAAGGGGCCGATCTTTATCTATAGCTTCAAGCTATAAAAGAATTATTTAATTTCGAAAAGTTACTACTATCCAGCATTACTTATGCAGCAGAGATTTACTGACATTTTTGAGCAACACACACACTGATGGAGATATGATTCGCACTGATGGAGATATGATTCGCATGTTTCCTTTTTCAATAAATTTCTGACCGGCACGCAAACCGACCATACAGCAATGTAAATTAAATGAGATTTCTTGCGCTCAGCTGTAAACGAATATCGAGAAAACTAGTGAATTATTTAGTTTTGGTTAAAAGGATATTGAAAGGCAACTATGCAAGTGTAATCATTTTGAGGATTTTTCTATTCGGTTTTCGTTTTTGAAGTGTATGCAGTAATATATTTATCACTGTTAGAATTGCAACTTTATGCATTATTTTCTCCACATGTAAGTCCTTAATAAAATATCTGCAACATCCACACCATGGTTCAATGTTAAAAACAATGCTTAAGCTGAAAAAATGTCGACATGAGCAGACATTTCAGTCTGTCGCTTTTCTGAAATGATGTGTAGCTTTTAGCCAATGCTTCTGATGACGATGCGTGAAGAAAACAAATTTGCTAATCGAAAACGTTCAAGAGGAAAAATTTATGATTTTTATCAAAATACCTGACAATAAATCACACAACAGTAGAAGTTTTGTGATTATTTGGAGAGAGAAACTTAAAATATATGAGAAAATATACATCGTTAAAACCTAAACACACTCCTCACCAGTGGTGGCTTGTGAAAACCCTCTTAGGGTGCGCGCCGCAGGCGAAAAATTTTCGAGGTGCCACGCCCCTTTTTACCTTTGTATCGATTTTCTTTGTGCTTTTTATCCCAGAAGAATATTAAAAAAAAAACGCAGTTTTTAAATGGGATTTATATTTTTTTTTTGTTTTAGCACCAAATTTATTTTTTTATTTTTTAAAAATTTTAATAGTTTTATAATGGGTAGATGTAGATAGTAGGTAGTAGATACCTATACAGATTGAAAAAAAAAACATTTCTTTATACATAACTAATCACTAAAAGTTTCTAGTCTTTAAATAAAAAGTCCATTCGTCAACAAAAAACACCCACAACACAGTCAATAAACTTCAAACTTCTCTAATCGCGTAAAAAAACTTTAAAACAATCGTATTAAATTATTGAAGTGTGTATTCAGATAGCGCACGGCGACGACCTCACATCGGGCGATTAACCGAATATTCCCGATCAATCCACACAGGGAAAATCCATTTAACGAGAGCGGCAAAGAGCGCCGAATGAATACACACGGCAGACCATTTCAATCAGTCGAAGTAGGTGCACGCTTTGATCGCGCTTGATGTCTTTCGCATTCGCCATTCTTATATACAAGTTTTCTTCATTTCAGTTAAATATTTTTTTTTTATATAAATTTTATTTTTGCTTGGTGCTTGGCTTTCTTAGGCAGTGCGCGCGCACGGGCGCACTTATTGACGAGCCGCCCCTGCTCCTCACCACAGATTTTTTGTTCAGTGTCGAAAGCAGCGATGTAGGTCAGTCATATGACCGTGTCAAAAATTCAAGATGCCCCTGACTGGTCATTCAGCCTTACTTTTTAGTGAGCTGCCTTGTCTTGTAAGTAGTGGGCAGTATATTTGGAGTTTTGGCATAATAATCTAATAGGTATATCTTGCAGAAACGCAATATAAAATTAAAAATCATATGCATTCAAATATTAATCTAAAGACTAAAATAGTATTGGTTGCAGCCAGAGGTTGAGGTTAGGTTTCTCTTACCGCTAATTTGAATGTTTTTTAGATACCTATTGAAATCGAATGTAAAAATAAAGTTCAATGTAGAGGATGAAGTTGAACAGATGAAAATTACTGAAAGAAATTTGCAAACCAAAGTTTTAGAGCAGTATACTGGGTACTGCTATAGACGTTTTTCTGCAACTGCACTTGCAGATGCTGGAGTGGGCATCACAAATCTAAAACGCCATAGCGGATAGCAATCACAAAAGCCACTGAAGGACATTTGGCCAAATCTATGGAAAATAAAAAATGTATAACAAGCAAGGTATTGAAATCATCACCGCTCACTAGCACTAACTCTATCGTCTTTACTGATACACAACCAGGAACAATCACTCATAACAAATACTTCGAGCAACAGTACGAAAATGAGCTGCAGTTGGCTGAAATCACTATCTAAGTGCAGCAAAAACAACCGACTTTACGATTACCATTGGGCAACCAGCATCTGCTAGATATCAGATTTCAGTATTTGTTCAAGTCAGACAATGGTTTATTACTTCCATCAATATTAGTGTTTGCTTCTTCAGCATAACATGTTAGGTTTGTTTGGATTTTGAGAGCTTCTATGTATGTCTTGACTGATTCATTTTCTAATGCTTTCTGTTTCTTGTTTCGCTGTAATTGGCTTGTTTTTAATTAACTGAGTTTTTGTTGTCCCTTCATGTAGGTTGCCAGTCCCGTGGAAATTTGTATCTAGTGTTTGGTGGGCCCTGAATGTGATGAGATTGTTTTGTGACACGTCTGCTCTTCTGTACTAGTCCACTATAAGTTTGTTAATGTGTTCTGTTACTGTTGGTATTTGTAAATTGTTGTGTAGTACATTCGCCGGTGTGTATCTTGGTGTGTTCACAATAACTTCTAAGTGCTTCGTTTTTGAATACCTGAAGTTTTTTGTAGCACGTGTTGTTGATTGTCCACGATCTCTGTATGCCGTATGTCAGGACTGGTCTTACTATTGTCTTGTATCAATTTGTCTTTGTTTGGATGTTGATTCTACTGCGAAATCTAAAAGCGAGTAGGTATATGGAGCCAAGTTGTCGATGTCGGTTCGCCTGTTTTAAGCGTTGATTCACATTATTATTCCAGGCCATCTTCCTGTCGACCGAAAGTCCCAGATAATTCATATCATCTTTCCAGTTTGTACCGGTGTTATTTACTAGGAAGTTAAAATTTCAACTCTCGATTTCGAGAAGAACGTTTTAAGAGCCAAGAGCAAACCAATCAGTTTATTGCTTGGTTAATCGAGAGAAGGCCATACCTAGTAATTCCTTGAATCTAATTTGAAGTATTTTAGTTTCTCTAAAAAGAGAACCAGACATGAGGATGATAGGAAGAAAAATAAATTAAAAAAGCGAAGAAATTCCACGCCAAAAAAACAACCTCCAACTGAGGTAAGAAGTGCGTCCATTATACTACCGATTCCAACTATTTTTAAAAATAGCAATTTTATAAAATTGCAGACTACAATAAACAACAAAATTATCTACAACGACTTATTCATCCGCAGTTAATAAAACGAAGGCGTAATGGAAGGTATGATCATCCAAGTGAAAGTAAAATGAAACATTCGTTCAGTTACTTCATATTATTGCCTGGCGGTTCTGAGGTGAAGGTATATGTCTTACATTTTCTTGTAACACTTTTGGCGTGACTCTAAGAAGAATTCAACTTTTAGATGAGAAGATACTGGAGGGAAAAGTGGATATTTTAGACGCTCGTGGAGATTCACGACGTACTCTGTCCAACACGGAATGGAGTAATAAAATAATAGAGCATATTAAAAGTTTTCCTAGCATTGAAAGCCATTATGCCAGAGCAAAAACACCAAACAAGCGTTTTCTATCAACGGATTTGAATGTCTCTAGAATGTATCGAGCGTTTTTGGAAAAATATTGTTCCGAGTGTTCCATCACAAAGCCATCAGTGACACGACAGTGGTACAACGAGATATTTATATCAAAATTTAACTTGATATTCGGCAGACCAAGAGTAGATACGTGTTCCACTTGTGACAGCTTGGCCGTCAAAATTAAAGTAGGAGATGAAAGCGCTATTACTGAACAAGAAATTCACCATAGAAGAGCAGAGTCTGCAACAAAAGCAATGTCAAGTGACACAAAAAATGCTCCATTATCTGATTATTACGTAATTTCCTTTGATATGCAACAGCAGATGTCTATACCTCAACTAACTCATTCAGAAATGTATTATGCGCAACAGCTCACTGTGTGTAATCTTGGCATTCATGATGCTGAGAAAGGAAAGGGATTTATGTGCCTATGGTCGGAAGATTATGGCGGAAGAGGTCCTTTGGAAATATCTTCCTGTCTCTATACATACCTGACAAAAGAAATTAATACCCAAAAGAACAAACTGATATTATGGTCCGATAACTGCGGCGGACAAAATAAAAATCAGTACATCATCGCCATGTACCTTGTCCTTTTGGCTAATAATGTATTTTCTGAAATAATTCACAAATTCCTCGTCAAAGGGCATACTTTCCTTAGTTGCGATAGAGACCTTGCGATTATAGAGAAGCGGAAAAAGTTTATTTTTTAAAATCATAGCTCATCAGATGCTTGACACAAAAAAGCTAGGAATTTCGTGTGCTGCGCAACTACGACTCACAGCTAATGACTTTGGTAAAGTGATGGCGTCAAAAGGAACCAGTGATTTAGCATCGCTAGAATGGAGTAAAGGTACTAATGTACTTACAAAAGGGGTTACGTTGGACAATTTTAGGAATATTCCGCTATCGAAAACACGGACACATATTGGTATTCCAGAAAAAAGGAAAGCAGATATTCAAAAAATGAAACCTTATCTTCCACCAGAAACCAGAGAGTATTTTGAAGCGAAATTGGTAAATCCAGCACAACATTTCACTAAGGAACCTGGTGTTTAGAGTAAAAATAACAGTGGCGTTTACAACGTTTTAACTTGCTGTTCTGTTGGTTCTTACAACGTCTTGCCACTGAGCACTACTTTGTTTATTTGTTTTTAATACTTAGTGTTTAGGATTTGAGGTTCAAACACCTTTTATAAGTACATTACCTTGTACTATGTGAACATAAATTTTCTTATGTTCAAAATACATATAAGTTTTGTAAAAAAGTGTTTTTATCTTCTCCTGAACAATAATCCATATGGTACTTACAACGTTCTGAAAATGCACGCCTCATTTACTGTATCCATACCACATACAACTCGTTCAGGCACTTCGTCCTTCTGATTTTCCTCCGCAGATTGCATTCTGTTAATGGATTTTGCACACATTGGCTCAAATCCCTCAAAAGTTATCAACAAATGTAATAAGGAATTTTCACAACAACCATGTGTGGGCTGAAGAAGATTCACATAAGGTTGATTGATTGATTACTCTTAAATAACTAGGTCGGCACTAAAGTCCTGACACCGCAGCCTTTTACAGACTTATTGTATCCCCTAGTTATTCGTTACTGGCCCGCCCACGGTAATTTTACGTCTGGGTAAGGGTAATGTCAGCCAGACGGGACCTACTGTTTATCGTGGGATCCGAACCACGCGCAGTCGCTTTCCAACCAACCACCATCCTGATCCCCCCACAGAATCCCACTCCTACAACAGCCCGCCCACACAGCCCGCAACCGAGGCAAGTCTCGGGTTAAAGACCCGCTGCTATAGGAGCATGACCCTGCGGTTTCGATTCCGAAAAATCGTTAGTCAGAAGTACCTGCACTCACACATACAACAACCAAACCCAGTACTTTTTTTTATTTGAGCGTACTGTAGCGGGATTCGAACCCGCTCGACTCGAGCAGCGCGGAAGCAGGCTCACGCCGTTTCCGGCGCTTTACCCACTTCGGCCACCGAGGCGGCTTCACATAAGGTACTTGAAGATCGTTTTTAACATCAGTTCTCGTTGAACGTTTCGGTTGGAATTGTGGGTGACTGGCTAATTGGACCGGTATTTCTACCAGGAAGACTTACCGGCGAGGCGTATCGCAACTTCTTGAACAAACACTACCTTAGGTTCTGGAGGATGTACCATTGGCAACAAGAAATGCAATGTGGTCTTTACACGATGGTGCACCAGCGCATTTTAGTGTGGTTGCTCGTGAGTAATATACGGAGATCGCTGGATATCTTTGCAGCCGCGAGGCTAGCAACCAAGGCTGCTTAGAGGTAGCAGTTTTCGCCGTTTTGTCGGCAAACAAATACAGGACCGGCGCAAGGGGAGATCCTTGCGGAACTCCGGCTCTGACATATCTCAGAGAAGAAATGACTACCTTTATACGGTAATTTAGCATGCCTGCCATTCGTAGCTTTATAATGAGCCCGCCATGCCAGACCTTATCAAAAGCCTTGCTTACGTTGAAAACGGCCGTTGAAAACGGCCGTTGAAGCTCTTTAGGATATTGGTCGCCAGTCTAGTAGTCTGACGCATCGTGCAATGAGCAGCTCTGAAGCCGAACTGCTCTGGTGGTCTAGCGTCTGCCATAAATTTAAGTAATACAAATAAAAGTATGTTTACAATTAACTATTATATTATAATAACAACAGTACAGTTTTTGGTTCTCCTAGAGAAACAGTTGTTCCTCATACTTGTGGAAATCTTTTTCTCCGCACTTCAGTTGTGTGCGGAAAAATCGATTTCTCGCACTTGTTAGGATTTTTTTTTCTTTCAGGTTTCCTTTACCTGACGTAAAATAAAATTCGCGTTACCGAATATTTTCTGGAGATAAATGAAGCATATTATCGTTCATTATAACCGTAAACGGATATTTTCTTTACAAAAGATTCTTAGATAATGTTTATGCTGGAAAATAAGCAAAGCTTCAATAGAAAACCAACAACAAAAAAGCTTTTACCTGGGATAAACTTATTATCCGAAGTTAATATCGTTCATCTTGTGTCACAACATAATTAACAAATGTTCAAAATTTGTTTCAACTAATATATAAGTCTATACCACTAGAAACTGACCACTTCATTTTAGTTTACACAAATTTATTACGAACTGTTGCCACTGCTTGTGTGTCGTAAAATGTCTACGGTTCTTAATATTATACACATTGAGCATTTGGCTCTTCATGTTCATGATTTCGAACCAAAGCACTGGAAGCTCTTCTAGACTGAATCCATTGGGATGCCCTACGGCCGATGGTTCCTAGTCATACTTTTTCCTCGCCGTTGTGGGGATAGGACGTCCTTACGAACTGAAAATAAAATAATACAACATTTTTATAGTAAAGAGTTTTATATAATCTGTCTTAAAACTGTAAAAACCGTTTATTACTTTATAGGAACTATTTAGAAGATAGGAATTACATTAAGAGGCCCCCAGCAAGCTGTTTGTATAAACTCTATTTATTTAACATATAGACTAAACCGAAACAACGCTCGATGCAGGTGGACAGCGCGGTCATTATTGGTCAATTTGGAGGAGACGCCTCGTGCTCAGCGGTACAATCCAATAGAATACAGCGACAATCACGTGTATAGTGCGTGATTTTATTTACGCTTATATGTGAGATAAGTGGACATTAGTAATAGTGCTTTGGATATTATAACGGTGAATTTGGAAGGACACGCCGTAGTTCAAATTCAAGAACTTATATAACTATTAATGTTGTAATGTAACTATTTGGTAAAAAGATTCGAAAACTTGAATGATTACGTAACCTTTCTTTAGTTTTCTTAAAAATTACATTAAAGCGAATACAGGGTAAAGGTTTTAAAGTATTAAGATTTTATCTGGCTGGTGGCAATTTTAAAATGTAAAATGGAAAGGTGTTTATTCTTTTTGATAATTCGATTGTCCGCCAACAATATAGCGTGTATACAAAGTGGCAAGAAAGTCGCGCATAATGCCTGTAACTTTTGAATTACTTCGTATACGAAAAAGTTACCTTTACGAAAGTTGTCCAGTAAATTATTCCACACATTTCTACCTGTATGAGTTTTTTCTATCATTTCAGGTTTGGTTGCCATAGAGACTAACTTACTTTTTTCAAATGGAACACCCTGCATATTATTGCATATTTGGATTCTACTGGGAAAACTCTGAATTTTTTGTATTTCAAATTTTCACTTATCTGCAAGCGTTTCCGAGATAATAACAGCTCAGAAATGAAAAACTTCATAATTATAATTATTCCTACCTAATACCCACCAGTTGAGTCAAGGTGTTTTCATGACAGCGACCTAAGAGGTGTCAATTTTGAGTTCCTGTTTAATTTTCTGTTGTCTGATTTCTAATTTGTTTGCATTATGGTTCATCTGAATGAGAAACAAAGAGTTGAAATTTTAATAATGAGCGATTACGGAAATATGAACAACAACTTTTCAATGAATTATATCCAAATAGGCCTCTAATAAATTAGTCAACGGTGTGTCTAGTGGTAACGAAAAAACAGGCAGTGTTAAGGAAGCCGCTAGATCAGAGCTGCAACAGGGGGAGACATAGATTTGGATATCATGCTCTCAATACATGAAAATCCAACACAATCATCCAGGCCAATGGCAATGGATTTTAATGTGTCTAATCAGTCAGTGAAAAATTTGTTTAAGCAGAAGTTGCATCCCTACAAGGTTGGTGCACCAGTTAGCCGAGGACGATTTTGATAGAAGAGCTGAATTTTGTGAGCTGATGATGGAAAGATGCAATAACGATAATAACTTCGCAACTAATATCACTTTCTCGGTTGAAGCTACTTTCCATTTAAATGGCATTGTTATTATACACACTTATCGTTATTGGTCTGCTGAGAATACTCACTGGTTCCAGGAAGGCCATACTCAGAGGCCCGAAAAAGTTAATGTTTGGGCGGACATAGTTGGTAGACATATTGTGGGACCTTCTTCATAGATAGTAATTTGAATGGCAAAAAATATCTAGACCTCTTCAGGAAAAAAGGTAAAATTTTGCAGAATGGTTTTACCGGATGTAAATAATGGCATAAACGAACAGGTATGGTTCCAGCTAGATGGAGCACCTGCGCATTATGCGGCAAATCTTAGACAATACATTAGCGAACCACTTCCAGGACGTTGGATAGGCGGAAGAGGTGCTATTGACAGGCCAACGCAATCCCCGGACTTAACCCCGCTCGACTTTTTTTTTTTGTGGGGAAACAAATAATAAATAACAAAGTCTACGTTAAGCGTCCAAATGACTTAGAATCTTAAAAAGTCAGAATTAGTACTGAAATTCTGGCCATTCCAGAGGACTTCCTTTTAAACGTTGTAGACAGATTGAGGGATCGACTGACGCTCTTCTTAGCAAGAAATGGTGGTCATTTTGAACACATGATCTACTGAAAAGGTTTCACTTGTTTATTATTCCGATGTTAAGTTGTTCAATTTTCTAGGCTATTTATTAAGTTTGTTACAATTTGAAATAAATAAAAATTTGAAATACAAAAAATACAGAGTTTCCCAGTAGAATCCAAATATGCAATCATATGCAGGGTGTTCCATTTTAAAAAAGTAAGTTGGTCTCTATGGCAACCAAACCAGAAATGACAGAAAAATTTCATGCAGGTAGAAATGTGGGAATAATTTACTGAACAACTTTCATAAAGGTCACTTTTTCGTATGCGCGGTAATTTAAAAGTTACAGGCATTTTGCGCAACTCTCTTGCCACTCTGTGTATACATACCAAAATCAACAAGGCTATCAAATTTCTGTTTGCGGCGTTTTTCACTTCTAAAAAAAGTATAGTTGAGTGAAAACCGCGACTTTCTATTTTTACTAATAAGGGAGATACCGTACATAGAAATCTAGACAGCTTATACATGAACTTAATCTAAACTAATTTTAAGCAAAAACAGAACTTAAAGTAAAAAATGGGTAACTCATGTATTTTTAAAATTCTCTCTCCTTATGAGTTTTTGAGCAATTTTGTATAATAATCTTGTTTCTAATAATATATTTTTAAAAAATTTGTTTTAATATTAACCACAAGAGAAAAGGTTGCGGTGAACATGACTAAAAAGTTTTTTACGGACTCTTTAGTATTTTTTACTAACTTGTCTGGTTTTTAAAATAAACACCCCGGTAATTTTTATATGCCCATTACTTCTATTTACGACATTCTTAATGTGCACTTTCGAATTTGGAAAGTTTTAATCAATTCCGCAGCAGATAACATATGGAACGTATTATAAAGTTACTTTGTAACCCTTACAAGCATTCTAACTGGTTTATTTGACTACAATATGCCTTTAAACTTTAGCACCGCATACACAAGAATTGATGGTAATATTGTGGTACAGAGAAAAAAATATTTTTAATTAAAACTAGTCAACTGAACAAACCAATACGAATCTGTGTAAAAGACTGACAGGCAACATGACACCTCATATACGTGCATAAGTTAATTACAGGGCCATCCAACCATAACTGAACAGGGGCCTATTTTTGAGTTGAGTGCATTGTTGATTGAATTTTTAATAAAAACCAATATCGCAATCTTGTTTATGTTTTCCCGTAGATTTTAAAATTACCATTTAACAGGCGGCTTAGCTTGAAATAAAGGAACTGTGTCGTAAAATTGTTGTTTTTTCAATGGAACACCATATAGTACAATCATGTAGGTACTGTAAAAAAATGTGAGGTTATGTACAGATGGTTTTTCTATTTTCTTCCGTTTTCTAAATAGGGCTATGTTTTTTTATACATTTTTACGTAATTTGTCGGAAGTATTCTACTGTTCTTTACCTAGTTACGTTGCCTAAAGTTTTCTACTAACCCAACCCTGCCTCAAACAAGTTATTAAAATTTCATAATAAAAACTAATAAAGAAAATATACATGTTTACATGTTGGTACTGTAAAAAAATGTGAGGTTATGTACAGATGGTTTTTCTATTTTTCCTGTTTTCTAAATAGGGCTATGTTTTTTTATACATTTTTACGTAATTTGTCGGAAGTATTCTACTGTTCTTTACCTAGTTACGTTGCCTAAAGTTTTCTACTAACCCAACCCTGCCTCAAACAAGTTATTAAAATTTCATAATAAAAACTAATAAAGAAAATATACATGTTTACATGTAGGTACTGTAAAAAATGTGAGGTTATGTACAGATGGTTTTTCTATTTTTCCTGTTTTCTAAATAGGGCTATGTTTTTTTATACATTTTTACGTAATTTGTCGGAAGTATTCTACTGTTCTTTACCTAGTTACGTTGCCTAAAGTTTTCTACTAACCCAACCCTGCCTCAAACAAGTCATTAAAATTTCATAATAAAAACCAATAAAGAAAATATACATGTTTACATGTAGGTACTGTAAAAAAATGTGAGGTTATGTACAGATGGTTTTTCTATTTTTCTTCTGTTTTCTAAATAGGGCTATGTTTTTTTATACATTTTTACGTAATTTGTCGGAAGTATTCTACTGTTCTTTACCTAGTTACGTTGCCTAAAGTTTTCTACTAACCCAACCCTGCCTCAAACAAGTCATTAAAATTTCATAATAAAAACTAATAAAGAAAATATACATGTTTACATGTAGGTACTGTAAAAAAATGTGAGGTTATGTACAGATGGTTTTTCTATTTTTCTTCTGTTTTCTAAATAGGGCTATGTTTTTTTATACATTTTTACGTAATTTGTCGGAAGTATTCTACTGTTCTTTACCTAGTTACGTTGCCTAAAGTTTTCTACTAACCCAACCCTGCCTCAAACAAGTCATTAAAATTTCATAATAAAAACTATTAAAGAAAATATACATGTTTACATGTAGGTAGTGTAAAAAAATGTGAGGTTATGTACAGATGGTTTTTCTATTTTTCTTCTGTTTTCTAAATAGGGCTATGTTTTTTTATACATTTTTACGTAATTTGTCGGAAGTATTCTACTGTTCTTTACCTAGTTACGTTGCCTAAAGTTTTCTACTAACCCAACCCTGCCTCAAACAAGTTATTAAAATTTCATAATAAAAACTAATAAAGAAAATATACATGTTTACATGTAGGTACTGTAAAAAAATGTGAGGTTATGTACAGATGGTTTTTCTATTTTTCTTCTGTTTTCTAAATAGGGCTATGTTTTTTTATACATTTTTACGTAATTTGTCGGAAGTATTCTACTGTTCTTTACCTAGTTACGTTGCCTAAAGTTTTCTACTAACCCAACCCTGCCTCAAACAAGTTATTAAAATTTCATAATAAAGAAAATATACATGTTTACCTTGCATCTATAGTTTGCTTTTCTTTAAACGGAAACTCAGTTTGTAATTATGTGGTAAATTTACACAAACCATTTTGTTGCTCCATTTCATCACAAAATAGTAAAGAAACATTTAAAAACAAAGTACAAAATGCACTCACTAAAACAATAAATTCTCGTGGAAACCGAATTTAATAAGCCGAAAAACTACGAACTAGTTTACTCAGATCTTTCGTCGGTTTAATTATAATTTAAAAGCCGTGTGATAGCGCCGTTAGCCGAGCAGACCCGAAACCCAGCGCTGCAGAGTGATAACCAAGGCCGGCTAAAGTTAAAATTTTCACCAGGGCGAGAGGGTAATTTGGCGCCCCTCCCCCTTAAAACAGAAAATCACCACAATGGAAAATAGATTAAAAAAATATAACAATGAAATCAACATTTTATTATAACGTAATGTACCGGGTGTACAACTAAAAAGGGACGCCGGCTTTATCTGGGAAACCGTTAACCGAACGGCTTGCGGAAAAAAATATTTATTATAAAAGTGATTAAGAAAAATTGCTGGAAATAATTTTTAAGTTTCTAGGTTGGCCACTAGGGGGCGTAACTAAAGTGACCAATTAAAAAGCAGGAATAACTTTTGTTTGTAAGTTTTTCGTCTATCTTTTTGTTTTGTTTATGTAGGGGGGGGGGGGAAGTATTGCTGTGAAAAAATAGTCAAAACATTGGATTGGCTTATCAGAATTTGACGAATTTGAACTCGCTAGAAAGGGGTTTTATTGGTTTATCAAGTTAATAAAAAAGTTAGTTGTTTTGAATACCATTGCGACAGCTAGAGGGCGCTATTTAGCAACATCAACAATTTCTTCTTTTTTGTCAAAAATTTTAAATGGAATGATATATCTATTTTAAGTGAAGCAAAAAGAAGAATAAAGAAGAAGAATATCTATGAAAACCGCACAGGGAATTAAATTGAAAACATTTCAGACACTGCTCTTAAACTGTTTCCTGTATAATACCACTTAATCATAGTTACCTTTCCTTAATGGAACAGCTCATATTTAGCTATAATTAAAGCGCCTTCAATGAAAATGTTGTCACTGACGCTACTTTTCGTTTTGTCAATGCCAAATAATAATTTGCTGGTGTTTGCTGCTGTATTACCTAAACGATCAAAATGTCGTAATTTTGCCATCACATTTAATTGAATAAGTTAGGATTGGCTTATTAAAACTTATTTAAAATTGTAATCCAATTTTTCTCTAAAATGTACAGGGGAGCCAATGTTTAGCCCCCTTAAAATTTTCATGGGATTTCCTATGTTCCACTACGCCATGCATCACCTGGTATAGACGGTGTTCCATTGAAAAAACAACACGCCACAGTTCTTTTGTTTTAAGCTGAGCCGCCTTTTAAATGGCAATTTAAGACTCTCAAAACAACGCAAATTTGGGCACTGGTACAGTTCTGGTTGGATAACACTATATAAAGACTTACAACACTAGACGGCAAAAGCACTAAATTACTAAGTAGGTATTAAAAAATAAATAAAATAAAATACCTTCAACGGGGAAAAATCTCATTCAGTTGCCTTACGTATGGTACGTGCATACGATTTGTGATCCACTGGCAAATAGTACTGTAAAGGCAAATAAAACAAAAAATAATTATACAGCAAATTAAAATAAATAGTAGCATAATATAGTATGCATTTAAAAAGAAGCAATAAATCATAAAATAGTATAGTATTAGCGAAAGCAAATCCTGCGGAGAAAAAACAGATTGATAAACTTCCTCAGATTGTGAAAGTATTTAGAAATGTATTTGCTAAAATAATAAATAAATAAAATATTCATGCACAACCACAGAATATGTTAATACACTGTGCAATCCTAGTATGGTTAGTTCCTCTACCTTACGTACCGAAACCGTGGTCACTGTGCAAGAATTGGCTCTGGGTCGGAACATGGCTGTTCGCCATTTCCTTTTCATTTGTGCTTGGACCTAAAATAATAGAAATAAAATTTTGTAATAATTAATTTCGCTTAGGAAGAAATTAGAAGACAAATAATGTTTAATTTATGTCTGCCAATCAAACAAAAAGAAAATCTAAAACGTCAGAGCTTTACAAGGTTTACAGGGTTGGATTGAACGACAGAGCTATAGGGAGGCATTAGGTCTACAATTTAGAATTATTTGGAATTATAGTCGTTTAAGCAAACAGCTAGCTGACCTTCACCGAGTCGAAAATGAAGACGGTTCTATCTATCTAGTAGTACTACACTTAAAACTAGCTACATCATACATAGGTAACTTTGTTAAAAATTGTCATGTGTCTGATGAGGTAAGTTGTTCAGATCACAGACATAAGATTTGAATTAAAGCGTATTAAACGGGATTCTAAAAATTTCTCGCAACCCTCGTAAAACGAACTAGGGTAATTATTGCTTAGACCTAGAGGGTGAATTGTTGGTTATAAAAAGCACAATAAGAAATGAAGCGGATCTGGAGCTTACAGTGGATCAACTGTAAAAACTGGTATTCACTTTTCTTCCTGCCCTTAAAATTGATCTTTTGCGTAAAGATCGGCATGAAGTTAAAATTTTTTGACGTAACTCTGTCAAGTTTTCAACAGGGCCATTTTTATATACTTTATTTTTTATTGCACCTCATAGAAAAAAATCTAGCGGTGTCAGATCGGGCGATCTCGCTGGCCACTTCACCACACCTCTGTTTCCTATCCACTTTTCTGGGAAATTTCGATGTAAAAATGCACGCACATCTCTACCATTATGGGGAGGTGCTCCGTCTTGTTGAAACCAGAGATGTGGAAGAGTTGCCAACGGGACATCCATTAAAAAATCTTCAAATTGGTTGTTTAAAAAAAACTGTAAAAAATGCAACCATAGCATTTGAAACAAACTGCCCCCAGCCTAGCCTGAACTCCTCCAGGGATGTCCCCTGGTGGGGACCTGACCTGAAGGAGAAAAAAAAACGAGTCAGGAAACTCTGGAACGCCGGAAAAAGCCAAGAGCTGAAAAGGGCAAAAATACTATCTTGGAGAAGGCACTGCGAGAGTATTGAAAACATCTCAGCATGTGCCAGACTCCAAAAAATACTCTTAAAAACTCAACAATAAACTCCCTGGTTAAAGAGACAGGGGCGTATACCTCTAACGGGGAAGAGACGATGACAAAACTTTTGCGGATTCACTTTCCCAGATCAACGATACTAAGAACACCACCGAGATCTGGAAGCTTCAAGAACCGGACCGGACCATCAACAGGTCAACCCGGGAAAATTGGCAGATCGCAAACAAAGTGGTCACTTTCGATAAAATTAAATGAGCAGTAAACTCATTTTCCTAACAATGCTACAGCAAGCCCCGGACCTTCTCATTAGCAAACTGTGTTTAATACTAAGAGCCAGCTTGGCGTTAGGATACATTCCGAGAACATGGAGGCTGATTAAGGTAGTGTTCATACCAAAACATGCCCGCCTAAACTACTCGACCGTCAAGGCATTTCGGCCCATCAGTCTAATGTCTTTTGTGCTTAAAACACTAGACAAACTGTTAAATAGACATATAAGGGATGGCGTGATGAGCGACGGACCATTCCATCAAGACCAGCATGCCTACAGGACAGGAAGATTAACAAAAACGGCACTTCACCAATTAGTAAATAGAGCGGAGAAAACGTTAGAAAATGGCGAGGTAATGCTTGGAGCATTCTTGGACATTGAGGAAGCGTTTGATAATACTTCCTTTGCCTTCATCACAAGAGCAACCAGAAACACAGGACTGGAGGAAACATGCTGCCTGCTTAGGGGCAGGGTTGTGTTCGCCTCTCTTCTGGGCGAAACTGAGGCGGTTCTAGAGGCAGGGGGAGAGTTCTCTTTCTTTAGTCTTTAGAGACTGACCTGCTTAGGTATAACAGGACCAATAAAATCGATCCCGTCTGCAGCGATGGAGCGCCTTCTTGACCTCCCTCCTCTCCACTTGGCGATACAGGGAGAGGCGAGAATGGGCCCCCAGCGCCTTCAGATGATGCTGCCGACCTCCAGAAAAAAAGGTATGTCACGAACTTATAGAATAGCACATATGCCCTAGATAAAGATGAGATCAGACCACATGACACCAAAATTTGTTTTCGACACACCCTTTTTCAGATTCTGTCTGGAGCTCTGGTGTGGTTCACCGATTAATCCAAGACTTAAGAGGGTACAGGGGCTGGAATACATGGATTAAGACCAAGAAAAGACTTGTTCTTCTCCTTAAGAAAACTTCCAACAGTATTCCAGGCAGAAACCTATGCCATACTACAATGTGCATGAGAAAACAATAGAAGAACTGAACTAACCAAAATAGACGAATCTACATATGCTCAGACACTCAAGCAGTCTATCGTATAGTCTGCCAATGCGAATTCCTGGATCGCAGGCGCTATGCCATATTCCGGAGAGTAAAACTGGAACTGAATGAAACAGCCACTAAATCAGCAGTTGACGTGTATAAACTAATACATGGAACCAAGATAACCAAGTGTATACATATACAATAAAACGAAGGTTTGCACAATAGGCCTACTTATAGCCGCAGTGCCCGGTTAAGGACGGGCCTAAGGAAAAAAAAATCTATCTATGTCTAAATTTAATACTTTTTGAGTTATTAATGATTTTTCAAAGCCTGGTATTTTCACGTCCGAATATCTTTATTCTCATAATATTGCTACAGTTTTAATTGGGTCGACAATTGTTTCCATAGACATTATTTGATGAGTAGCGCTATCCGTAGATGAAAGGATCAAACCTTAAAGTAATACGTGTTCAAATATCGCACATAACATTTTTTTCTACACTGTGGCTCAAATTAAAGGAGTACACGTTTTAATTGTGAATATTTTTTTTATTTTGCACTGATTTAATTTATTTTTGGAGCGATGATGAACTGAAATCGTCTCAGTAAAATGTGTAATTTTTATCAAAATATTTTGAACAGGGCCGGATTGACAGGTTTTTCTCAACAAACGTGCGCTTATGTTCGTTGCACACGAAAACTGATTTATTTAAATTTCAGATGATACGTTTTTTGGTAGTTTAACTATCGAAAATTCTCCAGTATAGGTCTCATTGTGAAAGATTTTGAAATTCAAGAAATACAATTTATTTTGTTCATTGATGTACTAAAACATTGCGGTTATCATTTTGGAAATTTGAAGACGTTTGAACCATAATCGCAGCATCCATGACCGTTATTAAAAATCAGAGTATCCATGACTGTTATCAAAATAATAAACAATGTTATTTTTGATGTTTTGTATGCTTCGTGACAGCTAATCCGTACATAATGACAGTCTTAAGTGAAGAGGATCGAATTCTTATAAAATATTTTGGACAAAAACATAATTACGGTGCAAGAAAAATTTTAAAGGAGTTTCCTGAAAAAAATTGGTATGTTGGAACAGTTAAAAAGTTTTTATCTACGACTATTTAATAATAGAAGCATAATGTGTTTGTTAGTACATATATAATGTGGTTCATATTACCATAGTTACTCATATTCCACAGCCGTGGAATATGAGATTTCATATTCCACGGTCCCAACAAAACAAAGTTACCTGAATTACGATAAAAATGCACCAGATCTAGTTTAAGCAGGCGTGAATGGTATTAATACCATAGCAACCGATTGACAAGTAAACGAATCATTTTTTTTCTCAGTCATTTAAGTTTCGCTGTGACATTTTGTTGTTGATTTCAAAGTAAAATATCATGATTTCGGATGACGAAAACGAAATCCAAAGTACCCCTCCAGAAATTCGGGCTGCAATTGTATTTTGTTTAATTATGGTTAACATCGTTGAATTGTATTTTTTAGTTAAGAAATACCATTAATAATAATCCTATTGTAATAAAATGTGTTGCTCTGAATCCATTTTCTAACTTCTTGAATACTGAATAGTCGTAGATAAAGTATAGTATTTGACTTATTTATTATTATTTATACGCTCGTTAAATAATGTACTATTAAGACATCTTAGAGAAAATAATGGATCCATAAAAATAAAATTTGGAAGGGGAAGGAAGAAAACTTGAAGAACTAAGGAAATATTACCATGGTAAGAAATATTATAGAAAATGTACGACCTGAAGAATCTGTAGGTACCAGAAAATTAGCGAAAAGAACAAGAATTCACCGTTCTACAGTTCAAAGAATTATAAAAAATGATTGCCAACATAAAGTTTTTAAAAAAGTTTACTGTCAAAAACTTAATGCCAATGTGAAGGAGAAACAATTAGAAATATGCAATCTATTACTACGAAGATTCCGTTCTCGGGATAATATCGCAAAAATATGGTTTTCAGATGAGAAGATGTTTTACTTGAGGCCGCCAAAAAATACACAAAATAATCGGGTATACGCAAATGTGTGAGTAAAGAGGGAAATCCCTTTGGAAAATCTTTTAATCGAGAGAAGTTACTTTTCACCTGGCGTAATGGTCTCTGTGGCAGTTTTCAAATTTGGGAAGTCAAGTCTCATTGTTGTAGATGCCGGAGTAAAAATCAACTCGGACGCGTATCACCAACAAATCTGACATCACTTGCTTCCTAAAATTGAGGCAATCTGCGACGATTACGTGTTCCAACAAGACGGTGCTCTTTCCCATACCTCTCGGAGTACAAGAATGTTTTTGTTTGAGCAATGCCCCGATTACATCGAACCGAAGATGTGGCCACCCAATAGTTCAGACTTAAACCCTGTTGACTATTCCATATAGGGAATTTTAGAGGCAAATGTTCACAATGGTCAAAGGTTTAACACCATCGAAGAGCTAAAGAAGAGGTTACAGTCCTGTTGGAATAATTTTAACCAGGACATAATCAATGCAGCTATTGACCTATGGCGAAGGCGACTGCAATCGGTTATAGAAAATCATGGTGGTCATATTCATAATGTTATCCTGTAAATATTTAGACTAGTTTCGATTTTAAGTGATAGTTAGGTGAGATCTATATTAGATCTACACTGGAGAATTTTCGATAGTTAAACTACCAAAAAAACGTATCATCTGAAATTTAAATAAATCAGTTTCCGTTTGCAACGAACATAAGCGCACGTTTGGTGAGAAAAACCTGTCAATCCGGCCCTGATCAAAATATCTTGATAAAAATTACACATTTTACTGAGTGTACTCCTTTATTTTGAGCCACAGTGTATATTAAATTTATCAATATATTTATTTTCTCCGTATTTAATTTCACTTGATTGCCGGTTATAAAAGGTACGAATTCTAAGTTATAAAGGCAACAAAATGATATTTTGGGCGCAATATTTATGTCAGAAATTAAATAAAATATGCACATTTGAATAAACTCAAAACTTAATCAGACGCAAAGTGAGCACAAATCAATAGTAAATATTTATAGTAACAGAGAGAATGGCTTTAATTTCATTTTTTTAATATTAAAGCAAACATAAACATATCTACTGCAGTCATAACACTAATAACAATCAATTATTTTTTATATGCAAACCATAAACAGCTGATAAATTGGTCACATTGGTTATTAATCTTTAATTTAATCAATTTTTTTCATACTAGTAAAAATAAAACATTTGCGAATCTTTGTTATATTTCTCTTAAATCTCTTGCACCAAGTCCTTGATGCGGCAAACTTTATGAAACAAACTTACCGACACATTATCGGAAATTGGAAAATGGGCAAGAACTAGTTCAATATTCTAGCAATATATAAACTTTAGAACTTTCGATAATTCACAACCTTAAATTTGAAATAACTGATGCCTTATCAGGCACAGAAGTTACTTTATGCAATATGCTATACTTCAATATTATTTAGTAACTTATTAGCAGAATACTAGCGAAAAGTTGCCAATATCTTGTGTTGATTTACTAAGAGAAGAAAACACCACCGAAATTAAAATGACGAAAAGACAATTTTAATTTATCCAGTGTGTCATGTAATTGTAAAGTTGGTAAGTTCTTAATTTCGTTTATTTACTTTCGGGTCTGATGATGCTCTTAAGCGCGAAACATGTAACCTCGGTTAATAACGATTATCAAACATTTTTTAAATTGAGACATTGCGCGCTTCTTTTAATACTTTGTATAGGTCGCATAAAATGATCGACAGTTTTTTTTGGATCGTGTTCATTTACTGCAGCAGACTTTGTTAAAAGAAGGTACAATAATTTTCTTAATAAAGAAAGAGCGAAAAATAAAACTTGTACAAATATTAGCCATAAAAACTTGGGTTGGTATATTACAGTAATAAAGGTTCTTATTTTATATTCGACTTACCTCTCCATTGCAGAAACAAAACAAAATGGCAACAAGAAGACCCTGAAATATCAATAAAAAGAAAAACATTAACATTTACAGTATCTTAAAAGTTTAAGAGTAATATCTTGTACCAACTGCGACACAAAAGGGCAGTTTTGAGAGGGGTTGCAATTATTTATATACATGTACATATATATAAAGCTCTTTTTGAACTACCACTTGGGGTAAATTTATTTTTGTGAACCGAATCCTGTATTTTTAAGGGTAGTAAATCCACGGTAGTACGCCATATTTTATCTTGGTAAGTCATGTGTTCAGAGTTTTATTACAAAACAGGGTTTAGGTCATGAGAGCTATGATATTATTTAATATATAAAGTAAACAAATAAAACAGAACATCCGAACAAGAAATACACAAAAGGGATGATAAAAATGTTTTCCCCAAAATTATATGTGGATCATTGCTTCTCTAATTATGAAGAATATTCAAAAAGGTATATCGTGATATAATATATTATAATGACTTATAATAATATAGAAGGCGTCCGTTAATAACTAATGGTACACAGCAAAACGACAGATTTCCCAGAAATATAAGTAGTTAGCTACAATCAATTAGGTAGTCTAATAGTTTATTTTTGGATATTGTGAAATCGTGTAAATAAGTTAATCTTGGATTGTGCTAAATACCGTGCACAAAATTTCTTAAATGTTTTCATGTAGATGTAGATGATTGTAGAGGGCGCCATAAGCAACCCTATGCAACATTTAAAATACCAACTTTTTTTGCGCATTGTATTCACGTCCTGCATGAAATTGGATTTGCTTTCCATAAAAAATGGTCCAATAATGTGATGTCCTACAATTCCCGCCCAAACATTTATTTTTTGTGGTTATTGCGTCCGAGTATGAACAAGACGATGTACATTTTCTTGGCTCCAATACCAGTAATTTTGAACATTTGGTTCGTTGTTCAGGGTAAATGTACATTCATCGGTAAAACAAATATTTCTCAAAAAATCCCTATTATTATTTGCTCTTTCCATTACCTCAAAACAGAATACCATTCTCCATTCTTCATCACTATTGCGATTTCGCAACTAGTAGCTGTTTTTCTTTTATACAATATTAATCATTATTAATAACTTTACCTACCCCAAGGGATATAATTCCAAAGTTTAATATCATATCAAGACAAAAATAAAGAATGCGTAGTAAAATATGCAGACATATTTTCTTGTGGCAAACAACAAAACAAACAATCAGTCCATCTCGTTAAAGTTTTCAATATCTCTCTGTCTTACTTATGCACCCAATAAAAATGTTAAGTTTTTAAACGCGAAGAAAGCATTAATCTCTCGCTGATTGTGAGTCACACCTCCCCTCTCACACCTATCCGCTAAAAAAATACCCTTCTGGTCAAGCTATCGTACCTGGTACGGAACGAGAACCGTGTCATTGAAATCATACTCAAGAAAGCTCTGCACTGTTTTGTGTTAATGAGCACCCCTTAACGTCCAGTGACGTGTAAAATTCACAAATATAATTCTCTCGAAAATTAGTTTTCCCTTGATTACTTGATTAAGTTACTTGTTTAATAATTCGTAAGTCTAGTACTTTGCTCGATGCAAAGGGTTTTTGCATGTTTTGCTAATCTAAAGTGTCGAGAGCGTGTGTGTCCAAGTGGTGATGCGTCACTGAAATCAGCACCTCTCATTGCAGTTCGACTTCAAATAGGCGTGAAAAGTTAATTGTCCTTGTAAGTTACCTCAGTAAGAAAAAGAATATAAAAGTTGCCTCAAGGTATGTCTTAGACTATAACGTTAGTTTAAGCTGACAGATTCCTCAAAGTTAATGAACGTTAACTTGCATCATCCCATGTATCTATCTTGTTAAAAATGTTGATATATTCAACTGCAGAAATGGCGAAAACAGATTACGTGTATGGCCTCGCTGACGGTAATGGAGAGCAAGTCAGACGAATTTACTACCTGAGATATCCCAATCGTGCCTTGCCAGATAGTTAGACCAATAATATTATTCATCGTCGTCTTATTGAAACTGGTAGTGTTCCAAGAGATACATGTGACGATATACCTCTAAGTGTGAGAACACCTTAAATTGAAGAAGCGGTGCTGCAGGAAGTCGAAGAACATTCTAATACGAGTACGAGGAAGATTGCTAGAAACTTGAATATTTGCCATCAAATTGTTTGGAGAATTTTAGTGGATTTTTTATTATATACATACCATATACAAATACAGGCATTACGTCCTAGAGATTTTCCAAGGCGTGTGACATTCTGTCAGTGGTATCTTTATAATAGTGCACGAAATCTGCAATTTCAGACACACATTCTGTTCACGGACGAAGTTAATTTTTTAAAAAATTCCATTTAGAATTTCTACAGCAATCATTTGTCATTAATCGATACCCATTTCCAACACCAATTTTCGGTTAACGTATGGGCAGGAATTATTGGTAACCAATTTATTGGGCCATTCTTCTTGCCGATATGACTTGATGGACAACCTTACCTCCTTTAACAACAACTGCCTTTGCTTGCTGTCTGAGGATTTTCCGATAGCAATAATAAACCATATGTGGTACATGCACGATGATGCACCAGTACATTTCAGTGTACTGGTTCCAATTGTTTATAAACTATTTATCCAAATCGTTGGATTGGCTGCGGTGGGCGTCAAGAATAGCCACCAAGGTCCCCCGATCTCAACAGCTTAGATTTATTTTTGTGGGGCCATCTTAAGACGCTAAAGCGAATTAATAGCAAGAATAATTGCAGCATGTGATAAAATAAGAAATACTCTGGGGATATTTCAACGAGTGCGCAATTCCATGAGAAAAAGGGCGGAAGGATGCATATTAAGTAATGATATACCTATATAGGTATAATCTGAACACAAAAAACATAATTTTTTCTAATAAGACAACGTTAATGTTAAATGGTAACGTAAACCGAAAAAATTGTCGTTTTTGGGCAGACGGCAATCCACACCGGGTGAGGGAAGGCCACTCTCAACACACAGAAAAAGTCTATGTCTGGCGTAGTTTAGGTTAGTTCAGGCTAGTTGGTGATCGAGTTATAGGACCAATTTTTTTTAAAGAAAATCTCAATGGGGCAAGATATTTTGAATTCTTGCAAGAAAAATTAGTTCCGAATTTGGCCCTTCTGTTCCTGAATTGAAACATCTGGCTTCAACAAGATAGTGCGCCTCCACATTTTGCAACAACTGTCCGCGAATATCTGGATTCAGAATTTTCAGGCAGATGGATTGGTAGAAGGGGGCCCATTGAATGACCACCTAGGTCTCCAGACCTTACTACCTTAGACTACATTTTATGGGGGTACTTTAAAATCAAAGTTTTTAAGTTAAGACTAAACCAGCAAATGTCGAGGAGTTGAAAGAACGAATAAGACATGAGTGTTGGTTAATTTCTCCGGAAGTTATTAAAAATGTTCAACACGAGTCTTTCTTTCGTTTAGGATATTGCCAAATAATAAATGTACAACATTTTGAGTATTCAATAACAAGAAAAAATTAATAAAAGTTGTAATGTTTTTGGTGGTCATTTAAAAAAATTATCGATGACGTTATATCTTTTATTTAAGACATACTGTATCAATATATTTTAAATAAAAATACCACACCCTAAAATATCAATACCCGTGTACGAGCATTTTTTCAAAGAAAGAAACATACTGGACTATATAGTTCAACTATCTTCTGCGTATAATGGATGCCGATAAATTTAATTAATTAAGGAAATGATACGAATAATCTCAAGATCTTCAAAAAAACATCAACCTCTAAATTCTGTATAAGGGTTAATTTTAGTTGAGTTTAGGTGCTAATTATATTAAACTTTTAATTCGCCTTCGCTTCTATAATCTATATTTAACACTTTTATACGTTTTAAACTAATGAGGGTCATTTGTGAATTATCCTTAGTAATTACACAAATTATATTAATTAGTACTACACTTTTATTTCTTTTATATTTAAATTCGTACATATAAAAAAATAATCACCATAATTTTTCCAAAGCTAATAAAAATTCCAGTCTGTTAATTGGACACGTTTTGTAATTTGGAACGAGAGTCAAAAGGCTTTTTTGCAAATAAATGCCAATTTGTGTTAAATTTGCCACTAATTAAAAAAACACAAAAGTAAAAGGAGGATTACAGAAAAGCTATTGAATATTATCACCAAACAAAAGCAATTAGTTATGAATTTTTTGAATGTTCAAGTTAAGTAAAAAAGCTAATATTGTAGAACACAATTAAAGGGCCGTGGTCTTAGTCTGTGTCTATCTGGAACGTGTAGATAAATACAGCACGCCCATGGACTGTCCCTGTTGAAGGAGCTTAACCTATGGCTTTGCTTCCCCCTAACGGATACCACGTAGCTACAGACCGGAATGACAAACTTTATTTCTTAGCATGTGGTATTCTTTTGTTATTGTTTATCTTATACCGGGTGATGCATGGCTTAGTTAAACATTGGAAATTCCAGGTAAATTTTGGCTCCCCTGTACATTTTAGAGAAAAATTGAATTATAATTTTTTCAAGAGGCCGATACAATAAACCTATGAGCCAAGTTTAAATAAGTTTTAATAAGCCAATCCTAACTTATTCAATTAAATGTTATGGCAAAATTACGAAATGTTCATAGTTTTTATTGAAGGCGCTTTAATTATACCTTAATATGAGCTATTCCATAAGGGAAAAAGTAACTATCATTAAGCGGTATTATACAGGAGACCCCAACAAACATATTAAGTAATGTAGACCAGAACGGAAGGAAAATAATCCTAAATTGGCAAATATTTGCTTATTTTTGCCTTAAATGTTTTCTTAAAAGTCACAAAAGATTCGAACTCTAAAATCTAAGTCAAAATTTGTATATCTAGAACTTAAATAATATGTTATAGGGAAGTCTACTTGTAGTTTAATTTACCTAGTTAAAAATTACAAATAAATTACCTCTCTTAGACATTAAAAATATTTAATCCTAAAAAGGAATATGATTAAGTAATAATTTACTTAATTGTTACTTAATATATGTGTTCAAAATTAAGGAATTTTTTGGCTATTACGCTAGGTAAATATTACCCAATTATTGCCTACAAAAAGTCCAAATAATTTACTGACCATGTAGTTTTAGAAACAAGTAATAGTTTGGATAATTTTGCCCTATATATTGTTCCCAAAGTTATAGATCTTTTGTGGTTAAAAATTGAGCTACTTCATAACTTTTTGATTAACCTCAAATGCTAATATTGCTTGTACAGTTAATAATAAAGGAAAAAATAACTTTAAGGTTAAAAATATAAAGGCGGCCATATTTAATAATTATTAGTTTCCCTGTTAATCAACAACTATAAAAAAACAATATTTAAAATTTTAAGAAGTACATAAGGTGAGTGGAAAATCCATTAGACTACGATATCTTTCGTCAACGAAAGTTTTTTTTAAAACTTTAGGTACATATAATGTTTATAATGAAGGCACTCTGTTTTTAGGTTAATGGTAAAAATATTTTAAATTATCGTAATAATACATAAAAAAAAAATATTTTAAGGGCGCGTTTAGTTTTTCGAAGTATCATCACCATAATTCACAAACGCATTTCTTTCGCATCCAAATTTCGGTCCAGAAAAATTATAAAACCTAATTATAGATATCATATTGTTGAAGTTATACGAAGCGACCATTCCAAATATCTACTTAAGTCGAACTCCATTTTATAATTTATTTTGTCCTGTTGGAAGTGTTGGCATAAGTTGTTGTCTTTTCTTTCTAATACCAGATATAATATGTTTTCTCTGTATTTTTGTCTAGTGTCTTATTGCTCCTATTTAGGTTATATTTAGGTCAAAAGGTTGGTCTCACTTTCCACATTTAGACGTAAAATAGGTCTATATTTATTTCACTTCGTTTCAACCTATTGGACAGAAAAACCCTATCAACCTATTTTCGACCTTCAATTTACTTTAGTTTCTTTCCCCACATTGGGCAATAGGAAAACAAATGTAGGTAAATTATCCCTATATATAATTGGTCGTGCAAATCATTTGACCCGGTCGAATAAAGGTAAATTTAACTTAAAATGTTTGTTGGGACAGTTTAAGGGCAGTGTCTGAAATGTTTCAGTTTAATTCCCTGGTAAGCCTATCTCTTCCATTTCAATAATTAAACTCATCATTAGTAAGTTTGAGTCCAAAAACACTGTAATAAATAACTGTGAATGCTCAACTCAGAATGTCAATAGAGCTGAAGAAAGGTATAATAGAGATCTTGATATTTTACTCCACGTCAAGAAAAATAAAATGTTTGAGCACCATGATTCTTGGGCAAGCCGTAGGAAAACATCAAACCACAGTGTTGCGCACTTTAAAAAACATAAATAGTTTCCTTACAAGTATGAAAAACATCAAGAGCTACGGCAAGGTGCTGAAGAACGGAGAATGGTATTCTGTAACGAAAAAGCAAATAGTAATAGGGATTTTTTGAGAAATATTTGTTTTACCGATTAATGTACAGGGTGATCCCCTATAATGTCGCCCCCTTTCAACTTTCTTATTTTAAGTGTCCCAAAAAATTTAAAAGTATGGTTATGTAGGTACTGAAAGAGATTATTTTTTTACGTATAAAGATAATTTGAAAAATGATCAGTATACAAGGAAATACGAAAGATGTATTTTTTTTTAAACGGATCACCCTACACTGATAAAACTGTGCTCCCTTAATCAAATAATCTGATTTATTTGGTAAATAATTAATGGTAATAAATAAATGTGATTTTAATTAACTAAATTTGATTTAACTGAAATAAATGAGAGTATTTCGTTTTATTTGCAAAGTTATTTGACTGTTGGTTGAATTGTGTCAAATCATAGAACCCTTCAAACAAATATTTTACCAAAAAACCACTAAAATAACAAAATCTAAATAACTAATTATTTAATCGAACTAATTTTTATTTAGGAACTAAATCCCGTTAATCGCTAGTTAAATCACCCAATAGAGAACTATTTAAATGTCTAGGTCATTTAAACTAAATAATTATGTATTTACATTAAATCGTTAATACAAAACAACCAAATATTTACAAATAACTAATTATTTAATCGAAGTTTATTTCAAGTTAAGAACTAAATACCTTTAACTTTAATTTAAATCATTCATTGCCGAACTTTTCAAATAATTTGGTCATCCAAACTAATAATTAAGTATTCAAATGAACTCCTGTCGCCTACTTTGGGCTTTGAGTAATTTGATTATCGCGTTTTGGTCATTGTTGTTCGATTTTGTCTTGTAGAAATTTATGAGTGAGAGTGAAATCTTCTTTGTTAGTGGCACAGAAGTTAGTGGTTCCATCAAAAATTAAAACCAAGATATGGCGAATAAACGTAATATGAATAATTATTTAGAAGATTGGGGTATATCCCATATGTTAGATACTTTTCAAGGTAGGAAACTATATTTGAATATTTTAGTTACGCATGAAACGAGTTAAAAAAGTAAGATAAGAGGCAAAGAAAAGATACTTGTAATACCTAATTTAAAATTTCGAAAACAAAATCTTTTTAGAAAAATGTAGCCAGGTATTTATAAATCATGGCTACCTATAGGTTACAAATAAGACAGTTTTTCTCAATTTTCATCATAATTCAATACCTATCAAACCTCCTAACGTAAAAAGTATAATATAATTAATATAAAATTAATAATTATTGTACCTAATATTTGCCAATTTGACTTTATTTAATTTTGTATCAAAGTTATTAACTTCTCTATAATGTTTTATTGACGTATATTTTAAGGGGAACAACAACTAATGGTCGGTTTATACAGCAAGATAACATAACATAAAAATAAAATAAGAGTTGAATCTACAGATCTGCCATAAGACGTTTATAGAAACACATAACATAACATAAAAATAAGAAATAAAATAAGAGATGGTTATCTTTTAAATTTTATGTTATTTTTATGCAAAAATAGTTGTGCGCGTGCGCGTAATTTGTCATAACCTTTCCGTCCTGTTTTTTTTCTGTTGGTTTGCCTTATTATTTGAACACTATAAACAATTTGATAAGGTTTGTGATTATTATGGTATAGGTACTGATTAAACCATATTCAATAGCAACATTTCAATATTTCTTATTTTTATGTGACGTCTGTATAAACACGTACTTACTTGGATAAAATAAGAACTGATTTGAATGAACATTCTGATCTATTGAAAATTAAAAAAAGGTATTTAAACCAAATAAATTTATATTTGATCTAAATAAATATAAAAGACAAGTTAAACAATTATGTACTTGAATAAAAAAACAATCACTTTGATGGAAATCACCGATTTATTTAAATCAAATCACTTAAATTGTTTAATTAAATAACGTTGTTGTTACGGCAAATACATGTAAAACAAAAGTAAAATAAATATGTACTTGATAAAATATATATAAATATCAATCAAATAAACATTTTGTTAACTTAACTTTTAACCTATTTACCTTAAGTCATTGAAACGGCTTATTTAAGTTAGGTTAGTGTTAAGGAAATAACTATTTGCTTGAATTTTGTATTTAGTGATTAGTTCCAAATAAAAAGTAATTTGTATAAAATCAGATGATACTAATTGAGGCAAATAATCCCTTGGTATTTTTCAAATAATATTTGTTTGGCTAATAGGAAACAAATATTTATTTGAGTCAACGGTAAATTTTTTTAACTCAAATAATTAATTTTATCAGTGTATATATGAATTTATTTTTCGACTCCTTGTAAAGTTCTAAACATACTTCATATATCATACAAGTTACCTAAATTTAACCGTTTCTGAAATATTCGCATTTGAAACATTATTTACTAATAAAATATCATAATAATAAAGAATTTTATTAAACAACTGCCAGATTAAGAAATGTAACAACAACAGTAACAAAAACAATTTCAATGGGTTATTAAACATAAAGATGCTCTACCGGGCCTCCATTTTCTTCAACACACCGTATAAGTGTTCCTCGAAGTTTCTCTAATGCATCTGTTATGAATGCTGGGTTATTTTCATTTAAATTATTTATTTCATTCGTTATTATATCTTTAAGATGATTGATGTTTTCAATTTGATGGCTGTATACAGGGTGACAATTTAAAAACTTGAAATGGCCATATCTTAGGAACGAAAAACTGAAGAAAAAAACGCAAAAAACAGTTTCTATAAAACAACGGGGGAACAAAAACAAGCGTATTATCCCGCCCTTATCTGCAACCCCTTGGACAGGGTGAGATACACCCTAAAATCTTAAATAGAAAGGGGGGTCGAGTGATACATCATTTTGAAGCTCTTGAAAAATGCTTTCCAATGGTGCCATAGAAAGCTACATTTTAGGAAGTTCTTCTCTGTTTATTAAGGAAAACAACAAATGAAAACACAATTTTGAAATTTTTTATTATTATTTAATTAAATGTTCAAAGTGATTGCTACCAATATCCTGGCATATTAAGAGATATCTCTTAAGAATTCTAAACATTTTAAGCCTGGGTATTTTGTTTTGGTTTATTTGCTATGGTTTTTTTTGTCGAAAAAAAAAATGGTTTATAAATATTCGCATTTTATTATCACAGAATTTACTTTAAAAGTAACTTGTACTAGTATTATTATTTTAAGAACAGTTGACTTTCGGTTCAGTTTAAACGAAGGGCAGCACCTCTTATCTTTAACAATGGTGTACAGCACAGCAGAACGTGTAGAAATTATTTTCATTTATGGTTCCCAGGATCAATGTTTCTTAAGGACAGCTCAACGTTTTAACGAAAGGCATCCAGGTCAAAATGTAGGCCCGGAGTATGTTCGCCAACTAGTAGCCAAATTTGAAGAAACTGGTTCTGTAGCGAATAAAAAGAAAAATCAACCGAGACTAGTCGACGAAGCAGCGCAAATTGAAATTCTGGGGAAGTTTGCAATGAATTCAACTTTATCAACTCGTGAAGCAGCTGTAGCAACTGGATTATCTCGTGAATCCATAAGAAAGGTACTTAAATTTCATAAGTTTTATCCCTATAAACTGCACATACTGCAAGAACTTTGTGACGACGACCCGGACAGAAGAATTCAGTTTTGTGAAATAATGACAGATAGAATTACGGCAGAACCTCGACTAGTTAAAAATATTTGCTTCAGTGATGAGTGTACCTTTTATTTAGATAGGCATGTTAATAAGCAAAACTGTCGTTACTGGAATGACGAGAACCCCCACGTATTTAGAGAAGGGCATACCCAGTACCCCCAGAAAATTAATGTTTGGGCTGGTATATTGGGAGATGGTATTATCGGCCCAATATTTATACAAGGAAATTTAAATGGCGCCAGGTATGCTGAAATGCTACAGAGGTCTATCGAACCACTAATAGTGCGAGAATTAGAAAAGCGGAGGGACATACTCGGAAATTTATCTTTAGAAGAACGCTTACTACATTTCCAACAGGATGGAGCACCTCCGCATTATGTAGTTCCCGTTAGGCAGTGGTTGGATGATAATTATCTCAACCAGGGGATTGGAAGAAGAGGTCCTGTTGAATGGCCACCTAGATCCCCGGACCTAACACCTCTTGACTTCTTTTTGTGGGGTCACCTAAAATCTGTGGTTTTTAAAACGCAACCTGAGTCACTAGAGCAACTTCAGCATAGAATAGTTCAGGAATGCCGTGCTATATCCAGAGAAACATTTGCAAATGTACGTGAAGAATTTGAAAGTAGGCTTTATTATTGTCTTCAAAACAACGGAAATCATTTTGAACATTTATTTTAATTAAATAATAATAACAAATTTCAAAATTGTGTTTTCAAATTATTTATATAACAGAGTACATCATGTTAAAATTGGTGAAAATATTAGTTCACCAAAAATATTTAATTATGGAGTACCACAAGGTACAGTCCTAGGACCAATACTTTTTAATATTTATCTAAATGATATATTTAATTTAGACTGGCAAGGAAAAATACATAGTTTTGCTGATGACACAGTAATTTTTTATGAAGGCCCAAATTGGAATATTTTAAAAAACACTATTAAAAAAGATTTTATAAAAATAAGTAACTGGTTTAATAAAAACTTATTAACTATAAATTATAACAAAACAACGTACATTCCATTTACTTCATATAAACATAAACTTCCAAATATTGGTTCAATAATATGCAATAATAATATTAGTATAAAGGAAGCTGAAAATATTAAATATCTTGGAATCATTTTTGATAAACATTTAAAATGGGATTTACATAGTAACTACATTGTCAAAAAACTAAGAATTTTTATACCAAAATTTAAACACCTTAAACAATTTTTAAATACAAAAGAATTAGAAATATTATATTATTCTTTAGTACAAACCCATTTAAATTATGGAATACTAGGATGGGGAGGTATAAATAAGAATTATATTAATAAAATTGAAACAATTCAAAAATACATTTTGAAAATTATTTATGAAAAAGACTACCTATATTCTTCTGATTTACTATATAAAGATAGTAAAAGAATGGACATTAAACAAATATTTTCTTATAACATGTTAATGTATATTTTTAAAAACAAAAATAAAATTAATTATATTAATCATACACATGAAACTCATCATAAAAACACTATTGCATATAAAAATAGAGTAAACAAAACAATAGGACACAAACATTTTTTAAACATCAATCCATATATTTTTGATATGCTGCCAAAGTCAAGTAAAATAATTAAATCATTAAATAAATATAGAAATAAAATTAAAAATTGGATATTATCTAATCCAAGAGAAATATTTCAAGATGTCATTAATAAATATTGAATATATGAGTAATAAATAATAAATAATAAATATAATATGGTGAATAGAATGAATCAATGTATACAATGTATACTATATATAATATTATCTTTATATATGAATATATTATAGTGATGTAAAATATACAATTAAAATACTGTCTTATTCGTCTTATATATTTTCTAGTTGTACTTGATTTATAAAATATATTCTTAACAACAAATATAAATAAATATTATTTTGACATATAACTCAAAACAAGTTTTTACTTCATGAGTTCTAAATTGATATTTAATTAGTTCATTCAAAAAATTATATATTAATTTTAAATATGTATACAAAATATTTGAATAAACTTTTTTATTATTTATTATTATTATTATTATTATTATTATTTATTGTTTTCCTTAATAAACAGAGAAGAATTTCCTGAAATGTAGCTTTCCATGGTACCATTGGAAAGCATTTTTCAAGAGCTTCAAAATGATGTATCACTCGACCCCCCTTTCTATTTCAGATTTTAGGGTGTATCTCACCCTGTCCAAGGGGTTGCAGATAAGGGTGGGATAATACGCTTGTTTTTGTTCCCCCTTCGTTTTATAGAAACTGTTTTTTGCGTTTTTTTCTTCAGTTCTTGGTTCCTAAGATATGGCCATTTCAAGTTTTTAAAATGTCACCCTCTATACGGTTTTTTATATATCCCCAAAGAAACGCATCCATAGGTGTCAAATCGGGGCTGTTCGCTGGCCATTTAATTGGCGCATTTCTTCCAATCCATTCAGGAAACCTCTCATTTAGGTTATTAAGCACATCACGAATATTGTGATCCTGTTGAAAAATGATATTTTGTAAGATATTCAAAGGCAAATCGTCTAAATATTCTTCTAACTCGTTTTCCAAGAAATCTAAATAGCGGGGTCCATTTAAAACAGTATAAAAAAAATACGGACCAATAACTCGATCGCCCAGAATGCCACACCACACATTTACGGATTGTCGCCATTGGAACTTAAATTCCCTATAAGAATATGGATTTTCTCTTGCCCATTATCTGGTATTTTTTCGATTAAACAGGCCACTCGTAGAGAAGGTAGACTCGTCAGTCCATTAAACTATTTTAAAAAAATTGTTGTTATATTAATTCTATCTAGAATCAGTTGGCAAAATGTGACCCGATTATCTTTTTGCATTTGGGTAAGCTTTGTAGTGGATTTAATCTTATATGGCTTTAAATCCCATTTTTTAAGTGTTCTTTGGACTTTCCCGTATAAGGTATTCTAAACATTATCTTCTGTTTCTTGTAATGCTTTTGAAATATTTCTTATGGAATTATTTGGATTATCTTCTATGGCTAACAAAATATTTAATTCTGCATTTTCATTTCCGTTCATAGTTCTTTTTCTCCTTTTTTAATTTTAAAGTTTCTTGAAACTTACTATATATAGATGTGAATGTTCGTCGACTTGGGACATACATACCGGGATTATCTTCTATCGTATTTCTAATGGCAGCGCGACAATTTAAATTATTTTTAATATAATAAGTTAAAATAATTTGTCTTTCTCTGTCTGAGTACGGCATTTTTACTTACTTAACAAGACAACTACAACAATATTGACATAATGTCACTATGGGTATTTATTTTCAACAAACATTTTGTTATCCTAAAGCTTCTTGATTTGTAACAGTTGTCTAAAAAAATATATGATGATAATGTTTCAAATGCGAATATTTCAGAAACGGTTGAACTTAGGTATCTTGTATAATATATGAATTATGTTTAGAACTTTACAAGGAGTCGAAAATAAATTCATATACAGTGTCACCATTAAAGTCCGCACCATATGGAACTTTTTTTTATTAATGAGGTTAGTTAAAATTAAATTTCGGCAATCGTTTTTGCTTCAAATTAGACTAAAAACTATATAATCAAATGTCACCATCTGTCATTCGGTATCTGTCAAAAATTACATTTTAATCAAAAAATGCTGAAAAATGGCATTGTTTTACCGAATTTCAAAAAATTTTATTAGAAAAAGTTGTTTCTAGTACAATTCTTGGCCTAAATACAAAGTTTCAGTTTTCTAGCTCAAAGTTGATTTTTTTGCCATTTTTTCTAATTAACTTTTTTTTTATTTAATGTAAGTTCGCTTAATGGATATTAAACTATTTGCTTATACCATACTCAATATTTTATTTAGTTTGTATGAGCTTTTTTTTTACTAGAATGCCATTTTTTTTCGAAATTTAAAATTAGAGGCAAAAAAATTTGACACAGGTGGTGCAAAGTTATCCTAATTTAAAAATTTTAACAGATAGACGTCAGATGTTTCGTTTTTCAAATGACAAATACATCTAAATAAGATTGACCAAACTTAACAACAAAATTAAATTTTCTATCTACCATAAACCTACAAGTACAGATTGCATTATACCCTACCATTCAAACCACCCTCACAGTCAAAAATTTGCAACATTCCATTCATTTTTTTCAAGACTTTTTACCATTCCCCTAGACCACAATGATTTCAAAACAGAATTAAATTTAATAAGACAAATAGCCAACAATAATGGTTTTCCCCCGAAACTTATCAACAAAATATATTACAAACACTTGAATAAATCTCTAAATAGAAATCTCATTCTTAACGAAAAAACAACCAAAAAATATCATTCAATACCATACTGGGGCCCTTTATCATATAAAATTAAAAATATTTTCAAACCCTTTAACATTGATATAGTTTTCAAGACCCAACATTCACTTAAAAAATTTTTAACTAACAGTAAAGATTGTACACCCCCTTCAGACCGTTCCGGAGTATATAGTATAACCTGTTCAACGGAGGGTTGTTCTGGAATTTATATAGGTCAAACAGGACGTAAATTCTCTACCCGCATCAAAGAGCATTGTAAAGAAATAGAGAAAGCACAGAGAAAAAACCTCAGCCCATCACTGATACGTTCAAATTTCTCAAGACACATACACACCAATAACCATCAATTTATCCCTGAATCTAATACCAAATACCTACACTTTTGTAATAAAGGGAATAAACTAGACCTCTTAGAGATTCTTGAAATTAACAGAACCCTTAAAAATACTAACCTAACCTGTCTTAATGACCAAATACAACACAGCTGTACTAATTTCTTCAATGCTCTGAATTTCAATAATTAATTCACAATACTAACTTTCTCTGTTTCTGGTCACTCTTTGCTCTGTCCAAAGATTCAAACACCCCTCTAATTTAGTTTTTCTTTCTACAAAAAATTTTTTCACCCCTTAACCTAATTTTGACTATTTTGTTTACAGCTGTACTAATTTCTTTAACGTTCTGGATTCCAATAATTAATTTACAATACTAACTTTCTCTATTTTTGGTCGCTCTTTGCTCTATCTAACCATTCTAACACCCATCCTATTTAATTTTTCTTTTTACAAAAATGTTTCACCCCTTAATCTAATTTTGGCTATTATGTTAAAAGTGCCCAATCACCCTTTCCGTGCTGACATCTGTGATTTGATTTCTCATCTCATCACCCTCTTTACAACTGCATTGCCAAATAAATTTCTCTTTTATAAATAAATCTTCATAACCTGTTTCAAAATTACCTTTAATCTTAGTATCTTACCACAGATGGCCCCACTAGGTCAAGGGAAACATCCTAAAAACCTTTAGTTCGCTACTTAATCATGTTTAATGAGCTTCACATATTTATTGACAGAGGTCTCCACACGACACAAATATTTGAAATTGCCCAAATTTTTGTCAAATTTATGGCCTGTAGATATATTATAATATAATTTAGTTATTAATTGATAAATTTGTAATTGTTATTATTATTCATAAACCAACTTTAATTGAGCTTTTTTCCCCCTGCTTTATAATCTGTTTCTCCCAGCATACCTATCAGAGTATTTAAATTTAACCGCCATGACTATTTCGACGAACCACAGGTAAATTTTTACTCGGTCAATCAGAGGTCATTTACCATTCTATGAGTGGGCGTACTAGCAACCAAACTTTGTTAAGTTATAATTATTACAATTAATTAAATTTTAAGAATTTTTTGGAAAAGATTTTTGAAAAAATTTTTTTTTATAAAGTATAAAAGTGTTGAAAGATGATTCGCATACAAACATCGTCCATACCTACATTAATGGACGACACGTAATTACTACAGGACTGCTCAGTTTACAAATGGGCTCACAATTTACGAGTAAGTACGAAAACTTTTCTAAACACTTCATTTATTAAGCAAATATTTTTTCCCTCTCTTACAGTTTTTAACAAATGACAGTATACCTTAAAAATTATATCAAAAAATTTTCTATCTTAAACATTTCTTCCCCACTATAAACAGTAACCTAACTATGTAATCCCCTATCAATTTCAGAATAAATTAAAACTTTTCTTAACTTCAAAAGAATTTCTGGTTATCTTGTCTCATCCATTAAGCTAGCCACGACTAGATTTATTTAATATACAATTTCATATAATATAAATAAATAAATATAAAAAAAAAAAAAAAAAAACCCTTGCTTTACAATGAACCTCACACATTCCTAGTATGCTGACCACTTATCCCTTTTTAAGCTCCATTAAAGTTCTATCACCAGATTTTTCTCTTTTGCTAACACCAACAGCAACATTACTGAATTTTATATCTCCTGATGATGAACACCACTGTGTTCGAAACATGTAGAATTATGATATACTAATTGGTTTTATAATAAATTTGTGGAGGAAGACTTTTTGTATTCCCTTCTTTTCCCTAAATCTAAATATTTGATAAAAATTTTATTTTATACTTAAAACTATCATTATTATTAAAAGGAACAAAAAGGAACTTTAATCATTTTAAATAGGTAACACAAAAGCAATATAAATTTCACATTTCAGTGTGACGTCCTTCTCGCTCTATACAAACACCCGTCCGTCTATAAACGTCTTTGACAGCATTTTGTAAAAAGCTTGGTCTTATATCGGCACAACACTGTCTTATCGTTTGTTCCAAATGCTCGATATTTCTAAACGGTCGATTCTTATAAACTTTCTGCTTAAGATAGCCCCACAGAAAAAAGTCTAGTGGGGTTATGTCAGGCGACCTGGGTGGCCAGTGACATTCTCTATCACGCCCTATAACTCTGTTGTGAAATAATTGGTTTATGCGTTCTTTCACTGCTACAGTTTAATATATGGGTGCACCATCAAGCTGATACCATAAGTTATGTCTATGGTGTAAGGGCATGTTATCCAAAACTTCGGTAATCTCGTTATTAAGAAAATTCAGGTACCTTTCACCAGTTGAGTTTACTCTAAAGAAGTACGGTCCAATAAGCTCATCTTTCAAAATTCCACACCAAACATTGGTTTTAAAATGATACTGGTCGCGACATTCAATTGTGAAGTTAGGATTTTCTTGGGACCGCCATCGGCAATTTTGTGAGCTCACGGTACCATTCGAAGAGAAAGTGGCTTCATCTGTCCATAATATCTTGTATGGAAAAAGAATATTCTCCTCATATTGTCCCTGATACCAAAACGAAAAATCAAGTCGGATATCAAAATCGCGTTCTTTTAATGTGTTTATAAACTTGGGTTTATATGCCCGAAATCGATTTTTCTGAAGAATTTTTCTAACGCTTTCCCTCTTGCACCCTGTTGAATCAATTATCTTGGTTACACTAGTTTGACCGTGGTCAATAACAGTTAAACAAACATCAAGTTGTGCTGCTTCATCGTATATACTTGCCGCGTGAGGTTTCTTAAAATTATTTTGAACAGATCCAGTTTCTCTAAATTTTGACATTATTCTTGAAACAGTGCTATGCTGCAAATTTTTTTCTGGATGCCTCTCATTAAAAATGGCAGATACTTGCCGGTGAGGCATATTCTCTCCACAAACTAAGACAATTTCTATTTTTTCTTGAATGGACAACATTGGTGATAACACTGAAAACTATACCTTGCGAAAATATTCAAATTTATGACATTTCTTTTATTTATTCGGCACTCTAATTCGTTTTTTTTTCCATAGCCTACTTATAAAATTCAAAATTGCCTTGATATTTTATTGTGGATAAAAAGAAAATGTGTCTAAATTTTGAACTAATCTGATATCTGGGAATTTTATTATAAGTTTTTTAAACTTCTTAGGTGTATGTACTATCAAAAAAATTGAATATCTGACGTCTATCTGTTAAAATTTTTAAATTAGGATAACTTTGCACCACCTGTGTCAAATTTGTTTGCCTCTAATTTTAAATTTCGAAAAAAAATGGCATTCTAGTAAAAAAAAGCTCATACAAACTAAATAAAATATTGAGTATGGTATAAGCAAATAGTTTAATATCCATTAAGCGAACTTACATTAAATAAAAAAAAAGTTAATTAGAAAAAATGGCAAAAAAATCAACTTTGAGCTAGAAAACTGAAACTTTGTATTTAGGCCAAAAATTGTACTAGAAACAACTTTTTCTAATAAAATTTTTTGAAATTCGGTAAAACAATGCCATTTTTCAGCATTTTTTGATTAAAATGTAATTTTTGACAGATACCGAATGACAGATGGTGACATTTGATTATATAATTTTTAGTCTAATTTGAAGCAAAAACGATTGCCGAAATTTAATTTTAACTAACCTCATTAATAAAAAAAAGTTCCATACGGTGCGGACTTTAATGGTGACACTGTATAGGGTGATCCATTTAAAATAGAAATACACTTTTCGTGTTTTCTTGTATACTGATCATTTTTCAAATTATCTTTATACGTAAAAAAGTAGTATCTTCCAGTACCTACATAACCATACTTTTAAAATTTTTGGGATACTTAAAATAAAAAAGTTAAAGGGGGGCGACATTATAGGGGATCACCCTGTACATTCACCCTCAACAACGAACCAAAAGTTCAAAATTGCCGGCATTGGAGCCAAGAAAATGAACATCGTCTTGTTCATATCCACAAAAAATAAATGTTTGAGCCGGAATTGCACATAATTCTCTTAGGGTTAGGGAATACATGCAAAATAAATAGTGTCAAAAAACAAAAAAAGGCAAATTAACATTTTCTAATTGTGATTGTAAATTACAAAATTTTATTTATAAAGATGTAAAATTTGAACATCTAGACCAGTTAAAAAACTGTATTTCGTTAGAATGTGACAGAATTTCACAATATCAACTCAGTAATGTTAGAAATGAATTTTATGATCGGTTAGGATATTGTTTAGCTGTTAATGGAGGGTTGTTTGAAGATTTAATTAACTAATATTTTTGTGAAAATCTGTAGTCATATAGGTAAGTTATGTTAAATTAAAGGCTTAGTAAGAAAGAAATAATAGTGTATTCTATTTTGGATGTGTGTTTGCCGGATTGATGAAACGAAAATGTGTTTTTAATATAAAATAATCTTTATTCGTTATGTCCAGCTTTACATCACAAATCACCGAAATAAATTTAGATACGCAACTGGACTCTTAGAACTGTCAAAAACTAATTGGCGCTGATGTCCTAGTATTTGCTATCCAAAACACGCGAGAGAGAAAGAAATCTGTTTGGCAACTATGGGTAAAAATAAAGAAAACTGTTTCACCAACTTTTGATGAAATCTGTTTTATCGGTAGATATTGGTGCCGCTTTAAAATTTAAAATATTCCCTGGTTTAAATATTCATTTTTTTCTGCTTTTATTTTTAGTTCAGGGATACACGTTATTTGTAACTCTTGTTTTCAAGTTTGGGGTAAATACCTTGTTAGTAAAGTAACAAATAACGTATATCTAAGAGCTCTAATAGAAAGCAGCAAAAAAGGAATTATTTAAACCAAGCAATACCTACCTATTTAAAAAAATACAGCTGACTAAAATAAAGCGAAATAGGTAATAAAACATTCTTTTTATGATCAAAAATTATCGGATCTCTTTTTGGCAAGCGGTGTCGCATGCCATATTTATTTAAACAGTTTGGAATCCAACATTTTTTAGGTTTTATCGGAGGTGCGTAGTATTCCATAACGGAAATAAATACGCGAACTTTAACTAAACAAACCGAAAACGCACTAAAACGAAACAAAAAGTCAAAACAAGTATCAAAAAACACAATCTAATAGTACACACAGAGACCGAACGATCACAAACGGGATTAAAATTCAACACAACTTAAAAGAAAATCGAGAATAGAAAATTGACAATACACTTCAAATTTTTGACAACAACGAAATCTGGGAGGGTGCCAAAGTCTTTAGAGAGGTTAAAGACCTTGGGAGGGTGCTTCTTCTCGATCGCAAATGAACGTGGTGCCATCTATACGAGCTTAACTAAACCAAATTGTGCGATGCCACTATCGGCGCCATCTACGAAATGCGATCCAAACAAAATAATAATGTTTGGCGGGAACGCCCAGCTTACGTATCTAAATTTATTTCGGTGATTTGTGCTTTACATCAATTTTTGATAATGGCGTAATAAAAATTACTTGCTGGTGTTTGCTGTATTAACTAAACTATGAAAATTCCGTAATTTTGCTGTCGCATTTAATTCAATAAGTTAGGATTTGCTTATTAAAATTTATTCAAGCTTGGCACTTGGCACATGGATTTATTATATCGGCCTCTTCAAAAAATGATAATACAATTTTTCTCTTAAATGTACAGGGGAGCCAATATTTAGCCACCTCAAAATTTACATGGGATCTATTATGTTCAACTAAGCCATGCATCATCCGGTATGGTAAATTAAAAATGTCGCTTCAACAGTTTAATTATTGGTTTACCTCTAAAGTAACATTACTTACTAAACATCATTGCGATATAATATTCATGACATTGTTTGTTGAAACAATAATTACAAACGAATTCAATTTACCACAATTCAAGCATATTGTGGAACGCGTTTTGTTTATAAGCTTCATTACGATTTTATTTCAGGGCTTGTATTTGATATCTAATTGTATTATCGTTTAGATAATTAGATTTTATTAAATATCGATGACTTTAGTTATCACATAATATTTTTACAACATCTGTTAAAAAAAATGTCATGAAACAAATACATTTTAAGTTTTCGGTAGAGACAAGCCACTGGCCTATTTTTAACTTAAGATTATCACGAAGTGTTAAGGGTAGTTTGTGTGCAAAATAACATCTTGATCAGTAAAATATTAAAATAATAAATATTGAATGAAATTAAATTGGATGGCTGAAACTAGGAATCGAAGACCCTGTACAGCAACCAAGAATCAAGCTGTAGTTATGTCAGAGCAAAATTATTTTTCTGGGAATCTTAATATTGGCCCAAAGCGGTAGAAGCAAAATTTGATAATTAATTTAAGGAAGGTGTCGCCCACATTATATTACCCAACAAGCCTTCACTGCCAAATAAAATTATGTTTTTTTCTACGAAAACGAAAATTTAAATGTAAAATTTTCCGCAAATAGTATTGAAGCCATCCTTATATATATCCAGGTCTAAATTGCTAAAAGGGAGATAAAAATAACTAAAAGTATAAAGCAAGCCACAACTTTTAAAAGCTTTTATCAAATAGAAATTCTTTGTTAAAGAATTCTACTGAAAAAGAGCTTTTTATCCTTGGATAAAACTTTAAAGTAGAAATATTTCGGATAATAGAACAACGATAAAATACTGTTACATAAAATATGAGAAATAACTTACTAAAATAAATCTACTCTACTAAATTATTGCATATTATAGTGTATATTATGGTATAACATCATCAGTAACGGTGTAATCTCAATGCGACAACTGAAACGACTCGGACGACGATTATTTTATCTCTATGTGAGTGTTGTGATATAGTTCATGGTCTCTGTCTGAAGGTCCAAGACCGATACAGACTACAAGTCATGCAAAACGCGTGTATGAGGCTTGCTGCGTGTGTCGGACAAAGAGATCATATTATAACCCCAACATATTTGTAATTTAGTTGGTTGAAAATAGGAAAAAGGCGTGATGTTCATTTTCTCTGTCTCTCACAAAGAATTATCAATTCCCTAAAAACTAACCTAATTTAACTAACCTATCTATTAGGCAATCCAACGACCTGTCAAATCCAATTCCGAATGACAGTGGTTGGCACACATGTATGTAAACAACCATTTAAGCTTGCGTGGAAAGGAGTATTTATATCCGTATTTTTGCTATTTTTCAGTTAATTTTGGTGTTTGTTGTTTCGTGAGTGTTTTTAGAGAGCTTCATTAATATCATGCCTGTAACTTGTATTGTTGTTAACTGCGGAAGTAGACGCGATCGCGACAATGTGTCGTTTTATAGAATTCCTAGCATACTTAATCTACCAAATAAGCCACATACAAATGAGTTGTCCAGAAAACTTAGGGCCTTGTGGATAGCTGCTATAAACCGTGCCGATTTAAGGGAATCAAAGCTAAAATATGAGAGTCTGCAGCAAACATTTTATAGCTGGTAAGTTTCTAAAACTTTATGGAAAAGTAACTTTCTTCAGGGTTATGACATAGGAAATTTTAGTGTTACTTTCTAATACATTTACGATTAATAGGTAAGCCTGCCTTATTGGAAAACCAAGAACATCCAGATTGGGTTCCTTCTCAAAATATGGGGCATGTTGCAGAAACTGTAGTAAGGATAACGTCTGGATAAAAGACGAAAGATGGGACAATCTAAAGTAAGAGGATTTTACATTTTATTGTCGATTATATCTGAATTTAGTGGGTTAACTTTCAAAATGCCTTTGTTTTGTTTGTAATAGGTATAGATTTTCTTTGTTAAATGAATTATAACATTTACAGGTGGAGAATATGGATTTGGACCAAGGTAACAACAATGACACTGCCTCTGAAGCAGAAGATGGAGGAATTGCAATTCAGACTGACATAACGATGGAAGAACTATTTTATTTACTTATTTAATTGTAGTATAGGATTTATTCTTCTCAAACCATATTATTATGTTTTAGTTTTAATTAACTTTAACAAATATGATTTTATATCATTATAAAAAGAAGCGAATTGGATGTTAGTTATATTATTACTATAACTACTAGTAAGACTAATGTATAAGGTGAGATATAATTTGAAATAAAATTATTAAACAATTATTGACTTAAATATTTTCTCACCTTCAGAAGATATTTACTATACCTATGAACAAAACTGTGAAAATGAATATTGATTAGTCTGTTTCTTTTTCTTTAAATTCCTGTAGGTAATTATATTTTATTAAAACAGTACATTTTTTCATTTGATAGGTATTTATTGAAAATAGGTATAAAAATACAGTCAAAGGTAAAAAAGATTTCATCATTACGTTCTCAACTTACAAATATTATTCTTCACAAAACCATAAGAAATTGGGAACTGCTATTAAGACTTAGCTTATTACAGATTGGATATACATACTTGATGTATCAGTAGAAGTACCTACCTAGCAAAAAGTTAAAATACTGACTTTGTTATGGTAGTTTTAAAGATAATATTTGTTAAATAAACTATAACATTTACAAGGAAGAAAATAGATTTTAATATTTTTTACATTCCTCGCAAAACCATATGAGATTGGGAACATCATCGAGTCCCACACACTGACTATGAAACCACTGCGTTTCACATTCATCTCCATCACATTTTATCATTGGTCTCCCATCATCATATACACATACTTGGCATTGGCCACGATGCCTGAATGTCTGAGCAAGACAATGCTTGTTTCCTGGAGTAAGCATACTCCGCAGCAAAAAGTAATGCGCCTGCACGACTGCAGACCTCACTGTTCCCTGCCATGCAAGTACGGTGGGCAGTGCACACGCTTCCATCTTTGGCAACAATTACCCAGGCATCTAAAGGTTTCAAAGTGGTTCTCTGAGAATGTTTGACCTAAAATTAAAAAGCTAATATGTAACTCATTTCATTACATTATAAGGACCTGATGCTGAAAAAAAATCACAAAATTAGTAATAAATGAACAAAAATCTTACTTTTCCAATTAGAATGTAAAAACCATCAACTATTTTAGTTCCAGTTTGTAAAACAAACCCAGACTCAAAATATTTATATGCCTGCAAACTTTTAAATGCCTTCATTTGTTCCTTGGAATAAAAACTATGGGAAACACCAAATATGAAATAATATCCATGTTTGAAATAGGTGGAACGCCATTAATACTGTAGTCAAGTTCCTGAGAATTAATAACAAACGGGTCCAAGCCGCTTATTAACTTTAATTTCAGTCGATACCTAAAAAGAAAACAATGGTTACACAGGTAAACAAGAAAATAGATTGCATTTAAACCTACCTTTCTCCAACATCTGGATTCTCCGCTGATAATTTTTGAATATATTCACTGTCCATCATACAAAAATTCACTTTATTTAAAAGAAAAATCAAACAAAACACTTAAAAACACGATCCAAACACTACAACGTCACAAAAAACAATGCTTATGTTATGGAACCAGTCGCCATGTGTGCCAACCAACGTCAATTGTGTTGACATTTCTACCGCGTGGTTTGGATTGCCTAATACGAAAAACTAACCTTTGCCGATGATATATTTGTTAGGTTAGACCGAGAAGGGTGCCGATTTTATTTCATATACTACCATTCCATCTCTGCCTTCAAAGGTTCTTTCTCCAATCATCCTAGTTTTTTATTTAATACCTTACCAAACTACTTAAAATCAAGTAATAATAAAAATGCTTAATCAGCCTAAGAATTATTACAAATATGTATAGGGTCAACCATTCGTTACTCTTGGCGTTACTGATAGGGTTCCAATATCCCTATCCTCTGGTTCAGGCAGATTTTATTTATTTTTATTATCACCTAATATTATTATTTGAAAAACTAATCATATCAGATTAACTTATATTATTTCGTTAATTTCAATAATATTGTATATATTTGTTGTTTAAATATGAAAGATGAACCTACTGATTTATTGGCAATTACTGCTCTAGCTTGATTACGAATAACTTTACCTTTTATATATTTACTCATTTTATAAACATCAACGCTTAAATACGATTAACTATAAATTAAATACAATAATTTTAAATTTCGGTAATGCCTCTAAAATTTTTCAAGGTGTCATGACGTGCTTTGAATCCCCACCAATTCAATATCATATACGATGAAAAGAGACAAAACCATTAGTAAGGGATAGAAATCGGCGGTGATTGCTTGATTTAGATAGATAGATAGATAGATACGTTATTTATGTCACGGCACAGCACAGTAAATGTACTTACAAGTCATGAGGGTAAATATAGTGTAACGCTGTTACTTTCAGGTTGTTCTGGTTATATTTTATATTATGTCGTAGAACCGCGAGTCCGTAGACGCGATTCATCTTGGGTTATGTTCTCTCAAGTACCGTCCTTGGGTTTGATGGAAAACTGTCATCGGGGTGATTCGGTGAAACTAAATTCTGGCTACTGGTCAGACCCTTAGCCCTGGTGCTAAAATTTGGAAAATCTCTCCCAATCTCTGTATTTTCCACATTAAATCTTGTTCGAGGCATATATATATATATATATACAACTTGTAGCCTCTCTGTACTACACTGCAGTTTGACACCCTAATTTATTTTTCCTTAAGAAATCTTACCAAATTTCCGGAAACATTAAAAGACCCAAAAAAAGTTTTTAACTCAATGGAAAATTATTGCCCTTGATTAGGCATTTGTGAATTTAATTTGCGTCATACAGCAAATTGAACCGACCAACGCGTATCTAGTTTGAAAGGGCCTTTTTGGCAATACCCTTTAAATGGTTTGAAATCAGCCTTTAATTAAAAGGGTATCAGTCTGAATGAAAATTCAAAAGAGGGTCAAAATTAACGAATGGAGAGATAATTTAACGTTAATTTTTTAAAAGCAACGAATTTCGCCGTATAATTGAAATATTTATGGAACGAGAACGTTGTAAAGTTTTGGGTTTTTGTTTAGATTTTAATTAACCCTTTTCGTAAATGATTTCTTTATGCCTGCTATATGCAAAGAAGATTTTCTTTTAATGTATAAATGTGTTCAAGATAATTAGACATAAGAATATTCTGATGCATTCTAAGCAAACTAAGCCACCCTGTCTTTCTTAAAAAGGCGAGCAGCTTCTTCAAGTTCAGGGTTCTTGACACCTCTCGTGCCAGTGTTGTCGCGTTAAGGCTATGCCTTCTTGTGCGACCTCGCCTCCTATCAAATGATACGAGGTCGTCTCTCCTGCTCCACAGGTGAGGCAGAGTGTAATTTCCTTAATTTCTAGAAGGTGTAGGTGTCTATTCAGCCTACACTGACCGGTTAGAACACTCAATTGGTCTGGCAGAGCTGCCCGCTCCTTTGACAACAACAACCAACTAACCATGATCTTCGCCTGTAGGCTCCGTTTCTTCTCCAGTTAGCAGTTCTATGACTCAGAGAGGATCTTGGATGCCTATGTCCTGCTTATTCCCAGCTGTGGCTCCTGTCTTATGAGGACATCGACGAATCTAGTGATTCATTGGCCCCTTCTACCCGGTACACCAGAGTGTCCTGGGACCCAGCTAAGTTGTACTTTGTTTTTTGTTCCTAGCTAGGTGGACGTCTGACACTATCGAACGAGCTTTGAACTCGTCCTTGGCCGTTGGACTGCCTTCAATGCTACCTGACTATCTGAGTAGAGGTTTACGTCTCCATTACTATCCACATCTCTTGTTGAAACCTTGAGGATTGCGAAGACCTCGGTTTGGAACACCGTGGTGTTCCACGGTTGGGTCCTATTTTACAACAGAAGGCAATATTGATTAGTAAACAATTCCCAGAGGCAGACCAGTTTACCGCTAGTTCTGGATGGCTTGACCGCTGGAGAAAACGGCGGAGAGAAACTTTCCGTTGAAGTGTCATGAATTGAAAAATTCGAGCAGGATTTTAAAAAGCAAATCAAAAAAGAAAATTTATAATTTGACGAAAGTGGCCTGAATTATAAATTGCTTCCTTCAAGAACCTTGGCATCTCAACAGGAAAAATCCGCTCCTGGGCACAAACGAAGTAAGGAAAGATTAATCATAATGGCATGTTCCAATGCATCTGGTATCAAGCACAAAATCCCCCTGATGGTGATTGGAAAGTATACATATCTAAGAGTTTTAAAAGACATTTCACATGAGGTCCTGCCAGTGTATTACGAAAGTCCAAAAATCGCATAGATGGATGCGAACTTATTTACTGCCTAGTTCACCCAGCTAAGTTGTACTTCTTTCTTTGTTCCTAGCTAGGTGGAAGTCTGACACTATCGAATGAGCTTTGACCTCGTCCTTGGCCGTTGAACTGCCTTTAATGCTGCCTGTCTATCTGAGTAGATGTATGCGTCTTCCTCGTCTACATTACTAACCTCCTCTCTGGTTAGAACCTTGAGGATTGCGAAGACCTCGGCTTGGAACACCGTGGTGTATCTTCCCAGGTGACCTAACTGAATCAAGGAACATGACCGTAGTGGTTAAATTTCACACAATATTATTTGTGCAGACGTGTGTAATTAATATATATAATTCGATTTACAACGTTCTCCGACGTCTTCCGATTTTTAGTCTTCATTGATCTCGGTCTTGCCAGAGGTCTTCCCCAGCTTTCTCAACCCGATCTCCTTGTCTATCCTCTCTTTCCAACTTTTCCTGGGTCTCCCTCATTTTCGTCTTCCTTGTGGGGCCATTTCAATATCTGTTTTGGCAGTCGTTCCACGTTCATCCGTCGTACATGTCCATACCACTTTAGATTTTTCACCCTAATATCATCCATTATATCGTGTGTGACCATAATCTCTCTAATTCCCTCATTAGTAACTCTATCCATCTTTGATCTGCCCGCTGCTCGTCTCCAGTAGCCCATCTCCGTAGCCCTTAGTTGTCCTTCGGCTGTTTCTATCAATATTCTTTGTTTGTTTCGTTTTGATACCTGCTGGTTCCACAGTATTCCATTCATCATAGCTGTAGCTCTCCTTCCCTGCATGTTCCTATCCTTGATTGCTCTGTCCAGTGTACAATCGTTTGTGATTTCTGTTCCCCCAATACACATGCACTTAGTTTGATTTATATTTACTTCTAAGTCCCAGTTTTTATATTCTTCTATTAGCTTTCTTGTCATATAATAATAATAATAATAATAATAATAATAATAATAATAATAATAATAATAATAATAATAATAATAATAATAATAATGACTTTATTGTTAAAAGCAGCAGGCTTCTTACAAGCAAGCTTCCTCACTTAACCCAAGATATAAATACAAAAATTTATCTCTTGCACTATTTCTATAAAAAGGAAAGATATAATAACTACATAACTAAATACTATTACAGAGCAGCACAATAATAACACGAGATTAAGTGAATCAGATGATAAGGTGGTACATATCGAATGGCTGATACACAGTCATCATTATTAACAACATAGACAGCCGGATTCAGGAAAGATTAAATTATATTATTACGCATGCTGACAGGTCCGTGGTATTAACCGGCGGATGGCATTTTTAAATGTTTGAGGGGGGGCACATTTCAGGTTAACTGTGACTTTATTATAGTTTAGAGCTATTTGATATCTGAATAATCTTTGAAATAGAGTGGCATTGTGTTTAGGAGGAGTTATAGTGAGTGTATGTCTCAGATCTAGAGCATGAGCGTCGTATCTAAATTTTATTTTTTGATATAAATATTCAGGGCTCTTTTTATAAATTATTTTATTATATAAAATTAAACTATGAAACATACGCCTTTCACTCATATTCAGCCATTCGATTTCTCTCATTTTTGCACTAACTCCTCTACCATACTTTCTTATACCACCAATCATGCGAATGCAACAATTCTGGATACGTCGGATCCGGTTAGAATCTCTCTCTAGAAGACAAGGTCCATATAATGTGTCACAAAAAGTGAATTGTGATAAAACCAGACTGTCACATAATGATTTCTTGAGGCTCATATTTAGCAGATGTCTTTGACTATAAATTAGTTTTAAATTTGCAAATGCCTTTTTTACACAGTTGTTAACATGCTCTGAGAACCTAATCTAACATCAAGCATCAATCCAAGGTTTCTAGCCACATTTGAGCAGGTCAAACTTTCATTATTAATGGTGACACAAAGAAGATCTTGATATTGATCCCTACATTGGATACGTCCGAAAAGAAGTATTTGGCATTTTTTTGGATTCAACTCCAGGCAATGATTAGTTGAGGACCCCAGTAGTAGGTCAAGATCACTTGACAATTTGTCATTTGCCTCAAGAATATTTTCCGGTCGTAATGACATATACAGTTGAGTGTCATCAGCGTAAAGATGCACTGAGGCGTGCCTAAGATCGTTAGTCAACTGAGAGGTGTATAAGATAAAAAATAGGGGACCTAGAATAGATCCCTGCGGAACACCACATGTCACACCCATATGACTCGACTGCATAGTGTTGACTTTACCGATCTGTGATCGGCCGGTGAGGTAATTCCTGATTAGCTGACAAGCATTAGGTTGAAATCCAAGGTATTCTAAGATTGCCAATAGCAGTTGATGATTTAATCTGTCAAAGGCTTTGGAGTAATCGAGCAGAATCAAAGCAGTAAGTTCACCACGATCAGCCGCCTCCAGGATATCATCAGTGACATGTAAGAGCGCTGTTGCACAGTTATGATCTTTGCGAAAGCCAGACTGAAAAGAAGGTAATAGGTTATGTAACTGAGAGTATTCTCGAATGTGATTCTCAAGTATCCTTTCGATAACCTTGATAGCGTCGGTAATATGCTAATAGGCCTAAGATCTTTCAACCCATCAGGGCACCTTTGATATCGGGAGTAAAAAAGAACTCTTCCAGGCTTCAGGGAATGTAGAAGTCTCTATGCAGGAATTAACAAGATGTGCCATGCGAACCTCTTCACTCGTTGCAAGTCTAAATTCAAAAATACGGACATCTTGTTTTTTATTTTGTAAGTAATAATTCAGTGTATCAGGGTTTGGAGCCGAGGATATCGCAGCATTAACAAAAAAACGATTTATATCATCAACAGTACCAAGGTGAGCTGGGATAGTCTTCGAATCTCTCGAATAAACACCAAGTTCCCGCAAAAGTTTCCAGCTATTTTTTTGGTTATTGTGACGTAAATTATTTTCGAGATAAACTTTCTTTTCACTTTCAATAGCCAAGGTAACACGATTTCGGAGCTGTCTATATAGTTCCCAATTTTCAGGAGTAATTCACTTTTTATATTTGGATAAAGCCTTATCCCGAAGGTGCATAAGAAACTTAGTATTTTGAGTAATCCAGGGAGCCTTCTTCTTGGTTATGCGAGCATTTCTAATGGAAGCATTCATGTAAAATAAACCTATGATATATAAATTAAATGCATCAATTTTCTCATTGATATCCCTTTGATAAAAAATTGTGTGTAAAGGTGCATATAAGAGATCCCCATAAAACGCTTCATGATTGAAATGTCAAAAGTCTTTGTATTTATCAAAGAGTAAGATAACCAATAAAGGGAGAAAGAAAGCCAGTTCGGCGAAACCAAATTTTTATGCGCATGCGCGAAATTAGTAGTATATCAGTCCAATTTAATGTGTCATATTTTTTTATCAATCATTGTCAATCGTGTTTTGACGTAAACAAAATGATAATTTTTGTGGTTTTCTTGTTTTATTTTTTTCCATCGGTGTTTTTAGTGTGTTAGGGCGTATTTTTTAATAATTCCAAGCTTAAAGGTGGTACAACGTGTGCTTACCGTGGGTGTCCTAACAGAACCGGCAAAGGAATTTCACTTTTTAGATTTCCAACGAATACAGGGAGGTATGTTAAGATTGAGTTAATCTATTTATATTAAATATAAGTAGTAAGCATTTACACAAATTGATCATTAAACAAAAATCCTTTTAAATAGACAATGAATAGGAACAAGATTACCAACCAAACCAATAATTTTGTATTAAAGCGAAGCTGAGTTTATGCAACATTAGTTTATCGTATTTAACTTTGTAGTAGTTTGTTTTCCTTAATGATCTTAAAGTGAACTGGAAGTCAGCATGCTTTTTTACGTACATAAGGACTAGGCATTTAGCTATATGAATAAGATGAAATAAGGTTACACAAAACAGGCCTAAGTTTGAATACTATTTGTATTAAAAGATATTCATTTAATTTAATCATATTTTTAGATGTAAAGACTGGCTTGTTGCCTTTAACAAGACCGATTTATTTCCCTTGTAGACCGTATTCGAATATAAATTTTTATCCTATAAATGTATCCTATTTTTTACTGTGTAGCTGGTGGTATCAAGGTCACAGAGTTTGGGTACATCAACATCAAAGAAGCCGACAAAGCTTTCGCATCTTATTAGTTGGGTTACTCTTTGATCATATACTCTAGAATATCTCTACTCTACTCTTGAGCCATCACTATCTGGTCGTCTGCGAAGCATAAGGTATACAGTGTGGTCGCGTTTAGTGGAATGCCTATTGTACCACATTTTTTTTTTCAGGATTTAAGTGCTTGTTCCAGGTATATTTTAAACAATGTGGGTGAAATGCAATACCATTGTTTAAGTCCTTTATCTATTTTGAAACCTTTCGAAGTTTGTATTCCGATTTTAACCTGTGCCCTGTTTTCCTCGTAAAGATTTTTTACGACTTTTATACCTAAGGGTTGCGCTAATATTTGCTTGTTCGAGTGCCTTCCATAACTGGTCTTGGGGTACACTGTCATAGGCTTTTTTAAGGTCCACATACAAAGGGTGCACTTCTTGGTTGAATGCGAGCTTTTTCTACCAGTTGGGTGATGCAAAATAGGTGGTCTGTGGTGGATCTTCCCGCTCGGGATCCTGTCTGTCATTCCATTTATATTCTTTGAAATAGATTTGTAAGATGTTGGTAAAGCTTATTTGTTCCATTTTTTATTAGTTCCACAGTTATGTTTCCAGGACCAAGTGCCTTTCTATTCCTTAGGGCTTTCCAAATTCTTGTTACCTTGTTTGTGGTTATTTTAATAGGTGATGCTAGTATTTAAACCTTTTGATCTTGTTGTTCTTGAAATTTGTCCCTGTCTTCCTTTAGTAGTTTAAAGAAGGTTGTCCCCCTGTTCAAGCGAGATTGGCTTTATTATGTCTCCTTTCTTCTCTTGTCTTAAGGATCTTATAATTCTCCAGCTCTCTGTGCTCTTCTGCCCTCCTAGAAAGGTATTGATTCTGGTACATTTTGCTTCCCATGCTTCGTTTTTCTTCTGGGTTATCCTTCTTTTAACCTTTGCCTGAGCTTCTGAGTATTTTATTTTGTCTTCATTTCACTTTGAGTTCAAGGAGGTTCGGTGTTTATCTCTTTTTCCTTAATATCCCTCTCGATATCTTCATCCCACCAGTAGGGTTTTCTTTGTTGTCTCCTTTCTTGGTATCCCAATTCTTCCTTTGCTGTTTCATGAATGCATTCTTTATTGTGCTGGTAGTATTGTTCTATATCTCCTCTCGTTCAAGTCTAATTAATACTTATGCTTCTTTCCTCACATAGTCTATGCTCGAAAACAAACCCACATCATTATTTATTTGCAGCAATGCTTATATGTGGCCCGCCTCTGAATCTGACCCAATTACCCTAAAACCTTTTAGTTCGCCGGTGTCTCTTTCCATATGTTACGATACTGTATATACGAACTGTCATATTAGGTAAATCGGGATGACGAATTTTGCAGGACGCAATATAAAGCAGTTTACCTGTCTCAATAGGAAAAAAATGTTTTTTATAAAATTTCCGTTACATATCACAAGATGTTTTCCAAATTGCCATAAATCTTCGTCATTTTATTTCTCCTAGATGTAATTCATCAAAATACAATCTAAGAAAATGGTATTTTTGCGCTTTAGCCGAACAATAAGGAAAGAATCCTTTCCATATCTTCCAAATAAATTTCGTGGAAAAAGAATTATTGTCCGTTTGGCACAGACCTCGCTGAGGCACACTTTATCATCAAAGTTACTATAAGTTTTGTAAGAAAGTGCACATAAACTTTAAATTGGAAATGTTTGCCTGTGTATTCATGTATACATCTCATAGTTTAAAGTGAACATTAAAAACAAATTAGGACCACACTGCCGACGGCTTTGGTTTATTCATTGACACAAAAACTTTTAGGTGTAAACTTTGTCAATCGTAAAAAAAAACATCGCTGACCATTTTGCTCATAAACTGCAAGTAAGCAGCTTCACTTAGGGAATCTGATTACATTATCAGTAAACCGCTGATGTTCGAAAAATGCGCGAAATTACTCTTTGATAGCATGTGACGAGCAACATAGCCTAAATTACCGGAAGTTTTTGTTGTTATAGTTGTATAAAGTAGTGATTTGTAAGTAATCGAATAACAATTAGAAAGTAGTGATATGGACAGGGGAGAAGTTAAACGTTGAAATTAGAAAAAGATAATGCACTGGACGTTTTCAGACGTTATGAAAAAAACTGAGGTTGATAACTCATGAGCTGGGACGGATGGCTGATGTTTCTTTTTATGGCAATCATCGCTTTTAAAAAACCGTAACGGTATTAAAATAGCTTTGTATTTATAATTTCTCGACTAAAGGATTTTGTTTTAAGAAAAATATTACTACTACAACATAAATGTGTTTGTTTTCTTTTTTTGCTAATAAATTTACTTTTTTATTTATTGCTTGTGGTCTCATGGTAATCTATTTTGTTGTATGTGCCAAACTTGGTGACAAACTAAAATCCTATTTATGTGATGAGACACATTAAAATCCATTGCCATTGGCCTGGATGATTGTGTTAGATTTTCATGTATTGAGAGCAACCTTTATCTCCCCCGGTTGCTGTTTTAGGCCGACCTGATTTAGCGGCTTCCCTAACACTGCCTATTTACAATACAATACAATACAATACAGTGCAATACAATACAATACAATACAATACAAAGTGTCTTTATTGATAAATTAAATAAATAATACAAAAAGTTATAGAGCGATGGCGACGTTCAAATAAATGCTCTTTCACGCAACCATCAGAAAAAAAAAAAAGAAAAAAATTCTTAATAAAATAAATTTAGTACTATAAAATTACGAAAACTATTAATGGTATATTATACAAAAGGAAAAAACTATTTTAATAAAATAAATAAATGACACTCTACATAATATGTTGTAGAGACAAATTTAATCAAGTACTATGGACACATAGTCACACACGCCCTCCCAGAACATGCCCAACTAGGTTACTGTTGAGGATACTAGGGGATCTCTTTATGTCCTCTGGGATATTATTGAAGATATTTACAGAATTGTAAGAAAATGATCGTTAAGATATAGCAGAAAAATGTCTGGGAACACTGTAGTGCAAGGATGATCTTGTTAAACGATTATGTACATCAACCCTCCGTATCAACTTTTCCGATAAATATAAGGGCTTTTGAGTTTTGTTAATTTTATAAATCAGACATGCCATGTGTACTTGAAACCGCTCATCCAAATGTAGCCAGTGGGACTCTCTAAAACAGTCTGAAATATGGTAAAACTTACGTAAATTGTAGGAGAAATGAACACATGCATTTTGCAGTTTATGCGGAGAATGTCGGTCTTGCTGACGCAAGGCAGGCCAGTAAACAATATCACAATCAGTGTCAGCAAGGGAAAAGCAGGCCAGTAAACAATATCACAATAAGAAATAAGTGATAGAATTAAAGAATCGCACAATCTTAACTTAATATCGGTACTCAGAACATCTCTATGCATATATAACACAATGTTACTTTAAACTTAAGGTGTTATATCCTTAAGTTTATAGTAACATTTTTGTAGTAAGTTATTAACGTGACCCAAAAATTTCAAATCTGTGTCAAACTGCACCCCAGATTACGACAACTGTTTGTAAAAGTAAGCTTAGTACCATTCAAATCAAGTTCGAATGCATTATTTTGTTGGAGAAAATTACTGTTTTTGCCAAACAACAGAACCTCCGTCTTAGATTCATTTAATTTAAGATACCCTGGAAATAATGGCGAGATCCTCATTCATCCTTTGTGCGGCTGCAATAGAGTCAGCAAGGGAAAAAAAAGTAAACCTGGGAATCATCGGCATATACATGCATGTTGCAATGCTTCAAGAATGTATTAAAGTCCGAAGTATAAAGCAAATATAAAAAGGGCCCCAGGATACTATCCTGTGGAACGCCCCTACCTACCATTAACAAGTCCGAGATGATCCCATTAAAAAAGACTCTCTGTTTTCGTTCACCCAAGTAACTTTTAAAAAAGGCAAACACCTCTCTCGTCAAACCGAAATAGTACATCTTATCACACAGCAGATCATGCTCCAAGGTGTCAAATGCCTTGCTAAAGTCAAGCAACACCAGACAAGTGTTCAAGCCTCTGTCTGCTCCCATAATGATATCATCAGACACTTTAAGCAGGGCAGTACAAGTACTATGAAATGGCCTAAACCCAGATTGTATTACTGGTAAGATTTCTTCACGGGATAGGAAATCGTTAAGTTGTTTAGCAACAACTTTTTTCAACACCTTGGAGACCGCGGGCAAGATACTTATTGGTCTGAAATGACCAAGCTCGACAGGGTTATTATTTTTTGGTACCGGAATGATATTTGCATTTTTCCAGGCGTCTGGAAATATACCTGTGACAAGGCATGTATTGACAATATGAGTAAGATATTCAGTCAGATAAGGAAAAAGACATGTGAGCACTTTCAAATTGTGATTATCAACCCCCTTTGCATTACTTTTTATTGCATCAAGGATCTGTAGAACTTCATCGGGCGATTCCGCACTAAAATTCGTCGTTACCAAATACCCCTCTTCTATGTTTGTATCGGTCCAGTGTATCAGAAGTTTCCCCAGGGGCTAATTGGAAATTGTTTGACGCATTGTTTATGAAATAGTCGTTAAGGATATTTGGATCGCACTCATAAGAAGAAATGGATTTGTAGTTACAAATATTTAAAAATTTTATCGTCTTCCAGAACTCCTTTGGATTAGAATTAAATTTAAATTGCAAATAAGCCCCCTTCTCCAATTTTATAGTGATTGGCAAAATTTCTCATCTCCTTATAATAAATTTCTTTACCACTCGACACACCGTTGACTGATTTAGTGAAGGCCTATTTGGATATAATTCATTGAAAAGTTGACAAACCTGATCTTCCGATCTCTTCATATTTCCGTAACCGCTCATTATTAAAATTTCAACTCGTTGTTTCTTATTTAGATGAACCATAATGTAAATAAATTAGAAATCAGACAACAGAAAATTAAACAAGAACTCAAAATTAACATCTCTTAGGTCGCTGTCATGAAAACATCTCGACTCAACTGGTGGGTATTAGGTAGGAATAATTATAATAAGAAAGTTATTCATTTTTGAACTGTCATTATCTCGGAAACGCTTGCAGATAGGTGAAAATTTGAAATACAAAAAATTCAGAGTTTTCCCGGTAGAATCCAAATATGCAATCATATGCAGAGTGTTCCATTTAAAAGACGTAAGTTAGTCTCTGTGTCAACCAAGCCAGAAATGCCAAAAAAAATTCATGCAGGTAGAAATGTGGGGAATAGTTTACTGGAGAACTTTCATAAAGGTCACTTTTTCGTATACGAGGTAATTCAAAAGTTACAGGCATTATGCGCGACTTTTGCCACTCAGTATACAGAATTAGATTAAAGTAGTAAATTTCAAACCAAATTGAATTTCTAAAATCTCCCTAAAATCATCCCGACCCAATTAAATCTTCAAATTCAAAATTATAATCCATGAACCCAACAACTTCCAATAGTCATCGATAAGATATTCACAATAAATAATAAAAGTAAAAATTTAATCAAACTAACTCAAGAAACTAACCATACGATGAGGGTTATTCACAAAAGCGGGACAAGTTCAAATTAAATATTATTAAATCGGACACCCTACATTTTTTACACGAAATTTGTGTTCTTCTTTATTAATTATTATAATAATAATAATAATAATAATAATAATAATAATAATAAAGGCTTTTTATTAATACGTAACAATAACAACAACAAAAAGAAAAATACAAAATGTGGCTTCTTCTTGCTTTTGCAGGATCGGAATAAATATGCCACAATTTATTTTTTGTTATTAATTTGATAAACATTACATCATTATGCGAGTACTATCTACATGATTTTATGAGATGTTTTTACACAGGGTGCCGTAATTTTACTTCCAATTTTTGTGAAGTCTGGATATATTTTACACAATTTTTTTAAATGGAGCTCTGTATATTTTGTCAGGTTCCCTTATAGCTCTAAAATATTTTAGCTTTGTCTGCGGCGTTGCCATACCATGATTATTTTCTCTAAATTTTCGATATTTATTTCTTAATTTGATATGCGTAGTTAAGCCCAACTAGCAAAGCAGAACTTTAAAAGAAGCAAATTATTCTATAATTATCGAATAGTGTTTGCCTTAAGAATAGTTTCGTTTTGTAGCGCATATCGTTGAGATAATTTTGTTCGTTAAGAAAAATACTTGCATCGAATTATCGTATAACGGCTTTTACAACTTTTGCTATACGACAAATGATCCTTTTCTTTATTAGAATTTTATAAAAATATTATAATACGAGATAAAACCTTTAAAAATTATATATGTTTATAAGCATTGCAACCATATTGTGAAAGAGTCTTGTATTTGCACAAATAGCTTTTAATTAGCGCCTTTTAGAACGCTTGCATATACATGTTCTATTAAGGTTATATAAGGGAAATGATAAAATTGTTGTTCAGCGTTGATACGCGCCTATTTATATAATCGTCTTATAGTTATGTTTAATCTAAAAAAATGCTTAATCTTTTATAAACATGTTTTTTTAGGTTAGGCTTAAACTTATCCTAAAATGTAGTTCATCGAAACGTTATAGAACAGAAAGATCGGATAGTGCGCATATCCATCCAGTGTTGCCAGATTTAATTGAAAACGCAATAGTACAAGTGAATTTCATAAATATTACATCTAATCCCCAAGATTTATACAAATACAAGTAATACAACTAATTAATCTTTGAATTAAAATCAATCCGAAGTTCTAAAAATGTAAAAAGTACCTTGCATGAAATTAAATTTTAGGTAGTCACCAAAGAAATTTCTCACTTCATCTCAGCTCTCATGTTGTAATGCAATATTTATCGAAGTCGAATTTTTGAAGGATAATCTCACCACAATAAAAAAAATAAATAAAATAACCCTCCCAAAATGGACGCAAATGGTTTGACGCCCTCTGCCCTAGACAGGCTTACGAACTAATAGTTAATTATTACAATGGGATAATATACTAAATACTGTGAGTGCGTAGATGTGATTTTGCTCATCACTGGCATGTTTGGTCACTTAGGGCTCTGTTGTATGCAGCGAAACATATTAATGAGAATATTATAACAATTATTACATTTCAAGACTTGGCTTTACGAAATCTGGCAACTTCTAAAGCGTTGCGACACCACCATCTTGCTTTCACGCTACAGAAAATTTTAGAACGCCGTAACATGCAACACTATAAAACCATTTTATCGTATACAGTTCTAATTTACACTAGAATAGTAATAAACGTTTTTGTTTGATATAGAATGGTTGTATTATAATGCGCCATGTTTAAATAAAGATTTGTTGGATCCGCGACTGCCGCCATCATGTAAAATTAAGTCGGAGACGTCAAAATATAGCCTTAACGTTATTTTATTAGTTCTGGAAGAATATTCTCTAACGTTATTCCTAAATAAAACAATAACTTAATATTATAAAGTTTGGAATAATAGGAATATGCAAATGGAATACCCTGTATATTTTTTCATTTTTTGATTATACGCAAGATTCTAAGCAGATTTCGTTTATGATGTCCTATACCTATCTTCAACTGTTTACGAATTATTGACAATTAAAAATTAGACATCTTCAATGAAAATAAAAATATAAATTGAATTGTTTGAGCGTTTTTTTTTAAGTTAACCTGTTCACAGATATTTCTATTATTCCCAACTTTATTTTCATTCGTATAGGGTGTCTCAAAAAATCAGTATCAATTTCAAGTTTGTTTTTATAAACGAAATGACACTTTTTTAAATTTAAAACATATTATTTTAATTAATAAACATTAAAATAAAAAAAAAAACAATAAATGAATATGCCTGCCTATTTTAATAAGTTTTGGAAGTGGTATCCATTCACAGCTCTACAATGACCCAATCTATCCACAAACTCTCTTTGGACGTTAGTTACAATATCTGGGGTAATTTGCCGTATTGTTTTCAAGTCTTTTAAATTTTGTGGTTTATTTTTGAATACTCTCTCTTTAACGTAGCCCCATAAAAAGAAGTCGAGGGGAGTTAAATCGGGTGACCTTGGTGGCCACTCTATTTCGCCCCGTCGGCCCATCACACGATGATGAAACGTATTGTCCAAATATCTTCGAACATTTGCGCTAAAATGGGCAGGAGCTCCATCTTGCTGAAACCAAAGTCTATCATCAAACGTATCTGGAACAACTTGATTTGGAAATAGTGTAATTAAGGCAGGTACAAGTTCTTCGTCTAGAAATGACAGGTATCGTTCGCCATTCAATGTCCCCTCAACTGAATATTTCGAATCGATTTTTTATATAGGGTGGTGATAAAGTTTGGAATAATAGGAATATTTCTGAACAGGTTAACTTAAAAAAAAAACGCTCAGACACGGCGATTTTTATTTTTATTTCTGCATTTTTTTAGCTAATACTATAATATACAGGGTGTTACATAAATGAATTATCACGTCAATGTCACTTTTTGTAAATGGAATACCCTGTATATTATTTCATTTTTTGATTCTACGCAAGAATCTAAGCAGATTTCGTTTATGATGTCCTATACCTATTCTTCAGCTGTTTACGAATTATTGACAATTGAAAATTAGACATCTTCAATGAAAATAAAAATTGAATTGTTTGAGCGTTTTTTTTTTAAGATAACCTGTTCACAGATATTTCTATTATTCCCAACTTTATTTTCATTCGAATAAGGTGTCTCAAAAAATCAGTATCAATTTCAAGTTTGACACTTTTTTAAATTTTAAACATATTATTTTATTTAATGAACATTATTTACAATAAAGGAATATGCCTGCCTATTTTAATAAATGTTGGAAGTGGTATTCATTCACAGCTCTACAATGACCCAATATATCCGCAAACTCTCTTTGGACGTTAGCATGGTTACCAATATCTGGCGTTCATAGTGATGTTATTTGATGTCATTCTAATTCACTTTTTTGACAAACGCCTTGTGATTATTTGATTATTTTGTATTATTTTATCATAATGTTCTTAACAGAAACGCAAAGAATCGAGATCTTCATTTTAGCTGGTTGTGGAGATAAAACTCGAACGCAAGAAGAAGTGTGTGAGATGTTCAATAATAAATACCCGGAGAGACAGCCAATCAGTCAGGCCACTGTAAGTAAATTAATAAATAAATTTAATAATTTCGGACATGTTAGAGACAAGTCGCGTTCAGGACGACGAGGCATCCCTGAAGACACTAAAATTGATATTTTAATGTCGCTGGAAGAAAATCCTCATTCAAGTACTAGATGTCTTTCAGACCAAGACAACATTGATGTGGATCATTCAGCTATTGTGAAGTTCTTAAGAAAAGAAAAGTGGCGTCCTTATAAAATAAAAATAGTTCAAGAGCTTTATGACGATGATCCGGACAGAAGGAATCAGTTTTGTGAGGTAATGATGGATATCTGCCAAAATAATAATAATTTTGTAAAAAACGTGATTTTCTCTGATGAAGCCACATTTTGCCTTAATGGGGAAGTAAATAAGCAAAATTTTCGTTATTGGTCAAATGAAAATCCATAATGGTATAGAGAGGGCCATACGCACTAATACGCAGTATAGGGAGAAAATTATTGTTTGGGCGGCAATTGTTGAGAATAGAGTCATCGGGCCATATTCAGTTGAGGGGACATTGAATGGCGAACGATACCTGTCATTTCTAGACGAAGAACTTGTACCTGCCTTAATTACACTATTTCCAAATCAAGATGTTCCAGATACATTTGATGATAGACTTTGGTTTCAGCAAGATGGAGCTCCTGCCCATTTTAGCGCAAATGTTCGAAGATATTTGGACAATACGTTTCATCATCGTGTGATGGGCCGACGGGGCGAAATAGAGTGGCCACCAAGGTCACCCGATTTAACTTCGCTCGACTTCTTTTTATGGGGCTACGTTAAAGAGAGAGTATTCAAAAATAAACAACAAAATTTAAAAGCCTTGAAAACGATACGGCAAATTACCCCAGATATTGTAACTAACGTCCAAAGAAAGTTTGTGGATAGATTGGGTCATTGTAGAGCTGTGAATGGATACCACTTCCAACACTTATTAAAATAGGCAGGCATATTCCTTTATTGTTTTTTTTTATTTTAATGTTCATTAATTAAAATAATATGTTTTAAATTTAAAAAAAGTGTCATTTCGTTTATAAAAACAAACTTGAAATTGATACTGATTTTTTGAGACACCCTATATGAATGAAAATAAAGTTGGGAATAATAGAAATATCTGTGAACAGGTTAACTTAAAAAAAAAAACGCTCAAACAATTCAATTTATATTTTTATTTTCATTGAAGATGTCTTATTTTCAATTGTCAATAATTCGTAAACAGTTGAAGATAGGTATAGGACATGATAAACGAAATCTGCTTAAAATCTTACGTAGAATCAAAAAATGAAAAAATATACAGGGTATTCCATTTACAAAAAGTGACATTGACGTGATAATTCATTTATGTAACACCCTGTATATTCTAGTATTAGCTAAAAAAATACAGATATAAAAATAAAAATCGACGTGTCTGAGCGTTTTTTTTTTAAGTTAACCTGTTCAGAAATATTCCTATTATTCCAAACTTTATCACCACCCTATATAAAAAATCGATTCGAAATATTCAGTTGAGGGGACATTGAATGGCGAACGATACCTGTCATTTCTAGACGAAGAACTTGTACCTGCCTTAATTACACTATTTCCAAATCAAGTTGTTCCAGATACGTTTGATGATAGACTTTGGTTTCAGCAAGATGGAGCTCCTGCCCATTTTAGCGCAAATGTTCGAAGATATTTGGACAATACGTTTCATCATCGTGTGATGGGCCGACGGGGCGAAATAGAGTGGCCACCAAGGTCACCCGATTTAACTCCCCTCGACTTCTTTTTATGGGGCTACGTTAAAGAGAGAGTATTCAAAAATAAACCACAAAATTTAAAAGACTTGAAAACAATACGGCAAATTACCCCAGATATTGTAACTAACGTCCAAAGAGAGTTTGTGGATAGATTGGGTCATTGTAGAGCTGTGAATGGATACCACTTCCAAAACTTATTAAAATAGGCAGGCATATTCATTTATTGTTTTTTTTTTTATTTTAATGTTTATTAATTAAAATAATATGTTTTAAATTTAAAAAAGTGTCATTTCGTTTATAAAAACAAACTTGAAATTGATACTGATTTTTTGAGACACCCTATACGAATGAAAATAAAGTTGGGAATAATAGAAATATCTGTGAACAGGTTAACTTAAAAAAAAACGCTCAAACAATTCAATTTATATTTTTATTTTCATTGAAGATGTCTAATTTTTAATTGTCAATAATTCGTAAACAGTTGAAGATAGGTATAGGACATCATAAACGAAATCTGCTTAGAATCTTGCGTATAATCAAAAAATGAAAAAATATACAGGGTATTCCATTTGCAAAAAGTGACATTGACGTGATAATTCATTTATGTAACACCCTGTAAATTCTAGTATTAGCTAAAAAAATGCAGATATAAAAATAAAAATCGACGTGTCTGAGCGTTTTTTTTTAAGTTAACCTGTTCAGAAATATTCCTATTATTCCAAACTTTATATATATAAAAAATATCGAAATAATAATAAAAAAAATATATATATATATTTTAATTTTAAAGCACACGTGGCCCAAATCAGCATATTCATAGTTTATCAATAATATTTCCGGCGCAATGAAGTTTGAGTTGTTAACGATAATCCGAGATTGTTAAAATGATAAATGTAATATGTTAACAATCAGTTTTCACAAACGAGCGCAATAAAGTTTCAGTTGATCAATTTTTAAATAAGTAGGTACATATTTATAATCTCTGTTGCTATACGCTTTTTTTAAATAATTTAATTGTACAATTCTGCACCAAAAAATTTAATATCTCTTTAAATCGCTATATTAGGTATCAGACTGCATTATACAATCACTATATAATATTTGTGTAAGACTTTTAGAGTATCGATAAAATATTGTTGTATAAATATCACCAAATACACACTACAAACCAATTTTATAGTTGTTGCATTAAATTGCTTTAAAGGTGTGGTACACAACTTCTATAAAACTCTTATAATATCAAAATATTTTATAAAAGTCTGCCCTTTTTAGTTCTATAAATATCATATAAGGATATTTAACCGCGTTATAGGAATTTTAAGCTAGTATAAAATTTATTTTGCTAGTTGGGAGGTGGTAGCAGTGGCGTATTTAGGGGGGGGGTCCAGGGGGTCTGGACCCCCCCCCGTGGACTCAGTAGAAAAGAAAACTGAAATTCACATTCATTTATTTGCAATAAATAACATGAAACATTATTTCAAATTTTCCAGATGTTTGGGGATTTCCACAGTCTTTTAGTTTAATAATTGTTGAATTTTATTTTTTGTTCCGTGTTTTCTAATTCAGGTGAGTAAAATAGTATACCGTTATACATACCTTCAAAAAACTAATATTTCAAATGCAAATATTGGCGTTTATATTTAAAAATTGCTTTATTTCTACGTTTTTTTTGAGCCGGGCTATCAAAACGTAAAATTTGTAAGTTTAGACAGTCCAAAAAAAGGCGTGGCACCTAAAAAAATTTTGCCTGCGGCGCATTTTTTTAAGAAAGATAAATAGACCCCCCCCGTGTCACAATCCTAAATACGCCACTGGGTGGTAGTGTAGGGATTAAGCTTGTTTTTTCTAAGTGATATTTTTTACCTTAGAATTTTGTCGAGGATTTTGTGAATGTTGAGTTTTCCACTAATTTCTCAAACAACCAACCTTCGTCACTGACGATAACTCCATATTTTTAAGTTAAAACCGTGTCTTTCTGTTGTTTCATACTTAATACTACGCCCAAGTTCCCAAAGTGTACACCATATTTATTAATTCTTTTAGCAAATAATGCCTTTAAAGTGTAATTATACAAAACAGTAACGAAAAATGTGGAAAATTTAGTTTAAGCTGTTATTATTAATTTTTAATGTTTGTTGTCATAATCTAAAACAATGATTGATGTTAATTTTCTATGCCTTTTAGGTCCTTTGTACAGAATTGAATTAAATTGTTAGAAGATGAATAATACATTAATTTAATGACTAATAAGAAGATTTATAGGTCGGTAGAAGGCTTAATATTTTGTTATAAAGCATAGAAGATGTACAATGAAATACACGACCCTACAATATTTCAGACCATCTAAACCGAGATCTAAACTTAAGGTATACAAAAAAAATAATAAAAAAAAATATTAAAAATCTCGAGAAAATGTTCATGATTTGACAACGTCGCAGACAATAATAAAAATATTTAACACTTATAATGGGACTTAATAGAACTTGTAGTGTTTATCAAAATTAACAGGTTGTTCTGTTCAAAAAAATTGAGTAAAATTAGTCCAAACTTCCCGAAATTTGGAAGAAAAATTAGAGCACCCTGTTAAAAATAATGTAGTCCCCTATCATAAGTATTATCCTGTAGCAGATTGAAATCTGCATTTCTACAGTTGTTATTGTTTTTAACAATAAATTCGTCCAAAATCTATATCCAGTTTCTCAGCCAAGAAAGCATAAAAAAATGTTTTTTTTTCAGAAATTTAATTGTTTAATTTTTCTCGTAAGTTAAAACTTAACACAGGAAAATACTTATACATCCTTTACTAGCCCTGTTAATAACAAAGTTAAGAAATGAATGTATTAAAAAAAGTGAAACTCTCGTAATAAGAAAAACTAGACTACATCTTCAATTAATAACGCAAGATTAATATTACTCAAAGAATTATGATTCTTGTGTGTGGGTAAGTTCAGATAAAAAACCGATGCCGCAAATGACTTTGTAACAGCATTTTTTGAAAACTCATGACGTGATATACAGTATATCCGGCGATGTGGTAGACAAAAGGGCAAACGGACCAAAAATTTAATTTTTCAAGGAAAAGTCATTCTTTATAAAAACTTTTGCTTGCTGAAAAAATAAAAATTCATTAAGTTTGGATAGCAATAACATTTCTGCTTTAAATTTGTATTTTACTGAAAATTTTGGTAGGTGCACCTTTGATTTTGTATACCTTTCAGTATCACCTTTGATTAGGTACCTCAGCAATAAATCAATATTTAAAAAAAAGTGAATGTTTGGTGCGCTTTTTCCTACTATGGTATAATAGGACCGTATTTCTTTGATAATTCACCTCACTTTTATTGAACCAATCAAAACGCTCATTTTCATAGCAACCACCTTGGTAACGGTCGTCTTACCCGATAAGACTACCGCTAGCTCGAAAAGACGCTTTCGAAAAGACGCTTGTAGCTTTTTTACTTAAATAAAAAATTAGTAACACCTCTAACTTGTATATTTACCTTTATCAGACGGCCTTCATTTTTATGTTCAGTAAATTATCCAATAAAATACACCTCTAGAGGCGGTTTCTTATCTTCATACCTTCGTTTTTTACTCGAAACTCGATTTTCCAAAAAAATTTTCACTCAATGTAATTTTTACTTATAATCAAAGATAAGACCCTCGAGCTAAAGCTCTCGGGATCATATCAGATTATAAGTAAAAATTACATTTCGTAAAAATTTGTCAGAAAATCGATTTCTTGTTAAAAACATCGGTATTACCGATAAGACGCCTCCTCTATCGGTATATTACTGTTGATAATTCACCTCACTTTTATTGAACCAATCAAAACGCTCATTTTCATAGCAACCACCTTGGTAACGGTCGTCTTACCCGATAAGACTACCGCTAGCTCGAAAAGACGCTTTCGAAAAGACGCTTGTAGCTTTTTTACTTAAATAAAAAATTAGTAACACCTCTAACTTGTATATTTACCTTTATCAGACGGCCTTCATTTTTATGTTCAGTAAATTATCCAATAAAATACACCTCTAGAGGCGGTTTCTTATCTTCATACCTTCGTTTTTCACTCGAAAATCGATTTTCCAAGAAAATTTTCACTCAATGTAATTTTTACTTATAATTAAAGATAAGACCCTCGAGCTAAAGCTCTCGGGATCATATCAGATTATAAGTAAAAATTACATCGTAAAAATTTGTCAGAAAATCGATTTCTTGTTAAAAACATCGGTATTACCGATAAGACGCCTCCTCTATCGGTGTATTACTGTTGAGAATACTTGTAATAGAAATTCTTATTTAAATATGTTAATAACTTTTTTTCTGATTATTTGGAACAGCTGCCATTAGATTACCTAAGTAACACGTACTTCCAGCAAGATGGCTGCCCAACCTATTTTGCTAGAGAAGTAAAGGAATGGCTTGATTTGGAATTTGGGCAAAAATGGATCAGTCGAAATGGTCCAGTTTTCTATGGCTCCCAAGAGGTCCCGACCTTACGTTGGCAGATATGTATTTGTGGGGCTGCTTAAAGTAGTTTAACTTATGCCAATCCACTGCCAAATGATAAGAACATTTTAAAACAAAGAATTATACAAGCTGTAGAAGCAATATACCTAGAGCAAGTGCGGAGGAGTTATGATTATCTTATAGCCCAACCGGAAAAATGCGTCCTTCAAGGTGGAGCGGCGTTTGAATAATTACTGTTATGCTATCTGATTTATGCCTGTATAATCGTGTATTGGTTTATGTTTACTGTATTTTGGTAATTGTTTTATTTTATATTGCGAAGTAATTTGGAATAAATAAATATGTATGCTTTGCGCCGTTGTTAACATTGCAAACTATTAATAGTTATTCATGTACCAAGGACGTTAAGCAGACCATAATGCCCGGAAAGCGAAACAACTAGCCCGAGGGCTTTTGGCCCGAGGAATAGTTTACGCCTGATGGGCATTAAGCTGGATTTATAAACTCGAAAAGTTGGCGAGGTTGAGGTTCAGTTGGTGTTGGAAATAGGAGTTTAATTTAAACTAAAGCGAACACTCAGTTATATTTATACACTCGTTCATGTTGTTCATGTAAAGCTCATGTAAGGTTCGAAAACTTCCCGGGTAGTTCGAGATAATCAATTTTTATGCTCGGAATTCGGAATATCTAACCTCACAACTTGACCATAACTTCAACCTCACCAACTTTTCGAGTTTATAAATCCACCTTTATAGTCTAGTAACGCCTGTGGTGTTACTTTATTTTTCATTAATTTTAAAATATAAATAGTTCAATTCCTGCATTTTTTTTTTTAACTATTTTTGCCAATTATTAGTATTTAGTGAGCTTTGATCGGTTGTCATAGAATAAGTTTGACGGTTGCTAAGGGTTGCTTGCGTCTTTTACGTTTTATAAACGAAAATATGGAAATTCCACAATAGATATTTACTTTATAAGTCCGGTAAATCAACTTTTACAGTATGAGGGAAATGTTTCGAGACGAGGCGACGAAGGAGCCGAGTCTGGAATTTTGAAACGAATACTGTAAAGGATTTACCGGACGAACGACGTACAACATTTTATTTCATACTGTTCTGTTGAAAATTATAATTATGTTTTGAAATTATAATGAAGTTTTATTCTGCGTCGTATATTTGAAAAGTGCTTATGTTTACTGGTGGAAACATTGTGTGTTTGACATTGATTAAACTAAAACTTACAAATTTCAGTCCGGTATAGAAATTTTACAGAACTAGTCCGGTAAAAAAATTTTACCGGACTTATTGCTGTAAAACCTTGTGTTTTGGACTAAATTCAAATATGTAAAGGTGTGTTTTACAATACAGTATGAAATAAAATATTTTAGAAAATGCTGAAAAGGCTAAGAAAAATTTATTACCGGCAAAGTCTAAAGCCCTGTACGACAAGGAGTATGAAACTTTTCTACATTGGAAACTAAAAAAACATTACAGTTATTACTGAAACAGTAATGATGGCTTACTTTCAGGAATTGGTATGTAACCCTTTTGCTCATTGATAATAACAATTTTTAATTATTTTTACTTTATTTTAGTCGGAAAAATATACCCCAAATAGCCTTTGGACAAAACATTCCCAGGTGAAGTCTGAACTTATAGTAAAGGAAAACATTCATATTTGAATACAGATTATTTTGTCAAAAAGACTGGAAATATCCAAATAATACTGTGGCATTGTATAAAAGTCATAGCTGAAACACTAAACCACTTTAAAAGGACCTAAATAAAAATTAAATAAATAGTGCACAGTGTTCGGTTCTAAAAGTTATTTACATGCTAAATGTAGTTAAAACACAATAACGTCTTGCACCAGTGGTAACGATTCAACAAACAGCTGAAGAAGTGATAAATAGACATAAGGGTATACTAGATAATGTTATATATTATATACCGTATAGAGCTATCACCTCACCGGACAAGCAAACGCTTTGGTGAATTGATAAAGCTTCTTCTCTAGAAATTCTACTCCAAAAGAATACATAGACATTACTACATTATATTTATTTACCATTTTTTTTTTAAACACGATATTTTTTTTTTAATTTTGTAAAGATTGTGGAAATAAATATTTTTGAATTTGAATTTGAATTTGAATTTGAAGATATTGTCAATTAATAGCATTTTTAAAAGTTAAATTGTAGGGATATCTTCCTAAAAACTCAAAAGTTTTGAAGGGTGAACAAGTTTTAACTTTTATCAAAAATGCGCCGAATAATACCTTACCTGCTGCATAAAGTGGTACTCGTAATGGGAGTTTTTGGCGGCCTAAGACGGAATGAGATGATAAAAATGACCATTGACGATATTGAGGATAAGGGGCCTGTTATGCTTGTCGAGGTATCAGAAACTAACACTGCTACGCCAAAAAATTTTACTACAATCGAAACAGACCAAACAGATGCCTTAAAATTGGTAAGACAGTATCTTGCATTAAGGCCAAAAGGAATTGAGGAACCCAGATTTTTACTTACATACCGAAATGGTAAATGCATAGCTATGTCTGTGGGTAAGAAAAGAATACACTACGACGTGTTCCTTTAATCATAGCAAAATTTCTTAATTTAGAAAACGCCAAGGAATATACAGGACATTGCCTACGTCGGACCTCGTCCACACTTCTTATCGAGGGTGGTACTTCCCATGCAACCCTTAAGCTACACGGAAAGTGGAGTACTAGCGTAGCGGAGGGTTATATAGAGGAAAGCGTCACGTCTAAAAACCGAATAGCAAAAATGATAGCTAGCTCTGTTATCGAAAAAGAAAATATGTTAATTATTGTTGAAATGGAGCAGGAATCCGCATGCACATCGAGAAACTCAGCAATCGAGTCGCAAAATTTCATAGTTGGTCCAGCTTCTTTCTTAGGAAAATTCAAAAATTACACATTTAACATAGGAAAAACAGAATAATATTATGTAAAAAGATTGTTAAAAATAAATAGAAATTTTGTTTAATATTTTCTTTAATAATAATTTTATCGGGCATTACGAAAATCACCGGGCATTATGAACTTTATCGCCCGCTAATATTTCCCATGATATTATGATGATGTTAAGTTTGTTTAGCAACCGTTTCTAAGGTGTAATAAGTAAATAATTGATAGATGAAAAATAATAGTTATTTATGGTACTAGTGTGTTATGTTGAAAATAACTCACGCGAGAAAGATTTATACCACGCGGCCGTCAGGCCGAGTGGTATAAATTCTCAAGTGACTTAGGAAACATAACACACGAGTGGCATACAATGTTTTATCCAACAAGTGGAAGAAATCGTCTTTTTATGAGATAATAATTAATAAGTTTCGTGATCAAATCAAAGCAGCTTGCGTCTCAGTACCCTATAAATGTCAGAATGACTTGACAGTGACTTTTTTACATTTTGGTCAAAGTTGGTTGATTGTTTGGTTGCCACGGGCATGATACATTGTTAGCAAATGTTTAAATAAATTTTGACACTTGTCAGTTTTCCCTGTAGAAAAGGGAAGTTTTTTTGAAGAAAAAGACCTATAGAAAATGGAGGAAACCGATGAAAATGACGTTCCTAAGGATATCCTTACGGAAGCACAAGAAGCAGCGATGCAGATTTTGCCAGAAAAGTCCCGAGATGCTTACGACAAGGAGTTCAAAATGTTTGAGTCTTGGATGAATTCACGGAAGATAAAAGGTATCGATGAAAATGTTCTATTGACTTATTTTTTACATTTGCAAAAAAAATTAGCCCCATCGTCGCTATGGACCAAATACTCGATACTTCGCTCGACTATTCACCTGTATAAAAAAAAAGACATTTCAAAATATGGCAAACTAACGAGCTTTTTGAAAAGCAAATCACAGGGATACAAACCAAAGAAGTCCAAGACATTAGAACGACGAGTACTTGTTGATGAAAGTGGCTTTGATAATGGGGATTAGCGGTGCTTGTAGATGCGATGAATTGGTCAATTTGAAAATAGAAACTATTCAAGACAAAGGGAAATATTTTCACGTAGTTTCGCCAGACACTAAAACCAAGAAATCGAGAAGTTTCACCATACTTGAAGAAGGATTTCCAGTCAACCCGATCAAATTGTGTAAAAAATACATGTCTTTGAGACCAAAGAATACTAGTTCTAGCCGCTTTTTTGTTTTTTACAAAAATGATAGGTGTGCCAGCCAGTGTGTGGGAATAAATACGTTGTCGAAGATACCATCAAGAATTGCAATGTTTTTTTAATTGGAGAAACCAGCGCTCTACACCGGTCACTGCCTGAGAAGGTCTTCGGCGATTCTTTTGCCAATGCAGGGGCTAACATGACTACTTTGAAGCGTCACGGAGGATGGAAGTCCTCGACGGTAGCAGAAGGATACTTAGAAGAATCGGTGCATAACAAAATACAAATTGCAGAAAAAATACAAGGTTCTAATGTGTCGGCGTCTTCTAGCACTATCAGCAGCTGTACCGATATTGGAGCGTCTGGTTCCAATGAACCAACGAATTTTACAATGACTTCAAATTCGAATAAACCGTTAGCGTTTTCCTTTAATTTCAATATCAATGTGAATTTGCTTGTAATAGTAATAAATAAATAGAATACTACTTTAAATATAAACGTGAGTTATGGATTATAACTCACTAGTGTGTTATTTTATAGTTTACTTGTCTAAAATGACATTGATAATGACAGTCATAACTGTCATGTGTTGGATAAAATATTTAAACGTCACTGACAATGACGTTTTGCTTCACACTGTAGTAATTCATTTCTGAGGTACCTAATCAAAGGTCATACTTAAAGGTATACAAAATCAAAGATACACCTACCAAACTTTTTAGTGAAATGCAAATTTACAGCAAAGATATGATTGCTATCCAAACTTAACAAAAACAATATCATAGAGGATGTAATGATTTGAAATAATTCTCTTAAATAGCATTTTGCTAAAAACTTTAGAATAAGAGTACTTTACTCTTGTAAAAAATTAGAATTTTTAACTCTTTGGACACTCTGCATACAATATATTTTATTTTCATCGACAATCGTATTTTCTCAGCAAGCAAAATTTCTTATAAAGAATGGCTTTTCCCAGAAAAATGAAATTTTTAATCCGTTTGCCCTTTTGTCTACCACATTGTCGGACATACTGTATAAATGTATTTATTAGATTGGTATTGGGGAGGGGCAAACTCATAGGATGAAGAGGAGCTTAAATCGACGTCTTAGCGCAAGCATTTTTTTCCATTAAACAAGGGTGCTTTTTCACGATAAAAACGTTAATTTAGTTTCGGTCAATTTCCATAATGTCAACACACTGATTCACTTAAACATTTTTACTCGGAATAAATCTTTGACCATGTAATAAAAAAGGGTAAAACTTATAATAAAAAAATGACAACTTTTAAATCAGTTACCAAAGTGTGACACTTTGGGCCCAACGAATTTGCTTTTGAATCAGTGCCGTGGCGGCTTGTGAATCTTTGCCGGAGGAACATAGGAAGCACTGATACCTATAGGTTTGTTCCAACACCCAATTTTTGTACCGTCCGAGAACCGCCACGAAACTGTTGGGATCGATTTTGTGCGCAGGCGTTAACATTTCATCGTTTCGTGACCTTACAAAAATGGACATGAGTTGGAACGGTTTTTGTACTGATTTGTGAACGTGGCGCACTCGGTGGCGCGGAAGCGTCTTTCTAAAACTAACCTTACTTTTAAATGTAAACATTATTGAAAATTGGAAGTTTGCGATACGGCAATTAAAAATGGAAAATTACTCAATTGTTGGTAAGTGACTAGGTACCTATTTAAATTTTAAATTTTGTAAATAATGCTTTTTTTTCTAAAAATACAAGACTATAAAAATACTAAATAGACTAATGCGCAAGTCAATCCAAACGATACTTGCTCTCGACCAAGTATCGAAATGACCGTACAGAAACCGATTCACGAACTATCCATAACAGTGTTGGAACGCCAACAAGGGTCGTTCGATAAACCATCACGGGTTCGTTGGAACGCTTTTTTCTTTCTGCGCATGAACCCAACGATACAATGTACGGTTTTCGGGGGTGTTGGAACAAACCTTATAATAACTTTACGGACACTTAAGGGAGAGCGCCCACCAGAGCAGTGAATTGCTTGAGGTGAAGTATCTGTGAAGCTTACCTGAAACGCACATCATGTGTGCTTGTAGTACGCGCACATCAAGACAGTGAAACAGGTCCTATTTTTCAGCAAGCATGCCGTGCGGCACTGCATAGTGAGGCAACTCGCTTCTTTCGCATGGCTTCTGTGGTACATGGTACGCTGCACTTCATATCAGTCTAATGCGCACCTCATATCTCTTCACTTGAAGTGAACGTGTACGCGCATACCAAAACAGTGTACGAATTGCATGCAGTGCGTAAAGAAGCAAAGGTTAATTGTCATTGTCAAAATGTCCTCGTCCAATTATAAAGATCTTTTAGCATTTTACATGATTCTACATGCTGTACGAATTCAATATAAAATTGTTGATCATCACGCACTTTTATTAAACTTGTAAACACTAAAATAATGATCAAGGGGTAAACCGCTTTGGAAATGTTAATGCCAATCAATATGGAACACTGCAAGATATAACCTAAAAAGCTTTAATTCGGCGCGCATCAATTAAAAATAGAACAGGTCCTATTTTTCAGCACGCATACTGTGCGGCACTGCATTCGCTCGGCCGCCGCGCGGCTTCTGTATGCATCATTGCATACAAAAGCATGATACGCTGCACTTTATTCCAACCGCGTGCGCACCTCATATCTTTTCACTTGAAGTGCACATGTTTGGTGGGCGCTCTGCCTTAGATATTGATATTTGACGCTTTTAAAATAGACGTTCGACAGATTAACAACTTGACATCTTTAAGGCAATAATAACCTGAAACCTTTACTTAATATCGAATTATCGAACATCACCAAAATTTATTAATAAGAATGAAATTCTCTTTACAATTTATTTACCTGTTGACGTAGCTATAATTTTCTTTGCTAGAATGCAGATAGCTTAGATAAATAAAAAAAATAAATAAATAGATAATTTGTTAAAAACAGAATTTTTAATATCTTTTCAGCAGTTACGTCCTCTAGCAGCAATCGTACAAAACAATTTCCAGCGTTTAGTCTTTGCCGGTATACCTTTAAAAAAAAATTTTAAAATCTTTGACTAATAATTGGTGAGATATGGTCGAGAGCCACCCTTATCTGAACTTCCGCTATGAAACAGAGTTGAAAATAGAACCATTTATGGTTACAGTGGCGGGTCGTTGTCATTTTTGTAACAGCAAACTTGACAGCAGCCCTCTGCCTAATATACAGGGTGAGTCGGGAGGATCAAACCAAACTACAGGAGTGTATTATACACGTTAGAACAATGTGAAAAACCTCATATGTTCTTATCCGATTATCATTGTCCCACTTCTCTGGAGAACCAGAGGTTGCAGGTTCGAGTGCCGTTCGAGGGCTGACTTTTTTCAGAATATTCTACCCTTGTCTATGATGCCACTAACATCCAACTTAATTTTAATATTTCAAACGCAAAAGTCACTTGTTTATATGTGGTAATTTTTCATTTTTTTACAGGACGTTTAAAGCTCAAGGAAGAGAAGTTCAAAGATCTGCAGGATCTTAAGGTTTTTTGCTCCCCAGAGGCCAAAACATTTTTCGATCAGTTGCCACATTAATGAATTTATGTAGTGTGTATATAATTTTTTTCAATAAAATGTATTAAAAAATAAACTATAATAGCAAAACAGGGGAAAAACTTGATAAGTCCATTTATTTTTTCTTATACCAAAGGAGTTTAAGAATTTTACAAATTTTTCCATAATTAAGCAACTAATAATTAATCTGAATTAAACGAATTAATACCAAAAATGAACACAGTTTTTTTATAAACTAATAAAAAGGACGTTATAAACTTAAAAAACACCATACTGTAAAAAACGCAAAATGTGACTTATCAGGTTTTTCCCCTGTGGTCTTCATTTGTTTTCAAGTTATAGCGTAATTAAAAATTTTTATCTAGCATTCCACTTGTATCCAAATTTTCGCATAATCAGAGTATGCCATGTTTGAGACTCAAAAACATTCAATAACTTTGTTGTTTTGACAATGTGTCATTGTACTTTGACAGTAATTGAATGTTTATTTTCAAGTTTGAATGGTTAGAGCGCTACAAGATGTCAAACACCTATTCAAATTTAGAATGTGAAAATATGGTGTTTGTTTATGGTTTCTGTAATGGAAGTACTACAGCTGCTGTTGAAAAATATCGTCAAGGGTTTCCAGATTGGAGATATTCTAATAGAAACGTAGTTATTAGAGTTGTTAACAAAGTGTGTGAGACCGGTAAGCTTCCCAGTGCTAACACAACGTGTGAACGATCTACTCGACACGGTTTAGAAGCAGGCTCACGAAGAATTGGTACTCAGTTGGGCGTTACACAGAAAAAGAGTAATAAATACACTCCAAGAGCAAGGCCTATATCCATACCATGTACAGAGAGTACATCACCTAAAACCGGAAGATTATGCTAAACGAATGGAATTTTGTCGGTGGACAAATAATAATCATCGTGCATACTTTTTAGGGATGAAGCAACATTTACCCGTGAGGGTATTAATAATACTCGTAACTCTCATATGCATGGTCAATCAAAAATCTCCACGCAACAGTCGAAAGTAATTTTCGACATAAGTTCTTGGTAAACATTTGGTGTGGTATGCTCGATAGTTATTTAATTGGCCTTTTCATTTTAAAGAATGGACTCGCAGGAGACTACTACTTTAATTTTGTACAAAATCAATAACAAGGACCACTAGAAGATGTTCCGGTAAACATCAGAATGTAAGTGTACCAGCACGATGAAGCTTCTGCACATTTCGCTCGTCAGGTCAAGCGACATTTGGATAAAAGATTTCTAGGACCTTGGATTGGTCGCAGTAGTCTTATTAATTGGCCTCCAATATCTCCAGACCTCGCAGCACTATAGATTATTGTTTATGGGGTTGGTTTAAAAATATAGTGTGTAAAGTAAAAGTGGATACTCAGGATGCATTAATTCGGCGTGTTAGAAATACTGCAGCTAATATGAAAGAAGAAAGACATGAAGCTATTAGGAGAGCAACGTAGAGGAAGCAGAAAATGTTTAGAGGTCAATGGCGGCATTTTTGAACATGTATTGAAAGAACGCCGTGATTAAAAAAATGTTAATGTATGAAATTTTGTTTATTTGTTATTATGCTATAACTTGGAAACAAATGAGAATCGAATAAGAACATATGTGGTTTTTCACATTGTTTTCGCGTGTATAATAGTAGTTTGCTCCGTTCCTTCCGACTCACCCTGTATAAATAATAAAATTATCTCGTAGTTGATAATATGTATGGATCCTGTCTGGATACGCCCGATAGTCGACAAATTTGCAACGGGAAGGACAAATTCAAATAAAAACTTTTCGTTGAACTCTTCTCTTATTTTTCAATACAAAAACTAAAACAGAATACTGTTATTCTTTGACTCTGTGTGTAAATATCTGAAATTATGCTTTAACAAAATGATTGTTTCCATGAAAAGGATTATTTTTTTTATTAGATATAACAGTTTCTGATAGCTTTTTGTTTCTAATTGCCATATTGTAAAATTCTTTACAGGTTAAATGAAAATTTTACATGACCAACCAGGAGCCTGTATCTGCTATCGCTCCAGGCTGCGTTGCATGGAGAAAAAATTCTTTCAGAGTCATTATTTAAACTGTATATTGGGAAAACAAATTTTATTACTGTAAAAAAATGTATTATTTTGGCATTAGCTGTGGAGATGTTATTCCATTTCTGGATAACATATTCTGCAGGTAAAACGCATGCCTTGTCAAGGGTAGGTTTTAATATACAAAATTCTTCATACAAATAATCAAAATTAATGTTAATGCATAAGTCAGTTACGAACTCCATAACTGAATCAAATTTAGAAGGACTTTTCAGAGAAAAAACATAAAATTTTGAAAACAAATTATTTTCTGAAAAATTATATCAGACTTAAGAGCGCAGTTAAATCTCTCAGAATCACACACAAAATCCTCGAAATGTGTAAGTTCTCTATATTATTCGTAGATGACGGTAGGCGTATAATTAGAGAAATATATTTGCAAAATTAAATTTGAGATCTGCAATTCACCCACCAAACTACTTTATTAGTTTGTTAATATAAGTCTCTTTGACAATTGTACTATGTATTTGTACTAAAGTAAATTATACGAAAGAAAATTTTGACGAGTAGTTGACTTACATAATGATATAATGACCTGATGAATGAGGTGCACTTTTTAATTCATTTGCTATACAGGGCATCAAAAAAGGCTGAAACATTGCAAATATTATATTATTACATATCGACGCGGGACGTGCAATATCTCAGATTTTTTAAGTAAAGTTAAATATAGACTTAGGCTCGGTATATCCATGTCCTGCGGTTTCCACGAAGTTCCTCAGAATTATGTTTTTACCTAGGATGGAAAAACCTGCATTTTTGCATTGTTTCTGATACCCTCGTAATTTTACAAAAGCTTAGTTGGTTCCGTCCCAATTACTATTTTGTTATTATATTATATTATAATTTTATATAACAACGGTGAGATAATCCCTGTACCTACTGGAGTAAATGTATGGATTCTAAAAACCAATTTAATACGGCATCTATTCTGAAAAAGGCCAGTTTTTTTGAATATACGATATTGGCCGAAAAATAAAATTAACATTTTCTGGATAAAAATAATTGATTTAGCCTCTCATTTTTTTATACATATTATATGCTTCATACATATGTATCTACTCGTGGTACGTATGTTGTATATAAGCTAAATAAAAATACATATATCACAACTTTGGTTCCCAATATTAAACCAACAGAAGTAAAGAAATTATTATTATTTTGGAATATCTCTTGACAACATCAACCATCGGTTTCTTTTAAACAAATCTTGCCTATACCTTCCTCGGTATATGCACCCAAAAACGCATTTAGCATAATAGGATATAGGTAAAGACAGCCCTTCGCAAAATAGCGGATAGAAGTATTAAATGAAAAAGCGTTTTGTGAGCCAATTTAATAAAATTATTGAGTTTACTGTTTAGAATTTTTTTTATAAGATTCTTTACAATCCTACCACTGTCCGTATAAAAATTAATGAGATTGCGACCCGCTTTCATGAATTCTCGCATATCTCTCGAGTATGTAAAGCAAGTCCAAACTAATTTTTAACAAACGTAATAAGAATCATTGGTGCCGCTAGGAAAAATCCTGAGAAGGAGGGCATAACTTTCAATTAAAGTTATCCATAATGATAAAAGTGGACTAGACCACCAAAACGAATGGATTCAAAAATACTGATAACAAAAAGTTAAAAAATCCATGGCAAAGTTCTATTTTCTTCTTCTATTTATAGAGTGAAATCATTCCCCCTCTCCCTGGCGCTATGAAAGTAATACTCAGAACAAAATTACAGTAGATTTAAGAAGTAGTCCATGGTCTGTGGTTATGTATTTTAAAGGGAAATGAAAGTCTGTCTTTACCACCAAAATTTTTTTTAATATTAACTACATTACTCTGCTAGTACTTAGAGTGTCTTACTGTTTACAGTTTTTAACTGATGATCAAATATTACCAAATTAATATGTTCTACCTTCTCAAGAGAAAAAAGAGAAAAGCCTCACCTTTGTTGAGTGACTGAGAAATAAGGACAAAATTAAAAAAACGAACTAAAACCTAAATATAACATAAAACAAACCTTTAGTACTATCTTACATCTAAAAATGTTACATTAAAAATTAAAAATTAACCCACCTTAATTAAAAAGTCTATTCCACAAAGAATACCACCACAAATTCAAAATCATAATCCTTTTCTCTCAATAATATATGTAATGAAAATAAATAAAATCATTTCTCTACTAGCATGTGTCAAGAGTAAAAACAAACTTGTTTAAAACCTACTTCTCCTACTGTTTACAGTTATTGGCTTACGTCAAATAAATATAAAACCTCTACACTCGATACTCAACAAGTGTATCAATTAACCCCTTATTCTTAACCATCTGTGTAGCCAAAGGGACGTTCCCAGTCAAGTCCATGGGCAGGCATACACATTCATTGAACCATCCACTACTGTGTTTTAACTTGTTTATATTACAATTATATAGAGTTGCTGATGATGATCTTTTCTAAGGTCGAAACTAGTCCGACTCAATTTTCAAACTTATATTGAACATCTAACTCATATGGTGAATCCCTCCCATATATATGCCCTCGATACCCAAATCTAGGGTGTATTGTAGTTAATATTAAAAAAATTTTGGTGGTAAAGACAGACTTTCATTTCCCTTTAAAATTACAGTAGATAGATATAGTTATTTCAAATTTATAAACTTCTCTATAAATTTCAGCATTTAGGTAAGTACCTACTTTAACGAAATGAGACAGTTTAACTGTAGTTAAATACTGACTAGAACGTAGGTAATTCTTGTTTTAAATTATGAGGCAGATTGTTTGTTTTAGAACTATTCCTAATTAATAGGACGTTTTAAAGTTTTAAGTTAGGGAGATAATTGGCGTCCCAAAACTAACATTTTTATTAAAAAGTCTGCTTCAAATTAATCAAGCGTCTACAGTGTTAAACTAAATAAGTTTTGTTATAACAGTTTTTAAACCAAAATATTACATAATAAAGCGATTATACAAAAGAGGCATGCAAAATTAACCGAGCAAACAAAATCTTGTTAAAATTCAACCTTGTATAGCTTTTTTGCATCAATTTCAATAATTTTTTCGTCAAGTTGTTTATTGGAAAACACAAACTTAAAATAAGTTTGTGTACAAAGTTGTCCCTTATCCTTTCCGTCAGACCCAATCCTTGGACGCGTTTCGCCGTTTACGGCTCTTCAGCAAGGCTCCGGGTCTGACGGAAAGGTAAGGGTAGGTAAGATGTAGCCACGTGCTGCAACTCTCATTCGTTAAGTTGTTTATTGTTATCATTCCAGACTATCAATTTAGCAAATAGTTTGACCATAATTGTTCTAACACAGGTTTTAACTTATCAGTGGCGAATCCAGAGGCTCTGGGGGGGGGGGGGATTAGACTTGATTTTTACTTTTGGGTAATTCTATTACGAAGAAAATTCAGTTTTTTCTACTATACTGGCAAAATCTATGAATTCTGAGTTTCTAGGGGAGGGGAAATCCCCCCCCCCCCCGTGGATCTTTTTGAACCCCTTTGGAAGAACTTGACTACTGAATGTGTACTCGTACGAGATTTCGATGCCTCATTTTGTTTTAACACTTATTTTTTTTATTCAATCAGTCTGTACGGTCGTTCTTTATTGGTGCGTCATTACTTCCACGTGACTAAAACCTTATGAATCTAATCAAAATTACGAGACTCAAAAAGTCAAAACAAAGTCTAAGTTCATAAACGTCAAAACTTTCGTGGCTACCGTTCGGACTCAATGATGATAGCAAATGTTCATAATTACACGAAAGAACGATAAAAATGGCTCTGAAAAGAACAGTTTAAAGGTTTTAATCGAATTGCAAGACACAGACACGTTTAAAAACAAATTAAAGTTGACAGATCGAAACGATGACTTTGACGTAAATAGGCAACTCTCCAAATATCCTTGGTCTCTGTCTACAACGTTACTTTGAATTCGAGACGTATTGCTCAACCAATTGTCTCTTGATCGTTTATCCATGACGCATCGGCAAAGAACCACCGTATCTGTATTTTTAAAGAAACGCATTTTTAAGGAAAACTATGCGATTCGTAACCATAAACAATTTAATTAAAAAAATTATAGTGATTGGTAGTTAAAAATTGGTACCAAAATCGAGTATTTCCTCCCCGGGCTTAAATAACAGCTCTCATCCTTTCTGACATAGACTGAATCAAACCAGCAACTGAGTCTCGGGGTATTTGCTCCCACTCGTTTACCAGCGTTTGTCCCAACGCAACCACAGTTTGAAATTTTACATAGTTCTGCCCAAGATTTCTTCCTAATTTGTCCTACATATGCTCTGTAGGGTTAAGATCCGGACTCCTTGGCGGCCAGTTTAGTACTTGATTACCAACATCGTTGAGGCATTGCCTAGTTATTCTGGCTATGTGCAATCGAGCATTATCTTGCATTAGGGGAAGATGTTCTATAAAGGGCATATAAGGAACAACATGCTGTTCCAAACACTGCTCAATATACCTGTTAGCATTAAGGTTCCCTTCCTGTAGCTAAATAAAACTCTCCTGCATAAAGAACATTTCGCCAGTCGCCCATATTCCGATCTGCATGATTTTGAGAAAACTCCAAGCGCTGCCTTCGATGTATCCAATAGAGGACCTGTCGCAGGTAAATAAGATGATATATAGGCTTTGTTCCTTCAACCTTCGGTGTACGGTATCAGGTGAAATTACGGTACTATTCGTAACTATCCATAACTGTTCTTTCTCGAAGTACTTGAAGTCTCAGAGAACGATTTTCAACTGCCTTTGTTGCTTTCCGTTTTACCCGCTTCTTGAGTACGAAACAGTTTCTATGAATATTTCTATCGTATCGGATACTGTATTGCGTGGAACGCTAAGCCTGTCTGCGATAGTGAATAGCAGTTAAAACACTTTCGCGGAAGGGTTCGAAACACAAAATACCTATAGTCAATCTTTAATTGGAGCGAAGCAGTAAATGACCATTAAATATACAAGACGCAGACCGGGGTATTAAGAACAATTTAACCACCGTTCCTTAAAATCTATTATGTTTACATTAAAGGATCCAAATAATGAAAATTCTTTAGGTAGGTCCATCGTGATTTTATGTCAAGCTATTGTTATATTTGAGGATTTACCCTTGGCCAAGTAAGCGTGTAATGGGGAACTTTTTAAATTAAAAATCTTTAACATGCCTACTCTCCTAAAATTGTATTATATTATATTCGTAGGTATTTATAACATATGAAAACATTTAAAAAATCGTATTAACTAATAAATAATAATGGGTGGTACTATTTTACATACTATAATTACAAAAACAAGATACAATACAGAATCTTACAAACAAAGCATTTTCAAAAATAGCCTTATTAAAGAGTCTTTTTAAATCCACCATTTTATAGGTCGTGTTTTTCCTGGCGATCTGCCATTATTTGAGCCCATAAGTCTGAATCCACATGCATGCCGTGATCACGGACATTCGTATGCGTATAACGGATAGGTGAATTTGACATCATCCGAATGGAGACGCGTGATACGGACGTAACTGAGTTAATACAAACATGAAAACTATGTCAAATAAAAAATGCCAGATAGTCGCATCTATTCCTAATATCAAATTTGTTACATAATCTCAGCACAAATACCAAAGAAACACGACTTAAAACTCTCCACTCAACAGATATTTTAGTATTCTAACCAAACATCTTAAATCAACTTTTGTCCATGATGACCTTGATGGGCTGTCAGCTCCCTAAACAGATGTTTGATTGGCTATTGATGATCACGTGGTAACAATGCATCCGTGATCACGGATGCATGTGGATTCAGACTATAGGTTTAATCGGATTTAATTCGCAGTGGTAAGGAGAGGGAGTCTAAGCGCAGATATTTCTCGTAACTTTGCCATTTCATCGACTACATATTTTTTGAATGCATTTTTATGTAAATTGGCTAGCGGATGCGGATGCTTCTTAAGTAATTTCTTCTCCAACAGACGATATCGCTTCTGTCTATTAAAATCGATTACCTATTATGTTTTCTCCACCGAAAACCCATTTTTATAAATACTTTCCAAAGCGAATTTCTACACATAAATGGGTAGTCCTGGTATTCTCGGATTGAGGACAAAATTTTGTCCAGCGTGGGAATGTCTTTTTTTAAAAAGAAATGATTAACTTTTGGCCTTATTCTCTGCATTAAAACGTCATCACGCTCAAGTCAAGTTTTGGTCGTCCTGGAGAAGTTTTTGGAGGTTTGACGCCAACACTTTTTTCTTCTTTTAAAACTTTATAACTGTTGTTTTTCCAACGTTAAGCATATCTGCTGTGAATTGCACTGCATTGTCAACACTCAAATCCGCATTCTTACTTTTAATATCAATCAATCAATCAATCAATGTGCTTTATTATCAAAAAACGTTGTTTTACTGACAAAGCTTACTACAGGCTAACACTAAACTAAATTTACAATTTTAATTTAATTTAAAATCGAGGCTAAAATAGAATAAAATAAACTAATATAAGTCATGTACACAACAGGTCAAAAGGTCAAAGGGATAAGCATATCAATAATATCAGGATTACAAGTAAAATAAAATAAAATAAAATAAAATAAATGATGACATAAAGTTAATACGGCACAAGAACTTGAACATGACAAAATAAAAAAAAAACAAAACAAAAACCTACAAACTATTCTGGTAGTACTCCTCCAAACTGTAATAGGCCGCTCGAACTAAGCAGCTCTTCACTGTTCTGCGAAATTGAACATACTCCAAAGATCTTAATTCTAGACTCAAGTGATTAAAGATTTTCTTACTTTCGTAAAAGACAGAGCACTTGGTAAGAGTCAATCTAGGGATCGGGAGCCGGATAAGCATATTTTGGTTTTGACGGGTATTATGGCTATTCTGTGAGCTATTCTGTATAGCCTCTCTAGGATATTTGCGATGTATCAGGCAAACCGTTTCCAAAATGAATAAACTAACTACTGTTAAAATTTCGTGTTTGATGAATAATGGTTTGCAGTGATGATTTGCAGTGATCCCGATATGTAACTTTACACATGTACCTAAGCGCTCTTTTTTGAATAAGAAATACAGAATAAAATAGTTTTTGATTACAGAAGCCCCAGAACGCGATTCCATACCTCAGATGAGACTCAAACAAAGAGTGGTACATCATCCTCGCTACAGAACACCCGAGCTCTATCGTTGCCACCCGAATTGCAAAGCAGCTAGACGACAACTTTTTGTTAAGCTCTATAATATGATTTTCAAATTTGAGCTTGGTGTCCATGAAAATTCCTAGAAATTTAATAATGGATTTATTTTCCACTAGTTGATCATTTACGTAAAGATCGCTGAAGCTAAAGCCGAAAGATAGTATATTAGTCTTATTAATATTAAAACACAAAGAGTTAGAATCGCACCACTCCTTAACCTTCCGTAGATCGTTACTGACCATATCCTTCAAAATCCCGGTGTCCTTTGAGTGCCATAAAAGTGCGGTGTCATCAGCAAATAGCGTAAAGTTGCCCTGTATGTCCAGTCGTGTCAGATCATTGATATACAACAGAAATAAGATTGGACCAAGCACAGAACCCTGTGGTACACCCAGTTTCACATGTAAAGAACGCGAGCAACTCCCATCAACCATTACAACCTGTGATCTATCAGACAGATACGACGAAAACCACTCAAGCGCCACATCCCGGACTCCATAATGCTGCAGCTTTCGCAGCAGTACTCCGTGACTCACACAATCAAAGGCTTTCGAAAAGTCACAGAATACTGCTGCGAGAGCATCGCCATCATTGATATTGATAAAAACATCTTCCAATAGAGAAAATATAGCATCACTGGTATTTTTTGATGCTTGAAAGCCAAATTGACGTGATGTTATAATGTTATTGGTCGTAAAGAAATGTATTAGCCTGGATTTTATTAGCTTTTCAATAACCTTGGAAATGGTTGCTAAGAGCGATATGGGTCGGTAGTTTGAAGGATCCTCAGAATTTCCTCCCTTATACAACGGAATCACGACAGCCTTCTTCAAGCACGACGGAAACTCTCCCCGCAAGAAAGAAATATTTATGGAGTCCACAAGGGCATTTAATGCAATTTCAGGGAGGTTCTCTAAAATTTTGACAGAAATCCCATCGGATCCAGCCGAATGCTTATTCTTTATTTGCATAAAGGTCTCACACAATTCCACAATATTTGTAGGAGTAAAATAAAAACTCTGTGGAATCCATATAATACTTCACTGAGATAATCAAGAGGGTCTGCTTGACAAGGCAAATGGGATGTTAATTTATGGGCCACAGAGCAGTAAAATTGATTTAATGCATTTGGATTCAAGGTCACAGAAGGTTGGAGAGAAGAAGTGTTGCCTCGTAAGTTGTTAATTATATTTCATTGCTCTTTAGACTTGTTCCCCGCCCTCGAAATTCTCTGGCTATAATACTGTTCTTTAGCATGCCTCAGAACCTGCCTATAGACGCGTCTATAGCTATTAAAATAGTTAACGAAGAAAATATTAGTTGAATGAAATTTTCTTAAGGTATGGAGGGCCCTCAGATTCACTGAGGAGTTCTTAATACCCCGAGTAATCCAAGGTTTCCTTTTCTTGGGTTTTACTTTCTTTAAAGGAAAGCACCTATTAAAGGCATAACGAGTCTTCCCATAAAAAGTGGTCAATGGATCCGAGGACTCGACAATACGGTCCCAAGTCGTTAAGGCACATTGTTCCCGAAAACGGTCAAAGTTTCCCGCACTGAATATTCATCCCATCCTTGGTCGCTTCTTAACTCGATGGCTTCCATAAGGAAAATAGTTCTGGATAGCCTCGTGGTCCGAGAGTCCAGAAGGCACTATATCGCAATCCAGGTCAACGTCAAAATTTGTGCAAACATAATCAATTAGAGTAGCAGAATGATGGGTAATACGGGTGGGTTCGGACACATGCATTTTTAGGTTAAAATAATTAAATATATTGCTCAGCGACTGAGTAAACAGAGATTCTTCATCGCTAAAATTGATATTTAAATCCCCCGCCAATACTATTCCACAGTGCAATGAAAGCTGGGAGAGAAGGTGCTCCAATCTATCCAAAAATATGGCCACGTCAGAGCTCGGGGGTCTATACATACACACAAGGTATAATTTAATTTTTGTGTCAAAGATGATCGAAAACTCAAACTCCCTCTCCACTATCAAACACTCAAATCGGTCTACAACAATGAGTGAAAACTGTTCACAGGTATCTCTATTAACAAGAATCGTAACAGTTTAGAATTATTTTTTTTTTATTTACTGTACATGGACCGACTCTAGGGCGTTTAGGCAATTGTTGAAAATTCTCAATATTTAATTAAAAAAACACTTGATCGAAACAGCCGAAGATACAGTCAATCTTGTTGAACAGCTCCTTACTTCTAATAACGTCAATATTATCAAGAAACAGGAAATAATCGACTGTCTTTTAGTCTGTCTTCAACAGAATTATTTTGAATTTAATAATAATTTTTATATCAGTAACAACGGTCTTATCATGGGTAACCCTCTCAGCCCCTTTATTAGCCGAAATATTCATGAACTCTCTAGAAAGTAAGATTAGCCAACACCCTCTTTTTAAACAATGTCTCTACTGGCATAGGTATGTCGATGATGTTATAACATGTTTTCTCGGTACTGATAGACAACTTATAGTATTTCTTGATTACATCAATAGCTTACACCCTAATATTAATTTTACAATAGAACAAGAAAACAATTATTCCATTAATTTTTTGGATCTTACCATTAAGAGGGAAAATAATAAACACGTTTTCTCAGTCTTTCACAAACCATCTCATACAGACACTACCATTCATAATTCTTCGTGCCACCCAGTACAACACAAATTAGCTGCTTTCCATAGTATGATCCATAGACTAGTGTTCCTTCCTTTAAATAAATTCGATTTTCACAAAGAACTAAACCTAATTAAACAAATTGCTATCAATAATGGTCACTCAACTAAGTTAATAACAAAAATTCTAAAGAAAAAATCATATAAAAAGGCTATTGATCTAGTTTTTCCTAATATAAAAAACACCCCTAACCAATACAAACTGCTTACCTTCATCGGCCAACCTAGTTTAACCGTTGGCAAATTCTTAAATAGTCTTAACATCAACATTGCATATAAAACTAACAATTCTTTAAGCAAGTTCATTAAAAATAACAAAAGCAAAACTGACAAGAATAAAAATTCAGGTGTCTATAAATTAACTTGTTACGATTGTCCTAAAACGTACATAGGTCAAACCGGTAGAAATTTCAACACGAGATTAAAAGAACACTATAATAGCTATGCCAAAAACAAAAAAGACTCTAATTACTCCCATCATTTACTAGAAAACCAGCACAATTTCGATAAAAATTTTAAAATTTTACATATAGAAAATAAAGGCGCAAAACTCAACTTTTTAGAACCTTTAGAAATAAACAAGCTTAAAAATTCCAACCTATTACTTAATGACCAAATAAATCTTAACAATTCTCCTTTGTTAAATTTATTCAATTAACCAACTGTATACCCTTTTTATAACCATTTCTGTATTAAATCTCTAGTATCTTTGTATTCAATAATGTTATTTAGATTTGTAATAATTATTTACCGTAAAAACCCATATTTATTACTACTCTACCAATTTACCTGTCTTTAATTACCTTTTACTTTAAACCTCAATTTTGTATCATTCACACACTTTATTCTGAAGAAGCTACTGTGTAGCGAAACATGTCAATTTATTTGATGTAATACAGTGGAAATTTACCAGTAAAACTCCTGTTTTTCTGTTTACCCGTAATTGTTTACCCGTAATTAAAAAAAACACTGTCAATTCACACTTTGACTAGTTTCTCTGAGAAACAAACACCCAAGGTAGGTATGTATAGATATAAATAGGTGTATTATTCCAATAGAGGCACCCATAGAGGCATAACAACTACATAATTCTCAAACAGGTAACCAGGATTAGGTACAAAAAAAAGGAATAGAATGATTAGAGCAGAGACGGAATAAGTATATAGACTCTAATTAGTTTTGATAAAATTGCTTTCTTAAACTTAAACTTGTCATTTGTCATAACAGACAAAGCCAACTTAAAAAAATTACTTGTTTATGGTTACGAATCGTATAGCTTTCTTTAAAAATGCGTTTTTTCTTTAAGAATATAGTTATTTTTTGATTCATATAAAAAAAATAACGGTTCAGAAAAGATGAAGTTTAAAAATCTTGTACGAATACACATTATTCAGAAGTTAAATTTTTGCACAGAGTGTTCAGGGTGTCGCTGGAAGCCAATGTATCGGTTCAGCCTACCGAAAGCCGAAAATTCAAAAAACACAAACTTATAATAAGTTCGTGCATAGAATTGTCCCTTATCCTTTCCGCCAGACCCAATCCTTGAACGCGTTTCGCCGTTTACGGCTCTTCAGCAAGGCTCCGGGTCTGACGAAAATGTAAGGGACCTCAAAGTGTTTTCACACAGAAATGCAAATAACCAAATGAGAATTGCAGCACGTGGCTACATTCTATGCACGAACTTATTATAAGTTTGTGTTTTTTGAATTTTCGGCTTTCGGTAGGCTGAACCGATACATTGGCTTCCAGCGACACCCAACGTAGTTTGCCCGCGATGGGCCGCCTTGCCAGCGTTTGAACCTATATGGATTCTCGCTGTCCTGGTTGGGTTGATACGTGTGGTTGCCACGAGATGTAGCCACGTGCTGCAATTCTCATTTGGTTATTAGCGTTTTAATTAGCCAATAATTAATATATACAAGGAGATGAGAAAGTAAAATCTTTACATAACAACTAATGTTAAACTTTCACTTGTTTTCGTGAAAACGACAAAAAACAATCATTCCCGCTAAAATAAGATAAAATTGCGATAAAATACGCTGGTAACGTTATTCTATTGAATAGTTAATAAGAAACAATAAAGAAAAAACTTAAAATATGACTTTAAACATTGTTCTAAACTTTGTCCGTTAGTGTAAACACAAGTTTAAATCTTTGCACCAATTTACCATTTACGTTGTCCGTATTGAAATATTGAGTCAAATTGAATTAGAGCCATTACGTTTAAGTGTTTAAGCGTCCAGCTCATTTACAAAGTTCTTAAGATAGCCCCACAAAAACTAATCCAAGGGATTTAGATCGGACGATTTTGTGAGTAATCTTATTGGTCCTGCATTGGCAATACTTACATTGACTTCTAAAAACAGCATTCAAATAATTGGAAATAATAAGGCCATTATGTGGAGCAGTGCCATCTTGGTGCATACTGCATACAAAATATTGCTGCTAACTATAAAAAAATTATGCAGGACACCTTTTCATCCTGAATAATCATAAACATTACTTGAATACTGATTTTCCTAGAGTTATGGCAGTTTACGATCTCAGTATAATGTCCGTGTATTTTTAGACGCATAAACTTTGGGTAAATGCTATTCAAAATCCATTACTCTGTTACAAAGACAATATTGGCATTTAAAAAATCTTATCGAGTTTGTCAAACACATTTTGGATATGACCAAAAAATTGAGCATGGCAGAAGAGGATCCTATTTAAAGCTGAACGATGTTCCTATGTTAATTCTTTACAGCACAATCCTAATTAAAACTTGCCTTGTTATTATATTAATTTATGTAAATATCTAATATTACTAAATCCATATCAGAAACGTTCAGCAGTAAAAGCGATGTTAGGAAAATTCTCGCGAAAATCGTCTATGCACAAACGCTGATTATATGACCACTCACCATTTACTCTGACCCTGTTGTTGAACCATTGCTACTGATTTAGAAACAGTAAATTATTGACAACTAACTTTTAATAATAAAATGCTAAATTCGAGAAAACAAAACTTGCAAGACCAACTCCGATGTTATGAGTAGGTACTAGTAAGTAGAACCAAAAAAATTGATGAATAAGAAGTCGTTATAACCTAAATGAAAGCTTGTTATAACTTGCATCAAACTCTTATCAGTAATTTAATGTACAGGGCAGGGTAAAAAACATTCAAAGAAATTAAGTTGTTCCATAATAATTTCTATTTAAAAAACTTTTGGAGGACACCCCGTATGCCCTTTTAAAGGTCTTGGTAAAACCTACAATTTAGCATGTCACACAAAAATGAAGCAATGAAATACGGGCATTGGTAGTTTTAAGTGGCGGACAATGTATTTCCTATCACAATTTCTAAATATTACCAAACTCTCCAAATTAAAATTACATATTACACATTTTAACGAACATATTCCGCGTTTCATCATATGCTGACAATACACATTTATGGCCCTCACGCCCAAAAATGCTTTATTTCGGAAATATAACAGATTTTACGACTTACATTAGAATTTGGAATTTTATAGTAGATTCAAAATGACAATAATAGTCCAAGTAATGGTGGATACATTGTAGATGACTTTTATACAATGTACGAGATGTTTTATTTAACTATTTGTACTTTTTTGTTATCTGTTTCAATACCTAATTATGACTTATTTTCTTAGAACCGGAGGCTTTAAAGCAATTCTTACAGAATATAAGAAAATCTCAAAGAGTAAGGCATGACTGTTAATATTAAATATATCTGCTAGCTGCTGCCATTGTAAGATAAAATTACTCTTCAATTATGCAGCTGAAACTTAATATGGTATTCTCAGCTTGGGCTTTATATTTTGAAACTACGCTACGAAGCTGCCTGTAGTAGCCGTAATTTATGTATTATTTAGAAGGATATTCAATATTTATCATTTTACAGGGACAGCTGTCGAAAAGAAATCAGTTCTACAGATGGCGCACCCTATATGTTTTTAAAGCATAGTCTATCTTCGCGTTGTTGAAACAAAAAAAAATATTCAGCAAATCCGATTTGCTCAATATCATGTAGATGATTTTTTGCGAGGAAGTCAAACTTAAACTTGAAATATACAGGGTGCCCATTTGTGTGACAAAGTAATATACAGGGTGTCTCTAAAAGGTCTGCACAAAATCTGATTACATATTCGTGAGGCCAAAATAAGGCGATTTAAAGCAACTTACCTTAGTCCGAAATTGCTCCGCCTCCGAGTTACAGGACGGTAAAGTTAAAAAATAAAAATCGAATTTTTTAAAATTAATGAACATTTTTTAACGTATTACTTTAAAACTTGGTATCCGGGGGTTTTTTGGGATGCGAAACCTGAATACGGACACCTTTTCACTGTGGCCATTAGAGGGCGCTTCACAATTCACTTCTTATGGTTTAGAATGGCCATAACTTTTTTATCAGTGTAGTTTTTTCCATTTTTTGTAAGGGAACTAATTTTTTGAACATTTTGAAACAAGAAAGGTACTCTTGTGATAATCCGCTAAAGTAAGCCGCTTTTGAGATATTTCGGATTTTAGTGTTCGATGACGCACCGGAATATTTAAATTATTCTGAATAAAAAATGTTTGCTGTTATCTTTGAGGATGAAATGTGCTCAGTGAATTAGCAGTGGAAAATGTATTTTTTTTAGATACTTTTTCGGAGTGTCACATCCAAAAATCCTCCCGTTTGATGAACACCTTTAAAATTTTTTTTTAAATGCAAACATTTTTCGTATTTTAAGAATTTTTGCTATTAGTCTATGTTGTTTACAGTAAGTGTTTCAGTAAGAATTTGCCAATGCGAGAATAAATAAGGTGTTTGAAACGTGTTAGTTAAATTTTAAATTGACTGTAAAGATGACTGAAGGATACAGTTCTGCAGAAATGACGGATATGCTATTGGTTCTTGAGTATTGTGAAGGAAATGGCCGCGAAAGTGTTAGGGTATACAGGGAAAGATATCCAAATCGGCGCATACCAAACCATCATTTGCTGTTATTAAGAGACGCCTTCGCGAAATCGGTTCACTCCTTTAACTGCCAATTATGGACGGCAACGTGCAATAAGAACTCCTGAGGTTAAGGAATAAATTTTGGAAAGAATTACTGAAGATCCAAAATCAAGCACTAGACGCTTAGGTTTAGAGGTAGGAGTATCCAAAGATGTAGTTCATAGAACACTAAAAGAACAGCAGCTTCATCCATACCATATCCAAAAGGTACAAGACCTTTTGGCTCCGGATCTCGATCAACGATTGGACTTCTGTCGATTCATTACCGAACAAAGACAACAGGATGTGAATTTTGCTAAGCACATTTTATTTACTGACGAAGCATGTTTTACAAGAAATGGTTTAACCAACTTACATAACGAACATGTTTATGCTGCTGAAAACCCGCATGCCACGAAAGTAACTCATTATCAACATGAGTTTAGAATTAATGTGTGGGCAGGAATCATTGGCAATGTCATTATTGGTCCTGTCATTTTACCGCCACGACTACATGGTGTGGATTATTTAGAACATTTACAAAATACGCTGCCACATTTATTAGAATATTTGCCATTACAACTTCGACGAGATATGTGGTTTATGCATGACGCTGCTCCACCACATTTTAGTTTAAATGTCCGCAATTATTTGCATCAACAGTATCCAAACAGATGGATCGGTAGAGGCAATGACGCTCCTGTAAAGTGGCCGCCACGCTTACTGGATATGACTCCGTTGGATTATTTTTTATGGGGGTCTTTAAAAACGATGGTATACTCCAGACCGATTAATAATGAAGAGGAATTGTGGGGAAGAATTCAAAATGCAGTCAACATATTAAAGAACGATGCGGAATTGATGTAAAGAGTAAATTTAAACTTTTCACGTCGTATTAATCTTTGAACTTATGTTAACGGAGGTCATTTTGAACAATTACTAAAAGTTTATGCTAATTAAATTTACTTTTAAAATAAAAGTGTTCCTCATTTAGTTAAAAAAAAATCCATACTCAAATTCTTCCTGCAAGACTTGCTGTAACTAACCCAAGTTTCATTAATTTAAGTTTTTCCTGCCGAAAATTTACTAATAGCGGAATTTTTTATTCAAAATAATTTAAATATTCCGGTGCAGCATCGAACCATAAAAACCGAAATATCTCAAAAACGGCTTACTTTAGCGGATTTTTAGAAGAGTACCTTTCTTGTTTCAAAATGTTCAAGAAATTAGTTCTTTAACAAAAAAAATGAAAAAACTACACTGATAAAAAAGTTATGGCCATTCTAAACCATAAGAAGTGCATTGTGAAGCGCCCTCTAATGGCCACGTAAAAAGGTGTCCGTATTCGGATTTCGCATCCCAGAAAACCCTCTGGTACCAAATTTTAAAGTAATATGTTAAAAAATGTTCCTTAATTTTAAAAAATTCGATTTTTATTTTTTAACTTTACCGTTATCTCGGAAACGGAGCAATTTCGGACTAAGGTAAGTTGCTATAAATCGCCTTATTTTGGCATCAGGAATATGTGCTCAGATTTTGTACAGACCTTTTAGAGACACCCTGTGTTAACCCAGACAGCACACAATATTCAATGGGCATCCATACGAATATCTACTGATTTTGATACTATATTAATTAATGAAACGATTTTTTTAAAATTTAGTTCCTTCATTTTGGTCGATTATTGAAATGATTGGAACGAATTATAGTGCACTATATTGTAACGTCATTTTCAATGAGTTAGTATGACTATGACCAAAAGTTGCCTCTGATTACATTAAAATATCATCATATTCGTCGCTGGAAAGGTATAAGGTATAAAGCGACAAAATGTTGATATTCAAAAAAACGTTTTAAAGGTAGAATTTTGGGAAAATAGTATATTATGTTACAAGGACGAAAAATGCAGTATTTCGGACGTATTGCGGGAGATTACTGGACGAGGCAAAGCCGAGGCCAGTAACCCGCATAGTCCGAAATACATTTTTCGTCCGTATAACATACGTTATTTTTTATCCGATTGTGTTTTTGCTCGGATTATAAAATAATGTAAAAATTAAGAAAACCAATATATTTCATCTTGCATTGTAATTTTTTGTCCCTTGAATGTTTGAACAATGAAACCTGTAATATGCGTGTCCATGGATCCAACAAATAATTAAATTAATATTATCAACTGACGTTTTATCAATCAGGCGATAGTTTTAACTAATCTTTCGTGTTCTGCTAGTTTTAAAACCTGAAAAACACAATTAAAAATGGAAATAGACGATGATCTTATAGAAGGTACACCACCTGACATTCAAGAAACTGCCAAGGAAGTAATATTACATTTGTTGCCACAAAAATCTAAGGAAATATATGAAAGAGCTTATAAAAAATTTATGGATTACCGGCAAGAAAAAAATATACAGTCGTTCTCCGTAAACGTCTCCTTGGTCTATATGGCGGAATTATCGAAAACTATGAAGTCATCTACTCTGTGGTCGCAGTATTCTATGCTACGTGCAGTGGTAAATGTAAAACAGAATATTGATATATCTAAATACATGAGATTACGAGCATTGTTGAAACAAAAAAGTGTTGGATATTGTCCAAAGAAATCAAGGATCCTAACTAGAGAAGAGGTTCACAAATTCCTTTGCCATGCTCCAGATGACAAATACTTAATGTTGAAGGTAAATGTAACTATATAATAGTATTTTAAATTTCTGACTAACAATTTTCTTAATTACAGGTTGCTTTTATTTTTGGAATCGCGGGCGCATGTCGTCGAGAAGAACTGGCTCATATGAAAATTGATGACATACAAGATTTGGGAACGGCTTTGTTAATAAAAATTCCCTATAATAAAACAAACAAACCGAGATCATTTACGGTGACTGGAGAATATCTAAAGTATTATAGAAATTATCTGGCTTTACGTCCAACAAATATGAGTGATGGGCGATTTTTTGTGTCTTATCGCAATGGAAAATGCCATAAGCAAGTTGTCGGTATACACAAATTTGGCTCTATACCTCAGGAAATAGCATCTTACTTAAAACTGCCGAATGCCAAGGAATTCACGGGACATTGTTTCAGAAGAACATCGGCCACATTACTTGTAGATGCGGGAGCAGACATAACATCTCTAAAACGGCATGGAGGCTGGAAGTCTTCGGGAGTAGCCGAGGGCTACATAGATGATTCCTTAAGTAATAAGTTAGAGCTGACCAAGAAAATATTCAACATTCCACAATCTGACCTGCAGTCAGTCTCGACTCAGGTGTCGCAATCCGTCTCCCAATCGAGTTCAACATTGGAGAATAATATCATAACGGAGACCAAAAATAATAACACATCCTCAAAATCAAATTTACATCACCCCGTTCTTGTTCAAAATTGTTCTAATTGTACATTTAATATAAATATTGTAAATAATTGAATAAAATAAACTGTTGAAAATATTTTAGCATCCGACAAAATGTTTTTCGGACTAGGACGACAAAGGTTGCCTAGCTACCAGCGCAATAATCAATACCTTATTGAAAAGGTTACCTTTTCGTCCAAATATCTGATCTATAAAACGTCATTTTTTGACACAATCGGATAGAAATGTAATTATAATAATTCTCTAGTATTTTTTTTGTTTGAAAGGGGTATTAGGTATGTCGATTTTTTTAGAAAATAGTGAAATACAAGGACATTTTCTCTGGTCGAGTGGAATTATTTGACCTCATATTACTAGAGGTGGATTTCTATGGTTATTTAGCAAACACATATAAATATAGGTACCAAGAAGATAGAGTTCAGAAAGATAGATGCAGAAAAAAAGGGGCTTTTTAGTCATGTAAATAGGTCATTTTCGCCCATATTGGCACTTTAGACATTTTACCTTTCCAGTGACTATATCCGTACACCCATCTCAAAAGCTTCAAATGAATTACAGCATGAATATGATGTAATTTTGAGGTAACCTGTCATTGGCTACTCTTCGAAAACGAGGTCACATCAGTATGCATTAATACATTGGACCTTTTTGATGAATCGGCTCCCAGGCAAACCACAATTAGTATTTTGGATATGCTGGATATTTAGTAGATTATATATCATGATTTCTTTGACCTATTAAATACAATTCTTTATATCCATTGGATATCTATTAGAGATCTACCTGTATCCTGGATGTCTCTGAGACATCCAGGTATATCCACTGGATATATTGGATATTCATAAAAAATATCCTATGAATGTCTAAAAAATATGTCTAATGTGTTGTCTGGGTATAACCTCTACTATTTTGGATATCAAAAAAAAAGTATTTATAAAAGTTGTAGGGTCTAAACAAATATATATTCTAAAATTATTTTGAAATATACAGGATGGTCCAGAAAAGTAGGACAATAAAAAGAAATTGATATTTTTCGATACATAATAAAAAAGTGAGATAGGGACATGAAAGCTCTTCTGCTATAAGACGCACCGATAGAAAGCTAGAAGCTGTCAAAATTCAAAAACGTCATTTTTCTAAAGTCGATATCTCGGAGACGATTAAGTTTAGACTTCTAAGAAACCTACTAAAAGATAATTCTAATATTATTTACAATCTTAAGATATTATAAGATACAGGGTATTCCGTTTAAAAAATATATTTTTTTTTTCAGAGCCCTCAAGTTAATAAAAAGCCGAAACGTTGTCAAACGAAAACTTGTTTTTCTTCGACACTAACCTACCCCCAATATTCTCCTAAATAACTTTAAAAGGTTATTAACTGTACAGCAGAATTATTTTTTTAAATAACTTAGCTTTTATTACATTCTCATGCCTTATTCCCTCTTTGAATATCATCTTGACGTCAATTTCAACTATCTTCCTTTAAGCAAGATCGAACCCATTGACTTTAGCCAGACTATAATCTGGTTTACAACTTGACTTGACTATGACAGATATTCAGAAGATCCAGGAGAAAGCAAATGCCTGATGGATCTATGCTACCTGATCTTTGTATCTGAACATACAATTCAATATTTCTGATCATTTGTTATCTCCCTAAAAAGAAGCAAGGAATTTCAAAAACTATGGAATATAGTGGCGTGAAAGAATACATCTGGTTCTATCGTAGGAGCCTTTGCCCAGTTCTAATATTATCCTTAAGGGTTACAGAATGTTGGTTTGTTTGCGTAGAAGATGTTACCATATCTATGATATTTCCGCAATAAAATGTCTTTGCAACTCGCTTGTTCGCAGTATCTTGGAATATAGTGGTATAGTCTGGTCGGCATCGCAGTGTCATGCAAATAGTCTAGAAGCGGTCCAGAATTGATTTGCTAACTTTCTTCGGTATAAATATAGATTCCTATACAGAAATTTACCATATAGAACTAGGATACAGCTAGTTGGATTGGACAGTCTCGAGAACAGACGAAAGAATACTATGGTGTTCGTTTTGCATAAACTTGTTAATGGTTAGGTGGACTGTGCCGAGTTATTTAACAGTATTGATTTTCGCGTCCCACAGAGATATACTTGAAGTACGCAGCTCTTTCAGGAATCACCTCACCAAACTAATTATGGGTTTCAAGGCTGTGTGGGTAGAGGAGTAAAAAAATTATAACTACAATTTGCAGGACTATGGCCTATTTCATTAGTCATTCGAAACTTAAGAAAAACATTTTAAAATTTTAATTTCTTGTTTTACTGTCGCATCTTCTTTTCTCTTTTTTTTATGTATGGGATCTTTGCTTTGTTTGTTTTTCTTTCAATCCTTTTAAAATAATTATTACTATACCATTGGAGACAGATTTTTCTGTAGAATATTGTGTAGATAAATAAATAAATAATTACAAACTCTGGGAAACGTCTTGGCCCATTATATTACAAAATTTGTTTAGTCTTACCTGAAAAGATGTGGTAATGGCCGACACTAATTCGTAGGCATATTCCCAAGGATGACCATTCTGAGGTCGGAATGGAGTCAATAGGAAGTTTAGACCCAGCAAAGGAACCAACAGTAGTGTAGCCCTGCAATAGAAAAAAAAAACAATTACATTTTTTATCAACTTTTGCCCATTTCAAAAACCCTTAAAAATATAAGATTGATCTTGCCGAGCATTGTGTAAATTCTTGTTTGCGTAAACACACATTCGCTAATGGCTCAATTTATTAAAAGAAAGTACAAGAGGCCGCTGTAAGTAAGAAGAACAGTGTTATAGCTATTATACCGAAATTTATGCTTTTAATTTTTCCTGGAACAGCATAAAATATAAAATTATTAAATAACAACGGAAAATTGCCTTAATGCTTTTTTCGAAATCAAATTATGTGGACCCTTGTAAATGTACTGGCGTAATTGGAGTGCCAAATTTTCTTAATTTCGTTACTAAATAGGGTAGTTATAAAAATGATTTGGGTTTAGGCCTGAAACATTTGTAATTTTGGATATTAATCCGAAAAAAAACACAAACCGTCAAAACCATGAAAATGAATAAAAGGGGAACGAAATAGATATTTCACGCCAGCAAAAAATATATTGGTTGTCCGAAATAATTGATGATAACAGTATTACGATCCCGGAAACTATGAAAATATCCCTGATAATTACTGGCATGAGAACCTAATTATTTGAAGACGCTACATCACCACAATTATTCGCCTAAAATGGGGGACATGCCTGCTACCCAGAACACTTATATAGGGTGTTTTTTAAGTAATCTAAAATATTTGAAGTAGCTATTCCTCAGGGTGTTTTAAGAAGAAAACTTCATATTAATGAAATTTTAATTTTAATTTTGTTTTTGTTAATTATCTTAAAAACGGAATATAATAATAATAATAATAATAATAATAAATGCTTTTATTGTCAGTAAGAATAATATACAAGATAAAAAAAAACGAAGGAAAATAACTAAGAAATAATAATAACAAATATTAATAATAATAATAATAATAATGTGTTATTCAATTTGACAAGGGCAGATTTCGCACTCATCTGCCATAGCAGTGAGCAGCGCTTTTACAATCAACCCAACAAAACTTGCATTCTATGTATAATGTATCCCTAAAATCTTAATTGAATCTGTCAAAACGACATCAGAAAGTATAATTGACTAATATTTCAATTCATAATTTAAACTTTAAATCAATATAAAACAATATATGATTGTAATATAATTCAATAATGGTAAAGTAATATAATAATAATAATAACCATAATACAATAACAATTACAATAACAATACCAATAATCACCTATATTACTATACACTTAATTACAAAAGACAACAATCCTAAACACTTAATTGTTGCTCATTAACACTTGCCTCATATTGTATTTAAACGTTGGAAGGTTTGTACTTTTTAAAGTCTCGCTTAGTATGTTATACTGCTTGGTGACGTTGTATGAAGAGGATCCACGATATTGGGTTGTCCTGTGCTGTGGCGGACTTAAGAGGTTTTTAAATCTGACATTAATGTTGTGAATAGAAGTTCTAAATTTTAGTTTTTTTATACAAATAAGCCGGCTTTTGAGTTGGTATTATTTTATGGTAAAATGTAAGGCAATGTAATTGTCGCCTCTTTTCCATATTGAGCCACCCCAGATCTCTAAGTGAGTAAGAGACGCGCGCTCCTCTTGTCAGGCCACAAATGAGCCTAATACAGGAGTTCTGAACCAGTTGCCGTCTGCGTGAATCTGCGCGGAGCAGATTTGGGCCATAAACCACATCCCCATAGTTAAGATGCGATAGCACTAACGATTCACAGAGTAGTGTACGACATTTCTTACTAAGTAAATGGCGACTTGAATATATGAGTTTTAAATTGCAGAAAGCTCTTTTAGTTATAGCTGTGACGTGGTTCGTAAATTTAAGTTTGTAATCAACGAGTATACCTAAATTTTTTGCTTCATCTATAAGAGTGCGCTTCTCGTTATTAAGACAGATGTTGACATGCTCTAAGCATTTAAGACGGGCAGCAGCTCTGCCAAACAGCATTACTTGTGAGTTTAGGGGATTGAGTTTAAGGCAATATTTGTTTGAAATGTCGCAGAGGGCGTCCAGGTCCCGATTTATTAAACGACAAGAAGCAGTCATTTCGCTTGGAAAAAAGGAAAAATATATTTGTGTGTCGTCCGCATAGAAATGAGATGAGCAATGCATAAGCACTTTATAAAATTGTGAAGCGTATAGTGTAAACAGTAGTGGCCCTAGAACGGAGCCCTGTGGTACACTATACTAGGAACAAGTGAAAAATTTGACAATTCTTTATGAATTCTTATAGCTTGAAATCTGTCCGCCAAGTAACTAGTCACAAAATTGGTTGCATTGACTGAAAAGCCCAAAAAGCTCAGCAAAGGGGAACGAAATAGATATTTCACGCCAGCAAAAAAATATATTGGTTCTTCGAAATAATTGATGATAACAGTATTACGATCCCGGAAACTATGAAAATATCCCTGATAATTACTGGCATGAGAACCTAATTATTTGAAGACGCTACATCACCACAATTATTCGCCTAAAATGGGGACATGCCTGCTACCAGCACACTTATATAGGGTGTTTTTTAAGTAATCTAAAATATTTGAAGTAGCTATTCCTCAGGGCGTTTTAAGAAGAAAACTTCATATTAATGAAATTTTAATTTTAATTTTGTTTTTGTTAATTATCTTAAAAACGGAATATCTTCTGTTGGGATAAAGTTCAGTTGTCTAGTTGCATAATTTAATAACAAAGCAAGTATTAATACACAAATAAAAAAAGTCCGTTAATTTCGGTTAAATTGCAAAACATATTTTCAACTGTCAATAGTAGTTCCCTAGAATATTTGCCGAAAGTGGGCAATGAAGCGGAAAACCAAGATGGCCTCTCTAGGTTCGCGGCAAGCAACAAACGAGCATTCGCGTAAGATGGCATCTATGCAAACGAGCGGCCGCGTATTAAACAATACAAGCGAAGTAAATTAAGTGTAAGAAGGGTTTATTGGAAGGCAACTAGATATACTTATAATACTTGCGTGATTGGTTGAAACGGCATGACAGGATGTTGCGGTGTGTATGAGAGAAAAAGAGATGATATGTCACACATACGACTTGTTGCAAAGTTGCATGTTTTGACAATCCAGTTCCGAAGCAGTCTTCGTAAGAAGTAATTAAGTCGGTAAATTCGCGGTATTATCCCGTAGATATACTAATGTGATTATTGTATCCAGACTTAAATTAGTTCCGTATCAAGCCTCCGTAGTAAGCTGACGGGCTCCCTCGCGGGTTTTATACGAGTTTCGTGGATTTTATGGTATTCAATCCATAAAATACGCTGGAAAATTCGCGGTATTGTATCCCGAAGGTGTACCTAATGTGATTAGTACACCCCAACTCTAGTTCTGTTTATTTGTTGAAATAACTTGGTCAATTGGCAGTGTGAATGCCCGAAGGTATACGAACGTAGTTCTTATACCACGACACGAGTCCTGTTTAACTGTTGGAAAAAGCAGTCTCAAGTTCGTAGATGCGATAACGTTTCGATAGTTTAAGATTGTAGTATTGCATCCCGATAGTATTGTTTGTTTATTGATGTAATGTTAGTGATGTAAAAATGTATAGCTGTTTTAATGCAGTAAGTAGTTACCATACTAAGTTGTAAAAGAAAAAAATATTTGCTGGTACGCAAAGCGGATGTGCAGATGAGTAAATGAAATACCAGAAGCAAATAGATATATTTTGTGTGAGAAAAAGGCCTTTTATTTCAACTGACATATTTTGAACCACGCAACCTATTAAAATACAGTTAAGAATTTATGTTTGACCTCAGCATATACAGGCGGCGTCAACATTTTCTTTTATCAAAATATCATTTTCCACAAATACAAATGTAACTGTAAGTGTGTTCGGATTTCTCATAGATGTAACTTTAGTTTCTTTAGTGTTTATGATATTGGTAATCTTATACACTGTTTATGATATTGGTAATCTTATACACATCTATATTGGTAATCTTATACACATCTATATGTTACAGAGTGTCTTTTAACATTACTTTTTAAACTGAACGAGTAATTTAAGGTTTAGATTTTCCTTAGCCAACATTTTAATCGGTTCTTCTGTAGTTATCTAGTATCTCCTTTTATTTTCTCATGTTCTTTAGTTTTGGTTTCTGTTATTCCATTCCCTGTTTTTTTTTTAAGACCATTATCTCTAACGGACTAAGCCATACATCGGCTGTCAAGATGCTTGAAGGTGTGTCATCGTTTCTCCTTTTACCTGTGGTGGGCTTGAGGTGTGGCCAAAGAATGATATTTTATCATTATCTTCTAAGAGGGTTTTCGTCGTGATTTTATGATTTTTATTAAATTATTTCTTTTTGTAGGTGGTTTAGGACGGAGAATATATGCATATTTTTTATTAATTTTACTACTGGCCATAACTGGTTCTACCGACAACCAGTTATGGTCACCAAAAGTTGTTGCAACTTATAGCCACCTCCATTATTCTAGTCTATTGTAAGGCTAGCAAACAGTACATCTTTGAAAACTCAAACAATGTCCTTGCCATATATAAATCTCCCAAAACCAAATGAAATAGTTTTTTACGTTTTATTAGTTGATCAAGTAATGTGTATTTCTTACCAGATTTGCTAACAAAACAAGCAATTTAACAGGTGTTCAGACTAAACACCCATTTTACTGTATCACAAAATTAGCAGGCCATCTAATAACTTGAATTTAAGCTTTATATTATTTACTCTATTAGTGTAGACAAAGGGGGCGTTTTAATGTCAAAATGTAATCTTAGTAGTAACACATTTATGATTAAGTGACTATAAAGGGTGCACCTATCCTTCGTGTACAAAATTTTTATTTTGCTGCTTCCTAGATTTGGTGATTTGTATTAAATGAGTCACAGACAAAATTTGTGGACTAGAAATAGGGAAATTTCTCGAGACCTATCATCACTGCATGATACAATAAAAGTACAAGTGTCTCAGTTGGGGATGTAGGTTTAAAATATTTCTTAAAGCTTCACAGAAAATATCCTAAATTGCAAATAAATAAGAGATGCTTTTCTAAAAGAGAAAATACGATATTATGGAATTTCCTAGAACGAACAAAGATCAGTTACAATTACCCGTCATATTTTGTTCAACATAATATTTTCTCTCCCTGATAAAAGTGTTTCGTATCAAAAAATCGAATTAGGCACACCCTCATAACATCAAATTGGGATGCTGATGGAAACCCCAATTTTCTTGTAAAGGAGAATGTGGCCTTTATTAAAATTAGACTGGATACTTGTGAGCCCTAAGTAGGATTATACATGTTTATAGGCTAATTTTACTTCCACATCGGAACTTGGGTTAGCCAGAAATTTCATTGTTATTCCCAACACTTACTCGAAACGTAAAATTAAGTGTGCAAAATCGTAAAACGTGCAGCTTATACTTAAAAAAGCGATTACAATTTCAGAAGTTTTAATTTTAAAACTTTGTCGTCATTCTTTTTACACAATTAACGGGCAAAGCATTTTAAAATTTTATTTACATTGCAGGGAGAGTACTTACTGCTTCTTATTAAAATACTTAAAAAATATGGACTCACTAGCGAAATCAAAACCTTTACTATGTTGCTAATACTTCGAGACTATTAAAAAAGACCAGGTTACCCTTTCAGAGGCGGCTCGTGATATTAGAATCAGGCACATTTTTATTAAAGTTAGTATAGAAAGCGACATTTTTTATGTTTTGCAAGTATCCACTATCGAACTAGATACAATAAAATGGCATTAAATTAAATTTTGTAAATTCCTAGTTTGCACAGACAGCAAAATTTTCGCTTAGCACTATTAGACTAATCATAACAATTATAAAAATATTTTTTTATCAGTAACAATCTCGCTTATTTAAACATTTCTTATTGTCTGTATAAGAAAGGCTTAGACGTTTAGCAAATCAGTTTCCCGCACTTATAATACAGACATTTATAAAAGTCAGCATAATAGTCGCAGCGATTTGTCGACTGCGTGTTATTAGAAATCTTATATTCCCAAATAACCCGATTGATATTTGTCACCCCAGCGCCACCTGGTCCCAGGTCATTTATGTTTTATTATGTTCTCGAATACCGCCCTTGTCGCGTCGTTGCACATGCTTTTTGTATTAAATAAACAAACAAATGCCTAATAGTAAGTGATAAAGTGATAGCCAACGAGTTCGTGCGTAGAGAAGAATTAAAAATATATATTATTGTAGAATGTTAATTTAAAAAATGTAGTAATTATTATTTTAGGCAGTGCTGCAGCTCCCCATCTCTTTTTAAAAAGCCGCCGCTTTACACATTCATTATAAGTGGGCATCGCTCAAAAGAAATAATGTTTATCATATATTGGGTTATATATATATATAGAGGCATATTACGATGATTTTTATTATTTGGAGGCTTTATTTCTTTCGCAAAAATATATTTTGAATGGTAGGTATTTTATATAGGTAAAAAAATTGTAATGGTAATTATTGGCAAGTGGAGATGTGCAAGGCGAATAAGAACAAAAGCATAATATTATATTTGAATTTCAATTGAAATTCAAATCGGTTAAGATACTTTCCAGGTATACAGCTGGATTTATAACAACTACGAAGTCAAGGTTAAGGCTTTAATGTTCAAGTTGGTGAGGTTCGGAGTTGGACAGTTCCGTTTTATGGTATTTATAAAGTCAGGAGTGAAGTTCGAAAAGTTCTTGATGGATTGGTTGAAATTTGTGTTCAATAAAATTATATCGAATAATCCATAATTTCTGAATGAAGTCCATTTTTGCAATTTTTCGACACATATGCAAAACAAGCAACACACAACGAATAGAAATAACGAAAAAATCAACGACATTTGACAATTCGCTGTAACAAGGTTTTAAAGAGCATCTTCATTGGTTGGACCAACTTTCTGAACTCTGAATATAAATTTGTTTTTTTTCGAACTACATGGGAATATTCTACGAACTATCGAAACATTTAGGGGTGACTGCTACTGGTACCCTTATAGGATAACACGACCCTAAGTCGTGACAATATGTTATTTCTAAACTTTTTCGCATGTTTACATTCTGTCTCTTCTAAAGTTCTAAATGCAAAATTGTTTGGCGTTGTTTAGCTTATCTCTTATTTTATTTGGGAATGATAAAAATACCTTTCTATTTTCCGTCGTAAGGTGTCAATTTACATGCATTTCATGTATTGGTTCGGTTAGTAAAAATAAGTTTTAGCAGGTACCTATACCCAGTTCTTAATAGCATATTACATACCAAAAGTGGTAAGAAGCTCGCTAACGCTAGTACCGTCATTTTCGAAATCGTGTGTAATAGGCTTACGACTCTAGTTGTGTACTATACTTTTTTTGCGACATCATATTTTTTTTATGCTTTACTGATTTAGCCAAAAAGTAATATCCAAATTAAAAATGTTGACGTATAAAATTGCCCTCCTCCTCAAATAAACAATAGTCCCAATATCTTCGACATTCGATAAACGGTCACGTTCGAATTCCGTTGCTTGATATACATACAGCCCATTAACATCTTTGAAAGAAAGAATAAGTTAACCTAGAAAGTTTGGAACTAAAACTGACAGGTAAAATTGAAAACCAAAACAAAGAAATTTCCACGAAAATACTCTTGTATATAGATAAAATGATAGGGTAGTTGTGTAAGGAAAATAGGGTGATTACCAATATGGGCAAAATGTAATCCCGCATGGCCAAAGACACAGAAAGAAAGGTAATTAACCTTATGTAGTTTCATACAGAAAACAAAACATTGAACTTTTCACTAGTTTTAATGCTAAAATTCAATTCAAATATGCAATATAAGTTACTATTGATACGCCAGTTCTAATGACCTACTAGTGACAAAATTAAATTATCACAACATTTATGTTGTCAAGGCGACGCGATGCATTGCAAAGCCAACTTTGCGCAAAATCTATTGAAATTTTTCACGTTTGGCAGCTCGCAGCCAATATGATTGTGGAAGTGTTACGTAATAATATTACGTAACTCTTCTTACGCACAGCTTGACTTCTAACAATATACTTAGTGTGTGTAATTAGAGCTTTACTGATAAAGTAGGAAGTGCGTCAGTAGGTTCTTACTAATATAGAGAAAAAAATATTTACACTGTTACTGCACATCTAGAATAGTATAATAAAGTACAAGTTTTATAAAGCCCATTTTAGAGCACGATAACGGACAAGTGCGCTAATAGCTTTATAAAACGTGTGCTTCATACTATTTTTTCTATTTTGGCATTTTTTTCAATAAATAAATCCATATAATAAAAGAAAATTAAACAGAATTAGCCGAAATGAACGGGCTAAAATAAAATCTAAGGCGAAACATCCGTTAAGGGAGGCATGCCCAGAATCATGTACCAAAAAATGTAAACAATTAATACCTGAAAAGCAGCGAACCGCGATTCATGAGAAATACTGGTCCTTATCTTGGCTGGAACAAAGAACTTTTATCCTAAATGCTTGTTCGCGTGTTTCCGTAAAAAGAAGAACCACAGGTACGCATTCCCAACGGAACTCAACTTTTATTTTTCGTTTAAAAGAAGAGAATGGAAATTAATTAAATGTGTGCAAAATTTTTTTTTTTGACGACTTTGGGATTCCACAAAAAAAATGATAAAGTTATATTTAATGTTTTGCATAAATCAGCGCCAGGTGCAATTGTAGCAGAAAATGACGGGAGAGGAAAAGATTCTCCTGCAAATAAAATTAACAGGGAAGCTGTTTTGAAGCATGTAGATACTTTTCATCCCAATATTTCACATTACAGGCGTGAACACGCGCCACGCGTTAGGTATTTACCAAATGATGTTTCAATTGTCTTTATGCATAACGACTTTTTGGAAAAATATCCTCAAAATAAGTGCTGCTATGAAGCCTATAGAAAAATACTTTTTCAGGAAAATATTAGATTCACAAAACTTGGTCACGAGGAATACGAGACTTGCGAGATAATGGATATTCATAATGCAAACCACGGAAAACTTAATCCTGATCCACAATGTAATCAATGTCAAAAATGAACTAAGCACATTGAAAAGGCAACCATTGCAAGAAAATGCTATCGCAGTCACGCAGAAATGGATCATGATTCCAAAACCGTTTGTGTATCTGCTGATTTAGAAAAAGTTATAATGTTGTCACGAATGGAATGTTTTAAAAAGGTTTTATTTACACCGCGACTAGTAGTTTACAATGAAACCTTTGTACCGATTGGAACTAAGGCGAACAATACAAAGTTGCCTTTTGCAGTATTGTGGCACAAAGCAATCAGAGGAAGAGGAAAAGAAGAATTAATAAGTACATTTTATCAGTTTTGTCTGCACAATCGGGATGCAGAAAATTTTATTTTTTGGCTGGACAATTGCGCAGCTCAAAATAAAAATTGGGCTTTTATGTCGTTCTTAGTATACTTGGTAAACTCAAACAAAGTAGCAGCAAAATCCATAGAAGTTTATTATTTTGAGCCTGGGCATACTTTTATGTCTGCCGATTCTGTGCACCACCAAATAGAGTTATCATTACGTCGCCAAAAGAAAACGTGTGACTTAAATGATTTTGTTACTGCAGTTCAAAATGCAAACAACAAGAAAATAATAACAAAGAGTATGAATCCCTCTGATTTTTGTGATTTTAAAGATTTCTCTGCGCCGAATAAAAGAAACTCTAGAGGACAGGAAAAGATATTGCTGTCAGATATTGTTTATGTAAAGACAATTCGAGGATCATTTGAATTAGAATATAAATGTAGTTTAGCAGCGGAACAAACGAAATCCCTAGCCACAAAGCCACCTGACAAAGCAACAAAATATTTTTCCAATTCCAAAGCGCAGGTAACTTGATTAAAAAATATGCTTATACCTACCTATAATTTTTTATAATTAATAATACTATAAAGATAAATGTCTTATAAAAGTTTGTAGTAGTGGAAAAAATATTATATTAACCACGGTTTAGACAGCTTATAGCCGCTCGGGCAATAATGATGGCTGTCTAAACCTTGGTTAATAATATACTATTATTTCCGTGTTAGCAATTTTGTCACGAATTTGTCTAATTTTTCTAACATACCTACATTTCCCCAAAGTTAAGGGAAATTGCGGTAAATTTTATAGTTCTATGTTTTATAATATGTATAGTAAATTTGTAAGATTATTTGATATTTTTTTAACTCATAGAATTAATGCAACCAAACATACACGACAGCAAAATAAAACATTTGTGAACATCATCACCAACCTTAGAAAAATAAAGAAAACTGTTTCATAAAAAGTTCATTACGATACTGAAAATGATATCGAAACAGCTTTTTTATGAAACCAAATTAGAAAATTAATGATTTTTATTTATGGAACCGAACCGTTTAAAGAAACCGAGAGCTTGAGACGGCGACTGTATTTAATCATAGACGTCTAGGACACAGGACACTAGTACACCCGAGAGCTAGTAGCAAAATGTGAAGAAACCGGATCTGTTTCCAATAGGAAAAATAATGTACCAATATTGCTTGATGAAGCCACTCAGATTAAAATTCTTGGCCAGTTTGCAATGGTTCATTTGCTGTTCGTTTTCAAGTTGACACCCTGTATGTAGATATGAGGGTAAAAAAAACATTTTGCGTAACTTTTGTTGACAGGTTAATTTTGCATTTTAATTAAGTTACTTGGCTGCAAAATTTTAAACCGTAACGGCGGAGATGGTTCAAAATTATATCGTTTAATTAAAGTCTGGGAAATAAACGTTAACCTCTTTAATTAATCCGTCTCAGATTGCAGCAGTTAAATTTTGTTACCTAGCAATAAAACGTCAAGGAAAACATATGAGCAATAATGCCAGGTGGTTAAGTCATGATGGGCTGGAATTAGGTGAACGTAAATTTAGGAAAATTCTTTATATTAATAAATATAGCAAATGGAGAATTTACACCTATTCATAGTTTAATATTGTAGGATATATTTTTTTCAAAGAATATACTCGTAAATTTTCAACTATATTGATGCAGCGCGCAGCGTCGTATGATGAGAAATAAAATTAGGGTTCATCTCAAGGGACAAATATTATCCGATAGGGTCATGCAGCCTCACTGGTGTCAGCAACCGCCATCTTAATTTAATGGACGACATATTGATGTCGAAACAAAAGGCATCAATGAAAATTTATATCTGGTAAGGTAAAAGAACAAAATAAAACAGGGGACAGAAAACAAAAAAATATATAATTTTTAGTTTTTGAAACAATGCAATACTACTTGAACTAGTCTTAGTGATGAAATGAGTGAACCGGCGGTCATCTTCTAAAATCTATATGTTTTAAGTTAGAGTTTTAGAACTTCCAATATGTTTCTATGTAAATACGCTTATCCTCAGGCGATATCAAGATCTACTCCAAACAACACCGTATACGTTAAGTGATATAGATAATTTCAAGTATTATTTTTTTATTATTCTCATGAAAAGATGCCTTCTCCAAATTATTATTTCATTCTGTATACTAAAATTATTAATTTACGTTTCTTAGCCTGGTGACCCACAAATTTATTTATTATTTTACTATTTCCTATTTAAATAATTAAAGCACAATGCCGAGTCTGCTATTTACTTAGTTATTCAAACGTGCATAATAACCAAATAATAAATGATGATTAGACAATCCTTAATTAATATAAATAGCATCCTCGTAGATACAGAAGACAGCTACGACAAATCCATCACGAAGCTATCAAAAAGCTATCAGAAAGAGCTGATAGCAGATAGTGGCTCAGTAGCTCAGTGGCTTAGTCACCCTAAATATAGGTCATATATTGTTATAACAATTAACCTCGCTTAGTAGTATTAAGATGTTGATATAAAAACAATGAAGAATTGACGGCTACTACCTTTAATTAGTAGGTACTCAATAAGACGCCTATATTCACGAATCAGAATTATTTTCAAAAAACTCTGGCACTTAAATCTTTTATTCATTTATTATTATTTTTTTTTTAAGCCAGTATATAAGATATAATATTATGATGATTCAGCCGTTATGCGAAAAATATCGAGTTCTAGTGAAAATGTATCATTAATATTGTAAAGTAGGGGACATAGACAGGGGAACATGTAAGATGGTTTAGGAAATAAGCCGAATGTTCGCCTTTTTTTATGAGTTTCGGAAAAATAGTGCTTGGCAGAGCATTGCCTAAATCATTGATTTGTAATCCAGCGCTTAGTGGGGTACATAGTCCAGATAATAGCTGATTAAACTGAATTTTCAGTACTTGCACAACAAATTTTTCACGATAATATCTAGAGAATGGATTATGTTTATAGAGTTGTGTGTTGTAAATATTTTAAAGACGGCTAAGAAAAAATGTTTAACGGTGGCTTTTTTTTGTGTTTATTAAATAGTAAGATAAAGAAAGAAATGTCAAAAACGGAGTGAATAATATATAAATTGTCAAAAAAAAATTTTTTTTTACTTATGTTAAGCGGGTCAATTCTTCATTACTATCACAACTTTTTGGGACAATATTTTTATGCATTTAAATTTTAAATATATATTTAGCAATTTTGTGTTTTTTCTAGTTTTTGTAACAACTTTTTTTGTTTTCCTTTTGATGCTGCTTTGTTTTCTTTTTGTTACATGTATTTAATGAGAAACATGCCTTGAGCTCAGAGCCGCACACCCCACAAGGAAGATGCCACGAGTCAACATCCACCACGCAAGTTGTGAATCTCGTCGCAATAAAACCAAAAGGTCCGGTGGCCGAACCTTCCGGAGGAGGGAGATCCCAGCCATTAGGCCACTAAGCTTATCGTCATGGAACAAGTCGTTCGCCAACAGTGCCAATATGACCCTGAAGTGATCGTGAACTTCACTCTATTAAGTCGATGACTCTAATTACCGGTCAGCCAAAATGACGGACAGGATATGGATGAACTAAAGGTGTAGTGTCGGGTGTGTGCGTGCGCGTGGTTTATAGCATGTTGGAACTTCTGCGAACTATGAATGAGTCAATTGTAAAGGGTAAAATTTGTATTATAATTATTTTATTACATATAATTTGTATTGGTAGTTAGTTAGGTTATTTTAAAGCTAGGGGCTTACTTTTCAGTAGTGGTGGATGTCATGAAAAGAGGCTTTTCCAAATTATTATTTCATCCTGTATACTTAAATCATTAATTTACGTTTCTTAGCCTGGTGATCCACAAACATATTTATTACTTTACTATTTACTATTTAACTAATTACAGCACAACGCCGAGTCTGCTATTTATTGAGTTATACAAACATACATAATAACCAAATAATAAATGATGATTAGACAATTCGCAATTGATATAAATAGCATCCTCGGTGATACAGAAGACAGCTACGGCAAAGCCACCACAAAGCTATCAAAAGGCTATCAGAAAGAGCTGATACCAGATAGTAGCTCAGTAGCTCAGTGGCTTAGTCACCCTAGTTCGTCTAGTAATTTTCTCCCCGCGCCTCCGCGGTACATCGAATTAATAATGTAAGTTTATTTTGCGTTAAGTGTTTCGCTCGTGATAAGAATAAAGAGCTTTGTTTTTTAGAGCTGTGTTCTTTTGTTCATGTCACACTTTTAAAACCCTCTTTTTGTCTAAATCCATTTTTAAACGTGACAATATAATAAAAATAAACATTGACATTGACATTGACATAGTGGTTTTTTGTACAACTTATAATGATCATGTTGCTCTTGGGACGGATGAAAAAGTTTTAACTACATGCATGGATTAAAATTTTATACCTAATTGGCGTATTTGAAAAATTTTATGTGCGAGTCCATCATTCAAAACAGTCTAATACAATTTTGATGTAAAATGAATAGGGCACCCATTATTTGAGGGTAGCAAAATTTATATGGGATTTCCAATGGTCTGTCTGGCGGTGCACCAGTCGGTATGAAAACTATAAGTGACTATACCAAATACCATATTCAAATCCAAGCTATCAAAACATTGATCAGCAGATGATGACAACTGTAACTGTATTCCGATTGTTTAATCGGCAATTAAAATTGAAGGCCAGACAAGTCGCTCCAGTAACTTGATGGGGCGAGGTGTTCTGATCTGCCTTCACATATTCCTGTATTTCCAACAGTAACGGATGGTTCATGAAATATTGCCTGATTTAATTAAACACATTGTTACTTTAACATGTTTCATATATTCCACGATTTGGTAACTTTTTAATGTTTACATCAATTTAACCTTGTGTTTTATTCACAGTAACAACTTATTATGTTCATATTGACACGTAAGACATCTTGCAACTGAAGTCGATTTAGATACCCTTGGGATTTACTTCTATTTAGCTTGGATAATCGATTCAACACTTCTTTGTTTTATTTTTAACTTACATCTGAACGAAAACCTTTGTTTTGCTTAGACTTATTTATATTGGAATGTAGAATCAACACACAATTTTATATATTATTATCTAAGATGCCAGACCAACTAACCGCTGCCGTCAGGAAACTGCAATTATCGCACGGAAGCCCTTTCAGAAAGAATTATGATCTGCAATTTCGTTGCATATTCAAACGCGCCCTTTTTAGCCGAAAGAAACCCTCTTAGAAGAATATCACTTTACTGTGATCGAACTAGAGTGACACCTTGTATTAGAAACACACGTGACTCCCGCTACCCGGTCACGTGAAGTAGCTTCTCCCCTCAAGTATTGGACGCTACTTATCATCAAGGTTGCCAGATCAATTTTTATTTCTTCAGTATATACGTATTCAAAAATTGAGTAGAAATCAGTAGATAGATAGAATAGAAAAAATAGAGGGATAACATGGAATAATTCGATAAATAAGACTATACTGGTAATAAAAAACATGTATATTCTTAGAAATAAAGAAACAAAATAGATTCTTACATACTTATTAGAAACAAACGGATATGTATTCTGTATCAAACAACCTTATAACAAAATAAATATAACATTTTCATAGATGTGCATGTCCCTGTTTTAACCACTTTTTAAATGGGTCCTCTTCAGTCCAGCATTTCTTAAATATTTGATCATATTTAATTTTTTTTCTATTTGAGTGACCCTCGTTTTCAGAGTTTTTCTCACTTGAACTAAAAACTAATATTTATTACATAATTTAATGTTCTTTAACTAAATGAAATGCGTACCTATAGCTACCTCATATTTAATAAAGTTGGACACTATCTATAATCTAGGTAAAATATCAAAATTAACCTTGACTTCCTTAACTAAACTCACTAAACTAAACGAGCACAAAAAACTCTTACAACTACAAACCATACGATGAACGGGGAAGACCCGCTAGGTACGGACGCGTTTAAAATTTATAGGGAAGTGCGTGTAATCCTGTAAATAGGGCGCTTGAAATGAATACAGTTTTATCATTAATATATTTGATTTTTTAGTAGACTGATAAGACATTTCAGTAGATCAGTAGATCAAAGGTGAAATCAGTAGATCTACTGAAAAATCAGTAGACCTGGCAACCCTGCTTATCATTTGTTTCTTTGGCCTTCGCGTTAAAGTCAGCGTTAATTAATCAGCGCGCTTCGCGCGATTTGTTGGACCAATCAAAAGTCATTAATATTCGGCTGTTTGTTTGAAATTACATAGTTATAATATGTGTTTTTTAGCTGCTGCTATGCTAGAAATTGAAATTAGGATGGCAGGAAATGTTTTTCTTTTGTTACAGCGTTGCCGATTTGCACTTTGGTTTGAAATTAGCATATTACGTTGAGTAATTGATTTGTATTTATGAATTTGATTTTTAGAAAATGTCTTCCCCAAACAATACCTTATATTTAGTTCGGCCATGTACAATGTTTTGATGCTTTGACATTGATTTGTTTATTTCGTACGCAGCTTGAATTTTCATATGTTATAGTGCAAAAATATTAAATCTATATGCGTGCTTTTAACTTAAGTGTGTCTCAGCAAAATCTAACGCGAGAAAGCTGATCTCTGCATAACGATTCTCCGGCGCACCGCGAGATAATACGCCGTAAGTGATCGTAAGTGAGCGACTGAAAATATTTTTAAATTTCTGGTTTGCAAAGGGTTAGTATAAGTTCAAGAACTAGAAAAGCAATATAAATTGATGTAAATTCTAAGAAAAAACTCAAAGTTAAAGGAATAAAGGACCTTTCTCTAGTTATAGTTTTCTTGTTTTAATAGAAATGGTAATCCACGGACATGTTAAAATTTGACATTACGATAAATTTCATACAAAGTAACTTGAAAAAAACTAAAACTATAGAAAAGTTAAGTAATCATTCAAGTTTTGAAATCTTTTTACTTAATGGTTCTATTTGGAATATTAACTGAGTTCTTGAACTTATGCTGCGCCGGCGGAGATATTTTCCAAATAAACAGCGTTATAGTATAATATCCAACGTACTTTTACTATACTAACGGCTCGCTGCTCGCTGGGGCTGGGGGGCCTCCTAATTCCATGTTATTTAAATATAGTTTTTGTATTGTTGGTAGTTCTGATAATAATTTAGATTTAAAATAAATCGAAATCAAACATCTATTAGAAGTTGACCCCGATAAATTAAAAAAAAAGCCCAATAATTTTTTAATTAAACATACGAGAAGAAAAGTTTACTTATTAAATACGATTAGGCAATTAAACGATATAAATCTGGAAAAGGAATCAACACTTGATTTCTATTAAATAACATTAGTTTACGCCCTTTTTCTCTATGCCGTTAATCTCAAACCACCCTAAGTAGTCACAAAAAGCCAATTTGGAGAGCTCCAAAGTACAATTGTCTACCCTCATTTATTCTGGTAGTGTAGCACCCTAACTGAAATAGCTTAAACTTAAGCATACATGCAGCTGTTCAGATTGACCCGAAGAAAAAGGGGAGATAAGGAAAACAGTAAAGCTTAGCGATTCTTGTCGAAAAATAATTTATCTACATAAAATATACATAAATTCATAAGGCAATTCTTTAATCGATCTTGAAAAAAGGGGGCAACTAGTCTATTTTCAAAGATTTTTCATAATACGATGTATTCGTAAAGTAGCGAATAAATTCAATAAATATTAAAGTAAAAAAAACATTCCACCCGTCGATTTGCATTTTCAGTTAAAAGTTTCTTAACGTACAGCTAAATATACAGTATGTCCACGGATGGGGTTTACAAGAGGACAAATGGACTAAAAATTGAAAGATACAAAAAAAAGTCACTCTTAATAAACGTTTTTGCTTGTCTAGAAAATACGATTCACCATAAGAAACTTCAATTTTTTTATACAGGGTGGGTAAAAACTGCAAAAATGTTATTTTGCTTAAGAGTAAACATACTTTATTTTGAAAGATACGAAAAAAAGTCACTCTTAATAAACGTTTTTGCTTGTCTAGAAAATACGATTCATCATAAGAAACTTCAATTTTTTTATACAGGGTGGGTAAAAACAGCAAAAATGTTATTTTGCTTAAGGGTAAACATACTTTATTTTGAAAGATACGAAAAAACTCCACTCTTAATGAATGTGTTTTCTACACAACAAACCGAAGTAGAACAATTCATTAAAAGGTTTACCTATGTAAAAATTATTTCCCAAAAAGTATTCGCTGGCACACCTCTGACTGGTGAATCTGGTTAAAATAATAATGACACTTAAGGTGATAGGTACTTGTTGTCAATGTCTTTATTTAATGAAGTTATTATTTAAGTAGAAATGCTATCTACTAAACAAAGAGTTTTTATAATACAATGTTATGGGGATGCATGGTCCAGTTTCATACCGCTACGTCATGGAACAATTTACCGAGAAATTTGTAGGAATCCCAATAACTAGGATGACAATCTGCAAGTTAATAAAAAAGTTCCAGAGAACTGGTTCGGTTTTTGGATCTCAAAAAAAAAAAGAAGAAATACGACCATGATGATGCTGCTACAATCTTAGTTCTTCAATCTGTTGAAGAAAATCCTATGACGTCAATTAGAAATCGTGTTACTCAGTTGGAAGTTGTGAAAAAAAGTCAAATTCAGAAGATCCTTAAAGAAAATAAATTGTATCCGTATAAACCGCACTTTAATCAAAGATTGGAAGAGGGAGATGACGCGAAACGACTTGATTTTTGCTTGTGGATAGGAGACAAAATTTTAAGTGGAAATGTTGATTTTTATAAATGTATCATGTTTTCTGATGAAAGTACATTTTCTACCAATGGAACCGTTGCAACACAGCACGTTAGGTACTGGTCTTTAGAAAATCCCGAATTCAGAATTATGACGAGAAGACAATATTTCACAAATATATTTCCTTGGTAACACGTACAATAGATTATCATATTTAGAAATGCTGGATACATTTTTCAATGATGAACTCGAAAATCTACCATTAAATTTTCGACAAAATATGTATTTTCAGCAAGATGGTTGTCCAGCCCATTTTGCTCGTGAGGTTAGAGAATGGCTTGACCGCAGATTTGGTCCACGGTGGATTGGCAGGAATGGCCCAGTTTTGTGGCCCCCAAGAAACCCCGACTTAACCTTGGCGGATATGTTTTTATGGGGCCGTTTAAAACAAATTGTTTTTGCTACCGCAGTACCAAATAATATTGAAGTGCTGAAGGGCAGAATTATTCAGGCTGTCCAAGTGTCCAATCGATATCTCAGGAAGAAATCAGAAATTCTTTCACTTATTTGAGAAAGCAATTAGAAAAATGTGTCGACTATGAATGGGGGTGGAGCTTTTGAATAATGAAATCGTTATCGTAGTCTTTTCAACAGTAATATACCGATAGAGGAGGCGTCTTATCGGTAATACCGATGTTTTTAACAAGAAATCGATTTTCTGACAAATTTTTACGAAATGTAATTTTTACTTATAATCTGATATGGTCTTATCTTTGATTATAAGTAAAAATTACATTGAGTGAAAATTTTCTTGGAAAATCGAGTTTCGAGTGAAAAACGAAGGTATGAAGATAAGAAACCGCCTCTAGAGGTGTATTTTATTGGATAATTTACTGAACATAAAAATGAAGGCCGTCTGATAAAGGTAAATATACAAGTTAGAGGTGTTACTAATTTTTTATTTAAGTAAAAAAGCTACAAGCGTCTTTTCGAAGGCGTCTTTTCGAGCTAGCGGTAGTCTTATCGGGTAAGACGACCGTTACCAAGGTGGTTGCTATGAAAATGAGCGTTTTTATTGGTTCAATAAAAGTGAGGTGAATTATCATGTTAATAAAAATGTTCGTATTATTATTATTATTATAATTACTTCATTAAATAAAGACATTGACAACTAGTATCACCTATTTATTATTCAAGTAAAAACGTTTATTAAGAGTGACTTTTTTTCGTATCTTTCAAAATAAAGTATGTTCACTCTTAAGCAAAATAACATTTTTGTAGTTTTTACCCACCCTGTATAAAAAAATTGAAGTTTCTTATGATGAATCGTATTTTCTAGACAAGCAAAAACGTTTATTAAGAGTGACTTTTTTTCGTATCTTTCAATTTTTAGTCCATTTGTCCTCTTGTAAACCCCATTCGTGGACATACTGTAGTAAGTAAGAAAATTAAAGTCTTGTGCATGATTGGTTTCGGAGATAGGTCGCGCACTCAGACAGAAGTGGTTCACTTGTTTAATGCAACTCACCCTGATCGGCTGGATATTAACCATAGCCACAGTAAACATACTTGAGGCTGGGTTCCGGGAATTTGGACATGTTGGGATATTCAAAAATCTGGTCGACCCTCAATAACTGAAGAAGATGAGCATAACAGTTAACAGTGCCAGATAATCCTCAAACATTAATTACGGAAACAACTTCTGATGTTCATTTGGCGCAATTTACTGTGCATAAAGTACTCAAGAAAGCAAAGTTTCATCCTTATAAGATATTCCTAGTTCAGGAACTGTCGGAAGATGATTTTGCTTGGCGAATTGAATTTTGTGAGCAAATGCAACATTTCTGTAACGGTAACGATAACTTTTTAAGGTAGTGGGTAGATACTCTTTGTGGTCCTGACAGAGACAGGTCTACTTCACGGATGCGACCCTGCCTACGCGAGCCCTGAAATACCTCCCATACCTAAACCGGGAGATACTCAGGTCCTAACCCTCTATCCTAACCAAAACCCAATTATTCTTTCCTACATCCACGTTAACCGTGTGAGAGCTGGTTAGAATATCTCCCAACGTATATCCTGCGTGTCGTAAAAGTCGACTAAAAGTAACCGAAATACTGTCGGTATAAGCAGTACCCTCTTGTTGGCCAACAGCTTCGGGTGGAAGAGCTAGTAAGAGGTAGGGCACTCTCTTGCCCTAGGGATGTGAAATCGTCCCTAAAGGCGGATGAATCGATTTCTGGTCAACGGCATGAGGATGCAGAAAGCAAATGGGAGACTACTGCATTAAAGATCCTTTGGATATCCCAAGAGAAACTCGTAAAATGAGTAACGTCAGCAACAGTGAGGCCTCGGATGTAGGGCTTCGCTCTCCGACTGGCGATCGGCGCTGTTCCTCGTCCGGGGAGGTCAGTGTGAAATTGGCGACCGGGCACAGGAGGCATGACCGTCAGGCTTCTTGTGCGAGATTTGCTACTGATGGTGCCTTTAAGACTCGTCGCAAACATCGCCTGGCAACATGGAATGTCAGAGGTCTGCGAATGACTAGTAAGCTCAATATCCTTGAAAAGGAGCTTGCACGGAGTAACATTGCGGTCGCTGGTCTGTCTGAGACTCATTATAGAGATACAGGACACTTCACTTCCAGCAATGACAATTTTATTTGCTTCTCGGGTAATTCTAATGTAAGCAATAATGGCGTCGGCTTCTGGGTGGCCAAAGCCCATGTAAGAACTATTCTGGGTACAGGTGTGTCAGTGATAGAATAGTCACAATACGTTTAAACGCGACCCCTGCACCGATCAATATTGTGCAGATATATGCGCCTACCTCCAGCTCGGATGACGACACTGTGGAATCTTTTTACAATGATCTTGGGTCTACACTCGAATCTCTATCGAATCGTGAGATGGTTTTTGTTCTCGGAGATTTTAACGCTAAAGTTGGTCAAACAATGGAAGATGAACATCTTAGGACACATATTGGTAAATTCGGTCTTGGTGCCAGAAATGAAAGAGGCCAACGTTTGCTACAATTTTGTGTTGATCACAACCTATCAATTACCAACACTTTGTTTGCACAACATCCACGACGTCTGTATACCTGGACCTCACCTGACGGACGATATCGCAATCAAATTGATTACATTCTAGTCAGAACACGGTGTAGGTCATCTGTTGGTCTCTGCAAAACTTTACCCGGTTCTGATTGTGGCTCGGATCATCAACTCCTCTTCTGCGAATTCCGGGTTAGACTAAAGATATGTCCGCGTTCTGAACGGATACTTCCGATGGAGATTGCTGACTCTGGCTCTTTCCGGTCAAAGTGTTCTGAGCTTTTACAGAATGTCACGATAAATGAGGAATCTTCTTCTGATAGCATGTGGCTAACTTTTAAAAATATTCTTACACAGGCTGCCCAAACAACTCAATCACTACCTAGCACACAACCTAAACAACCATGGATTTCCACTCATACATTATCCGTCATTGAAGCACGCAGAGAACTGAAGAGCTCAGGTCTGGATTCTGTTACAAAACAAGATCGATATAGACAAATGACACGCGAAATCCAAAGACTCTGCCGCCAAGATAAAAACGCATCCCTACAAGAATTGTGCAGGGAAATACAAACCCATGCCAATACGAACCATCCAAGGGAGATGTTCCTAAAGATAGAATGTCTCAATCGAAACTTTAAACCCAAAACTTGGTCAATTAAGAATAACGATGGACATCTCATCACCAACTTGAACGAGATTATTGAGGTGTGGCGCACATATTGTGAGAGTCTTTATGTTCACTTCCAAGCTCCTCTTTTAACTTATGAGCGTGAGCCGGATATTCCCTTTTTGGAAGTGGAACATGCCGTTAAGAAATTGAAAGCCGGTAAAGCCACAGGCATTGATGCGATTCCTGCTGAAACGTTAAAATGTTTGGGTGATGACGGTCTGCATCTTTTACATCGTATCTGTCAGAAAGTTTGGTCCTCCGGTTTTTGGCCACACGAATGGAGCACTTCAATTTTTATTCCACTTCATAAAAAGGGATCGCTGACAGACCCAGATAACTATCGGCTACTCTCATTGACCTCTCATTCAAGCAAGGTGCTACTATATATTTTGAAATCACGTTTGGAGGGTTTTATTGACTGGCAAATATCTCCAGAGCAGGCAGGTTTCGTTAAGGGACGTGGTACGCGCGAACAGATCTTGAACTTGAGACAGATTATTGAGAAAGCCAGAGAACATTATTTCCCAGTCTATATCTGCTTCGTGGACTACTCTAAGGCCTTTGACAACGTAAAGTGGCCTAAGCTTTGAGATATTCTTTTATCCATGGGAGTTCCTTATAACTTGATATTTCTCATACAACAGCTCTATGAATCCAACACAGCCCGAGTAAGAGTTGACAGCAACATGTCTGGTCAAACCACAACAAAAAAAGGAGTTCGCCAAGGATGTGTATTGTAGCCGATGTTGTTTAACATCTATTCCGAGTTTGTGATGCGGGGGGTGCTGGACGGATGGCAGGGTGGTGTGACTATTGGTGGTGTCAGGATATCCAATTTAAGGTTTGCTGACGATACAACCCTTATTGCTGCTTCTCAAGGCGAACTGTTAACTCTACTTAACATCTTGGAACAACAGAGTGAAGCATATGGTCTTAGTATCAACTACAAAAAGACCAAAGTTATGATCGTGGACAGAGAACATGATAATCACCCTGCAATAACATCAGTAGGCCGCTGTCAGGTAGTCCAAAGTTTTGTATACCTTGGTTCTTCGATCGATAACTCGGGAGGTTGTGAGGTTGAAATCCGACGGCGCATTCAACAAGCACGGTCAGCTATGACTAAACTGACTAGAATATGGCGTGATAATAATGTCACCAAAGCCACCAAAATGTCGCTGGTTCAGTCTCTTGTCTTTTCCATATTTATGTATGGCTCTGAAACTTGGACTGTGAGAAAGGCAGACCGCCACCGCATAGATGCTTTCGAAATGTGGGCTTGGAGAAGAATGCTAAGAGTTCCTTATACAGCCCACCGAACTAATGTTTCTATATTGAGTGAACTCGGAAATCCAAAGCGACTATCTTCCATTGTCTTGACGCGTATCCTGACGTTCTTCGGCCATATCCATAGAAGTGATAATATGGAAAAACTTGTTGTCCAGGGTCATGCTCCGGGAGGACGGCGTCGTGGCCGTTCTCCTACACGCTGGGTGGATGCGACAAAACAATTGCTAAATACTAGCGTCACAAGAGCGACCGAATTGACAAATAATCGTGAAAGATGGCGAAATACAATTTCTAGAGCAATTGCCAACCTTCGTTTCGGCAACCCTCCAGCTCTGACTTAGAACATTTCATTTTACGAGTTCACAACATGTCTGCTAAGACATTGTGACTATGATGATAATGAACGATAACTTTGTAAAAATCATCATATTTTGTGTCGAAGCTAAACGGTCCTGTGAATAGACAAAATTGTCGTTATTGGGCAAGCGAAAATCCTCATTGGTTTTCAGAATGTTATACACAACACTTTTAAAAAATGAACGCGTGTTGCGGTATAGTCGACGGAAGAGTTTAAGATCCTTACCTCTTTGAAAATACTCTCACTGGTGCGGGATATTTGGAGTTTCTTCAAAATGACTTGCTCTGGGTGTGTGTTATTAAAAAGTTCATAAACTTCGCCCAAATATCTCTGGTGATCTCCCCAGCCAAACATCATAGGAATTTCGATTTTTTTCTCGCTCTGAGAGCATTTTTAATAAGATAAAAGTAACTCTTTTACAGTACGTTGAAAACTGACACAGTTGTCACTACTGAGAACAAGTCAAAGTGACAACTAGATTTCACGTTGCATCATGGTTTCTCTTTAAATTAAAAAATGTTAATTTTCAACTGGCAATATTTTAAAAACAGTGGAATTTAGGTATAGGACATTCAAATATGCTTAGAATCTTCCGTAGAACCCAAAACTGCAATAACATATAAAATGTTCTATAAAAAAAATAAAGTTAACAGCTGCCCAGTTTTCTTGAAGCACCCTGCTTAATTTTCCGGAAACTTAAAAAATGCAAGAAAATAAAATAAAATCGGCATGTGCGAGCGTTTTTTACTCAGGTGTTTCGCTGAAATAAAAAAGATACTTTTCCAGACTTATGTCGCCACTGCATTTGAATTACATACAAACTAATATCTTATGGAAATTTAAACAAAGCATTACGGCACAAATGTTTATTATTTGTCCACATTCCTTAAATTCCTTTCATAGTTCACGAGTCGTGCGGGGAACTATAGTTAAAGTCCGTCTATCTATCTTACAAACTCATTATAAATGCAAATCCCTAATGCCGATAAGACCCAGCGGGTGATCGAATGAAAGCAGGGACGCACTCGTTGCTGATAGAATAAAAGGTTGCGCTACTTTAAGATACTAATATACAGTATGTCCACGGATGGGGTTTACAAGATACGAAAGAAAGTCTTTTTTAATAAACGTTTTTGCTTGTCTAGAAAATACGATTCACTATAAGAAACTTCAATTTTTTTATACAGGGTGGGTAAAAACTGCAAAAATGTTATTTTGCTTAAGAGTAAACATACTTTATTTTGAAAGATACGAAAAAAAGTCACTCTTAATAAACGTCTTTACTTGAATGATGAATAGGTGATACTTGTTGTCAATGTCTTTATTTAATGAAGTAATTATAATAATAATAATAATAATACGAATATTTTTATTAACATGAAAAGAATACGATAACGATTTCATAATTCAAAAGCTCCACCCCATACTCGACACATTTTTTTAATTGCTTTCTCAAATAAGTGAAAGAATTTCTGATTTCTTCCTGAGATATCGATTGGACAGCCTGGATAATTCTGCCCTTCAGCACTTCAATATCATTTGGTACTGCGGTAGCAAAAACAATTTGTTTTAAACGGCCCCATAAAAACATATCCGCAAAGGTTAAGTCGGGGCTTCTTGCGGGCCACAAAACTGGGCCATTCCTGCCAATCCACCTTGGACCAAATCTGCGGTCCAGCCATTCTCTAACCTCATGTGCGAAATGGGCTGGACAACCATCTTGCTGAAAATACATATTTTGTTGAAAATTTAATGGTAGATTTTCGAGTTCATCATTGAAAAATGTATTCAGCATTTCTAAATATGATAATCTATTGCACGTGTTATCAAAAAAATATGGCCCTATAATGCCATGGATGGATATCGGGCACCACACGTTCACTTTTGTGGAATATTGTCTTCTCGTCATATATCTGAATTCGGGATTTTCTAAAGACCAGTACCTAACGTGCTGTGTTGCAACGGTTCCATTGGTAGAAAATGTACTTTTATCAGAAAACATGATACATTTATAAAAATCAACATTTCCACTTAAAATTTTGTCTCCTATCCACAAGCAAAAATCAAGTCGTTTCGCGTCATCTCCCTCTTCCAATCTTTGATTAAAGTGCGGTTTATACGGATACAATTTATTTTCTTTAAGGATCTTCTGAATTTGATTTCTAAGGGACGTCATAGGATCTTCTTCAACAGATTGAAGAACTAAGACTGTAGCAGCATCATCATGGTCGTATTTCTTCTTTTTTTTTGAGGCCCAAAACCGAACCAGTTCTCTGGAACTTTTTTATTAACTTGCAGATTGTTATCCTAGTTATTGGGATTCCTACAAATTTCTCGGTAAATTGTTCCATGACGTAGCGGTATGAAACTTGACCATCCCCATAACATTGTATAATAAAAACTCATTGTTCAGTAGATAGCATTTCTACTTAAATAATAACTTCATTAAATAAAGACATTGACAACAAGTACCTATCACCTTAAGTGTCATTATTATTTTAACTAGGTTCACCAGTCAGAGGTGAGCCAGCGAATACTTTTTGGGAAATAATTTTTAAATAGGTAAACATTTTAATGAATGGTTCTACTTCGGTTTGTTGTGTAGAAAACACATTCATTAAAAGTGAATTTTTTTCGTATCTTTCAAAATAAAGTATGTTTACTCTTAAGCAAAATAACATTTTTGCAGTTTTTACCCACCCCGTATAAAAAAATTGAAGTTTCTTATGATGAATCGTATTTTCTAGACAAGCAAAAATGTTTATTAGGAGTTGATTTTTTTCGTATCTTTCAAAATAAAGTATGTCTACTCTTAAGCAAAATAACATTTGGGCAGTTTTTACCCACCCTGTATAAAAAAATTGAAGTTTCTTATGATGAATCGTATTTTCTAGACAAGCAAAAACGTTTATTAGGAGTGACTTTTTTCGTATCTTTCAATTTTTAGTCCATTTGTCCTCTTGTAAACCCCATCTGTGGACATACTGTATATAAAAGCGTGGAAAAAAATATTTTTTTTTATCTACCTGTATGCAACAAGCGTGTCGTACTGATTTTATTATGTTAGAAAGAAAACGCAAAAACATATTTTAAACGTAATTTAATAATAAATAATAATAATAAGTAATAGTAATAAAATAATAATATAACAGTATATAATATACAATACAATTAAAATCAGAACATATAGGACGGTTATTAATTAAAACAAAATATTCATATACCTACAAAAAAGTACCGTGTCAGAAAAATAAATTATTACATTTTAACCCAAGTCAGTTTCACTGTCACTATCGTCATCCAAGTTCACAATAATTTTTTCTCTGGGCAACAGATCTATATTTACGTATGATTTTTCTACTTTTTGAACATGCGCTACACAATTTTCCCACCTTTAGTTTGGAATATTTTGCATCTCTGACTGTACTAAATCTGTCACAGAAGAATCTTATGTTGGCGAAACATTATTCCTCCTTACCGATGCTTTCAGCTGGTACCATATATGCTCAATTGAGTTGAACATGCAATAATAAGGAAGAAGTCTTAACACGGTATGATCCATTTCTGCCGCCAAAGTGTCACAATAATATTTCTTTTTTATTAAAAATGATTCTACAATTTCGAGCAATTGCTTTTCTGTGTAATTTTCCTCAAAATACATATTATTTTCCATCATATACTCCGGGATGGTAAGTTTTGTGTTATTGGAACACAAAACCTTATTTAACCTACGACGGTGGTGGCTCGCATTATCCATCACTTTCACACTACTTGGTGTTATATTTGGTAATAATTTGTTTTTAAACCACTCTTCAGATAGTTCTGCCGTAGTGTCATCGTGATAATCAACAAGGGAGTCCTTTATATTTTTGGCTGATAAGGCCAAAGCGTTTGGTATAAATCCGTTTTTTATCCCAGCATGAATTATTGTTATACGCTTACCTTTATTTGATGGAGCTTTGGGTCTGTATTGACCCGATAAATATACCCAACCTTTATTTGGAACTTCGTATGTGTCATACCACGTCTCGTCCAAATAAATAATATCCCTTCCATCCTGTCTATATTCATGGACTGCAATTAGGTATTCCATCCTCCATCTTTTTAAACGGGCCGATTCCATAATTACTTGTCGTTTGTTAACTTTTATATTTTAAAACCGTTTCTTAAAATACATTTCCTTAGAGTCTCATGACAACACCCTATTCCTGTATCATCTTATTTTAATCTTTGCAATAGGGGTTTTAAAGTGGGGATCATTTGCTTCCTGTACATGGCATATATTTTTCTACGAATTATATCGATATCCATCGCGTCTAGTTTCTTAAAAGTAAAAGAGTATTTCCTCTTTCTTCTCTCCACTATAGGTTTATTTACAACAAACCACACTATGTTCACTGGCCTGCGTGTCAAACTTCACTGCACCAAGTTTCGAAAAACCACGTTCAAGAAGGGTGGTGTAAACGTCGAAAATTACTTCTTTTGTGCCAACTGATAAAATATCACGCTTTAATTGGTTTTTATCACGACCCGTAGATCCACTTGGCGTACTGGCTTCTTCCCACGGACAAAATATTCTTAGCTATCACGTTTAATTGTCAACAAATAACTTCTTGTCTAAATCAATACAAACATCTAACTGAATTTTAAAACCAAAAATCGGCATATTTAATTAACAAAAATAATTCTATTTTATTTTACCCTAATTATTTTAAGAGGATTACTGAAAAAATATAATAATATAATAGTCTTCAAATAGATCCGTACCTGGAGTCCCCATATCAGGTGGCCAAATTTTACACCTCACACAATACGTTATTATGACGGTAAGGGATTAGCATTTTTATAATGAGTTGGTAAGATAGATAGAGGAACTTTACTGTCGATACTCCAGAGGCTTATTATGAAGAGAATCAAATATATCATAGTGGTCACAGTCGTCAGAGTGACAACAAGATACATAAGCCAACTCTTGTTTGGCTATAAGTTTTGTTATTTTTTTAAAAATAGGTCGTTCTACATACCAAAATTAAACTGAAAGTTTGACACAGAAAAAGCACTAATATCACCTTTATTTAAACCATTAGTAGAATTTGTTTTATTTACATTAATTATACCAATTTTCCCATTTATTGTTTGACTAATTAGTCTGAAATCGGTCTAATTAATACTGGAAAGTCCAAAGGGATAATTCTCGATCCTTATCTACATTTAAAAGGGTCCGGAGATCAATGGGGTTTATTAATTAAATTCCAGTATCTTTTGACATAAAGACTATAACCATTAATCCTGTATTTAAAGAGGTGGTCATGTAGGTGTCAGTCTTGTATCTCGAGATAATTAATTTTTGATTTATTTGCGAATAATGTAAATATTTGGAAATTAAGTCAATGCCAAATAACAGTCGGTTAATACTGAAACGTTAATGTGTATGAACTAATGGGTACACTAAAATAGTTATCTATTTTGGATATAGTAGTATCGGAAAAAGTATAGACCAATAAATAGTAATAGTAAATATTATTGCCGATACTTGAAAAATGCTTGTCAAGGTTCGAAAATTGCATTTTCATAGTGTGGTTATCTATGTTAAGTTTTCTGTTTTAATTTTTTAAAGTACCTAGGTAGACTCTCACCTTAAGCATTAATTACCTGTAATAGCCAATATTTCCACTATGTTCGGTTTGAAACTTTTGTTGATATAGTTTCTTCTGTCTTTGTTTCATACTACTTGTGGTGAGTTCTTATTTCAAGTCCTTGTTTTAATTGATTAGTAATTGGTTGTCAATAGGAATAACTATTTAACCTTGTATGTAATATATAGATTAAATGTCTCGGCTGTTGTAATTCAGCTGTTTTTAAGAAAATCGATAATTTGTTACGCAGGTCAGTGTCAGACGGACAGTTCTGTGGATTTTCACGACCACGTCTGGTTAATTTAAAGATCTGGTTAATTTAGGGATATTTTAGTGGTTGACGCGGGTTGTCAAGGTTTTGTTATTAAAAGAGGTTAGATTTCATAAATAGGTATGACTAATTTGTCGACGTTTGTTTTGGTAACTATGTACGTTGGAGACGAAATAACATCCGGCCCTTTCGACAATAGACGCTTGAAGGAAACCACGTTTGTGGATGTAGCTCCCGAATTTTAGTTTTCTTGGGCAGGGAAGGCCATGTGGTGCCAATAAAACATACACAAATGGTTAAAAAAAAAGGATATGGCTTTGTAGTTTGCCTATTCTTTGGGCGGAATGCCGATTAAAAATGCTTTTCCATCAACTTTAGCAAGGTCCTAGGCGCCATTCTGTAGATTGGAACCCTCGTTAGTTATTTGAGGGTTTTTTGGTAGGGGCTAAAAGTCCAAGTTCAAACGGGATTACTAGTTTTCTTTTATTGGAGCTGCCTGGAGGCGGGACGTGCCAGTTGCCATGTACTGTTTGAATTTTTGGAGTCTAGCAGTGTAGCAGTACATACGTTAGCTATTTGAGAAACCATGTGTGTGTGCTTTACTGAAGATCGAGACTTCATGAACTATGGGTAGCACATAAAGTTTCAGCTAAGTATCATTACCCTGTGATCATTTCTTTTTAAAAAGTAGTCAACCTAAAATCTTAATATTTTGCATTTGCGCATTGTTCGATATACAGTGTCTTGGTAAAGTTTTGCACCCATGTTATGTACAGAGCTTGTGCATTGTAAACGTGTAGCGTATGTCGACATAGCGTTAAGACGTCACAAGGGTCTCTAGTAGTTTAAAACGTTAGGTGGTCTGTTACAGCTAATTTTGTTGTAAATATAGTTACAATTTATTATTATAAAGTAAATATTTTTGTTTCCCGGCTAAAGGCCATTTATTTCTTCTAAATTTAACACTTGTTACTTTAACATTTTAACTTATCTACGCCGGAGTGGCTAGTATGCTTATCGAGTAACCACAGGTACTCGTAAGATTTTGTATTGTACTTTAATAATGCTATTATGGTAAATCTAGTTAGTTGTGAGAGGTTCTTGCACAAACCTTGCGGAAATTCCAAGTATGAGGCAATGTCCTGGATGTAGGTCTATGTGGCTGCCAGATCAGACTAAACAGTCGTTTTTTTTATGGTGTAGGTCTGACAGTTGCCGTCTTGTGCAGGACCCCATCAAACAGGGTTTGAGTTTTATTTATTCTTTTAATGATAACTTTGTAATTTGAACCTCCAGAACTTTTATGTCAAACCCAATACTACCACTTTGTTATAACATTTCAGTTATCTATCGTTTAACTTCAAGTACCTATTGTCCACCAAAGTAACAGGAGCTTGCATTTACAAATCCAAGTAGCCAAGGGCATAACACGACATAAGAAATAAATATTTGTATTAGCCTCTGCTAAATTTGACTTTTATTTGAAAGACAGCGACTTTGAGGGACTTGAGTAAATGAAAGCTTATAAGAAGCTATTGAAAACCGATTGTGACATATTTGGGGGTTTTTCCTAGTTTGTTTTCCTACTACATTTAAAGGCTTTTAAGTTAAATAAAGCTTAGGTGGCGCCTTCAAGTTAGTTCAGGTTAGTTCGTTGTGCGTTTGCCACGGTGATTTAATTATATGGCAGCAGTTCTTTGAAATCTTTGTTTACGAATCAGAGTTTAAGTGATTTGATAGGAGAGTTTCTTTATCGCGGGTCCGCTGCTCGGGTACGTCTTAAATGCGTTAAATTAAGGATTTTTAAATGCTTTGCGGCTACCCTAAATTAGTAAATTTTGGTTGTTTTCGTATTCCAACGTATTTTTTTAGCTTTCTTTCTTTTAAAACTTTTTTTACCATAGCAGTTTTTTTTTATCTTAGTCATCTATCGCTCTAAAACAAACGAATAAAAACTCTATTTTTTCAATAAATTTTCATTATTTTACTAAGCTACCACAGGAGCAAGTTTTCCGCACTATAGAGTTAAAAAAAATAGAGAAAAATTTTCGACACACTGCTGACTTTGTCAGCTCTGTATAAATATTATATGCAAGTAACCAAATTTTGGCAGGCATTCTACAATACTGTATTTGAATTTTAGCAATAGGATCATTAGCACCAAAGTTATTAACCTCTAAAAACGGGCGGTTTAAATCCGTAAATTATTTCAATAATTATTATTGTTTGAAATGATGTCCGTTTTCTATACTTTACAATATCCTAATATAATTTTTTGCGTGCTTTGAGAGTAAAAGAAAATATAGTAATAGCACGCAAATTATCTTTGATAAAAGTTACCTTGAATATGTTATTTATAATCGTATAAAAAAAGAAGGTAATTGCGAAGATAAAATTATTGTTAACTTGAAGTACAAATAAACAAGTTTAATTTCATGGATTGTGCTTGGCAATAAAACTTGGGGATAGTTTCTGCAGACCTTAAAAGCGTCAAAAGCCGCTGGGGTCTCAAAAGACAAAGGAGGGATCAACTTAACTTTTGATTTTATTGAACCGAATCCGTGTTTAACTGTCCTGTTAAGTTACAGTAACCTTACACTTTTGTCATACTGAGCAAACCTAACTGTTTTTTGGCTATGGTAGGGTTAAAATTTTTCTTTTTGTTTGACTCTCCAGACAATACCTTTGAAATGTTGACAATATGTATACTGTCTAATGTTGGATGGTGGTCTGGTTTTTTACATCATACGAGTAGGATTTCAGTCGGAACGGACTTACCCCCACACTCGTTTTAGGATAATTTCTACCGGGTGACAATGAAATCGTTTGATATAACCTCACCAGTGGCGTAACTAAGGGCATGTGCGCCCCCCGCAAAATTTTGAAAGCGCCCTGCTATTTTGCACTTGTCTGAATTATTCACACTTACACTATAGTAAAGAATATTGTCATTTGTAAGCGTTGTTTAATATAGAAGGGCATAAAGTATTGTAGAGAACAAAGGACAATTTTTTGTTGTGTGGACTTAAGGGCGCCCCTGGCTTTGCTGCGCCCCCCGCAATGCGGGGCCTGCGGGAGCGGTTTTTACGCCACTGAACCTCACTTAATTATCGTTTACTATAGGAATTTGAAATTTTAGTAGTAAATATGGTTTAGGGAGATGCAAGTTTTCTATCAAAAATATATTGAATATCACTTCCGCTTTGACCGGAAGTGAGGTAAGGTCGCTTATTTTAAATGACACACTGTATATTTTCTTAGATCCTCGAATAGAACTCTAAATTCCCTATTTAATGACATATCACAAGTTGTCATTTGTTTTTAAAATGGCGGCGTAGAATACGATTTCCTCAAATTCAAAATGGCGAAGTATTAATGGCAGATGCAGCTTTCAAGCAGCATCTTGTGACAATCAAGTGCATCACCTAGCCCGTTTAATAAAAATCAGTCAGAAATGGCAAAGCAAACTCCTGCAAAGACCTGGCGAGCCGGTCTTTCTTACAGGACCCTTATTCTTGAATTGCAGGGAGTAGAAGTTGCGAGAGAAGTGGGTGTGGTTTTCTTAAAAATGTAAAACACTGTATTCTTGAAAAAATATTAAGGGAGGGAGTCACTCCCAAGAGAACTTGAAGTTCTCCTACTCGTGACCGAGAGAAGCAGGAAACCTAACCTAAAATTGTGTTGTGTTTGGTTGTACCTATTTGTTATATTATTTTTTTATGAAAAGTGAGCTAATGGTTAAATATGTAAAATAGATATGGAAAATTTTAATTTAATGCTGTGGAATGAGATTTCTAACGAGGATGTTGAAGCAGCGGTGGCAGAACTGGCTATTGGGAGGGATGTTTTTCCCAAAAGAAATGCATTTCAGTTACCTATCTGACAGAATATTTGTTCGGTTATTCAGGGTGGATAAGGACCTCTGTCATGATATAATTGACATGGTTACCCTCTTGTTAGTCCAACCCACATGCAAGAACCTCTGCCCTATCCATACAAACCAAGATAAGTAAAAAAAGTTGTAGCTAGTCGAGGCATGCTTATGTAGACTTCTATTTGTGATCTTATATTGAAAATTTACAATGATTTTTAGGTACTTGCTACCCTCAGGTTTTATGCTTCAGGCAACTATCAGGAAATTACTGGCTCGAACAGTTTTGTGGCCATTAGCCAGTCTTCAATTAGTCAGGCCGCGCGTACACAAAATCCACTAAAACCTCTTTTTGTTTAGAACTCAATTGCCTCGATTTAAATTCCATTTTAATGAATCCCCAAATTCGTTCCCAAATACAAATTAAAATAAAAAAAAAAAACAAAATAAAAGAGTGAGATTATGTGAAATGTCAAAATTTGCAGCAATGCCATTGGCCAACCAACCTGGCAACGCCGTTTCCCAATTTTGCTCCCTCCCTGATATTCCCCGGCGCGTTCAGTGTTTCAAAAATACTGCGTTTTGCTGCCGGGAAGATCAAATGAGGGACACTCCCCGAGAGCTCCCAGGGACCACTCCCTTCTCTTGCTTTCAAGAATAGACGTCCAGGAGTCGCCGCCAGGAGCGTATCATTAAAAGCTAATTCGGTATACGGATCGCGTACCAACAATTAGAAATTTAAAGGTTAGTTACTTGCTTGCTTGAAACTCTTTACAATATGATAAAGCATTATACATTTTTAAATAACTAAGTCACGGTAATATTTCAAGGTATTTTGACATTTGGTACTTTTCATTAAAAATCATGGAGACAAATGAGCCTGACTATTGCTAATGTCAAATAAAAATTAAAACTATCCTATGAGATTCTAAAAACACATCTCACCTCAGTTTTATTAAAAGTTAAAAGAAGGTAACCTAATGTTACCATTTTGAAACGTCATTGGATAAAAAATTATGTCATGCGGCTAACACTCCGCCATTTTGAATTTAAAGAAATCGTATCCTACGCCGCCATTTTAAAAGCAAATGACAACTTGTGATATGTCATTAAATAGGGAATTTAGAGTTCTATTTGAAGATCTAAAAAAATATACAGGGTGTCATTTAAAATAAGCGACCTGACCTTACTTCCGGTCAAACCGGAAGTTATATTCAAAATATCTTTGATGGAAAATTTGCTTCTCCCTAAACCATATTTATTGCTAAAATTTCAAATTCCTATATTGAACGATAATTAAGTGAGGTTCTGTCAAACGATTTCATTGTCACCCGGTATAGTGCATACTGTTATGTGGAGACGAGAACAATTTATTCTGATACATTTCCAAATCGACGTTTACCGAACCGAAAAACTTTTGAAAGGGTTGATCGTAGCTTAAGAGAAACAGGTAAAAAGTCAAGTGAAATAAAAAAAAAAATGCTAAAAGTAGCTTCTTCTTTTTTAAGTGCCTTCTCCATTCAATGAAGATCGGCAACAATTCTGGCAAATTCGTCTCTGTCTTGGGCTCTTCTCAGTAGGGTGTTTGAATCTAAGCCTGTCCAATCCCTTATGTTTTTCAGCCAAGAGCACTGTCTACGCCCCGGACCACGCTTTCCCTCAATCTTGCCCTCCATAATTAGTTGCAGGAATCTGTACTGGTCCTGCCTCATGACATGGCCAAGGTACGCTGTCTTTCACTTTTTTATGGTCTCGAGAATTGTTCGGTCCTTGTTCATTCTATGTAAGACCGCTTGATTGGTGATATAGTCGGTCCATGGTATGCGAAGCATTCTACGATATACCCACATCTCAAATGCTTCCAGCTTGTTAATACAGCGTCCAGGCCTCGACTCCATACAGTAACGTGGAATACACATAACATCTAACAAAGTTAAACCTTATGCTTAAATTGAGTGTTCTGTCGGTTAACAGGTTCCTCATCTTAATAAAATTAGCTCTAGCTTGCTCCATGCGGGATCTAATTTCAATCTCAGGATTCAGATCCTCGCTGATCCAACTTCCTAGGTATTTGAATTTTGTGACTCGCTCTATTGGTGAACCGTATATATTTATGTTGAAGTTGTTATTCGGATTGCGACTTATTTGCATGATCTTTGTTTTTGAAATATTAATCCTCAGTCCCATTGCGTCACCGGAAGTCGATATGCTGTCGATTAGGCGTTGCAGCGCTTCAGGACTGTCTGCGATTATCACTGTGTCATCGGCATATCTTAAGTTGTTTACGAGTTTCCCATTGACTTTCAGACCGTCTTCTGTCTCGTCCAAAGCGTTTTGGAAAATAACTTCTGAATACATATTAAAGAGTATGGGACTAAGTACACACCCTTGTCTGACTCCACACCCTACGGTACTTGTTTCGGTGTTTTCCAGTTTTACAGAAGCCACTTGCTGTTCATAAAGATTTTGTACGATTTTTTGATCTTGGGCATCGACACCTTTTCTTTCCAGCAGTTCTAATAGTGTCGTGTGATTGACACAGTCAAAAGCTTTAGTATAGTCTATGAAGCACAGATATACTTCCTTCTGTTGGTCTCTGCATTTTGCAAAGTAGCTAACCATTTTGCTAATCAATTTTAGGGATTTTTTTGCTGCATCGTGGTGAAGAAGGGTCTCCATTAAGAGCAAGGAACCCTTAGTTAGAGGAGGAAATTATGGATGAGATTGCTGAAAATCCCTATAATAGTGTAAGAAAACTGTCGGTCCAAGTTCGTGCGACAAAGTAAGTTGTTCATGAGACCCTTTGAGAATAACTGCTACATCCTTATCGCGTCCAAAAGATACATGTCTCCAACTTATTATCCTGCAAGAGTGAACTATTCAAATTGGATTTTGCAACGATTTAGGCAAAATCATAATTTTACTAGCATTGTTTTTGTCATTGTAATAATTTGCATTAAGAAAATCCCCATGCAACAATACAGATAAAGCAGCAAAAAAGGTTCATGGTTAACATGTGAGCGGGGATTATTGGGAATAATCTCGTTCTTTATTGAAGGCAGACTAAATAGTGCCATGTAGTTGCAATTCCTGCAACAAAACTTAAACGGTTTATTAGAAAATGTGCCCTTAGAAATTAGAAATTTGATGTGGTATTGAACCACGGTGCATCCCTCGATTTTATAAATTTAGCTCATCAGCACTTATCAAATACTTTTCGAAAATCTGCTAAAGTAAACAAGAAGAAGCAAATCTTCCACATTTTTAACATTCTTGCGTTAAAATGAATTCTGAAATATCAAAAAGGTTCAGTTGCAAGTACTTTTGATGATTTAACTTTTACCTATTTCTCTTAAGTTATGATCAACCCTCTCTGATTCTTTATGCGGCACACTTCGATTTGGAAATGTTCCAGAATAAATTCTTCATGCATCCACACAATTTCCGAGTGCTTGTCCATAAGTTAAATACATGTGAGCATTAAAGAGTTGTGATAATGACAAATATTATTGTTTTATGCGAATTACTAGCTACGTATGTTGTTCGACTAGTTACTTTTTAAATACCTAATTTTGGCCTACCCAGTGTGGTGGAAAGTCCGGTCCGGACTTCCCTGATAATGTAAAACATCTAGTGTAGTATGGTTTTATGAATCTTTATGGTCTACATAAAATAATAAAATTTCATTAAATTATACATGTCAGTTCAAAAGTTAGAGCCGATAAGGTCGCTGGTTACCCCCTTGGGGCTTTGTATCTCCGATAAGGAGCACTTTGCCATTTTGTTTTGTAATGACAAATTAGGGTTACTATACGCTTCCGAAAGTATGCCATATCTGGACACCCTGTATATTCCTAGAGCATTGAGCAGCTGCGTATTTTAACTTTAAATTACTTCGGAATATGTTAATTTTAAAACAGCTGGTAATCATAAATCAAAATACTTCTTTACTGGAATATAATTTAATTATCTCTAAAATTATTCATAAGTGTTACCAAAATCCAAAATTATCCCAAAAGCATGATTGATGGTCGGTTATTTTTGGTATAAAACTTCATAATTCATTTTCCGTTCAAGCTTTTGCAAACATGACACCTCACCTAATCGATTACTTCACGTAGCAGCGAAAGTGTGGTTTATGTGGCCCTAATACCTATTAAAGGAAAATTAGGGAAAGCCTGGGACAAATACCATATTAGTATTTGTTGGGTAACCCGAGAGTGCACGCTGTAACCCTTGTGTTCTGACTGGCTATACTATCCTTATAAATATTTGCTGTTTTGTATATGAAATAAAAATATTATCTTCGTACTTAAAGACTAAGTTTAAATTTTGGAATCTTACCGTAGAGCTTGCAATGTAGATCTCGATGCTCCTCCTCCACCACCGTGTCTATCATTTGCAGGTCCTCTTCTTAACTTCATTACCACCACTCTTACTATGTTAATGAGAAATATTAGGTTAAGGAATATCGTAGCTCCCACAGGAACCTGTTGAATTATGTCAAACCTAGATTCTCCCACCCAACACCTGTAACAAAAACAAACAGTGATGTCAAACTCCTGTTTAATATGTACATAAAATTTTAATAAAATTAAATTGTCTAAGTTTTGGTTCAGGTTAGTTATAGGATAACTTTACGTAGTCCTTTTTTTATCCGCAAAACCATTCATTTCAGAGCTATGGCGATGTTATTAAGAAACAAATTTAATAAGCGCATCGTTCAAAAAAAAGTACCTGTGAAAGAAAAAAAAAAGTTTGCGAAAATAATTTTTTTCGATAAATTCCAATGTCTATATCTATCGCCTACAACAAATTATTCGTCATGCATAAAGTAGTGATAAATTAATAGACGAGGGCCGTCAGGTTTAGGTTCTTTAGTTTTTGACAGTATACAGGGTGTTTTAATAAAAACTCCCAGGCCAATTATTTCGAAAACTATAAGTGACATGTAAGTTCTGTAAACGCCAGTTTTTAGCCTCTATGATTGGCTTCACAACTGTGTAAAAAATGTGTTTAAATAATACAAGATGTAGGTGGCGCCATGGTGCAAAGAATTTTTTCGATGACAGGAACTTTTAAATGTTGTTGTTCTTAAAAATAATTAATTTTTTATCAAATTATGTCTCATAAATATTTTTGATAAATCCAACATGAACGGAGATATTTGGGGTTAAGTTTTTTATTAAAATAATTTTAACGAGTATTTTACTTATAAATATTTTTAATATCCTTTCGCAGATTTTAATTTAATTTTGGTAATGATAATTTTAGTGATAAAACGCTCATGTAACGCTGAATTATTACGACCAGTGACGTCTCAGGGGACGTCTTAACAAATAATATTGGCAAAAAATAAGACGCCACTGAGTTCTTTGTAATTTTTATATTTTTTTCGGATTAAGCAACTAAAAATATCCTTTTATTGTCTGTTAAATTGTTTTCATATCTTGCTTCGTTTTCGAGAAATAAAAATGCATATCTCTGGAAAACAAAAATCATTAAATAATTAACATTATTACCACTCAGTGTCAGTGTCAGAATTTGCAATTTCTACATTTTTAAAATAAAAATGGTTCACCATACAAATCAAGACAAATTGAACATGGTTTTAGTTTATGGAAAATGCCATCAAAATGCTTCAGAAGCTGTGCGCTGCTATCGAGCTCGTTTTTCAGATAGACCAACGCCCAATCGCAAATCTTTTGTAGCTTTGTGTACCAACTTAGCTAAATATGGTAGCTTTAAAAAGGGAAAGGTTCCAAGAAGGAAGAGGGTTACGAATGACGAAAATGTAGCTATAGTCCTACAAACAGTAAAAAATAGCCCACAAACGTCATTACAAAAATTAAAAGATGAAACTAATATTATACAGTATATATATACAAGATTCATTTAGTGCATCATCTACAACCAAAAGATTATACCAGCGCAGATTAAACTTTTTGGCACATTTTCATATTCTTTTTGAAGAAAATCCAAATTTATTAAACCAAATTATGTGGAGTGACGAAACCCGCTTTCACAATAATGGAGTAATTAACGGACATAATTGTCGCTACTGGTCCCGGGAAAATCCTAACTGGATGCGACAGACTAAATTTCAAACACGATTTGGGGTAAATGTTTGGTGTGGTATTGTAAATGGTTACATAATCGGGCCCTATTTCTACCATGAACATTTAACTTCAGTTCGTTATTTACAATTTCTGCAAAACGACCTCCCTTTGCTGTTACAAAATGTAGGAATTGACGTAAATACTATGTGGTTTCATCAAGACGGGTGCCCCAGCACACAATAGCAATATCGTTATGAATCATCTAAATGTGACGTTTCCAGGAAAAGTGATCAGCACAAATGGGGATCTTAGATGGCCAGCAAGGTTTCCTGATCTCAACCCGATGGACTTTTATTTATGGGGCTACTTACAAAATGAAATCTACAAGGAATCAATAGAAGACATGGCTGACCTGTACAACAAAATTTATGCTACTATAGCCGCTATTAATCGAAATACATTATTGAGAGTTTGCAGAACCGAATTATTATATCCATTTGCTATGTGTGCATATGAAAGCGGCAATAATTTTGAACACCTCATTCGACCCCATTAGTTAGTTTTTGGGATTGTTCTAATTTTCATTAATAATTTTGTATAATTTCTCATCAGTTCTTTCATAAAATTTGAAACATCTTTTAATTTTATTTTATTATGCTTTAATGTTTTAACTTTGCTTTTAAACAACAAAAAATACAACGTATTGTTTCTTAATGCATATGCAATAAAGTTGTTTTTATTTTTATTTCTCGAAAACGAAGCAAGATATGAAAACAATTTAACAGACAATAAAAGGATATTTTTAGTTGCTTAATCCGAAAAAAATATAGAAATTACCAAAAACTCAGTGGCGTCTTATTTTTTGCCAATATTATTTGTTAAGGCGTCCCCTGAGACGTCACTGGACGTAATAATTTAGCGCTACACGAGCGTTTTATCACTAAAATTATCATTACCAAAATTAAATTAAAATCTGCTAAAGGATATTAAAAATATTTATAATTAAAATACTCGTTAAAATTATTTTAATAAAAAACTTAACCCCAAATATCTCCGTTCATGTTGGATTTATCAAAAATATTTATGAGACATAATTTGCTCAAAAATTAATTATCTTTAAGAACAACAACAACGTTTAAAAGTTCCTGTCATCGAAAAAATTCTTTGCACCATGGCGCCACCTACATCTTGTATTATTTTAACACATTTTTTACACAGTTGTGAAGCCAATCATAGGGGCTAAAAACTGGCGTTTACATAATTTACATGTCACTTATAGTTTTCGAAATAATTGGCCTGGGAGTTTTTATTGAAACACCCTGTATATACCGATACCTCCTACAGTGTTGATACATTAATTTTTTCATTCTAAAGTCGAGTTTTATCTTCTAAACCTTAAAACTTTATAACATGTGATGTAAGGGAAGGGAAAGCGGCAGGTGCTTAAACCTTTCTGCTATTATACAGATTTTTTCCATATACATAGTGTCCCTTGGTGGGGATACCTATCTCTACCATTTGTGAACCTAATTTTTAATTTTTCGACAAAATCAATATTCTTAGTTTCTTTATTCTGATTTATTAAATATACAGCCATATTAAATTATAAATAAAATATAAATTTACAATGTAAACTGCTGACAACATCAACAATTCAATAATGTTATGGTGTTACGTATGTCGTAAAAATTGTTTTGAAGAAGATAGCACTTTCTTTTTTACTTAAATTTCTCTAAGGGATTCTGGTGGCCTTTCCGATATGATGATGTTTTCTAACCTGAAATATTGATTTTATTTGAGTCTCTAGTGTTACGGTCATGTATATCTGAAGTATATTGAAACTTGTAGGAGTGTTTTTTAACAAACGTCAGTGCACTAAGAATCAGAATACCAGGAAGTGTGAGAATCTTATGCTGTCAAAATGTTTCTCTGGATGACTCAAGTGGGCTTAAGGAGTAGATTCTACTAATAATTCTTTTTTAAAGAATAAATAATCTTTGAAGTTCCGTTGTTTGTCCCCAGCAAAGCACAAGAAAGCTTAAGTGGCTGTAGGCCAAAGCATCATATATATTTAATAATTATTAGGGGTTCATAAAGGTTTTTAAGTTGACAATGGCATAATAAGCCGGGTTTAGTTTTGCGGCAACATTGTCTTCATGGGATGTCCACTTTAATTGTGAGTCAATGGGAAGACCCAGAAACTTGCATGGTTCTACTCTCGTAATAGAATTATTATTTAATTTTAAGTTTAAATCAGGGACCTGTCGCTTTTTGTAGAATGCCATGCAATGGGTTTTATTTAAGTTAACAACTAGGTGATTTGTTTGGCACCAAACAGAGAATCTAAACAAAATTGTGTAAGTTATTTCAAGTAGTTGATTAAGTGTAGAAGCAGATATGACTACTGTTGCATCATCTGCATATAATATTAGCTTTGCGGAGTTAATATTTTATATTAAATAATTTTTCAAATCGTTTATAAATAATGCAAAGAGCAATGGAGAGATTACGCCTCCCTGGAGAACGCCATATCTAGCATATAGTTTCTCCGAATAGGAGCACTGAAGTTTTACTTTTATTTGGCGATTGAAGAGAAATGATTCCAGCCAGTCAGAGATATTACCACGTATTCCCAGAGCATTCAATTTTCTGAGTAAGATGGCAGGGTCGACGCAGTCAAACGCTCGAGTTAAATCGAAAAATAGAGCTATAGTATAGTAATTAGAATCTGTTGTTTTATAAATATATACCAAGAGATCGTAGAGAGATTTGCTAGTACAGAAGTTTTTTCGAAACCCGTGTTTTGCGGAAGTTAATAATCTTTCGCTTAAGAGAAAGGACTCAATGCGGCTGGTAACCACTGCACTGTTTCAAAACGTTTAGAGAAGGAAGTAAGCCCTGTTATGGCTCTGTAATTTTCAGTTGACCCTGGGTCGCCTTTTTTTAATAGCGGAGTGGTTTCACCCAGTTCTAGAGCATTGGAAAAAATACCTGTAGTAATAAAGATACTGAAAACGCAAGAAGGAGGATATTTCACATATTTCCAAATAGCAACCAAAGCAAAAATGGGAACGTCGTCTAAACTACTACATGCCTTTTTATTTTTGAAGTTTAACAGAAATGTAAAAAGTTCGTCCATATCAGCTGGTCTCCAGTACATAGAACTTATATTATTATGAGTGTTGGTACAATTGTGGACTTGAGCCGAAAGATTGTAAAATTAGGCTTTCTAAGCTGGAAACAACAGAAATTATTGCACATCAATTTTTCTAGGATCAGTAATGTACTCATCATTTATATTAAGACCTTTAATACAGTTACGTTTTCTTACGCTACTTAAATTATTATTTACAACTTGCCATATTATTTTGGTATTAAAATGAATTTATTATCTTTTGATTAAAAAAATTGCTTTTTCCTAGTTCTATTTTGTCTGTAAACGACTCTTTTGCATATTTATATTGTTCCTTAGTTTCATTAGTACTTAGAGTTTTGTGAAGCCAATGCAGATTTCTTAGATGTTCACTTTCTTTTAATATGTCAATATTAACCCAATTCATGCCGGAGGGGTTTGTTTTAGTTTTGATTTTTAGTATAGGATAAGTAAGGTCCAAACAGTATTTAGAGTTTTGCCAAAAATAGTTCCAAGCTTCACTGACATCGTTTCTTTTTGTACAATTCACTTAAATCGAAAACCGAGAGCTGCAGGTTGAGATTAAATATATTATTTTTTTCAGAATGAACGTTTGTAGTGAAACATATTAAGAATATTACTAGGTTAATTGTCAGAGAAGAAGATGTACTCTATAAGTTGAGCCTTATGATCGGCAATGTTTGCTTAAAGTTTTCTGTTTTAACGTTCTTACAGTTTGTGATAACGTAATCAATAGCCGAAGGTGTCTGAAGCTCACTTCTCGGGTTGGTTCAAGTGGTAGTATAGAAAATAGATTAAAGCTGCAAAGAAGATCCATAAGAATCTTCCGCTCAGCTGAATCTCCTAGAATATTACTTATAAAAAAAAATTGTTGTATTTTGTTTAAGGTTAGTGTTACTAAAGCTCGTTGAATCTTAGTTGTAGTTAGTAGTTTAGCTAGCTTTTCCGAATGTAAGGAAAACAACCAAAACCAGTTTTAAGACTTTAACTAATGTCATTTTCATCATAATCCAAAAATTCATCCTCTAATACAGATGGAGCTCCTGGACTCAACTATTTATTTTTTTACGAAAGACAGGTGTTGATAATCCAGATTAGGAAGGTGTAACTAGTTCCGAAAAACTTTCGGACTAAAAAGAGGACCTATTTGTACTTGGAGTTGTAGGCTGTCAGGCAGTTGATCTTCTGCATCTAAGTCACCCTTAATATCAGAGTTTTCTGCTGGACCTTCTGTAATTTCTGCAACTGCTGTCAGCTCCTAAGTCAATTTGGCATCAGAAAAAGACATTTTTCAGTAATTAGCAATACTCTCCATCTCCCTTCTAAATAAGAAAAAAACATACTCAAGCTCTAAAAATCAAAAACAGTTTTGGTCAAAAGAAATTATTTTTGTACTTCATAAGAAATTGAACTATTAGGTACTTTTAGTTTAGTGCCACTCTGCATATTTTAAAGGCTCGATTTAGGCATATCTCACTCTGATACCTAATAGTATTTAGTATTTTATAAAATCACCTAAATTGAAAATATTGTCAGGAAAAAATATTAAATATGTGAAATTGGTTTTATTTTTAAACATATTAGGTAGAATTATACCATATTTTACCGAACTAATATGTTGTCATTGTAAAATCTTCTAAGCACACTGTAGGTACTATAGGCATAAAAGCTAGTAATAGTGAAAGATGAGAGAAATGTTTGAAACATAGGTTTTCATCTGGGATTTGTCAAAAAAGTAAAATAATAAGCAGATGTACCGTGGAAAAGATTTCTGTTTTTTTAATCTCAAAATATAATATTTTTTGTCTTCTAAATTGTTGTATAAACAAGGTGTAAACTAAAAGAAAAACTTCTTTCATGGGTTCACCATATTATTATCTTCTACTAAACTACTTACATATTATTTTTGCATACATTTGCACCAAAAAGCACCTGCTTCTGGCTGGTATGACCATAATACGAGAGAGCGTTAAAGGGTTAAGTACGTAAGATATTTGAGAACTAATTATGACAGAAACGTTTATATGATATTAATATGGACTGCACATAATCAGCTGAAAGATATCGTCACTTGTAAAAAAACTCTCTCGCTCAACTGATTTTAAAACTGCAGAAGATATTGGGATTGGAAGAAATATTGCCGTGATAGTAAAAATAAAAGCAGATTTATTAAATTAAATTTATTTCAAAAGGAAAGTCGGATTTTTACTTTCACGCTACTACTTTGGCCGCCAATTTGGAACTTACAATTTAAATTTGTAATTTGCAATTACCAACCTCAAGATAGGTTGGAATAAATTCGTTTAAAATTCAGGTGATTATTTTCTGGAAAAACGCTTGGACATGTCGATGATTATTTTTAATTGCGAATTTTTTGACATAAGAAATGTGTATACAGGTTGTCTCAAGAAGAACATATACCGTCAACATTAATTTTTTAAATAAAACACCCTGTATATTATGTTATTTTTAAATTCTACGATACATTCTAAACACTTTTTGTATAACATACCATATCTCCAAAATCAACGGTTTTCGATATATTGACATTTTAATATTTTTCTGAAAAAGTTCCGGGATCCGTGGATTTTTAGTTTTAATTGCGCATTTCTTTATTATTATTGTAACCTGTTACCTGAATTAATTTATTTTGACACAGACATTTACTTCTTGTTAAAAATTCTTCAAATTGTGTAGATCTATCTAACTTCAAGTAATTCTTTAAAAATGGCGCGGTTAAGTGAAAAAGATAGGATAGAGGTACTAATGATGCTTGGCTATGGAGATAGGATGCGAACCCAAATAGAAGTGTGTGAGTTATTTAACAAGAAGTACCCAAACCGAGCACCAATATCTCAATCTGTTGTTAGTAAAATTGTAAAAAATATAGGGATTTGGGGCATGTTAGAGACAATTATATTCAAGGTCGATCTAGGATTTCAGGAGATGTGCAGTTAAATGTCCTCTTAGCTGTCCAAGAAAACCACCATAGTGGCGGTATTGCCACGGAAAATAATATTTGTCAAGCAACAGTTGGTTCATGAACTTAATGAAGATGACCCGGATAGAAGAACAGAATTTTGCGAAATAATGATGAACAGATACATTGAAAATCCTCAAATTTTAAAAAGAATTGTGTTCTCTGATGAAGTAACGTTTACTCTAAATGGGCATGTGAATCGCCAAAACTGTCGATATTGGGCTAAGGAAAATCCGCACTGGATCATGGAGTCCCACACACAATACCCGCAAAAAGTGAATGTTTGGGCTGGAATTGTTGATATCCGGATTTTAGGTCCCTTCTTTTTAGATGGTACGTTAAATGGCGAACTGTATCTAGAATTTTTAGAATTTGAGTTAATACCGGCACTTGCTGTACTCTATCCAAATCCAGATGAGCCAGACATTCCCAACAATAACTTATGGTACCAGCAAGACGGAGCACCAGCCCATTACACACGCCCGGTGCGTGAGTACTTGGATACAGTCTTTCTTGGCAAGTGGATTTGGTCGACGGAGTTCAATAGAATGGCCGGCAAGGTAACCAGATTTGACCCCGCTAGATTTTTTTCTGCGGGGCTATTTAAAATCTAAAGTATACTTTAACAGACCTAACAATATTGATGAACTTAAAGCTGGAATAAGGCATGATGTTAGATTAATAGAGCCCCAGGTAATCCATAACGTTTTGGAAGAATTCAAAGATCTACTTGCATATTGTCAGGAAGTTGGTGGCGGGCAATTTCAACATTTATTAAAATAAAATTTAATATAGTCTATGGAAATATTATAGACTAAATAGATGTAAAGAGTTCATTTTTAATTGTAGTTTTCGTACCAGAAAAAATGTCAATATATCGAAAACCGTTGATTTTGGAGATATGGTATGTTATAAAAAAGTGTTTAGAATGTATCGTAGAATTTAAAAATAATATAATATGCAGGGTGTTCTATTTAAAAAAAAATAATGTTGACGGTATATGTTCTTCTTGAGACAACCTGTATACACATTTCTTATGTCAAAGAATTCGCAATTATTAAAAATAATAATCGACATGTCCAAGCGTTTTTCCAGAAAATACTCACCTGAATTTTAAACGAATTTATTCCAACCTTTTTGAGCTCACTGTATAGAACAGGAATTATTTAAACTATTGTGAATTGAGAATTTTTTTAAAGAATTTGTTGAATTTTATTAATTAACATTTTAGTATTTTTACAAAATTCGCTTCATTGCATTGGAACCAGGTTTCGAGATTTTCCTGTTTCAACGCCTAACCCTTGATAATAAAACTTCAGTGTAAAATTAATACGGATCAGATGCACATTTTTAAGTTTAAGTTAATACCTTACCTATACCTACCCTACTCAAATATCTTTCTTGAAAAGATCTAGCTTTATTACCCTTTTATATAATCTTTTAAGACGATTTCGTTTTTTTTCTGAAAAAAGTTTACTTCTTGCCACTTTACTTGATTTGTTGTCCTAATCCCCAATTATATCAATAAAACAACTAATTCTTTTTTTAGGAAATGAAGAAGAATTCTTTTAAACCAATTTAATACAAGTTAAGTGTTCTCTTTTAATACATTAATTTTTTTTACTGGTCTGTGTACAGGGTGTCCAGTTTTCGTGTGTTTTCATATACCAGCTCCCTTATTACAAAAGATAGAAAGATGAGGTTTGTGGCTTACTATTCTATTATTATATGAAACTTTCATTGCCGCAAACAAAACTTTCATAGCCCTTTAAGTTTCAGACATACAGGGCGATTTTGATAATTCGTCATTTTTGGCGCTCCCCTGCATCTCAATTATTTGATAACTAGTAGTAGAAATAGCTAATTATAGAGTACTTTATGTAGAACTTAGTGGCGTAGTTAGTCTTTTTCTAAGAAGTTTTGTTTTTAAGTTATGACGCAAACTTGTGTTTTCTTTAAATGAGTCACTATATATTATTTCTTTGTCTTATCCCTCTTTTAAAGAGCTTTTCATAAATTGTATAATAATCCACATTTATCTAAGTTTATTTTTTATTTATGTAAAAAAATGTTCAACATGGCACAAAATAATAAATATGAAGATTATGAAAAACACGATATGTATGTTTGTTTTATCCAAGCTAATGAAGACTCGAACGCAGCCTCGCGGAGCTGTATTTTAATAGGTAAGTTTTAAAATCATTTGTTAGGTACAGGGTTATTGGTTATAAATGTCACCCCATTCTAGCCTCTTCATTTTTTAAGATAGAAAGCTGATTTTTTTAGTGAATTGTAGGGCATCGTCTGAATTTTTTTAACAATAATAGAAATATAATACAGGGTGTTCCACAAAAACGCACCGAATCAAATTTATATATTTTTTAATAGAACGCCCTATTATTGCATATTCGGATTCTGCATAAAATTCTGATCATAACTCATGTAACATGCCCTATACCTAAATGTAACTGTTTTCCAACTAAAAGCAACCAAAAATTGGCTTTAAAATTACCTCAATCACACTCCTTTTACCCTATATTATAATTTGTCTAAGTTGACCATGATTCTAAATAAAGCAAAGATATTGACACTGACGTTATTCTCAATTAAATTTGCTTATGTGAGTATAAGTATAAAAATATAGTATACTTAAATGTCTTATTCAGAGAATGAGAAACGCGAAATTTTCGAACTTTATATCAAAAATGGTTATAATGCCAAACTTGCCGTACGGGAATATCGAAGACTTTATGAAGGCGTAAGGAGAATTCCTTCCAATAAAACATTTTTAAGAGTCTATCAGAAAGCTTCACATAAAGCATCTTTCAAACGAAAGAGGAGAACAATACAGCCAAATGAACAAAATGAAAATGACGAATTAGATATCCTTCTCTATTTTCAAGGTACTTTTTACACAATTTTTTTGTTCTTGTTAATAATTAATAATTATTATTTTAGAAAATCCTTTTGCTTCAATTCCAAATGCTGTTGATATTCTAGGCAAAACATACTATAAGATACAGAGAACTTTGTCAAAATATAATTTCCACGCCTATAAAATTTTACCCGTTCAAGCGTTGAGCCAAGATAATAAAGCCGCGCACTTACGCTTTTGTCAAGAAATGATGGAACGCTTGAATCATCAACATCAATTTTCAATAAAATTATCTGGACAGATGAAGCAGCGTTTTCAACCTCTGGAAGATTTAATAGGAAAAATGTGCACTATTGGGCTCCTGAAAATCCTTACGCTATTCGGGAAATCCGGCATTCTGGTCAAAATTTCTTGCACGTATAGTGTGGGATTCTTAACAATCAAATTTTAGGGCCAATATTTTATAATGGAAATCTGAACGGGCGTAATTATTTAGAGTTAATAAGACCAGTAATTCAAAATTTGGTTGAACATCATAATGATATATTTTGGCAACAAGATGGCGCTCCAGTCCACAACATTGCTGCCGTTACGGAATTTTTAAACGAAAATTTTCAGTTTTGGATAGGCAGGTTTGGCCAGATGAGGTGGCCACCAAATAGCCCAGACTTGACCGTAATGGATTCCTTTCTGTGGGGCTTTTTAAAAGGAAAGTTGGGCGAAGAAAGACGTCCGCTAACCGTTAATATTATAAGAGAAAGAATAACCCAACAAGTTGAAACACTAAACCATCGCAATCAGGGAATTATTTTGGCAGCTATCGAAAGACAGAAGAGAATTTATAGGAAATGCATTGAGCAAAATGGGGAGCATGTGGAACATTTAATTCAATAATTTTGTTTTTATTACTTTTAAACTTTAAAACTTTCTAAAGTTTTTCTATCCGATTACTAGTGATTTCATAAAAAAAAAATAGCCAATTTTCGATTTCTTTTAGTTGAAAAACACTTACATTTAGGTATAGGACATGCTACATGAGTTATGATCAGAATTTTATGCAGAATCCGAATATGCAATAATATATAGGGCGTTCTATTGAAAATATATATAAATTTGATTCGATGCGTTTTTGTGGAACATCCTGTATTATATTTCTATTATCATTAAAAAAATTCAGACGATGCCCTACAATTTACTTAAATAATCAGCTTTCTATCTTAAAAAATGAAGAGGCTAGAGTGGGGTGACATTTATAACCAATAACCCTGTGCCATTAATATTAATAATAAAAATAAAAAGGTTTTAATTATTATTGTTATCTATTATTAGCTTTTTGTTACATATTTAAATTTTTCGTAGATATCCATAAAGACCATAACCTGATAAAAGAATATTTCAAAAAACGGAAGCCAATCTCATTGAGCACAGACCCTTTAAAAACCAAGGCCTAATTTCTACAACAAGAAAAAGAGGGAAGAAAAAGAAATAAATGTATTGGTCTCTGTCACGGTACAACCATCCATATCATGCAGAAAAGTGTATAATAAAGTTGGGATTAGAAATCAAGAACGCAGATAATACTAAAAAAATATAAATTTAAATCATACAAATACCATCTCGTCCAACATTTGCATCCCAGTGACGCAGAACGCAGGATAGTTTTTTGCAACTGGTACCTACAAATGTTGCAGAAGAACGCAAATTTTGAAAGAAGGGTGGTATGGTCCGACGAGGCTTATTTTTGGAGTTCTGGTATCTTAAATCGAAACAGTTTAAGGTGCTGGTCCCAAAAGAACCAACACGTAATATTTCCACGAGAGTGTCAAGGTCAGTTTGGATCGATCGTGTCATGCTTTATTTTTGGCACTAAAATTAAGTACTTTATGTATGAAAGAACTTTAACCGGAAACAGTTACCTAGATATAATGAGAGATGTTCTGATGGAAATATTAGAGGATGTTCCATTGGCCGATTTAAATAATATTTAATACCAACAACATATCGCTCATTTGCTACAACAACGTATTAACTCAAAAATTGGCATTTCTGAGCTTTCGCCATAGAACGAATTAAAAATAAAATCTCTTTTATCAGATATATCGTCATTTCTTAACTTTTAAAAATAGTCGCTAGAGGGCACATGTGTCGTTTTAACGGACTTAAGTTCTATGCAGCGTGTTAACGGCAACATCGTATTATTTCAGTTGCGTCTTAGCGATTGCCCAGGTAGTGCGTTACTTCTTCGTGAAATATTGACATATTAATTGTTATGCTGTTATTGCGGCAAAGGTAAGTGCAACATCATTCCATTTTGATTATGTATAGTGTAATATTTTATGATATGACGTTCTACGTGAAAAATAGAGTACTATGTATTCGCAAATTATTTTGGGTTAGGACATTCTTGCAGACAAAATATTTCACTGTTTGAAGCATTATTTTGTGTTAAGACGTTATGACAAATAAACGACTCCCATGTTTTTAGGCTGCGCTTTATTTTATGAGACGTTATGACGTTCTTGCAGAAACTTTTTTTTCGAAATTAATATTTGTCGGTGAATTATTTTCAAATACGACATTATTGTTAAAAAATTTAATTTTATTTTAAATTAAAAATAATCTTTATTACTTTAGCATCAAGGTTGGAAACCCCAATAGTTTATTTGGTCGCCGTAACAATGAGTTTATCAAGTTTTTATTTCGAAAAATATTGATCCTTTGTTTAATTGGTGCGCATTTATTTTTTGCTTTCAATACTTTAATATTTCGTATTTCAGATGCTTCAATCGAACAGTAGAAGTAACAGAATATTAAAAATGTCCTTGACAAAATCAGATGGAACTTCCGAAGAAGTGGACATAGGATGTGGTCGTGTGGAAAATAATGGTAGGATTGATAGTTTTTCCTTGTTGTGTTCTTGTTTTAATAATTGATATTTTTAGAGAACCAAGTTATACCTCTCCAGACTGAAAATGAAGCGGAACCCAATAGCTTTAATCAAACTGAGAATGAAGCTGATCCCAATAGCTTTAATAAACACATAAGTGGTTGTAGATCAAGAACAAGTTCAAGTAGTTCATCTTCAAGCAGTTCTTCTAGTTCGAAATCCTCCAACAGCTCGTCTTCTGAAGATAATGATGACATCTTGTATGATAAGACATACATACCAGATGCTGACGACAGTAATGTTGATTCGGATAACGAAATCCAAAGAGTCGATGCAGCCGAAGATGCAGTCGCCGATCAGTTTATCGGTACCACTCCAAATGCTAGCAGTTCTTCTTTAATATCTAATACATCTAGTATATTAATTGCTCCGGTGAGTTTAAGCGGAAGAGAAATGAAAGCGGGTGGAAACGAAATTTAAACAAGAAATTTAGAAACAGTGGAAAGGAGTACTATATGCATACAGATGGAAAGAAGACTAGATCTGAGAGGAAGATTAAACCTCCATGCACAGAAAAATGTAAGCTAAAATGCTTCGGTAAATTTACTGAACAGGAAAGAATGGGCATATTTAAGTCATACTGGGAATTAGGTAATTTGGAAAAACAGCGCCAATTTATTGTCAATAGTATGGAGCAAATCCAGCCAAGGTATAGGTATGTTCGAGTCGGTGGAACCAGAAAGCAGAGGGATAACAATAATGCGTTTTATTTTCGCTGCAATGATGAGAGATTGCGAGTGTGTAAATTGTTCTTTAAAAACACTTTGGATATCAACGATCGCCCTATCCGAACGGTGCAGGAGAAACGTAACAAGCTAGCTTGTGTTTTAATTGAAGAGGAGCGTCGCGGGAAACACGGAAAACAAAAAACAATGGATCCTGTTATAAAAGAAGGCGTTAAAAACTTTATTATTAAAATACCCAAAATCGAAAGTCACTACACTCGAGCTAACACCTCAAAACTCTATATCGATGGAAGCAAGTCAGTGGCAGATCTCCACCGAGATTATGTATCCGAGTACAAATTAAATAATGTCCCGTACGCAAACTATCTAATGTTCTATCGAATATTTACGGATTTTAATATTTCGTTTTTCGTCCCTAAAAAGGATTTGTGTGAAACATGTGTCGCATATAGCAATGTAGACGAAGAAGAAAAATTAAAATTGAAAGAGCATTATGATTGTCATTTAAAAGAAAAAGATTTGTCAAGGGGCGAGAAGAAAGAAGATAAAGAAAAACCCAATACAATGGTGGCAGTATACGACCTACAGGCGGTATTCCAAATACCAAAAGGAGAAGTATCCGTATTTTATTATCGTTTAAAATTAAATGTGCTAAATTTTACAATCTACGACCTTAAAACGAACGACTGCTCTTGCTATGTGTGGGATGAGTCCAATGGTCATAGAGGGATCAATGAGTTAGGAACTTGTGTTCTTAATTTCATAAATCAAAGGAAAGACGACGTTGAAGATTTAATCTTCTTTTCGGACAATTGTGCGGGGCAGCAAAAGAATAAATTTATGATTGCTTTATATCTGTATGCTGTCTCTCATCTTAAAGTAAAAAGCATTACCCACAAGTACCTTATTAAGGGACACACACAAAATGAGGGAGACTCGGCCCACTCTTTAATTGAGCGCCAAGTAAAACGGCAATTAAAGGGTGGTCCAATGTACACTCCAGAATCATTTATTTCCGCTATTCGTGCTGCAAAAAAAAATGGGCACCCCTTCAAGGTTGCTGAACTGAGCTATGAAGACTTTTTTGATATTAAAGACTTGGCAACCCAAATAGGCCCCCTAAATATGGCACAGGTAAAAATTAGCCAGGTAAAAGTACTTCAGATAAGGCAGGAGGCGCCAACATCTTTATTCTATAAAACGTCCTATGAAGGCGACTTTCAAGAAGCAACTATCATAAGAAGAAAGAAAGCCACCGAAAAAACAATTACCCTCACGAGAGCGTTTCTAACCAAACCTAAAATCGCAGATAATAAAAAGAAGGACTTGCTCGAATTAGTGAAAAACAACCATATACCAAAATATTATAAGACCTTCTATGAGAATTTATAGTATTTTTGTTATTTCATTATTTATACTAAATGTTTTTGTTTGTTTTAAATAAGAATATATTTTTTATTTGTCATCTTCTTACAAATAAAAATAAATAATAAATGCTCAGCGTTTGTTTTCATTAATTTATAAAATAGACACAAGAGGGCAATTGAAAAAATTAATGCTAATTACCCTTCTCTAATTTTAACAGTAACGTCATATTGTACTTATGACGCAATAAAAAATGGGGTTTTATCAGCAAGAACGACCTATGTGGAAATTGGGGTAAGTTTTAGGGTGTGCAGGCTTCCTGAAATTAAATTAAGTATTTCAAAATGTTTTATGGGCTGTATTGAACCAGTCTAGATCAAATCTTATGAACTATGATAATGTTGCTTAAGGTTTTTTAGATTATACTGTTTTATTGCTCTCCTGAAAAAACACTATTTTTTAGTTATGCCGTTGTTGTAGCAAATGAGCGATATCATTCGATGTATTGTTGGAAAGTAATACGACAACGGGTAAGTTCTATAAGGGTCACTTCTCTGGTACCGGTCCTGTACAATGTGTATACCAGCGACATATCAAAATCAAACTATAGCTAAATATACCTATTCGCTGACAACACTTATCACTGTGTGGTCGAAACGCATATAAACCTGGATGCATGACTGAAAAATTCGACAGAATGATTCAAAAACCCAGGCCATCTTCTTTACCAAGTCAAGGGTCACTCTTCAAGAGATCAAGGTCAAACTGAAAACAAACAAATTATCAACTTGACAAAACCAAACCAGTTCTTAGTCCTTTGCTAATCTAAATTAAAGACCAATAAGTCTCTTGCCAGGTTTTTCAAAGCTGTTTGAGTTGGCCATGTGTGAAAGATTGGTGGATTTCTTTAAAGAGTGTAATTTGTTTAACATACACCAGCACGGTTATACATGTGGTAAATCAACAGAAACTGCAATTTTTCAATTTAATAAAATGATTTTAGAAAACTTAGAAAAAAATGGAATGTCCCTTGGTATTTGTTTAGATTTGTCGAAAGCTTATGACTGTGTTGACAAGGAGTTGCTTACCAGGAAGTTAGATTTATATGGTGTACGAGGACATGCACTTGAACTTTTTAAGTCTTATTTGTCGGATAGGAAGCAAAGTGTAAAAATTGTAAGGGATGGCCAAAGCCATTTTTCAGATATTTTAGAGAATAAACTAGGAATTGCTCAAGGCAGCATACTCGGACCCATTTTGTTTGTTATCTTTGTGAATGACCTATATTCCATAGTTACACACAGTGATGAGTCTATAGTGTGTTATGCTGATGATACAAACTTACTGGTTGGAGGCAAGAATGTTGCTGATTTGACATATCAAAGCAGCAACATTTTTAATAAAGCAAATAACTGGTTTACTGAAAATAAACTTTTGCTTAATAAAGAAAAATCTAACATAATAATGTTTAGAACTAAGCTTTGTAGGATTCAGAAACCGACCAGTTTAAAATTGTCTGACAGAAATGTAGATATTGTAAAAAGTGCTAAATTCTTGGGTTTGCACATCGATGAATTTCTTGACTGGTCTGATCATATCAGTATTTTGTTAAATAGATTAAACTCGATATGCTATGGAATTAGAGTCATCGGCAGGTATATGGATGAAAAAACACAAAAAATAATGTACTTTGCAAACTTTCAATCGGTGCTGAAATATGGAATTATTTTTTGGGGAAAAAATAGTCAAATGCAGAATTTATTTGTAGTTCAAAAACGGCTGATTAGATGTATTAAAAAAATGCAATTTAGGGAAAGCTGTAGGGGAGTTTTTAGGTCCGAGGGTGTATTAACGATATATGTTCTATACATCCACGAATCACTGCTATTCTTTTTTAAAAATCGTAGAAGTTTTGAACTGCAAGTATTTCATACATACAACACAAGGACACTAAATGTTGATTACCCAATTCATCGTTTGACAATGACAGAGAGAAGTCCCCATTATATGTGTCTCAAATTGTTCAACCACCTGCCAAACCAAATTAAATGTATTAGTAATGTTAAATTGTTTAAGTCCGAAGTTAGAAGGTTACTAGTTGAATTAGAGCCGTACTCAATTGATGATTTTTTGTATGGACATTGATAGATACAATTAAACTCAAACTTAGTGTGGTCACTGTCTCTGACACTATTTCCTTTGTGTTTGATATTTATTGCTGATTTTTGTGATTTATATTGTAACACAATTTGAAATAAAGCTTATTATTATTATTATTATTATTATTATATAAATGACCTTGCGTCAATTTTTATAAATGGTAAATTTATTATGTTTGTTGATGATATAACAATACTTTGGCATAGTAAATATTGAATTGAATAAAATAATGAATGAAGATTAATTCAAAATTAAGAAGTGGTGTGACTCTAATCAACATTCTTTTCATATCGCTAAAACCAACACTACTTACTTTTAAATGTTCGCTTCATAATTTTATTCTTGACAATCTTATAATTAACAACCATAAATTTATAACATTTTTTGGAACTTACATTACTCTAAATCTTTCTTTTAATGAACATATAAAAAAGTTATGTAGAAAACTAGCTTCAGCTTGTTAAGCCCTGAGAGTATTTTCTCATGAAGTAAATGATACAGTTCTTCGAAATGTTTATTTTGCTTTTATTGTATCCCTTTTGAGATAAGGAATTTGCTTTTTGGGTAATTCATGCCAATATCTCCTTTGTTTAATTTAAAAAGAAAACAGAAATAATATTAATTTAGCTACTTATAATACGAGATAAGACTTTAACATTTGTTTCCCTATTCCTTCTTCAAGTTTTGGAAAGAAATCTATTACTTATAATTTAAAAAAAAATTAATTATCTTTCAGTTTATATTAAAAAAATGTCAAATTCAAAAAAAAATTGTATAACATTTATTACTGAAAAAAGCTTATTATGAATATTCGATGATAATCTGTCATAATTATTTGCATTTTTTATTCTAATTTTTCAACTTTTACCAGATAATTTTATTGTTGATTAAAATTTCCAAAAGCTTTGTCGATAAAGATATATCTTTTAGGTAATAAAGCATCTTTTGACTTTGACTTTCTGAAAAATACGAGACACAAAAAAACTCCAATTATTCGAAAATAAGGGACGTCACTGACAGTACTTCACAAATATTTGCAAATGGAAACGCTTCACAACGTCTCACCAAACACCAAAAGACAATATACTCATCAGTTAAACGCACACAAGATCTCCGCGACCAAGAACCTACTGATTATCTACAGACTGGCTATCACCCTGATGATGAGCGCTCATCGATAACCGAAACGTCACATAACTTCTCAAATAACCTTAAAAATTAAGTTCGCAACAACTAGACACAACAAGTCACTTCAAAAGTACAGCTTAAAGCTATCCACAATAACCAAATATGAGTTACAGGCTTGCCTAAATCGCAAATTAGTGATAGACTCGGCATGGCATGAGGCAAGTGAGTTTGGAATAGAATTATTTAAAGCTTTCGGGTTAAAACCTCATGCAATAATTGATTTAACATAACAAATATATTATTTATAAAATCTTCTAAAATCTACTAATATTTAAAGTCTTAAATATAAAATATTACTCCACTGTGAGATGGACTACTTCCATAAAATTGTTTATTATTATTTGTTCTTTATTTAAGTTTCTATTTTTCAAGAATTTTCAGTTAAGTTTTTCAATATCTTTTTTTTTTTCAGTTTAAAGTAAATGTTCTTTTACCTTCTTGGTTTTAGCCTCAAGGGCATATATTTTGGGGGGCAGAGAATCGAAAAGCAATATTAAATAACTTTAAGAAATTTTTTAGTAGACAAGAACATGGATTAGGTCACGTTGGGAAAAATCCAGACAAAATTTGGGCGTGGTCTAAGTAGTCTAAGTAAGAAAAATTTGATATCTAATCCCCTTCCCCCCAGTTACCCAACTCTGGCAGACGTCACTGCCGGTGTAAAATAATATAAGAGGATGGGTAATCACAAATCAGTTCTTTATAGTATTTGTAGCGTAATACATTCTTATTCAAGCTGTTCTAATACTTGTGAAAACACTGTCTCATATTAAATTATTATCCTGTTTACAAGATCGATATTTTGTAATTGAATTGTATTCTCTCTTGTAAATATCCGATTTCATGAAAACACGGAAAAGAATCATTTATTTTCCTTTAAACGAAAATACATTTGAGTGGTAATCCTACATAATAATAGGATCTTGTGGTTACTATTTAAAAAGCACGCAACGTTTTTAATTAAGAAAGTTTTTATACGACTCGGAGAAAATTAAACATAAAATCAGAATTTGTATAAAAAGAAAGACTTTTAAGTTGTAATGGTTAATGAGTAATGAGGTTATGCTTAATGTTTATAATATTATTATTTATTATTAATCATTATTGGTGCTACGATGCTGCCCATGTGCCCATACAAATATTTAATTATGTCGTATTGGCGCAGGAAGAGAGAAGGGAGACCCTAAGGCAATTAAGTTTGGAAAAACGTATACAATGAAGAGATAATGCTACTTTTGCCCTACCGGAAAGTCAATTTAGTAATTTTTTTTTACTAACCAGAGCGATGGTTACCATATTATTCTGACACCACTTAAGCAATAAAAGAACTACCCTCTTTTATAGTCATTGTTGTTTGCATTACAATAGCCTGAACAGTTTGGTATGTTGTAAGCTGACCCACTTATTGGTGATAATTTGTGGATATTTTTTTGCAAATTTCATAATTGCTTTGTGATGCTCGGCATAGTTTTACGTTAGCTTAAATAACCAGAAAATTAGTCTAAAAAATAGTAAATTTAGTGTATTTTAGGTAAGTAACGATTAACGTTGACGTTGATCCAAAAGTTTTCCAGTTACAAAATCAAAATACTCTAGATTTTCACAGAAACTATCGGATTTGCCGAATATTACCGAAGGCTTTCACGATGGCTAAACGAAATAGTCTTCACGACAAAAGTCGCTAGTGACATCGCTTCGAAGCTATCGCAAATTCGTATGAACGGAATACCACCCCTACACCCAGCAGATAATGGACGAGATGTGAAGATAACCGTCAGGTTTTCTGAAGTTATATCGGGTTTCGCGTTATCCACTTAAGCAGTGGCGGATCCACGAAGGGGGGGGGGAATTAGGGAAATTTCCCCCATCTTGGTCCTCAGAATTCATAGATTTTGCCAGTATAGTAGAAAAATGTTACACTTAAAAGCAAAAGTCAAGCAAACTTCCCCTAATCCCCCCCCCCCCCCAAGAAAGATCTCTGTCCGTCACTGACTTAAGTGACCCAAAACGGCCAATTTATCGTCCGGCATCCTGACAATTTGGCATTCAAAAACTAGCCGACACCTGCAGCACTATTAGTGTGAGTGGGGGCTTCATCATATTGAAAAATGATTTTGATATTTTAAATAGCATTCTCCAACGCTTCAATAACGTGGTGCTGGCAAAGTCGTAAATGCTTTCATGAAGCAAAAAATATGAGCGAGGTAGGTTTATACAGATCGTCTTTTACTATTGCACATTTCTACTATGCTGTATTTTTTATTTCTTTCTATGATAAGGCACATAGCACTGCAGGATTAATCCTTTATGGCGTTCTGAGAGTGGTACATGTGCGCAGGAAATGATTCACGTTGGTCTTGAATCTTTGGAGATTATACTCGTTGGGGAACACGGCCTCGGGAGGTCGTTCTAGAGTGATGGCGGTCTCCAGATAAACGAATTTTTAAACAGTGTCGTTCGAGAGACACTAAGTTGAACCAGAGAACGGTCATTAAGAAAGCATGACGGCCATAAACAAAATTGAATCGGCACTCCGTATGCTCGCACTTTAGTTAGGAGCCCCTCATCTCATACTCGGTCAAAGGCATTGGAAATGTTCAGTGCTACCGCCCGGGACTCCCCTTGATGTTCTATTACGTTGCTCCAAACGTGAGTAACATAAGTGAGAAGGTCTCCTGGTGATCTAAACTTACGGAATTCATACTGGCTAAGGTTTTCTTGCCTATTTTGTGTATTGGCTGGACTCGCGCAGTTTTCCAGCAAGAAGGAAATATTTCTTTTTTTTGTAAGATAAGCTAAAAAGCCTACAATATAGCATTTATACGCGTGACATTCGGCGAGATAGGCAAACGCAGCTTTATCTTCTCGCTGACGATACTGCAATAGTTTCAACTTCTAAGCAACCGTGGCTAGTCGTCACGGTTATTCAGCGTCATGTAAACCAATTGAAAAAAAATTACCTTCTAATTGGAAGATTTGTTTGAATTGATGAAAGTATATTTTTCTCCATAAGTCGCGTTAGACGGCCCGAGACGAGGCTTTAAGGAATTGGTGCCAGGAAGTCAACTACCTGGAGCAGCGTTACCTCAATTAAGCTAAATATATCCCCTGCTTCACAGGCGGAGTAGACTTACCGCCAGTTTTATAGGTTCGAATTTTCTCCAAGGTTACTAGTTAAACTAGAGATTTCGTGAAACAGCCGTTTTAAAAGACACTGTTGCCTTCCATCTCAAGTTTAGGAATCAACTGGTGGACTGGGTTCAGGTTAAACTACAACTTATGAATTTGGATTTGGCAAGATTCGACGTTGTGCATGAGATTCTTGACGATGACGATGGGCCGCTGACATTATACTGTCACTAACCAATGCCCACCAACAATCAACGTGCATATCTGACACGAACTTATAACCCTAGGTAGTTACGTCATCGGCATGTTGAATTGTAGGTATGGACAAATGGAGGCGTAGCCCATTTTTAACAACTTTAAAAATTTTTTGTGAAGCCGTTTTAAGTGCTAGAAAAAAATACGGCTTGTGGCAATTATTTCTAACACAAAAAAGTTACCCATAAATTAGTATTGTTGTATTTTTTTATATAGATACAGTGAGTACCTGCCTTCATTTACTATAACAAGATACCTACCTGAAAAATTCCGCGCTCCAACCCTATCGTCCTTTGTGTATTCGTGTGGCGCAAAATATATCCAGCCCTAGAATCCGTCTTTACATCATGACTATGGGCGGAGTTTAATTAGTTATTGTTATTATTAATGTATTTAATTATAAAAATTAGGTAATCGGCTGGGTTAGGTTAGTTCAGGCTTCAAAGTACTTTTTGTTTTCTAAAACATATAAGTAGCTGAACTAAAAACAAAATGGTAAAGGTACCTAAATAAACCTCGCCCACTCGCATACGTCAGTTATGATGAACAGTACTTTAATTGACTGATTTTTGGAACGGATTGCGGGGCTATATGTACTTTCCTCTCGTTCGTGTCGAGTGTCGAAGTTCGAGTCGTGCGAAAAAGATTTTCACCCCTTCATAAAGCAGAATTTTTTTGCTTTGCTTCACCATTACAAATGCCAACAAGCTGTCATTGGAGTGACGTAATAAATGTACCCGGCCTCGGCTTATGGGGGAGGGGGGCTGAATCCAGCATAATTGTAATAAAGAGAGCGGGATGTAAGGATGGGAAATCATTTTATCTGGTCATTTACCTAGGTACCTACAATGTGAAGAAGAACGAAAAGCCTATCTGTATCGACTTCAAGTTCAAATTTCAAGTCAGTGACTCATCACTAGCATATATAGAGAGCTCCGGGTTGTGCGACGTCAGGGGAATGAATTCCAGTGGAGTGGGCATTTCAAAAAATAATAAATGAAGTCATTTTCACATAATTCTTTATGAATTAAATTAATTTCATTAACCTTTAAAACCTGATTCTATCGGGTTATTTTTTAAAACTTGACATAGGCTAACTTTCTTATTTGAACAGATAGATCCCTATAAATAATGGTTCCTAAAGCAATGTTTTAGGAATAAGTTCAACTAAGAGAAATATGTGGACAACATGAAGGAGGTGTTGCCAGATTGGGCGCTATATGGCCGTCGACGGCAAACGCCAGAATAACTAACCTATATTTTTGTGTTAACGTCAGTTTGACGTGTTCATTCCTGCTAACAGCGATTTTGGTTTAGTATATTTTATTAAGTTATTGTTGTTCAATATGTGTTTTTTTCTGTTACTTATATTTAATAATACTTAAAGTTGCTGATGTTAATAATGACAAGTGTATATATACACAATTTATTGAGGAAAACCCGTGAAGTTGGTGAAAGGTAATTTGAAAGTGTTTATGGTATTTGTTTTAAAATTCTCAGTGTTTAAACTGACTGAAATGTGACTTGTGTGTTTATATTGGATGTTAATTAGGTGTTTCGCGATTTTAGGTACCCACAGAAGGTGAGCATTATTGGAAACAGCAATCTTTTTACCCTTGAGGACAGTGAATTGGAGTTTTCTATCAAGGGAGTGCCACCAATGTTTAATATGGATATTGTTTCGTATTTAGTACTGAACCACAATTATTACGCCAATAAAGAAATGAAAGCTTTTAAGTCTACAATCCTATAAATATTTTGAGGCAGGATTTGTCATTAAAGTGGGCACAAAGTTAGTTCAGGGTTTCTTTATTTTAGTTGGAAGGTATGCCATTTTATTTTCTGGCTTTTGGACTGATTATTTAATAAAGGTTTTGTTTTCGGTAAAACATACGGGATCTTGTTTGGGTTTTCATGTTAGGTAAAACCTTTGACATCTGTTGGGCCTTCGAAAACTTATTAGGTCTTTTCATTTAGGTAGAAAATTTATATCGGCTTCTTGCCTTGATCGAGGAGTGCGTTGTGCCTAGGTTGATTTGAAGTTTTTAAGTTCAAAATAATTTGGCGCCTTTCTCAACAATCTTTTGTTGTTAGTGAATTAAGTGCCTCTCTACTATTAGTTGGGACCATTAGGGAGCCAGTCTTTAGGTAGCTTATAGGTTGCGTCTTGTCCAGCCCTCGTGTGTGAGTCCGTTATTAGTTGGTTTGGCGATACATCCGTACGTTTGTAATAGTCCGTGATAATTAAAAAAAAAAATCGTTAATTGTTGGTACGTGAAAGTCCTGATGTAGCACGCGGTTCATTGTGTACCTGGGGACATCTGCGATTAGCTTCAGCGCCCTATTTTGAATCACCTGAAACTTATTTAGCTCCGCCCTACTTATGTTACACCACGAGGGCGCACCATAAGTCAGAACCGGCCTGACCGGGACCTTGTAGAGGTTTACTTTCGTTCTGTTGCTAAGTCTACTTCGCCTGTGAAGCAGGGAGTAGATGGAGCCCAATTGTTGCAATGCTAGCTTGACTCTGTTAATTGAATTAAGCCTCCAGTTTAGTCTTCGATCAAAAATAAGTCCTAGGTATTTCACTTCCTGGCACCAGTTCACTTGGACTCCATTGACTTTGAGCCTAGTCTCAGGACGTCTAACATTCCCAGAGAGCTAATTTAAAACCCTTAGATGTGTGGACAATAAAATTATTTCAAGGGATAGGAGTATATGTACGGCTCACTATTCATATATAGCAGGAAACAGTAAAGTTTGTAGTCATGTTGGAGCTATCCTGTTTGATGCAGACTATGCGCACAAAATTAGGGAGGTTACAACTTGTATAGACATAAAGTCTGGCTGACCAAGACCATCCCCGGAGAATGTTTCTATTATTTCAGCTAGTGGCATGGATTTTGGAAAGACCACTGTACAAGAAGTAGAAGAAATTCCAGCAATGTCTAGTATAGAAATAGATGGTGTGTTAAAGAAAGTTGAAGAGCTTGGTTACAGCTCTGCACTAATGCGAATTGTGGAGCCTCTTGCTTCCAAAATATCAGCCTCAAGTGTTAAAAATTTACCTTTGGTGTTAGACATATATCAGAAGAGTTATTTATCAAATTTTTCCGTGGTGAAAAGGTTTTTAAGAAGAATTGTGAAATAAATGTGATTGGGATGAGTGTGAAATCGAATGATTTTACATTGTTTGTGCTGGGTTAAAAGATACTCGTAGGAAATGACAATGTTTTAATTTTGTATTAAAATGTTATTAGTTTATCATTATTTATGTCAAAGCAGATTCACACACTGTAAAGACCTCATGACAAACGTAACAGTAACAAAAATTGGCAATACAAACGAAAGGTATTATGAGTGTATTTGCTATACAAGCGGGGGCTATTTTATAGTTCAAATTATAAGGCTTTAGCAAATAAGTTGAAACTTGGTTTTATTGTTTTTAAATTAATTTAATTGTAGGCACTCAATAAACACAGTAGAAGTCATATACACTGAGCGAAATATCGAGTTGACATAACTCAAATATGGGTTATCCCAGACCGACGCGTGTTGCTAATAGGGGACAGCTCAGACCTCTGAGTTACGGCAACTAAACCGAAGAGATTGCATCAAATCACTGTTCATGAGTTATAGTAGCCCTGAAGATGGGTTGTTTTAGCTAGCTTAGCTAATCGTAACTGGGTTTGACGAACACATGCGACGTGGGCTGAAGCAATTCATTATTTAAGCTGCCAGAAACCAATATAGGAGTTGTGATGCGTCACTACTAGGGCTAGATTAACTCATGATTCGAGCTATCAAAACTGGACCTTTCAGTTCTAGCTTACTTAACGACTATAGATTTAATATGTCCTAAATGTTGGCAGGAAATCTCAATAGAGTCAAGAAACACAAGGAATATTTAATAATATGTACTTTAATTAACAAACACTTGTTACGAAAACACATGCTAGGTTAACTGACATTACTGACATAAGTGACATCTAACAACATATGATAAACGTCAAGTGCAAAGGAACTACTCTATGAACGGATAAGGTTTGGTACTTTTCCTACTCGCGTGCGGTAAAGTACACTTTACAGCACTCATTTTCGTGTCGTAAGTAGTACTTTACCGCACTCAGTGCGGTAAAATTTCTTTACCGCACTCTTATAAATTTTATTATATGCGTAATATGTTCTATTTAATTTACTACATTATGATGCTAACCACAACTAACGGCGATAAGTATCACATCATTACGAATATTTTTACTAGGTACCTATTTTTGGTCTCATACTTTTATACGTTTCTTCTCTACTTATATAATGAAACACCCTGTACCTAAAATATTATAAATAATTTTATGTCATAATTTTTATGACAGGAATTTGATTAAACGTCTGATCTAGATGGTATTAGTCAAAATCTGCTCGACTGCATTGCATTGTATTCCCATAGCAACAACTCATTATTATATTTCGCGTCTGTAGATACCATCTAAACAGTTCAGTTAATTTCGCGTGTTTCGTGGTTCAAATTTTTCATTTTCTAATATAAAGCTGTGGTATAACGTTTATTCTTGAGAGATGGAGAGCTCCGATGAAGAAATATCTGAAGCAGCGAATGCAGCAATCGGCTCTTTAATTCCACAAAAGTCCCAGGACCGGTACAATAAAGAATATGAACAATTACAAACATGGTGCAAAGAAAAAAAAGCGTCAGGAATTAACGAAGAGGTACTTTTGGCATATTTTTATAAAATATCGAAAAAATATTCACCTTCAAGCTTATGGTCAAAGTTTTCTATGTTAAAACTAACGTTACAAGTAAAGGAAAACATTGATATTCAAAGATTCTATAAGTTAACGTCATACATAAAGCGACTAAATGTAGGTTATAAGCCTAAAAAATCCAAGGTTTTGGAAAAAGAACAGACAGAGCAGTTTCTAATCGAAGCACCCAATGAAGTTTACCTTATGATTAAGGTAGCTGCCATTTTCGGTATTGCAGGCGCCTGTCGCCGTGAAGAATTAATGAAATTAACGGTTGATGACGTTGAAGATAAAGAAGATTTGCTGGTTGTATCAATAAAGGCGACAAAGACAAATATTTCACGAAAATTTGTCGTCTGCGATCCTGGAAATATAAGAATAAGTTACCTAGGCTTATTCAGAAAATATGTAGCTTTGCGCCCTGGTGCCACCCCGCATAGACGTTTTTTTATACAATATAAAGCTGGAAAATGCTCACAACAATGCGTGGGCATTAACACTATCGGAAAAATGCCAGCAAATATTGCTGGATTTTTACATCTATCCAATCCAGAGATGTATACCGGGCACTGCTTTAGAAGATCATCGGCAACTATGCTTGCAGAATCTGGCAGCAACATAACAAACATTAAGAGGCACGGTGGATGGAAATCCACCTCTGTAGCAGAGTCGTACATAGAAGATTCCTTGCAAAATAAAAAAAGGATTGCTCAAAACATTCTGCAAAGCTTTAGTACCCCAAATAGAAGCACTGAGCAGTGTTCAACTTTAACATCAACGTCAGTAGCAGTGACAGAGACTTTAGAGGATGCTCCTGGTCTATCAACACGAAACAACCCAACGCCTACACCTTTAGCAATTTTCAGGTCACAACAATCTACTGTACCATGCATGGCGCAAGAAAATAACGCTTCTGTAATTTACAAAAACTGCTCAACTACATCTGATGAACAAAATCAAGCTCGCTCAGCACTTAATTTGCATTGCGCTACAAATTGTACATTTAATTTTAATATTTATCGTTAGCTATATTTTTATATTATAATGTTTGTATGTAATAAATATTTTTAAAAAATATTGTTTCTTTTTGTATTAATTTTGTAATATACTTCTTTTTTTTACCGGTGCGGTAAAGATTCTTTACCGCACTCAGTGCTGTAAAGATTCTTTACCGCACTGTATTAATTTTATTCAAAAAATGCAATTGATGTACTTGCATTCGCGCAATGCATAATATAAAAATATTTATAGCTTTTAACAATTAATATTTGTTACTTTTTATAAATTTTTTCTTTTAAATTTGATTTTTGTTCCAAATATTATTGCTCGAAGGAAAAATTGTGTACCTACCACGTGCGTAAAGTGTCTTTACCGCCCTTAACGGCTTGCCCGAACTCCGCTTCGCGTCGTTCGTGCAACTGCCGTCGCGTGCGGTAAAGGACCACTTTCCGCACTTGTTAGGTAAATAACTATTATAGCTATTTATGTATCAAGGGCGTTACGGGGACTATAATGCCCTGAAGGTAGAAATAGCCCGAGGGCCTCTGGCCCGAGGGATAGGTTTCTGCCTGATGGGCATTATAGTCCAGTAAAGCCCGTGGTGCATACAATGCTTTATGTTTTACCTAAAAAAGAGTTTTTCAATGACTAATTACATTATTTATTCGCAATATAAAAAATAAGTTGCACCTGTACCTGTATACGTAAGTAGATAATGACTGGTGTTAAGTTTGACTTTGATGTTTCTGTCAGTTAGTCAGTTGGCATTTTTTATTTAACGATTTGCTCAAAATGGAAGAAATTCCACAAAATATAAGAGAAAAGGTCATAAAAGCGACCGAAAATCTTTTGCCAGTTAAATCAAGGCAACAGTATGATCGGGAGTATGGCATATTTGGTATTTGGAAAGATACGAACACAATTCTTCAAATAACCGAAAACGTTTTAATGGCATATTTCCAGGAACTGGTAAGTTATTGATTTTATTTTAATACATATGTTTAACAAACTTTATTATTTTTAGTCGGAAAAATACAGTCCGAACTCTCTCTGGACCAAGTATTCTACCCTAAGGTCTACGTTGATGGTCTATGAAAATATAGACATTTCGCAATACCATCGTCTCATATCTTTTTTAAAAGTTAAGTCGAAAGGATACGTCCCGAAGAAGTCTAAAGTTTTGGAAGGAGAACAAATATTAAAATTTATTAAGAAGGCTCCTGATGATATCTACTTGGTACACAAAGTCATATTGGTAATGGGTGTTTTTGGAGGTTTAAGACGAGATGAGTTGGTCAAAATGACCATTGATGACATTGAAGATAGAGGAACAGTCTTGGTTATAAAGGTACCAGAAACTAAAACTTCAACTTCAAAAAGTTTTACTATCATCGAAGAAGATTTAGGCGCTTTAAATTTAATAAAAAAGTATACAACATTAAGACCAGCTGGAATAAAGGAGCGAAGATTCTTTCTTACCTATAGAAAGGGTCGATGTACAGTACAACCCATTGGAAAAAATACCATAGGAAGCGTCCCAACATTGATCGCAAAATTTTTAAAACTGGATAATGCAGAAGCTTACACCGGCCACTGTTTGCGTCGCACATCGTCAACTTTACTTGTTGAGGCAGGTGCTTCGTTTGAAACGCTAAAACAACATGGGAAATGGAAAAGCTCTTCAGTAGCTGAAGGATATATAGAAGAAAGTATTTCATCCAAAAACAAAATAGCCAAAATGATTGCCAATTCAGTTAATTCCGAGGTTAATTCCGTAGCGACTATTGAAAATTCTTTAATAGACTGTTCTTCTATACAAAATAGCGTTAGTGCTACCACCGCTGCTACCATCACAAAAAACACCGACCATTCTATAGTGGGATCAGCTACATTTTCCGGGACATTTCAAAATTGTAATTTTTATTTTGGAAATAAAGTTTAATTTTTAGTATTGTTTAAAGAAAAAATTATTTTTTGTATAAACTTGATCTTTATTGTGAGAGAAATAAAATTGGATAAGCAATAAAATTTCCATATTAGCGCATTAGGGTAATATAAGCGGGCATTATCATAATGCCCGCTTATAATGCCCTAGGTGTGATAGCAGGTATTATTGCTATCATAACATATTCCGTTTCTAAGGTATTATAGATCAATAATAGATAGGTAAAACATAAAATATATTCCAACACTAAAATTGGATTATTCTCATTATCACGCACCTGTATGAGAACAAACTCTGAACAAAAATAAAAAAACATCCCTCCGATCAACGATTGCGCGGATAGCAAGTCCAGTTATGTGGTCCATGATGACGCGACGTGCACCAGATACTAATAACAATGGGACGAAGTTACCGCGCTAAATCGGCACGAGCGTGAATTCGGAACTTTCCGTGACTTTTCGACTGATGATTTACTCTCGACATGAGTTTTTAGAGCACTATTTGCGACTTATTCCAACTCAAAATAATTTAACACATGGTAATGAGTTAAAATAATGCACGTCTGGGTCAAAACGGCACTTTAAAATCAGTTTGTAAGTTTTCCCAATCCAAAAACTGAGTTCAGGTAACTCATAAAATGGTTACAAAATGAAGGATTGTGGTAATCCCAAATGTGTTTAAAATGTTGACATTTGTGTGTTGAGGCGAACCACAAGAAGCTGAGTTATTCTAGCGCTTTTAAATGAGTTGTGATAATTCGTAGGCTCGGTTTGAACAACATATAATCGTGCGTTAAAGTAGCTCTAATTCTTCAACCCACGACATTGGTAAATCCATTTTTGTCAGTGTAATCGAGTTTTAAGCAATATGTTATAGGCATGCATACAATTCATTTTCTGAATTCTTTTTGTTTATTATAAATTTAAAATGTATTTAAAAAAATATGGAATTATATGAAAATGACATAAACTTCCATAGTGCTAGCCTTGTGGCACTTTCATCAACCTTGATCTGTAGTAATTAATAATTTGTGAATGACCGTAATCGGGTTGATTTTCTTTCTCTAAACTAGCAGGATTTTCTAAAGTTCTTATTATAATTTAAAATTATTGGTGCTAAATGCTTTTACCTGTTATGAAATTTTTGCTGCAAACTCTAATTTTTCAATATGGCGGCTTTCTGGATAAATCATTCAGGCGTGTTAAAAGTTTGTGTGTAGTTAAAGATGTGTAGTTTAAGATGGTAGGTACACGATAAAACATGAATAGCCCTGTTGGAGCGACTTTTATAGATGACAACTAGATAAGTCGTAGGCATATTATTTAAGAATTAAACACTCGGACTAAAAAACCAACACTTTCCGATAAAAACACTTTTAAACAGACACATAAAAACTGTTAGATAAGGGACCAAACGGTCTAACCAACAATTTGATCAATTTGGCGGCTAATCGATTTTTAGCGCACAAGACTCGACTGTAAACTAAGCATTGAATTCGTGTATATTTGCCATAGATTCGCCTTCCACGGCCATATTGAATTGTTCGTTGAATGTTTTTGAGTTCTGTGGAACGAATTTAATATGACCGTGGGGGGGGGGGCAAATTGGAATTTGACACATCGTTGGATTGCTTAGGCCCAATTGTATAGGTTGGGATTAACTCAAAAGTGGAGGTTAATCCAGGAGTAAATAGTAAAATGCATTGTATAACCAGGGGTTACCTCCAGTCCTAGGATTAACCCTCAACTCCTGGATTGGGTATGAGTTAACTCGCAATCCTGGGATAAAAATGTCGTATTTTGACATTTTTCTTATTTCATTGTCATTGTCATTATCATCCAACCTAACGTATATTCTGATTTGGTTTATAAAATAATAGGTTTTCTAATGTGCTGGCAGAATTGCCCCTCAGGGCAGAGCCAATAATAAAAAGAAAGAAAGAAGAAAGATAATAGGTTGCAGCAGGTTTATTTACGATTTTCTTTTGGATGATGAAGAGGATTTAGATATTATTGATATAGTAGAAAACGCACAGGTGCCCCGAATATTCAGGCCTCGTATTGAAAATATGGATTTCTGGATAGATAATAAATTTATTTCAAGATTAAGGGTGTCGAAGGCTTTAGTTGAATTAATAGTTCAAACGATTGGCCTAAACCTGCAAAGAAACACTGGCCAGTGAGTTTTTATTACATTTTTACAATGGGCATTTTAAAACTCTACGTTCAAACATTATCTGATGCAAAGCTTCGTAAAAGGAATATAGTGGCTCGGTGGCTAGGTGCCACAAATGATAGACTAATATATAACAGCAGATTAAAAGCTCAATTCAATAATGGCGAATCAAAAACAGCTTTATTTTAGGCGACTCTGGATATACCCTAGATGAACATGTTATGATCCCAGTAGCAAATCCAGTTACAAGGGCTGAAAATTTATACAATTTTAAATCCTAAATAAGAACCCGTAATGTCGTGGAAGGACAATTCGGAATTTTGCAAAGAAGATTCTAAAATCTAAGGCAAGAAATGAGGGTGCAACAAGCGACTTTAGCTATAATTGTAGCCACTGCTATCTTGCATAACCTTGCAGTAGATGATCCCCAACCAGTAGATTATTATCCTATTGTAAATGATAATCACATTGGGGATAATAATAACTCCCTCAAGGGAATGGAATTTAAATAAGACATAATTTAATTAACTATTTTGAAAATTTAGCATACATTTTTGTTAAGAAAATGTTTAATTAAATTAAATAGGTTTCCTTAATAATGCAACTATTTGTATTTTTAATATATTTTTTAGGAGTATAGTTTTCTCAAATAATATTGGAGTGCTGACGAAACTTATTCATTGAGATCGGGAAATCGTAATTTTGAAAAAATTTGCGTCTGAACCGATCCTATCTTCAAAACTGAAATTTATAACTATATTTGAGAACTGATAGAGCTCTCACTATAGTAATCTCATTAAGGAAAAGTAAATATAAAAATTAACAAAGTTGTAGTTTTCAATTTTTTACATTTTTTTAACAAATATAAAAAAAATATATGACTTCAACACCTCATAAATGAAGCTTGGACGTTGGAATAATTTACACCTTAGAAATAAATTTTACCTTAGAAATAAATTTGGATAACTTATGTCATAGGTACTAAGTTAGCAGCTAGCTAAAAAACTATTTTTTAATCCAAACCTATACAACTGGTAATATGTTTTTCCTACTCGCGTGCGGTAAAGTACACTTTACAGCACTCATTTTCGTGTCGTAAGTAGTACTTTACCGCACTCAGTGCGGTAAAATTTCTTTACCGCACTCTTATAAATTTTATTATATGCGTAATATGTTCTATTTAATTTACTACATTATGATGCTAACCACAACTAACGGCGATAAGTATCACATCATTACGAATATTTTTACTAGGTACCTATTTTTGGTCTCATACTTTTATACGTTTCTTCTCTACTTATATAATGAAACACCCTGTACCTAAAATATTATAAATAATTTTATGTCATAATTTTTATGACAGGAATTTGATTAAACGTCTGATCTAGATGGTATTAGTCAAAATCTGCTCGACTGCATTGCATTGTATTCCCATAGCAACAACTCATTATTATATTTCGCGTCTGTAGATACCATCTAAACAGTTCAGTTAATTTCGCGTGTTTCGTGGTTCAAATTTTTCATTTTCTAATATAAAGCTGTGGTATAACGTTTATTCTTGAGAGATGGAGAGCTCCGATGAAGAAATATCTGAAGCAGCGAATGCAGCAATCGGCTCTTTAATTCCACAAAAGTCCCAGGACCGGTACAATAAAGAATATGAACAATTACAAACATGGTGCAAAGAAAAAAAAGCGTCAGGAATTAACGAAGAGGTACTTTTGGCATATTTTTATAAAATATCGAAAAAATATTCACCTTCAAGCTTATGGTCAAAGTTTTCTATGTTAAAACTAACGTTACAAGTAAAGGAAAACATTGATATTCAAAGATTCTATAAGTTAACGTCATACATAAAGCGACTAAATGTAGGTTATAAGCCTAAAAAATCCAAGGTTTTGGAAAAAGAACAGACAGAGCAGTTTCTAATCGAAGCACCCAATGAAGTTTACCTTATGATTAAGGTAGCTGCCATTTTCGGTATTGCAGGCGCCTGTCGCCGTGAAGAATTAATGAAATTAACGGTTGATGACGTTGAAGATAAAGAAGATTTGCTGGTTGTATCAATAAAGGCGACAAAGACAAATATTTCACGAAAATTTGTCGTCTGCGATCCTGGAAATATAAGAATAAGTTACCTAGGCTTATTCAGAAAATATGTAGCTTTGCGCCCTGGTGCCACCCCGCATAGACGTTTTTTTATACAATATAAAGCTGGAAAATGCTCACAACAATGCGTGGGCATTAACACTATCGGAAAAATGCCAGCAAATATTGCTGGATTTTTACATCTATCCAATCCAGAGATGTATACCGGGCACTGCTTTAGAAGATCATCGGCAACTATGCTTGCAGAATCTGGCAGCAACATAACAAACATTAAGAGGCACGGTGGATGGAAATCCACCTCTGTAGCAGAGTCGTACATAGAAGATTCCTTGCAAAATAAAAAAAGGATTGCTCAAAACATTCTGCAAAGCTTTAGTACCCCAAATAGAAGCACTGAGCAGTGTTCAACTTTAACATCAACGTCAGTAGCAGTGACAGAGACTTTAGAGGATGCTCCTGGTCTATCAACACGAAACAACCCAACGCCTACACCTTTAGCAATTTTCAGGTCACAACAATCTACTGTACCATGCATGGCGCAAGAAAATAACGCTTCTGTAATTTACAAAAACTGCTCAACTACATCTGATGAACAAAATCAAGCTCGCTCAGCACTTAATTTGCATTGCGCTACAAATTGTACATTTAATTTTAATATTTATCGTTAGCTATATTTTTATATTATAATGTTTGTATGTAATAAATATTTTTAAAAAATATTGTTTCTTTTTGTATTAATTTTGTAATATACTTCTTTTTTTTACCGGTGCGGTAAAGATTCTTTACCGCACTCAGTGCTGTAAAGATTCTTTACCGCACTGTATTAATTTTATTCAAAAAATGCAATTGATGTACTTGCATTCGCGCAATGCATAATATAAAAATATTTATAGCTTTTAACAATTAATATTTGTTACTTTTTATAAATTTTTTCTTTTAAATTTGATTTTTGTTCCAAATATTATTGCTCGAAGGAAAAATTGTGTACCTACCACGTGCGTAAAGTGTCTTTACCGCCCTTAACGGCTTGCCCGAACTCCGCTTCGCGTCGTTCGTGCAACTGCCGTCGCGTGCGGTAAAGGACCACTTTCCGCACTTGTTAGGTAAATAACTATTACCTTGAGTTAACTCACGAATTAACTCAAAGGTAAAACTTAGGTTTAACTCTAAGATTAATTCATATCTATACAATTGGGCCTTAATAGTGGAGCCGCAAAGAGCCTTTCGTAATTTAGAGAATTACCATTGAAAACCTTACTGAAGATTAATTTTTTTATGAGGTTCTGAATACCTGAACAGTCCACTAACTTATCAAAATAGGGTAATACCTATTTTCTAAGGAGATCCAATACATCAGAATAAGAGGTATAATTAATAAACAATAGCATAAAATATTTTTATAACAACAGATATCGCCGACTGGTGAAAAGATTTGAAGATTGAAATTGATTGATATTGACAAGATGCAAGATGACAAGAATGACAAATAACGGAAGTTAATTTTAATATTCTATTAGCATGAGAACTTAGCTGCTATTCATATATCGATAGGTATAAAACGCTTACAAATGTTACAACAGAAAAAATATATGGTTTCAACTTTAGCTTAAACTTTAGGTTAAACTAAAGTTTAAACGAAAGGCATAAGACTGGCCGTTGGTAATCGAATTAAAGTAAACCTCTACAAGATCTTGGTTAGGCCAGTACTTACTTATGAAACTAATGGAGCCCCATTTTAATGCAATATAAGTAAGTAAGTCCGAGCTGAGTAAGTTTCAGGTCATTCAAACTAAGGCGCTGAAACTCATCGAAAATGCCCTTAGTTATACAATGAACCGTATAGGGGTTTCGAATACCGACAATTAATGAGTTCTTTTTAAAAATAATCGCAGACTATTACAGGCGTATGGGCGTATCGACCAACATACTAACACGACGGCCAGACCAAACTCTACATACAAACTGCAGAAAGATTGTCATCCCGTTGGCATAAATTTCTAACAGTAGAGAAGTACTACCATCATTGTCTAATAGACAGGTAACAGGTGCAAAGAACTATGCAGCTTACCACCTTCCTAACGACACACGACACAAAATTAAATATAGCAACAGCCGAATAAAAATTCAAAACTTAAGAGACAAGACCCAAAAATCTTCGATTAAAAGACATATGACAAAAGTACTTTGTGACCTAAAAACCCAATCAAGGCCCAGTGTACATACATAAATTTCACAGGTGATTAGGTTAGGTTGCTTTTATTATTTTAAATTGGGATAAAAAAGTTAGGGTCACCATTTTCAATAAAAACACTTTATGGCCATATATTTCTCTTTTTCTTTAAAAAGGATAATTGATTAATGGTTTTCCAGAAAATTAGGGCTTAAGTGATAAAATACCCAGGAGCTAACGGAAGAAATAAAGTTTTTAGTTCGCAAGAATTATCCAATTTAAAGATTGATGGAAGTTCAATATCGAGACATTTGGGAAATAATTAGGTATTTGTTTTTTATCGGAATAAACTAACAAACAGTCGGGTTTCTGTGATTGACGTTATCTTTCTAATGCACCTTTTCCCGATAGAGCAAAAAATATGCTTGTCGATGTGTTTTTTGTTTGCAAGACTCTCTATTTAAGCATGAAGGAGTGTCGTTGACAGTTCGTTATAGTTATAAGCTAATCTACTCTGACAATTTGATTGGTTTAGGGTAGTTAGTTGCCTATCTAGACCGGTAATATTTGTCTGCAGCGAACTATATACAAAGAAATAGACATTTAGTGTTTTTGTTAATTTTTCGAAATTGTATACTAGTGAACTCATATACATTCTTAAAAACTGTTCCTATTATTTCCTTATATTTTTTTTTGCGATCGTCCAAAAACTACATCTTTCTGGTGTGTTTTGATGCCACATATAACAGGACTAAAACATCATATTTTATACATAATTTCGTTTATTCATAACATATACCGGGTGTAACAGGATCATGGTACACCCCCCCGTATCTCCGTTAGTTTTAAAGGTAATTGATTGAAATATGGGATATCCCACATACATAATAAGCGGCACTTTTTCACCTACAAATGATTTTTTTTCACTTTCGGTTTCGCCGGAAGTGACACCAACTTTCGATTTTTAAATGGAACACCCTGTATATTATTACATTTTTAAATTCTGCATACTTTTCTGAATCCAATGATACCACAAAAGTGACATTTCAAACGTAAAAAATTTTTATTATTTAATTTTTAATTTTCCATTTAAGTGTGCCATGACGGTTCCGATTTATTCCAATTGACCCGTCTAATGCTAGAAAAATCGAAGTCACGTCAAAAATACTAAATTGCGTTTTCTATAAGCAAATAAAGTTCATCGTAATCGTTTTTGGGGTAAAACTCAATTTTTTCAAATGGAACCATATTGGTACCGTGGTACCATTTCTTAGTACTATTAATAAGAAATTTATTCATACCTTGTGTGCGATAAATACAATCAAAATTACAGCTAAAAGAAAATAAGAAAATACAATTATTTTGTAACTTCGTATACTAAGCTTGGCTTTGTAGCTATGTTTTACCAATATTTAAAAAAGGAGATAGACATGATGCAAAAAAATTACCGCCCAATAAGTATTTTGTCATCCATACCCAAGCTTTTTGAAAAAGTGTTGATACCCTATTTGCAGTTGCACTGAAAAAGTGTTGTTGATTCTTGTCAGCATGGATTCGTTCCACAAAGGTCTACCACAACCAATCTATTGGTGTATGAACAAGACATTCTTTCAACTTTGGGATCATCTTTGCAAGTGGATGCAATATAATATACAGATTACTGTAAAGCTTTTGATAAAGTTAATCACTCCATTTTACTATCAAAACTTAGGGCTATGGGTTTTCCTACATATCTAATAGAGTGGCTGCAAGGGTACCTGTCCAATAGAGTTCAAATAGTGAGAATACATGGCTTCTGTTCGCGTAAAATATCGGCAATGTCAGGTGTCCCTCAGGGTTCCCACCCTGGGACCATTGCTTTTTGTACTTTTTGTCATGGATTTGACTAAGTGCTTTTCATACTGTAAACCATTATTTTTTGCCGACGATTTAAAAATATATCTTAAAGTAAATAGTGTTGTGGATTGTGAAAATCTTCAATATGACCTAAATAAGCTTAGTGAGTGGTCCAAAAAGAATGACATGACACTTAGTATAGATAAATGCCACTGTATAACATTCTCTAGAATTAAGACACCAATAATATTTAATTATACTATAGAAAACATTTCACTTAATAGAGTTGATAGGGTTGCTGATCTGGGGGTTGTGATGGATAGCAAAATGTCCTTTATTCGACACATTAATGAAATTATATCTAAGTCATTTACTAGGTTGGGTTTTGTGTTGCGGAACAGCTCGGATATTTCAGTTTCAACAGTCAGAATTTTGTTTGTTTCATTAATCAAGAGTATACTTAACTATGCTTCTCCAGTCTGGAGTCCTTTCTATCAAATACACATTAATAGGCTTGAATCTGTTCAAAATAAATTTTTCAGGTACTGCGGCTATAGATTGCGAGTTCCACGAGAGCAATGGTCTTACGATGACATGAGAAGTATGATGTCTATTACTTCACTACAAACTGATCGTACTCGCATAGATCTTAGCACACCTTTTAAACTAATATCCGGTGATATAAACTGTCCGGATTGATTGCAACAGTTGCTCTTTAAGATTCCTTGTTGTAACACTAGTAATGCTGACTTGTTTTGCGTACCTTACCATCCTAACAACTATACTTATAATAGTCCTTTGTCAAGGTTATCTAGACTAGCCAACAGTTACAAATGTGAACTCACTGGGATTTTCTATTCTCAATTCAGGCGTCGGTGTTCCTTGATTCTCTGATTTCATTGTATTTTTTCTTCTCATTGTTATTTTTATTATTGTATTAAACCAATCTACTTTTTGATATATTGTATATATTATATAATATGTGTATTTATTTCTATTTTATTATACTTGTTTCTATTTTAAAAAGGGGTAATCCCGTAAAAAATTAATAAATAAAGCTATGGATTTTGATGTATTAAAGTTTCAGCACAGTTTAATAATTAAACTGTGCTGATAATTTTCAAGTGCTCGTTGATGGAGTGTCATCTACAGCATTCCAAATATTTTCCTCTAATTGCGGCGCACGGACGGCTCTTCTCAGACCAGGTCAGACCGTTAACTGGTTCACCCTGTGCAAGTAATATGTACAAATTATTAATGAATTAAAGCAACGCACATGACATTTACCTTATTTCTTAATTTCGCACCACGTCTTTTCTATGGCCTACGGTGATTATTTTTCTTGTCACGTATTCGTTACAGGCCCCTTTTCTCTATATTTGTAAGTAATTAAATAAAAAAAGTCTACCTATCTAACATTCTCCTAATCCTCCGTTTTTTTTTGGGAACAAAAACAAACAGATACGAAGAGGTTACTGTTGTGTATCGCAATAAGGCATATACGAAAAAGTATTCTCAAAACAAGTATTTTAAATCGCCATTTTAAAAGTACATAGCAACCAAATTAAAAGGGATACGAAAAAAGTTGTGGAGTTTACCCAACAAAATAACGTAGATATATTTTTACAGCATACCGAATGGCAAAGAAAAGCTATTATATACAGTGTGTGTATAAAGTCTGGAAACGGCTTAACAACATCACAATTTATTGGCCGATTTAAACCAAATTTGGTACAGTTGTGATGACGATATTGGCGTTGTTGCCAGCTTTTTAGTTTGTCTGGAATTCGAACGAATTTTAAATTTTTAAATGTAACACCCAGTATATTTTTTCATTTATAGTTTTTACTTTAAATTTGTTACACTTTTGGTATAACAAACTTTGTTCCTAATATCAGTAGTTTTCGAAATAACGATGTGTTTTTAAAACATCAACAAATTGTGTTTTATTTATTAATGAATAAAACACCAGTTCAGTTTTTATGTAAAGTCATAAAAGCTCTCATTTTTACATGCAAAAATGCCTTTAACTGAAAGTAGAAGAATTACAATTCTTATTCTCACGAAGAGGTTAAAAAGTATTTAATGCCGCATTTCCAAACCGAAATCCAATTTTAAAAGCAACTGTTCTAAAAGCTGTCCGACGGTTCGAAGAATCTGGAAATTGTAGAGATAGGCGACGATCAGGACGACCAGCAGTAGTAGATGAAGAGAAAAGTTTAGAAATTTTACAACATGTTGTTGAAACCCCTGTTTCTTCATTAAGAAAAATGTCTCAAGTAAGAGAGTCTGCTTCAAATTCGTCCATAATGTCTTAATAAAACATAAATATCATCCTTTCAAAATACATGTAGTTCAAGAGTTATCAGAAAATGATTATGAGCGAATTGAATTTTGTGATATTATGATGTCAAGGTTTGACCAAAATAACTAGTTTTTTAAATTTATAGTATTTTCGGACGAAGCAACATTTATGTTAAATGGTGGAGTCAAAAGACACTACTGTAGGTTTTGGGCAAATGAAAATCCCCACTGGATGAGAAAAGGTCATACACAACGCCCTGGAAAGTTAAATGTGTGGGCTGGGCTTCTGGGTAACCACAAGATCGGTACATTTTTTATTGATGCAAATTTGACATAACAACTTTACTTTGAGCTCTTGGAAACGCAAATAGTGCCTACTATACGAAATGTGATGGGTCCAAATTATGCAAGTACATTCTTGCAACAGGACGGAGCTCCTCCCCATTCTGGTCGAAACGTGCGCGAATTTTTGAACAACACTTTTCCGAATAGGTGAATCGGTAGAGGGGATACAATCGAGTGGCCACCTTGGTCCCCTGATTTGACTACTTTTTATGGGGACACTTGAAAAACATAGTTTATACCACAAAACCTCAAGATTTGGCCGATTTGCAGCGTCGAATTTTGGACAAAATTGAATTAATAACGCCAGAAATGATTTACAACACAATTGAAAAATTTTATTTTCAACAACACAATTGAAAAATTTTATTTTCAATTAGCACAGGGAAGACAGTTTGAATAGTTAATAATTATATAAATATATTTTTTCTAAATTGTACTCGTTATTTCGAAAACTACTAATAATAGGAACAAAGTATATTATACCAAAAGTGTAACAAACTTAAAGTAAAAACTATAAATGAAAAAATATACTGGGTGTTACATTTAAAAATTTAAAATTCGTTCGAATTCCAGACAAACTAAAAAGCTGGCAACAACGCCAATATCGTCATTCGGTGCGTAAGATCCTCTTGCACAACTGTAGCAAATTTGGTTTAAATCGGCCAATAAATTGTGATGTTATTAAGCCGTTTCCAGACTTTATACACACACTGTATAAATGATAGGTACGCCTTATACATTTTCTTTTGCTTCTTGGCTTGGTTAAGATCTATCGTTATACTCATATTTCGTTTTAAGTTTGCTTGTAGCGTTGTCAAGTAACTAATTTTTTTCTGATATTTAATGAATCTTATGCGAATTGTTTAAAAAAAACATAGTTCTCTTTGCATTCAACTTAGGTAAATAACATAGGTACCTTAAGATACGTGACATTTATTAATAATAATATATGTATAATAATACAGGTACTTTTATTGACATTCAAAGAAATTACAATAAAAAATAATATATTATAGAAGGGTGGCGAGATCCAGCACAGCTGCTCCATCTAACCACCAAAAAGGATTTACAATAACTATGTTTCCAAAGTATTGAAAAAAAGAAATAACAAAACAAAATAATAGTGAGGTGAACCCTGAAGTTGTCAACAATTGAATAAGCTTTAATATCTGGTGGCAAGCTATTGTATATTTTAACTGCAATGTCTTTGCTGAAACTACACTAAAAGGTGGCTGTTCTGTGCATGAGAGCCTAAAATAGCTTATTATATCGCCTAACCCTGCTATGGGTGTCCCGATCTTTAGGAAGTTTTTCGTAACACAACTTTGTTAAGTGCTCAGTTGTATCTGGTATCTTTCGTCCAGATAGAACCAATCAGACCATAACCCCCTACATTTCCAAGCCGTGAAGTAAGAAAGACAACGTCGCAAATCCTGTCAGAGGTAGACCGATTTTTAATAAGTAACTAACGAAACTTTCGTGCAGTCGCCCGTTTAGGCGATAAAAATTACGGTTTATTTCAAATTATTTATTGAACTTTTTGCATTTTACTTCAGTATAGATATGTCTAATAAGTAACAAGAATATAATAATATAATATATATATAATATAATAATAGGAAATTTAAATTAACTTAAAAAAATTAGTAATTTTAAAACCTATTTTAAAGTGGAAAGCTTTCTTTTTTTTGATGATGTATTTTGGTGTTGAAGGTCATTTCTGTTTTTTGTTTAATTGTTTAGTAATATATTGCTAAGAGTAAGTGCTACTTTATAAAACATATTTCGATAGCTTTCTCCACAGGGACATGTCTCATTAAGCGGTATCAGAAAGCTACCGCTTTCTAAACTAGCCAAACCTAGTTTAGCTAAAAGAACTTGGTGATTTTGCCGATTCAAAAATTTAAGCTTAAGTTCTTTAGTAACTATAATAAACTGAAAAGCTGCAAATATGTGAAAGTACATAATATTTACTTCATTGGTAGCAGGACATAAACCCCCTCTTTGTAAAGCATCAAAATATTCATCCCCCACATTTAAACCTATGACTCGAACAATAAGGTTTTCAAAGTTGAAAAAATAGTCCATACTTTCAGTGGAGTCAATGTAGTATAAATAAAACAACGCAATCTTCCTCCACAGTTTAATTATTAAACTGTGGAGGAAGACTGCATTGTTTTATTTATAATAAGGTTTTTGCAATCCATGCATTTTAATTTCCTATTTTTGTAGATAAAATGGGCTATAAAATACATATACCTATACATTTAAACAGACTCATCCAACTGGTAATCCTTAACATAATCCGATTGAAATATGTAAGGAAACTCTAATATTTCTGTACTTTCAATATCATGCTTAACAAAGTATTTGATTTTAACACTGTAAAAATTTTTAACCCTGACTTACAATACTTTGAAGTCTAATTTTTTTTTCTGACTCGAGGATCTGTTTAAATGATACATGACAGCTACAACCAGAAAGGTTTCTATATCGGCCAAATCTTTTTTCAAGGGTATCTGTTTGAAATTTACCAGCTAAAATGTATTTTATTTCAAAATGGATAAATGAGTATTCTATAATTTCTATTAGAACTGCGGTACTGGTACCTACTACGTATAATAGCATCATAAGTGTCCCTATATAGTTAAACTCACCCCCTCTGGATCGTTATGCCATATATCAAGCCAAGTCACAAATTTCTTTAGCTAGTTTACCTTCAAATCATTTTTTAAATATATTGGGGTAGTTCAATCGTCCCTTTTTTAAACCTTGCCGTACGCAAATAAAAACATTTTGCCAGTTAAACAAACATTGGAACTAACCTTAATGATAACATTGATAACTAAAACTCGGGAAAATAACAAACAACGTATGCGTCAAGACTTGTCGATGCACTTCACAATCACAAGCACAAGAGCACAAACAAAAATAGCGAATCATCGGTCTACCTGCAACGTTGCCAGACTTTGTCCTTCATAGCTTGGAAGTAAAGGAAGCTGTGATCAGACCCAAAGAATGATAGAGTTATATGATAAAACTTACCCAGGTCATAAGAGAACCAAATGCATGAGTTCTGCAAGCTATTTCTAGAAACTACAGTCAGTGCTGGCCCATAAAGACTATCAAGATATGAGATAATTAAACTATCACACAGTCTAAGTCTAATATCTCTAGCCAACATATCCCTATGTATAAAGTATAACGTTTTTAGTTTGCAAACAGATTATTGCAAAATAGATGGAACACCTTCCTCAAATCGCAAATTATATAATTATATATACCCAGATTTTTACATACAGATAAAGGGTTTATTAAAACGCCACTCAAGGTAATGTTTAGGGTGGTAGCCACGATAGCTTTATCTCGTCCAAATACCATCATTGGAATCTTATTGCCATTTAGAATAAGATTGTGGGCTGCTGTTAATTTGGAAATAGTCGCTAGGTCATCATTGATGCACAGCGATGGTCGATTGAAATCGGTAGAAAAAGAAAAATAAATGTGCATATTATTGGCGTACGGATGAGAACTATAACTATTTAAATGACTGGAGAAATCGGCAACATATATGAAAACAAGTAAATGTCCTAGTATACTACCCTGGAACACCCCGTGGTGGATTGACACAAGCCGACAGGCACCACCAGGCAACACCACACGTTGAGTCCTTCTCTCCAAGTAGCTCTTCAAAAGCTAACCTCATTGACAAGATACTCAACCTATAGAATTTGAATTTAGTTAGAAGAAAGGAATGATTCTACGTAACAAAGGTCTTATTGAAGTCGAGTAAAATCTCGCAAGAATTTTTTCCTCATCCTGGGCGCTTAGTGTCATCAGTCACATTGAGAAGGGCAGCTGTAGTGCTGTGAACCCTGCGAAAGCCGGGCTGTGTGAAGGGTAACATTTTATTGTGTAACAAATATTGACGCAATTATTCTTTTACCATTTTTTCCAAAATTTTAGACATGCAATACAATGAGCAAAGCAAAAAAAAACACCAGAAAACTGGGAATGATATCGGCAGCTACGCAATCGAATTACCAACGAGATTGTAACTGCAAAAAAGCGTATCTTGAGTTTAATCTAAATAATAATAATAGGACTTGGTGTTTACTCAAGAGATGCGATACCCAGTCCCGAACACCTTGGTAATGTGGATGATATTAGCCACTTCTTCAGCAATAATACGCATTCTTTAATTCCTGATGCTATGATCAGCTGACCTAGATCGACTGACAAAAATCTCTACGCAATATTGTCTCGAACTGAATCCTAAAACGTATCAGTTACTTCTGTTTGGTCCTGCTCAGAGCAGGGAGCAATGTCGAAACATGTTTTGCCTTGTTCTTGGTGGTCAAACCTTATCCTGATTAACCATTGCTAGAAACCTTGGATTGCTACTTGACGTAAACCTGAGGTTTACCGAGCATGTCAATAACTGTATAAAAAAGGCATTTGCAAATTTTAAACTTTTATACTACCAAAGGCATCTTCTAAATACTGACCTCAGAAAATTGTTATGTGATAGCCTGGTCTTATATCAATTCACTTTTTGTGATGCACTGTACGGCTCGTGTCTCTTGCAGAGGGATGCCAGACGTATTCAGACGATTCAGAACTGCTGTATACGTATGATAGGTGGAATAAGAAAGTATGATAGAGGGGTGAGTGCTACAATGAGTGAATTAGGATGGTTTAACATGAGAGAGAGAGAAAGAAGAATATTCCATAGCCTAGTAATGTTTAATAAAATAATCGTGAAAAAATGCCCGGACTATTTATATCAAAAAATAAAAGTTAAATATGACTCTTATGCCTTGGATCATCGGCATAAATCTGCTATCACTCCTCCGTTGCACAAAACTACTCTGTTCGAAAGATTATTCAGCTATCAAGTCTCCTTAATCTACAATAAAGTTCCCATTCGTTTAAAAACTGCTTCAACTAGTCTATTTAAAAATGCAATTCGTCCTCTTATCAGACAAATATGTTCCGGTATACAATAAAAAGTCTACATGTATGTTGCTGTCCATCAGTGCCCCCCACCTTGCCAGCGATAGTTTATTTATAATATTTCAATAAGGTAACTTACGTGTTATTGCACATTAATTGTAAATTTATTGTTAGTTTATGTCTTAGAAATTTAATCAATTTATTGTTCTCTTTGTGATTACTACTTACGTCATAGCTTAGAATATCAGGCTAAGGCTCGGTTTAATAATGTGCTGGCAAAGTCTCTGGCATAGTTATTCTGCTGTTAATGAAAGAAATCTGTTTATTAATCTCCTGATACCATTAACAGGAAGATAAAGAATTCTTGCCAGTAGGATAATTTACCCAGCAGAAAACTTGCCTGTTAAAAGTTTGCCAGTGGGTTTAAAGTTAAAACAAAAATGCTATAACCTTAAATTTAGTAATTTTTAAAATTTGCAAAAAAAAATGAATGTGTTTTTTGATGTCAACATTTTTTCGGATGAATGGAATTCAGATGATGATTTGGAAGATTATGTTCATACCACAAAATTGTAAACTATATTTGTGTTCATACTACTAATTGAGAAGACCAAGAATTTTTCACCACCGCAAAAATCACATAAATTACTTGAACGATACGGATTTTGTCAATCGTTTAAAGCTGGATTTATAAACTCGAAAAATTGGCTAGGTTGAGGTTCAGTTGGTGTCGGGAATTGGAGTTCAATTTAAGCTAAAGGGAACACTCAGTTCCATTTATACACTCGTTCATGTTGTTCATGTAAAGCTCATGTAAGGTTCGAAAACTTCCCGGGTAGTTCGGGATAACCAATTTTTATGCTTGGAGTTCGGTATATCTAACCTCACAAACTTAATCATAACTTCAACCTCACCAACTTTTCGAGCTTATAAATCAAGTTTTTGATTGTGTAAGGATACCGTCAGAGGCGCCACCAAGGGGGGGGGGGCTACCGGTTTGCAGCCCCCCCTCCCGAGCGAGCGTAGCTCGGGGTCGTCTAACTATCTGTTTACACGAAAAATTAACCTTATCACTACCTAAGATAGGTAAAATTACACAATAATTGAAACGAGTCTGGCTGTTTTTGTGATTTTCTGTTATGTTTTTCATTTTTGTTACTTGAGAACCGAGCATCATCATTAAAGAAGGGCATGGCACCCAAAGATTTTTTGCCTGCGGCGCCATTTTAATAAGCTGCGCCACTGGATACTGTGCACTTTTTTTTACATGAAATAGAAAATATGATTCGCTATCCTACAGAAAGGTACCTACGTATCATAGGGTTTTAGTTTCAATTATTATTTATTATGCTCAAGTATTCTGCTGGATGCAGTCATAAAAGTTTTAATATTACAATAGATAGGTGCTTTGATTTTGTTTTTTGATGCTTTTTTTCAGAGTTCTTTTTTGATGCACTTATATTTCCCTCTTAAACTGGTTGACGTTCTTACAGGCCCTTTGTTTTTATAATTAAACTCCGAAGTGAGCTTCTCCCAAGTTGCAAACTTTTCCTTCCAAAAAAATGAGCCTCTTGGACTCAATGGTGCTGGCATATTTTCAGCCAAGATTACACAGAAGATCGGTTTCAGCGTTTGAAAAATTTGCAGACGTTTTTTTTTTAATTTTTTGTTTTCTTTCTTCATATTCATGAAGTAACTTGAACTCCCAATACACTTGGATTAATCAGAATAAAGCAAAACTTAAAAGAATGCGTTATGTTATGACCAAAATCACATAAGCGCATCTCACTTGCCTATGACCAAAATGATCTATGGTAAAACTTGTAACATAACCCTATAATATCTTCTTCAGTTTAGTGGATTTTGCAACCTCATGTTGCCAAATTGTAGAGCTCTGGTTATCTGTCAATAGGTTAAAATTCTATTGATAAACTGATCAGAAGTTGTCTAGAGGTTTACCAGAGATATAAAATTTATGCTCCTGGTAACAGTCAGAGACTTTGCCAGCACATTATTAAACGGGGCCTAAGTGAAGAAGCTTTGCTTTAACCTCGCCTGTTGTAATTTTCTTTTTCTTAAATAATTATAATAAAGCCATAATTATTATTATTATTATATGTTTATTGGACAAAAGTCTGCGTTCGAGGTGGGGTTACGATTTCTAGCAACTGGAACTACATTAGCCCTTTTCCATAAAGAAGGCAATTTACCAGATTTCAAGCACCTATTGATTGGAGGGGTTAAATGTGGAACTATTAGGGAAATCAATTTATTTCCTATATCATCCACGCCTCTCTCATGAGTTCTTATTGGCGATATCGTTTTGTCAGTCCTATCCTCTGCAACCTCCAAAAATGAAAATAATGTATTTTTTAAGGATGAGAAAGTTTGGTTGTCGTATAAATCCCTTATGAAATTACTTCTATTGGTGTTTTAAGAGGTACACTTTCCAAAAAGAATTTGTTAAAAGAATCTGTGGTACCAATATCAGATGAACAACTAGGAGTCTGAGAGATAACATTCAGGTACTTAAGCGTTTGCCTAAAACCTTGCATAATATATTTAGTTCTCTTCACTTTTTGTTCATTTATTCTCTGGTCTATTTCATCCATTCATACTGTACACTGTGTGTTAGAATGGATAGGCTTGTCTCTATAAGAACATATCGTGTTGTACGTGTAAATATGCTGTCAGAAATTTGTTATTCTCACAATATTGTTTTTTGAAGTTATTTTATATATTATGATAAAACGATGGTGGAAAGAAAATTACTTCACTCTTGGTTTAGATGTGATGCTGTGACGCATCAACCTGGTTAAAATTAAAATTAGATATACATATTCAATTAACGAGCTAATGTAAAATAAATATTCCTTACATGCACGACTGGCTTGCATTGAAATAACATTTTTGCAAACTTTTCTGGCGACGGGACGAGTAGATAATATTATGACAATAAGCTTTTGAAATTGGATTTGTTGAATATAAAAGTTAAATGAAACTTTTCTTTGTGTGTGAATTCAACAACTCGTTTTTAGATTTGCGCTATATAAACAACCATAAAAGATTTGATGATGCAGTGCATTGGGAGCATAAAACTAAAATTAAATAATAGTAAAGTTCAGACATGAATAATTTTATTAATATAGAGATAATATAAAATATGACATTATTACTGATGTCTAACAGTTCTATAAAATATGGATTTTTATTTTTTATTTTAAGCAGGTATCCAACCAGGAAAATCAGAATGAAAGTAGGTAGTATACTATTTTCTTAAATATTCATTTTTATTTCTAAATTTAATAGGCTGTAAATATGAATTTTCTACGGCCATTTAACATAATAATAATAATAATAATAATAATAATAATAATCTTTATTCAGATAATTAAATTTGTTCAATTCACAATAATAAAATTTATACTCTAACAATTTTATCTGAAAGGGCGAAGTTCATCTCTTGTTTGAAACAAGAGTTGGTCTTCCACTTAACCTTTAAAAAAAACTAAAATATAACCTGTAAACGGAGTTTATAACTAGAATACCCAACAACTAACCTTAACTAAAAAAGTTTAACAGTGCAGGAGCATTATATATTATTCACAAAGACTTATGTTATTCACAAAGATTTATACACTAGAAAAAGAAAAAGATGAAACTATAATTAGCAATAGCTCGACGGCAATAAGTATAAATAAACATAAATACCTAAGGCAAGGATACATATGAAAATAAGGAACAAAAAACCAAAAACATGTACAAAGTACCTACATTAATTTTATCAATTTCCCAGTAAGTTCCTTTTATACAATTTCTTAAACGATGCAATTGACTTTGCTTTTAGATCTGTAGGGATAGCATTGTAACGAGCCGAAACGCTGTAAGAAAAACTCCGCTCAAAAACCGACATTTTATGAATAGGTGGTGTGATCATACCTTTAAATCTTACATTTAAATTATGAACGTCAGTACGAAAAGTTATTTTTTGGTGTAGATAAGAAGGTTTTTTGAACAATATTATTTTATGATATAAAACAGCTGCATGAAACAATTGCCGCTGCTTCATACTCAACCAACCCGCATCCCTCAACTTGTGCCTTACCGAGTGACACTTTCTAATGCCGTATGCAAAACGTAGGCAATAGTTCTGAATTTTTTGAATTTTATGTGAGGTGAAGGCTGTGAGGCATGGACCATATACCACATCACAATGACTGAAAGTGGACAAAATAAGAGAATCACATAGCATGAGTTTAAGATTCGAATCTAAAATAGTCCGGGAGTTGTACAACAATTTAAGTTTAAAAATGCATTTTTTCACACACTCAGAAATATGTTTGTTAAATCTCAAATCCGTGTCTAGCCAGAGTCCAAGACTTTTGGCCACTTCAACGAAAGGTATTGACACATCATTGATTTTTACTTTTATATTATTTTTATTTTCTAGCCGATCTTTATTTCTGCCGAACAGAAGAGCGACGGTTTTGTTTGGGTTAAGTGTCAGTGAGTGTTCTTGAGAAAACCTAAAAAGGGCATTCAAGTCATTGTTAATAAGCTCACAACCACGATTTAAGTCACTTGGATTGAATGAGTAGAACAACTGAGTGTCATCAGCATACATTTGTGCAGAGCAGCTCGTAACAACATTTTTTAGGAATGCAGTGTAAATTGTATACAAGATTGGGCCCAATATGGACCCTTGAGGCACTCCAATTGATATGTGTTTGGCATCAGAGATCCGTCCATACAGAGACACTCGCTGTTGCCTGCCACTAAGATAGCTATCAAAGAATGAAACTGCAGATGCCGAGAGTCCGATATATTTTAAAATTAACTTTAAAGAGTCATGATTAATGGTATCAAACGCCTTGGAGTAGTCCAGAAGGACCAACACTGTTAACTTACCTGAGTCAATGGCCCTAAAAATGTGATCTGTGACATTAAGCAACGCTGTCGCGCAACTATGACCGCTTCTAAAGCCAGACTGTATGTCCGGAAGTACCTCATTATACTCTATATGCCGTACCAGTTGTCCCTTTATAGCCCACTCCAAAATTTTTGACACAACAGGCAGAATACTTATTGGTCGCAGATCTTTAAGTTCCCGTACCTCAGTAGCCTTAGGAAGCGGTACAACATATGACTCTTTCCACAGGGATGGATAAACAGATTGCTCTATACAAGAATTTACTATATGTTGAATATACGATATAAGGAATGGACAACAAAGCAAAATAAAAGTCACACTCAATCCATCAGATCCAACAGCCTTGGTCTTAATTGAAGATAAATATGACATAATTTCGGTCTCATCAATGCCCCGGAAATTCAAGTGAGACTTTAGGTTAAAAAGAGTGCCACTATAATATTGATTCAGGTTTGGAGAAGGCAAAATTTGAGGAATAGAGTTAACGAGAAATTCATTTATCTTGTTGACATCATCAAGGACAGCGGGAATCCTTGGTTGAGATATTTAACGATACAGACATTACAATTTAACATGAAACAAGTTATGATATCCAATTATCCATTATCCCAATGGCGGCAGAGCTTCAGGTAAGTACAAGGGAGGTCAGAATAATTCTATACCCAAAGTCCACAAATTCTGTCGACGACTCATTTATTACCAATCACCAAATCTATGAAGCGGAAGAATAAAAATATTGTATACTTTTTCCAAAGTCAGACCGGCATCATAATCGGGGTTGTCAGCTCTTTTTTTTTAAATTCTTTAAGTTTTTATTATTAAAAGTTTATATCAGTATTTAATTGATAGTCAGTAACTCTTTTTGAAAGCTAGTTTGCAAATGTACTCTTAACCAAGAAATATTCAATGTCAAAGAAAGAAGGAGCAAGCCATTCATGAATATTATAATAATATTTTAGTACTTCAGAAATATTTTTTATACAAAAATAATTTAAATCAAACTAAAAAGGAATTTCACTGTTGTTTAAAAAAAAATAAACAATTAACAAACCCTTATGTTCCTCCTACAAAAACTCTGTAGAACTGGTTACACCCTGGCGATAGACCGTCGAGGCCCACTGGCAATTTAAAGTGCGAACAATTTTTTCCGAGTGGGAAAACTAAAAGAGCAGCATATTAAACAGCGGCATGACTGATTGAAACGATTTACTGCAATTTACATATTTAATTTTCTGCTGTAGTTGTGTTTCAGACAAGTAAGTTTTTACTTGGCACCTGGAAACGATTCTACTTTTGAAAGGTCTAACGATTCCAGTCATTAAATTGTTTATGATTATGTTCCTTTAACACGTATCTTAAAAACTTGTTATATTACAAAACGTTTACTGTGATTTTGCTGATGCGATCAATTTGTTGTTAAAACATATATAGTAAATTCTCACTACTAACTGTATATTCCAACTAACATAGTACCTGCCCCTTTCCTTTCTTGGCAAGGAAAACTCATACCTCCTGGCGGTCCTGGCTGGATAAAGACATTTTGTTTTTATTGTTTTCGGCAAAATGAGCATTTTTTTTACCGAAAGACCATTTTGAAAATATTAAATGCATGTGTTCTTTGCAGGCGAACTTATGGGTACAAACCTCTTATCAATATTAACTATATTTTTAAATTGTTTTTGGCAAAATTAGCATTTTTCTTTACAGAAAGACCATTTTAAAAAATATTGTCTGCAAACAACTATACAAGTATATGTTTTTTATGCATATAATAATGTTTGACGCTACAATTACAGTGAACTTAAGAGGCGACGTTGTCACGCAAGCCGCAATCAGCTAAATGCATTTAAATTAGGAAGGCGATTCCGATACTGGGATCCTGATCGCAGAGGAAGTAGATGTGGCAACACAGAGAGACCGAATTCACACCTTCAAAAATTTGAAAATAAGCGTGCCGGCAGGGTTTTCGCACTGCTTGATTAATATGTGTTTTTATTATTAGTTTATTGATAGATTTTGTAAATGTATAATTATTAAACTTTGTTTCGTGTTGTTAAATATATATATATTATATTATATATAATTATAAAAAATTTCTTTCGCTGCGGATTGTCGTTTGATAACAATTTTTTTACTTATCTGAGATGATAAGCGTGTAAGTAACATTTCAGAATTTTATTGCAGGTTCCGTAAAACACATTTAATTTTCGACTTCGGACTGATCTAGAACAAACACGTGTAAAAAATAATACGAAAGTCAGAAGTTGCCTTGGCAGCAACTAGACGAATGTATAGAAAACATGGGACTCTCACCTAGGCTGGTGCACTGGCATAGATAATACAGGTTAGTTCAGGTTCCTGCAATTACGTGTGCAGCACTGATCGGGTAGCTAAAGGCACAGCAGAAAACCATAATATCAAAGCTAGGAAGCCTACAAAGATTGGCTTGCTTGAGCATACCAGGTGCCATGAAATCGACCCCGCAATGAAGAACATCTTAGACCTTTCTCCACTTCATTTGGTAATTAAAAGGGATGCAAGAATGGAACTATACAGACTACAGAGCTTTACGTAACTTCCTCCGGAACTGGACATATTAGGTTAGAGATGAGGTCATATCATATAAATCCCAGGTATCATTATGACATACCATTCAAGACCGTAATCGATGAACGGGATGTGTGGAACAAAAAAACACCAGATACTCCTGGGGCAATAATCTGATAAACGGACGGCTCAAAAACCAAAGAGAGTGCAGTAGCAGGGATACACGGAGTAAGATGGTAAGTCTCCCACGGTGTTCCAAGCGGAAATCTACGCCATGCTACAGTGCACGTATAAAAACAATAGAAGGACTTATCTTAATACGCGGATCCACATAATAACATACTCCGGCAGGCAAGCAGCTCTTTGGAGTGTTAACATGCAACAAGGCAAGATGACTCTGATTCGTCTGACTCTATCGTATTGGCTGAAGTAAAAAAAGAGGTTGTTCGAAGCAAAACAAACTCTAAAACAAATAAAAATAGTGATGATTGCGTATAGTTTGCAGCAAATCATATGAAAACAGTGATCAAGATTGGTTTCAGTGCAAAATTTGTTTTGATTGGGCTCATGAATCCTGTGGCATTAAGGGGAAATTTAATTTTTTTTGCAAGATATGTTTCTAATTTTAAGAAAATTACATTATATATTCCAAAGTTCCTAAAAAGTCTGAATCTTAAACTTAAGCAAATAGTTAGTTAAGACTTTGAAGCTCAAAGTCAGCAATATATTTTTTTGAAGTTCTTAAAGATTTGACGATGTTGTTCTTAATAGAAGATATTATTTGTTATTTTGTTTAATTTTCGAGATTGTTATTAATAAAAAGTAATCCGCCTCTAATGTTAAGATTATATATATAATAGGTACGACTGAATAATATGTTAAGATTAAAGCGTTTGTTAGAATTACTTAAAATGAATGATAGAATTAAGAACTTCCTTAAAATGTCATTAGTTTGAAATAGTTTTTGTTAGAATTGTCTTTTTGTTTTTTTTTTAATAGTGCAATTATTATTATTTTGCATAATTTTCAATTACACTTTATAATAGAGACTGGCTCTTTCATAATTTTTAGTAGCTCTTTCAATACCGAAATGTTATGAAAGAGCCAAAATACACATTTTTTAAAAATGAATATTTCGTTGATTTTCTTATAGTGTTTAAGGTTTTTTCGTATTAAATTGCCTACTTTAATAAATAAATAATAATTAAAGAAAAAAATCATCATTTCTTTCATTAAAAGTATATTTTTTTGCTCCGTTTAGTAAACTGGCTCTTTCATGCTACTTCTCCCCTACTTACCTACCATTACAAAATGATACTGGCTTTTACTATTTATAGTTTAATTTGTTATCCCAAAAGGGGGTTGGAGGGTATTTTTTTCCTTTTCATCCCAATCCCATCAGCGATTTCCGAAGCTTTATAGTCCAACCCTGAAATCCTATCTAGTCCAACACCGTACATGCAATTTCTGCATTTTACGAGGTCGTCGCGATTATCGAGAAATCTCTTTGTTCCGAAAATAATAAAACTTTTATTTCTACTACGGAAGTATGTAATACGTAAATCCCTTCAATACGTAATCCGCGCAATACGACAAATCAGATTTTAACTTATCGTCTAAAATTGATTTTGTAAGCGAGAAACTATTGAGGTTGCCCTCACTTTTTGATGCAATAATCCCCGTTTTTCGTCAATCACAATTTGTATTTTATATTAATTTTAAGTAGGTATGAAGGATATTCATTGAGGTAGTTCGGTATTGAACACTTTATTTTTCGGTCGTTTTCGCACCCAGACCAAAATAACTGCAGCTCGAATTGCAGGTGCGTGTACAGAGAAGCAAAAAGAAGTGGTAAGTAACTGCAATACTTCAGTTGTTTTATTAATCATTGTGTGATATTCATATATTCATATTTATGCAACAGTTTGTTGACGTTAACCTCTGATACATGACAAAATCATATCTGGTGTTTTCAACCATTTTAATATCTAATTCTAAGGTGAGGGAATAAGATTGATTCACCTACACTTATAATGGGACTTTTAAATAAATTTCCAAAATTAATGTTAACTTTATAAAAATAAACATATAGTATTTGTAGGTAGGTCTTGAATTTCGGAATAGCCGGATTGGACCAATATTGGTCAAATATGATTTGCCAATGTTTGATGATCAGTCTCATTTTTTGTGACACCCTGTATAATTGCTTTATAAGTTTGACTACAAACGTGTGCGCGATTTTTAAGAGCTGTCGGAAAACCATACAACAATGCCTCCGATAAGGAAATTGAGAGGTTATTTCAGCATATTTAGCGGGTGTCGGGGACAGAGATGGCGAAAAATAGACAGACTCATCCTTAAACCTTTTATTATTTACGATATATTATACAGGGTCGTTGGTATGTATGGAAACGGTCGATTACTTTTTAAAGTAAAACAGTTAGCAAAAAGTATTTTAGACAAAAGTTTTAGGGTTTCTTAAGGTCTATGAGAATTAAAAAAAATATGTGTATACAGGATGAGTCAGAAAACCGTAGAGAAACAAAGTTACTTTTTTTTAAATGGAACACCCTATATTTTAGAATATTTTTGGATTTTACATAAAATAACAAATATTTTTTAATAAGTGCATTAGAAGTCTAAACGGAATAGTTTCCGATATATCGACTTTTAAAAATGACATTTTTGAATTTTGACAGCTTCTAGCTTTCTAACGGTAGGGTACGTCTTAGAGTAAAACGGCTTACATGTCCCTATCTTAGTCTCTTATTATCTTTCTAAAAGTGTCAACTTCCGGATAAACCGGATGTAACTTAAGAGCCGGAAATACAGTACTTCCGGTTTAACAGGAAGTTTATGTTTTTGGGAAGATAATAAAAAAGTAAGATAGGGACATGTAAGTCGTTTTACTCTAAGACGTACCGTTAGAAAGCTAGAAGCTGTCAAAGTTCAAAAGTGTCATTTTTCAAAAGTCGATATCTCAAAAACCATTAGGTTTAGACTGATAATGCACTTAATAAAAAATAATTGTTATTTTTATGTAAAATCCAAAAATATTGTAAGATATAGGGTGTTCTATTAAAAAAGAAGTGACTTTATTTCTCTACGGCTTTCTGACTCATCCTGTATACTTATCTTTTTTTAATTCTAATAGACTTTACAAAATCATAAAACTTTTGTCTTAAATGTTTTTTGTTAGCGGTTTTACTTTAAGAAATAATCGACCGTTTCCATACATACCAACGACCCTGTATTGACAATCTGAACAACAATTATTGGCACTATTATCTAAAATTAACATTACCCATTTATTAAATCGTAATATTGGGACAATATTTATCTTCAGTATCGGATTCATATTGAAAATTGGGCCATAAAAAAAAATCTGACGTTTCCATAGTTGGGCCAATATGTTAACATAATATTTTACCAACGTTGTTGTGCTACTGGGGTACCATGCAGGGGCGCGGAGAGTTGCATAGTGAGGAAGCGCTGCCGGCCACGCGCAAGTATTGCCAAAAATTCATCTAAGAACAGAATTGGGTATCTACCTCCATTTTTATTCTCGACATTTAGAAAAGGTTTCTCGATGTCTTACGTTTTTGACAGTCTAACCTAAACTATCCTAAACTCGTTATGTAGTCTATAATTAAGTTTTAGTTGAATGTCCAAACAAGAGTGCTGTCGTGAGTGTACAGTCAAAAAATGTGAGGGTACGCATCTATGATTTTTTTATTTTTCTTCTGTTTTTGCCTGTCAAAAACCAGTTTTCTACTTAGCGCACACAAAAAAATCCCGTTTCTTAAGTATATCAGAGATATCTACATATATCTACATATGCTATCAGTGATGCAGCCAGGAATAAGTTCTGGGGGGGAGGATTGGATAACAAAGAGAACAGAAAGAGAAAAAACGATATTGTAAACGTTATTTGGGAACATCTATTTGAACTCTGAACTCTCCCCCCGTGGCTGCGCTACTGTATATTTTGAACTCTTCCCCTGTGGCTGCGTTACTGTATGTTTTTGATATATAAATGATATCTCTCAAAGATATCATTATGTCCGCTTTGTATAGGTTTCAAAGATTTTTTGTTGAGATATCTCAATCTACACTCACAGGCAATATAATCGATCCACGCAAATTTTCGATGAAGTTAAATCGCATATAAATTTTTTATTTGATATCGGATTTAAACGAGTTTCACAGAATATTGTAGATAAATTAATGGAGAATCGTTCATGTTTTAAACATTTACTTATAATTAGACGTACGTTTATAATACACAGGTTTAAACAAATAGATGTTTCTTACCATACGTTTAAGACACTCTGTGACGTGGCGAAACAGTGTATTGTTCTAAACTAATTAGTTTTAGTTATCAAGTCACATATATTCTTAACTTTTTTGTTTTTGGATCACCTTGATATCTTTATTTTTGTGGAAAATATGGATTTTTTAATAAAACATTGCAATTTCCAATAATTTTTTTGTACGAAGAACTAAGGTTGCTATGGAGGATGAGAGTGTCAGTTTCGTTAGATCATTCTATACTTGGACATGTCATTTGCGGCTTTCAAAAGCTATCAAATTATCTTTTGTAAATGTATGTGTGTTACTTTTGAGGTGTCTTCTTACTTTTAAAAATGTATATGTCTCCGATTAATGTTGTCAAAGCCATTGCTTTAATCCAGGATAGACGATCACAGTATTACAGTGAAAAAAATTTTAAACGTGAACTTTTCCTCTTAGAATACCATAAGGAATCATCACCTTAAGCCTTAAGTTTGTAACGTTCAGATTTCGCCAATAAAACTTGCCATTTTAGTGACTACCTACATACTGGCTTATAAGTATTTACTTCTACCACAAGTTATTTTACCTGATGATTTATTAATTGCACACTTACCAGTGATCCTCAGTATTGCTTGTTCATGACCCTTAAATATGGTTCTATAGATTTTATCCTATTTTCTTGTCAATGCCCTGTTGCCTTGTAACTTTTAGTTTGATCAACTTAAGGCTTCTTTGGTAACAGACACTGCATACCTATAAATAGTTGGGAGTTACAGTCTTACGCTGTAGAATATCATTTATTGATGTTTTGTTCAGACTATACCTTTTGTTGGACAAGCTTCTAAGCTTGCCTAGCATTTTATTCGCTGGATTTTGAGGTATCAAGGCTATTCTAGGTTTTCTGTACTAGACTTCCTATCGGGCCAGTGAATTCTAGTACAGAAAACCTAGAATAGCCTTGATACCTCAAAATCCAGCGAATAAAATGCTAGGCAAGCTTGTCAGTATGTAGGTAGTCACTAAAATGGCAAGTTTTATTGGCGAAATCTGAACGTTACAAGTTACGTACCGTACTTCTGAGACACCCTGTATATTAGCTGAATGTACTTTATGGGTTTTGACTAAATAACATCTGCTGCAGAAATAGAAATATTGAAATATTAGAGGTAATAAGGTCAACTTTTATCAGGGAATTACAGTTGCGCGGATTCAAAAATAATAAAACTTTTACCGTCATGAGTTTTAACACATGGCTATTGTTCACTGCCAATTCCCCAGCCTCAATATTTCGCCGGCTGGTCGTTGCAGTATTTTGGTTTCCATATCTATAAAGTCGATATAAAATGTGATGAAAATTCTCGTAAAATAGTTATACCTTTCAGTGACGTAGATAGGATTTTTTCCAGGGGGGCGTACAAGTGCTTCAATCATACTGTTGTAAAGACAAAAGGTCGTATCTGATTAGAAATTAGAATCAGTTAGAAATGCAAATTTTTGTAAGCATGTAGTTTATTAATCAGGGGCGGCTCGTCAATAAGTGCGCCCGTGCGCGCGCACTGCCTAAGAAAGCCAAGCACCAAGCAAAAATAAAATTAAGTGAGGAATGAAACACAAAGTCTGCTCCACTAATTTAATAAAAAGTTCAGATCAACATCCCAAACATGTTTCGAAGGTATAAACCTTCATCTTCAGTGGGTAATTATTAAGATGTTATTTATGAAGAGACCAATGACATTGTTAAATTTATTTAAACTGAAAAAGGAAGGGAAAAAACACAAAATTAGACAATGTAAAAACAGCCAAGGCTTCATCAAAAAAGGTTAGTGTGATTAGGAAAAGACATTTTGTAAAATATAAAATCGCGACACCAGTAAAATAGGATTGGATAGGTCAGGTATATATTCCATTTCCTGTTCTCATCCAGGTTGTAATACTTGTTACATAGGTCAAAGTGGTAGGAAGATCATAACCAGAGTCAATGAACATCTCAAAATCATGGAAAAAACAAAAACCATACTGATATAAACTCTAAATCGACCTTTGCCAATCATGTTATAAATGCTAAACATTCGTTTGATCTCCATACTAGTACTAAGGTGCTTCATGTTTGTGATAAAGGGACTACGACGAATCTGTTGGAGATCCTTGAAATCCAGAAAGCTCTTAACAATCCCTCTTTACACTGCATTAACGATCAGATTAACTTTACTTGTCTAACATTTTTCAATGCTCTAAAATTCTTAAATAATTAATACATAACCTTAATTTTAACTATCATTTTATCTCATGGCACCACGGTTTTCATAAATACCCTGTTATATTGCTCCATCTTTGTTCCGTTAATGGCACCTCGTATTCCATACATCCTAGTTCCCGGTCACGATTTACCTTCATAAACATTTTTAGGTTACTATTATTTTAACATTTTACGCTCTCTTGTGACTGGCGTCCTAACTTTGCCTTACTCATCCATTATGATATTATAATGCTTTAAGAGATGTCGATGTTTTTAAGATTTTTTAGTTTTTATATTTTTATATTAGTTCATATCATACCTTTTCTAACATACAGTGTACATCTTCCTTCTTTATTTAGTTGTTACCCCATTTGTCTAAACAGATAACCTTTGACATTGTCGCAGTGCGTCGAATTTTAACCGTTTTTTTGAATTATATAAAAAATAAATAGAATTATCCATTCATACTTTAACTAAATCAAAATTTTTACCTACCATTTGGTACGACTCCACCATGATGGTCGTACCCTATTACATTTCCCCAGCAAAATTTGGGTTTTTTAATAAGTTTAAAATAAAGACATATTCATTTTAAATTCACTTTATTTTATATAAAAAAAAAAAAAAAAAATTTACTTTAATTTAAATATGTATTAGTTATCTAATTAAAGTTATAAATGTCTTCTTAAAAAGAATTTTTCTGCAACATTAGGTAAGTCTCTAACTTGACTTTATTTTACTGGTGTCGCGATTTTATATTTTACAAAATGTCTTTTCCTAATCACACTAACCTTTTTTGATGAAGCCTTGGCTGTTTTTACATTGTCTAATTTTGTGTTTTTTCCCTTCCTTTTTCAGTTTAAATAAATTTAACAATGTCATTGGTCTCTTCATAAATAACATCTTAATAATTACCCACTGAAGATGAAGGTTTATACCTTCGAAACATGTTTGGGATGTTGATCTGAACTTTTTATTAAATTAGTGGAGCAGACTTTGTGTTTCATTCCTCACTTAAAATATTACTCCACTGTGAGATGGACTACTTCCATAAAAAAATAAAATTTATATAAAAAAAATATCAAGAAAACTTGTATATAAGAATGGCGGATGCGAAAGACTTCAAGCGCGACCGCAACATGCACTTACTTCTACTGATTGAAATGGTCTGCCGTGTGTTGTGTTGTGTATTCGTTCGGCGCTCTCCTTAAATGGATTTTTCCTGTGCGGATTGATCGGGAATATTCGGTTAATCGCCCGATGAGAGGACGTCGCCGTGCGCTATCTGAATACACACTTCAATAATTTAATATGATTGTTTTCGAGTTTTTTGACGCGATTAGAGACGTTTGAAGTTTATTGATGGTGTTGCGGGTGTTTTTTGTTGTTGTAATTTAATAATGGCTAGTAGTTCGGATTGTGTCACACGAAGTGTTATAGTTATGGACCAAAATTCTGTTGAGAACATTCTAAATAACTTTTCGACAATCAATTTTCAAAAGAAAATCGAAATAAAAATCCCATTTAAAAACCGCGTTTTTTTTTAATATTCTTCTGGCATAAAAAGCACAAAGAAAATCGATACAAAGGTAAAAAGGGGCGTGGCACCTCGAAAATTTTTCGTCTGCGGCGCACACCCTAACATAAATGTCACGAGCCGCCACTGTTAATAATAATTTAAGGGAAAGATAATAGTAGATTGTAGGTACGATTTATAAACTTAGTGAGCAGTATTTTTGTTAGTGTTAAGGAATTTCGTGGAGTTCAAATAATTGGCTCATGAATTGTCACAAGTTTTCCAAAACAATTTGAAGATGACGCTCTTATTCAATCTAACTTATTTCTGAATTTCTCTCGGTATTTTTAAATTGGATGGTATAACTTCTTTTTAGTAGTATAGGAGACAATTTGCATTGACAAGGACTCGAAACCGCAAATCAATATCCCCAACAGTTATCTTCATTTCTCTTAAAAAATATCATTTCAGTTTACATAAAAATAATACCAAATAAAATATGAATATGAAAACATGCACAAATCTTAGAACAAGAAATAATTAGCAATTTAGCAAGAAAAAAAAAACACAAAAATGTTTAAAACGTTTTTTAGTAATTTTGTTTTCCTGACTGGCTAGTTCACCGGATCTTAGTTGTCTGGATTTTTACCTATGAATAGAGTAGGTTAAAAGATCTGGGTTTCCAACAACCAGGGAAGGCATGACGGCAATGATAAAAAATTCGGTTAGAAGCTTATCCACGGCTATAATTGAGGCATCCATCATCATCATCATCACCATCAACTAGCCTCTTTGCGTCCACTGCTGAATATAGGCCTCCCCTTTCACTGTCCACTCTTTTCTGTCCTGAGCAGTCTGGATCCAGTTGGTCGTTATTCTTTATATATCATCTGTCTAGCGCGTTGGGGGTCTTCCCCTGCTTCGTTTGTCAGCTCGAGCTCTCCACTCCAGCAGCCTTTTTGTCCACCTTCCGTCTGTCGTTCGAGCCAAGTGTCCAGTCCAGTTCCATTTGAGTCTGGCACAACGTGCAACAACATCAGGTCAGACACCAGTTCTTCGGCGTATGTCATCGTTTCTGACATGGTCTCTCAGCGACCCGCCCAACATTGATCTCTTCATTTTGCGCTGTGTTGTTTTGAGTCTGTTGGCAGATGCGGTGGTCAGGGGTAGTGTCTCGGCTTCATAGGTCATGACCGGCAACACGCACTGATTAAAAACCTTTCTTTTTAGACATATTGATAGGTCGCCTTTAAATACGTCCCCAAGTTTTCCAAATGCTGCCCATGCTAAGTTTGTTCTTCTCTTTAGATCGCATGTTTGGTTGTCTCTGGAAACTCGAATTTCGTGGCCTAGGTATGTATTCTTATCTACAAATTCTACCTCTTTGTCCCCCACTATAATGTTTCCACTGGGAACCAGATTTGTCATGAATTTTGTTTTGGAGATATTGATATTCAGACCGACCCCAGCGCACACCTGTTGGAGTTCCTGCAGCATCACCCCAACGTTCCCCAGATTATCGGCCGCCAGCATTATGTCATCTGCAAAGCGCAGGTTTGTTAGTCTCCTGCCGTCTATATTTATGCCTTTTTCCTCCCAGTTGAGCGTCTTGAATGCGCATTCCAGAACTGCAGTGAAAAGTTTTGGAGACATCGTGTTTCCCTGCCTTACCCCTCTACCAATTGGGATATGTTCAGTATTCTCGTGTAGCTTTACTACCATGGTCGCGTTTTTGTAGATGTTGTAGATTAACTTTGTGTAACGATAATCGACGCGACATTCTTGTAGTGTTTCCAGAACGGTGTATAGCTCAACCGTATCGAAGGCTTTATGGACGTCTACAAAAGCCAGAGTTAGCGGTCTATTGTACTCTATAGACTTTCCAATCAGTACCATCACGGCATGGAAATGATCATTGGTTCCAAAACCAGTCCGGAAGCCCGCCTGCTCCAGCAGCTGGTAGAAGTCTAGTTTATTCTCTAGTCTAGTTGTTACTATTTTTGTAAAGAGTTTGTATAGGTGATTCAGAAAGCTTATTGGTCTGTAGTTCTCTAGCTCAGTTATATCTCCTTTTTTGTGTAATAGTATCACAGTAGCGGTGTACCATTTAGCCGGTATTGCGCTGTTGTTTAAACAGAGGTTAAATAGGGCCCTTCTTTTTCCGAGCAAGCAGGGGCCTCCGATCTTAATTGCATCTGCGACCACAGAGTCTTCTCCAGGTGCTTTGTTGTTTTTGGTCCTTCTTAAAGCAAATTCGATTTTTTCTAAGGATATATTGGGTAGTTCCTCGGAGCCTTGATTAACAATGCCTTTCCTTACTGATAGCATGTCAGGTTCTAAATCTACATTTACATTTTCCTCCCGCTGGCTTCTATACAGCAGCCGGTAAAAGTCCTCCGCAACCTTCAATATTTCTTCCCTGTTTGCTGTTATATTTCCTTGTTTGTTTCTAATTTTCGTTATTTCTCTTTTTCCGATTCCCAGACTTCTTCGCAGAACTTTTATGCCTTTGTTATTCTCTATAGTTTGTTCGATTACGTATTTATTGTAAGTTCTGGTATCTTTTCTTAGGGCTTTAGACACTTGCTTGTTCATTTCTTTAATTTCTACGCTGGTGACCGATTTTCGACTTCTCATATTCCTTCTCTCTTGCATCAGCTTTCTGGTGCCTTGACTGATCGTTTCGTCCTTCTTGGTTTTTGGACAGTACTTGTTTTGACTCTCTTCTACGGCTGCAACTATCGCATTATTCAGGTTGTCCATGTCTTCTTGGGGATCTGAGTTTTCCAGTAAGGCCGTAATGCTCTGCTGGAACCTTGCTATGTCCGGCGGGCTTGCCCAAGTTCTGTTGGCGCCCTTTTTGACCATTCTATTCCTTTCCTTGCCGATGTTGATTATTATTTTTGCTCTTACCATTCTATTCCGCAGATTCCATGCATGTAAATCATGTCAGTTTATGGGATGTCGTTCCTGCCCCTACCATCTTTAAAAAGTACAGACACTGGGATCAAACGATTTCGTGCCCCGCGTAGAATATTGCCAGTGGTTTCTTGTCCGGTGTAAGTTTTTATTCACGTCAACTTAAATATGCCCCGTAGCAACTACTATTTTAAGTTTCTTTTTGTACTACCTATCATAATAATAACGCTGATTAGTTTATCTCTTGATATCTGTACTGAAACTCATTGTTCTTTTGACCTAATTTCTTTAAGACTTCAATAATTGATTATTTTATCTTAACTTGTTATCAGCCAATTTCCGAAACAAAACGCCAAGAAATTCTAGCCGAGAAAGAAATGGGGTAAAATTTACCCTAATACCCCTGGTTGGCACGAGCCTGGTTAAAGTTAACATTGTCCAATAGGCTCAATACATGAACTTACTAACGTAAATACGGGACTTTCTGGGTGCGGCTTATAATACTTTATAAATAACAAACCAAAAATAATAACAAAAGAAATCGTAGATGTGGATAACAGAAAGTTAAAAAATATAGAAAAAATTAACTTTTATTTCTCCGTCTTTTTAAATTTTATTACTATTAATTATTAAGTGATTCTTCACACCTAATCACGAAGAAAGAAAACATTTAAAAATAATAAACCTTAACTCTACTGCTAACACAAAAATAATTACTAAATGTTGCCCAACCCGAAAAACAACAGTTCGTTCGTTAATGGTGAGTAAACAGAAATGTCCCTTTTAGGGTATAAATAAACATGAACATTGAACACAGTACTTAACAGATATGCATGTGGGAGAAAGAGAGTCTAGCACACGATATACAGGCTGTTTTAAAAGCTGATGTTTTTTAAATAAAATATATAGATTCTGGTGCCGCAGTGAATAACACAATATTAAAATGCCGATGGCCAAATATCTATATGTGGTTGTCCTTGATTGTGATCTAAAAGTAATTACACTTATTATTGTCAACAGCTTGCAAAATTTGTATATGACCTTGCCACAAGCCAAATTTGATTCCCCTTAATTTTTTGTTTGGATCATCTTAGAACAAAAGTGAATAAATTTAAACCCGTGATTTTGCAAGAATTACAGTTCACTTGGGTTTCAAAACCACCTATGTTCTCGACTTAAAATATTGGGTGTCTTATAAGGCATGGCGAATAATTAGAATTCAGGTTGAAGCTCAAAATAGGGTCCGAGGGTCATAAAACATTTTGTCCTATATCCCCCATATCCGAGTTACAGGCTCCTAAAGAGGAGATACTGAAGTTATTGTGGTGAACGGCATTCTAAAAATATTACAACCCATTAAAACTCGAGAAAACTTTTGGTAGTTTTAGAAATGAAGAATTTATTTTTATTATCATTCAATTTAAAAAAGAAAATAACAATTATATAAAATTTATATTCAGTGCGAAGAGTTTTAAGAAACAAAAAATATTTTATTTAAAATAAGTTTTGGAACAAATATTGAAAATTAAAATTTTCCAAAATAAAATAAGAAACCTTTTTGAGAATTTTTAACGTTAAAGTGGACTTCAAAGTTTTATCGGAACAAGTTAAAATAAAGTAAATAGAAAATAAATATGTTATATATTTTCGGATGAAATAAATAAATTAAATCTATAAGTTAATCATCAACAAAGTGTTATTAGAATTCAGAGAACTATAAATTAGTTTTAAAAAAAATCAAGAAAATTAAATGAATTAAAAAATATTTGGAAAACTTACGTTTATTAAGTAAAATAATCCAATAAGGGGTTTATTGACAGAACACATCACAAATTAATAAAAATATTTTAAACAAAATAAATTAAAATTAAATGGAACTTTAATTTATTTTTCACTTCACTTTTTATTTCCGACTACTTATTTGACCGAGCAAAAGGTACCGTCCGAGAGAAACTGATGAAATTAGGCGCAGCTAAAGTTTAAATAATCTCTCTCCCACCTCGGAGAAGACGCGTTAGTACGATTCCTGATTGGTCAAAACTCTGACTTAAACTAGTTTTATCTGGATAGATCGCGGAATGGGGACGGATCGCGTTGATGTCAACAAGTAACACCTGCAGAACATCTGCCGTCCTGCTGCAACTGTTTTCTAATAACTGTGAAATAAATTAAGATAATTACCTTTGGAAAAGCCGAAATATTTTGTTTTTCTCGTACCGACGAAGGGACTCCAGAAACTGGAACACTTGTGTAAACATCTGCGAGCACTTGCAGGTGTTGTATAAATAGGTGGGATTGCTAGAGGAGAAGTTAGTTCATTTTTAACCGTCGTAATGTTCAAATACCTACAAAGTTAGTACTGTCGTCCGTCGAAAGTTGCCGTGCCGTTATAGTCAAGTGTGGTCGCGAAAAGTTTAGTTCGGAAGTTGAAGCTGCGTTGACCCGAAGTCACACGGAGATAGTAAAGTATCGTCGTGGCGGCAGAAACCTTTACTTATTGACTTGGTACGTTAACGCGAAAAGTTTGATTGAATAAAGCGTAAAGTGAGCGCATTTCTAAATGTAAGTGTCGACGTTAGGATTATATGTAATTTAAAAAGTAAGTGAAGAGATTTGTTTGTGAATTTAAGTTTTATTGTTGGTGGCTCCGATAGAATTTTGATATTTTAATGTGGGGTTTGCTAGTCCTCCCTCGGGCGCCTCCCCAGGTGGCGGATAGGGGAACGCCTCCCAGATATGGGTGGCACCGAGGAAATCAAATACTCGGGGCGGACCAAAACTAGCACCTAGGACACGACGGTCTCCATGTTAGGAGCGGTAATCCGACAGCGTCTGTTCTCCAAGTAGGAGCGGCTGGAAATATAGCCAGGAAAGCAACGGGAAACTACCTGACTTACATTTATTCCCCAAGACATCACAATGGATACACAAAATAGAGCAACGGCCCTCAGTCCCGGGCACCCCTTAAATGGGGAGAGGGTGCTAAGAATCCAATGTGCAATGATGTCTTTAAAATGAATCGAGAAAAGAGAATTGGCACGTGGAATGTGCAAAGTATGTACCAGACAGGAAAGACGGCAAACATAATAAAAGAGGCGAGACGACTGCAGATCAATATATTGGGATGCAGCGGGACAAGATGGCCAAACTCGGGACAGTGCATTATAAATGAATACCACGTATACTTCTCCGGAGACAACTCCACCAGAAACAAGAACGGCGTAGCAATAATTATAGATAAACAAACAAACGAAGCTGTAAAGGGATTCATACCAATTTCGAGCAGAGTGGCACTAATTAAAATCAATGCAAAACCATTCGACCTCAACATCATACAGTCATATGCACCGACGTCGGAAAGCAATGAACAGGAAATAGAGGAGTTCTATAAACAACTTAGAACGGCTCTTAAACACACAAAGAGGGAAGAAGTTAACGTAATTCTGGGCGACATGAACGCTAAGATTGGACAAGGAGAGATCGAGGACGTGGTCGGAAAATTCGGGCTAGGGATGAGAAATGAGAGGGGAGAACGCTTAATAGAATTCTGCCAAGAAACAGACTTTACAATCATGAATACCTTCTTCAAACTACCTCCCCGAAGATTATACACATGGCGATCTCCGGCTGACAACACTAACAGAATTATAAGAAATCAGATCGACTTTGTGATGATAAACAGAAGATATCGCAATACCGTTATCTCCTGTAAAACCTACCCCGGCGCAGATATACCATCGGACCACAACTTACTACTAGCTCGCACCAAACTCCGATTAAAGAAAATAATCAAAAAAAGACCTCCGAAAGGCACAGACATACGTAGACTCAAAGAAGACCATGTACTCCGACAAACTAAGGAGAAGATAAACAACAAACTCAATAATATCTTCGAAAGTAACAACCAAGAAACAGAAATAGAAGATCTATGGAACAAAATAAAAGTATCTATAACCTCCACCACAGAAGAAGAACTGAGACCAGTGAGGAGTGCTAAAAGACAAGAATGGATGACAGAGACTATCCTTGGACTCATGGAGGAAAGAAGACAATACAAGAACAAGGATACAATAAAATACAAGGAACTACACAGAAGAGTTCTGAGATCAATCAAGGAAGTTAAAGAACAGTGGATACAAGAAAAATGCGCCGAAATAGAGATACTACAAGCAAAACACGACAGCTTCAATCTTCATAAAAAAATAAAGGAAGCAACAGGAGCATATCAAAAACGGAGTGCTGGAGTAATCTTGAGCTTGGACAACAACATCATTACCGAAACCGATAAAAAACTTGTAAGATGGAAACAGTACATGGAGGACCTTTTTGGGGATGAACCCGTCGAGTACAGGACGGCAATGGTTGGGGAAGATGGGCCCATCATCACACAGGAAGAAGTGGAATCAGCTATCAAACGACTGAAGAACAATAAAACTTCCGGACCAGACCAAGTACATGGGGAAGTTCTCAAACTACTGGAATCACAACAGGTTAAATTGCTGACCACCCTCTTTAATAAAATCTACATAAGCGGTCAAATGCCAAAAGACTGGCTGCGCTCAACATTCATCCCGCTTCCCAAAAGGACGAATGCAATTAATTGCTCCGACCACAGAATTATCAGCCTGATGAGCCACGCCCTAAAAGCCTTCCTTAATATCATCCAAGCACGCATATATAAAAAACTCGACGAGAACGTGAGTGACACCCAATTCGGATTCAGGAAAGGACTGGGCACCAGAGAAGCATTGTTCTCCATACAAGTTCTGATCCAACGTGCACGTGACGTTAACGCAGACGTCTTCGCGTGCTTTATAGACTTCGAAAAGGCCTTCGACATAGTACAGCATAATAAACTTATCTCAATACTACACGAATCAGGAATTGACAAGATAGACGCAGACGTGATATCAAAACTATATCTCCAACAAAGGCCCATGGTTCGAATTGATAACGAAACATCAGATGAGTTCAACGTAAGGAGAGGAGTGCGTCAAGGATGTATACTGTCACCTCTACTATTCAACGTATACTCAGAGCACCTATTCAAAGAGACACTGGACAACATAGACGATGGACTTATAATAAATGGAGAAATAATAAATAATTTGAGATATGCAGATGATACCGTCCTCATAGCTGACTCCGCTGAGGGACTCCAGAGACTCATAGACCGGGTAGTAGCTGCATGCGACAGATATCATATGAAGATAAACTGCAAGAAAACGCAAACGCTGATCATCAGTAAAAACGATACCGAAAATCTACAGTTTACGGCTAACAATATGGCTCTCACAATGGCCGAGACAGTTACATATCTGGGATGCACTCTCAATAAGGACTGGGACCACTCTCGAGAAATTAGATGTAGAATTGGAAAAGCAAGAAGCGCATTTAATAAGATGCGTAATATACTATGCAATCTAACCCTCAGCATCCGTACCAGAATCAGGGCTTTGAAATGCTATGTCCTCTCAACCCTCCTCTACGGAGCAGAAGCATGGACACTTACCGACGCCTCATGCAAGCGCATAGACGCGTCTGAAATGTGGTGCTATCGACGCATGCTCCGGATCTCGTGGGTACACCGCGTGACAAATGAAACAGTCCTACAACGCATTGGTGGAGAACTGGAATATCTGGCAAACGTCAAGCGCAGAAAGCTGGAATACTTTGGGCATATCATGAGAAGTGAAAAATACCACCTACTCCAGCTCATCTTACAGGGAAAAATAGAGGGACGAAGATCAGCAGGTCGCAGACGTATCTCGTGGCTGAAAAACCTAAGAACATGGACTGGAATGACATCAACAGCTTTGTTCAGAAATGCAATAAACAAAGTGATATGGACCAATGTGATAGCCAACATCCTCAGAGGATAGGCACTTGAAGAAGAAGAAGAATAAATAAGTGAAACTGATAGTGACTTTGTGGTTTTACTGCTAGAAATTAGAAGTAAACTCATTTGATTAACGATTAAATATTGCTCCCTTTCAACAATATATTGCTCCCTTTTAAAAGAAAAATATAAACTACTTCGATTCAACTACAATTTGGAAGTATTTGGTATAACCCACTGGTACTGCGAACCCCGTTGAGGATTTTCGAAGCCGCCTTCAAGAAATGAGGTCCTAAAAGAGTAAGTACCCATTTGAGGATAGAAGGTGGGCGCTACAGTATTTTTAATGTATTCGAAACTAACAAAGATACAAACTTGAAATGTAGATATTTTAGTAGGCTAATCTTAGTTAGGAAACTTCTTGCAATAAAAAGTAACTCATATTTGGACACGATCCAATAAATCGTTTTTGAGATTAATCGATTAAAAAAGCACCTATAATTAATATTGTTTACCCGAATTGTAATAATTTTTACGATCTCATTTATTAAAAATGTCATTACTAAATTCCTGCAACAATATGTTTCTCTTAAAAAAATTGAAATTTACTTCCTTGATTCCTTTTTGAAATTTGTCTATTTTTACACTAGCTAAATACAATAATTTTGGCATGCAAGATAATTTGTTGATCGATCGTTTTATCTAGAAAACGATGCCCTAAATCATGATTAAAAAAAATACTACTTTTTTTTTCAAAATAATGTTGACGTTTTCTAATTTCACATAATAAAGCCTTAAAATCAATTTGAAAAGAAATTAGGTATATTTTAACTACGCCCTTCCCTATTTCTGACGCTACTTCTTAATTGTCAACAGTTTAACGACAATAGTTCGATTCTGCGTGTAAAGCTTACTAGAATACCTTTAATTCAAGTTTGTACCTTTGTTGGTTTCGAAAATATTAAGAAATAATCATCTTCAGGGTCTACTCTTTGCGAGGCGGTATCCCGGGGTTAAGGGAACATACAACAAAATGTTAGAAGACCTTGTGGCCCTATTTTGACTCAATCAACTTGATCCCTAAATATTGGCCAAACCTTTTAGGACACCATGTATAATATTGTTTAAGGATTCTCCTAATAAAAATAAGACAGTTGAAGATATTTATGAAACTTGAAATATATCTAGAATTTAACAAGATATTCCAACGCCACTTATTTTTTAAAATCAATGATTTGATTATTAATTACTATTAAAACTTTATTTATTATATGCTGGCCCTCAATAAAACTTAAAAACACAATTTTTATTTGCTATATAATAAAAACTATAGCACCTGGAGCATACTGTATGTATGGCATGTATTTCCAATTAGCTTAAGAGTTTAGGTTATACAATTATAGTCAAAGTCATAGACTTAAGAATTTATTTGTCCAAATTAATCAAATGGCATAAAACATTGTAAAATAATAAGAGACATTAATAAACTGTACTCAAAACCATCGGTTCTCTGGGCCTCTGTTTGAGACCGCCTGTATAAAGTGATCACCTGCGTTAAACGACCGGTTATGTATTCCCCATATTTAAAAATGGACATCCCATTATTTTATACTCCTCTTTACCGACCCATCTGTTAAGCGACCGCGGGCACTCATCATCGGAATTTTCAGTAAACCTTAATGCTAAAATCACCCTCCATTAGGGGCAGTAAAACACGACCCGACAATTCTTAAGATATATAGATACATACACTAATTACTTTATTTCAGGCGGATCCATTGAATGGCTGATAAATCGGCTGTTACCATTAGTTTTGTTTTGAACAGTTTTTGTGTTTTGGGAATATTTTAAGACGGCGGGAAAAAGGAAATGTCTTTCTTTAAGCGAAAATATTGAAATAATCGAGGAAAGTGAAAAAATTGGTTTAAGTACTAAGAAATTGGCTGGAAAATTTGAAATGGGTAAGACGAAAGTGACTATGTTGCTTTAAAAGAAAGCAGAAGTTAGAAATTTGTTTCAAACAATTTCCCAAAACTGAAGGACTGGCAGTGGACCTAATTGTTTTAACTGGTTTTGTAAGGCGCGAAACAAGCACTTACCAATACCCGGGCCCATAATTTAAGCAAACTCCTCGAATCTGCTCAATGGCTAGGACTAGATATCTTCAAGGCATCAAATGGATAGTTAAAGAAATTCCGTCGTCGGCACGATATTACCTTCAAGAAAATATGTGGCGAATCAGCCGACATCAATATCGAAGACGTAACTGCTTGGAAAGAAAGTCTATTGACTATTTTAAAGGATTATGCCCCACGGGGTTAATTTAATGCAGATGAGACAGGTCTCTACTATGGTGAATTATCAACAAGAACATATGCATTGAAAGATGACAAGTAAATTGGAAAGAAGTATTCTTTCTGGATTCGGCTCGCACAACTGTTTCCTTACATTAAGGACACATCTATGAACTTGAAACAATTTGCCTCTATTGATAACGATTTGCCAACAGAAAGTGCAGAATTGACTATCATCGAGTGTATTGAAGAGATTCAAGAACCGGATGAAACTACTCCCAACTCTGAGACAGAGAAAGAGCAACCTGAACTTGCTCCAGTATCGAAAATGTCAAGCCTATCTGAAGCCTGCGCAAGCTTGAGAGACTTTTTTAATTATGTTAACAATTTTGACAAGTCTACAAATATTTCTCAATTGCTATTAAAATGTGAATCTGAACTTTATAAAAATAAAATAAAAAATATGAAACAATCATTAATTGCTGATTATTTTAAAAAATAAGAATTTTAAAGCAAACATACCATACATATACATATACTGTATATGTTAGTATGCACGTGCAGTATATACATATTGGTAAATTGGCTTCATCTCACTTAATTTTAGTTCTGATATATTTATATATTTAAAATTATTTACATATTACCAATGTGCGACTCACATTTGGAACAATGAGGTACACAAAACTTTAACCTGTATCTCCACAAGTCGACTGGTTGAAACTTGTTAAAAAATCGGAAAATAAAATCCTTTTTGAATTTTACTGCATTATTTCTTTATTAAAAGACTAATAATATTCCTCATCTCTTCACCCTAGCATGAACTACAACATTACTAACAAGACATGTTAGTTAAAACACTTTTGAAAACAATTAACAACTTTTTAACGTGATGGCTTTTTTCCGTCACGGAGCGACAACTTATCTCTTTAGATTTCTAACTGGCATGTCTTGTTAGTAACAGTGTCAGGTGGAAATCTAAAGAGATAAGTTGTCGCTCCGTGACGGAAAAAGCCATCACGTTAAAAAGTTGCTAATTGTTTTTAAAAGTGTTTTAACTAACATGTCTTGTTAGTAATGTTGTATGTAGCCCATGCTAGGGTGAAGAGAGGAGGAATATTATTAGTTTTTTAATAAAGAAATAATGCAGAAAAATTGAAAAAGGATTTTATTTTCCAATTTTTTAACAAGTTTGAACCAGTCGACTTGTGGAGATACAGGTTAAAGTTTTGTGTACCTCATTGTTACAAGCGTGAGTCGCACATTTGGTCCTTCAAGCCGGATTGATCTTAATTTGTCGATACATTTTTTGAATGTCCGATACCAACACAAAATATGCATATCTAAACCTGCATAGAATGTCAAATAACTCAGGCTGCACCTGATATCCTTTTAACGTGACGTCATTCAACGAATATCCTGAAGATGACTTCGCTGATGCGTCAAACACAACTCGTAACTTTGTTGTTGCACTTGCCTCACGAATTACACACAAATGTGGTATAAATACTTATTATCATTGTTGTCGTTCTTTAACCGTAAAGGCACTTGTTTGGCGTGGCCAAGGTCCATATACTCGTCTATAAATTTCTTATAATCTATGAATAAACTCGGATCGCTCTGAAATCGCTTTTCCAAAGACAAAAACCTTTTTTCCGCTTTATTATAAAAGTTTCTCGTACTCCTGCGGAGTTTTAAAAGGCATATTTACTTGAAAACACCCTTCCTCTATTACTTTAGTCGTTTGCGTAAAAATCTCATCAACACTTTATTCTGCGATTCGGATTTTTGACAACCCGATGATACGGCATTACATTGCGCAGGTACCATTCCTGCGATTATCCATCCGAGAGTAGTGTACACTAACGTAGGTTTATTTTTACCCAGAGTATGACTTCCCTCCCTTAAAATTGAGTAATAAATGTCTGCCCCCAGCAGCATATCTATTTCCGAAGGTGCATTAAAAGTTGGGTCCGCCAACGATTCTAATAAATGGGTTGGGATATCTAAAGCATCAACATCGATTGGAATCTGAGACAATTTATATGTAATACTATCCAAAACTATACATAAGGACACCAAATATTTGTTATCTTGATGCTTAGAATATACCACCATTTTATTTGATTTAAAACTGTGCTGAGACATTAAGGTTATGTCTAAACACATCACTTTGTAACTTATCCGCTAATAATTGCGTCATAAATGAACTCTGACTATGTAGATACTTATTAGCAATAAACAAACACTGTAAAATGCAGACCAGTTGTTTTAATTTTTCTCTATTAACCGAATAACATTTGATTCCCCGAGGGTGGTCGCTATTGAGAGATTTTACTGTATATGTAAAAAATTGATTTTTTATTTTATGAACTTTTCTTTATTCAGATTCTGTATATTGCTAACAAATTTTTCCCTTTATTAATGTGTCATAAATTTACATAATATGGTTCGATTTAAATAAAATAAAAGGAACAGCATTAATAAAAAAATATTAAAATAAATCTCAAAAGTAAAAATTTTAAATTCAAATTTTAAAATATAAAACCAAAATGAAGTTAAATCTGTAATTTATATTACTTTTGGCAACCCGCTCCAATTATCATTTGAAGGAAGAATCTGATTAAATATCTAATCATTTTGTGTGAAAGCTTATAAAAATATGTAAATGGGTTTTTTTCGTATCAGATACAAAAAAAAATTGAAACGATTCTGTTTCATCTGTTATATATTATTGATTTAATTTTAAATAAGAAAATTCTTAAAACTTTTGAGGTGACAATAATTGACAAAATGGTAGCTTTTTAAAGCATGCAGTTAACACTATTTTTTCTATTTTGCATTTGTTTTTCCGATAAAAAATCCATATCTATACACTGTGTTCAAAAAGTCCCGGACCGGTCAATTATTTAGAAAATGACGCACAATTTAAAAAAACAACCAGTATAAAAGTTGTAGGCCTTAAAAAAATCTATAAAACTAGGACACCTGTTATTATACAGGGTGCCTCAAACAGTCATGGTAAACAAAACTTTAATTTTTTTAAAATGGAATACCCTATATCTTATAATACTTTTGGATTTTACATAAAAAATCAATTATTTTTCAATAAGCACACTATAGGTATAAACTTAATAGTTTCTGAGATATCGACTTTCGAAAAATTATATTTTTGAACTTTGACAGCTTCTAGCTCTCTAACGGTATATCTTAAAGCAAAACGGCTTACATGTCCCTATCTTACTTTTTTATTATCTCCCCAGAAGTGTAAACTTCCGGTCAAACCGGATATAACTCGAGAACCGGAGATATAGTATTTCCGGTTTAACCCAAAATTGATATTTTTAGGAAGATAATAAAGAAGTAAGATAGGGACATAGTAGAATTTTTATGTCTAAATTTTATGTTAGTATTTGATATAGTCCGAAGCACGAGGCTTGCCCTATGAAAAGAATGCGATTAGAAAGCGTGCAATATTGCCGATTTAACTAGCACATATTTAAATGAAGAACATTTATTTATATTAAACTATACCACGGTCTCAAAATAATTGGCAAAACTGTTCATATAACCATTAACGGTGTGAGGCGAAAATAATTAACATTGATTCGCCCACTTTTAAGTTAAATAAAAGCAATATAAACCGTTTGGGAAGATTGTGCATAAATAGGTCATTACATGTTGTCAGGTCTTAATAGATTTTACTGAAATTTCCATAAAATTTACCGAAATCGGCATGTCATTAAGGGCCTTTTCACCCATGTCTAAAGGCGCTCGCACGCTCCCTTATCGCCTTTAACCAACGTTCAGTGTCGTAGACAAGTTTCAATCAAGAGGATATTAGCAATTCAGTTCTATTATTTCGGTGTTATTTTGGTGGTTATTCAAAGTAGCAAGTACTATAATAAAGGCGAGTTCTTTAAGTGCTAGTAACCAACAAGTTACAAAACGACGTCATTTAAAACCTGGGGAGCGTACAATGGTAAAAAATGTATATGAGGGAATTCTAAGTACATACAGTGGAATATCATTCACTGATGCAGCAGAACTTTGTGCCATATTGACTAAGACATCTTGCCGTACTGTTTATAGAACTATCAAGGACAATAGGAATACTAAAGTGTCCGATCAAAAGGAAACAAGAGGACGGAAAAAGATTTTTATTGATCAGCAAACAAAGTTAGCCATTCGTCGGAAAGTGCATGCATTTCTTTTTCAAAATGAACTTCCGAATTAAAAAAAATTTCTGCCGAAATTGAAAGGGATGAAAATATGCAAAGAATTTCACGAAGAGTTGTAATACTTTTCATGTTTATTCATGTTGAGTTGAGTTTATTGTGTTTTTTTGTGTATGTATGTATGTGTATTTTCTCTTAATAAAACCTAAATTCATTATAAAAAAATCATATTCAGAAAAGTTGTACGCACGTATATGATACGAGGTTTAAATCTCCATATTTATAGTAAGTGTAAAACAATTTGCGTTGCATGTCATCAATCAGCTGATAATAATAAATCCGTAAGAAAACATGAGAAAATTAAATTAGGGCAGAAAATATTAAAATTTCATGCAATATATATAATATATAGTAAATATTTTTTGAATTTAAACTTGTTAAAATTAATATCATTTGAATTCTATTCTATTAAACATTTAAATATCTGGTGTAAAGAGCTGATAGTTTTGTAAGGCGCATAACAAGCACTTACCAATATCCGGGCCCATAATTTAAGCAAAAGCCCTAGAATCTGGTCAACGTCTAGGACCAGATAACTTTAAAGCATGAAATGGATGGTTAGAACAATTTCGTCGTCGGCACGATATTATCTTCAAGAGAATATGTGGCGAATCAGCCGATATCAATATCGAAGACGTAACCGCTTGGAAAGAACGGCTATTGAGCATTTAAAAGGATTGTGTCTCAAGGGACGTATTTAATGCAGATAATACAGGTCTCTACTATCGTATATTGCCAACAAAAACATATGCATTGAAAGATGATAAGTAGGGTTGAGCATTTATGCAACTTGCATATTTTGCATATTTTATGCAAAAATTCAAATTTTTGCATATTTTTTGAAAACTAGCTTATGTATGCTGATTGTAAGTTATTTTATTATATTAAGTATATAATCGGAATCGCTATTATTAAGTAATGAATAATAGAGTTTGGGCCCAAGATATCACCTTAATTATACTAACAGGTAGGTATTATATTAATGGTGTTTAACAATTTACGATCCCTAATCCCTTGATTATTCTTTGAAGGTAGGATGGGCTCGAATTTAATTTGTAATTAAGGTAATATAATACTTAAAGTAAGAAAAATTTTTTAATTGTTTTCTTCGAATTCCAAGGCAAGATTAGGCATTTCGACAAGTAAACTATCTGGTTATGTTCTGTGTTTAGTACGGGTTAGATCGAGTGTTAGTTAAGTGTGAAAAAAAATGCTTAAAAGTGTTTTTCCGAACTTAAACGTAAAATATGCCGAAAGTAAGCAGTGTTTCCATTTGGATAAAACCTTACAAAGAATTGTATCTCGATATGGATAAAGTCTACTGTACAGCCTGCGGAAAAATGGTTTGTATTATTGCTGTTATTTGTAGAATAAGTTGATATAAAAAAATACTTTTCCAAAATATCTATTGCAAGAAATGAATAATAATATGATTTTAATACAAAATTTCGCGCTTTGATAAAAAACCATTAATCTCTTGTCATGAATATTCTATAAGAACTTGAAATAAATGATTTGATTACTCCCTTTGTTAAAAGTAATTTAATACTTGACCCAAGACACACATTTCTCTTCAGACAAATAAACTATTTTCGTCTGTGTTGAGCAAGCCTAACTTTTGCTCAATTTGGTTGCAGGTTGCATGCGAGAAATTTCAAATCGACGAACATGTGAAAACAGCTTCCCATGCCACTAAGGTACGAAAAATAAAAGTCCCTGGCGAGAAAGTGCAATTATCTTTATCCAAATGTTTTGAACTACCCTCTAGAAAATTAAGTGAACAAGAAGTGTTCAATGAAGATCTTTGCCGTGCGCTGGTGGCATCAAATATACCATTGGCAAAATTGTCAAATGACGTTTATTAAAAGCAATTATACCTGTGTGCCAGAAATCATAACACAATTAGAATCAAATAAGTTATCCCTAACTGAATCTACAAACTGTGTTACACGTGTGGAAACATCTTGTTACAGTGTGAGCGGAAATATTGGGGACAAGATTAAAGAAAAATGTCGAAGTGTTTTGCAGAAAAATGACGGATTTATTTTTTTAAAAAGTGTAGCTAGGGTACTGTCTAGGTGGTTTTGTAGATAATTTTGAAGTAGATAAAAATATACTAGTTAACTTAAAATATGCTCCAATTACTTCCGTGGACGTAGAAAGAAGTTTTTCTGTATACAAATATATGTACTCCGATAGAAGGCATACATTTCTAATTGAAAATTTTGAAAAATATTTGGTTGTTTATTGTTTTCATAACATTATATAGTTACGAAGCTTAGTACATAAACATGTACCCTACCTATTTGTTCATAAATTAATGTAATGACACCTACTTTCATTTTAATATAGTACTTTGATTTTCTAACAATGTGTTTTATTAAAAATTTATTTGGCATATTCTTATATTTTATATGCATATTTTGGCAAAAAGACTTGCATATATATGTGCATATTTCCTCCTTTTTGGTATGCATATTTGCTCAAGCTTAATGATAAGTATACGGGAAAAGAAAACAGCAAAACAACGATTTACAATTCTCTTTTGTGCAAGTATGAAAGGTAAGAAGGAAGAACCACTTATAATAGGCAAAAGCAAAAATCCTCGATGTTTTAAAGGCGCACATTCGATAGGTTACTTCTCCAATAGGTCTCGAACAAAAAAGCGCGGATGACAGCAGACATTATGACAATATTGCTTCATAGATTTGATACCAAGATGAAGAAGCAGAATAAAAGAGTGGTATTATTTCTGGATAACGTCTCATCCCAAAATTCACTGCAGAATGTCAAACTTATTTTTCTGCCACCCAATAGTACCTTACATTGCCAACCTTTGGACCAAGGCATTATTCAAAATTTTAAAATGCCTACAGATGCTACCTGATTAAGAGGCTTTTAACATGTATAGGCACTAGGCAGTGGTTGTCCTATTCAAGAAATCGAAAATAATATTACCATAACCAACGCCTTGATATGGGTTTCGGTGGCCTGGCGCAATTTGTCCGCAGTAACAATAAAAAATGCTTTATGAAAGCCGAATTTATGTGTAATACAGATAATATTGACGACTCCGAAGAAGAAGGTAATATTTCGCTCGCACAACTGTTTCTTAACATAAAGGACACATTTGTGAACTTGAAACAATTTGGTTGATTAAACTATTGATAACGATTTGCCAACATAAAGTCCGGAATTGACTATCATCGAATATATTGAAGAGATCCAAGAAACGGATGAAACTACTCCCAACTCTGAGACAGAGGAAGAGGAACCTGAACTTGCTCCAGTGTCGAAAATATCAAGCCTATCTGAAGCCTGCGTAAGTTTATAAACTTTTTTAATAATGTTAACAATTTTGACAAGTCTACAAATATGTGTCAATTGCTATTAAAATGCGAATCTGAATATTATAAAAATAAAATAAAAAATATGAAGCAATTACAACCATTAATTTCTGATCATTTTAAAAAATAAGAATTTCAAAGCAAACATAGAGTACATTAATATGTTAGTATTTTTGCCATGGTCGCCACATTTTTGAATACTGAAACTCAAGCAACTCTTATACTATATCTTTGCACTAGAATAGTGGTCGCCAACTTTTTCAATGTGTTGAGCTTCTTTGATAGTTTTGGAATAAACAGTGAGATACCTAGTCGTAAGCGACGTAATCTAACCTGATTGAAATAACGCACAGTTGTATTTGACATGCATGTATTTATTTTACTAATTAACAATTAACTGATATATACTAATAATAAACTAATAACAAAAAAGCTAGTACTTACACAAATAGGTTGAACTAAATAACACTTCAAGACAACACGACATAGAACTGAATATTTCTCTTTACTTTCTATAGGCCAGATACATTTTGTACTTCAGACTTACGATTTTATGGCTCAATCATTTGGAAACGCAATCACTTCAATTTGTGTTACAGCGATGTCTTCGCCAAAGTTCTGCACCAGTTGCAAACTGTTGGATATCAATTTTCATGAAGGGTGAAACAACAAATTGCGCTATTAAAGTCATTTCATTGAAATCCTTAAAACGATTTTTGAAGTTATCCCTTAAGTTAGAAACTATTTCTACATGATATTTAATGTCATAGGGTTCCAATGAATATTGGGATACCTTTCATAAAAGAATAAGGAAATGCTTGGCATCGCGGTTAATTAGATTTTGTTCCCAAAACTCATGCTTTTTGATTAATGCTTTTATATCAGTTAAATACAGTTTACATGTCGAAATATACAGGAAAATAAAAAAGTATATTTTTTCTCTTAAGTTTGTAACACTCCGTAGAGTAATTTTGCGATGTAAACTATACTGGATAATATGCTTTTCTGCAGAGTTTGATTTATTTTCAACATTTTGCTGTTTTATTCTTCTCGGTATTGTTATCGGATTAAGAGATATGAATTCTTGAAAAAAACATTACACTTTTTGATCAAGTCTATTTTTAATTGAAACATAAAAGTAGGGGTTTTAAAAGTTAATAGCTCGTGTTACCTCCTCTAGCTCCTATAGCAGCCTACTAAACGTTGATTCATTCCTCGAATTAGGTTTTGGGTATCCTCTTGTGGAATAGCACTCCATTCTTCTTCCAGAGCATTCCGGAGTGGTGGAGACTAAATAACTGCCCTCGGCATTTCCTGATTCGTCTACCTAACATGTCCCATACATGTTCTATCGGATTAATGTCAGGACTACGAGCGGGCCATAAAGTTTATTTCAACCTCTTCTAAGTATTGGGCCACTATTCTGGCAGTATGTGGACCGGCATTGTTATACATGAAAACGAATTCGTTACCGATAAAAGCAACATGTTCCTCCAGAATTTCTTCAATGTACCTTCGGGCAGTTACAGTTCCTCTGTCAAAAAAAACAAGTTCTGTTCGAGCGTCAAATGAAATACGCCCTACACCATAATGGATCCACCACCAAAGCTAACCATTTCGCTAAAATTACATTGGGCGAATCTCTCCCCTTGTCGTCTCCATACTCTTCCTCGTTCGTCAGGAGACCTCAGGCAAAATCTGGACTCCTCTGAAAATAGAACTTGCCTCCACACTTGAAGGTTCCGGTTAATGTGTTCTTGCGAAAAACGAAGTATTATGACTCGATGCTGTCTGAGGAGCTCTGGTCCAGTTGCCGGTCTTCTGGCCCATAAACTGACTTCATTAAGTCTTCTTCTTACTGTTATTTCATTGACAGCAACTTGCCGCACTCTTTGGAGTTCATTTCTTATCACTACTGCACTGGTATGTCGATCTCTTAAAACTGAGACTCTAATAAAGCGATCATCAAGGGCGGAAGTAGCACGATTTCTTCCAGATCCAGGTCTTCTACCATAACTTCCAGCCTTACGAAACCTTGCAACGGCTCTTTCTACGCTAGATTTTGTAAAACCTAGCATATCCGCCACTTCTCTATAGGAATAACCAACATCATGAAGAGCAACGGCTCTAGCTAAATCTTCGGATGACAAGGGCATCGATAAATAAAGAATAAATTCGGAATTCAGACACGAAACATTTTTCCAAGGAAATCTAGACATTCCAAAAAAATCAATAGTGTTTTCAATAATTGTTGCAAAAAGTGTAATGTCTATTTCAAAAATTCATATCTCTTAAACCGATAACGATACCGAGAAGAATAAACCAATGTTAAAAATGAATCAAAGCCTGCAGAAAAGCATTTATCGAGTGTAGTTTACATTGCAAAATTACTCTACGGAGTGTTACAAACTTAAGAGAAAAAATATACTTTTCTATTTTTCTGTATACCTTAACAACATGTAAACTGTATTTTTAAAAATTGAATAAAATTAATTAAAACCGAAACAATTGTCTACATTTTGAAAAAAAAAGATTAAAATCGGACTATAGAAGAAAAAGTTATCATACATTAAATTTGATCTAAATTTTGGTTGTCCCGAATTTTATGTCGGTGAGTGTATATAACACACCTAGCGATTCTGATCCGACTGTGGCTAGCGATCTAATAAGAGTACCATATTTAACAATAGCGGCCGCTTGTCATCGATTACCAGACTCTTTACGGCAACGGTAGAATTTTGGACATACTATACTCTTAACATAAATTCCAATGTAAAAACTTCGTTAACTAAACAGGTATATTGCACTACACATAAAAGTAATGCATACCATAACCAGAAATATATTGTGAATACAAATCACATAACATGAACAGGACACAATAAAAATATATAATGTTTCTGTAATTATAGTTTATAGCCTGTTTCTAATTTTCGCTTCGCATACCATTTATTAGTAATAAACGTCTAGCGTGTTTATGACCCCAACCTCTTGGCCAAAGTTACTGTGTAAATGTTGAAGTTAAGTTAAAAGTTAAGCATCATATATTCCACGGAATATGCCGTCTTCTTCTACCTTGAGGATAGCTTTATTGTATTGATTTTTGCTCTTTGTTCTTTTTATACCGCCACTATATTACCCCTGTCCAATTTTGTTCCTTTATTAAATTTTCTAGGGAGGGAAAACATATTATTCGTTTAAGTTAAATTGTTGACTGCAAGGATCAAGACGGAAAACAAATTTCTAGTTTTAAATTAGTTTCTGCACGAAACAGGTTTGTTTACCTAATAGATTTTTATATCCTATAATTAAATAAAAAGATATTGAACATACACTTATGATAAAAAAAAAACCGGAAAGGAAAATACTAAGTTGAATGTTCAATATCTTTTCAAAGCAAATACCTACAGAGTAGAAAGAAATTCATTGGAATTATGTGATATATTTTAGATTTCCTAAAATACTATGGTTACTGCAAAACAAAAACCGATGAACGTCATCAATCAGCTGATAATTGTAAATCCGTCAGAAAACACGAGGAAATTAAATTCGGGGAAAAATTATTAAAGCTTTATGCGATATTTAATTTACTACAAACTTAAAGTATTCTTCTTTGATACGAACCCAATTATAGCAAATATTTTGTGTATTTTAGCTTGTAAAAATTAATATAATTCGAACGTTGGTTGACAACACAACTGTAAACGGAGTGGTGGCGCCAGCTCGTTCGTTGGCTTAGTTTGACGTTTCATGGAAAACTAACCTTAATTGTTTTGTGCTTCTGTGTTGCTGTGCCGCCTATTTTTTTAACAAAAACCCCAGATCTTTACATATCTCTCTCGATTACGTTGTTTACTATTTGTGAAATATGCCGAAGCATTTAAATAACCGGTGCAAAGAGCTTATAGCTTCTTTAATACGCTATTTTTAGGAATAACTTAACAACAATGGCCCATTGTTACCGTTCACGGCAGTTAGAGAAGTAAATTTAAAGAGTGTGTTAAGGTCTATCTATTTTATATCTACTTTACTAATTTCTAGCGTGTAGCAGCTGCCCTAAATTTGAATATGTCTACTGTAAGTACAGTTTGAACAACAGTTAAGCAAAATAAATTATTGGAGTCACATAAAAGGAAACGTTCTTATTTAAAGAGAGTGGTAAATGTGTCAAGATTGGATATACGTTCTATCCATGACAATATTCATGGAATTTATGAAATAAGTAAGTTGTATTATTCAAAAACTAATATTTTACATTGGTTGTGCTTAAGCTCTTACTTTTTTTAGAACACCATGTAACTTTGACAACTTTAAGTAAGAAATTGAAAGACAGACAACTGTTTCATGGTTGTATTAACTCTTTAAGAAGCCTCTTCAAGAAAATAGGCTTCGGATGGTAAAAAGATGAACCGAGGCGAGGGCTTATGGAACTTCCCATTTAGCTTTCAAACGAATGGTATTTTGAAAGAATATATTAAAGAAAAAGAAGCATCCTTGTACCAATTCGTTTTCTTGAAGGAAAGATGGACTTCTCAAAATGATACCATTGGTCGATCTTGGCAAGATAAAAATAAAATAAGTGTTAGATCTACTAAAGTTGATGGTAAAAGCTATTATACAGTAAACAAATATATAAACTATGAGAAATTTTTCTATATTTATCTTGTTTTTATAAAAAAAAACTGTGTGAGTCCCTCACTCGGATATTTTGGTTACAAGCTGGCAACACTGTTGATAACTGACGTCACTCGAAGGGTATGACGTGCATCGGTTCTTGTCTTGCATTAAGTATATAGAAGGAGGAACAAAAGTTGTTTTTAAGCCCAAATTAAAGTCAGTTTTGCCGGTGCGTTATGGGTCAACGATCAAGAGACCACTTTATTTTTTAGCCTTAAAGGTGAATAAAACCATAATATAGGTTCGAATCTAAAGTAACGCGCTAGACAGAGATAAAAGTTTTTAGCGGAGTTGTCCAGTGATTTCAACGTCATCGTTTTGATTTGCCAACTTTAATTTAATCCTAAAACTGTTCTTTTCAGCAATATTTTTGTCGTACTTAGGGATATTTGCAACTTTAAACGCTAGACACGAACATTTTGACATTTATGAATTTAGACTCTGAATGAAAAACGTGTTTTGGGAATTGTTATTATTTATTTTTCTCACAACGTTTCAACAGGTAAATATCGTCAGTCGTCTTCAGGTGAATATTGATTCTTGATTGAATTCCTACTTCCAAGAAAAGGATAGATTCTACAGCCAATTGGACGGACTACCGATGGAATCATCCCTCTTTTCAGTAATCGCCAAAATCTACATTGAATATATTGAAAATCAGGCAATTGAAAAAGCAAACATAAAACCGAAGCTATGGCTGCGTTACATAGACGACAAATTTATTATTTGGAATGGAAGCGATGACGAACTCCAAGCTTTTCTACATCACAGGAATAACTTGGCACCAACAATCAAGTTTACCATGGAAAAAGAAGGAAGCAACAAACTGCCGTTTGTAGACGCATTGTAAATATATCAGTGGCGTTCTTTTGAAGACAAAAACGAGACGCAACTGCTTTTTTTGGAAATATTTTTTTTTTAATCCTTACTCATTTCTGTGAAAATCTGGCCTCTTGAGTAGACGTTTGGTAGACACAAAGAAAATATTTTACATCAGGAAATGCGTTTTGATACATAGAAGGACTGTATGTACAGGGTTTTCAGAGATATTTTCGGTCCTATCTACAGGGTTCCCTATAAGAGATGCAAAAAATTTTAAATGTAGAAGTTGTGGGGTCTCATCTGAACCGCCAGAAAATTAAAAAAAAAATAGACAAGTGACGTTTTAAAAGCTAAGAAAAATTTTAAAATTGTTTTTTTTTTAATGAAACACCCTGTATATTTTCTATTTTTCTGAAAGATCTTTCTTTCCTGATTCCAAAAATATATAGTTTGTCTATATTTGCATGAACCGTTATTAAATTATATTCGATTCGTTATTGTAAGCGGCACCATACGATAAAAATTATTATGAGTAGAGTGCCTTGGAAAACAATTGTATGGCACAATTTAGTTTTCAATAAGGAACTACTCTCAATGTAAGAATCTATAGTATAGAGGAAAAAACATTCGCATATTTTTTAAAATGGGACTGAAGAAAAATCAGATATGATCCGTTTATTCTATAAGCATGCTAGTAATGGACCAAGAACTCAACGCCAATACCGTATTACCTATCCAGGAAAACCCACGCCATGCGTTGACACAATAAGATACGTAGTGCGGTAATTTGAGTTAAGACACAGTCTCGAACGTAAGAACAGAACATTTACAAGAAATTTTGAAGAAGATTTAGATGTCTTACTCTTTTTTGAAGGTAAATTTTAAATTCCTTTTTTTATGGGTAAAATACTTTGGTTTCTTTTTATAGAAATGCCTGAACGGCCAATTCCTGATGCTGCAATTTATTTTTTCTACGATCATGCAATAAGGGACAATTTTTGTAGTCACCGTCTTATGGCAAAAGTTAGCTTTTATTGCACGCGTGCAATAAAAATACATTATTGCACGCCTGAAATAAAGTGTTTTCTTGGTTGCCTATATTCACCACAACCCACCGAAACGACACTTAACCACAGCCTACTTAACTTGGCGTTGGGGCCGTTGGTTGCCTATTCCTCAGTCAATTAGAATAAGTTCCTCAAAACTTTTACCCTTATTTATTGCTTATTTATTATACATTTACTAAAAGAAAAATTTTAAGAGACATTTAGCAACATAATATCCAACAACAAATGAAGACTGTAACAAAAGACCGTTTAATCAAAAACATTTAATAGTACTTTTCTAAACAATATAAACAAAATGACGGGCGACAGGAAGCATCTCGCGTAAAAACAATTGAATAAAATTTCAAGCCAAAGGTTGCTTAAATTATTAATTATGCATGGAGAATTAGGTAATTAAGGGAAGATTATTTTAATTTTATTTATATAAAATAGGTTCGATCATAGAAAAAATATTGTATGCAACATGTGCAAAAAGGCTGTTTATTGCACACGGCACACTTATTCACCTCGACTACGTCTCGGTGAATAAATGTATGCCTTTGTGCAATAAACAGCTACTTTTTGCACTAGTTGCATAAATAACTATTAATAAATCATGGGGGAAAATTCATGAGATTTTAAAAAAGAACAAATATCATCCTTTTAAGTTTTTGCCAGTCCAAGGTCTAACCAAAAATAATATCCAGCAGAGATTAGAATTTTGTGTCAATATTACTAGAAGACTAGATGGAAATGCAGATTTTCTAAATAAAATAATTTTTACGGACGAAGCCACATTTACCACAAGTGGAATGTTTAATCGCAAAAATAAACACTTTTGGTCATCAACAAATCCGCACAAAATCCAAGAAGTAAAAATTCAAGGTCGCAGTAGCGTAAATGTTTGGTGCGGTCTGTTTGCTGGCAGAATTATTGGTCCAATCATAGAACATCTTTTAGAGGAACTTCTCATTTATGATTATAATAGTCTAATTTGGGAGCAAGATGGCGCACTGGCCCATAATGTCATACCTGTCACCAATTACCTTAAGGACAGATATAATTTATGGATAGGAAGAAGGGGTCTTATTCCATGGCCAGCCAACAGCCCCGACCTTTCACCCCTGGACATATTTTTGTGGGGCTATTTAAAAATCGCATTTATTATAATAGGACGCGAAATATCCAAATTCTCGAAGATAGAATTCGTGATGAAATCCGAGTTTTAAATAGGGATCATCCGAATTTTATATTAGATACAATTAATAGCAAATTGAGGACAAATATTCAGAAATGGAGGAGGTTATATTGAGAACCAGTAAAATACACCCGTATATTACAGCTATTAGTTAATTTAGTTTATTTATTTATTTGTTTGTACATATTTTGTTTGAAAGACTGCAATGGTTGATTTATATTTTTAATGCAGAATGTTTATAACCTTTTTAATCTTATTTTTAAATTGACTGTTCCCTAATGAAAACTAAACATTGTCGTGCAATAATTATTGTTTTCCAAGGCACTCTACCCATAATTTTTATTACTGTATGGTGCCGCTTACAATAACGAATCGAAAATAATTTAATGACGGTTCATGCAAATATAGACAAACTATATATTTTTGGAATCAGGAATGAAAGATCTTTGAGAAAAATAGAAAATATACAGGGTGTTTCATTAGAAAAAACAATTTTTAAATTTTTCTTAGCTTTCAGAACGTCACTTGTCTATTTTTTTTTAAATTTTCTGGCGGTTCAGATAAAACCCCACAACTTCTACATTTAAAGTTTTTTTGTGTCTCTTTGTAGATATGACCGAAAATATCTCTGAAAACCCTGTACAAAAAATTCCCAAAAAAACCTGGGGCTGCGTGAAACTTACTATAAAAAAATATTAAAATCTTAACACTCTGTAGTTTAAAATGGTCCTGAGACTCACTGAGCGTAAAATATTAGCATTAAGGATTAAGGAACACCCTGTATTCTAATGTATCTTGTATTGAAGCTATATTTTTTCTCAGCGATATCTTTTTTAATCATTTATCTCAATATCTCTTTGCTCAAAAAAAGTACCTACCCACTATATCTACAGAAATTGTACATTCTTCTAAAACATATACCTTTTCCTCTTATTTATTTTGTATTTTTGACTATTTTTTAAAGCTAAGCGAATCCATGTCTTTTTTTTTATTCACTGCTTTCAAGAAATAAAACGTTTTTCTTCTTAATTCGTAGCACAACGAAATTAATATTTTGTTGTGTCCCTGTTGAAAATAAATGGCAAGTTGCTATACCGTAATTTAATATAATTTTGAAACTAAGTAAGGCAAAGGCATAATAAATTATTTCTAACAACAGGTTAATAACGAGCGCAAAGTATGTATTAAAAAATCTACTCTTTCTGGTAATCAGTTATCTAATTGAAAATTTAAAATTGTTATTTTAGCTGTTTACTTCAAATTAGGTATATGTATTATATATCCGTCTATTCGGATCCAAACTATTTAATAAAAAATGAAAGGTCATATTGAAAGAGTAGGTACTTAAAAATTATAAATTTAAAATTTTTGTTTAAATTTAGGTATTTCAATTATGGGAAAATTAAAATCTAAACAAGTTGCAATTATTGTAAATTTTGATTTTGTAAAATCAAGAATAATAAATTATCGGGATTATATGAATGGTAAATGTTAAAAAGTTACTAGAATTTAATGCTCCATCTCACAAAACCTTTAAACTAACCTGAACCAGTGTCCAGGAAAAATGGTTGCAAAACTGGTTGTATCTCACCTAAAATACTGCCTCATGTAAGGCAACTCTTTTAGTGAGCAGTTAGTTACTTTGCAGATTATTTTGTGGTTTAAACCAGCGTTTAATCTTTGCTTTATCAACACTTTCAAAATGCTCATTTTAGAATATATTGTTGTTTGTATTGTCAGCATTGCCATTGTCGTTATCACAGATTTACTCCTACTCTGTATGTTTGGTAAAGTGTTCCTCTTCCTCCTTCCTCACTATTTTCTCAGATATATCGCGATGTCGTTCAAAAAATCAATCTCTACTCAATAATTCTGGAGAATCAGTTAGGGTTAAACTTAGGTTTCGGCAGTTTGGTGGTAACCATGCAGAGGTTCAAAAATATATGTATTTTGGAATAATTCTTAGTTTATAGTTAACTACAAATTGAAAATGTTGCCCTTACCAGAATATTTGTAACCAATGTTTAGGCAGACGCCGCGGGTGTCTAAACCATGGTCATCATAATATTTTTTCACTTATGAGGTTTTAATTTATTATTATTTGTGATTTTTAATGCCGCAGTTATGTAAATTTTTGTTTTAATATTTTTATGTCATTTTGTAACTTAATATGCTTTGAAACTGACGGGTAGTTACCAGACTAGGCAACTGTCTACACAAAGAAAAATATTATTCTTACTACGTACATAATATGCAGGGTGTTAATAAATTACACGTAGATATACAGAGTGGCAAAAAAGTCACGCATAATGCCTGAAACTTTTGAATTACCTCGTATACGAAAAAGTGATCCTTATGAAAGTCTAACTTACTTTTTTTTAAATAGAACTGCCTCCATATGATTGCATATTTGGATTTTACTGGGAAAACTCTGAATTTTTTGTGTTTCAAATTTTCACCTATCTGCAAGCGTTTCCGAGATAATGACAGTTCAAAAATGAAAACTTCCTAATTATAATTATTCCTACCTAATTCCCACCAGTTAAGACAAGGTGTTTTCATGACAGCGACCTAAGAGGTGTCAATTTTGAGTTCCTGTTTAATTTTCTGTTGTCTGATTTGCAATTTGTTTACATTATAATTCATTTGAATGAGAAACAACAAGTTGAAATTTTAATAATGAGCGGTTACCGAAATATGAAGAGATCGCAGGATCAGGTTTGTTAACTTTTCAATGAATTATATCCAAATAGGGCTCCAATAAATCAGTCAACGGTGTGTCGAGTGGTAAAAAAATTTCGAGAAACAGGCTGTGTTAGGCAAGCCGCAAGATCAGGTCGACCTAAACAGCAACCAGGGGAGACAAAATTTTGCATATCATGCTCTCAATACCTATATGAAAATCCAACACAATCATCCAGGCCAATGGCAATAGATTTTAATGTGTCTCATCAGTGAGCAAAAATTTGTTTAAGCAGGAGAAGTTGCATCCCTACAAGATAAAGTTGGTGCACGAGTTAAACGAGGACGATTTGATAGAAGGGCTGAATTTTGTGAGCTGATGATGGAAAAATGCAATAACGATAATCACTTCGCAACAAATATCATTTTCTCGGATGAAGCCACATTCCATTTAAATGACATTGTTAATAGACACAATGATCGTTATTGGTCTGCTGAGAATACTCACTGGTTCCAGGAAGGTCATACTCAGAAGCCCGAAAAAGTTAATGTTTGGACGAGCATAGTTGGTAGACATATTGTGGGACCTTTTTTCATAGATGGTAATTTAAATGGCGAAAAATATCTGGACCTCCTAAGGAATCACATAATTCCTTATTGCAGAATGGTTTTAACGGGTGTAAATAATGGCATAAACGAACAGGTATGGTTCCAGCACGATGGAGCACCTGCGCATTATGCGGCAAATGTTAGACAATACATAAGCGAACAGTTTCCAGGACATTGGATAGGCAGAAGAGGTGCTATTGACTGGACACCCGGAGTTCCATTCTAATATTTGATGATAATATTGCTTGTTTAATCTTCTTGAAAGGAGAAATTGCCCCGCCAAATAGTCTTCAATAATGCCAGCCCACGCATTCACTGTAAACGGATATTGTAAATGACTTTAGACTATTGCATGAGGATTCTCTTCTGCCAAAAATGATTATTATAAATATTTCTGATGGCATTCTTCGAAAAACTTACTTCGTCACTAAATAAAATTTTATTTCCGAACAATGGATTTTGGTCCAACATTTGAATGAGTCACTGACAAGAATTTAATCGCGTGGGAGAAGCGCTTGGACTATCTGGATATGATAAGGATACATCAAATTATCTATCAACATCCCTAAACTAGCACAGATGAAATGTTTAAAGTAGCCGCAATTTTCTTGAACTTGTACCTAGTTCGTTTACTGCACGACTGCTTCCTCACTTTGACAGCTCTTACAGTGCGATGTGCCCTGCCAAATGAGTGGATTTTGTAAAATACTTCATTTTATTATTATTCAAAGAGGAACAATACTAACGTTTTTAGGCTTAACTTTTAAACACCCTGAGGAAAAACTGGGCAGTGAGAAAATGATGTCCTGTATCCTACCTGAAAGAAGTAAAAAAAAAGAATACATTGTTTATTATAAATAATTATTACTAATATCTTGTGTATTGCCCCCCCCCCCCTTCCCGCCTGTGACCTAATTACGTCTATAATACGACGTGTAATGCTCTGAACATATCTATTTATTTCTTGGTGTGAATAATCTGCTCAACAGGATTTAGGTCAGGGTTACGGGGAGACCAGTTATGTATAGTCTGCTGTGGCAAATCAATTTTAGGATAATAATAATGCCTTTATTATAAATCAGCAACAATACTAACCTAATCATCATAATAATATACTTGTTAAAAAAAAAGTAATAGATCCAATTCAATAAGCCTAAAGTAAACACCGAAACGAATTTGGAAAAAACATTTTAGTTTAATTTCAATTTGCCTAAAATCTGAAAAAAATAAAAGCAAGGACATAAAAAGCTTCGGTAAACAATGAGATTTGTAATGCTTTTTTTATGGAATTTCAGAAAAAAGGAAATATTGTTGAAGCGACAATAACAACCGGGGAACTTTTGGGGCTTTGAAAGTAGGAATCCCTATATTTCTTTATATAAACACCAAATTAAATATTTTTGGGCAAATCTTATTAATTACGAAAAATATTGCTTTTTGCAGGAAGTGAAATTAAGTGCAGTAAAGTAATTAAAAACAACATAAATCATAGTTATTTAAAAATAAATGTTTATCGCTACATGCAAATCTCAATAAAACATTTAAGTTACGATATACAGTTATTATAAAAGTTAATTAAAAAATAACGATACATTTTTTGTTTTTCTTTTCCAATAAACTTTAAAGAAGTATCAAAAAGAACAATATCTTGATAATATTATAAGGATTGAACATGATCCAGTGTTTTGACGTATAAAACCGAAAAACCGATAACCAATTTTCGTTCGCCTGTTTTTCTCAACTTTTAAATTATGCAGATTTAGATTGGCCTAAAAGAAAAATGAGATTTGAAAATTGGTTACATCAAAAAAATTATATAGAGGATAATTTAGAGCTATAATAAATCTCTATGAAAACATAAATATTGTTTTTTACGAAATCTTATAAGAGCTATGTATTATATTTTCTACTTGCTGGGATCATACAGGATGATTTGGATAAGAACGTACTTCACAGGGATCTCATAAACTATAGGACATAATAATATAGTCCAGGAAAACTGTACTTTTCACAATGCTTTTCCGGGAATTAATAATAATAATAATAATAATAACAATAAGTTTATTTTAAATAGTTACAATATAATAAATATGTTAATATGATATTCTTGAATAATTTTATTCATAAATTCCCCAGAAGACGTGCTTGGTATTAAATTAATATTAAATTATTAATTATTTATTAAATTAAAAGCGAGCAAGCTGCAAATTTGCATGCATGGGTGTAGGGTACCACTAGGAAAGCCTAACTCTGGATTTGCACGGTTGTTACCCCCTTAACTTTGGCGCCATCTTGAATCAAAGGGGTAAATCGGTTTTTCGCTTGTAACTTCTATTATTTTTGTACTAGAAAAAAAATTGAAAAAGCATTTTGTAGGGGAAGGCAATACCTATAAAACCATGCCTCTGAAAAGTTCATTAACTCATTTCTTCATACTAAAAATTCCATTATTTAAACAAAATAAGTATAATGATATCAGTTTTTTGCTATTTCTAATTTTCCGTTACTCTGATTAAAAGAATTCCTAAACAAACATTGTTGCGCAGCGAATTCTCTGCATTTTATGTTTCAACATTTTTTTTTTGTAAAGCCAATTATTTTTGTTGTACACCGCGCCAAGTGTTCAACAAACTCCAATGATCCTGATGCAGTCGCTCTGCGCATGATTTGAAAATCGCTGAAGGACGAGGATTCGTTATGTTATCTTTAGGTTTTTATGACCGCTTTTTGTCGTTTGTTCACATTGCCGCATTTTAAGCGTTAATGATGTGTGAAATGTAGCCTGCAGTCACGTGATACTGATGACAACCATATTTTTTGGAAAGAAAATGTGCTCAGATCGCAGTTTTTCCGAGGACTTGGTGCTACTCGGTATGCTCTTGCGAGCAAAATAGGTGATCTTGACAGAGAATAAGAACTTCTTTTTACGCCAACGAAGCAAGTTCCATCTACATTGATGGAATGGATTCTTCTGAAGAAAGAGATACTTCTGGAAGATTCAACGATTTCGCGGGTTCTCCGAAGAAAACTCGATTCAACTAAAAAAACATACTTAACTGAGGATACAAATAGAAGAATACTGAAGATTTCGCTGAGAAAAAGGGAGACGAAAATTGACCATGAATATCAAGCATATGTAATTTCAAAAATTTCCTGTATAAAATCGATAAAGTTTTGTTATTAAATAACTTTTTGTACAATGAGTTGTCATGTTTTTCTTATATATATACAACATTTCATAATTGCTATCTATTGCACTAAAAAATTTTTCACGATATCAAAAAATAATTATGTTTCACATTTTCAGGTAGCAAACTCAGAATATAGACCTTAAGGTCTATATTCTGAGTAGCAAATGTAATTGGTTTGTTCATTAAAAATTCTTGTTCATCAAAACAAGAACTGCTAACAACTTGACTCCGTATTTCAGTAAACTTCTCAGAAATGATTTCATACTCCACATTTTGTGAACTGAAAGTGAGTTTTTGTATAGATTACTTATTTGATAATCTAATTGTTCAAAAAACACAAACTTATAATAAGTTTGTGCATAGAATTGTCCCTTATCCTTTCCGTCAGACCCAATCCTTGGACGCGTTTCGCCGTTTACGGCTCCTCAGCAAGGCTCCGGGTCTGACGAAAAGGTAAGGGACCTCAAAGTGTTTTCACACAGAAATGTAAATAACCAAATGAGAGTTGCAGCACGTGGCTACATCTCGTGGCAACCACACGTATCAACCCAACCAGGACAGCGAGAATCCATATAGGTTCAAACGCTGGCAAGGCCTGTCTGGTTGGGTTGATACGTGTGGTTGCCACGAGATGTAGCCACGTGCTGCAACTCTCATTTGGTTATTTACATTTCTGTGTGAAAACACTTTGAGGTCCCTTACCTTTTCGTCAGACCCGGAGCCTTGCTGAGGAGCCGTAAACGGCGAAACGCGTCCAAGGATTGGGTCTGACGGAAAGGATAAGGGATAACTCTATGCACAAACTTGTTATAAGTTTGTGTTTTTTGAATTTTCGGCTTTCGGTAGGCTGAACCGATACATTGGCTTCCAGCGACACCCAACGTAGTTTGCCCGCGATGGGCCGCCTTGCCAGCGTTTGAACCTATATGGATTATCGCTGTCCTGGTTGGGTTGATACGTGTGGTTGCCTCGAGATGTAGCCACGTGCTGCAACTCTCATTTGGTTATTTACATTTCTGTGTGAAAACACTTTGAGGTCCCTTACCTTTTCGTCAGACCCGGAGCCTTGCTGAGGAGCCGCAAACGGCGAAACGCGTCCAAGGATTGGGTCTGACGGAAAGGATAAGGGACAATTCTATGCACAAACTTGTTATAAATTTGTGTTTTTTGAATTTTCGGCTTTCGGTAGGCTGAACCGATACATTGGCTTCCAGCGACACCCAACGTAGTTTGCCCGCGATGGGCCGCCTTGCCAGCGTTTGAACCTATATGGATTCTCGCTGTCCTGGTTGGGTTGATACGTGTGGTTGCCACGAGATGTAGCCACGTGCTGCAACTCTCATTTGGTTAATCTAATTGTTTATTTATAATGAAAATTTTTGTCATTCACACGTTACGTCAAGACTGACCGTTTCCAGTACTGTTCGGTAATTGTTTACTATGAATTGATTGATAGAGAACTAATTGTTTATGAATTTGTTTGTAAAAATGATATAATGGATACACCTAATAAGTTTAATGGATATATTAACACAACAATTTTACCAACTGAAATAAAAGATACTGATTACGTTGAATATAAAAACTTTAAGCGATTTTCAAATCGTGAGCAGAGCGACTGCAGGTTGAACATTTGGCGCGGTGTACAAGAAAAGGAATTGGTTTAACAAAAAAAATGTTCAGACATAAAATGTAGAGAATTCGCTGCTCTACAATGTTTGTTCAGAAAATTATCTAATCAGATCAACAGGAAATTAAAAAAAGCGGAGAAACTGATATCATTATGCATATTTTGTTTAAATAATGGAATTTTCAGTATGAACAAATGAGTAAATGAATTTTTTAAAGGCATGGTTTTATACACAGACGATAAAGCTTTATCGTCATTGGTTTTGTAGGTATTGTCCTCCTCCACAAAATGCTTTTTCAATTTTTTTTCTAGTACAGAAATAATTGACGAAGTTACAAGCGAGAAAGCGATTTAACCCTTTGATTCAAGATGGCGTCGAAGTTAAGGGGGTAAGAACCGTGCAAATTCAGAGTTAAGCTTGGCTAGTGGTACCCTACACCCACGCAAAGTTGCAGCTTGGTCGCTTTTAGTTCCCAGAAGAATAACAATTTGCCTGGAGTAATATAGAGATTATTAAATTAGAAAAACGCCTGCGCATTACTAAATCCTACACTGCCATGGTTTCAAATTTTAAAGGGTTTTTTGCTTAAATACCCATATCTCGAAAACGAATCGATATATTTTGATTCAGTAAAAAGCCGTCTTTGGGTAAGATCACTCTGCATTTTTTAAAGAAAACATAAGTGCGACCCCTACGATGACATGGGCGTCGCCACGCTTCAAAAATATAAATCGATTGCAGAGATTTGAAAGTACTTTAAATTCTTTAGATTAGAGAAAGAGAAAATTAACGCGTTTTTGGAGTTTGGTGCGGTTTATTTAATGGATATTGGACCTCATTTTTACGAAGGAACTTTACCTGGAGAACGGTTTTGCTTCAGGTCTATCTTCCCTTCTGTGTTTGTTTTGCAGAAAAGTAAAGCAAGGGCCCGGGATAACTGCGGGCCCTTATTTATTCAACAAAAAATTTTAACCTTACCCTGTCTGTTCATATTAGAGACATTGCTTCTTATTCAGAAGCGTTTTAGAGATAGTTGACATACCCCCATCATTATCCAACGAGAAACCGTAATTGCCTATCCGCTATCCCAATGTCAACCTTTACTAAGAACTAGAACTCTCTTACGTACGAGGACTTGAAGATGTATAATCATTTGCTATCAACGAAAAATTATTAAAGTACCTGGAAGGCTTCAACATTATTAGTGACCGCCAGTATGGATTCCGTAAGTCTAGATCAACAAGAGACCTTCCCGCTTATGTTACTCACATTTGGAACAATGCAATAGAACATCATGGGGACTCCTGGGCGGTAGCATTTGACATTTCCAAGGCCTTTGACCGAGTATGGCATGAGGGGCTCCTAACTAAAGAAAGAGCATAGGGAATGCCGGTTCAATTTTGTTCATGGCTGTCAAGCTTTCTTAAAGACCGTTCTCTGCGACTGGCGATGGACGGATTTATTTCAGACACATTTAACATCAACAATACTGGAGACAATCAATTATGGATATATAAAATAGTTATTGATATACAGGGTCGTTGGTATGTATGGAAATGGATTATTTCCAAAAGTATAACAGTTGGCAAAAATATTTTAGATAAAAGTTTTAGGGTTTTTTAAGGTGTATTAGAATATTAAAAAAATAACTATACAGAATGAGTCAGAAAACCGTAGGGAAGCAAAGTTACCTTTCTTTAAATGGAACACCCTATATCTTCGAATATTTTTGAATTTACCATGAAATAGCAATTATTTTTTAATAAGTGCATTGTAAGTCTAAACCTAATAGTTTCCGAGATATTGAAAAATGACATTTTTGAACTTTGACGGCTTCTAGCTTTCTAACGGTACGTTGTAGAGTAAAACGGCTTACATGTTCCTATCTTACTTTTTTATGATCTTTCCAGAAACATCAACTTCCGGTTAAACCGGAAGTATTGTATTTCCGGTTTTTGAGTTATATCCGATTTAACCGGATAAGATAATAAAATAGTAAGATAGGGACATGTAAGCCGTTTTATTCTAAAAGGTAGCGTTAGAAAGCTAGAAGCTGTCAAAGTTCAAAAATGTCATTTTTCAAAAGTCGATATCTCGGAAACTATTAAGTTTAGACCTATAATGCACGTATTGAAAAATAATTGTAATTTTATATAAAATCTAAAAATATTCGAAGATATAGGGTATTTTATTTAAAAAAAAGTAACTTTGTTTCTCCACGGTCTTCTGACTCAACCTGTATACTAAGTTTTTTTTAAATTCTAATACATCTTAAAAAACCCTAAAACTTTTATCTAAAATATTTTTTGCTGACTGCTTTACTTTAAGAAATAATCGACCGTTTCCATACATACCAACGACCCTGTATAATGGGAGAGGTGTTGTGACCTGCCTTCACATATTTCTGTATTTCCGACAGTAGCGGATGGTTCATAAAATATTACGTTACTCACGTTTGAAACAACGCAATATAACATCATGGGGAGTCCCGGGCGGTAGCACCATCAAGGTTCCATATTGTTGCCCACACTTTTTTGCTCACATGCTCGAACATCAGCTGCCAATGCACATCTCTATACGTAGAAAGAGATCTCACAATTCAACATAGACCTAGAAGAAATTCAGTCTTGGGGTGACAGTATCCAAGTAGAATTCAACGCGAAAAAACCCAGGCGGCAGTTTTTTCTAAAAAAGTTAAGGTTGAAGAACCGGATATAGTCATGGCGGGACACTCGATTCCCTTGACTTCATCAATTCATTTATTGGGCGTCAATTTGGATAGTCATATGTCTTGGTATAGTCACGCTGTGGCCATTGCTAGGGCAGCCTCGCGGAAGCTCGGGATACTAAGACCTTTATACACCCCAACAACTTTTGATGCTCTGTAGAGCCCAAATTCGACGATCGCTGGAGTACTGTTCGCATATTTGGGGCTTTGCTCCTAAACAAACCCTGAGATTGCTGGAACCCATTCAAAGAAGAGCAATTCGCTTAATCGGTCACCATGATCTGACAAAAAACCTGGAAAGCCTTCAACATCGAAGGCAGGTTGGCGACGTGAGCCTATTTTACAAATATCTTCATGGCAAGTGCTCAACTGAGGTTGACCGCTTGATTCCACCCATAGGGGTCCATAATAGAAATAAACGACTGTATTAGTGTTCCTCGAACGACGCTGTTTAAACATTTTTTCTTCTGGAGAACGTCAACACTTTGGAACGACCTCCCTGAGACCGTGTTCCTTAACGAGTATAATCTCCAAAGATTCAAGGTTAAAGTGAATCGTTTCCCTTCCCAAGCACACGTATTGCTCGCAGAGTGCCCTAAAGGGGTAATCCTGCAGTGTTGTGCCTTGTTTGTTGACGTAAAAGCTTGCGATTTGCTCCTATTTTGTTACTACAAAACTTAATTTTTTTTCTCACATTACTGATTCCATGTTATCTTTAAGATTATTTTTTACAGTTCACCGCTTTTATAGTCCTCCTTACGGTTCGCATTTTTACGTTTCCTAGACCGTGAACGCTACTGGTTGCGTTGACCAGCTAGGAAATGTACAGCGCGCCAAACACTCCGTTGCCTAGACAGCGGGCGCAACAATGAGTGACCGATACTCAAAATGCCTGACAGTAGGTCATAAGGAACAGTAATAAAAAGAAGCTAGGTAATAATTTGTAATGTTTATTGTCAATTCAATGTGTAATATGCATACATTCTGATAGTAGGTAACATTGTGTAATAGGTACCTAATAAACACCTTTTTAATAAATATTAATAAATGAAGAAATATGTATACAGGTATCACATTTTAATGTTTACTTCCATGACCGATAGCATTTGTTTAATTGAGGTCAATATTTTTACTTAATGATGAGTTTTTAATGTCTTTTTCTTGTTTCTCAAAACTTTCAACTTTGAAGGCCTACCTGCCTGTATTGCCCTAGCGCCAGCATGTAAACTCCTGTTTGCCCGGCGTGCAATAGAAGTAGGTTGGACTTTTATCTTTCTCGTTCTTTTAAAGTTACACATGCCTGTGCAGATATTGGCAAACGACTTGATATTTTCGATAGTTTCGATTTTCTTGTTGAGGTTACATATGTGTTCTAACATAAATATTGATTGATTAGCTTCAGCAAAGTTATAGAAATTGTTTAGGTTTAATTTAAATTTTGACAGTTGCACCTGGTACTCTGCTGATAATTCATTATCATTCAAGGGATTTTCCAACATTTCACTTGATGTAGACTCAACTGTGTTATTTGCTTGCATTGATTTGGTGAACTCATTATGGTTTTTTTCGTTAGCATTTTTTACTAAATCAATATTTTCCTCCATTCCTATAAAAAAAAGAATTGTCGACTCCAGTACCTAAAGCCAATGTTGCTAACTCAACTCATTCTTCCAAATTCAAATCAGTCTACTCTGTGCAAGTAACTTTAGAAAAGTTTTTAATTCAATTTTTTGCAGTAATATCTATCTCTTTTGATGTTGGTTCTCAGAATAACTTTGTTTTGGTCGATGTTAATTATTATTCTGATATTACAATCAAACGTTTTTATAGCTTCAATTACAGTCTCTTTTTCGCCTTGATTCATATTCACAAGCCTACTTTCACAACACAAACAAAATATGCGAAATAACACTTCTAACTTGCACGTGGACGACTCACTGGCACCATAGCAAATGAATAAATATGGCATGGCAATGCATCAGCGTGCAAAAAAACGCGCGAAATAATAAGGCACGTGGGCGTTTCGTCCACTGTCTAGGAAATGGAGTGTTTGGCGCGCAGTACATTTCCTAGCTGGTCAACGCAACCAGTAGCGTTTACGGTCTAGGAAACGTAAAAATGCTTACGGTTCTGTGGCTATAGAAGGAATGCGAACAAAAAAAAGGCTCATATACCGGGTCTGCTAAGCTTGTCAATAAATTTTAAATAAAAATAACCTGATTTGATAATGATTAGACCGCGTATGAATATTTTCCCACCCAGGCATTTCCCGGCGGCCGCTTCTAGTTGATGAAATAATTTTTGTGGACACGTGAATAAAATAATGCCGTTTTTTTTTACCTATTGCCACTGAGAGTGGACAGTGCTATGTGTTTAATTATTAAAATAAGAGGAAGTAAATTTAGTTTATTAACTTATAAAATATTTAGTTGTCGTTATTCTCACCTCTACAGGGAGAAAAACATGACATGCCACTACTTTATCTTGCAATAAAAATCATTTATTTTAATCCTTACACATTTCTGAGCAAATCTGATCTTTTGACTTTATCTTATCAGATGTAGGGTAATTCCGGGAGAGATGACCCAACGGTTGAGATGGCCCAGTTCAATATTTACCGAAATTTTAGATCCACGTTAGTGTAACTTTAGCCACCTGTTTTCAACGTGAAGTGTATATCGTACACCATTTTTGGTTGATTTTTTTGCAATTTTGGGTAAGTTATGTTGAAACTATTATTTTATAGGCAAGGAAAATATTTAAGGTCTATAATAAAATTACTTTTTTGTTTCACCATTGTATTTTTTGCTCGTAATTGTTGCTAATCTTTATTATATAGTTCTTTGAGGTTATGTTAATAACTCGAAAGTTTTAAAATTACATAGAACAGTGGATATATTGAGTGGGCCATCTCTCCCCGACTTTTGGGAGAGACGGCCCAACGTCTATTCGGGTTAGTTGGCTCACGGGCCATCTATCCCGGACTGTAATAGCTAAACTAAAATTCTTGTGATTACTGTATATTTTTAATTTTAGAGTCATGCCAATAAAATATAATAGAAAAGGTACGGTGCAAAGAGGAAAGTGGACTGAGGAAGATTTGGTTAAAGCTGCAGAAGTAGTCAGAAATGGTGTAATGGGCGTTAGAGAAGCGTGTCGCACTTTTAACAACATCCCTCCTCCAACCTTTCGAAGACGATATAAAAATAATGATTTTAAGAAGAGAACTCTCGGGCCACCCTCTGTTTTTGGCAGTAGCTGCTGTTTTGACGCCTTCGGACCATACTGAAAAAAGAAAATCTGCGATTGAACGCAAAAAAGAACAAGAACAGAAAAGAATATTAAAGCGAAAGACCTTAATAATAAAAAAGAATAAAGGAAAAATACAAAAAATGAATAAAATAGAATCATCTACGGATGAAGATGTGTCAGATGAGTTAGAGACTCACTCTGACGATAGCCCAGATGAAGAAGACGCGACCGAATGCCTTGGGTGTGGTGAAATATATAATGCTACCACGAAAAACGATGATTGGATTCAATGCATACACTGCCAGAGGTGGTTCCACGAAAGCTGTTCAAAGTATTTAAACCATTGCGACCTGTGTGGCAAAACATTATAAAAAAAAGGTGCTAAATGATAAAATTTACCATGGGTCATCTCACCCTACATGCCTGGGCCAACTAACCCACAGTATGTGGGAGAGTTGGCCCAGATAGCTATTTTGAAAAAAAATGTTTTTTAAGCTAGTTGTTTGAGTTTTTTCTTATATAATATTTATAACCTAATACTATACTATTTCTTATGTTAAATAAATATTTTGCGTTCATTTATCCTTCTGGATTTCAATTTTATTCCATTTTTAAAAAAGGTGAGCCAACTCTCCCGGACTTACCCTATATGAAGTTTCTATCTTCCCCCGTCGAAGAATCACACCCTGATATATTAGCATATCATTAAGAAATACCCTGCATTTATTACGCTTCCATTGGGTTGTCCGAATTTTCGAAAAAACGCAACATTTTTAATTGCACCCGGAATAAAACGAAATTTTCTTTTTAATCAACAATACCGAAAAACTATGATATTTTCAAGAAACCAAGCTATAACTCAAAACATCTTTATGGTTTTGTAGTAGTTCTTTTCTTCCTTACAAAAATCCAATTAGTAAATTCTATTTTTCTTTAAACCCAATTTACATGATTTAAAAGTTCAAAAGCAAGCAAAGAAAATTGGTTATCGGCTCTATATAGCTGGTTCAATATTGTAAAAAAACTCGGAATCTTTTTGGAATTGTTTACTTGAAAAAGCCCGTGGATAAAGTACACAATGGTTAATATTTGCTTGAAAAATAGAAACACCTATTGAAGTGGCTTTTGAAAAAAAAATAGGTAAAGTCTGTATGTTTTTGTTGAGTTTGTATATTACAGTAAAATCTCTCAATGGCGACCGCCCTCGGGGAATCAAATGTTGGTTACCAAGGCTGGTCGGTTAATGGAGAAAAATTAAACTTCTGAAACTTTATCTTCTGGGGTTCAGCCCTGCTTGGATAGAAACTAATTTGTGGCATAATTTTAATTTCGAAAAATCAAGTGTGCTTTGGAAATTTTCAAAAAACTTTTTTTTCCCACCAGTAAAGTGCTTGATTTCTAGGAAATACGAAAAAATTTTATTAAGAAAAGATGTTCGAAAATAATAAATGAGTAAGAATACAAAATTTTAAAATCCTATGCCTACTTTGATGTTTTGCATTATTTTTATTGCACGCACCTCCCTTATTGAAGATATTAAAAAATTTCGTTAAGAAAAGTTGTTCAAAATAATAAATTAAACACGATCGGTTTATTTTATTCCCTTTATTAGACATTTAGATAAATAAAGAAATGCGAACCAAAAAATAACAAGCAATTCACTTCCTTCAAAATATGAATAAATTTGTTTCAATGCTTTTCAGAAAAAAATAGTATGCCATGGAAGGAAAAAGAATAAAATAATATTTTGACAGTTTGTTGTCAAAAATAGTTTGGTATTTTTAATATTGCTCTAAAACTGATGCTTACTATACCAAAACGGATCTACCTAATTCAATAAATGAAAAAATATACAGGGTGTTACATTTAAAAATATAAAACTCGTTTGAACTCCAGACAAACTAAAAAGCTGGCAACAACGGCAATATCGTCATTCGGTGTGTCACACACACACCTGTTCCAAATTTGGTTTAAATCGGCCAATAAATTGTGATGTTATTAAGCCGTTTCCAGACATTATAAACACCCTGTATTAGAAATCAAACAGGCCGGTTTTAGGAATATATGGTTATACAAAAACATACTCGCAATCCCCTTTCGGCGCATTCACGAGTATTACAATCTGATTAATACATAAAATGCCAAAAATTTGATTTTTTTTCCGCAGTTCGCACTCTACTTATATTTCAGTGGCGGCCCATAACACAAAGAAGATAAAAGTATATACAACTTAACAACAACCCCCCCCCCTCCCAAAGCAAGCTCAAACGCTCCGCAAAACTAAGTCAATACCTTTTGATATAGGATAACATCTAATTTTTGTTACCTCTACATGAACTATACAAAAATTCTTAAAGGAGCACATTTTTTTATTCCAGGAAATTAAATCTTACTCTCATTCTAGAACTGTACATTTTAAAACAAGTTCCGGTTTAAGCCTTTTAATAGGCTCTAAAATCCATCACAAATTTTTACAAAAGACATTCGCATCACTGCAAGTCTATTAAAATAACGCCAATATTAAAAAGTCTGTGCTGAAATAATACATTTTTTGAGATGTGTCCTTCTTTCTCCGGATAAACAATATAATATATTGTTAACGCCCTTCAGCGTTCTTTCTAACGATCTGTAGCGAGACCGTATTTGAAAATTTTCCATTAAATATAATCCAAAGATCCTCCACAATACCAAAAAACTATTTGTGAAAATACGTTTTTGTGCTTACTTCTTCATTGAAACGCCCAAGTTGCAAACAACCCCTATTGTATAACACGAAAATGTTTTTATTTTATTGCCCATCCATCATTGTCACAAGAAAGGTTAACTGTAACTGAAGATTATGATTAGCGAATTTCTTCCATAAAATATTAAGAAATAATAGGCTCGATTTGGCATGAAATTTTCGTTTTGTATTATATTATTTGTGGTCGAAGTACAGACAGTTTAAAAACCGTTGGAATAAATTATTTAATAAATTTAATAGTGGATTAGTGTGGGTGGTTCCTTATACAGGGTGGTTCAACGAAAACTTAACACCTCGATTTCCTGCTTTAAAATGAAAATGTGGAAAATCGCTCGGACCCGTCGATTTCTGATTCGAGGGGGAATAACTTTTCCGCTTTTTTCGTCTCCGTAACTTCAACCCCCTAACGGGGGTGAGCACAACACCCTGATTTTAAATAGGGATGAGGGGTGTTGCGATACCTCATTTAGAAGATCTTATCGAGTACTATCTGACCCTAAAATTTCGCTTCAAAATTTTCATCTTTAACGAAATGACAGCTAAAATAGTGGAAGACTACTTACTTTTGTGATTAGTTTATTAAATGTTGAAAATGGCCACCATTCACTTGCATGCAGTAAAGAACGCTGGTGTATGAGTAGAGAATGTGGAACTTACCTCGAGGATATTACTCTTATCAGACGCATTTGAATTATTTATTTATTTGTTAATTTTTTGGTCCAAAAAAGTAGACGGACCATGTTTTTGATTTACCTTAGTCTATCGTGAATTTTTAAGAACGTTCAAACTGTGTCAAAGCGATTGTAACTTTGTAGTAGAATTAAAATGGTGTATTCCGTAGAAGAAAGGGTGGAAATGATAAAATTATTTTTAAGAAATAACGACTCCGCGCGAGTAACAGCGACGACATCCTGAAAATAATGTATCCGCTGCTTACGTTGTGCAACTGGTTGCCAAATTTGACGCTACTGGTTCAGTCGGAAACAAAAAGAAGGTGTATGAAAGAGAAGAAGCGAGGGAAGTGACTGTCTTAGGTCAAGTAGCAATGGATCCGACTCTTAGTACTAGGAAATTGTCCGATGTATCTGGTGTTTCACGCACAACAATCATGAAAATCCTTAAACAACATAAGTTGCATCCTTTTAAGATACGACTGGTTCAGGAACTGAATAAGGATGATTCCGATCGTCGACCCCAGTTCTGTGAAGTGGTCAGTGGAATTATTAACAATAATCCTAACTACATGTTCAATATCTGTCTCGGATGAGTGTTAATTTTACCTTAATGGCATTGTAAACAGGCATAACTGTCGGTATGGATCAGATGAAAATCCAAGATTATTTCGTGAAGCGCATAATCAGCATCCGCAGAAGTTAAATGTTTGGGCGGGTATTTATATAAATCACATAATCGGCCCTTTTTTTATACCCGGTAATCTCACTGGCCAAATTTATTTAGAACTATTAGAGAAAGCTATTTATTCAGCCCTCGTTCAAGTATTGGAGAATGAAGAAGACCATGTAACGATCATTTTTCAACAAGATGGCGCACCACCTCAATCAGATCACCTGATCTGGCTCCACTGGACTTTTTTCTATGGGGTCACCTGAAATCTAAGATTTACGCTATCCAGCCTGAGTCACTGGATGATTTGCGAATTCGGATCATTAATGAATGCCGTCAAATTACACCAGAAATATTGAGTAATGTACGTGAACGTTTTGAGCAAAATTTATTTTACTGCATGGAAGTGAATGGTGGCCATTTTCAGCATTTAATAAACTAATCACAAAAGTAAGTAGTCTTCCACTATTTTAGCTGTCATTTCGTTAAAGATGAAACTTTTGAAGCGCAATTTTAGGGTCAGATAGTACTCGATAAGATCTTCAAAATGAGGTATCGCAACACCCCTCATCCCTATTCAAAATAAGGGGGTTGTGCTCACCCCCGTTAGAGGGTTGAGGTTACGGAGACGAAAAAAGCGGAAAAGTTATTCCCCCTCGAATCAGAAATCGACGGGTCCGAGCGATTTTCCACAATTTCATTTTAAAGCAGGAAAATCGAGGTGTTAAATTTTCGTTGGACCGCCCTGTAGAATTAACACTGATTTAAGGTCCAATATCCCACAATCTTTATTCTTTATTAAAAGTAGACGACTAGTTTCCAGGTTTAAAACATCTTTTATCTCAATATCAAGCCCGGGCTACAAAGTTTTTGGTTGGAAAAGGGGGTTCTCTATGATGTTTAAAATATATGTATTACTTACATATATGAGAACGGAAGGGTGTCTCTATCGGACAAAATTCTAGTCAAAACATTTATGTGAAAGGGGGACGTACAAAAGAGCAATACAAGGTTATTATATAATATTTGAAAACGTTTAACAACGGGCAAATACAACGTCTTATTGCCATTGATTGACATTCAAATAGGTATTCGATTTGATTTTTTTTCTTCATAGGTTTTTTATACATTATACACACAAATATTGATTTCATGGTACAAGCCGAGAAGAGCAAACAACGAGAAGCGACAAAATCCCGAGTTTAGCATTGATTAAATGGGGACCAAATTATATGTCCTTCACCTTGAAATTTCGACAGTTGGCTGGGTTATGACACTAAAAGAAGCACTAAAGCGATGAAGTAAATGCTTTACACTAAAATAAGAAATGTGGGTACCTAGTAAGAAGTACTTTTTTTATTAATATCTTCTGTGTTTTATGTAATTAGCTTTCCAGCAAATTTCGTAAAATCATAAAAAAATTAAATAAAATAAACACATTTTTGAAATGTTTTATTGATTGTGCGTTACTCGGTAATAGTACATTTTAGAAAGGAAATGAAATGGTTTATTACATACCAAGAGTGGCGAGAAGCCTATTACACACCATTTCGAAAATTACGGTACAAGCGTTAGCGAAAATTGCCCTTGTTTACAGACATTATAATATTACGTAACTGCCCTTACGCACAGCTTGGCTTCTAGTTGGAGTCAAGCAAATATTTGACGCGTGACACTTCCATCTTGTCATATTTGTCCAATACTAGGTTATTTCGATTTCACCAACTTTATTACAGCTGATACTTAGTCAGGGCCGGACTGACGAATATTGTTATTTATAAACCTTTGCAGAAAATGATTGCTGGGAAATTGGTCTAAGAATATGAATTATAATATAAATAAATTTGTTTTGATAAATTCTGTGCATTGTAATGCTGGGATTCAGGATTGACCATTAATATCACAGGTCTTAACAAAAGCAATCTTAATAGTGTATAATGATTAAACTAATAAATAAAATGCGGATCTGCAGCCCATATGATTTGACCAAATCGACGAGAAGGTAACTCGGTTTATGTATATCTCTTTTTAGTCATATAAAAGGATAAAGATACAAATACTTCGAGTGGGTGGTAATTATTATAATATAAATTAGCCATTAGTAACTTTTATATTATGAGTACCCTGCCGTATTTGACACCCATGACAATATGGAAGTGTCACGCGTCAAATATTTGCTTGACCCCAACTATAACAATATAGTGTGTGTAATTACAGTTTTACGGATAAAGTAGACAGTGCGTAAGTAGGTTCTAACTAATATACAAGTAGAAAAACAGTATTTTCTTATGTATCCCTTTATTTCTTTTTAAATATCAAACAGCAGTTTTGTTACCTTTCCTTACATTTTTACTTACTTACTGTTCAGGTTCCTCTGAAAATGCAAACACGCTTATCCCTTGACCTTCTTTTGAGTGACACCCTCGAAACGCACAGGTATTACCAGGCATAGTTTTACAATAGGACAGCACTCACAAAAACAAACAGTTAAACAATATACTTCTTTTAACAAAAATGACAACTAAACTCGATAACGATAAATCATCGACTACCGGACTAGCGGCTGAAACGCGGCCGGCTTAAACTTATGAGAGTTGGCCGGGTTACCTCCCACTCCAATGATTTCGCCAAATGTCATATTGTCGCTTCTCGTTGTTTGTTTTCTCGGGTACAAGTATAAACATCTATAAAATGTGAAGCTAAAATCATTGTATCACGGGTGTAATAATCACGCATTGGGTGAAAGTTAATGTTTTTATGGTAAAAAGGGTGTGTTAGGCGTATTAATAGTGTTAACTAAATGAGGACTGAGAATACAGGTGAATAATGTAAATTTAGTTGTGAGGGGAGGGTATTGTTTTTATAAGATTTTAAAATTTCGAGATGGTCGAGGTTATTCAATAATAGACCTTTGTTAGAAAAATACAGAATATTTAAATTTCTGTCAGGATTAAATAAATCATTTGGGTCTGTGATAATGACGTCAAAAAATATGTTAAACCTCCAAACTAGTTTTCTCGTTTTAATAAAAAACTAAGATTTTGGAATATAGGATCTTAAACTAGTGCTAATTTTCTAAGAGATTTAACTTTAAAAACTATTTTTTTTATGTCTCCCTTCCTTTTAAATTTTTTTAACTTTAGATGTACAATTATTATCAACGATTTTGTTCCTCTTGTCAACTCCATACGAGGAAGGTATATTCAATGTTATGAAATAAATGAATGACTGTAAAATTATCGTACCTTACTTAAAAGATTCGACGAGAAATCTCAGATACAATAAGACTTTACTTCTGTCTAGACGTTTTATTTCCAGCATATTTTGTTCATATATCGATAAAATTTATTTTTCCAATTCTATCCGTTCGCAAAACAGAAAGGAGGTCGGGGAGAGTCAATAAAGAAGAAAGGCACTGCCCTGTTGTTCTGAGAAGTTGGATATACCTATACTGATTATACTCCAAAAATACTTAAAATAGGTAAAGGGGTAATTTTTCTATTTGTCCTTTTCCATTTTTAAAAATTACTCAGAACTTAAGATAATGCAGATATTATGCTGGTATCCATCGATTTTATTTCAACCATTTAAGGAGCACCCTTAGGCTACAAGGTAAAAGAGAAACGATTTTTTTTAAAACGTAGCTTAACCGACTAGTATTATTATGTAAAAATAAAATGTTGATTATGATTCTAGGATCATGTTTGTGTTTTAACGGACTCATACATCTATTACTTCTACTTTTCCTAATCTTAGGAATATTTCATTTAGAATAAAGCTTGAAGAAGTAGTGTTTACAGTGGAGTTAATAAGATGAAGTAAAGTAGACACTCCACACATTTTATTTTTATTTCATTGAGGAAAATAAAAATTGATAACATTAGGTATATCCCTACATGTTTGGACTATGTAAACAATCGTCCTTAGGGGTTAGTAACAAAAGAAATATAAAACAAACTTCTATAGTTTGAGTTTACAAAGACTGAGTAGTGACTTACAATAGATTGAATTGAACAGTGATGTGTGGTTGAGATTGACAGACATTTTCGTATTATTATTATTATTATTGTGTCTTTATTGTAATTTAAGAAAAAAAATTACAAAAGGCGAAGTTGAAGCAAAGCTTCCTCACTTAACCTACTATTCTAAACTATGACGTAAGTAGTAATCACTAAGAGAGCAATAAATTAATTGAATTTACAAGACATAAACTAACAATAAATGTACAACTAATGCACAATAACACGTAATTTACCTAATTGAAATAATGTAAATAAATATAAGTTACCTATAGCTGGCGAGGTGGAGGGCACTGAGGAGCAGTAACATATATGTGGACTTTTTATTGTGTACCGGAACATATTTGTCTGATAAGAGGAAGAATTGCATTTTTAAAGAGAATAGTTGGAGCAGATTTTAAACGAACGGGAACTTTGTTGTAGATTAAGGAGACTTGATAACTGAATGATCTTTCGAACAGAGTAGTTTTATGCAACGGAGGAGTGATAGCAGATTTATGCCGAAGATCCAAGGCATAAGAGTCATATCTAACTTTTATTTTTTGATATAAATAGTCCGCGCATTTTTTAACGATTATTTTATTAAACATTATTAGGCTATGAAACATTATTCTCTCTCTCTCCCTCTCTCATGTTAAGCCATCCTATTTCTCTCATTGTAGCACTCACCCCTCTACCATACCTTCTTAATCCACCTATCATACGTATTCAGCAGTTCTGAATCATTTGAATACGTCGGGCATTTCTCTGCAAGAGACACGGGCCGTACAATGCATCACAAAAAGTGAATTGAGATAAGACTAGGCTATCACATAACGATTTTCTAAGATCAGAATTTAGAAGGTGCCCTTGGTAGTATATACGTTTTAAATTTGCAAATGCCTTTTTTATACAGTTATTGACATGCTCGGTAAACCTGAGGTTTACGTCAAGTAGCAATCCAAGGTTTCTTGCAATGGTTGAACAGGATAAGGTTTGGTCACCAAGAACAACGCGAAACATGTTTCGACAGTGCTCCCTGCTCTGAGCAGGACCAAGCAGAAGTAACTCTAACTTTTTAGGATTTAGCTCGAGACAATGTTGCGTAGAGATGTCAGCTGTCAATAACCCCAAGAGTGTTTTAGGGCGAAAGGATAAGTATATATATCCCAAATTACCGATAAGTTGAGAGGTGTATAAAGTGAAAAATAAGGGGCCCAGTATCGATCTCTGAGGAACACCACATGAGACCTCCACACGACCCGAAAGTTCCGAGTTGAGTTTTACAGACTGTGTCCTTCTTGTAAGATCCTTTGAATTAGTTGCATCCACTATCATCAAGGCCAAAAACCTCAGGATAGCCAATGGGAGCTGATGGTTTGGTCTGTCAAAGGCCTTAGAGTAGTCAAGCAAAGCCAAAGCAGTAAGTTCACCGCAATGTGCCGCCTCCAGAACATCATCAGTGACCTTAAGAATCCGGTAATAACATGTATGCTTAAATATACTCACGAATCTGACCATCCAACACTATCTCCAAGACCTTAAGTCATTGGGGACTGAAACATTATGTAACGCTAATAGAAAAGAACTTTTCCAGATTTCAGAGAAATAGGACGTTTCTATGCAGGAATTGACAATATGTAAAATAAACGGGAAAATGAGCGAACAGCCACGACATAGCATAGATAATCCGATTCCATCAGTACCCACAGCCTGAGACCTAATAGAAAACAAGAGTTACAAGTTTGAATTGAAAAGCGCCAGTATCTTGCTTTTTATTATATGTGTAAAAATTTAAAAGTCAGGATCAGGAATTAAAGATTGCGTATTATTAGTGAAGAAGTGGTTAATATCATCCACATTACCAATGTGTTTAGGAATGGATTTCGCATCTCTTGAGTAAATACCAAGTTCCCTAAGTAACTTCCAGTTATTTCTTTGTGTATTATTATTGAGATTACACTCAAGATATGTTCTTTTCAGTCACAATCCCGTCGGTAATCTGATTGCGTAGCTGCCGATATCGTTCCCAGTTTTCTGGTGTTTTTCTTTGCTTAAACTTGGATAAAGCCCTATCACGAAGTTTTATTAGAAACCTGATACTAGCAGTGATCCATGGAGCCTTTCTCCTTGTTATGCGATATAAAATGAATGCAGAATATATGTATTGAACGTTTTGAGTTTATCATTGACATCCCGTAAATGTAGCAGGTTGTGAAAAGGTACATTCTGCAGATCTTCATAAAATGCCTCATGATTAAGATGTTTGAAATCCCTATAAGTAATGAGAGTTGGTTTAGGTTTGAAGACCTTTATACGTAACAGGCACTAAATAAGATAATGCTCTAATACATCAAAAGTAGGGTCAACATTACTACTCAGTTAAAGATCAGTGTTGGAGCAAAGGATGAAGTCTATGAGGGTTGCACTATTAAAATCCCGCCCAGAAGGCTCATTTATGACCTGACTTACATTGTATGTATGAAGTTGGGAGACAAGCCGTTGAGTATATATAAAATCGAGGTTAAGTATGTTAATGTTAAAGTCCCCAAGGCAAACAAGATTGGCACACAGTAGTAGGTTATGTTTCTTGACAAATTTAATATAAAATGTAAAATGTAGAATGTAAATTATTGTCACTGGCAGTTATTTACATTCATACATATATATTACATATTATCATACATACAAATTTATGTTTCTGGTTTTCACATTTTATTTTATTTATATAACGTTTCAATTATTAATGTCTGTCCATAGTGTGTCCTACTTATCAATGTGAAGACAAATCTCCGTAACTACGCCCTGATGATGATCTGATAGACCAAAACGTGTAAGTTTTCTAAATAAACATTTGTCTAAAAACAGAAGGAAGTTGAGGCTTTACTTTTTACCCCCCCCCCCCCCCCCTTCACACACTTAGTTACGATAGGTTATGGTCCGTCTATCTATCTTACAAACTCATTATAAATGCTAATCCCTAATGCCAATAAGACCCAGCGGATGATCGAATAAAAGCAGGAACGCACTCGTTGCTGATAGAATAAAAGCGTGGATTTTTTATCTACCTGTAGCGACCTGTAGGCAACAAAAGTGTCGTACTGATTTTTTATGTTAGAAAGAAAACGCAATAACATATTTTAAACGTAATTTAATAATAAGTAATAATAATAAAATAATAAAATAATAGTATTTAAGATACAATACAATTAAAATTATAACATATAGGACGGTTATTAAGTAAAGCAAAATATACATATACCTACAAAAAACTACCGTGTCAGAAAAATAATTATTATATTTTAACCCAAGTCAGTTTCACTGTCACTGTCATCATCCAAGTTCAACATAATTGTTTCTCTGGGTAACAGATCTATATTTACGTATGATTTTTCTACTTTCTGGATATACGCTACACAATTTTCCCAGCTTTTGTTTGGAATATTTTGCATCTATCACTTTACTGAAGCTGTCACAGAAGAATTTAAGTTTGGCGAAACAGTATTCTTTCTTAGCGATGCTTGCAGCTGGTGCCATATAATATATAATTGAACATATTATGTTCAATTGGGTTGAACATGCAATGGTAAGGAGGAAGTCTTAACACGGTATGACCCATTTCTGCCGCCAAAATGCCACAATAATATTGCTTTTTTATTGATAATGATTTCAAAATTTCGAGCAATTGCTTTTTTGTGTAATTTTTCTCCAAATACGTATTATTTTCCATCATGGATGGTAACTTTTGTGTCATTGGAACACGGAACTTTATTTAACCTACGACTGTGGTAGCTCGCATTATCCATCACTATCACACTATTTGATGGTATATTTGGTAACAATTTGTTTTTAAACCAGTCTTTAAATAGTTCTGCCGTAGTATCATCGTGATAATCAACAAGGGAGTCCTTTATATTTTTGGCTGATGAGGCCAAAGTGTTTGTATAAATCCGTTTTTTGTCCCAGCACGAATTATTGTTATACACTTACCTTTATTCGATGAAGCTTTGATTCTGCATTGACCCGGTAAATCTACCCAACCTTTATCTGGAACTTCGTGTGTGGTACCACGTCTCGTCCAAATAAATAATATGCCTTCCATCCTTTCTATATTTATGAATTGCAATTATGTATTCCATCCTCCATCTTTTTAACCGGGCCGATTCCATAATTACTTGTCGTTGTTAATTTTAATTCATTTTAAAACTTTTTCTTAAAATACATTTTCTTAGAGTCTCACGACAACACTCTATTCCTATATTATCTTTTTTTAATGCTTGCAATAGGGTTTTTAAAGTGGGGATCATTTGTTCCCTGTACATTTCTACTAATTATATGTACTTTTCTACTAATTATATCGACATCCGTCGCGTCCAGTTTCTTAAAAGTAAAAGAGTCTTGCCCATTTCTTCTCTCCACTATAGGTTCATTTACAACAAACCACACTGTGCTCACTAGCCTGCGTGTGATAGCTACCGCTTCCTTTACTGCACCAAATTTTGAAAAACCACGTTCAAGAAGGGTGGTGTAAACGTCGAAGATTACTTTTTTTGTGTCAGCTGATAAAATATCACGCTTTAACTGGTTTTTATCACGATCCGTAGATCCACTTAACGTACTGGTCTCTTCCCACGGACGAAACATTTAGATCACGTTTAATTGGCAACAAATAACTTCTTGTCTAAACCAATACAAACATCTAACTGGATTTTAAACCCAAAATAACTAAAATAAACCTATTTTATTTTACCCTAATTATTTTAAGAGTATCACTTAGAAAATATAATACCTAATATAATAGTTTTTAAATAGATCCGCACCTGGAGTTCCCAGATGAGGTGACCGAATTTTACACCTTACTCAATAGGTTAGTATGAGGGTAAGGGATTAGCATTTATAATGAGTTTGTAAGATAGATAGACGGACTATACAACAATGATTAAAAACTTCAGGCGTACTACAGAAAATAGCCATTATTCAAACGCATAACCCAACCAATAGTTTTTCTGAAAAAGAAGCACGATAATGTAGAGGAATAAAAGATGCACTCTAACTCAAAGTCCACATACCTATAAGATTTAGATGAGCGACGGCGGAGCGCTACGATTTTTTAATGTGTATTAAAAACAGTGAAAAGTTAGAAATTACGGTGTTCTTTATTGCCTGAAAGAAAAACCTCATAAAAGAGAATAGAAAATCGTTTTTCTCCTAAACTGCACACACTAAATTGTGTACAAAAATCACGAAAGTATTTTTATTATATTATTCATCCATCACTGTCATAAAAAAGGTTAACTGGAACTTCAGATTATCGTCACAGTTTTTTTTTCGTATAAAATTAGAAAATTAAATGCTTATTGAGTATGAAAATGCCTATATTCATGATTGATTATTCAGATTATTATTGTAGACAGCTTGAACAACGAAAAAAAAATCAGCTAGGAATACAAAGAAAGCTTATATAATTATTGTTTACATGTCAAACACAAAATGATTGAAAACATGTAATATTGTATGAGTACGAGTATATCGTACTTTCTGAAGTTGTGTATATCTAATATCCTAATTAACAATGTATGTAATAATTGGAAAATGGGCCTGTTCTATGCATTCGCTACGCCCGTGATTTTATACAAGTATTGTGTGTATTTTATACAAGTTTTTTGATAATTCAGTTTGTAACGTTTCATTTCCAATTATATTAAAATAATATTTAATATATTTTAAATTAGTCGCTATCTTTTTTTTTTCTTTTATGATACAGCACTGCAGGATTATTTCTTTATGACGCTCTGCGCGCGGTGCGTGTGCGCAGGAAAGGATTCACGTTGGTCTTGAATCTTTGGTGATTATACTCGTTGGGGAACATGGCCTCGGGGAGGTTGTTCCAGAGTGATGACGTTCTCCAGATGAAAGGATTTTTAAACAGGGTCGTTCGAGGGACACTAAGCTGAACCACATACGGCTCGTTGTGTATTTCTACCATGCACCGCTCTGTAGCACCAGCGCACCCAGGATTTTATCTTGGGGAGGGGGGAGGGCGCCAACAGGGCCGGAAGCAAATTTTTTCTTAAAAACTTCAAGGTTATGCATCTTTCTAGAAATTTAGAGCTTTTTTAACGGGTAATTTTGAAAGATCGCAATATCCTAGTTCAATCGAGTTTAATATCTAAAAAAATTGACTTTTTAAAATATCCACCTTAATGATTATCCCTGATAAAACATACCCCTCCTTTTACCCAATGAAATATAATAGTAATGACAACACATCCTCAAAACAAATATATTTATTTTTTGTTCATATTTGAAAATACAAATTAGTACACAAAGCACAACAAAATATTAGAAACAATAAAAACCAAAACTTCTTCATAACACCCTTGCATTTTTTTAAATAAATAAATCTAATTTTCTTTGATCCTTAGAAAGTTTATTTAAAATTTCTTCACAGGAAACAGGAACATTCTTATGGATAAATAAATTTGCCAAACCATTAAGTCTTACTTGCCCGGTGGAATTTCTTAAGTACGATTTTAAGTACATACTTTAAAGCAGAAAATGATCTTTCAGAGGTACTGGTGGTGGTATAGTTGATTGAATTCAATTTCATTTAGGGTTTCGGGGGATGTTCGAGGCTTTCTAGGTCGTTTGTCAGATCATGGTCACTGATCAAGCGGATAGCTTTTCTTTAAATGGAGGCAAAGCCCCAAATATGCGAGCAGTATTCCAGTGATGGTCGAATTTGGGCTTTATGGAGCATCAAAAGTTGTTGGGGTGTATAGAGGTTCTTAGTTTGGAAAAGAATTCCAAGCTTCTGCGAGGCTGCCTTAGCAATAGCCGCAACGTGACTATGCCAAGACATATGAATATCCAAATTGACGTCCAATAAATGAATGACTAATCTCGTGCCCAGTGAGAACATCTCTATTGCTGGAGAAGCCATCAACCAGACAAATTCATACAAATATCTGGGACACGAGATCTGCATAGGAAGAGACAACCAAACTATTGAACTTGACCGCCGTCTAAGACTAGCATGGGTAGCATTCGGCAATCTAAATTATGTTTTCAAATCATCTCTTCCAGTATGCCTTAAAAGAAAGACTTTTAACCAGTGTGTATTGCCAGTGTTGACCTACGGAGCGGAAACATTAACACTGACAAAGAGAACAGTGCATAAAATCTGTGTGGCACAAAGGGCAATGGAACGAGTGATGTTGGGCATTTCCCTCAGAGATAAAATCACAAATCAGGAAATACGCCGACGAACAGGGGTACTAGATGCAATAGAGAGAATAACGACTCTGAAGTGGAACTGGGCAGGTCACGTCGCTAGATTATCGGACAATAGGTGGACAAGGCGAATACTGGAGTGGAGACCAAGACAGGACGCATATCGAAACAGAGGCCGACCACCAACAAGATGGACCGATGATTTAAAGCGCTGCCAAGGTAACTGGATGCAGGTGGCGCAGGATCGGGACACATGGAGAAGGATGAGGGAGACCTATGTCCAGCAGTGGACACGAGAGAATGGTTGATTGATGATGAAATGAATTGATGAAGCCAAGGGAGTCGAGTGTCCCGCCATGACTATATCCGGTTCTTCAACATTAACTTTTTTAAAAGAACTGACGCCTGGGTTTATTTAGCGTTAAATTCTACTTGGTTACTGTCACCGCAAGACAGAATTTCTTTCAGGTCTTTGTTAAGATGTGAGACCTCTTGCTGCCTATAAAGATGTGCATTGGCAGCCAATGTCCGAGCATCCACTGTAAGGGATAAAATAAGTGTGCTGTCATCAGCGAAGCCATATATAGGATTTTGATTTTTCCAAAAGATCGTTAACGTATAGTAAAAAGAGGCTGGGCGACAATAAGGAACCTTGAGGGACTTTGGCGTTGATGCTAAATCTGTCTAAAAGAAAGAAAGAAATCTGTCCATCGCCACACGCAGAGAACGGTCTTTAAGAAAGCCTGACAACCATGGACAAAACTGATCCGGCATTCCGTACGCTCTCACTTTAGTTAGGAGCCCCTTATGCCATACTCGTTGAAGGGCCTTTAGAATGTCTAGTGCTACCGCCCGGGACTTCCCGTGATGTTCTATTACGATGTTTCAAACGTGAGTAACATAAGCGAGAAGGTGTCCTGTTGATCTAGATTTACGGAATCCATACTGGCGGCTGCTAATAATGTTGAAGCCTTCCAGGTAGTTTAATAATTTTTCGTTGATATAACCAAAAGCAATGCGACTGGACGGTAGTTTTTTGGCAAGGTCTTGTTGCCCTTTTGGGTATGGGCTGGACTCGCGCAGTTTTCAGCAAGAGGGAAATAGTCCTGTAAGATAAGTTAAAAAGCCTACAAATGACCGGTGTCAATTAGTCAGCGCATGTCTTAATTACGGTGACTGGAATGTCTTTAGGACCAGAAACTTTCTTGGTGTGAAGACTCCTCAAGATTCGTTTAACGTGGCGGTGCCACAAAACAATCTCGGGCATTCTCGATTCTACGGGGGAGTTTTTCCCTGAGAATTAACCATTGAATGTGAAGAGAATAGTTCAGCCAGATGTTTGCTTTTTCCTGTGCTTTAGTCGCAATGGTGTTATCAAAACGTGTTAGAGGTGGAATGGTTGACTTGTTAAAGTTCTGACTTATGGCCTTAGCTACAGACCAAAATGATCTTGAGCCGTTAGGACATTCAAGAAGCTTGATCCTCTGGTTGTGTGCTTCTTTGCTTTGGTTTATCGTTTGCTTGCATTAGTTTTGAGCGTTAACAAAGATGGTACGATTTTCGGCGGTAGTGTTTTGACGCCATTTTCGGTAGAAATAATTGTTTGATTTAACAGCTCGTCCGCAATTTTTGGTACAGCAAAGTTTGCCGTTCAAATTCAAATTCAAATTCAAATTCAAATTCAAATATATTACAGTTTAAATAATCACTACAATTTTAAAGCACAAACGATGTATGATTTACGTATTTATCTCTATTAAATAAATTTAAATTTGCTGTACTAAGAGAGCAAGTGCTCTGCTCTAAATCCGGAAATACAAGGCTCGCATTCCGGAATTTGTGTTGCAAAGCACTCACTATTATTTAGAAAGATAGCGCAATATTAAATTAAACAGAGCTAGAAAATGTGAAAGGTGGCAACCCAAGCGGAGGAAGGATTAAAAAAAAAAATTTAGTCAATAGTAAATACATAGGTAATTATTATAGTAGACTTTAGAAGAGTGATTTTTTTTTCTTTCTTCCTCCTTTCTTATGAATTTAACAGGTATATATGTTTTAAATAGTTATTTTGGATGTACGTTTTGGTAAGTACTTTGAACTTTTTCTGATAGGGTAAACACTTCTGTATACTCTCTGGAAGCATACTGAAAAATTTTGGTGCAAAGTATGTAATGATTCGTTGTGTGTGAGATTTAACATATAGAGGTGTTCTAATTAAGGTCATTGATCGAACAATATATTTATTTTCACATTTTGGAAGAATGTCTTCAATTTTATGTAAGTAGTTTAAACAACAATGCATAAAGAGAGCTCTTATTGGTAAAACGTCAGCCTCTCTATACAATGTGTTCGTTGGATATCGACGATTTTTTTTGTACATAATTTTCAAGATGGTATTCTGTGAAACCATCAATTCATGTATCGCATTACTATAAGCACCACCCCAGACAATTATGCAGTAGCGCAAAATCGACTCCACCATCGCACTATATATAATCCTCAAGAGCTTATTATTAAGAATTTCCCGTAACTGGTAGAATCTATAATATAATTTTTTAATCTTTATTGACACATAATGACATTGCTCTCCCCACCTCAAATGCCGATCAACCATAACTCCTAGATATTTAATTTTTGTGACACTGGTTATTTTTTTACAATTGCATATGTTTTTATTATTACAGACCTCTGTATGGATTTTTAATTCAGAATTAGGTGGTCTATCTGCTATCGAGGCGGAGAAAGCAATATATTTAGTTTTGTCTATATTTAAACTTAAGAGGCTATGGTTAAGCCAACCAAACAATTCCCCAAGACCGAGTTCCGCTCTCCGGTATACATCAACCCAGTCATTTCCCTCAAAAAGTAAAGCTGTGTCATCTGCATAGGAGATAACTGACACATCCGGTATTATATTGCCAATTTCATTAATGTACACCAGGAACAAAACCGGTCCCAGGACAGTCCCCTGAAGTACCCCCATTGTCAAACTCTCCACTTCACTAAATTCATTCTCGATTCTTACTTTTTGGCGGCGGCACGATAAATAATTTATAAAAAGTTTAAGTGGATCACCTATGACACCAAGTGATTCTATTCTATTAATTAAATGTTTGTGCGATACAGTGTCAAATGCCTTTGCAAAGTCTATAAATAATGTTAAAGATTTTTTATTTGTGTTGGGGTTATTGTTAATTTGATTAATTAGTTGAAAAACCGCATCTTCAGTATTTTTGCACTCCTAAAACCGAATTGTTTTTCATAAAATATATTATTCCTTTCAAGGAAGTCGATAAGTCTAGTTTTTAGACACTTTTCAAATAGCCTGCCAAAATTATTTATTAAAGAAAAGCCGTTAGAAGGGCACTTTTCTTACGAGGATGACGGCTTCTATTATTTGGTCACTTCTCTGAGCTAAGCTAACTTGAAGAAATATCTTGACTGAATTACAAATAAAACGGTTATTTTGTGAGTTGTCATAATATGAATTTGACACAATTTTAAACTAGATTTGGTTAGATATATCGTCCCTTTATAATTGTGATGTAAACCAAGCCCTACGTTTTTCAGTCCAATCCCTCTTGGATGAAAATAATGTTTGCTCGCATGGTATGTTAAACGAAACTAAAACTTTTACTTCTTAAGGGGTTGGTTCAGGATATATAAGATATATTTTTTTTATGGAAGTAGTCCATCTCACAGTGGAGTAATATTTTATTTATGGAATAAAACACAAAGTCTGCTCCACTAATTTAATGAAAAAAGTTCATATTAAAATCCCATACATGTTTCGAAGGCATAAACCTTCATCTTCAGTGGGTTATTATTAGGATGTTATTAATTTATGAAGAGACCAATGACATTGTTAAATTTTTAAACTAATGTTGCAGAAAATTTTTTTTAAGAAAACATATGTAACGTTAATTAAATAACTAATACATTTTGACTATAAAAGTAAAAAATTTGTAAATAAAATGAATTCAAATTAAATTTTATTCTATTTTAAACTTATTAAAAAACCCAAATTTGACTGGGAAATTGAAATAGGGTACGACCATCATGGTGGAGTCGTACCAACATTTTCAGTAAAATAGCAGACTTTGTGTTTTATACCATAAATAAAATATATTTTTGTGCGTTTTGAAAATTTTCAAAGTCAGTTTATAAGAAGCTTATCTTCAAAATCTATCCTTCCTTTTGCGTACAAAAGAACGTACAAATAGGAATAGAAATACCTCAAATTTAAGCATACCAAGTGCTCGTCTTATTGATTGTGTCAAAAACTTCCAAGTGCTCGTCTTATTGATTGTGTCAAAAACTTGCCTTATAAATCATACTCATAATGTTTCTTCTAAAGCACACCTCTCTAAATAATAAAAGGGCTAATGGGTGTTTTTCTTTATCTAAAGTATATTTGACATGTAATTAATTATATGCTTGATCGCTTTACATTTATAGTATATAGGTACAATTTATTAAAAGCGGCATTTATTTCGGTATTTATCTAAAAATGTATATTTTATTACATTTACACTGAATGCTCTCTAATAGTGCCACTAACCCATTTGCTTTTATTTTTAAACAAATAACTAAGGAATTTTCTTTATTTCGAAAAAGCGAGTACTTTGATCGTATTTAATTTTATCCTTTGGTTTACATTAATAAAAGAGAAAATGTATCGTATATATGCTTTAGGGCTCTACTTCCAACATATGGTTTAAACACTATTTACATGTAAGTGCATATTATCTATTGTTTATCCTTTAGATTGGTAGTATTATTACTTCATCAGTTATTAATCCCCCACACTATGCTTAAATGCATTGCTTAACAGACGCAGTTTTTAATAAAGTATTGATTTAATGCGTTACTAGAACGTACACTTTATTTGTTAATATTAAATTTATTTTCCGTTGAATAAAAGTATGAGCTAACCTTGACCTAATAATATCTTGTTCACAATAACCAGGAGATAACTTCTAAAAATCCATCTATTATCCATTATGATATTGATAATTTGGGCCTAAAGGGCTCTCTACCAAACCGGACCATATGAGTACTAATCCAAACATACTGCGAGCCTGCTGGAAGCTATTTAAATTCATCAGCGTAATTGTTGGCGGTAAGGAACTGACAAAGAAACTTGTGTGACTAGAACATCGACGACATAGTGGAGATTTAGCCTCTTTTGGTATTGCCAATTTGAGTTTTCATATAACGGTATATACAGGGTGTCCCACTAAGGTCGGCAAGGTACGATATTACACTGATAGAAGAGTTTATTAATCAGTAAAGCATAAGAGTAATAATAAATACATGGCTGATTTAAATATGGCGGAATCAACGTTGATTTATATTTAATACATTCTGGATTACAGCCATTTGATTAATTATAAAAATTGCTTGATTTATAATAAATACATGCGAGTTTCTCTAAAACAAATATTTACCAATAAGTAGTAATATTTTATTTATAAAAAATATTGTAGACTTATGATAACTACCTAAAGGGGTGGTTACAATTCTATATTTTAAAAGTTGCTTACTGGTTATTTTATAAATGAATTCACATTAGTAAATTATTATTTAGGCATAAATTTCAGGTATTTCTAGAAACTTAGGTACATTTGATATTACTCAATTTTGAGTTGAATTTAATCTATGTTTGTTTATATATATAATATATGGTTTATTGGTAAATAATTATGGGATTGGAATAAACCTATATGGTTATTTATTCAAAATGTGGGATGTATTTGCAGAAACTATGGTTATCCCCGATGTTTCGCCTGAGCAAATTGCACAAAAGATTTTCAGGAACACATCTAAAAAAGAAATTTGAATAATCTCAGATAGGCAATAGGTACCAAGCATTTATATTTTACCTAGGTATGTTCCTATAATATGAATCGGTGCAATTATTTTTTCTATACTCGTGATACCTATATTATAGAATAGATACTACAACCATGTCTAATAGCACCAACAGAGAGTCTTGATCAATATCACAGGTAGAAAATTAATATTACTTCGTGTATGTCATGTAAAAAAACAAATAAAATAAAAATACTTGATACTGACTATCAGTGCTCAACAACGTTCTTACATAGAGGAGTAAAAATTCCTGAAAATCTTTTGTAAAATCCCGGGGGAAACATCAAAGAGAACCATGATTTCTGCAGACATCCTATATTAGTATATAGAGGCACAAGCATCTATATGATTGTTATCTGTCCAGACTTAACCAGTATTTGTATCGGAAAATAAAAATTTTTCATAATACGTCACTACCGCAACGCTGAAAAAATTTAAGTGGTACGTACATATAGGTATGTATCTATACGTTGGTAGGTATCTAAGTGGCAAATAAAAAATGGTATTCGATGTCTTAAACATTCTTTATTTTTTTGTAAAAAATAAAATTTTAACTCTTAACGAACAGAACATTGGAAACTTGAAAACTTAAACTCAAAACTTAAAAAGTAATATGAAAATTAAAAAACTGAATATATTATTTTCTATACCTAATAAGCGTTGACCTGTTTGCTGTCTAAACAGCTTTTTTTTGTAACTAATCTAAATACAAAAATTGTTTTTGTCTAATTAAAAATAAAACAAATAAACATTTGGTATTTAAAAAGACTGAATTCTTTGTAAAAACTTACTCATTTAAATGAAACAAACAACTAATTCTAACACAAACAACCCGTAAATGACCCTACGCGATGCGACGCGGCGAATGAAGAGATAGGAATAGGAACGCACACTATTCGGGTTAATAAAAATTTGCCTGTCCGGACGAGTTCCTGCAGTTTATAAATACAGTAGATTTCAAATAAACACGGATGCGTAACGGGAAATTTATATGGATTTATTATTAATAAATGTTATTGAATACTATGCAACCACATTAATAATAAATAAATTTAGATTTACTAGGAATCAATATGATTTAAAAAGAAATAATTATAATAAATTATACTTAAATATTTTCAGATTTAGCATTAGACATAAGATATTACACTTAATTATAATTAGTAATTATCGAACGTCTGAGAAGGTATTGCTTTATAATAAAGCCACTGGAATTATACCAAATAATTTGGTAAGTAATAAATTGTTGATTTGTATATAATACAAATTTTTCAGCCGTAAATTTTTTATAAACAAAATATGTTTATTAATAGACAGCTATGTTTATCATTAATAAATATGATAGAAATATACGGTAGAGTAATACATAATCTACCATTTCTATCAGTGTATGGAAGCCACAAACCTTACGGCGCATGTTTCCAAAATGGCCGCTAGGGGGAACAAATACTAGGAAATATCTAAAAAGTCAAATTTTATCAGATAATCCTTATGTTAAGGTACTGTTTTAATGACGGAAATAAAAAGTTTGTTAATTTTTGTATCTTCGCATATATGGGTGGGGGTAGCGTGTGGAATAAATACTTTCTAAATTGCTGTATCTCCATATGTTTAACCCAAATTTAATCAGCTTAGTCTTAATAGACACTTTTACACTTATTAAAAAACCGACTTTGCTCGTGATCGCTAGTGCATACCGCGTTTTTTAGGTGGCGCTGTTTAAACAAGGTTTAGCCAGCAGCTACATGAGGTACCTATAAAATAATTAATAATTCCAGATCAATTTCGCCCAATGCTAAACGCAAACATATTAAGCCAATTGATATTCTTGTGCCTATATTCTATTAGGTCTGCGGATGCCAAATTTTAAGCGCAAACAACTGTTTTGTACCTTTTGCACCCTTGATCTATCTACATTGTCCATGCAAGGTCCATACACACAGTCACTATAATTATAGTTAGACAGTATAAGTGATTCACAGAACAGAACTTTGAATCTCCGATTGTTGTTGAAAAACAGTGTTGACCATAAATTAATTTCAAGGATGTATATACTTTTTTTTAGAAACGACGTTATATGCTTCATAAAGCGCAATTTATTATCTAGTAGTAAGCCAGGATTTTTACATTAATCTTAAATAGGGATGAGTTCCTCTATTTCCAGAGGAATGTCCGCAAATAGAACAGTCACCGATCTACTAGCGTTTGATTTTACAGTATGACACTTTTAAAATGGTATTTAAATCTACATTAATGTTGTTTGCAGCATTGCACATTACTACGTATAGCTGCGTGTCATGGGCATAAAGGTGATAACTGCAGTTGTTGAGAAACGAATGAATGTATACCGGGTGTTGCATCGTCGAGCGGGACATAGGAAATCCCATGTAATTTTAAATGGGGTCAATTATTGGCTTCCCTAATTATTTTAGAGAAAAATTCTATTTAGGTTTATTAAAGAGCACTAAAACCCACATTCAAAAGAATAACTTTAGATACTTTTGATGAGCCCGTTTACGGGTTATCGCCGATTTCTTTTTAACTATTTCTCCTTTTTATGGTCCCATATTTGCGGGCACCAGTCAAGGTAAAAGATGACTGTCAAATAAAGTTGTCATTTTGAGGAATATTTGAACATCTTCTTAAATCCTAAAGTTCTAACAATTTAATAGTGCCTACCTATTAATTAGTAAAATATTGAAACATGTAAAATGTCATAATTAACCTTGTAATTGGATACTTTATTTTAGTTTTATTCAGATTAATTTGTACTCATAAATACACCTTTAATATTTTCGATGTACGAGTTTTTATAACAATAAAGCACACATTTCAAAATGACAACTTTATTTGACAGTCATCTTTTACCTTGACTGGTGCCCGCAAATACGGGGCCATAAAAAGGAGAAATAGTTAAAAAGAAAACGGCGATAACCCGTAAACGGGCTCATCAAAAATATCTAAAGCAGCGGTTCTCAAACTTTTTTGGTGACGGAACCCTTTTGGGAAGCAAAATACTTGATGGAACCCTACAATAAAACAATAGTTTTTAAAAGTGTATTCTTTATTAATAAGCATAATAAAAGTACAATGTAACAGTTACTAATTATTACTTACTTTACCACATGGCAAGTACACTAATAGAAGATATTAAAAAAGAAAAAATCTAACTAATGGGAGGTATGAAACTGTTTTTTATTTTTCATCAATTGGTTGATATCAGGTTTGATAGAAGACAGTTGAAGTCTCATATCAGGTTCGGCGTCCAGTCTATTGCGATATTTTATTTTCGTGGCTGCATAGGTTGAGAATCCTGTTTCGCACAAATATGTTGTTGGGAACGGGAGAAGAATATTCAGAGCCATTTTGCCAAGCATTGGATATTCATCACGGATTCTGCACCAAAAATCGTTGAGAGGCGTCGTTTTGAACAGTGACTCCATACTTGTGTCTGATGACATTTCTAAAAGAGATTCATATATCTCGTTTGACATACTTTCGGGCTTTTCCAAGTTGGGTAAAAAAGGATTATGAATCCATGAATTCAGTTTCATTTTTGTATTCTGTTCTTCGGGAAAATACTTTTCAAAAGATGCGCGCATCGAACTGAGATATTGGACCAATTCTTCAAACACATCATCTTGAAACATTTCTGAGTCGTTATCGCTAACAAACTCACTGAGTGACGTAAAGCTTTCTATTTCTTTCTTACCAACGCAAATAATCCAAAAATCTAATTTTCTTTTGAGGGCAGTTATTTTATTATTGGCCTGAAACACTGTTGTCTGTTTACCTTGCAATGATAAATTCAATTCGTTCAGTTTTTGAAAGATATCCGCCATAAAAGACAATCGGAACAACCAAGTTTTATCATACAAACGGTCCTTCAAATTAAAAGAAGTATCTGCTGAAAGAAACATTTGTAACTCGGCTCTAAGTTCAAATAGCCTTGTTAAACTTTTACCCCGAGACAGCCATCGCACTTCTGTATGGAGCAGCAGTGTTTTATGTTTGCTGCCATAATCTTCACACAATAATGAGAACAATCGGGATTGTAGTGGTCGTGATTTGATAAAATTAATTATTTTTACCGCTTCATCCATAACTAATTTTAGATTTGACGGCATTTGCTTCATCGCAAGTGCTTGTCTATGCAGAATACAATGGCTGGAACTACAATTAGGCGCTTTATTTTTTATTCGTGACACTGCTCCTGCTGTTTTACCTGTCATCGCCTTGGCCCCATCTGTACAAATGTCAATGCAATTGTTCCAACTGAGATTATTTTCTTCAAAAAAATATATTTATTTTATTAAAAATTTCTTCCCCGGTAGTGTTTGTGAGCAGCGGTGAACACATAAGCATGTCTTCTTCAAAAGAACTTTCATATGGATATCTCACGATAACCAGCAAGATAGCCAAACTAGCGACATCAGTTGACCCGTCCATTTGCAAGGCGAATCGTGTTTTTTGTAGACGTGTAACTAGTTCTTGTTTGACGTAGCTTGCCAGATCATGGATTCGCCGTGAAACAGTATCGTTTGATAGCGGCACAGTAGAAAGATGCTTTGCAGATTTTTCATCGAGCATACATTTTGTTATGTCTAATACACATGGCTTTATTAAATTCTCAGCGATAGTGTGCGCTTCACCTGCTTGTGCAATGCGATAGCTAACTAAACATGATGCCTCCGTGGCCTTTTCGTTGATAGTTTTTGTTACATGCATCATATTTTTTTGACTTTCCAATAACTACTGTTCTTTTTTACGAACAAAAAATTCTTTATTCTTGTCTTTAGACTCGGGGTGTACAGTTTGTAAATGTCGGCGCAATTTGGCAGGTGCCATGGAACTATTAGGAAGCAGTTTACTACATAGCATGCAGAGAGGTGAGCCGTTGGAATCAACAAATCCGAAACTGATATATGATTCATCATACTTGCTTTTTTTCGTCTTTGAAACCGTCGAGCTTGACGTCGTGGCATCATCGCCTGGATCGGTGATTGCTATATTCTCCGCGCGTACTGCTTTTGAACATTCAGCGTCATTAGAAGATGTTGTTGCAACACGTTTAACACCTTTGGCCAACGTTCCATTCTTCTTTATTTATAATGTATAAATAATGCACAATCGTTACTGCGTATAAGAGACTAAGTTTAGTACAATAAAGAAATGTATAAAACTGAGACAACAGAATACAGCAGGCAGTGGAACAATGAACACTAGTTTCTCGCTAGCGAGCTTGTAAGTAGGTAGGTAGGAACTTATCGCTCCGAACGCTAATCGTCAACTGACTGACTCGACTCGAATATTCTCGAAAATACTCGAGTCGGCGCCTTTGATAAACAAAAAGCAAAAATAAAAAGAGAAATATAAAAATTGCGTTGTAAACAATTCAGAGGCGGCTTTTATCAAAGGGACTGCGCGCTCACAAGTATACAAGTATACATGTTGATACCAAACTTATGAGATATTGTACCAGCTATTGTAACACATGTTTATACAAATACAAATAAATAAATAAATATACCTACGCGCGGCCGCGGAGTCAAAACGTTCGACCAGAGAGAGGTGCTTTGATTTTTTTTCTAAATTCTTGAGGAACCCCTACAGAGGTATCGCGGAACCCTAGGGTTCCGCGGAACACACTTAGAGTATAGCTGATCTAAAGTTATTCTTTTGAATGTGGGTTTTAGTGCTTGAGTGTCTTGCCTCTTGATACCTATTTTATAGAAAGAAAGCGAAAAGTTTTTTAGAAATGTCTCTTAATCGATCCCTCGCATACATTAAGTAATCCTGTCTCTATCTAGCTGTATTCCACAATGAACGGGGCAATGATCAGATAGACCAGCATCGACAACACTCGAACCTCCTGTATCAAAATTTAAAAAGACAAGATCAACCGGAGTTCTACTCTGATGAGTAATTTGTGTTGGAGTACTTATTTGTTTAAGATCAAAGGCATTAAAGGCAGAAAGGAGGTTCCGAATAAGAGGCAGGGCCAATTCCAATATACTTATATTAAAATCTTCCATGCACAAAACATTGTCGTATTGTGAATAAAAATAAATTAATCTTTATTTAGTACTTGCAAAATTGAGCCATCTAGGATGGATATACACGTAATTTATCACATAAACATATAAGTGACAACATTACACTAAGTGTATATGGACATTTATTAACGCTAAACATATTCATCTATATTATCATTTAAGAATTCTGATACTGAGTAGTAACTATTTTGGATAAGGAAGCTCTTAAGTTTAGTTTTTGAAATATTGAGACCCAGTACTCTAACTTTGTGAGGTATTTTGTTAAATAGTAGTTTCCCAGCATACTCGGGGATTTCTCTAATTTCGGTAGCTTGTACTTAACTATTGACAAGTGGTTTGCACTTCTGGTTGGGTATGAATGAAAAGAGTAGTTACGTTGATATTTGTTCTCGTTGCTCTTTTACATACATTATCAACTTATGTATATAAATACAAAGAAATGCCTCAATTTTTTGGCTATTGAAAAATGGTCTGCAGCTTCAGGTTAAATTTAAGCCTTATGATTCGTTTTGGGCTACAAATATTCTGTTGGACTCAAGCGCATGTCCCCATAATATGACATTATAGTTTATATGAAAATATACTAGTGAAATTGTTTCCTGATCATTTCTCTTCTTTCGATTAGAAAAGCCGTATACATTTTTTTAGAACATTGTGGAAGTAAGTTTTATTCTCTTTTCTCAGAATTATAAATATATTTTATTTAAGGGTCCCTTGAATCTTGTTTAGATAATTATTAAATATATCAGTAAAATATATTATTTATCGTAATTAAGACATGCGCTGATGAATTAACACCGGCATTTTGTAGGCTATTTAACCTATCACAAAAAAGGAATATTTCCTACCTGCTGGAAAACTGCGCGAGTCCAGCCCATACCCAGAAATAGCAAACAAAAGTTTTAACATTATTAGTGACCGCCAGTATGGGTTCCGTAAGTCTAGATCAACAGAAAACCTTCTCGCCTATGTTACTCACGTTTGGAACAACGCCATAGAACATCCCGGGCGGTGGCACTGGGCATTTCCAAGACCTTTGACACACTTTAGTTAGGGGCTCCTAACTAAAGTGAGAGCATACGGAATGCCGGTTCAATTTTGTTTATGGCTGTCAAGCTTTCCTAAAGACTGTTCTCTGCGACTGGCGATTGACGAATTTCTTTCAGACACATTTAATATCAACGCCGGAGTCCCTCAAGGTTCCATATTGTCGCCCACCCTCCTATTACTATATATTAACGATCTTTTGGAAAAAAACTGAAAACCCTATATATAGCTTTGCGGATGACAGCACACTTGCTTCATATTTTACTTTGGATGCTGGCACATCGGAACATCGGCTGGCAATGCGCATCCTTATAGGCAGCAAGAGGTCTCCCAATTCAACAAGGACCTGGAAGAAATTCTGTCCTGGGGTGACAGTAAGTAAGTAGAATTTAACGCTAAGAAAACCCAGGTGGCAGTTCTTTCTAAAAAAGTTTATGTTGAAGAACCGGATATAGTCATGGCGGGACACTCAATTCCCTTGGCTTCATCAATTCATTTATTGGGCATCAATTCGGCTAGTATATGTCTTGGCATAGTCACGTTGCGACCATTGCTTGGGTAGCCTCGCAGAGGCTTGGGATACTCTGCCGAACTAAGAACCTCTATAAACCCCAATAACTTTTGATGCTCTATAAAGCCCAAATTCGACCATCGCTGGAGTACTGTTCGCATATTTGGTGCTCCGCTCCTAAACATATCTTAAGATTACTGGATTCCATTCACAGAAGCGCCATTCGCTTGATCGGTGACCATGATCTAACAAGAATACTGGAAAGCGTCCAACATTGAAGGAAGATTGGTGAGTTGAGTCTATTTAACAAACATTTTTATGGCATGTGCTCAACTGAGGTTGCCCGCTTGATTCCACCCAGACCGGTGTATGGTAGAAATACACGACGAGCCAGTGCAGCCCACCCGTGCGTCGTTCAGCTTAGTGTCCGTCGAACGACAAGTTATTATAATTATCTTTAGTTTAGGTAAGATAGAAGAAGCCAAATAACCAAACATTTTTGGAAACGCACGATCAATATTGATTGTGACGTTGCCGAAACCTAGAAAAATGCCTAAATAAAATGCTCATAGCCTTTTTAAAAGTTTATCGTAAAAGATTCATATAATCATCTATAAACCAAAACACACTTAAAACGTCTGCGTTTTAGTATTTAGTGGAGAAACAATAAATTTAGCAATTATCGTTTCACATGAAACATCAGACTGAATGTAGCGAATACTAATATCTGTAACAGGAAATTTAACTGGGTCTAATCCGGTAAATTTCTAATTTTATCTTTTACCAACCCGTCACTTAATACTTGCGTGTGGTAATTTCACAGTTTTAGATTTTGAATACTAATGTAGGTGAGTCTAGTTTGCACGTGATCCAATATATTAACTTATCGACGTGTAGGGTGGATGCGCTAGTAAGCCGGCCACCTCTAGTAGTCGGCCAAAAATGACTTTAATCGCTCATAATTTGAATTTGGCAAGAGTTTAGCCATATTTCTTATATTTGCTATCTTCTTTTGCTTTCCACGAACACATATATCAACATTTCTTTATTATAAGTCGAACTTTACTTCTGTAAATTGGCACGAAAAATTAGGTGTTAGTTATTGTGTCTCCAAAAACAGTTTACAAAAGCCAGTGAAGATCAAACAAGGCAGTTTTGAAGGTAAGTTAAACTAATCCTATACCAGATATGTTTACCGGAGTAAGATCTTTTGGATGAATATATGTTTAAATAACTAGTAACAAGTCTCAAATATATTTATTTTTATTTTTAGATACAAAAATAATATGACCGGATACTGGTATTAAATTATTATTAAGCTGCTAGTGGTCGACCACCATGGCCGACTACTGGCAGAATTTAAAAAAAAATTATTTTGTCTATATCAGGCTTACAAATACATAAACAGATTCTTCCTTTGCCATCATGTACTATTGTGTATCAAAAACGTACGTATCAGTAGTCGGCCGGGCCTAAAATGAATGATAGTCCCTAGGAAATATTAAAGTTAGTGGTCGACTATTGGCAAAGTCATAAATTGATTATTGTGCTAGTACCCGGCCAGAAGATTTTTTTGGCTATAAAAGCAGTTTAATCTAACGACAAAAGGTTTTCTTTACATTATAGACGATTTCACGCCAGGACATGCAGGCCAAAAAGGAACTCTAATAGATATTCTCAAGAGTCCTTAGAAAAAGCTTTAGATGCTATGAGAAATGGAGCTAAAATTCGAGAAACTTGCCAAAACTATGGTATACCACGTGCAACTCGGCAGGACCGGCTCGCAGGTCGTGTCGCAAGCAATAAGCCTCGATGAATGGGCACCAGATCCATATATAAGCACATAAGTAGTCATCAATAATCTTACATGCAATAGAGCCGATGCCGACGTCCACCTTCCTAACCGATGCTTTTAAAAAATATCTTAAATACCCTAAGTCAATTCCAAAAACAAAACGTCCGAAAGCTGGACCCTTCCACAAGTGTCATTTCGTCCAATGTTTGCTGGACATATTACATGGAGAAGGATAGAGTACAAAATGAGAAAGAAGAAGTAGAGAAAAGAAGAAGGGATGAGTTAGAACAAAAAAGAAAGCGAAATGGTTAATAATACTAATAAAAAAGAGAAAGACCCAACGAAAGAAGCGAAAATTTAGAAAAATGCTTTGAAAGAAATATTGTGCTAAATGTGAAGATGAACTAGATAGCGACGCAGAAGCAGAAGGTGATAAGAATGTGGGATGAGACTGGTGTCCCAGGTGGTTTCTAGATTTTGTGCCTAGATTATAATTGCGATTTTTGCGAATACTTTCTAGGGCATTTCCGAAAGTGTTACGGCACTCAGGAACCACACAATAATTATTAGAATTTTTTTTTCTCATATATTTTAAACCAGCAAGAAGATAAAAGATATATAATTTAACTATCAAACGCCGTTTCTCGACCGTTATCCGATCAGTATCTGCAAAGTGACGTCACGCGAAGCTCCGCCTCGTTTTCGCGCGGTTCAACGGTAATTTATTTAAGGGCTTAAATGTTTGAATAAAAACCTAAAAATTTTGAAAGTACCTTTAAATGTATTAAAATAAAAAATAAGAAAGTACTTGATGCCTATACTTTCAATAATTATATATTTAAACTGTGCCGAGCGGTAGGCCTCACACAATTATTCAAATACTTAAGAAAAAAAACATTTATTTTAATTAATTTAAAATATTTTACAAATATCATCCTTGAATAAATTATAATTTCTTTTTTGTCCACTTCCATTTTATAAAACATAAAAAATATACCTGCACAAGGAAAACGGCCGCAGGCCTCGCACAATTACTCCAAATAATTCACACTGTGTGACCGCAGGCTACGCATGACGATGACAACCCTTGTTTCCAAATCATCATAGAATTGACGCTTATCTTAGTAATTTCTTATTTTATTTATTAAATTAACAATCTTTATTTTATTCGAATTCTTTAATGCCCCCCATGTTTGGTCGCAGATTGCATTTAGCTATTTTAACTGGCCGCTAGGCTTATAAGGTTTAAGTGGTAGTTGGCCACCGTCACCCTAAGACTCTTGTTGTGATATGGGCCTGGGTACACGATACAAGTCTCGTGTATTGTTATTACTGTACGTTGCTATAATTTGGGCTCAGTAAGTGTTAGTTGTATTGTTAATTTTAAGATGCTTAGGTATACAAGATGCAACGATACTTACATTTTCAATTCCTGTCCTTCACCCATAACAGCCCTCACAGGAACATAAACGAGAGTGGTAATCAGTGGTATTCCCCACCCAATAATAGTCATCCATACTAGAAGGTGGCTTTGCGAAATGAAGGCCCACACTAACACCGTGTGTAGATAGAGACCTTCACAGAGCATCCACGAGTAGTTGGATATAAGACAGCTGTAGAGGACAGTATGAAAACCAATGCACCAAAACTGAAAAAAAGAGAAAAATAAATAAAACGAAAATCTGCATAATAATTTTGCCACGATACAATCGCGATCAAAATTGAACAGCAAATACAAATTTTTACCCTAAATTACACCAATATATATAATAAATAATATTAAAACGATATTAAAGGAAAAATAATATGCTGATAACCGTTTAAAAACACTTCGGTCTAAAAATAGTTCCGTTGGAACAAGTACAATATTATATCTGTTTGAACAAGCCCACCATTTTCATGTTTACATTTACTTAAATAGAGCCGATATTTATTCTTTGCCTTATTTTTGGCTAAGTAAACTTCGGCTTTAAAAAACCTTTTAGTGTGTTTGGTGGGACAGAAGGCAATGTTGTTATATTGTGCAATAAAAAGCCATCTGGTGCATATATTAGTAAAACGTTTCCTCTAGGGCCACAATAAATTTAATGTACCGTAAGTCGGGGCTATTGGGTTCCATTTTTTTAGTATTTTAATTGTCACTACCGATTCTCGATGGGGCATATTATTCTTGGTTTTTGGCTGAACCAAATAGCCCTATAGGACGGGGTAATTTGGGTCACGCTTATAAAATAGTGTGTTACTCAAATAAGGCGCACGGAGGGGTCATTTGGGCCACCAGAAATGGGTTTTAAAAAAGCAAAGACTTGTAAATGTTTATTTTGGACAAAAAAAACACAAAAAATGAAGAAATAATGAATAATTTATTTATTGAACATTTTTATAAACACATATTTTCCATTGCACGTGGGGTACTACCTAAACCTTCGAATATCTGTATTATGGTGGATTATACGAATGCAGAAATTACTAATCTAAAAGGTCTGTACAAAATCTGAGCACATATTCCTGAGGCCAAAATAAGGCGATTTAAAGCAACTTATCTTTGTCCGAAATTGCTCCGTTTCCGAGACACAGGGTGGTAAAGTTAAAAAATAAGAATCGAATTTTTTAAATTTAATGAACATTTTTTAACGTATTACTTTAAAACTTGGTACCCGGGGTTTTTTTGGGATGCGAAACCCGAATACGGACACTTTTTCACTGTGGCCATTAGAGAGCGCTTCACAATGCACTTCTTATGGTTTAGAATGGCCATAACTTTTTCACCAGGGGAGTAAAAGAAAAGTATTTTTCCTTTTTTTGTTAAGGAACTAACTTTTTGAACATTTTGAAACAAAAAAGGTACTCTTGTGAAAATCCGCTAAAGGAAGCCGTTTTTGAGATATTTCGGTTTTTAGTGTTCGATGCCGCACCGGAATATTTAAATTATTTATGTGACACTCCAAAAAAGTATCTAAAAAAAATACATTTTCCACTGCTAACTCTCTAATCACATTTCATCCTCAAAGATAACAGCAAACATTTTTTATTCAGAATCATTTAAATATTCCGGTGCGGCATCGAACACTAAAAACCGAAATGTCTCAAAAACGGCTTACTTAAGCGGATTTTCAAACCCGCATGCCACAAAAGTAACTCATGATCAACATGAGTTTAGAATTAATGTGTGGGCAGGAATCATTGGCAATTTTATTATTGGTTCTGTCATTTTACCGCCACGACTAAATGATGTGGATTATTTAGAACATCAACAAAATACGCTGCCACATTTATTAGATGATTTGCCATTACAACTTCGACGAAATATGTGGTTTATGCATGACGGTGCTCCACCACATTTTAGTTTAAATGTTCGCAATTATCTGCATCGACAGTATCCAAACAGATGGATTGGTAGAGGAAATGACGCTCCTGTAAACTGGCCGCCACGCTCACCAGATATGACTCTGTTCGATTATTTTTTATGGGGGTCTTTAAAAACGATGGTATACTCCAGACCGATTAATAATGAAGAGGAATTGTGGGGAAGAATTCAAAATGCAGTCAACATATTAAAGAACGATGCGGAATTGATGCAAAGAGTAAATTTAAACTTTTTACGTCGTCTTTGTACTTATGTTAACGGAGGTCATTTTGAACAATTACTAAAAGTTTATGCTAATTAAATTTACTTTTAAAGTAAAATTGTTCCTCATTTAATTAAAAAAAATCCATATTTAAATTGTTCCTGCAAAACTTGCTGTAACTAACCCAAGTAAAACATTTTTTCCTGCCGAAAATTTACTAATAGCGAAATTTTTTATTCGAAATAATTTAAATATTCCGGTGCGGCATCGAACACTAAAGACTGAAATATCTCAAAAACGGCTTACTTTAGCGGATCTTCACAAGAGTACCTTTTTTGTTTCAAAATGTTTAAAAAATTAGTTCCTTAACAGAAAAAGGAAAAACTACACTGATAAATAAGTTATGGCCATTCTAAACCATAAGAAGTGTATTGTAAGGCGCTCTCTAATGTCCACAGTGAAAACGTGTCCGTATTCGGGTTACGCATCCCAAAAAGCTCCCGGGTACCAAGTTTTAAAGTAATACGTTAAAAGATGTTCATTACTTTTAAAAAATTCGATTTTTATTTTTTAACTTTACCACCCTGTATCTCGGGAACGGATCAATTTCGGACTAAGGTAAGTTGCTTTAAATCGCCTTATTTTGGCCTCAGGAATATGTGCTCAGATCTTGTACACACCTTTTAGAGACACCCTGTATATAATAATATATTATAAAACCAACAATAAAGCATTGTCTACAACAATATTCAAGAATACATGTATATTAAATATGATTATATTGCATTGGTGCGTATAATACTGTTCCATTATTTGCCACTGTTGCACACATTTTTTGGTGTAGGCCATCTGGAACTCCCCCGGCAAAGACAAAGTAAGCGTCCGAGCAAAGCAACATTTTTCCGCATCTGGTGTGGCTTTATCTGGGCCACTTAGTTTACAAATATACTTTGATTAATGATCTGGAGATCAAATACAGCCAGAGAGAGAGGTGTTAACATTTCGTCGGCCAGTAAAAACGATCAATAAAAAATACTTACATTTCGAATTATTTAATCTCGGCCTTTGCTTTCATCCTAAATAATTAGTAGCTGCAATTTGATTGACGGAAACTAGTTTGATATAACATATTTAATTTAGTAAGAGTGGTATTTTGGGATATTGGACGGTAATGTAATTTTAGCATTATAGTTCTAGTTGTAGTTTTCCCAGGCTGACTCTGATCATAATCTAATGTATTATGACTTAAGATAATTTATTAAATAAAAAAATATCGGCTCATTTGGAAACCCTTATAAATAACAATTTTGCGTCGGGACATCAAATATTAAGGGTTGTGGGAGAATACTCTCTGCAGTGTTTTTGAATTTTTGACGGCTTAACAGATGCTTTTTAAGTAAAATTATCTCTGTTGTTTGGTGACCAACCCGTGAAGTAATGTATTTATTACTACACTAGTGTAATAATGCACCTGATTACCTATCATAAAACAGAAAATTAATTAAAGTACCAACTAATAGTTCTCTCCGAAAAGCTTTAAACTATTATGGAATGCGCCGTAGTCGTTTAATATTGAAATGGGAAATATGTTTATGGAGATTTATGCCACCAATATGCCTACCAAATAGTATCCTGTTTAAGTAGATTCGGAATATCTACGGGCAAATCTAATTTACATGTTTAATATTAAAATAATATAACTACTAACACATACCGGGTCACACGTAACAATCTGCAATGTAAATGAATAATGAGCCTATAAATAATATATTTTACTTTATAATTGATTTGTGATGGGCTACATGCTTGGCGAAATGGATATTCCATGGTAGAGGAAATTAAAGTCGTACTTGTTATATTTGACAATTTAATTTAGTTTTCTGACACGTGTTTCAACCCTTGCAGATCATTATCAAAGGCATATAAGACAATACTAAATTCTACTCGTCATTAAAATAAAAATTGACAGATGATGGGTTATTTTGGTCCTTAATTTGCAGGTATTGGCTAAAGGTACAACTAACCCAACAAACATATTAAGTAATGTAGACCAGAACGGAAGGAAAATAATCCTAAATTGGCAAATATTTGCTTATTTTTGCCTTAAATGTTTTCTTGAAAGTCACAAAAGATTTAAACTCTAAAATCTAAGTCAAAATTTGGATATCTAGAACTTAAATAATTTGCTATAGGGAAGTCTACTTGTAGTATAATTTACCTAGTTAAAACTTACAAATAAATTACCTCTCTTAGACATTAAAAATATTAAATCCTAATAAGGAATATGACTAAGTAATAATTTACTTAATTGTTACTTAATATATATGTTCAAAATTAAGGAATTTTTTGGCTATTACGCTAGGTAAATATTACCCAATTATTGCCTACAAAAAGTCCAAATAATTTACTGACCATGTAGTTTTAGAAACAAGTAATATTTTGGATAATTTTGCCATATAAATTGTTCCCAAAGTTAGATCTTTTGTGGTTAAAAATTGAGCTACTTCATAACTTTCTGATTAACCTCAAAGGCTAACATTGCTTGTACAGTTAATAATAAAGAAAAAAATAACTTTAAGGTTAAAAATATAAAGGCGGCCATATTTAATAATTATTAGTTTTCCTGTTTATCGACAACTATAAAAAAAGAAATAATTAAAAATTTAAGAATTACATAAGGTGAGTGGAAAATCCATTAGACTACGATATCTTTGGTCAACGAAAGTTTTTTTAAAACTTTAGGTACATATAATGTTTATACTGAAGACACTCTGTTTTTAGGTTAATGGTAAAAATATTTTAAATTATCGTAATAATACATAGGTAAAGAAATGCATATTTTAAGGGCGCGTTTAGTTTTTCGAAGTATCATCACCATAATTCATAAACACATTTCTTTCGCATCCAAATTTCGATCCAGAAAAATGATAAAACTTAATTATATTACTTTATTGTTAAAGTTATAATAAGCGGCCATTCCAAATATCTACTAAAGTCGAACTCCATTTTATAATTTATTTTGTCCTGTTGGGAGTGTTGGCATAAGTTGTTGTCTTTCTTTCTAACACCAGATATAATATGTTTTCTCTGTATTTTTGTCTGGTGTCTTATTGCTCCTATTTAGGTTATATTCAGGTCAAAAGGTTGGTCTCACTTTCCCCATTTAGACGTAAAATAGGTCTATATTTATTTCACTTCGTTTCAACTTATTGGACAGAAAAACCCTATCAACCTATTTTCGACCTTCAAATTACTTTAGTTTTTTCCCCACATTGGGCAATAGGAAAACAAATGTAGGTAAATTATCCCTATATATAATTGGTCGTGCAAAATATTTGACCCGTTTAGAGGTCGAATAAAGGTAAATTTAACTTAAAATGTTTGTTGGGAAGTTACAGGTGTGATTATAGAGGTATTTACATCTAAGTAATAAAATTAAGAACATGATATTGTGTATATAATTATGGGCTTTTTCGTTCTTAATTATTGACAGTGTTTATTGCATATTTATCTTAAGTTATTAGGTTATTAAGTATTAGATTGGCACCTGAAGGTATTTCAATTTGATTATTAACAACATTACATCGATTTTTTAAGGCTTTTTTGATTGCTAATGTTTCTAATAGGTTGAGTTTTCTACCCTTGTGTTGAGTATCTTCTTCTTCTTCTTCATCAGCCACTATTCATCCACTCCTGGACATAGGCCTCTCCTAAAGTTTTCCACTTCTTTCTGTCTTGTGTAGTTTGCATCCAGTGTCCACCCGCTACTTTCTTGATGTCGTCGAGCCAGCGTTTCTGAGGTCTTCCTATCTTTCTTTTAGTCTCTCTTGGTCTCCATTTGAGTGTTGAGTATATATCGGTTTTCTTTTGTTGGATATTGAGTGGTTATTTATTATACAGTGGTCTCCTATTCCTGTTTTATTTTATTTTTTTAAAATAGATGTTTTATGTTCTTTAACCCTAGTTTTAAAAATTCTACCTGTTTGACCTATATAGATTGCATCACAGTCATCACATTGTATTTGGTAGACCCCGCTATGCGTTAATTTGTCTTAATTATCAATTTTTGAATTAGCTATGTATATACCTAAGTTATTTTTATTGACTTGTATGGGAATAAGTTTATGGTTTTTGAGTTTGATTAAAGGGGACGAAGAAAATTATATTGTGTATATAATTAATAATTAACCTACTAAATCTATAGAAAACCAATGACAACCGATATAGTTATACCAGCAGACTCAAAACATCCCCAACAAACCAAACTAGCTACGTTTAATAGCATGGTCCAAAGATTAGTCAACATCCCACTTTCAGAAACTTCATATAATAAAGAATTAGACATAATACAAACTATAGCCTTAAACAACGGCTATCCAACAACACTCATAAACAAAATACTAAAGAAAAAACTCAGACAAAAAACAGAAAAACTACTCTACCGAGGACGTCCCCTTCCATCAAACGCGAAATACAGCTCAATCAGATATACAGGTCACACAAGTCAAAAAATCTCCAAAAAACTCAAAAACCATAAACTTATCCCTATACAAGTCAATAAAAATAACCTAGGTAAATACATAACTAATTCAAAAATTGAAAATAAGGACAAATTAACACATAGCGGGGTCTACCAAATACAATGTGATGACTGTGATGCAATCTATATAGGTCAAACAAGTAGAAACTTTAAAACTAGGGTTAAAGAACATAAAACATCTATTTTAAAAAAATAAAATGAAACAGGAATAGCAGACCACTGTATAATAAATAACCACCAAGAAACATTAGCAATCAAAAAGGCCTTAAAAAATCGATGTAATGTTGTTAATAATCAAATTGAAATACCTTCAGGTGCCAATCTAATACTTAATAGCCCAATAACTTAAGATAAATATGCAATATATACTGTCAACAATTAAGAACGAAAAAACCCATAATTATATACACAATATTATTTTCTTAATTTTATTACTTAGATGTAAATACCTCTATAATCACACCTGTAACTTAGTTGTACCTTTAGCCAATACCTGTAAATTAAGGACCAAAATAACCCATCATCTGTCAATTTTTATTTTAATGACATGTAGAATTTAGTATTGTCTTATATGCCTTTGATAATGATCCGCAAGGATTGAAACGCGTGTCAGGAAACAACTGAATTAAATTGTGAAACATAACAAGTACGACTTTAATTTCCTCTACTATGGAATATTTTACTTTATTGGAAAGAGCTATGTTTAACTTTAATAATACCGTTGTATCCTATCTAGCACTTAAAACGGTTTCACAATATATTTTTTAAGTCGGGAAATATATGCGACTGCTTTATTTTTCCTTTACAGCCGCTGACGTCACTAAAGACTTTGAAACTATCAAAGTTCTAGAATTCATTCATCAAGCATTTTATTATTGTACACATTTTCAAAGGCGCCGAAAATTGTATCCTCTCTTTGCAAATAAAAACTGTACTGGTGTATATATTATCTTTATCTTAGGGATTGCTTTATTAGATTGTACAATTATTGTTAAATACAATAAAATAAAATAAAACTAAAATGTTTGTCGGTGATAATCTGTTTTACACGCATGATGACAGCGATAATTCATTCGAATAAACCTCTGGCTTTAGTGATGTCATCGGTTAGTTCATTGCAAATAGGGATAAACGCATCAATCGACTGAAATCGTCCCACCTTGATTCTCTTACACGTTCAAAAATGCCTGCATTATTAAATTTCGTATCGCATTGTAACTTTCAATAATTCGAATTCTTAAGTCGTGTTCATCTAGTACAGGCGTCTTGTATACAAAAGACCCCATAAATAATAGTCTAGAGGATTTAAGTCAGGACTGCGAGTTGACCAGCCTTGAGGACCTGCGTCTCCAATCCAGCAATTAGGAAAAGTGTTGTCGAGGTATTGACGAGCAACTAGGCCAAAATGAGCTGGGGTGCCGTCGTGCATGAACCACATGTTAGTTCTTATTTGTGGAGGTAAGTCTTCTAACAGAACGTCAAGTTCTCAAAATAGAAACTGCGTATAGGAGTTTCCATTCAATTAAGGCGGTAAAAAGTATGGTCCAGTAAGATAGTCGTCAATGATCCCTGCCCATTCATTCACCAAAAACTTGAAGTTGCACTGATACCTTCCTGGCACTAGTTGAAGGGCCATCTTCTATCTTTCGACGTGGTTACTGTTACAGGTCTGCCAGGTAGTACCATACTACGTTTAAAACTTTCAGTCTCACTCAGTCTTGGAGTTGGATAAACCGCAAGCATGGAGTTATCTGAATGTTTTGGCACATGGCAGTACTCTGTTTCGATAACGTTTCTGATAAATTCGCCATTTCAGCGTTAGTAAAGTTATTTACTTTTGCCTTGTTATTGACAAAACAGGTAACCTTTACCTCATATTTTAATTCACTTTGAAATACATAGGTATTTTATTGTTCATACAATAAAGGGGCTTTTATTTTTTCTCTCAAAAACAAAGCAAGATACGAAAGCAATTCAGAAAAAGAAAAGTTGAATTATTAGTTGGTAAATCCGAAAAAAAAAACATCAAAATTAGAAAAAAGTCAGTGGCGTACATTATCTGTCAATAATATTCGTTAAGGTGCTCCCCGGGATAAATTTAATCTAGTAAAGGCTAATTAAGCCCCTTATCATTATGAATAACGGTACTAAATTTTAATAAAATCGGGTAAAGGGTATTTAGGCAAATTATAAAAAAACGATTTATATTAAAAAACTTTAACACCCTGTATATCAAAAACGAGGCAACTGCGGACACATATTCATATGAACTATTATAAAGAATCATCCCCTTAAGTTACGTTTCGCACTTCTAAAACACCCTGTATTGGTATACGACGAGAACATTTTAAATTCTTGCGGTCCTTAGACAATAATTTGAGGAGGGTTCCATTTCAATACGTCATTAATGCTTCTTATTACAAGATAAGTAGACACGTCTTTTTTCCTTTGCGCACAATCCAGAAAGTTTTGGATTTATTCGGAGGTTTAAATTTTAAATCAGCTTTCCTCTGCAGAAATCAATATGTTTGACTTTTTTTGTTGTTGTGTACTTTAAGGTACCGTTTATCAAAGGCTGCAATTTCTCAATAAAAAAATAATTATGTTGTTAGAAACAAAAACCCCAATTTTTCAAGAAAAAGCTATTTTTAATTTTTCTCAAAATTGTTTTTCAAAAAGTAGAAGATATAACCAGTAAATATTTGGCTAACTAGCGAAAACTGGCTGTTTTGAAATTTAAATTTTCTTTTTTAAAAACGCTTATTTCATAATCATAAATTCTTGGAAAGTATTCGTATTTTGGAAAAATAAGACCTGATACATAACTTATTAAAATAAAACCTACGACATTTCTTCACCAAACATTTATAAAGTTATAAACACTTGCAATTTCTTAAAGTTCCTGAATTAATTGAGATCAAACTTCTAATTCTTCAGTACAAAAATTTCTTCACATCATGAATTAGTTTGCGAAGAGCTGCAGAGATGCAGCTTTGAGCTTTGCCTAAAATAATTATTATTCTATTTCCTAGACTAACATTCTACAACAATATATATTTTTAATACATCTGTACATATAAACTCGTCAGCTAAGTTAATTCGCACACCTCGTTGTCGCTGTTAAACAGCATAATCATTCGCGCCACGCGATCGTTCACAGTTAAAATCCGAGAAAAGCAAACAACGAGAAGCGACAAAATCCCGAGTTTAGCATTGATTAAATGGGGACCAAATTATATGTTCTTCACCTTGAAATATTGACAGTTGGCCGGGTTATCACACTAAAAGAAGTACTACAGCGATAAAGTAAATGCTTTACACTGAAATAAAAAATGTGGGTACCTAGTAACAAGTACCTTTTTCATGAATATCTTCTGTGTTTCATGTAATTAGCTGTCCAGCAAATTTCGTAAAATAATAAAAAAATTAAATAAAATAAAAATATCTTTGAAATGTTTTATTGATTGTGCGTTACTTACTGATACATTTTAGAAAGGAAATGAAATAGTATATTATATACCAAGAGTGGTAAGAAGCCTATAATATACACGATTTCGAAAATTACGGTACGAGCGTTAGCGAAAATTGCACTTGTTAATACAGACATTATAATATTACGTAACTGCTCTTACGCACATCTTGGCTTCTAACAATATAATGTGTGTAATTAGAGGTTTACGGATAAAGTAGACAGTGCGTAAGTAGGTTCTTACTAATATAGAAGTAGAAAATAGTATATTACAATACAAGTACCGTAGGTACGTTTTTACCGCATGTGCGCGATGTTCAACAAAACGAGCCAAAGGCGAGTTGGGTAAATCACCCAAATGCGGTAAAGACACCTACCGTAAGTGTATTGTACGATATTTTATCTACAAGCATGTTTTAAGGCACCAATATTAAAAACTCTAAAAGAGCACTGTTTTAATTTACCCTGTAGGTGCCTCGTAAGTCGTTATCAACAATGCATTAACATCAGGTTGCTAGGGAAATAAATTATAGAAATTTAATAGTTGCCTTTTATATGACAGATGTAAAACTTGACAACGGAATTAACGATAATCATTATTTTTGTAACAATTTCGTGAAAGTGTGTTTTACGTCCTTTAAATGGAAGTCAGTAGCAGCAGTGATGATGAAATTCCGAAGGAAGTTCTGGACATTGCTAAAGCAGCTACCCTTAATTTATTTCCGGATAAATCACGGCATAGATATTCGTTTGGAAATGTTACAAATTCTACAATTAATATTAATATTTCTTAATTTATAAGTTTGGATTAGTTTAGAAATTTAAATATGTAAGTATTTGTTATACATATAATGTTTAATAGACTTTCTTTTAAAAATAAAAAATACACTTGAATAATATGAAAACTTGTTTTTATAGTATGTAATTGCTTACAGCACTAGTGCGGTAAAGTAATACTTACCGAGCTCAAATCAGTGCGGTAAGTAGTTACTTATAGCACGCTTGTAGATAAACAATAATATCTTATGTATCCCTTTATTTCTTTTAAATATCGAACAGCAGTTTTGTTACCTTTCCTTACATTTTTATTGAACAATCTTAAAGCGGTGCAAATGTACTTACTGTTCAGGATCCCTTGGAAATGCAAACATGCCTATTCCTTGACCTTCTTTTGAGTGACACTCTCGAAACGGACAGGTATAACCAGGAATAGTTTTACAATAGCACAGCACTCACAAAAACAACAATACACTTCTTTCAACAAAAATGACAACTAAAACTTATGACAGTTGGCCGGGTTAGTTCAGGTTATTTTGCGAAATCATTGGAGTGGGAGGACTCCAATGATTTCGCAAAATGTCATATTGTCGCTTTTCGTTGTGTGCTTTTCTCGGGTTAAAACTTCAACGCCATCCCTAATAAAGCTGGGTGGCGGTATGCAAATTTGGCATTGAGTTGACCAATCAGAATGCCATAATTTCTTGAGATTCGTACTGTATTTGTTCGCGCCGGGTGGATGTATTATTAAACCGAGATTACTATTTCTGATGAATTACCATATAAAAATAGTTTATTCGGGAATAATTTTGTCAATATGAGAATACACACCAAAGAATATGTTTAATTTTACAATTTACCTTGTTAAAAAATTAAAAATGGACGCAAATTATATTATATTTATAATTTTACGCGTTTTAAGCAGGGTTTTAAGGTAAGTGAATACTGTTTTATTGTATTTAGTGCGAGAGTAGCTATTTGCATATAAAAAATGTTGCTTTCTACAATAACTTAAAAAAAAAACGTCCTTTACGTCTGACTGAATTTAAACAGACGAAAGTTGCAGCACGTGGCTACATTTCGTAGCATCAATCCAACCAGGACAGCGAGAATCCATATAGGTTCAAACGCTGGCAAGGCGGCCCATCGCCGGCAAGCTACGTTGGGTGGCGCTGAAAGCAAATGTCTCGGTTTAGCGACCGAAAGCTAAATATTAAAAAACAGCAAACTTAAAATAATTCCGTGTACAGAATTGTCCTTTATCCTTTCGGCAGATCCAATCCATGAACGCGTTTCGCCGTCTACGGCTCATCGGCAAGGCTCCGGGTCTGACGAAAAGGTAACCGTAGAGGATTGTGTCTGACGGAAGGATAAGGGACAACTCTGTACAGGAACTTATTTTTAGTTTGTTGTTTTTTATCTGGATTTGTATGCCGCACTGCTTGGTTCTAACATCACGAGCCGCCACTGAGCCACTGGCGTACGAGAAAATGTTGATAATGGCTTACTATCTTGGTATTTTTTTAGACCTTTGGAAAACTCTATAGTCAGGAAAGTATTTAATAAACTTAAATATTTATGCTAAAAAATAAATAAAAAATCTAATGGTGATGAAAGAGGGTCCGGTAAAGTACTTTACCGGGCCCTCTTTTTTGCTTTTCGGTGTAGACCGGTAAAGTGATATTTTCCGGTTAAAAAGTTATTTGGAAAGTGCTTGATTTCCGGTCGATTGAAAATAAAACATTTTTTAGCTCTTAATAAATCAGACCTTAAGAGGCGCATTACTTCAAGTCACGATCATCTCGCAAAATTTTAACCAAAATTGATAATAAATATAGCTTGGTTATGATACTGCATGCCAATTGTTATGCGTTATTGTACATTAGTATTACAACATATTTTTTCTTTTAATTTCAATATTATTATATGTTTCCTTATAAAATAATTACAATAAACAGATTACTTAAACCTAGTTTGATTGTGATGAAGACCTTTCGAAGTGGGGGGAGGGGGGTGCCGGCCCCAGCTTTATTGCCTCCCCTTCCTGATGTCGTAACTGATTGATAAACCAAGCAAAATCAAAAAAGCTCTGTCCACAAATAGACCTGTGCGGTAAATAGCTTTGTAAATGAAGTTTACTCTTCAGGGCTGTTATCTTGACGTAATCCGTGGAGAAATCATAAAGTTAAATACAATATTAGATTAAAGATTCGTTTATTCTTGAAGGTAAAGAACAGTAATGCAAACAAAATAAACACAACAGAAGTAAATAAATATTTGCAGTCAAGTGGATTGCTGGAATTTTTACTGATAAATACCAAGATTAAACGTATCGGTAGTTTTATGTAACATATTAATTGAACTATTTCTTCAGGAAAATGTCATGTGTCCGTCATTATAACGGTAGCAGGAAATAGCTCGACGCTTGAGTAACTTGTAAGTGCACGAGACAAAAAAAGAACACTACACCATTACTTCTACGTTAAACATTTAAAAATATAAAGCAAAATGAAGTGACGTAGATAAAAATGAGGGAAAAGTGGACACTCATGTGTTTTAGAAATAAAAGTCAATTTGTTTTGGTATGCATTACAAATGAAACATAATATAAATTTTTGCTTATTTTTAAAACATAATATAATCATGTTTGCTTAAATTTGTTCACGTTTCTGTGACTTGATGTTTAATGTTATTGTTAAATGTTGGGGACAAGTGTATCAACACGTCAAAGAGAATAGGTTGATAAATGCTGTGTGCGTGCGATATTAATCTCTGCTATTTTTGTTTGTAAATAACATAGGATATAATGTGCATAACCTGAATCACTACTACTACTGCTATCCGCATTATCACTGTCGCTGCTCTCATCATCAACTGAAATAATTAATGGCGCCACTTCTTCCATGGATTGATCATTCACCCGAAATCAATTCCCAATGTCTATGATATGGTTACAATATTTTTCCCAGTCTTGTTGTAATATGGACGCAACACCCGCCAATGCCTGTAAAATTGCTGAGGATGTAATGATAACAAGCGCCTTCCCACAAATTCAATATTATATACGATGAGACAAAACCAGTATCACTGCACAGGTGATAATTTTTGACCCAGGAATCCGAGCTTTATTAGACGAGGGTTGCCATATTTACCAAAATAAATGATTAATTAATATTCCTTAAATATTATCTTCACAACTTTAAGAATATAATAAATTATATTAAGCGATTACAATTTACAATATAAGGGGCAAAATAAACGGGACATATGACACAGGGTGTGATATTTTGTTTCAGGTTCATAGATACCTACAATAATTGATTTTTTGTTATTTCTATGTTGGCCGCAATAAATAAGAAAATAATTAATATCACAAGAACAAAGGGAGATATAGAATATGGTTAAAAAAAAGTTACTCAGATTTAACCGTAGAATTAAGAAATGAAATATAATACAGGGATTGCTTTAAAATTCTAATATTAGTATCCGGTAGAGGTAGAACTGGCAACGCCGCATTCTCAAAAATATTTTTAGAGGCTAGAATGCTATGTTTTTCTTCATCACGATACCAATATAATTTGTTTTTTAGATTTTCCTAATGTCCAATCGAGTTTGGCATACCCTATAATACAACTTCAACAAAGTTTACTAAATACATGTACCTTGTGTTCAGTTAACTTTGCTTTTAATGTGAAATAAATTGTACTTCCCTGTTAATATTACCGAACTAATAACTATATAAAATCATTTAATCGTTGATAGGATACATTTTAATAATTAAATGTGTTCTATGTACTTATATAAATCTATTTTCTGACTTTGAATTAAACTTAATATTAGAAATAGAAAGAAAAGCTGTTTATCCATGAATTGATTACACGTTCAGGTTAGCACGAAAAAGTAATTCGCGTTGCGCACAGTTAAAAATGTTACAGTTTTGATCAATTGTAAATATTACTTTTTTGCAGTGTACGTTTTAAATTATTTATTTGTACTTAGTCTTCAATACTTCATAACTTTCTTCCAGTGGACCAATTAGGCGAAACGTCAATACGCCGGTGAAAATCTTGCGACGCAAACATCAAAGGGACCGATGGTGTCGCTTCTTTCCCTTAGTTTTCTGCCTACTTCTGTTTACTTGGTCTAAAGCAGGGGTGTGTCACCAAAATAAGAGAGTAGGGCAAGAAGCAATTTGTGGGCCAGTTTATATCAGGGGGGCGGGAGGGTTTGACAAATCTGCTAGTAACTTTTGATTTTCTTATTTTAAGTTAAGATTTATTAATAATCTCCGCTAATCGAATATTTTTGATAAGTTTTAATGATTTAATTGGATATGTAATCAATTTAAGTTCATACTATTATCATTTTCGGTTAAAATCTTACAATACCAATAAAGAGCTAGTGTTTTTTTTTGCAACACTGATTTATTTTATGACAATAAGGACAGTTTACTTCTTGTCTAGTCTTCTGACACGTTTGTGCATGGCCTTAGTCACGATTTTTCTCATTATAAAATATTTAAAATAAATATATTTTGATCATATTTTCTTTTATTGTGATAATTCACTAGACATTGTTTCATAATTAAAAAAAACTTAAACAGTGATGAATAAAATTAATATGAAATAAATTTTAAGGTTTTCATTCAATTTGGTTGTAACATTACAATTGTATTTTAGAATATATATTTTTAAAACTGGCTGGAAATTATCACGAGCAGCTTGTGTATTCCTGCCAAACATATATCTTTTGAAATCCAACTGTAATGTTACAGTCAAATCGAATCAAAACTAAAATTTATTTAGGAATTATAATGTATTTTTAAATATTCTCGCGAATTTTTTCAGTCGGTATGTCAAATTTCTATAATGTCGGTAATGCCATCATGACATTATCGGTAAATTATAGTTCTATTTTGCCGGTGGGTTAGTAAGACAGTTGGTTCATAGATGGCCTATGTTTCGAAACTTTAACATTGTTGTAACATTTCTCTAACCTTTATTGTTCTGTGGTCTAAAAGTGGATAGTGTCCGAGGCACAGGTCGCCAAGGATAATTTTTTTTGGTACAACCAGTATAAAACTTTTTCGTCACAGACATACATTTAGAAGGATTTTTCCTTGAATTTCTCAACAAAAATTTGGGACTTGGGCCAGTCCAAGCCTGAATAAAATGTAAAGGAAAGCAACGATGAGTTTAGTGCGCAATTAAACTTTTAAATTCTTAGAAACGGTTGCTCAGAGCGAAACCTATCAAGTATACCCTTCTTAAACAAAAGATGTGAATAAGGATTTATTATTACAAATTTAATACACAAAGGCACACAAAAGGTATAAAGCTTTAGATGTACGCGAAGTGAATGTTGGTGGCTCGATCTGCAAGGTATGCTCCATTCCACAATTATTCGTTGATTTCCCGAACGCGATTAAATTTAAACACAGCCATAAATAAGTGCCTTTTGAAAGGGTACAGGTCCTGATTACCTACTAATTTCAATAGTTTAGGTTAGCTATTTTCAAATTTTGTAGATTAGTATTTTTATATAAATATTAATAGCTATTTAATTACATGATTAAAATAAAGATACTTATCTATTATTTTATATTTGTTGTTTTGTTGAAAATAGCTAACCTAAACTATTGAAATTAGTAGGTAATCAGGACCTGTACCCTTTCAAAAGGTCCGGTGCCTATACACAATATATATTTATCAGGTTATTTATCAGTTTATTTATTTATGGTTGGGATTACGACTGAGGGTTTCATTTAAATTTTATTGCGGTCAAGAAATGATCGAATGTGGAATGAATCATACATCGAAACTGTTGTTAGATTTGGATTTCGCATCCCAACAAAACTCGCGTTCGTGACGACCTGCGTTAAACGACCGGTTATGAATTCCCCATATTTAAAAATGGAAATCCCATTATATTATACTCCTCTTTACCGACCCATCTGTTATACGACCGCGGGCACTCATCATCGAAATATTAGTAAACATTAATGCGAAAACACCCTGCATTATGGGCAGTAAAACCCGACTTGAGAATTCTTAAGAAATATAGGTACATACACTAATTACTTTATTACAGCAGGATTGTTAGCTTTGTTTTGAACAGTTTTTGTGTATTTTGGGGCTAAAAAAATAACTTGGTTAAGTACCAGGAAATTGGCGGAAAAAATTTAAAGTGGGTAAGTGACTATGTTGATTTAAAATAAAGCAGAAGTTAAAAATTTGTTTCAAGGAGGTAGGAACGGTGAACAAAAAAAAATCCCATAACCGAAGGACTTGCAGTGGACCAAGTTGTTTTTAACTGGTTTTATAAGGCGCAAAACAAGCACTCACCAATGTCCGAACCCATAATTCAAGCAAAAGTCCTCGAATCTGCTCAATGTCTACGGACTAGATAACTTCAAGGCATCAAATGGATGGTTAGAAAAATTCCGTCGTCTGCACGATATTACCTTCAAGAAAATATATGGCGAATCAGCCGATATCAATATCAAAGACGTAACTGCTTGGATAGAAAAGCTATCGACCAATTTAAAGGATTATGCTCCAAGGGACGTATTTAATGCAGATGAGATCTCTACTATCGTGCCATGTCAACCAAAACATATGCATTGAAAGTTGACAACTGTACTGAAAGAAAAACAACAAAATAACGATTTAGAATTCTGTTCTGTGCAAATATGGAAGGTGAGAAGGAAGAACCACTTATAATAGGCAAAAGCAAAAATCCCCGATGTTATAAGGGCGCACTTATCGATAAGTTACTTCTTCAATGGGTCTCGAACAAAAAAGCGTGGATGACAGCAGACATCATGATAACATGGCTTCACAAATTTGATACCAAGATGAAGAAGCAGAATAGAAGAGTGGTATTGTTTCTGAATAATGCAACGTCTCATCCAAAAATTAAACTGGCTAATGTCAAACTTATTTTTCATCCACCCAATAATACCTCACATTGCCAACTTTTGGACCAAGGCATTATTCAGAATTTTAAAATGCTCTACAAAAGCTACCTTATTAAGAGGCTTTCAACATGTTGCCTTGACATGGGTTTCGGTGGCCTGGCGCAATTTGTGTGACAATACAAAAAATGCTTTATGAAAGTCGGATTTATGTGTAATACAGATAATATTGACGACATCGAAGAAGAAAATAATATTACGTTCGCACAACTGTTTCCTAACATTAAGGACATATTTGTGAACTTAAAATAATATGCCTCTATTGATAACGATTTGCCAACAGAAAGTGCAGAATTGACTATCATCGAGTGTATTGAAGAGATCCAAGAAACTACTCCCAACTCTGAGACAGAAAAAGAAGAACCTGATCTTGCTCCAGTGTCGAAAATATCAAGGCCATCTAAAGCCTGCGCAAGTTTGAAAGACTTTTTTAATAATGTTAACAATTTTGACAAGTCTACAAATATTTCTCAATTGCTATCAAAATGTGAATCAGAATTTTATAATAATAAAATAAAAAATATGCAGCACTCATTCATTTCTGATTATTTAAAAAAATAATAATTTCAAAGCAAACATATAGTACATTGTACAGGGTGGTCCAACGGAAACTTAACACCTCGATTTTCCTGCTTTAAAATGAAAATGTGGAAAATCGCTCGGACCCGTCGATTTCTGATTCGAGCGGGAATAATTTTTCCGGTGAGCACAACCCCCTGATTTTGTATAGGGATAAGGTGTGTTGCGATACCTCATTTTGAAGATCTTATCGAGTACTATCTGACCCTAAAATTTCGCTTCACAATTTTCATCTTTACCGAAATAACAGCTAAAATAGTGGAAGACTACTTACTTTTGCGATTAGTTTATTAAATGCTGAAAATGGCCACCATTCACTTGCATGCAGTAAAGAACGCTGGTGTATGAGTAGAGAATGTGGAATTTACCTCGAGGATATTACTCTTATCAGACGCATTTGAATTATTTATTTATTTGTTAATTTTTTTGTCCAAAAAAGTAGACGGACCATGTTTTTGATTTACCTTAGTCTATCGCGAATTTTTAAGAACGTTAAAACTGTGTCAAAGCGACTGTAACTTTGTAGTAGAATTAAAATGGTGTATTCCGTAGAAGAAAGGGTGGAAATGATAAAATTATTTTTTAGAAATAACGACTCTGCGCGAGTAACAGCGGCATTATTTAATGAACGACATCCTGAAAAAAATGTATCCGCTGCTTACGTTGTGCAACTGGTTGCTAAATTTGACGCTACTGGTTCAGTCGAAAACAAAAACAGGGTGTATGAAAGAGACGAAGCGAAGGAAGTGGCTGTCTTAGGTCAAGTAGCAATGGATCCGAGCCTTAGTACTAGGAAATTGTCCGATGTATCTGGTGTTTCACGCACAACCATCATGAGAATTGTTAAACAACATAAGTTCCATCCTTTTAAGATACGACTGCTTCAGGAACTGATTTCGATCGCAGACTCCAGTTCTGTGAAGTGGTCAGTGGAATTATTAACAATAATCCTAACTACATGACATGTTCAATATCTGTTTCTCGGATGAGTGTTCATTTTACCTAAATGGCATTGTAAGCAGGCATAACTGTCGGTATTGGTCAGATGAAAATCCAAGTTTATTTCGTGAAGTGCATACTCAGCATCCCCAAAAGTTAAAAGTTTGGGCGGGTATTTATGGAAATCACATAATCGGCCCTTTCTTTATACCCGGTAATCTCACTGGCCAAATTTATTTAGAACTATTAGAGAACGCTATTTATCCAGCTAGATGAAAATTTTTCTCAGGCCTGGATTGGAAGAAGGGGACATATTGAGTGGCCACCCAGATCACCTGATCTGGCTCCAATGGACTTTTTTCTATGGGGTCACCTGAAATCTAAGATTTACGCTACTACCCAGCCTGAGTCACTGGATGATTTGCGAATTTGGATCATTAATGAATGCCGTCAAATTACACCAGAAATGTTGAGTAATGTACGTGAACGTTTTGAGCAAAATTTATTTTACTGCATGGAAGTGAATGGTGGCCATTTTTAGCATTTAATAAGCTAATCACAAAAGTAAGTAGTCTTCCACTATTTTAGCTGTCATTTCGTTAAATATGAAAATTCGGAAGCGAAATTTTAGGATCAGATAGTACTCGATAAGATCTTCAAAATGAGGTATCGCAACACCCCTCATCCCTATTCAAAATCAGGGGGTTGTGCTCACCCCCGTTAGAGGATTGAAGTTACGGAGATGAAAAAAGCGGAAAAGTTATTCCCCTCGAATCAGAAATCGACATGTCCGAGCGATTTTCCACATTTTCATTTTAAAGCAGGAAAATCGAGGTGTTAAGTTTTCGTTGGACCACCCTGTATATTATTTATGTATGCACATGCAGACCAGTTATTTCAATTCTTCTCTATTAACCGATTACCCCTGTTAACCGACCAACATTTGATTCCACGCGGGTGGTCGCTGTTGAGAGGTAAGTTGGGCTAGATTTTCATTTAGGATAAGCTTAGGAATTTATGCTAGCATTTTGTAGTTACCTTTAAGGGACACCCTGTATATTGAATCTCCTAGTTAATTTATGTGCACGTTTATTCCAGTACTTTTTCAACAAAAATAAACACTTACACAACACTTTCTTTGTTATCTTGGGGCATGAGGTATTAATTTCCGAAAAGAAACTACAAAAATGTAAAGCACAGCGAGAATATATATTCCGTAGGTGAAAGGGTGGCAAAAAGGCAATTTATTTGGGCTCGTATAAAAATCAGTATAAAAGGAAAAAGGAAGAGAATAACAATAAGATATTATTGATATTCATATAAATTAGTAACAAACTTATAAGGTAAGCGTGATTAGAGGGAGATCTGAACTATGTACTCGAGTAAACCGACATTTTTTGACAGGAAACGAATCATTTATTAACTCGCATTATTATCCGACGTAATTACAACTTCTGTTTCTCTGAAGCTCATTTTTTTAATTTTGCGATAAAGCGCAGAAGTAATTTAAGTTTATTATTACAAAATGGATTAGTTAATTGTTGGAAAACTAGTTCCAACACGAATTATAATTTAGTTTAAAATTATGCTCTCTACCTATTTAACAATTTAAATTATGTCATGTACCGTCGACCGGTGGACATTATCATTTCCTGGGCAACTGACTATAAAAGTTTTGCAACAATACAAGTTTTTAGAGACGTCAAAAAAAGTCAGTAAAAAATCTCGTGGCTCTCATGAAGTAATTTGTTGTTCTCTCAAGAATCACTACATTTTTGACCTGGTTGACCCCTTTTTTTGCTCTCGTCAGTGGACGACTCGTTATAATGTTTTTGTTTTATTGAAACTCTGACAAAGTCAATCACGACCCTTTGGAATTCATCGCTGTTTGGCAGTGTACCAGTTTGTGGCAGGGGCATGTCACCAATATACGAGAGTAGGGCAACAAGCAATTTATGGGCAGTTCATGTCAGGGGGGCGGGAGGGTTTGACATATCTGCTAGTAACTTTTGGTTTTCTTATTTCGAGTTAAGATTTCATTAATAATCTTCGCTAATCGAATATTTTTAATAAGTTTTAATGATTTAATTGGATATGTAATTAATTTAAGTTCATACTATTATCATTTTCGGTTAAAATCTTACAAAAACATTAAAAAGCTAGTGTTTTTCTTTTTTTGCAACACTGATTTATTTTATGACAATGACAGTTTACTTCTCGTCTAGGTCTTCTGACGCGTTTGTGATTTTTTCCACGACTTTTTTCTTTATAAAATCGGTTTAATTTGATCTTGGAATGAATTAGTGGGGCTTTTTGGTAAGTTTATAGTGATATCTAAGTCCTTAGTTTACTTTTTCATGAGCAAGTAAGTTCCTTCTTGGGATATTTTTTAGCTGAAACTTCGCTGTCGACCATGCTTTGGGATTGATGATTTTTGAAGTATATTTATTATTGTAAGTATTATGCTAAAGTAGGTATTTAATAATTATATTATATTTTTAGATTCACAACCTTCTAATAATGATCTTTTGAAGTGTGTCTGAGTAAAAATGTTATTAATTAGTTCCTTCCTTATTTTTCAAAACTGGCGAATCACTTCTGTTTACCTACCTCCCTTGCAGTTAAATTATGAATATTTTTACATATACCTACACCATCCCTTATGTTTAACAGCTTTATATATTTCTCTTCTCACTCTAATTGGGCAAAATATAAAAGTTTTCGTACCTATTGTACCTTATATTATCCTAATTGAAAAGAATTTTTTTTTTCTGTTTCAGTCTAACCACACTCCTAGGCTTCCTTAGCTGTAATAATTATCAGTGAGAAAATCTAATTTCTTAAAAATATCATGACTTTAGTGTTGTATATTGTATTCTTAAATCATATGTAGGTATCTTTTTAATTTAAATATTCTAAATAAATATATTTTGATCATATTTTCTTTTATTATGATAATTCACTAGACATTGTTTTATAATTAAAAAAACAATAATAAAAACAACTAATGTGTAATAAATTTTAAGGTTGTGATTCAATTTGGTTGTAACATTACTATATAAATGTATTACAGAAGATATATTTTTAAATTGGTTAGAAATTATCACAAGCTGCTCACATTTACTTATAAGGCGAGCAGCTTGTGTATTCCTGCCAAACATATATCTTATGAAATCCAACTGTAATGTTACAGTCAAATCGAATCAAAACTAAAATTTATTTAAAAATTATGATATATTTTCAAATATTCCCGCGCATTTGTTCAGTCGGTATGTCAGATTTCTATAATGCCATCATCGGTAAAATATAATTCTATTTTGCCGGTGGGTTAGCCATGCTGTTGGTTCATAGATGGCCCATGTTTCGAAACTTTAACATTGTTGTAACATTTCTCTAACCTTTATTGTTCTGTGGTTTGTGGGAAGAATAACCATTCCTAAGGTAGGAACGATCCTATACATACATGTACGAGACAGTTTTTGGCAGACAAATGCAAGGCCAATAAAGTTGGTTATTCTGCATTCCTTTTGTATTTTGTTTAACAATAATGTTTTTATATGACAGACATTGTATTTATTTTGACGTATTGTTGTGTGTCATATAACCTTGTAAAATTTTAAGGTAGATTTTTACACGTCATAAACCTTTTTTATTCCGCTTATTGTTAATCTAGTATTTTTATTTAATTGATTTGAAACTTTTAGTTTAATGTAATTTTATGCAAATTTCACTACGGAAGATACAATAATTAATATATGATATTTGTATAAAAAATATATCAAGAGTTTTATTGAAAACTTGAACCACCCCTTTGGAAAATATATAATAATATATAATATTATACCAGTGTCATCTGACGAAGCTACAGTGTTAGCGAAACATGCCATTTCATAGTTAAATATAGTGGAAATTTTACAGTTTAATTGTGTTTTACTGTATTTCATAAGTCTAAGGTGCATCGCGGTAATGAGGCGGATTAGCGGGTGAGAAGGGGGGCGTGGGTTGTCAATATGAAAATAAATACTGCTAATTAGTCCAAGTTTCAAACAATCATCCGACATGAGTTTTACGTGCATCAACAGCTGGCTGGTCTAACTTATTCTGAATCGTATCACGGATTTTGTACTCGACAACAACATTTTATCATCAGAGCAGTTGGGTATTAGATCTGCTCATTGCACGGTGCGCCAAACGACAAGACTGGCGTCCAATGTTCTTAAGGGCTTCAATCGCCGATTTCACTCGGGTACGGTTATGTTCGACGTGAGTAAAGCTTTCGACAAGGTCTGGCACGACGGACTGATACTAAAGATGATAAGGTTGGGCATGCCTAATTACCTAACAAAGGTTATCCACTCTTTTTTGAAAGACAGGGCTTTCGCAGTTTGGTCAGAAAATGCGGTTTCAACTGTGCAACACGTCAGAGCCAGAGTACCTCAAGGTTCCCCTCTTGCACCGACTCTGTACAATATTTATACCAGTGATATCCCAAAATTTGGCCAAACACAACTTTATCTGTTTGCTGACGATACTGCGATTACCGCCACTGCCAAACAGCCCAGATTAGTAGTCTCAAAGCTGCAACGCCATATAAAACTTTTGGAAAAATGGTTGAGAACATGGAAAATTCATTTAAACGACACTAAAACTCAAGATATTTACTTTTTGAAGTCCAGAGTGAAATTTCCGGAAACTCGATTGCTTATAAATAACACCCGGATAAACTGGCGAGATAATATCAAATACTTCGCTTTAATAAGCGGATGGTTTGGAACACAAGCGCGGACCAGCGCTTGAAAAAGGCAAATAGACATACGGACAAAGACGAACTTGTAGTAGTGTACGTGGTGCACTATTACCAAGACTCAAATTAAAAGACGTCAACGTTTTCACAATAAGGTTTTAAGAATTATTGACGATGTACCTAGACATATGATGACTCACTTAGTGCACAATGACTTACGAATGCAGATGTTAAATGAATTTTTCGATAAAGTCATAACGAATTTCTTCAGACGGACAGACGTGTCGCAAAATGAACTGAATGTAAGCTCTAACATTCATTCTCTACCAAACAGTACATATAAATTACCAAAAGTCTGGCTTCTACCAAGAACCGATTAATTTCGTTAAAGCAACCTTCCAAATTCAATCCAAATCAATTTAAGTACCAACTTGACCGTTGTCGACACACGTCAATTATTTGAAGAATTATTTTCGAATTCAAGACTTATCTAATGATGACCAGCCGAACAGTTAAACTAGGATAGAAAAGAATTTAAAGATTGGATCTAACTTAAAATACGCACACGATCTCTTCTATGCTTAGCACAGTTGCCGTTTTATGAATAAGTTTTTATGATGAATCGTGTAGAAAACTTTAGAATTGTCCGGGGGTTCAAGGTATAAAAATCGATCGGGATCTCGTATTACTACAGTTCTCTAAAGGCATCACTAAAATCGGATTAAGATAAAAAAGTTATCAATCCTAAAACGTAATGAAGATATTGTAATGACCGTTTCTTTGCACTTGTGTGTAGTTTACGAAAGTGATTTTTGTGATCTCGAGGGTTCCGAATTATCCTTCTCGTCAAGTGAAATAGCACTTTGTTACGTAAATAACTATTAGTTATTCACCTCAGGCATATTATTATGCAGCATTTTTGGCTGGCGAAATTAGGGACAAACAAATTTTCGGCTTCTTCAAGAACCTATATTTTACGACCTCGCGTATAAAATATTACGTCATGTGTTTGTACAGAGTAGCAAAAAAGTCGCGCATAATGCCTGTAACTCCTGAATTATCTCGTATACGAAAAAGTGACATTTGTGAAAGTTGTCCAGTAAATTATTTTCCACATTTCTACCGGCATGAATTTTTTCTGTCATTTCTGGGTTGGTTGCCATATAGACTAACTTACTTTTTTTAAATAGAACACCCTGCATGAGATTGCATATTTCGATTGTACTAGGAAAACTCTGAATTTTTCGTATTTAAACTTTCACCTATCTGCAAGCGTTTCCGAGATAATGACACCTAAAAATGAAAAACTACCTAATACCCACCAGTTAAGTCAGGGTGTTTTCATGACAGCGACATTAGAGGTGTATATTTTGAGTTCCTGTTTAATTTTCTGTTGTTTGATTTCTAATTTGTTTACACTATGGTTTATCTGAGTGAGAAACAACGAGTTGAAATTTTAATAATGAGCGGTTACGGAAATATGAAGAGATTGCAAGATCAGGTTTGTCAACTTTTCAATGAATTATATCCAAATAGGCCTCCAATAAATCAGTCAACGGTGTGTCCAGTGGTAAAGAAATTTCGAGAAATAGGCAGTGTTAGGGAAGCCGCTAGATCAGGTCGACCTAAAATAGCAACCGGGGGAGACAAAGCTCTGGATATCATGCTCTCAATACATGAAAACCCAACACAATCATCCAGGCTAACAGCAATGGATTTTAATGGGTCTCATCAGTCAGTGAAAAATTTGTTTAAGCAGGAGAAGTTGCAACCCTACAGGACAAAGTTGGTGCATGAGTTAAACGAGGACGATATTGATAGAAGGGCTGAGTTTTGTGAGCTGATTATGGAAAGATGCAATCACGATAATGACTTCTCAACAAATATCATTTTCTCGGATGAAGCTACTTTCCGTTTAAATAGCGTTGTTAATAGACACAATTATCGTTATTGGTCTGCTGAGAATACTCACTGTTGGTAGACATATTGCGGGACCTTTTTTTATAGATGGTAATTCGAATAGCGAAAAATATCTGGACCTCCTCAAGAATCATATAATTCCTTCCTGCAGAATAGTTTTACCGGGTGTAAATAATGGCATAAACGAACAGGTATGGGTCCAGCAACATGAAGCACCTGCGCATTATGCGGCAACTGTTAGACAATACATAAGCGAATAATTTCCAGGACGTTGGATAGGCAGAAGAGGTGCTATTGACTGGCCAGCGCGATCCCCGGACTTAACCCCGCTTGACCTCTTTTTGTGGGTACACTTAAATAACAAAGTCCATGTTAACCGTCCAGGTGACTTAGAATCTTTAAAAGTCAGAATTAGTGCTGAAATTCGGGCCATTCCAAAGGACTTCCTTTTAAACGTTGTAGACAGGTTCAGGGATCGACTGGCGCTCTGCTTAGCAGAAAATGATGGTAATTTTGAACACCTGATCCACTGAAAAGGTTTCACTTATTTATTAGTCCGATGTTAGGTTGTTCAACTTTCTAGGCTATTTATTTTGTTATTATAAAAATTGTTACAATTTTAAATAAATAAAAATTTGAAATACAAAAAATTCAGAGTTATCCCACTAGAATCCAAACATGAAATCATATTATGCAGGGTGTTCCATTTAAAAAAAGTAAGTTAGTCTCTATGGCAACCAAACCAGAAAGGAGAGAAAAAATTCATGCAGTTAGAAATGTGGCGAATAATTTACTGAACAACTTTCATAAAGGTCACACTCTCGTATACGAGGTAATTCAAAAGTTACAGGCATTACGCCCGACTTTTTTGCCACTCGGTATATTTGAACTATATGAAACAAAATTTTTTATACGCAAAAAATTGTAGTATGTTTTTAATTTATCGAAGGTTTGAAAAATCTGAGGGCGATGGAGCAACTTCGGATTAGGATTTACCACATCAAAATTCATTGAGGTGGTAAAGTTACACGAGCAGACAACAACAGGGTTTTAAAAAAATATTATAATTAATATTGAAATTAACGTACTTGTTATATCCACGTGATATTTCTTTAAACAATTCAGTGGTGCTGAATACACAAATTTGAGAAAACACAAAGCAAAGCTATACTTAATATCTTCGAGCCCGCAGGGTACAGCAAACACTATCATGGCCAAACAGAAAAAAAGGACTAAAGGGAGAGAATGTCAAATGAGATACTTCTGATCTTTACCCTAACGAAAAGGGCAAAAAATAAATTTAAAGAATATAAGTCCCAAGCGTGACATGGAAGTGAATCGAAATGTTGTTATATATAAAGTGAAAAAAAAATAATGTTTCTATCCTAAGATGAAAAAATTGTTAGTGGTCTTATTAATTTAATCAATACGGTCTGTGATGGATAATTTATGCACATTAGGTACTTTCAGTTTGGTAATAGTATCCAAAAGTATCCAACGCAGAATTTTCTAGTTGATTTATATTTTAAGTTGTAATAAATGAATAAACATAAGGAATATATTCTGCTTACCATCGATACAACGGGACCAGGTCAGAAATGGATTTGTTGTTATTAATGTACAAAATGAGAGAGCAACAAAACATTTGAAACATGTGAGACGGTTTTCCCTATTTCCCTCCATGTAACCTGAGTTCGAACCACCTTTCGAGGCTACGGCCATCACATGGCAACCCTGATAGTTGTTACATGGGGTTTGGATTTTTAAGTGAAAGTTTTTGAAGTGAAGGAAAGTGAAACACACAAGGACTATCAATATACTAGTGATGGGAAAAGATCCATCAAAAGCAGAGATTAGAATTGAACAGGCGGGTAATAGTGGAGGCGTTGCCCCGTCCCGAGAGAAAGGACTAAAACACGCCTAAAAATAAAATAAAATAAAAATTGATATTGCGAAATACAACGTATAATATATAAAACAAAATAACAAATTCAAATAATTTAAAATGAAGAGTGTTCAGTTTGTGCGATATATTTTTTATGTTAATGCTTAGCCTAAACATATCACAGTCTGAGAAGTAACAATTATAACTTCGTAACAATCTAGAGACAAAACCATTCTGTCCGTAGTTAGTCCGATGAGTTCTCTCGAAAAACAGTTGCTCCTGCCTCGTGCGCCTCATCGCAACCAAAAGCAAGACAGATTCTAGCAAGGCATTACAGCAAATGACACTACTAATTAATTTGTACAGGAAGACAATCAAATACTTTCTACGACGGTGTTCTATAGGCTGTTCATGCCACAAAGGAGAAGTCTTGTTTCATATGGGAGGTTTTGATAGGGAAACCTTAGTTTCAATAGAAGATATTTAGCAAATTTACTTTGAACACGTTTGATTCTACTAATGTGACATTGATAATTGAGTCAAAAGTGCTTCTGTGTCATAAATTTGTCCGGTGTGTTGCTTCATGAAACCAAGCAATCTAAAACTTTTCAAAATGATGTTGTCCACATGCATGATGAAGGAAAGATCCTTGTCGAAGATGACGCCGACATCATTGAATTGTAAGACAACGTCCAGATTGGTGTTCTTCACCTCATAGGTATAATTTATCGGAGAATTGCCCTTGCAAAATCAAAGGACCTTACACTTGCTCACATTAAGCTGTAGAAGGTTGGATTTGCACCAGACCTGTCCCAATCCGACAGCAGATAATTGTCATGGGAAACTCGGGAGAAAAACTTCGGGTCATCAGCGTACATCAGACACTCAGGCCCATTAAAACAAGATACCACGTCATTTATAAATAGTAAGAATAAGATAGGTCCGATTTGTGAGCCTCGAGGAACAAAAAACAAAAGTGAGATAATTGAAATCTTGCTTGTCCCGTTTGCAATATTTGGAGTTGTTTTATATTGGTTTATATCGTGAAAAGAAGGCGATGGAATGAAAAATACGGAGAGAAATTGTAAGAAGTCAAAAGCCAGTTTAATGGTATGTCATCCGAATCTCTTGGATCTTACTGACGATTTCGCAAAGGGGCCAGCAACGCTGGACAGTACCAATGTGGTGCAATTCCAATAGTTCTCGACGCAGGAAAACTGGAATGCCAACACGCAAGCTGCCGTAATCTAAAGAACCATGCTAGAGTATTACACTGAGTTTAAGGAAGTAAAATATTTAATGTTCCAACTCTTATCTTTAAATTATTGCGGCTGCGGACCAAATTTTTTCTTATTTTTTATTGGAGAATCATATCTTAAAGTTTATTAAGAGAGTTTCTGGATATCCTGTATACTCATGGAAGGACATATAGTACAGGGTGTAATTAAAAAAGTTGTTTACAAAGTTTAAATGTCAATTTGAAATCCGCCAACTTCTTCCCACTTTTGAAGTCGTCTTTTAAAGTCAATATAAACCGAATAAAATCATCTGTTCCGTTATTTCGGCTATAGCTTTACGTATTTTGTGTTTCAAAATTCAAAGTGCATGATCTAAAATTATGTTTTATAAACCTTTTCCTTAGATCAGGGGATCAAGTCAGTCAGTGTGATGTAAGCAAGTATACCTAGCGTTGCTTTTGCAATAAAATAATAAAGGAGTACAACTAAAATTAATTAACTTGAATAAACAAATAACTTCTTATAATCACATAATCCTACAACTTTAACTATTGAGAAACTTGTGTTTGCCTTTCTTTTGCAAGAAGTTCAATATTTGGCGCAAGTGATATTGCTGCTAAGCGTAAGGAATCTTCCAAATTAGTATCGATAATAAAGGATATAATAATAAAAGACGATGTCAGAAGGTAGGAAGAACATCAGCAAACTAAAGAATGCGAATGGCCAGACAACAACCAATAAAATGGAAATTTTCGAAATTGTCGAGACTTTCTATTCCGAACTATCAAAATATAACCATTCCCAAAGTTCAGAATCAGGGCTCAGAGGATATTCCAGAAGTCACTTTGGATGAATTGAGGAAGGCCCTAAGGCCCTAAGAGAAATGAAGAGCAGTAGAACCCCAGGCGAGGACGGTATAACAATCGAATCCATACAATCGAAGGAAATGTTCTACATCGGACTTTTGCTAAGCAAGCTATTTAATGCTTAATTATTTACCAGAATCATTACAAAAAGAATAACCAATAAACTTGACCTCTACCAGCCACTGGAACAAGCGGGCTTTCGAGCGAGCTTTAGCATAAACGATCATCTCTTGGTTTTGAAGGCGGTTATAGAAAAGCATTAACAGAAACTCGAGTGGACCACAGATATACCACAATTATTAAAAATATATATCAGAATGGAAAATCGTCCATCAGATTACACGAAGACACTCGAGATTTTCGCATTGAACGAGGAGTGCGTCAAGGTGACGTCATATCACCGAAACTTTTTACAATCCTACTAGAATATAATGTTTAAGAAAGTAGACTTTCAAGATATGGGTATAAACATAGAAGGTGAAAAATTAAACCATCTTAGATTTGCAGACGACATCGTGTTTATTGCTGACAGGGTTGATGAAGCCAAGGAAATGCTACGAAGGCTTAATGAAATGTTAAACTCAGTAGGACTCAAAATAAATATCGCTAACATTTAATTTATGATTAACCTTGTCATAAGCGAAAACATTAAGCTGGACGGGTCAAATATAGAACTAGTGAATTCCTACAAGTATTTGGGACACGAGCTATATATTGGAAGAGACAACCAAACATGTGAGATCACCAGATGAATAAGCCTAGCTTGGGCTGCATTTAGAATACTGCATTACGTCTTTAAAGCGAATATCCCGACGTGCTTAAAAAGAAAGTCTTTGAACAGTACGTGTTACCTGTACTTACCTACGGGGCAGAAACCAACCCTATAACCTAAGAAACGGTGAATAAGGTACGCATTGCTCAAAGAAAAATGGAAAGATCAATGCTTGGCATTTCGCTCGGAGATAGGATTCAGAACACCAGAATCAGAAAAAGGACGAAGTTGACAGATGCAGTGGAACGTATAGCAATGCTACGCTTTTATTTGCCCAAAGATTAAAAAAAAACGAATTTAATTTTAATTAAAAAAAAAAAAAAGGAATTAACAGCAACAAAGTTCAGCCGAGGGTGAGAGGCCTTGAGAGAGCGAGCAAATGCCCTAGCTCAAATGCCGAAGAGTAGGGGGGGTAATAAGGGGCGCCACCGTTTTGTAGCCAGGCCAAAACGGAAGCCTCCGCGATCTCGGTGGGACCTCACTCTCCACTGAACTTAATAATGAATAAAAAAAAAATTAAAAAGAAGAAAAGCAAATTACGAAGGGGTGTTGTGGGACGTCTCAAATAAAACTAGAAAATTTTACGAACACACTAGTTACATTTATTTTTCGAAGAGAGCAATGTTGGGGTTTGACGCCCAGGAAAAATTAATTCAGATAAATTTACAGTTTATATCAAAACCCACAAATATGTACATAAGCCCTGCGGCGATGACAACAATTATTGTAGCTTTATAAATTGGTCAATGACCAAAAAAAAAAACTTTAAAAACCCTACGGCCAATTTACACTTAACGCCTCTGCCGGTACGTTACCAATCCTTAGGTTCTACGCCTGTCGGGCGACCATCGGTACACCCCAGGACGGCAAGCTAGTGGTAGGCTCTAGCGGTAGGCACCTCTGGGTACACCCCAGATTAGAGCAAGGCTGGTAGCGCCCAAGTAAAAAGAGCTAGGCCGAAGCGCTCAGGTCAAAGGAGCTAGGTAGAAGCGCCCCGGTATAAGGACCCTAAGAAATGAAACAGGCGCATCAGCACAACGGCAATATTTGCATAAAATTCGAATTTAATGAATGGCTGAAGGCCCAAATGATTAGATAAATGGACCAACACTGTGCAACCACCCTAATAATACAGAAAAACCCAAAATTTAGAAAAATTATTACTGCGCATGCGCCACGCGCATGCGTCTAAAATTGTCTGCGCACCTCACAGGGTGTGCCGTAACCCTTCTGCAGCCATTAATTAACAAAAATATCGACGTGAGGGCACTGCGCATGCTCAGGATGACGAATAAAATTAAAAGAACTTCATCTAAGCCAAGCAGGAAACTCACTAAATTAAAACCACTGGTTTGTAGAAAAGTAGTTAGTGCGCATGCGCCACGCGCATGATCAAAATTGAAATCCCAACTTTCAGATTAAAAAAAAAAAAAAAATAATTGCAAAGTAATTTCCTACTTGAACTTAGAGATAAATATGCTGAATCGCAATATAGTAACTGCGCATGCGCCGCCCACACGCCGATATGGGGTGCTAATGACTCCAAATAAAATCCCCTTTCAAACCCTGAATAAGCGACCCATAAAAATATTATTCCCACATAATTACAAAAATCCCAGAAATTAATGTTATTTAATTATCAAACCTATTCGACAATAATTTTACAGTTTTACAACCCTGAATAAATTCCCCAGAAAAATATTAAAACCACGTAATCCCGAAAAACCCGAAAACTACAGTTATTTACTTCAATTCGGCAATACCAAAAAAAAATCAGCTGCACAATGTCGGCCATTTAAATCAATTAAAGCAAATAATACATAATTATCAATCAAATAAAAATTAATTAAACCATATCCAACAATTGCAGTAAACACATGTAAAACTTAGCAATTAACTAGAAAAATTACAAAATTATATTCGGCTAATTAAGCACATTATAAATTATTGAAATTAGATTAAATTAATAGCGACACAAAAAAATAAAACCCTAGGCATTAACGTACAACATGCAGGCTTAAGGCCACGCGGTTCGGTTCGGATGAGTTCCTTTTTTTTTGACAATAAAATAACAATGACAATAGAATAAAAAAAGATAGGCTTGAAAAACGTGCATTTTGTAAGTACAATGGGCACTAAGGTATCGAAAAATTCTAGCGACATAAATAGATATCGATAACAGAAAGCAGAAAAAAAAAATACATGAGTTTTGACCAAGAATTTACGGTTTTAAATATTAACGTAAGATAATATTATATTTTATTTACGGATAAAAGCAAAATTAAAGTGACTGCAATTGATTTCAAACATAAAATGATTAAACTTACCCGATGACGATGGGGTCTCACACGTTTTTACGTTTCCTGACTTGCACTCCGTCGCTTTAAAATCCGGCTATGCCGTAAAAAAGCTTTCAATCCAACACTAAACTAAACCAAAGCAATTTAAAAGCTTTAATAAGAAAACGGTGTCCAAAATCCACTCACGTGTAAAAAAAAATTGGCTGGACACACGCTTTCACGACGGAGACAAGTCAGTAAGTAAGTAAGGGAGACCGTAACAAACGCGCACGACCTCCCGGAAGAGCTGCAATCCTACCAACAAAATAGAAAGCTTCCTGTCAATAAAAAGGGCGCTAGAATTCAAAACCTCGTACCTACACAAAAACCTAATGAACTAACCTAGCCGAAGCGAACCCGTACAAACAATAAAATAACCAAAGAGCGGAGACAATAGAATCCTGGGTTACCCTTGTACCCCCTCCTGCGCGACGGTGAAACTAAAGAAATTTGTTTTTAATTAACTAATACATGGGCAATATAAATTATTACCAAACAAGGTCACCCGTATACAACCAACGGTACATCAGATAAATATTTCCCACATCTAAGGAATAAGCGATATAATCGATCTCGCAAAGGTCGATAGATGTCAACCTAGAAACTAAATGACTTTACACCAATTACCAGCTTTAAATAAACACCCAAGTGGCTCCTACATTACATAACGATAAACAGATTTCAATACAATGCAATTGGCTGGTAAAAATCATCCGATAGCAGTCAATACAATATCAATAAGTTAGGTCGATCGAAGAGATTAAAATCGATAGTGACGCCCACTTCTATTTATATAAATTAAAGGAACAGGGTTTATTTATAACCAACACAGTGAAATGTCCCTAACGATCAGATTGTCACACCATTCTAGAACCAAACAAAGGAAAATATAATACGGAAAATCCACTGTATTTCCCACGAAAATGTATTTGACACGACCATAGCGGTAAGTCCTATAACTTACTCTATTTACACCGTCTGTAGCTGACTGTTTTTAGGCTACTAACTTAGGACACGGTCTGCCATTTAACAAGGGAGAAAAATCGACTTTCAACCCCTAAGCCAAGGGAGATATGGAATCAAGATGAAAGATAAGGTAAGGATCTGCTTTATTAACCAGGCATTCGCAGCCAGAGACCGTTTTAACAACTCTTACATACCTATATAACCTTACGTACCATCGAAGGCAAAATTACCTAAGATCTCAGTCTGCAGTCATAGAATTCAAATAGTTATCTTTATTTTAGGTACAACACAAGCTGGATCAGCCACTCGAGGTAACGGCATTGCCAAAAAAATAAAGGAGGAACCAGGTAATCAACAAATGTCATAAGAAAGGAAAGCAACCTCTAAACACCGAGAAAGAGAGTTATGTAACAGTACAATGATACGAGTAATATATATATATGTATAGCCTTATTTTTACTAGTAAAATGTTTTATAAATATCTATGTACATTTAATAAACAGCAAAACAAATATGTTGAAAGGTTCTTGACAAAAAGGTGAAGGCGACATAATAATAAACTTTAAATAAAATTTTGGTTTGTTTCAATTCATCACATACTAATGGTTTTTCATAGAGCACATTGTACTACCTTAATGATTATTTCTCACACCTTAGCAAAAATAGGCTTTAACCCCTAGTACTAAAAATAAACCGTTACAACTCCCCTCTTCTTCGGCAGGAGAAAAACTTCCACTAAGAAGTTTTACGACGATAATTCAACTAAGTAATAACCAAACAAAAAAAAATTTATACTAGCGCCAGCACAAGAGAACACAAGGTACCCAGTTATGTATAATCCAATGAAGTTAACAGAAATATTCAGATAGGTAAGCTAACTCTAAATACGGAATCATATATCAGTTATATGTACAAAATAATCACACGAGTTATCAATCAACTCCTAGACCAAAAAAAAAAATTGACGCTACTGACGTAGCCACTAAAATATAGCAATCAATCACTAAAAGCAATACAATAAAAATAATATAAACCAAAAATCATTTCAAGCACTGTTGCGCAGCTGACGACCCACGGAGACTCCGAGAGAGGAAAGGATGCAACCCCGAGCTGTTTGTATGGTATAGAGGTCAAAAAGCGAACTTGATGGATATCGGACTTAAGTTAGCATTGCGTTGCAACCAAATGTGACTTGGCGAACCTCGTGTACTAACCTCATACAAACAAACTCGCGGTACAACCCCGCACCCACAAGAAAGACCCAAGGAAAGCAAATACACAGCAGTACTTGAAAGGTGGAAAACTCAAGATAATCAATATCAACAAACAAAAAAATAACAGTTGTAACCCAGATGTTCCACCAATCAAAGGGAGTATGTTGTAGTACACACTAAACTTAAAGATACAAACGTGCCGCTGACAACTAAATGTACCACAGCCTTCAACGGAAAATTTAATTAGGGTGTTCCGAAAGGCGGCTCTGCTCCTGGCCTGGCGTATCACACGAGACCCGCGGACGAGGTCATACGCAGTAGTTTCGCCCTCCCCTGTGCTGCATCGATGTACAGACTGAATCAGGGGTCAGACAGCCACCCCCCACAATACAACTCTGCCCGCAAATCTGCCTTCAGCAGAACGAACATTCCACAAAAGACGGCAAAGCGCCATCTAGGATCACCAAACGCCCCTCGGCCTTTTCTATAGCAAAAAAAAGAAGGTTGTATATAAATAGGACAAAATCGGTAAATATAAAGTTGGGCTATACCCGAACCAGGACAAAATCGGTAAGTATAAAGCGTCTAAATGACGAGGTCAAAATCAATCAATAATCAATAAATCGCATCTGAGCGACATCAATAACGAAATTACTCCGTTACTTGCAATTCAGTTCCAACAGCGGCTTAAATCCCCAAAAGGGTAATCTCACTCTATCTAGAAAGCAACGTACATCAATCAAAAATAACTCAAAGTCCAACAAAGTAAATCGAGCAAATATAACAACAACGCAAATCAAGCAAAAACAGAGAGAGAAATTACGTTCTCGTTGCAAATATCCCGTACTCAACACGGTTTACAAAAAAATTACAACGAAAACCTACCACTAAAACTAAAAGGAAGAACGAAGCAAAAAAAAAGTCATCATGAATAAATAACGTCTTCAAGACGAGCGACAGCAAAGATCAACCGGCGTTAGCCAATCCATCCAAGCTAACCAAATAACTAAAGAGACAAATCAAGGTAAAAGTAAAATACTAAGTCCAAATCAGGGTAATCACTAAAGAAAATCCGGCAAAGCCAAATTTCCAAGGAATCAAGTCAAAATCGGTAGGTACTGAAATCGTAAGTAAAGGTAGAATGAAAGGAAGAAAAATAACGAAAAGTAAAACCAAAAAAAAACGAAAAGAAAGTCAACTCCTAGAGAAAATAAAGTCGTACCCACTCCTGTCTTGTTTCACGCCAGGACAACAGCGTACACAACCACAGGCTGAATTGAGTGACCTTCAATTAAGTAATAAAGTAAATAAAAACATTAGGAAGAAACAAGCAAGAATAAAGGTTCTACCAAATGAACGCCATAAAACTAATACTAAAAAATGTTAACTGCTGGAGTGGCAACCTAAAGACATAATCGATAAGCAAGAAACTATTGTACCAAAAATCTACGAAAAAGCTAATAATATACCGAAGATGCTGAAGGCGAAGATTCATATAACAGGTTTGCCACAACATTTACAAGTGAAGCGAGAAGCCAACTGAAGGTTAACTCCTCAGATACCCATTGTAGTAAACCGCTGAGGGCCTGATTTACTACCAACGACACAAACCGGCTGAAGGCGATTGGTCTGTCTCCGTACTCTTGATATGATTTCTACTATCACGGGTACGCCGTGCGGAGTATTTCTAACCAACTACATTCGGCCTGTCAAGTTTCACGCCGAGACAGAAACCGAACTTCATTAGAACTCCACATCCGCTGGAGGTGATGTAAAAATATTTGGAACAAAAAAAAAGAAAGAAGCGAACCTTTATTCGTTACTCACACACAAAAGAAATTAATAAAGTTTAAAGTTATGAAGTAAAAGAAAAGATAAGTAAAGATAAATAACTCAATTTATTCATTGTCCGAACTCTCACTTGCAATCGACGGATTGTACAACTTGAGGTCCTGTACATGCCAAACACCTTTATTTTGACCGGTCTGATCTTGAAGCTCATATGTGCAAGTACCAGTCTTCCTTTTAATAATAAAAGGTCCTAAATATGTTGGTGCTAATTTGGCACTGTAGTATTTCGTGGCATCCGAGAGACTTTTATTTTTACGCCAAACTCTCTGTCCAGGTGTATATTCGACTGGTCGCCTACGTAAATTGTAACGTCGTTGGCTGATAAGGCGAGAAGCCTTGATCTTTTCCTGAACTTCCACATAGAGTTTTAAAAATGCGGCTTGTCTTTTTTTTGACATAATCTTGAGGATCCAAATCGATCTTGTGAATATCTTCGACGAAGTCTTGTCCATAAAGTTTATGCTCTCTTCCAAAATTTAGATAGTAAGGACTAAATCCAGTTGTTTCGTGTCGTGAAGTTCTCATAGCACAACCAATAGCGGCTAAATTTTCGTCCCATGTACGGTGATTATTGTTCTGAATGTATGAACGAATCATAGTTTTTGCCACTCGGTTTGCACGTTCAGTAGGATCAGCCTGAGGATGGTGAGAAGCTGTATAGAAAATTTTGCTTTTATAACGCTGACAAAGTCCTTGGAACTCTTTAGATTTCATTTGAGCTCCTTGATCGCACATTAAAAATTGCGGAGATCCAAACATCAGGAAAATACCTTCTTCGACTTGCTTAGTAAGCGATTTGGCTGTCGCGGAACGCGATGGGAACATGACGGTGAACTTGGTGAAATAATCATTAACCACAAGAACATACTGATTTCCTGATCTTGAGCGAGGAAACGGGCCGATGAAATCCAAGCTGATACATTGCCAAGGTTGATTAATGTTTGGTCGATTTCCCATTAGACCTGCCGGTGCTCTTTGTTCCACTTTGTTCTGGGCACAAATCCTACATGCTTTCACGTATCTGGTTACGTCACTCCTCATTTTAGGCCAATAGTAACGTTGACATACTTTCCAATAAGTTTTAAATATGCCTACATGACCTGCAGCTGGTATATCATGGCAACGGAAAAGTACTTCGCGCCTCTTATCTTTAGGAACGACGAGTTTCCAGCAGCTGGATGGAATTGCTAATTCAGAAGGACTGGATTTCACATATTTGTACAGCATTTTATTCTCTACACGCCACGTGGGAAATTTGTGAGGATGCTCTTCGAGTCTGGAGAACATGTTTTTATACCATTTGTCGGTGGTGGATGAGAATGCGTCTTCTTTGACTTCGGCATCTATAGTGTCAACAGAAATAGGAACTGATCTCGAGAGAAAATCGGGAACTACGTGGTCTTTTCCAGGTCGATGAATTAATGTAAAGTCGTACGGTTGAAGACAAAGTGCCCATCGTGCTAGTCTCCCTTGTGGGTCTTTTAATCGATGTAGCCACAGCAACGAGTGATGATCGGTTATCACGGTGAAGTGAACTCCTTCCAGGTAATGACGCAATTTTTCAACGCTCCAAATCACTGCCAAACATTCTTTCTCAGTCACAGTCAGTTTCATTTCCTGCCTAGATAGTGAGCGCGATAGGAAACATATTACTTTCTCACCTTCATCAAAGGTTTGAGACAAAACGGCTCCAAGGCCAAAGCCACTCGCATCAGTTTGAAGAACGAATGGACGACTGAAATCGGGGCAAGTAAGAATGGGTGCTGTAATCAGGGCTTCTTTGATGGTTCTAAAAGCAGCGTCGCAATCGAATGTCCATGACCACTTAACGTTTTTCTTGGTCAGGTTGGTTAGCGGAGATATTTTGGAGGAGAAATTCGGTACAAATCGTCGGTACCAAGACGCTGTTCCTATAAATCGACGAATCTCTGTCACATTTTTCGGCGGTGGTATATTTACAATAGCCTCTACTTTCGATGGATCTGGCCGAAGTCCTTGACGGTCCACTACATAGCCTAGATATTTTAATTCAGGTCGGCAAAATTGACACTTTTCCAATGAAACCACTAATCCTGCTTCGAGAAGGCGGTCGAACACTAAGTCCAGAAGTCGCAAATGTTCATCAAAGTCCTGAGAGATTAGGATAATGTCGTCTAGGTAAACCATTACTGAAGGCTGAAGGTCAGCTCCAAGCACGGTATCGACAATTCGCTGCCACGTGGCCGGAGAATTGGTCAATCCGAACGGCATTCGGCGGAACTGAAATAATCCTCTTCCAGGAACAGTAAAAGCGGTGTATTCACGCGAAGACTCTGACAAAGGGACGGTCCAAAAAGCAGACTTAATATCGATAGAGCTGAGGTATTTAGCATCTCTTAAGCGGTCCAGGATTGAAGAGATATATGGAATGGGGTACGCATCCTTGTTGGTTACCTCGTTCAGCAGCCTATAATCGACGCAGAAGCGATAGGAATCATCCTTTTTACGAACTAGACATATTGGGCTAGACCAAGCACTTTTGGAAGGTTCTATCACACCGTCTTTTAACATTGTCTTTAACTCCTCATCTATGATCTTTTGTTTAAAAGGAGACACGGGGTAGTATCGTTGTTTGACGGGTTTTGTACCTGGTTTAACTTCAATAGTATGTTCTGCTACGTTACAACATCCCAATCCAGAACTCATAGTTGAAAGCTTTATTTTTATTAAATTGTCAAGTTGTATTCGCTGATCTCTTGTGAGCGTGCTTTCGTCTTGAATGCTATTAATGAACATCGGATCGGTGCTATCTGCAAAATGCCAAATATCTTGTCTCAGATCGGGGACTATTTCCATATTTTTCCAAAAATCTATTCCTAGGATAAGGGTATGAGTAAGTTCTGGTAAGACGAGCACATCAATGATTCTGGTTTTGCCCATTAAACAGAATGGAACCTGCATACAACCGATGCTGGAACAGCTCTGTCCATTGGCGACTGTGCATTTTGTTTCTTTCGCCAAAAGTTTTAATCCTAACCGTTGTAATAGTTCATATCCAGGAAGACCGACGATGGTTCTTGTAGCGCCGGAATCTAATAATCCTCGAATTGGAGTGCCTAAGATAGTAACTTCTAAATATGGACGTTGATCACCATGAGCGTGACTAATAATGTAGTCTAAGAGAAATTTTGCAGGAAAGCCAGTATCGTTGTTGGTCGAAGTGGTATCGATTTTGGGAGACATCTCACGACCTATTGATTCCCCCGGGAAGCGTTTCCCGAATTCGTGCATTTGGGGCAATTTCTGGTAGTAACGTCTGGTGTTCCGCAACGATAGCAGTGCATTTTCCGAGGACTAGTGCAATCTCGGTTATAATGCCCGGCCTTTTGACAATTAAAGCAGACCACTTCTCTGGGACGTCGATCGTTCGTAGGCATTTCTCTGGGACGTCTGTCATTTATAGGTATTTCTCTAGGGCGTCTATCGTTCATAGGCATTTCCCTGGGACGTCTATCGTTCGTAGTAGGGTTAAAGTGACGAATTTCCTGTACGTACTCGTCCGAATGATTGCTAGGAAGGGCTTCTTGCATATCTGACACAAAGGCGAAGTCAGGCTCGACAAATCCTTGCCTTCTTCTAGAAGGTGGCACGTAGTGCTCTGCACGGTACTTCTTGGCTTCCAAAGATAAGCAGCACTCCTCCAATTCTTCCAATGTATTGACTAGTGGAAGTTGAGTCGTATAAAAGGGAGCTAAGTTTCGGGAAATAATGTCCAGCTTCACATCATCGGACATTCCACCGTAACGTCTACATAAAGCATGCATGCTTGACAAGTAATCTACAATGCTTTCGGACGGATCTTGCGTTCTATCTAAGATCTCCCTAAAGAGTCGAGCTCTGTAATCTGGCGGTTCGAAATGTCGTCGAAGTAGGTCTGATAGTTCTCTCCAGTCAGTAAATCTGGATCGGTTCGATCTAAACCAATTAAGAGCCTTTCCCTCAAACAGGTCTATGGCGGACTCAAATACTTCTCGTTCAGTCACGTGACGGGCTACTCTAAGTTCTGAAACTCGCTCTAAAAAGCCGTGAACTGACATACTCTTGGTGTCTCCAGTGAATTTAATTCCCCATTTATCCATTTTAGGACCCTTGAAGTATGAAGGTTGTCTATTTGGGGTAGAAACAGGTAGCGAGGCACCTTGAACGCCGGACGAATCATCGGAATCCGAATCTTCAGTTTGAGCAGCAGCTAACATAGCACTAAGGTTGGGATCTTGCTTTGACACGGTTTCTAAATGGTCCAGAGTGGCCAAAATATCGACCATAAGCTTCGCTCTCGTATCCACATTCTCAGCAGTCAAGCTACTAGGTGGTGCGCGATCTACGCGATTGAGTAGGTGTACTAGACGAGATTGATAGCGCTCAAATCTGGCCCTAGCATTTTCTCCAGTCACTGATTTCAGTGCAGATTTAATTCTCTGCAGCGCATCATGCACGAGAACTTTCTCGTCGTCGAAGTCGAGAGAATAGGGTGGATGACTCAAAGATTTGTTCCTCTTCTCCAGTTGGAGTAACGGACGCAGTGTCGCTCTCAGCGAATCGACGGTTTTGGAATCGTCAGCGGGAATTCCACGGACAGTCAGTTCATGTATTAGCATGTCCTTCTTCAGGTAGTTGATCCTCATATTGTAATCCATTTTTTTTTCTCTTCAAGTCAGACAATGACAGAATAAAGTAATAATAACACTATTCACTGTAAAGCAACACAAACTCACTCACTTACAGTAACACTATGCAAATAAAATCACTAGATTTCACTTCACTTACGTAAGCAATAACAAATTGAAATTCAAAATATCCAGTGAGCAGCAGTGGTAGTATTTTAAATAGACAATTTTAATGAAAGTCAAGTAATTAACGTAGTAAACCAATCGATTAGGTAATACTAAAAGGTCACCAATATCGCAAAACAAAGTAAGTCAAAAATAAAAAAAAGAAATCAGTACCAAATCAATGCGCTCTGTGCGAGCACGAAAAAAAAAAGTATAACCACCGAAGGCCACGATTGATTCAAAGCAATTGCAGGTAAAATCAGGGCAAGGTATAATACTGTAAATTTAAGGTCAACCAATATAAATATGTAACAAGGTATGCAAAATCAATTCAAAATTCAATAAAGTTATTACAGTCCTTAAGGGTAGGCGCAATACAATGTCTAATCAAAATATATACTTAAGTAAATTGCTCTACTTGAGAACGCCCAACAACACTTTTTTTTTTAAAAAAGATTTACCAAAACATGCCCCAAACGTTGAGCGCCAAAAATTGCTACGCTTTTATTTGCCCAAAGATTAAAAAAAAACGAATTTAATTTTAATAAAAAAAAAAAAAAAGGAATTAACAGCAACAAAGTTCAGCCGAGGGTGAGAGGCCTTGAGAGAGCGAGCAAATGCCCTAGCTCAAATGCCGAAGAGTAGGGGGGGTAATAAGGGGCGCCACCGTTTTGTAGCCAGGCCAAAACGGAAGCCTCCGCGATCTCGGTGGGACCTCACTCTCCACTGAACTTAATAATGAATAAAAAAAAAAAATTAAAAAGAAGAAAAGCAAATTACGAAGGGGTGTTGTGGGACGTCTCAAATAAAACTAGAAAATTTTACGAACACACTAGTTACATTTATTTTTCGAAGAGAGCAATGTTGGGGTTTGACGCCCAGGAAAAATTAATTCAACAATTATTGTAGCTTTATAAATTGGTCAATGACCAAAAAAAAAAACTTTAAAAACCCTACGGCCAATTTACACTTAACGCCTCTGCCGGTACGTTACCAATCCTTAGGTTCTACGCCTGTCGGGCGACCATCGGTACACCCCAGGACGGCAAGCTAGTGGTAGGCTCTAGCGGTAGGCACCTCTGGGTACACCCCAGATTAGAGCAAGGCTGGTAGCGCCCAAGTAAAAAGAGCTAGGCCGAAGCGCTCAGGTCAAAGGAGCTAGGTAGAAGCGCCCCGGTTTAAGGACCCTAAGAAATGAAACAGGCGCATCAGCACAACGGCAATATTTGCATAAAATTCGAATTTAATGAATGGCTGAAGGCCCAAATGATTAGATAAATGGACCAACACTGTGCAACCACCCTAATAATACAGAAAAACCCAAAATTTAGAAAAATTATTACTGCGCATGCGCCACGCGCATGCGTCTAAAATTGTCTGCGCACCTCACAGGGTGTGCCGTAACCCTTCTGCAGCCATTAATTAACAAAAATATCGACGTGAGGGCACTGCGCATGCTCAGGATGACGAATAAAATTAAAAGAACTTCATCTAAGCCAAGCAGGAAACTCACTAAATTAAAACCACTGGTTTGTAGAAAAGTAGTTAGTGCGCATGCGCCACGCGCATGATCAAAATTGAAATCCCAACTTTCAGATTAAAAAAAAAAAAAAATAATTGCAAAGTAATTTCCTACTTGAACTTAGAGATAAATATGCTGAATCGCAATATAGTAACTGCGCATGCGCCGCCCACACGCCGATATGGGGTGCTAATGACTCCAAATAAAATCCCCTTTCAAACCCTGAATAAGCGACCCATAAAAATATTATTCCCACATAATTACAAAAATCCCAGAAATTAATGTTATTTAATTATCAAACCTATTCGACAATAATTTTACAGTTTTACAACCCTGAATAAATTCCCCAGAAAAATATTAAAACCACGTAATCCCGAAAAACCCGAAAACTACAGTTATTTACTTCAATTCGGCAATACCAAAAAAAAATCAGCTGCACAATGTCGGCCATTTAAATCAATTAAAGCAAATAATACATAATTATCAATCAAATAAAAATTAATTAAACCATATCCAACAATTGCAGTAAACACATGTAAAACTTAGCAATTAACTAGAAAAATTACAAAATTATATTCGGCTAATTAAGCACATTATAAATTATTGAAATTAGATTAAATTAATAGCGACACAAAAAAATAAAACCCTAGGCATTAACGTACAACATGCAGGCTTAAGGCCACGCGGTTCGGTTCGGATGAGTTCCTTTTTTTTTGACAATAAAATAACAATGACAATAGAATAAAAAAAGATAGGCTTGAAAAACGTGCATTTTGTAAGTACAATGGGCACTAAGGTATCGAAAAATTCTAGCGACATAAATAGATATCGATAACAGAAAGCAGAAAAAAAAATACATGAGTTTTGACCAAGAATTTACGGTTTTAAATATTAACGTAAGATAATATTATATTTTATTTACGGATAAAAGCAAAATTAAAGTGACTGCAATTGATTTCAAACATAAAATGATTAAACTTACCCGATGACGATGGGGTCTCACACGTTTTTACGTTTCCTGACTTGCACTCCGTCGCTTTAAAATCCGGCTATGCCGTAAAAAAGCTTTCAATCCAACACTAAACTAAACCAAAGCAATTTAAAAGCTTTAATAAGAAAACGGTGTCCAAAATCCACTCACGTGTAAAAAAAAATTGGCTGGACACACGCTTTCACGACGGAGACAAGTCAGTAAGTAAGTAAGGGAGACCGTAACAAACGCGCACGACCTCCCGGAAGAGCTGCAATCCTACCAACAAAATAGAAAGCTTCCTGTCAATAAAAAGGGCGCTAGAATTCAAAACCTCGTACCTACACAAAAACCTAATGAACTAACCTAGCCGAAGCGAACCCGTACAAACAATAAAATAACCAAAGAGCGGAGACAATAGAATCCTGGGTTACCCTTGTACCCCCTCCTGCGCGACGGTGAAACTAAAGAAATTTGTTTTTAATTAACTAATACATGGGCAATATAAATTATTACCAAACACGGTCACCCGTATACAACCAACGGTACATCAGATAAATATTTCCCACATCTAAGGAATAAGCGATATAATCGATCTCGCAAAGGTCGATAGATGTCAACCTAGAAACTAAATGACTTTACACCAATTACCAGCTTTAAATAAACACCCAAGTGGCTCCTACATTACATAACGATAAACAGATTTCAATACAATGCAATTGGCTGGTAAAAATCATCCGATAGCAGTCAATACAATATCAATAAGTTAGGTCGATCGAAGAGATTAAAATCGATAGTGACGCCCACTTCTATTTATATAAATTAAAGGAACAGGGTTTATTTATAACCAACACAGTGAAATGTCCCTAACGATCAGATTGTCACACCATTCTAGAACCAAACAAAGGAAAATATAATACGGAAAATCCACTGTATTTCCCACGAAAATGTATTTGACACGACCATAGCGGTAAGTCCTATAACTTACTCTATTTACACCGTCTGTAGCTGACTGTTTTTAGGCTACTAACTTAGGACACGGTCTGCCATTTAACAAGGGAGAAAAATCGACTTTCAACCCCTAAGCCAAGGGAGATATGGAATCAAGATGAAAGATAAGGTAAGGATCTGCTTTATTAACCAGGCATTCGCAGCCAGAGACCGTTTTAACAACTCTTACATACCTATATAACCTTACGTACCATCGAAGGCAAAATTACCTAAGATCTCAGTCTGCAGTCATAGAATTCAAATAGTTATCTTTATTTTAGGTACAACACAAGCTGGATCAGCCACTCGAGGTAACGGCATTGCCAAAAAAATAAAGGAGGAACCAGGTAATCAACAAATGTCATAAGAAAGGAAAGCAACCTCTAAACACCGAGAAAGAGAGTTATGTAACAGTACAATGATACGAGTAATATATATATATGTATAGCCTTATTTTTACTAGTAAAATGTTTTATAAATATCTATGTACATTTAATAAACAGCAAAACAAATATGTTGAAAGGTTCTTGACAAAAAGGTGAAGGCGACATAATAATAAACTTTAAATAAAATTTTGGTTTGTTTCAATTCATCACATACTAATGGTTTTTCATAGAGCACATTGTACTACCTTAATGATTATTTCTCACACCTTAGCAAAAATAGGCTTTAACCCCTAGTACTAAAAATAAACCGTTACAACTCCCCTCTTCTTCGGCAGGAGAAAAACTTCCACTAAGAAGTTTTACGACGATAATTCAACTAAGTAATAACCAAACAAAAAAAAATTTATACTAGCGCCAGCACAAGAGAACACAAGGTACCCAGTTATGTATAATCCAATGAAGTTAACAGAAATATTCAGATAGGTAAGCTAACTCTAAATACGGAATCATATATCAGTTATATGTACAAAATAATCACACGAGTTATCAATCAACTCCTAGACCAAAAAAAAAAATTGACGCTACTGACGTAGCCACTAAAATATAGCAATCAATCACTAAAAGCAATACAATAAAAATAATATAAACCAAAAATCATTTCAAGCACTGTTGCGCAGCTGACGACCCACGGAGACTCCGAGAGAGGAAAGGATGCAACCCCGAGCTGTTTGTATGGTATAGAGGTCAAAAAGCGAACTTGATGGATATCGGACTTAAGTTAGCATTGCGTTGCAACCAAATGTGACTTGGCGAACCTCGTGTACTAACCTCATACAAACAAACTCGCGGTACAACCCCGCACCCACAAGAAAGACCCAAGGAAAGCAAATACACAGCAGTACTTGAAAGGTGGAAAACTCAAGATAATCAATATCAACAAACAAAAAAATAACAGTTGTAACCCAGATGTTCCACCAATCAAAGGGAGTATGTTGTAGTACACACTAAACTTAAAGATACAAACGTGCCGCTGACAACTAAATGTACCACAGCCTTCAACGGAAAATTTAATTAGGGTGTTCCGAAAGGCGGCTCTGCTCCTGGCCTGGCGTATCACACGAGACCCGCGGACGAGGTCATACGCAGTAGTTTCGCCCTCCCCTGTGCTGCATCGATGTACAGACTGAATCAGGGGTCAGACAGCCACCCCCCACAATACAACTCTGCCCGCAAATCTGCCTTCAGCAGAACGAACATTCCACAAAAGACGGCAAAGCGCCATCTAGGATCACCAAACGCCCCTCGGCCTTTTCTATAGCAAAAAAAAGAAGGTTGTATATAAATAGGACAAAATCGGTAAATATAAAGTTGGGCTATACCCGAACCAGGACAAAATCGGTAAGTATAAAGCGTCTAAATGACGAGGTCAAAATCAATCAATAATCAATAAATCGCATCTGAGCGACATCAATAACGAAATTACTCCGTTACTTGCAATTCAGTTCCAACAGCGGCTTAAATCCCCAAAAGGGTAATCTCACTCTATCTAGAAAGCAACGTACATCAATCAAAAATAACTCAAAGTCCAACAAAGTAAATCGAGCAAATATAACAACAACGCAAATCAAGCAAAAACAGAGAGAGAAATTACGTTCTCGTTGCAAATATCCCGTACTCAACACGGTTTACAAAAAAATTACAACGAAAACCTACCACTAAAACTAAAAGGAAGAACGAAGCAAAAAAAAAGTCATCATGAATAAATAACGTCTTCAAGACGAGCGACAGCAAAGATCAACCGGCGTTAGCCAATCCATCCAAGCTAACCAAATAACTAAAGAGACAAATCAAGGTAAAAGTAAAATACTAAGTCCAAATCAGGGTAATCACTAAAGAAAATCCGGCAAAGCCAAATTTCCAAGGAATCAAGTCAAAATCGGTAGGTACTGAAATCGTAAGTAAAGGTAGAATGAAAGGAAGAAAAATAACGAAAAGTAAAACCAAAAAAAAACGAAAAGAAAGTCAACTCCTAGAGAAAATAAAGTCGTACCCACTCCTGTCTTGTTTCACGCCAGGACAACAGCGTACACAACCACAGGCTGAATTGAGTGACCTTCAATTAAGTAATAAAGTAAATAAAAACATTAGGAAGAAACAAGCAAGAATAAAGGTTCTACCAAATGAACGCCATAAAACTAATACTAAAAAATGTTAACTGCTGGAGTGGCAACCTAAAGACATAATCGATAAGCAAGAAACTATTGTACCAAAAATCTACGAAAAAGCTAATAATATACCGAAGATACTGAAGGCGAAGATTCATATAACAGGTTTGCCACAACATTTACAAGTGAAGCGAGAAGCCAACTGAAGGTTAACTCCTCAGATACCCATTGTAGTAAACCGCTGAGGGCCTGATTTACTACCAACGACACAAACCGGCTGAAGGCGATTGGTCTGTCTCCGTACTCTTGATATGATTTCTACTATCACGGGTACGCCGTGCGGAGTATTTCTAACCAACTACATTCGGCCTGTCAAGTTTCACGCCGAGACAGAAACCGAACTTCATTAGAACTCCACATCCGCTGGAGGTGATGTAAAAATATTTGGAACAAAAAAAAAGAAAGAAGCGAACCTTTATTCGTTACTCACACACAAAAGAAATTAATAAAGTTTAAAGTTATGAAGTAAAAGAAAAGATAAGTAAAGATAAATAACTCAATTTATTCATTGTCCGAACTCTCACTTGCAATCGACGGATTGTACAACTTGAGGTCCTGTACATGCCAAACACCTTTATTTTGACCGGTCTGATCTTGAAGCTCATATGTGCAAGTACCAGTCTTCCTTTTAATAATAAAAGGTCCTAAATATGTTGGTGCTAATTTGGCACTGTAGTATTTCGTGGCATCCGAGAGACTTTTATTTTTACGCCAAACTCTCTGTCCAGGTGTATATTCGACTGGTCGCCTACGTAAATTGTAACGTCGTTGGCTGATAAGGCGAGAAGCCTTGATCTTTTCCTGAACTTCCACATAGAGTTTTAAAAATGCGGCTTGTCTTTTTTTTGACATAATCTTGAGGATCCAAATCGATCTTGTGAATATCTTCGACGAAGTCTTGTCCATAAAGTTTATGCTCTCTTCCAAAATTTAGATAGTAAGGACTAAATCCAGTTGTTTCGTGTCGTGAAGTTCTCATAGCACAACCAATAGCGGCTAAATTTTCGTCCCATGTACGGTGATTATTGTTCTGAATGTATGAACGAATCATAGTTTTTGCCACTCGGTTTGCACGTTCAGTAGGATCAGCCTGAGGATGGTGAGAAGCTGTATAGAAAATTTTGCTTTTATAACGCTGACAAAGTCCTTGGAACTCTTTAGATTTCATTTGAGCTCCTTGATCGCACATTAAAAATTGCGGAGATCCAAACATCAGGAAAATACCTTCTTCGACTTGCTTAGTAAGCGATTTGGCTGTCGCGGAACGCGATGGGAACATGACGGTGAACTTGGTGAAATAATCATTAACCACAAGAACATACTGATTTCCTGATCTTGAGCGAGGAAACGGGCCGATGAAATCCAAGCTGATACATTGCCAAGGTTGATTAATGTTTGGTCGATTTCCCATTAGACCTGCCGGTGCTCTTTGTTCCACTTTGTTCTGGGCACAAATCCTACATGCTTTCACGTATCTGGTTACGTCACTCCTCATTTTAGGCCAATAGTAACGTTGACATACTTTCCAATAAGTTTTAAATATGCCTACATGACCTGCAGCTGGTATATCATGGCAACGGAAAAGTACTTCGCGCCTCTTATCTTTAGGAACGACGAGTTTCCAGCAGCTGGATGGAATTGCTAATTCAGAAGGACTGGATTTCACATATTTGTACAGCATTTTATTCTCTACACGCCACGTGGGAAATTTGTGAGGATGCTCTTCGAGTCTGGAGAACATGTTTTTATACCATTTGTCGGTGGTGGATGAGAATGCGTCTTCTTTGACTTCGGCATCTATAGTGTCAACAGAAATAGGAACTGATCTCGAGAGAAAATCGGGAACTACGTGGTCTTTTCCAGGTCGATGAATTAATGTAAAGTCGTACGGTTGAAGACGAAGTGCCCATCGTGCTAGTCTCCCTTGTGGGTCTTTTAATCGATGTAGCCACAGCAACGAGTGATGATCGGTTATCACGGTGAAGTGAACTCCTTCCAGGTAATGACGCAATTTTTCAACGCTCCAAATCACTGCCAAACATTCTTTCTCAGTCACAGTCAGTTTCATTTCCTGCCTAGATAGTGAGCGCGATAGGAAACATATTACTTTCTCACCTTCATCAAAGGTTTGAGACAAAACGGCTCCAAGGCCAAAGCCACTCGCATCAGTTTGAAGAACGAATGGACGACTGAAATCGGGGCAAGTAAGAATGGGTGCTGTAATCAGGGCTTCTTTGATGGTTCTAAAAGCAGCGTCGCAATCGAATGTCCATGACCACTTAACGTTTTTCTTGGTCAGGTTGGTTAGCGGAGATATTTTGGAGGAGAAATTCGGTACAAATCGTCGGTACCAAGACGCTGTTCCTATAAATCGACGAATCTCTGTCACATTTTTCGGCGGTGGTATATTTACAATAGCCTCTACTTTCGATGGATCTGGCCGAAGTCCTTGACGGTCCACTACATAGCCTAGATATTTTAATTCAGGTCGGCAAAATTGACACTTTTCCAATGAAACCACTAATCCTGCTTCGAGAAGGCGGTCGAACACTAAGTCCAGAAGTCGCAAATGTTCATCAAAGTCCTGAGAGATTAGGATAATGTCGTCTAGGTAAACCATTACTGAAGGCTGAAGGTCAGCTCCAAGCACGGTATCGACAATTCGCTGCCACGTGGCCGGAGAATTGGTCAATCCGAACGGCATTCGGCGGAACTGAAATAATCCTCTTCCAGGAACAGTAAAAGCGGTGTATTCACGCGAAGACTCTGACAAAGGGACGGTCCAAAAAGCAGACTTAATATCGATAGAGCTGAGGTATTTAGCATCTCTTAAGCGGTCCAGGATTGAAGAGATATATGGAATGGGGTACGCATCCTTGTTGGTTACCTCGTTCAGCAGCCTATAATCGACGCAGAAGCGATAGGAATCATCCTTTTTACGAACTAGACATATTGGGCTAGACCAAGCACTTTTGGAAGGTTCTATCACACCGTCTTTTAACATTGTCTTTAACTCCTCATCTATGATCTTTTGTTTAAAAGGAGACACGGGGTAGTATCGTTGTTTGACGGGTTTTGTACCTGGTTTAACTTCAATAGTATGTTCTGCTACGTTACAACATCCCAATCCAGAACTCATAGTTGAAAGCTTTATTTTTATTAAATTGTCAAGTTGTATTCGCTGATCTCTTGTGAGCGTGCTTTCGTCTTGAATGCTATTAATGAACATCGGATCGGTGCTATCTGCAAAATGCCAAATATCTTGTCTCAGATCGGGGACTATTTCCATATTTTTCCAAAAATCTATTCCTAGGATAAGGGTATGAGTAAGTTCTGGTAAGACGAGCACATCAATGATTCTGGTTTTGCCCATTAAACAGAATGGAACCTGCATACAACCGATGCTGGAACAGCTCTGTCCATTGGCGACTGTGCATTTTGTTTCTTTCGCCAAAAGTTTTAATCCTAACCGTTGTAATAGTTCATATCCAGGAAGACCGACGATGGTTCTTGTAGCGCCGGAATCTAATAATCCTCGAATTGGAGTGCCTAAGATAGTAACTTCTAAATATGGACGTTGATCACCATGAGCGTGACTAATAATGTAGTCTAAGAGAAATTTTGCAGGAAAGCCAGTATCGTTGTTGGTCGAAGTGGTATCGATTTTGGGAGACATCTCACGACCTATTGATTCCCCCGGGAAGCGTTTCCCGAATTCGTGCATTTGGGGCAATTTCTGGTAGTAACGTCTGGTGTTCCGCAACGATAGCAGTGCATTTTCCGAGGACTAGTGCAATCTCGGTTATAATGCCCGGCCTTTTGACAATTAAAGCAGACCACTTCTCTGGGACGTCGATCGTTCGTAGGCATTTCTCTGGGACGTCTGTCATTTATAGGTATTTCTCTAGGGCGTCTATCGTTCATAGGCATTTCCCTGGGACGTCTATCGTTCGTAGTAGGGTTAAAGTGACGAATTTCCTGTACGTACTCGTCCGAATGATTGCTAGGAAGGGCTTCTTGCATATCTGACACAAAGGCGAAGTCAGGCTCGACAAATCCTTGCCTTCTTCTAGAAGGTGGCACGTAGTGCTCTGCACGGTACTTCTTGGCTTCCAAAGATAAGCAGCACTCCTCCAATTCTTCCAATGTATTGACTAGTGGAAGTTGAGTCGTATAAAAGGGAGCTAAGTTTCGGGAAATAATGTCCAGCTTCACATCATCGGACATTCCACCGTAACGTCTACATAAAGCATGCATGCTTGACAAGTAATCTACAATGCTTTCGGACGGATCTTGCGTTCTATCTAAGATCTCCCTAAAGAGTCGAGCTCTGTAATCTGGCGGTTCGAAATGTCGTCGAAGTAGGTCTGATAGTTCTCTCCAGTCAGTAAATCTGGATCGGTTCGATCTAAACCAATTAAGAGCCTTTCCCTCAAACAGGTCTATGGCGGACTCAAATACTTCTCGTTCAGTCACGTGACGGGCTACTCTAAGTTCTGAAACTCGCTCTAAAAAGCCGTGAACTGACATACTCTTGGTGTCTCCAGTGAATTTAATTCCCCATTTATCCATTTTAGGACCCTTGAAGTATGAAGGTTGTCTATTTGGGGTAGAAACAGGTAGCGAGGCACCTTGAACGCCGGACGAATCATCGGAATCCGAATCTTCAGTTTGAGCAGCAGCTAACATAGCACTAAGGTTGGGATCTTGCTTTGACACGGTTTCTAAATGGTCCAGAGTGGCCAAAATATCGACCATAAGCTTCGCTCTCGTATCCACATTCTCAGCAGTCAAGCTACTAGGTGGTGCGCGATCTACGCGATTGAGTAGGTGTACTAGACGAGATTGATAGCGCTCAAATCTGGCCCTAGCATTTTCTCCAGTCACTGATTTCAGTGCAGATTTAATTCTCTGCAGCGCATCATGCACGAGAACTTTCTCGTCGTCGAAGTCGAGAGAATAGGGTGGATGACTCAAAGATTTGTTCCTCTTCTCCAGTTGGAGTAACGGACGCAGTGTCGCTCTCAGCGAATCGACGGTTTTGGAATCGTCAGCGGGAATTCCACGGACAGTCAGTTCATGTATTAGCATGTCCTTCTTCAGGTAGTTGATCCTCATATTGTAATCCATTTTTTTTTCTCTTCAAGTCAGACAATGACAGAATAAAGTAATAATAACACTATTCACTGTAAAGCAACACAAACTCACTCACTTACAGTAACACTATGCAAATAAAATCACTAGATTTCACTTCACTTACGTAAGCAATAACAAATTGAAATTCAAAATATCCAGTGAGCAGCAGTGGTAGTATTTTAAATAGACAATTTTAATGAAAGTCAAGTAATTAACGTAGTAAACCAATCGATTAGGTAATACTAAAAGGTCACCAATATCGCAAAACAAAGTAAGTCAAAAATAAAAAAAAGAAATCAGTACCAAATCAATGCGCTCTGTGCGAGCACGAAAAAAAAAAGTATAACCACCGAAGGCCACGATTGATTCAAAGCAATTGCAGGTAAAATCAGGGCAAGGTATAATACTGTAAATTTAAGGTCAACCAATATAAATATGTAACAAGGTATGCAAAATCAATTCAAAATTCAATAAAGTTATTACAGTCCTTAAGGGTAGGCGCAATACAATGTCTAATCAAAATATATACTTAAGTAAATTGCTCTACTTGAGAACGCCCAACAACACTTTTTTTTTTAAAAAAGATTTACCAAAACATGCCCCAAACGTTGAGCGCCAAAAATTGCTACGCTTTTATTTGCCCAAAGATTAAAAAAAAACGAATTTAATTTTAATAAAAAAAAAAAAAAAGGAATTAACAGCAACAAAGTTCAGCCGAGGGTGAGAGGCCTTGAGAGAGCGAGCAAATGCCCTAGCTCAAATGCCGAAGAGTAGGGGGGGTAATAAGGGGCGCCACCGTTTTGTAGCCAGGCCAAAACGGAAGCCTCCGCGATCTCGGTGGGACCTCACTCTCCACTGAACTTAATAATGAATAAAAAAAAAAATTAAAAAGAAGAAAAGCAAATTACGAAGGGGTGTTGTGGGACGTCTCAAATAAAACTAGAAAATTTTACGAACACACTAGTTACATTTATTTTTCGAAGAGAGCAATGTTGGGGTTTGACGCCCAGGAAAAATTAATTCAGATAAATTTACAGTTTATATCAAAACCCACAAATATGTACATAAGCCCTGCGGCGATGACAACAATTATTGTAGCTTTATAAATTGGTCAATGACCAAAAAAAAAAACTTTAAAAACCCTACGGCCAATTTACACTTAACGCCTCTGCCGGTACGTTACCAATCCTTAGGTTCTACGCCTGTCGGGCGACCATCGGTACACCCCAGGACGGCAAGCTAGTGGTAGGCTCTAGCGGTAGGCACCTCTGGGTACACCCCAGATTAGAGCAAGGCTGGTAGCGCCCAAGTAAAAAGAGCTAGGCCGAAGCGCTCAGGTCAAAGGAGCTAGGTAGAAGCGCCCCGGTTTAAGGACCCTAAGAAATGAAACAGGCGCATCAGCACAACGGCAATATTTGCATAAAATTCGAATTTAATGAATGGCTGAAGGCCCAAATGATTAGATAAATGGACCAACACTGTGCAACCACCCTAATAATACAGAAAAACCCAAAATTTAGAAAAATTATTACTGCGCATGCGCCACGCGCATGCGTCTAAAATTGTCTGCGCACCTCACAGGGTGTGCCGTAACCCTTCTGCAGCCATTAATTAACAAAAATATCGACGTGAGGGCACTGCGCATGCTCAGGATGACGAATAAAATTAAAAGAACTTCATCTAAGCCAAGCAGGAAACTCACTAAATTAAAACCACTGGTTTGTAGAAAAGTAGTTAGTGCGCATGCGCCACGCGCATGATCAAAATTGAAATCCCAACTTTCAGATTAAAAAAAAAAAAAATAATTGCAAAGTAATTTCCTACTTGAACTTAGAGATAAATATGCTGAATCGCAATATAGTAACTGCGCATGCGCCGCCCACACGCCGATATGGGGTGCTAATGACTCCAAATAAAATCCCCTTTCAAACCCTGAATAAGCGACCCATAAAAATATTATTCCCACATAATTACAAAAATCCCAGAAATTAATGTTATTTAATTATCAAACCTATTCGACAATAATTTTACAGTTTTACAACCCTGAATAAATTCCCCAGAAAAATATTAAAACCACGTAATCCCGAAAAACCCGAAAACTACAGTTATTTACTTCAATTCGGCAATACCAAAAAAAAATCAGCTGCACAATGTCGGCCATTTAAATCAATTAAAGCAAATAATACATAATTATCAATCAAATAAAAATTAATTAAACCATATCCAACAATTGCAGTAAACACATGTAAAACTTAGCAATTAACTAGAAAAATTACAAAATTATATTCGGCTAATTAAGCACATTATAAATTATTGAAATTAGATTAAATTAATAGCGACACAAAAAAATAAAACCCTAGGCATTAACGTACAACATGCAGGCTTAAGGCCACGCGGTTCGGTTCGGATGAGTTCCTTTTTTTTTGACAATAAAATAACAATGACAATAGAATAAAAAAAGATAGGCTTGAAAAACGTGCATTTTGTAAGTACAATGGGCACTAAGGTATCGAAAAATTCTAGCGACATAAATAGATATCGATAACAGAAAGCAGAAAAAAAAATACATGAGTTTTGACCAAGAATTTACGGTTTTAAATATTAACGTAAGATAATATTATATTTTATTTACGGATAAAAGCAAAATTAAAGTGACTGCAATTGATTTCAAACATAAAATGATTAAACTTACCCGATGACGATGGGGTCTCACACGTTTTTACGTTTCCTGACTTGCACTCCGTCGCTTTAAAATCCGGCTATGCCGTAAAAAAGCTTTCAATCCAACACTAAACTAAACCAAAGCAATTTAAAAGCTTTAATAAGAAAACGGTGTCCAAAATCCACTCACGTGTAAAAAAAAATTGGCTGGACACACGCTTTCACGACGGAGACAAGTCAGTAAGTAAGTAAGGGAGACCGTAACAAACGCGCACGACCTCCCGGAAGAGCTGCAATCCTACCAACAAAATAGAAAGCTTCCTGTCAATAAAAAGGGCGCTAGAATTCAAAACCTCGTACCTACACAAAAACCTAATGAACTAACCTAGCCGAAGCGAACCCGTACAAACAATAAAATAACCAAAGAGCGGAGACAATAGAATCCTGGGTTACCCTTGTACCCCCTCCTGCGCGACGGTGAAACTAAAGAAATTTGTTTTTAATTAACTAATACATGGGCAATATAAATTATTACCAAACACGGTCACCCGTATACAACCAACGGTACATCAGATAAATATTTCCCACATCTAAGGAATAAGCGATATAATCGATCTCGCAAAGGTCGATAGATGTCAACCTAGAAACTAAATGACTTTACACCAATTACCAGCTTTAAATAAACACCCAAGTGGCTCCTACATTACATAACGATAAACAGATTTCAATACAATGCAATTGGCTGGTAAAAATCATCCGATAGCAGTCAATACAATATCAATAAGTTAGGTCGATCGAAGAGATTAAAATCGATAGTGACGCCCACTTCTATTTATATAAATTAAAGGAACAGGGTTTATTTATAACCAACACAGTGAAATGTCCCTAACGATCAGATTGTCACACCATTCTAGAACCAAACAAAGGAAAATATAATACGGAAAATCCACTGTATTTCCCACGAAAATGTATTTGACACGACCATAGCGGTAAGTCCTATAACTTACTCTATTTACACCGTCTGTAGCTGACTGTTTTTAGGCTACTAACTTAGGACACGGTCTGCCATTTAACAAGGGAGAAAAATCGACTTTCAACCCCTAAGCCAAGGGAGATATGGAATCAAGATGAAAGATAAGGTAAGGATCTGCTTTATTAACCAGGCATTCGCAGCCAGAGACCGTTTTAACAACTCTTACATACCTATATAACCTTACGTACCATCGAAGGCAAAATTACCTAAGATCTCAGTCTGCAGTCATAGAATTCAAATAGTTATCTTTATTTTAGGTACAACACAAGCTGGATCAGCCACTCGAGGTAACGGCATTGCCAAAAAAATAAAGGAGGAACCAGGTAATCAACAAATGTCATAAGAAAGGAAAGCAACCTCTAAACACCGAGAAAGAGAGTTATGTAACAGTACAATGATACGAGTAATATATATATATGTATAGCCTTATTTTTACTAGTAAAATGTTTTATAAATATCTATGTACATTTAATAAACAGCAAAACAAATATGTTGAAAGGTTCTTGACAAAAAGGTGAAGGCGACATAATAATAAACTTTAAATAAAATTTTGGTTTGTTTCAATTCATCACATACTAATGGTTTTTCATAGAGCACATTGTACTACCTTAATGATTATTTCTCACACCTTAGCAAAAATAGGCTTTAACCCCTAGTACTAAAAATAAACCGTTACAGCAACTCTGAAGTGGAATTGGGCTGGACATATTGCACGTTTCTTGGATGGGCGCTGAACGAGAAAGATCATTGAGTGGAGACCACGACAAGAAGCATATCGCAGCAGAGGTCGGCCGCCTACAAGATGATCAGACAATGTGGAGGATGCTACGGGAGGCCTATATCCAGCAGTGGACACGAATGGCTGGTTGATGAATGAATGAATGATTTTTGATTTCGTACAATCCATTTAGGAAGAAAATTACTCGCAGCATAAGTACTGCCAAGGAGAGACATCATTTTACAAATAAAATTACTTAAATTCGGATATTTATCTTTGACAATATAGCTTACGTAAAACTCTTGCTGAGATGCGTCACGAGATTGATTTTTCATAGCATCATCTGCCTGGAGTTCAATTAAATACATTTAAAACGACTTCCATTTGCTCCAAATCACGCCGAAAGGAGTAATGAATATTTGGAATTGAAGACCACGTGAACGGAAATCCTTAAATCTGGATATGAATTCTATATTTAATAAAGACAGTTCCTGTGCTAGGATGATATTCTTGTAAGCAGCATGCATGGGATAATGTTATGTATTTTCCATACGAATCTGATTTTTCTACAACCGAAGCTTGCTTTGAAAATATTTTACTTTGGTGAATAGATTATGGGCCGGCATCGCGTCGGTGCGGGCGGTTTTTGTCAGGTTGCAGGAAAATACTCGTTTATACCCTGAGCCTATAAATACACGCACCGGGATAATTTGCACTCTATTAACTTTGAACGTGTCAATCTCATCAACTGAAAACTATGAATGTAAAGATGAGGGTCCAAAAAATCCAGAAGACCTATTCAAATTTCAACTAATTTATACGGTATGAAGTATGAAGGGGGGGGGGGGGCAAAATTATTTTCGCACACAGGCGGTACCTACCCTAGAAACGGCCTAGCATATAAGGGTTCACGGCGCCCTGCCCTCGACTTTAAAGTCTATCCAAAACTCATAAAATTTACATTTTATTAACTTGAGTTTATGGATATATTTTTGTAATTCACACACAGGTCTTCTGTTATTTTTAATCCTACCGAAATCATGTTTATATCATCTTTCTTTTAACCTTTTGGACTGAATTACGAAAATGGGGGCTAAATTTGGCCTCCGCTCACGACTGCTGAAAACAATGCTATGCCACTGCTATTCCGTTTTCACGTAACTTTAAAAATCATAGCTTTTTGTTGTAATAAAATATTTCAAAATATTCCTTTAACGCGTTTCAATTTAGTTCTTCGTTATTAAATTTACTTTTCCTTGGTGTTTTCACATTTTCTTTGACTCAAAAACAAGTTACAAATTTTACATATGGAGCCAATTCAATTTATTTTTATATATTCCTCTATATTTACTCAGTGACATGTATTTCGTATTGGTATGTCAGCTGATATAAAACGAAAATTGCTTATAAGAAGAAAATTATATTTTATGATGGTATTAAATATCATGGGGAAATATATTTTTTTACCTTCAAGTAAATTATTGATAAACTTGAATATGTATTATTATTTTGTAGGTATAATTTGTTACTTTACTATTTATTTCATAGTGAATTCACAGTGATTTCCTTAACGTTATAGACTAAGGCTCGACGCTTCACATACAGGGTGGCCCATTTGTGTTAAGGCTTCGGGAAAAAAATATTTATTAACTAAATCGACCAAAATAAATTGCTGGAAAATAGTTTCAATTTTCGAAAATGGCCGCTAGGGGGCACAGTTACTAGGATATATATAAAAAGTAAAATTTTATTAGATAATCGCTATGTTAAGGTACCGTTTTAATGACGGAAATAAAAAGTTCGTTAATCATTGCGGGAACTTGTCTTTAAGACTTTTTTGTCCCATATGCTTTATTCAAATTTAATCAGCTTAAGCTCGCTTAATAGATACTTTTATACTTAATTAAAAAACCTACTTTGGTCGTGGCCACTAGTACATACCACGCCCTCTAGGTGGCGTTGTTTAAATAGGATTCAGTCTTTTAAAATTTTCTTAATAAAATTAAATGGCATGATACATTTTTTACATTTTGGCGAAAACCGTGATTCAATATCTTTATTTGTTTTGGAGTTATTAACAAACGACTATTTACTTTAAAAAATTAATGTTTATCTTAATGGTGACCTCTAAACGAAAGGAAGATTCGCATCATCATTTATGATCAATTTATAATCAGCAATAATTTATTAAATTAAATTAATAAAATATTTATTCTTTTAGAGCATTATTTATTTTGTGTCTATTCTCGCCTAAAATCAAAAAAAAAAAAAGTTGATCCAAAGGCAAAAACAAAAATGTTAATATTATAATATGTAGTGTGTAAAAAGTCCCGGACTGGTCAATTATTTAGAAAATGGCGCACAATATAAAAAACTTCCGGTATAAAAGTTGTAGGTCTTAAAAAGATCTATAGAACTACAATTCAAAGATTCGAGGAAACCGGGTGTTGCAGAGATAAGGTTCGTTCCGAAAGACCAAAATCGGCAACTTGTGATGAAAAAAAAATTAAAGACATTACTTCATTTCATTACTTCAAGACGATTTCAAACGTAGAATGGAATTTTGCGAAGTAATGATGCAAAAACAGGAAGAAAATAACAATTTTTTTAATCAAATAGTTTTTTCGGATGAGGCAACATTCATGTTAAACAGGAATCGACAATCGACATAATTGTCGTTACTGGGCTGATCAGAACCCATATTGAGAGAAACACGCACTCAACACCCCCAGAAAGTAAATGTGTGGGCCGGTATTATTGGCAATAGATTAGAGGGACCTTTCTTTATAGAGGGGAATTTGAATGCAGAATATTATCTCCACATGCTGCAAAATCAAATTGTGCCAGCAATAACCAATAGAGTAGGACCACTATTACGACATATGTGGTTTTAGCAGGACGGAGCTCCTCCTCATTTTGGGCGAGCTGTAAGAGTTTACTTAAATACTACTTTTCCTAGCCGCTGGATATGGCGAGGCGGCCCCATAGAATGGCCCACTAGGTCGCCAGACTTAACGCCCCTTGATTATTTTCTCTGGGGGCAATTAAAAAATAAAGTGTATGTGACAAAACCTGCATATCTGAATGAATTGAGAAGAAGAATTATTGAAGAATGTGACTCTATTAAGCAAGAAATATTACAAAACGTCATCGACAAATTTGATTACATTACATTACATTTTCAACATTTAATTAAATAACGACTTACTTAAATTTATTTTTGTTCCTGCGAATCTGTTATTAATTTTACTGCTTGTATTTAATTTAATTGTTATTAAATTTTTGACAAAACTTGCAAGGGTATATTTAGTATAATTTTTATGTTTTTTTACAGTTTTAACGCAAAACATTCTGGTACCAGCTTGTAAAAATGCAAAATGTAGGTAATATCTTACCTGTTCTATTTATGTCCTTTAACTCAAACTATTTCTTTAACTAATGGGTTTAGCCATATGACATGTTTTTAATTGTTGTTTAGAATGTTTAGAAGAACCAGAAAACGTGATTAAAAAGAGGTCATTCCATTTAAATATACCAAAGTTTTGTTTTCCATGACTGTTTAAGGCACCCTGTATAATTACAGCTGTCCTAGTTTTACAGATTTTTTTAAGGCCTACAACTTTTATACCGGAAGTTTTTTATATTGTGCGCTATTTTCTAAATAATTGACCGGTTCTGGACTTTTTACACACTTTGTATAATTATTATCGTCAAAAGGAGACTTTACGAAAGTTATTTTTTGAAGATGTTTTGTTAAAATTTTTTTTTTGCACAAGGACGCAACTTTTAAACAACTGTTGATCTAAAATTTTGAATTTTAACGGTGGAAACCCGTCTTTGGGTAATCTGTATGTGTTACCGATCGCCGAAAATGCGTGTGACTGTGTTCTTAGTGGGTTAGTCGAAACGTCGGTCCTTTTGTAATAATTGGATATAATTTTGCTAAAGTAGTCTTTTAACGTCAGCGTTTCCAGGACATAGTGAAGTATGTGTGCCATTATGTATCTAGGTGCATTTGCAATGACCCTTTCTTTCAGTAAAGATATTATGACTTTCTAACACCCAAATATGAACTACCAAGTTACCATAAAACCATAACTAAAAAATTGACAAAAATCCGATACGTCACTCTTGCAATACCTGTCCGATTATCTATTTCTAGGTAATTTTGATCGAAAGTAAATAAATATTGTTTTACTTTAATATGAGACAAAGTGTAAAGTTAAGAATTTCAATAGTTATAGGCCCCTCTTTAAACTACCTGTGGTTTTCTGAAGCATCACTGCGACTTTCAAAAGACCCTAAAAATAAAATATCGCGCATTGGCCCGTCGGTCAAACCTTCGCTTACGTTTAGCTATGCAAAGGTGAACCACGACGGCTGTATATGTGATAATACACCAAGGTACATTTAACAACACGCAAACAAAACGAATGTGTAGGTGTTAGTGGGCATTACCCCGTTGCGGACATTTACGAAAGCGTACGAGAAGTGATACTTCTTGTAATGGAAGTATACAGTATACTCAAGAAAGGTGAGGATCCTATGGCGCCGGCAAGCTATAGGCCGATCAGCCTGCTGTCGAGCCTGGGGAAAATCGTAGAAAAATTAATCTTGAGTCGACTGAATGACTTTGTGGGTTCCGGCCCGAACATTGTACAGTCTGGCAGACTACGCGACTGACTTCGAATATTGTCGAAGGTTTTAATAAAAGGGCACACACGGGAGCGGTTTTCTTTGACGTGAGCAAAGCATTCGACAAGGTCTGGCACAATGGTCTCTTGTTAAAATTGATAAGGCTCGGAACACCGAACTACTTAATCAAGGTGGTAGCTTCTTTTTTGGAGAATAGAAGTTTTGCGGTCTCGTCAGAGAATGCATTCTCTTTAAATAAACGCATCAGGGCGGGAGTGCCGCAAGGCTCACCTCTCTCTCCGATGTTGTATAACATTTATACTCATGATATTCCGCGAGATAGATTTACGCAGCCCTATCTTTTCGCTGACGATACAGTAATTACTTCGACTGCCAAATCACCGCGCATTGTCGTCAGCCGGATGCAGCGTCACGTAATCGAGCTGGAAAAATGGCTTTCGGCTTGGAAGATTCGCCTGAATCCTGCCAAGACGAAGGTCATCTTTTTTTCAAAAAGCACCGTTCGCCGGCCTGAAACAAGGTTTCGGGTCAATGGAGTCCAAGTGAATTGGTGCCAGGAAGTGAAATACCTGGGACTTATATTTGACCAAAGACTGAACTGGAGGCTCAATTCAATTAATAGGGTAAAGCTTGCATTGCGTCAATTAGGCTCTATCTACCCCCTGCTTCACAGGCGAAGTAAACTTGGTAATAGGACAAAGGTCAACCTCTACAAGGTATTGGTCAGGCCGGTTCTCACTTATGGTGCACCTTCGTGGTGCAACATAAGCAAAACGGAGCTTAATAAGTTCCAAGTAATTCAAAACAGGGCGTTGAAAATTATTGCAGACGTCCCTAGATATATAATGAACCGCGTACTTCATCAGGACTGTCATATGCAAACGATAAATAAATTTGTCTTAAAAATTATAACAGACTATTACAGGCGCACGGACGTATCGACAAACCCACTAATTACAGACTCACACACGAGATCTAGACAAAACGCTACATACAAACTACCGAAAGACTGGCTCCCTGTCGGTCCAAACCCATAGTTGTGAGGCACTAATAGTAGAGAGGCACTATCAATAACAAAATTAATGGAAAAGGCGCTAAAATTATGCAGAACAAAATTCTTAAATCCAATACACACGAACCACAATAATCAAGGCAAGAACCGATTTCAAAATTCTTGAAGTGACAAGACCTAAACAGTTTTTGACAAACCAATAGAAGTCAAAGGAGCGTTCCTGACTTAAAAACCCAGAGAAGATCCTAAGTTCCTTGACTTCGACCAACAGCGCCGAGGGCTAAGGGGGGCGGCAGACCAGATCCCAAATGCCGTACGGTGTTTCGAGATCGAGAGTCCTTTGGCTTATTTCTTTTACATATCCCAATGGTTACAAAATACCATCTCACACGTATGCCTTCAAGGTCAGGGTAGTTCAGGTATAAAAAGCACAACTGCAAAAGTACGCGATTAAGATCGGCTGGCTTAACTAGCCCTATGTCTACTTTTGAAAAATTTGCAATTTTTATCCGTAGGTCAATTTCGCTTCGTCTGTTTATGAATGAGTAGACGGCACTCGGATGTTTATTGGCTTGTGGCGTTCCAGCATATTCTCTTTTCAAAATACAACCCCAGTGTTTGAGAAACATAAATTAAAAATCCATAAATAAAATTATATTTTTCTACAACGTAAAATATTATACTACTTTAAATAAAAAATGATTTCTGTTTTAAGAATATCCTCCTCCTAAACTCCCACAAAAACGGTCTAGTAGTTTCAACACACAGTTAAAAGCGGTATAACTGACAAAGAACAAAGAAAACTATATAACCTGAACTAATCTATTTTAATGTCTATTTTAAAATTATTTGTCTTTCCAATTGCAGTAAAAACGGTAAAATATTTAACAGTAAGTCTATTCATAATTTTATAAATCTTTATGGTAAACCGAGAACAAGAAATATATGTAAGGTTTCCTTGAAGAGCACTGAGCCGCGGTAACAAAAACCGTAGCATATTCAGTGTTTTTTAATTTGAAATTGGTAATGATAAAAACATGGCTGGATATTGTCATAGCGACGTATCTTACCATAATGTATGTCACACCCTCAGTATATTTTAATTGGTCTCCCACCGGTGAACTTAAGGTAGAAAGGTAGTTCAATTTTTGCATCTTGAGACTTACTTATCACCTTTCGTGAAGTAAAGAATGGTTCTTTTGCCGTTTCAAGAAACATAACGCGACTTTGCGTTGCACACACGAGAATTTTGCCACACTTGGCCGTAAAAAAAACAACTTATTTAAAAGCGAAGTAACCGTTCCTTGCGCCTTTAGAATAGAACCGGTCGCGTGGAACCCGGTCGCGGAGCGAACTTCTCTCGTCAAGAAGTTATTATCAAGTCGTTTCCGACATTCACCGATGCATTGAAGTGATCAACCTACTTTTCTCGGCGCTACCATGGGTAGTCCGTTGTCATTACCATCGCGGCTATGTTTATATACGGCTAAACAAAACGTTGAGCGAGTTGTAGCTGCAACCGCTGTCACTGTGATGTGTAGGCGCTTCACAAATGCCCTCAGCATATTATACTATCCGACAAAGGAGTTTAAGTTATAAAAAGATTTACTTCAGAATGTTGTACCTTATCTTAACGCGAGAAATAATAATTCCCAGAACCGAACTACTGGCGGTTTAATTTGTTAAATCTGCCAATTTTAACGATCTTCTGAAGCCGTTACTATATATTATTGCAGGCGCTTGGGTGTAATATAGGTTAAAAATAAAATTATTCCGAGGTGGATTTCCTCGTTAGTTGCCGTTTACAACTGCGTATTGAATATTGTTCAGGTCATATTTACTTTTACAGAATATTTCTACTTCGTGGCAAAATAGAATTTTATGTCTGGGTTTTATTTAGATTAACACACGTTTCACCGACACTAGTGTAGCTTCTCCGTTCTCCCAGGTATTTAACCTTTTGACTCCAGTTTAATGCTGTGTTATTTACTTTGATTCTACTTTTGGGAGCTCGTGCATTTGATTTTAAAAGGAGATAACTTGGGTTCTCGCTTCATTTCAACGAATTTTCTAATCATCTTGCCATCTTTCGAGAAGTTCTATATAGCGTTAATGTCGTGAAATTATTATCCTTGGCTGTGTTGAAATGGCAGTTATCGCAGTGTCGTCTGCAAATAGATATAGTTGCGTTAATCCAAATTTTGGTGTATCGCTTGATTGTACAGGACTGGTGCAAGAGGGGATCCATGCGGGTACTCCGGCTCTAACATATCTCACTGTTGAAATGGTATTTTTAGATGACACCGCAAATATTCTGTCTGAAATAATGAGTTTAATTAAGTAGTTCGGCATACCTAGATTATTTAAATACCATATTATATAAAATTTAGGTTTAATACTATGACGCAAATGTCGCCACTTTTTTTTATGACATCTTGTTAAGTTAGGCCCGACGAAAAGTGCCTGGCAATTGGTTATAGGAGGTTGTATTATCTATTTGAACATTAAAAAATCAGACTTAATAGAATTACGTTTCTATCCAACATTTCTATGTACCTGCTTGATATGTGCTGAAAGCCCCCATACTCAAGGTTTATAACACCCAAACATTCTTAACCACTATAGTGTACACACATGCAACATCTTACGCTTCATACTAATTCGTATGTCTGGGGAGCGCTGACTCTCACTTTATTCGTAAATCCTCTAAATCTAAAAATGGCTTCGTTTAGATTGGTTTCTGTATTAAAACAGTCTTCGTCAATCCTTCGGTCCAAAATAATGGCAGGTACAGGGTAGGCAATTAAAGAAATTTAAACTTTGATTTATTTCAAACAAGTGAAGCTTCTTTAAAGACAAAGTCAAGGAGAAGCTGTTTTTATCCAAGAACAATAATTTTCAGCTTACATTTTAAAATGTTAGCACAACAGAATAATTTTATTATCATGACCACCGTCATAATATGACTTCATTTACTTAATAAATTTAACATTATCATGACCACTGTCATAATATGACGTCATTTACTTAATAATTTTAACATTATTGGTTTTAAGTTACAATTAAAACGAAAGGCTTTTGATCAAACGTGTAGTGTTTCCTTTACAAATTCATTTCGCTTAAACGGAGAAAGAAATCGAGATGAATAAAAAAGAGGAATGTTACGCAATACACCCATTACAGAACCTAGAAATAAAAAAGTCGTGTTAACCTTGATGGAAGCCCAAAGGATGATTTACATAGTACAGGACAAACGATTCATTCCGCTATGCAATTCTATTATTATGTACATACCTGGTTACACTTCCGGTCTTTGTAAAATTAATTGCTTGTTTAGTTAGTCTTAATTGGGTAATTAGTTCAGAAGGTAATTAAACTAGGTCAGGCAGTTACTTTTCTTGCTCAAATACAAAATTAACGATTTACCTTAAAAGGAATATAATTAGAAATTACATCTTTCATACAGTGTGTTCCAGGATGGGGAAACACGCTTTTATAAACTGTGTTATTTTTGATTGACTTAGGACTGAGGATCAGTTATTAGCGATAAGGAGTTCAAAACATTAAAAAAAATATGAACTTAATCTTCATTAAAGTAGCTACTCTTCATTTCGATGTTTTTTGGAAAAATGTGTTTAACCAGGCGGTTCTAAATTATACTCTGTTGCTTAATACCAGAGAGCAATAAAATGTAAATTTGCAATGACAGGACCCACTAAGCAGGGCGAACAACTTAAAGGTGGCATTGTAAATTTCAGGTAAATTGCAATGAATCTTTTTAAGAATTCCGTATTTCAGATATTTAAGACATACACATCACCCTTATTTGCATACAAAGGAAAGACGAGTTTGGCGAATGAAAGTATTGTGGCAGCAGCGTTACTACAGGTAGTTTATTAGAATAAGAAGTATAATAATAATTATACCTGATTATATTTATAGAGATAGGCAGATAATTGAGATATTAATTATTCTAATATTAAGTAGATAAAAACTATAGAAGTAAGAATAATACACTGCGTCCATTAATTATGGAATAGGTAAAAAAGTACTCAAATTTTAAACATCCATATCTCCATCAAATTATATCAATCCACTCAATTTTCGATTTATTAGGTAGGCCGTCCCTTGGACTACTTAGCACAGAGTATTTCACCTTACTTTGTGTCTTTTTTATACAGGATGATGGCTAAGATACCAAGCCATGTAAAATGTGCTGATTTTAAAATTAATGTTTGGAAAATACGAAGCAATGGAAATTGAATTTTATTAGTGTACTGGTTACAGCTTTATGTTAGGTACTTACTGTACAAATTACAGCGCAGTGCCCTTCGTGTCAATTAAAAAAAAATAAAAAAATAAAAAATGGAATAGGTAAAAAAGTACTCGAATTTTAAAATCAATGTCTTCATCAATCCGTTCAATTTTCAGTTTATTAGGTAGGCTGTCCCTTGAACTACTTAGAACAATGTGTTTGACCTCACTTTATGTCTTTTTTATACAGGATCATGGATAAGATACCAAGCCGTGTAAAATGTGCTGATTTTAAAATTAATGTTTGGAAAATACGAAGCAATGAAAATGGAATTTTATTAGTGTACTGGTTATAACTTTATGTTAGGTACTTACTGTACAAATTACAGTGCAGTGCCGTTCGTGTAAATTAAAAAATCTGTATATTGCAAATTATATTGACTGAAAACGTTTTACTTCTATTTGGATTTACGTTGCTAGTCAACCAATTGCCCTTGTCAATTTATCAAGATTATGAATTTGTTGGCAGTTCTTGACAAGGCCTTTTGTTTGGTTTCTTTTTTTAAATGAATGCCAATATCCGATTCATATCTCCAGAAGAATGTTCCTATGCAAGATGAATGTTTGAGCAGGGCCGGTCTCAGTCTGATATTGCTAGAATCATGAATAAAACGCAAGGGGCTATATCAAAAATTTTAAAACGGTATCGAGAATATGGATCGAATCAAAGAAGAGCAGGGCAAGGCCGACCAAGGAAAACAACTGCTAATCAGGATCGGTTTTTAACAATGCAATGTGTTCGGGAGCGATTTACAACAAGTACCAAGCTACAAGCACGGTTGTCAAACGTTCACAATGTTCGACTATGTAAGCAAACAATACTTAATCGCTTAAAAGAGGTCCAACTGAAACCGTACGAAGCAGCGATAGGACCAAAGCTGGAACCGCACCATAGACGTGAACGATTGCAGTTTGCTCAAGAGCATTTGCCATGGGGTGAAGATGAATGGGCTAATGTTTTATTTAGTGACGAATCCCGTTTTTGTCTATACAGCAATAATAGACGTTTAAAAGTGTTTCGAAGACCTGGTGATCGCTATGCTCAGTGTAATTTTAAAGAGCGGGTTAGTTATGGCGGTGGATCAATTATGGTTTGGGGAAGTAAATCTCTAGAGGCAAAAACGGAATTGGTATTTGTAGAGCGATTAACTAGTGACAGGTACATTACGGAAATTCTTCAGGAACATGTTGTGCCCTTTGCTCCCTTTATTGGAGAAAACTTCATTTTTATGCAAGATAACGCACGTCCACATGCGGCGAGAATAGTAACGGAATATCTAGCGGAAACGGGAATTACCGTAATGAATTGGAAAGCTCGAAGCCCAGATCTTAACCCTATAGAGCATTTATGGGATCGAATGGGTAGAGAGGTTCGTGCAGAAGCTAACCTACCAGAAACTTTGGCTCAGCTGAGATTGACGCTACAAAGAATATGGGAAAATATGGATCAGGTTTTTATAAGAAATCTGATTCTCAGTATGCCAAATCGTTGTCAAGCTGTCATTAATGCCCGTGGAGGAAATACGCGTTATTAATTTTTATTCTTATAATTAAGTTGTTTCTTTAAATTGTTATTACTATTGTTAAGTTAGTGTTATATCACGATTTTTTAATTTTTTTAATTAACACGAACGGCACTGCGCTGTAATTTGTACAGTAAGTACCTAACATAAAGCTGTAACCAGTACACTAATAAAATTCCATTTTTATTGCTTCGTATTTTCCAAATATTAATTTTAAAATCAGCACATTTTACATGGCTTGGTATCTTAGCCATCATCCTGTATAAAAAAGACATAAAGTAAGGTGAAATACTTTGTGCTAAGTAGTCCAAGGGACGGCCTACCTAATAAATCGAAAATTGAGTAGATTGATATAATTTTGATGGAGATATGGATGTTTAAAATTTGAGTACTTTTTTACCTATTCCATAATTAATGGACGCAGTGTATAAAAATAGATATATTGGAATAAATATTAATATTTATAAAAAAATCTGCTATGCACAATACAACAACTTAATTTTTAAATTTTAGTCATCAGAGAAATAATAAGGAATCTACAGTGTTTTCTAGCATGCCAGACCTTATCAAACGCTTTGCTGACGTAAAAAAAGCCGCTCCTGTGCTATAGCGACCGTTAAACCCCTTGAGTACGCTGGAAGCCAGTCTTGTTGTTTGGCGCACCGTGCAATGAGCAGATCGAAAACCGAACTGTTCTGGCGGTAAAATGTTGTTTTCAGATACAAAATCGTTGCTACGTTGAAGTATGAGTTTCTCAACAACCTTGCCAAGACAAGATAGTAGGCTTATGGGTCTGTAGCTGGTCACTAGTGATTGATCTTGCTTAGGTTTTGGAATAAGAACCACTTTGGCTTTCTTCCAAACCTGGGGAAAACAGCCTTTTTCGATAATAACCTGTGCAATATTTACCACATCCGCTATTACATTATCTGGGAAGTTCTTTAACACTTTAGCCTTTATACCGTCGAAACCCGGAGCTTTTTAAGGTTTAATAGGTTTGATAAGGTCTGGCATGACGGACTCATTCTAAAGTTAATAAGATCAGGTATGCCGAACTACTTAATAAAGGTGATTCACTCATTTTTGACGGACAGCATTTTTGCGGTTTTGTCTGAGAATGCGATATCGACTGTGCGACACGTCAGAGCCGGAGCACCGCAGGGTTCCCCTCTTGTACCGGCCCTGTACAATATTTATACCAGCGATATTCCTAAATTCGCTCAAACACAATTATACCTGTTTGCTGACGATACCGCGATCACCGCCACCGCCAAACAGCCAAGGTTGGTAGTCTCAAAGCTGCAGCGCCACATAAAACTTATCGAGGCGTGGTTAGAGCCATCTACTTTTCGAGGTCAACATGTAAATTTCCCCAAACCAGACTTCAAGTTAAAAACACCAGAATAGACTGGTGTAATAACATCAAATATCTGGGTCTGTCTTTCGATAAGAGGCTGGCTTGGAACGATAACGTAGACCAGCGCCTAAAAAAAGCAAATGGTCAACTCGGCGCCGTCTACTCGCTCATCAATAGTAGAAGTAGACTAAACTTACGAACAAAGACATTGCTGTACAAGACTATTATTAGACCTGTTCTTCTTTATGACGTCGCCTCCTGGTGCACCGTATCCAAGTCAACATTCAAAAAAATTTAGACATTCCAGAACAAAGTACTCAGAATTATGACTAACGCTCCACGCTTCACGATGATACATACGCTACATAATGACCTACAACTGCCGACAATTGCTGAACATATTGACAAACTTATTATCAAGTACTACAAACGGACAGACGTTTCCCTAAATCCGCTGATCATACAATTACACATTCACTCAAACCCACTTAAATCATACAGACTACCGAGAGACTGGCTCACTCCTGCCCAGCCATCCCTTCCCCCTCCACCACAATAAACTGACCGAGAACGATCACAAAATAATTAAAAAAAAACACCCTTCTCTGCTGCTGTTTACCACCTCTCCTTCCTCAACAAGCTACGAATTTGACGATTCAGCATTAAACCTATGCTAAGTCCCGCTGATAATAAGAAATTAATAGTCCCCGACTGATTTAAAGAACGAACATGATCCAGATCAGCTTCCCACATTCTTTCTTCTATTTATTTATTTATTTATTATGTCTTTATTGTAATTAAAAAAAAACAAAATTACAATAGGCGGAGTTTAACGAAAGCTTTCTCACTTAACCTAACACAATCACACGTTCGACGCACTTACTACAGTAAAACGAGTGTATGATTCTTCTGATGACAGTCTTTCATCCTCATTTATAACAATTTCTTTTCTACCTCTACTTCTCTTTGGTGACCTGATGGGGCCCGCGTTTATCCTCGTGCACAAGTCGGTATATTATAGACTGTCCGACTCCAGTCATATTCGAGCACATTTGAAGTATTTTTGCAACTCCGAATGTTGAATTTTGGCGGCGAAGAGCGTTGAACACATTGAGAATAATAATTTTCTCATTTTTGGAAAGCGCAGTTTTACTAATCCGTTTCTCAGCAACAAATTCATTTTCAAGAACGAAGTTTTCCAACAACAATAATCATAGGTACAATAGTAATAATTGGACTCCACCTATGGAATGTGGCGAAGACCACTGGGTTTTATAGTTCAATTCTCTCGCATTAAGCAACAGACTATAGAAGCAATACCTAAATCCCTTGGCTTCTTCCTAAATTAATTTATTGGGCGTCATTTTGAATGGTCATTTGCATGCCTTGGCATAGTCAGGTTGCAGCCATCAGCCGCTATAGCTAAGGTAACTAGTTGATGCCATACATTACCATGCATAACAAATGAAACTAAAACAAATAGTTTGGGAACGTTAAGAGTATACATTTTTTAAGATTTGTATTTTCCTTTTCGTCAGACTTATCTCCAAATGTCGCTTCAATGCTACATTCTAACTTAATAAGGTAGATAAAGTAATAAGGCTAAACACCATATAAAATTTTTTTTAAATTGCTGGCTCATCTTTTTTTTTATTTACTATTTTTTACGGTCGTCGGCGTATCAGAGGCCATCTTGAACCGGTCATCGACCGTACGGTTTTTAATCGTGCGGTCTACCGACTGGGGAGTGTGAAACGGCACCTTCATCCTACGAGATATCCGATCTCATCCGGCCTGTCCGGCGTAAATAGGATGGTTTTGATGTCGATTCATTTTACACTCTTCCCTAAGACAAGAGCACGCGGTGTTTCCCAAGCGGTCACCCATCCAAGTACTAGCCGCGCTCGACACCGCTTAACTTCGGTGATCTGACGGGAACCTTTTTTTACCTTTTTAAACTTGTATATTTTCCTATTGGTTAACAAAGCCAACTTTGCACTTAAAGCTACCCTAGGGCTTAGTGCCCCTACACAACTAAGAAATCGCACAGTAACACATATTCCCTAAGATAGAGTATTGAACAGTTTTGGGCGTATACGGACCGTAAGCATACGGCCCGAAATATGCCCAAGAAACCGGGATAGGAGCCCGGCGGCCGTTGGAATGGCCTGGGTACAATTTTAGCTTTTTACGTTACAAGGATTATTTCACACGCGTTCCGGCGGTGCCTTACCGGTGTTTTACGAGGCTTGCATTGCTCCGTGGAGCTTAATATTAAAATTTCAGGAAATTAGTAAAGCGGTAACTGTATTCCAATGGCAGAGCATTCTGGAAAAACTTTCAAAAAACCCAGTTAATTTTAAATATCACAGGCTTGACGGGAACCGGTGCTTTAAGTGTCGCTAGGCCCTTGCCCATCTGGCTCATCTGTTTAATATAAATTTTACCATTTTAAACAACCACTCTCTATTGTTGTATACCGAATAAATCGTATTTTTACCATTGCAAAGTGACAAATACTAGAATTCATCGTTTGGTTTCGATAGAACCACGTAATTGGAATAAATCAACTAGTTTTCTGGTTTTTACCACTGGTTTTTCGTAAAACCTACATTTAGAAAGATAATCCTTGGTTTTGCAATTGCTCGTACTTTTGCAGTAATATATCTATTAATAAGACCCTAACCCTTCTTGAAAGCAACAATAGGCGAAGTTGTTTTATTATCTATCATCACTGAGGCATTCCTCTAAAGGCAATGAAATTTAATAACATTGCGGTCTATCTAGCTTAATGGAAATTTACTTAATGAATAATTCCGGTAACTCTCTATTTACGACAATGCATTCCTCAAGGCACGAATAATGAAGCTTCTACCGCTTTGAAGCCAAAAGCTTAAGGAGTTGCATATTTTCAGAATTTGCAAAGAGTATTTTTTTTTACTTGATTGCTATTATTATTCCCTATACACAGTACAGTGTGTGAATATAATCTGGAAACGGCTTAATAACATCACAATTTATTGGCCGATTGAAACCAAATTTGGTACAGTTGTGTAAGAGGATTTGACGCACCGAATGACGATATTGGCGTTGTTGCAAGCTTTTTAGTTTTTCCGGAATTCGAACGAATTTTATATTTTTAATTCTAACACCCTGTATATTTATATATACTTTTGGTATACCATGCTTTGTTCCTAATATCAGTAGTTTTCGAGATAACGAGTACAATTTAGAAAAAATATATTTTTTATATTAAATGTTCAAACTATTTTCCCTGTACAGCTTGACAGTGTGCTAATTGAAAATAAAATTTTTTAATTGTGTTGTAAATCATTTCGCGTTATAAATTCAATCTCGTCCAAAATTGGACGCTGCAAATAGGCCAAATCTTGAGGTTTTATGGTATAAACTCTGTTCTTTAAGTGTCCCCATAAAAGTAGTCGTTAGGCGACAAATCAGGGGATCTAGGTGGCCACTCGATTCTACCCCTTCTACCGATCCACCTAGTCGGAAAAGTGTTGTCCAAAAATTCGCGCACGTTTCGAACAAAATGGGGAGGAGCTCCGTCCTGTTGAAAGAATGTACTTGCATAATTTGGACCCATCACATTTCGTATAGTAGGCACTATTTGCGTTTCCAAGAGCTCAAGGTAAAGTTGTGATGTCAAATTTTCATCAATAAAAAATGGACCGATCTTGTGGTTACCCAGTAGCCCAGCCCATACATTCAATTTTCCAGGGCGTTGTGTATGACCTTCTCTCATCAAGTGGGGATTTTCATTTGCCTAAAACCTACAGTTGTGTCTACTGACTTTACCATTTAACATAAATGCTGCTTCGTCCGAAAATACCATAAATTTAAAAAACTGGTTATTTTGGTCAAGCCTTGACATCATAATATCACAAAATACAATTCTTTGCTCATAATCATCTTCTGATAACTCTTGAACTACATGTATTTTGAAAGGGTGATATTTATGTTTTATTAAAACATTAAGGACGAATTTGAAGCAGATGTCACTTACTTGAGAAATTTTTCTTAATGAAGAGTCAGGGGTTTCAACAACATGTTGTAAAATTTCTAAACATTTCTCTTCATCTACTACTGGTGGTCGTCCTGATCGTCGCCTATCTCTACAATTTCCAGTTCCTTTGAAAATTTTTTAGAACAGTTGCTTTTGAAATTGGATTTCGGTTTGGAAATGCGTCATTAAATAGATTTTTAACCTCTTCGTAAGACCTGACCCTATCGCCATATCCTCTCATCATAAGAATTGTAATTCTTTCACTTTCAGTTAAAGACATTTTTGCATGTAAAAATGACAGCTTTTATGACTTTACATCAAAACCGAACTGGTTTTATTTATTAATAAATAAAACACAATTTGTTGATATTTTCAAAACACGTCGCTATTTCGCAAACTACTGATATTAGGAACAAAGTATGTTATACCAAATTTAAAGTAAATACTATAATTAAAAAAATATACAGGGTGTTACATTTAAAAATATAAAATTCGTTCGAATTCCAGACAAACTAAATAACTGACAACAACGCCAATATCGTCATTCGGTGCGTCAGATCCTCTTACGCAACTGTACCAAATTTGGTTTAAATCGGCCAATAAATTGTGATGTTATTAAGTTGTTTCCATACTTTAAACACACTGTATATGCGCCCCCTCACACACTTACAAAAATTAGCGGATCAGCCTTGCATTAAACTGGTGCTCTACGTTAATGAAATGATTAGACATTAAATTCAAGTTCACACTATTTCTTGATTTACTGGCCTATGTCTCATATAAGACTGATGCAAAACTAGAGGGCATATGTAAAAAAAAATTAGACGAGTGATTTAAATTAAGAACTTTTATTATCGTGATATCCATTAAAATAAAATTGAAAAAATTCTCAAAGTTATTTCTGTGTTCCTTTTCCATAAACGATAAAAACTTCATAGCTTAATATACGAAATTCTATAATATGTAGAGCACGTTTTTCAAAATGAACGCAGCCTCCATTAACTTCTTAGGAATTACGTACTTGATAAATATTTATTAAGGATACCGTACAAAGAATTCCTAGAATAAAGCCCATAATTACTCACCAGCATCTTCTACCTAAACTCCATAAATGAATTATCCAATTACTCCTGGCATTTTTATTTTCTACCGTCTGCGTTTTTGCACGTGTTTTTTTGAATAAACCCAGTTAGGATCCTAACTTATTTATCTCCGGCTAATGTTTGTATTAGTTTAGTGGTTAGGGCAATGAAATATTTATTTGGAAACGCTGAATACATCATTAATGAAGGCACGTGTTATTACTTATTTCAAAGTAAAATAATTTATTTAGCATTTTAAGTGAATAGTCATCATACAATAATATATATTTTTCTTTGTTCACTACCGAACACAAGTGAAGCAATATAATATCAGTAATTTTAAGGAAAACTTAAATAAAATCTAAACAACTTGGTTTCACTTTAATTTTTGTGTGGAATGAGGTCAGTCTACCCTGATTTATGACAAAGATTTAACGATACTGTTGAAACCACATATTATTATACAGGGTGTTATTTAAGTACGTAGCCAAACTTCAAAGAGTGATTATTTGAGTTAAACATCCGATAATGCTTCGTTTTTAAGATACAGGCTGCCAAACTTTAAAAAAATAATAGTTTTTTTGTAAATATCTTAATAATCCTTTAGCCGATTTTATTGAAATTTGGCAGTGATATCTGAAGTAGTAAGTGGCCAATTTAGCTCTAACTAGATTAAAATATTTAAGTCTAGTGGCATTGCGGAAGGCACCGTAATTAAGATTCTTGACAAAAAAAATTTGCACCACTAATTTTTTTTTTGCAATTTTTGTATTTTTTTCGTATTAGGCAACTAAGACTACATCTTTTTTATTTTTAGCATTTTTTTTTGTATCTTGCTTCGTCTTTGAGAAAATCATAAGAATCACTTTATTGCAACCAATAAAAAAAAATTATGTTTTATAAATAATTAAAAACTGTGTGATTTTTATTTATGATTAAGCAAATAAAATGAAACGAAGTTCATCTTTTGAATTTTTTCGCTGCGATTAATTGTTTTTGATAAAACAAATAAGGTTATTTATTACTGCAGTGTTTTGAAAGGAACAAAAGAGTAAGAGTGCCATGGAAGAAAAAACAATTGTTTAAACAAATTTGACTTTAGCATAACTGACATAAGTTTAAACAGTGCATACGTAATTATTTTATCGTAATTATTTAAAGTATTTTTAAGAGTTTAAAGCTATAAAATTCGTTATTGATATTACAAAATGGTTCAGTTTACAAACTCAGAAATGGCCGATATGCATTTTGTCTATGGAATGGCTAATTGTACCAAATGGACAAGCATTTGTAAGAGAACATGAAATGCTGTGCAAATCAGGCACCTTTCAAAGGTCGGCTGCTCTTATTGGGAGACCTGCAATAGTAAGAACAGTGGAGATGAAGGAAGCAGTTTTACATGAAGTTGAGCGTAGCCCCGATACAAGTACTCGCCAAATTGCACAACAAATGAACATTTCTTACTTTACTGTATGGCAGATTTTAAAGGGATATCAACTGTATCCTTACCACATACAGTGTGTTCAACCGTTATTGCCTGCGAGTTGTTTATTGTACTTGGCTTCTGCAATAACAGGTAGCATCTCCGACATTTCTATCCCATATTACGTTTACCGATGAAGCGTATTTTTCCCAACATTCAATTATGAACTTTCATAACAATAATATCTGGGCTAAAGAAAATCCTCATGCGGTTATAGGAAATAATTATCAACAACAGTTTTCCGTGAATGTTTGGGTTGGTATTATGGGTGGGAGGGCGAGGAAAGTGGATCTCTCGCGCAGGTCCACAGTCATGGCCACCCATGTCACCGGATTTAAATCCCTTAGATTTTTTCCTTTGGGAGCATTTAAAGTGCCTCGTTTATAAAACTTCAGTCAACACTGAACAATAATTAATTCAACGGATTTTATGTGATCAGATAAGAGATACGCCGGGAATATTTAAGCAGTTAAGACAAGGTAATGAAGTTGAAGGAGGACATTTTCAGAAACTATTATAGAAAATGCTGAAAAAGCTAAGAAAAACTTACTACCGGCAAAGTCTAAAGCCCTATCGACAAGCAGTATGAAATTTTTCTACAATGGAATGTAAAAAAGCAAATTACGGTGATTAATAAAACAGTAACGATGGCTCACTTTTAGGAATTGGTATGTAACCCTTTTGCTCATTGGTAATAGTAATAACAATTTTTAATTATTTTCACTTTATTTTAGTCTGAAAAATATACCCCAAATAGTCTTTGGACAAATTATTCCCAGGTGAAATCTGAACTTATAGTAAAGGAAAACATTAATATTTCAAGATATTGTCAATTAATAGCATTTGTAATAGTTAAATCAAAGGGATATCTTCCTAAAAAGTCAAAAGTTTTGGAAGGTGAACAAGTTTTAACTTTTATCAAAAATGCGACGAATGATACCTTCCTGCTGCATAAAGTGGTACTCGTAATGAGAGTTTTCGGCGGTCTAAGACGGGATAAGATGGTAAAAATGACCATCGATGATATTGAGGATAAGGGGCCTGTTATGCTTGTCAAGGTACCAGAAACTAAAACTGCTACGCCAAAAAAAGTTTCACTATAATCGAAGGAGACCAAACAGATGCCCTTAAATTGGTTAGACAGTACCTTGCATTAAGGCCAAAAGGAATTAAGGAACGCAGATTTTTCCTTACATACCGAAATGGTAAATGCATCGAAAGATAGATGTGGGTAAAAATACACTAGGACGTGTTCCTTCTAGAGGTGTGTAGTTCGCGAACGAACTAGTTCAAAAGATCGAGTCTGACAACTGAACCTAAAGATTCAATCGGTAATTCTTTAAAGATTAAATCAACGCGAACTAAAGCCATGTGTTATACCCAAAACGCGAACAAGAGAGAGACGACAGAGAGGTAGGTTGTCGATGATGACGAACGATTTCCTAAGCGAGAGCGAGTTGACCGTGAAGCAGATCCTGAACCTGAACTACCCGGAGTCCGGAGACCGACCGATGGTGTCGGCTGTCGGACAGGTGGAGTGCTGCCTCACGTACAACTCGGCCAAGCGTGAACTCATTCGATGCGCCCCGTGGCTAAAAACAAAATTTGTCATATTCATCGAGACTTTCATAGAGTAAAGAACGATATAGTTGCACTGTACTATCCACGAAGCACCACGTTTCTCTTTTATTTGTTTACTAGGTTTCATTGTTATTTATAATATCACTTTGAAATATTTCCCTTATATATCTCTTTTGCTTCACTGTGCGTGTGCGAGTATAAATCGGTGAACTAAACGAACTAGTCTTTTGTACTATTCGTTTTATTGAACGAGATTGAAATCGGCAAAGTGAACTAAACTTCCCAGCACTAGTTCCTTCAATCATAGCAAAATTTCTTAATTCAGAAAACGCCAAGGAATATACAGGACATTGCCTACGTCGGACCTCGTCCACGCTTCTTATCGAGGGTGGTACTTCCCATACAACCCTTAAGCTACACGGAAAGTGGGGTACTAGCGTAGCGGACAGTTATATAGAGGAAAGCGTCACGTCTAAAAACCGAATAGCAAAAATGATAGCTAGCTCTGTTACCGAAAAAGAAAATATGTTAATTATTGTTGAAATGGAGCAGGAATCCGCATGCAAATCGAGAAACTTAGCAATCGAGTCACAAAATTTCATAGTTGGTCCAGCTTCTTTCTCAGGAAAATTCAAAAGTTATACATTTAACATAGGAAAAAAGTAATATTATGTAAAAGAATTGTTAAAAATAAATACAAATTTTGTTCAATATTTCCTTTAATAATAATTACCGGGCATTACGAAAATCAACGGGCATTATGCACTTTATCACCCGCTAATATTTCCTGTGATATTATGATGATGTTTATAGCAACCGTTACTAAGGTATTATAAGTAAATAATTGATGGATGAAAAATAAATGGGAGTACAGTCCTACCGTTCTTGCACCAACTTACTTCGAGCCAGGGACTAGGCAAGCTCTCTACCCACCTAGCTACCGAGGCCGGCACCCACGACATGATAATTGTTAAAACAAAACGTTAAAATATTAGATTTTTATAAATTTTTAATCCGTACAAGAAATGTTTTGGTGCTGTAGTGTTTTAATTTTCATTGATTTCTTACAAAAATAGGGATTTGTATAAAGAAGTAGAGCAGATGGCTCAAAATAAAATAACCTTTTTTCACGATGCAAATTTCGACATAATTAACAATCTAATTTCCAATTATATAGTAGCTAAGTCAATTAGCACACATTTGACTGGTTTTACCGTTTCGACGAAGATTTTATTAAGTGGAAAGAGGGGTGCTCCAGTAATCGAGTCGGAATGTTGGGGCTTCTCTTAGGATTGGTTTTATACGTATGGATAAAAGATACCTAGACAGAAATATATTTAAGGCGTCTGGTATAATTATAAAGTTAAAAATTACCCAAATATAGGTGTTTTATATAACATACTAATTAGGAAAATATTTCCTAGCCATCTGATTTAAAATCTTATACTATAAGGCCGTATTTGGCTAACACAGTTAGCGCTACAATACTAAATTGATTGCTTAAAACTACCAAGAAAGGAAGACCTTTCTGTTGGTGTCTGCGCTTACCCTATGCTGACGAGAACCAATAAGTTCGAAACCGGTCCATAGGTAGCAGCATCCTACCAACAGAAAGGTCTTCCTTTCTTGGTAGTTTTAAGCAATCAATTTAGTATTGTAGCGCTAACTGTGTTAGCCAAATACGGCCTTATGGTATAAGGTTTTAAATCAGATGGCTAGGAAATATTTTCCTAATTAGTATGTTATATTTATCTACTCCCTCTGACAAGTAAAGGATTTTTTAAAGATTTATAGGTGTTTTAATTTAATAGAGTACGTATAAAACGACTTACAACTAGTATAGTCATAATGTTTGTTTAAGCTTAAAACCGGTCCAATTTTTTTCAGGTTAGACAATTTAACAAGATGTGATTTATCCAAATAAAGAGAAAATTTTAAAATTCAACCGTTTTCCATTAAATTACCTCGTCGTATAGGGTGCGCCACCGTGTATAACTGATTTTCTATATATCCCCATGAAAAAATCCAACACGGAAAGATCAGGTGATCTTGGAGGCCACCTGACAGGTCCATTGGTATCAATCCATTTATCGAGAAATGTGGTTTCTAAATATTCTTTAACTATATGAGAATGGTAACAGAAAGGAACATCCTCTAATATTAATATTTCCTTCAGTGCATCTCGAATTATATTTAGGTGTCTATCATAGATAGAATACTTAATTTTAATGCCAAAAATAAAGCATGACACGCTAAATCCAAACCGACCTTTACGTTCTCCTGGAAATATTACGTATTGGCTCTCTTGGGACCAGTACCATGAATTGTTTCGGTTTTAGATACCAAAACTCGTAAAACACCCTTCTTTTAAAATTAGCGTTTTCCTGCAACATTTGTAGATACCAGTTGCAAAAACTATCCTACGTTTTGTGTCACCGGAATGCCAATGTGGGACGAGATTTTAGATAAAACGAACATACATATCGTGTTTTTCATAATTTTCATATTTATTATTTTGTGCCATGTTAAACAGATTTCTACGAAAATAAAAAATAAACTTACAAAATCAAACAAATACCAGTAATATTTGACAACAGTCCGTAATGGCGCTTTTACAGAATTTGGTTTTCTGTTAGGGCTATCAGTGATTGACAATGGCATAGAAAAATTATTAATTTTACATAAAATGTTAAAATTATACCTTAGTCTTTTAAAAGAAATAAAATGGACTATTATAAATTTTTAAAAAGCTCTTAAAAAGAGAGATTAGGTAAAAAGAAAAAAAGTCTACAAAATCGCCCTAATGTCAAAAACCGAAAGAGCTATGAAAATTTCATTTACGGTAATGAAAGTTTTATAAAATAACACAAAAGTAAGCCCCAAACCCCATCTTTCTATATTTAACAATAAGGGAGCTGGTATATGAAAACACACGAAAACTGGACACCCTGTACTACGTTGATACCATTTATTCACACGAAAAAAGTTTAGGGACGATTTGTGCTCACGCATAAGGCGTAATTGTGAAAATAACATTTATTAAAAATAAAAAAACAGTGGCGTATTATTTCTTTCGTAAAAAAATATCAAACGTATGTTAAAATGTGTTTTATTTCTAGCTAGTACCAACTAAAATTCAAAATAATATCTAAAGCGCGTTTAAACATAATTATTAAGGAAACCCCATTATTTTAAACACGAAGTATCTCAAAAATAAAGCGGTTGCTGACCTATGTTGATTTGAAATTTAACACCTTGTATCTCATTAGAATACGTACAGGGTGGCCGTTTAGTGTGGCAAAGTAGAATAGCTCTGTTACTCAACTGTCAATATAAAAGTTAAAGGACAGTCAGTGAGTTATAACGTAAATTATGTTTGACTCTATAAGGTGGCTAAACAAGGAGAAAAAATAATTTTTTTTTAATAAAACACCCTCTATATTCTTGCACTTTTAAATTCCCCTCGATGTTCCGCGTATCGTGACAAACATAGTTTTTAATTATTTTGCAATGTTGCCAAGTTATTTAAAAATATTCTTTTTTGAAAGAAAAAACTTGGCACCTTATAATTTGAAATATAATTGAGTTAACTTAAGACATTCGAAACATTTTCGAGGGTATCAAAGATAAAGACTAATTCAAAACCTAACACCTTAGAACATTCCATGTTTTGTATAGGGTGTGCTCTACAAACGTGTCAAGTTTTCACATTTTAAAATTAATTTATTCTTTTTTTTTTCAAATAGAATACTCTGTATTTTAATATTTTAAAGTAATAGTAAAATTTTATTAAGATGTTATTGTAATTTTATTTCTTACTTTTTATCAAGTTAAATTTATATTGTGACAAAAACGAATACAGAAATCATCCATATGATTTATGTTTTGGGTGCTAGTGATAAAAATGCTTTATTAGCTACAAGAACTTATGAAGAACGATACCCATAGCAAATACACCCTAATAAAAAGATATTCGAAAAGCTAATGGAGAGATTTGAAACTACAGGTAATGTGGCTTATATAAAAGATGACCGAAGAAAACGGGTATGCACCGAAGAAAATGAATTCAACGTTCTGTTAAGTATTACTGAGAATCCTCATATTGGTCAGCGTCCTCTTGCACAACAACTGGAGATTGGACGAGCAGCGGTTCAAAAAATAAACAACTCAAACAAATTGCATCCTCACCACGTCCAGTTGCTGCAAAAGCTTAATGATGAGGACTATGGTAGGCGACTTGAATTTTGTGCATGGACGCAAAATAAAATAAGTGAGCAGCATAATTTTGCGTATTCAGTTTTTCTTTTGCGATGAAGCTACGTTCCATAAAAATGGCAACGTCAATAGACATAATTTTCATTATTATGCCACCACAAATCATCATTTTGTTAGATTTCACTCACAAAACAGATAGTCCCTAAACGTTTGGGGAGGACTTGTAGGAGACCACGTAGTTTGGCCAGCTAGATCGCCGGAGGTGATAAAAATGGATTTTTCTATATGGGGATTTGTTAAAGATCAGGTGTACAAAATGTCTCCGACAACTAAAGACACGAAAATTCGCATAAGAAACTGTTTCCCAGCGATTACTTCGGAAATATGTCGCAGTTTAAGCGAATAATTTGAAGATCGTGTTTAGAAGTGTATAGAGGCTAATGGAGGACACTTTGAACATTTGATTAGATAATACTTTATGTAAGCAGTTAGACAAACCGATTAAAGCACCTTAAATAAGTAAAATTTAAAAAAAAAACATTTTTCTCAGACTTCTTATTAAAGAAAAATATTACGCCAAAAATAACTAAAAAGTAGAGGGCAAAAAACTCCACAACATAAAATATTAAAACACAGGGTGTTCCATTTCAAAAAAAAGAGTATAAATTAATTTTACAATGTAAAAAGTTGATACGTTTGTAGAGCACACCCTGTACAAAATATGAAATATTCTGAGGGTCTTAAGTCTTGAATTTGTCTTTATCTTTGATACCCTCGAAAATGTTTCGAATGTCTTGAGTTAATTCGACTATATTTCAAATCTTAAGGAGCCAAGTTTTTTCTTCCAAAAAAGAATATTTTTAAATAACTTGGCAACATTGCAAAATAATTAAAAACTATGTTCTCCACGATACGCGGAATATCGAGAAAAATTTAGAAGTGCAAAAATATACAAGGTGTTCTATTTAAAAAAAAAATTTGTTCCTCTTTGTTGAGCCACCCTATAGAGTCGAAAATAATTTTATGTTATAACTCACTTACTGTCCTTCAACTTTTATATTTACATTTTTTGTGTATTATAAATACAAGCGGAGCTATTCTACTTTGCCACACTAAACGGCCACCCTGTATATAATATGAAGTAATTGTATTGTACCTATAAAAACAAAATTCATTTTCTTTCGTAGTATTTTAGCTAAGCCCGAGGCAACTGTTTAAGATCAGGTTTTTACTTGCTAAATTTAACTCTTCCGGCGTCAAGTATTGAGCTATTCAGCTGTATTGTAGACTCCATCAATATCCCATTTGCTTACAAATGAAAGAAGTGTCGTATCTCGAACTGAGCTAATACCTACATGCAGATTGGCAAATCCGTCCCAGATATATTTCTGATCTCACGTTTTAACGACTTAATATTATGTGAACTTCTTTTCCGATAACACATATCACTTTTCACCTTTAACCTTTGGATATAATTTAAACATGCATGCATGGTAAAATATCAGGATAAGTTTCCTTGTTCTCCTTTTACATATATACCTAAGGACAAAGCCAAGATTCTCGAAGCAAAGGTCTTAATTTGATTAACACTAACTAAAATACACAGTAATTTCGCGATGGGTGCACTTTTGCTCTACCTAGCATGCTTAGTGCATTCGTAATGATAGCACGTGTTCTGTTCAGGCTTTGCTTTCGAAAATTAGCAACGGCATTTACAAACAGAAGAGACAAATTTGCAGTCAGCCTCGTTGTTTAAAATTAATGGAATTAGGTTACGACCCTTATCAATGCGCACAGTTTTCATTAGAGTGCACATCCAATGGTGTTGGAATATTTTTAATTAAGAAATTACTTATTTTTCTTATATCAACAAATATCAGTTACAAAAAAAAATTAAAGGCCAAACTTTTAATTTTAAGGGGGAAGTCACATCCAGGTGTGTTATTTGGGAGTAGAGAAATTCTTAAGCTTTTTCGGACTAACTTTGTATTACTAATATAATCTAATTTTTGCCAACGTTTCGATAGTTTGGTTTTTACCTTCGTCAGGGCCGCAAGAAATAAAAAGACAGGTTTTTATCCTTGACTGTATTTTTAACTTTGGCACTACTAAAAACAGAAAACTTTTTATATTTAGAAACAATTAGTGTACAAACAATCAATTGGATATACAAAACCTATATTATTTTGTTGAAATTATGCATGACCAATATAGGCTAGATTGAAATTCTATGTTGAGAGACGACGGCTCAATGAAACGGCAATAGACCCGTATTTTACTTCACGACAGGTGATGAGAGAATCTCAAGATACGGGAATCGGACAACCTTCCCACCTTAAGTTCCTTGATAGGAGACCAATTAATATAGACAAACATAAACGTATGATGCATCGCTATGACAACGAACAGCCGTTTTTTTAACATTACTAATTGAAAATTAGCACAAAAACTGAATATGCTAGAGATTTTGTTACCGCGTCTCGGCACTCTTCAAAGAAACCTAATTGTCATATCTTTATTGTTCTCGGTTGATCATAAAGATTTGTAAAACTATAAAAACATGTTGGATCTTTAGGTAGTTTTTGCGGCATTTTCGGAAAAAAATATTTTTAAAATAGGAATTGTAAAAAGTGATTTTATTTATCAGTTTTTCCGGTTTTAAACTGCGTATAGAAACTACTTGAAATTTTATTTAAATTAGCATAATTTTTACGTCATAGGAAAGTAAGATTTTATTTATAGATTTAATTTATATAAAAGCATGTTTCTCAGACATTATTTTTCTCCCATCCTCCATATTAAGACAATACCTTGATTCATCCGTGATCCGTTTTTTCGAGCAACATGATGTTCTGACAACAATTTGGGTCAGCTAATCGTTTGTTGACGCCGCTTTCATTTGGTTGCGCCAAACATAAATTGTTTACTGTGTTTCCATAGGTTGTTTGGTTCAAAATATGCCAGTTGAAATAAAAGGCTTTTTTCTCACACAAAATAGATCTCTTTACTTCTGGTATTTCATTTATTCATCTCCACATCCATTCTGCGTACCAGCAAATGCTTTTTTCTTTTACAACTTAGTATGGTAACTACTTACTGCATTAAAACAGCTATACATTTTTACGTTACATCATTAAACAAACAATAATATCGGGATACACTACTGTATTATTAAACCTTCGAGAATTTATCGTATCTACGAACTTGAGACTGCTTTTTACAATAGTAAAACAGGACTCGTGTCGTGGTATAATAACTACGTTATTCTACCTTCGGGCATTTACCGCGAATTGACCAAGTTAATTTAACCGATAAACGGAACTTGAGTTGGGGTGTATTAGTTACACCTTCGGGATACAATACCGCGGATTTTTCAAACTATTTCATGGTTTGAATAGCATAAAATCAACTAAACCCGCGCAAAATGCCGCGAGGAGACCGTGTGCTTTCTGCTAGGCGTGATACGGAACTCTACTTAAGTCTGGATAAACCTCCCGTAACCCGCGCGAGGAAAACCGTCTGCTCCCCAAGACCACTGATACAGATGTCTTTTGCCAAAACATGTTAAGTCGTATTTTCGATATATCATCCCTCTCGTACAACGTACACACAGTAACATCCTGTCATACCGTTTCAATTAACACGTAAGTATATCTGGTTGCATAACAATTAATCCTTCGTTTACATCATGTACGCAATAAACACTTCGTTTAAGCCGTTTAATAAGTTTTGCGCCCTAAAAGAAAACTAAACATAAGGAATGAGATTCCCAATATTTAAAAAAAATTTTAAAAACGGAATTTTACTGATTTGCTTGACGGAAAAAAAAATTACATACTTTGGAGGTTATGCGCAAATGTACTAATTTCTTCTTTAATAAAATCTATTTTAATACAACGAGTTGCAATTACAAGAAGGGTAGGAGGGGGGGTGGGGAATTTCACCTAGAATGAGTACAATTCAGGTACAAAACACTTGCTTATATGAAGGATGTAAGTGGGTACGAAAAATCAAGTAGGCAGTTAGTACTGTCTCGTCATGTCGCCGGCAAGTCACGCGTGGGTCGCCATCAGCGTTTGCGGTGGGCGGTCTTGTCCCTAATACATTTTGGCAGGCTCCCATAAAATTCTGTATATGATCACTAATATGATTAATTATTTAAACGAAAATGATCAAATCACGGTTTCTTTTAATATTAATATCAAAAGACAACGAATTTCATTTTATTATGTTGTATTATGTTATATTATAACATTAAAGCTTTGTTTTCTTACTTTCCTTCGGTTCTATTTGTATAATAAATATAAAATGGTTCACTAGTGAGTTATAACCATTTAACCCACATGTAAGGTATAAGCTACTTTATTGGCGTAAAATCACACTAGTAATATTCACTTTGTTAGTAAGGTAAGTGTTTTCACTTAAATTTAAAAAAATGTGGGGCAATCTAAACGAACAGGCCTCTTTATTTGAATACAACCTATTTTTTAATTTTGGCATTACACCGTTTATTGGAAGAGTTAATCTTTTCAATCAACTGTTACACATATAATCTTGACGTTCACTTTGTTATGATTAAAACGGGGGTCGGAATGAACCTAAAGGGATGGTAAGATAAAATGAGACTTTAAAATGTGTTTACCAACTTTACCCTTTTAATTAACCAAGCTAACTCATCAGGGTGGGTTCACTGGATTTTATATCCGGTCCTGTCCAATACCATGATGCTACCAAAGCATTACTACTATACTTACTTCTTACAGACCATGGAACATCAAGTTACAATCTATAAAGGGCGCCAGACAGTTTTTCTATAAGCAAAACTGCCAAAAAGAATATAAAATATGTAGCCAAAGGACCACAAGTAGGCAAATCAAACACAAGATAAGCTTGACTGGTTTATATTTATAAAAAAACTACCCTGTAATTGGGGAAGCCCTTACATAATAGGGTGTGATTTAGAGGGTCCTAAAACTACAAAGGCAAAATATAAACTAGGAATTTTTAATTCCAAAATAACAGAAATCTATGAGCAATATTTCAAGGAAAGTTTCAATAAATTAGTAAAATAAGTAGTTCAACCTGGTATACTCAGCGCAGTGATGTCGATATTACCTTACAAAATTCTGGTACCTTACAGCATTATAAAAGCATGATAATTAAGTAAAATAGTAAATTGATATAAATAAAGGTAACGATTTAGAGATTCATATAATAAATTAAGGAGGTTTCAGCAGTCTAGGTTAAGCTTGCCTTTAGCCACAAGAAAGCATACAAGGTATCTCCACCAAGAGATGTAAAAATTTATAAAGTTAAAGGCCTTGGCAAACGCTTAGACTAGTCTGTCTGAGACTGTAAAAGTGATATCATTGGTATTATTTTAAAAACTTATCTGTTGATGAAAACGAAAGGTCCATGTTCTCAATCAACTGCTACCAGGTCAACGAAACTGCAGGTTAGATCTGCTAGCAAAGCATGATAATCGGTTATAGGCTGGTAAACCGAACTACCTATTACGGGTCCAAAATTCCTTAGGTGACTTTAAAGGCAAACGTCCAAAATGTCCCGAAATACCTTGCATTGGCGTTTAAGCCAGAAAATGTACCCAAACTAAAAACCCTAAGGAAAACATTGTTTCCATTAGTAAATAATCTAAACCAGAAAACTCAGAAGGCAAAGTTTACCCTTTAAAATAAAAGACATGTGCTGCCCCTTTTTTTTAACCTTAAAAAAAAAATCCTTAAAAAAACTCAAGGTCGACACATGGTCAAACCAATATATCTACATGAAATTAAGGTAAATTTTCCCCGGAGTATCAATTTTCACCAAAAATTTAACAATAGAAAAATGCAAAAAAAGAATCAAACTTACCTCTCAATTACATGGAGGGCCAAAGAAAAACGTGTCGCAAAAAGCCGATGTTCAGTTGGCTCCAACGTTAGTAAAATCCGAGAAACTCGCTAATTAATCCATACAAACAAAACCTACATATAGGCCAAATAGGAATAATTAAAATTGTAGTCCAGCCAACATATCCGCTACACAGCGTGAATTTTCCGAAGAAATTCGTCGGTTGGTCTGGCTAGTCTCACGTCTCGACAAAAAGTAAAATGGAGACCCTAAAAGGGTTTAAGGAAAACGAGGGAGTGTCAAAAGTTGATTGACAAGAAATTCGCCACAGAATCAAGCCGTAGATGTTCACTAGTTAGAGTGCAATTCTACTCTAGGTCAGTAGGTTACTTTGAAGAGAGTAAGAATGAAAAACAGACATACGCCCACTTAAAGAACCGTATGGACGCATAAAATACGTCGATGCAAACGGCCAAGCGAATAAACGGTCCGAGCGACGTACCAATAAAACGACCAAACAGCTGACTGGCAAATTCCGCATGTAAACAAATTCAAATCTGGTTTTACAAATGTATTACGATGGATTAAAAAGAAATACGAAGCAAGAGAAATCACGATGGATATCTGAAATAATTAGCCATAATTGAGTACCTGAAAATTTAGTAAGGAATGACCGAAACAAAAGGTATGCTTGCACAATAATACATAGTTAACAAATCCAGACCATTACACCTTTAATTGTCTCCTTTGACGCGACTATAGGCGTGCTGTACATTTCAGCTATTGAATTTACCCTCCCTATGCGAACAACCATTTGATTGACACTTTCTCCACCAAATGAATTTTTAAACACGACGTCTCTCAAAACCATATGCCAGTCAGAGATATATTTTCCCTCTATATTGGACCATGATTATTTATATCATATCGAAAACGGAGAGCGATTCCTCCAGTAAAAGGAAATAAGCCTGACGCTTAGGGTAAACAAAACTACCTGGCCGATGACTACCCGTGTAGTAATGCGATTGGTCAGTCGATAACGAGATGACAGGGACGAACTCCATCCCAGGTGTATTTCGGGTTTCTTTTGATGAGAGTCAAGTTAATGATAATTTCAGAGCTTTAAGAATTTGGAAGCCTAACGTGAAAAACAAGAAGCAATTCACTGTTTTCTTATATCGCCACACTAAGAGAATGAAGGTACTTAATATGATAGATTATTTTGAAACTGGAAATTCGCCCGTCAAAGTTCAGTTAACAGTATTGTAAGTCAGCTTAAGGACTATACAGAAAAAACTCATAATATACTAATATCCAAGAAATCCAAAAAATGTATACGAAGAAAGCCAAGGGCTCGAGATTTGCTCAATAGTGTGAAAACGGAAATACGAAATTTGATTTATTATTAACATAGATTAAAAACACATGTGACAATCCAGTTTAAAGTATATTCTGTAAAAATTCTAGGTAAACTTGTGTTTTCGGTCTAAGATAGATTGTAACAAAATATATTTATGTGAACAGTCACATGTACAGGGTGTCCAGTTTTCGGTGGTTTTACGAGGTATCTCCGTTATTAGCAAAAAGAGAAGGATACGGGTTTTGCAGCACTATGCTACTTTTTTGTGAAACAAAAGATGGCATAATCAAAATTTTTCTATTCCTCGTTGTTTCTAATGTACGGGATGTTTTTGAAAATTTTACATTTTGGGACACCCCTCACACTTAGGTTACCCTGTAGCTTATCAAAGAGAAAACAAATGTTCTTTTTGTAGTTTTTTACGTAGAATCCAGTGACGTACTCAGACTTTTTCTACGTTCAATAGTTTCCGAGAAAAGAAACAAACTTGTTTGTTTTTTTAAATGGGTCACCCTATATATTTTCTAATAATATAATTTAGTCTCTAACAAGCTTCTCAAAAATGTATAATACCTTATTTTTATTTTTATTATTAAGCACGAAATTTACGTTTTTACTGTGAAAAAACAGGGAAAATAATTAGAACATTTAATATAATTTTTTTTAAATTATACTTGTTATTTCAAAATCTACTGATATTAAAAACGAAGTATGTTATATCAAAAGTGTAACAAATGTAACGTAGAATCTATAACTCAAAAATATACAGAGTGTGACATATAAATTTTTAAATTGGCTTGATTTCCAAACAAACTTAATAGCTGGCAACAACGCCAATATCATTATTTGGTGCGTGAGATCCTCTTAAACAACTCTACTAGATTTGGTTTAAATCGGCCAATATATTGTAAGGTTATTAAGCTGTTTCTAGACTTTATACAAACACATCTGAGGATTCACTCTCCTGTAATAACTGGATTGCCATGTAAGGGCCGTAGCCTCGTAGGGTGGTTCGAACTCAGGTTACATGGGGGAGAACAGAGAAAATCCTCTTATACGTCTTTAGTGTTTTATTACTTCTCTAATAATAATGTACATCAATCAATTAATTACAATGAACCCAAGTATGACCTGGTTCCATTGCTGTTTGTTATTGTATTGTTTATTAAATATTATAATAACTAACTTTAGATATAAACTAAGTAGAGAATGCTGCGTTGGATACTTTTGCAATATCTGACCCTATTAACCAATTGAAATTACTTAATGTGCCTAAAGTATCCATCACACCTTTCCCGCCGAAAAAATAAAAAAATATTAATAAACTAATATTTTTTTTTTTAAATGCAAAATTGATATGTTCAACTAACTTAACTAAAATACAAATACAATAGCCTTAATTGTAATACTTTTTTACCCTATTTTTGTGTACTTCTCTACACTTATTATTAACTCTTAAAATTAAATTAGGATCTTTAACTTCTAAAATAGTATAAGGACCTGTAAACAGTAAATCCATTTTACTTTCCATATTTTTATTATCTAATAGAACTAAGTCTCCGACCTTATAATCAATAGTTTTACATTTTGTATCGAATCGTTCTTTTCTTTTTTGTTTCGAATCTATTAAATTATTTCGCGCATCTTCCCATGCTGTTTGTAACCGAAATTTTAGCTCTGTTGGATAATTATCGAAATTATAGATTGGATCAATTTGCTTTTTTAAATTTGAAGGGATTCTACCTGGTGAACCAAATACTAGTTCAAATGGACAATACTGTGTTGATGTATGCACCGAATTGTTGTACGAAAAACACCAAAAATTTATCCACGAACTCCAGTTGTTGGGTTCCTTTGCTACTCGCATACGAATATATGCACCCAAACTCTTATGATAATTTTCGAGACTACCTAGCGTTTCGTGGTGGTGCGCAGTTGAATTTAATTGGTTTATTTTAAGAAGTTTACAACAATCTTTGAAAGTATTTGCCATAAATTCTTGTCCTTGGTCTGTAGCTATTTCTGAAGGAATACCAAAGCGTAAAATAAAATTTTCTACGAAAGCCTTAGCAACTGTCTCCGATTCTTTATCCGGTATGGGGTATGCTTCGATAAACTTTGAAAGTTCACATTGCAATGTTAGAATATATTTATTATTCTGCAAATCTACTGGTAAAGGTCCCACTAAATCTAAGTATATTTTTTGAAATGCTGACGTCGCTGTTGACGTTATTGTCATAGGATTTTTGTTTAGTCCAGAATATTTACATTTTTGACAGTCGTCACATTTTTTCACAAAATTTTCAATGTCCCTTTTTAAGCCTGGCCAAAAATATTGTCGCTTAATATTATTAAACATACGGTTTATACCCGCATGACCTCCTGTAGGAAGTGTATGAAAGTCGTTCAAAATTAGTTGTTTTAGCTCTTTACTTTCAATACGTTGTAAGTCTCTTACCACGCATATTTTAATGTTATAATTACTGGTACCAGTTATGTCTTTTTTATTTTTATTTAACATATTTATAAATTCAATATTGCTAGCATTTTTCATTATGTATAATTCCGGAATATTATAAATTTTACATAGTTTATTCAGATCCCTCAACGATTTTCCTAAGTCAAACGCTGATCGGGTAATCTGTCTAAGAAAAATAATTTGTGAAGCTTCATCATATTTTATAATATATTATTATTAAATGTCTTACATTTGTTTATGTTTATGTTAAGTCGACTATTATTTATATCCTCAAATTCGTTTTCTGCAACCACGCGTAATTCAATTGTATTACTCGGTCGCTTTAATACTTCCGCAACTACAGGGTGACCAAGCCTATTATTTACGGTCGTACTCTGCGTAGATCTTTCTTTTAAAACATTATTTTTTGATTTCTCTTGCGCTCGTGTCATTACATTTATTCGTTCATCCAGTCTGGTATTCATTTCCTTTAATTCATTACAATCTATCACTATACGTGATCCGCTGTTACATTATCGCAGCCTCGAACATACTCAACAATAAAATCATACTCTTCCAGAATTAATCTAAACTTAGTAAGCCTACTTGAAGGGTTGGTCATATTAAACAGATAAACTAGAGGTCGATGGTCTGTCAAAATCTTAAACTTCTTACCATACAAATAAGGCCTAAAATGTTTCGCACTCCATACGATACCTAAAAGCTCTTTCTCGATTGTGCAATAATTTTTCTCGGCTTTATTTAATGCTCGTGATGCATATGCAACGGGCTTGTCATTGGAATTTGACAAAACAGCACCCAAAGAAAACCCGCTCGCATCGGTTCTTAGTATAAATTGATTTTCATCTGAAAAATCCGGATATTGTAGAATTGGAGGACCCATGAGCGACGCCCTCAATGTATCCAATGAGTCCTGACATTCTTTAGTCCAGTTAAAACTTGTTCCTTTTCGAGATAGTTGGTTAAGAGGATAAGCTATTGCCGCAAAATCTTTTATGAACTTCCTATAGTAATTAGCAAACGCGACGAATCTTTTTGTCTCATCCGCGTTTTTAGGTATAGGATATTGAGAAATTGCTTTAATTTTTTCTGGATCTGGCATTACACCTCCAGAAGAAATTATGTGTCCCAAATAAAGAATTTCCTTTTTTAAAAAATCACATTTACCGGGATTGAGTTTTAAATTTACTTGTCGAAGTCTTTCAAATATTTTGATTAAATTTTTATTGTGATTTTGAAGAGAATGTCCAAAACAAATTAGATCGTCCAAATAAACAAAACACGACTCATAATTTAGCCCAGCCATTGCTATCGTCATCAGCCTTGAAAAAACCGATGGACTTATCTTCATCCCCATTGCTAAACGTTTCATTTGATATTGACCTCTGTCAGTAGTAAACGAAGTACAAGGTCTACTTTCAGGAGATAATTCTAGTTGGTAATAACTTTGAGCTAAATCTAAATGACTATAATAAACTGAACTACCTAATGAATCTAATATCTCAGATATATTTGGCAAAGGAAATTTACAATCTTCAATTTGCCTATTTAGTAACCGATAATCAATAACTACTCTAAACTTTTTAATTCCGTTATTATCCGGTTTTTTCGGTACTATTAATAGAGGAGACGACCATTCTGAACTTGCTTCCTCTATTATTCCGTTTTGTAACATTTTCCCGACCTGTTTGTGGATTTCCGCCTTTTGTGCGTGTGGTAGCCTATATGGCTTTACATACACCGGTTGTGCCCCTTCTTTTAATTTAATTTTTTGTTGGTATAAATTTGTAACTGTCAAAGGATCATTATCTAAATGAAAAATGTCAGTGTATTTAGCACATATTTTTTCAATTGAGGTTTTTTCCTCCCTGTTCAACGACTTTAAATCTATTAAATTGAGTATTTTATCTACCCGTTCTACTGAAATATCATTGTCACTGAAATTATATACATTATAGTTAAAAGTACTCTCAACTTTAGGTTGAAAATTTCTTAATCTTATTTCACGCTCATTTACATTCAATATTCTTACAGGAATTTTATTCCCTACAGGTTTTACTATAGCACTAGCAACAAACACTCCTTCACAAATCTCACTATTCATAACTACACATTCATCCTTTCTATTTGTGTAACAAAACTTAATTATTTCACATCTAGGTGGTATTATACTGCATTTATCGTCTTTGGATTCTAAGGGAACCTGTATCTTTTTATTATTTAACCAAAATGAAAATGAAAATTGCTCATAATCAATTACAACATCAAAGTTAGTAAAGAAATCTGAGCCTAAAATACCTTGTATATCCGAGTCAAAATTGTCAACAATTGAAAATTCATGAGTAATCTGTTCACAATTAATTAAAAAAGAGATATTTGCTGAGCCGACAGTAGTCAACGAACCGGCTACTCCTTTAATATTTAATTTCTTGGTAGTATCAATAATTTCTGTACCTTTTAAAAAATTTTGAAAAAAACAACTTATACTAGCACCTGTGTCGCATAAAAATAAAAGTTCACTCATTCCGTAGCTAATTCTTACATAATTTAAACCATTCACACAAAAAATGTTATCTTCGAGCCTACTATTAGGTCCGAAAAAACGTGCTGTTATCTAAGTTAATAGTTTCACTATTACTAGCAGTTGTACCTTCCACTTGTGCAACGTAAGCTCTACGGCTAGCATTTCCTCTATAAAAATTATTATTAGTCGGTCGCCTCGGCGAATTTGAATAATTACCTCGACCTTGACCTCGGTGTCATATATTTTGACCCACATTGAAATTTGATCTATTATTGTTTACACTCCTATTTGTGTTAAAATTGTTGTAACCTATCCTTCCTCGATTTCCGCGATTATAGTGCGAATTACGTCCTCTATACGAAAAATTAGAATGGGTTTTCTTACCTCGCATGTAAAACAAATTCGAATTACCGCTAGTGCCTGAATTTCGAGTGGTTTCTTCTTCTTTCGCAGCGATAACTGCATCTTTTAGTTCTTGATAATTTCTAGCCTTAATTATCGTCCTAACCTCGTAATTACGCAACCCATTGGAAAATGCGTTAATAGCAAGCCTCTCATTTACTCTACGTAACACTGGCACAGCTCCATCATCACCCTCTGCCTGAGCCAAAGTTAGGTCAAGTAAGAGCTGCTCGATACATTTCGCATGTTCGTCAATGGATTTATTATCTTGCCTAGCATTGTGAAGCTGTGTGGATATAGACGCAGCTGATTTGGCAGTTAACAACCGAGCCTTTATATCCGCGACTAAATCCTGAATCGTATTATAAGTTGATCCCAATCTTAATTTCGCACTTTCCGATAGTTTGACCTTCAAAACGTATTTTATTAAAAAAAATTTTTCCCGCATCGTCAAGAAGTTCGGAATATAATTCAATAGCATCGATAAGTTGCTTTGTTACGCTCTCAGTGCCATCCAAACACGGTAACAGAGACGTAGCTGTTCTAATATCAAATTTTTCACCCATATTTAATGTAATACTATCACTATTATTAAAGTCAATATCGCTTACCCTATCTAATAAAATTTTCCTACACAAACTAATATTTCCTTCAATAGCTTTAAAATATTCTCTAGCTTCTCCTACTTGTTCCTCTTTAAATTTTTTGTTACTCTTTGTTTCTTTAAACCTATTTTCTAATTGTCCTAGGGTTAAATTTAAACTCTGAATCCTATCTAAACTTTCTCTACGCTCCTTAGGTTCTTTTTTTAGATTACTATAAAACCCTTTTAAATTTTCATATAGCTCTTTTAAGTCCTTCATTAGAAGTAACCCAACAGTTATACTTAAACATTAAATATTTTACTTAACTTAAACTCTGTTGCCTCTTTTCATAACGGCAGCTTGCGTGTTGGCATCCCAGTTTTCCAGCGGTGAGTACTAACGGCATTGCGCCACATTAGCACTGTCCAGCGTTGCTGACCCCTTTGCGGAACAGTCAGTAGGGCCCAAGGAATTCCGATGACATACCATTAAACCAGCTCTTGACTTCTTACAATTTCTCTCCGTATTTTTTTTTCCAGTGTCTTTTTTCCACGGTAACCGCAATATAAAACAATTTCAACTATTGTAAACGCGATAACCACAATTTTAATTATTTCACTTAACGTTAGTCCTTTCTCTCCGGACGCGGTAACGCCTCCACTGTTGCCCGCCTGTGCAATTATAATCTCTTCTTTCGATTGATTTTTCCCCATCACTAGTACCTTACAAGTCTTCGTTTGTTTCACTTTACTTTTAAACTTTTCACTTTAAAAAATATACCCATGTAACAACTGTCACGGTCGCCATGTAATAACTGGATTGCCATGTAAGGGCCGTAGCCTCGTAGGGTGGTTCGAACTCAGGTTACATGGGGGAGAACAGAGAAAATCCTCTTATACGTCGTTAGTGTTTTATTACTTCTCTAATAATAATGTACATCAATCAATTAATTACAATGAACCCAAGTATGACCTGGTTCCATTGCTGTTTGTTATTGTATTGTTTATTAAATATTATAATAACTAACTTTAGATATAAACTAAGTAGAGAATGCTGCGTTGGATACTTTTGCAATATCTGACCCTATTAACCAATTGAAATTACTTAATGTGCCTAAAGTATCCATCACACTCCGTAAGCAATGCATTATTTTTGATACCAATTTTCTTTTGAAAATTACCTATTGCTTCCCTTGCCTCACTCCCGTGTTTATTTCATTTAACATTTTAGGGGTCAGGAAAATTATTTTTTATTATCATTTGTCCCTTCAATGAAGAAGATCCATATTTTGAACTCAAAATATATTAAATAAGATCACTTTCTACCTTCAACTTGGTTTAACATGTCATTACCCTCAATTTTTTTCAATTTCGAAAGGTCCAAGCAGATATTTTATTTAGATTTGAAAACACTTACACAGAGATCATAATCTTAAAAAAAAATGGAAAGTTTTGTTTTTCAACAGATAACACTTACTCTGACATATTATTACACTAATTCAGTTTTTTTTTTCAAAAATAATCAGGACAAACCTCCAAAATACTTGCTTAGAGATCGTAGATGTTGGCTCACCTGTCATGGTCCCGTGAAATACCATCGCATCGGCTAAGGTAGCGTGAAGTAGCTCTTTGAAGTAGTGTTCCATCGTTGTGCCAATGTCTTCGGTTTGCAGGGTGGAAAATACATGAAAAATGCTATGATGATGGTTCCAAGATCAAGATTCTCCGGTGTTAAACTCGCTCTCCGATCGGATTTCCTGGTATGGATGTATGGATTCCGTAAGTCTAGATCAACAGGATACCTTCTCGCTTACGATACTCAAGTTTCGAACAACGCAATAGAACATCATGGGAGTTCCGGGCGGTAGCATTGGACATTTTCAAGGCCCTTGACCGAGTATGGCAAGAGGCGCTCCTAACTAAAGTAAGAGCATACGGAATGCCGGTTCAATCTTGTTCATGGCTGTCAAGCTTTCTTAAAGATCGTTCTCTGCGAGTGGCGATGGATGGATTTCTTTCAGACACATTTAACATCAACGCTGGTGTATCTCGAGGTTCTACCCGTACGTGGTTCAGCTTAGTGTTCCTCGAACGACACGGTATAAAAATTATTTCATCTGGAGAACGCCATCACTCTGAAACGACCTCCCTGAGGCCGTGTTCCACAACGAGTATAATCTCCAAAGATTCAAGATTAACGTGAATCATTTCCCGAGCACACGCACCGCTCGCAGAGCATCATAAAGGATTAATTTTACAGTGCTGTGCCTTATCACAAAAAAAAATTGAACCAAACTGATAAAAACATAATATCTCCAGCCGATTCGTATAAGACTTAACCTCACTTTAAATTTAGCAGCATGCTCGAATCTGCCGTCTCCAAGTTTTGGGTATTATATTAAAATAGATAGTAATAGCTGAACAAAATAGGCAGAGATGGTGAATGGTGTATGTTAGGTTGTCTATCTTTAAGCCTGAAATTCTAACGGCAGGCTCGGCGTGCCCACCCCAGCTCGGGTACAAGGCGATTTGAAAAGTAAAATTATTTATTTTATGGCAAACTATAGTTTGCGAGTAATCCACGATAACGTCTGGGAATCCAGGGGCAATTTAAAAAACTGCGGTTATTTGCTAGCAGTTGGAGAGGCAGTAAAATCTAAATTGACGTAAATAAATAACGTAATATATTCTCTGTTGTCAGTTTGACACTGGGTCGGCGCTACCGACCCTGCCTCACCTACTCACCTGAAAAGCCGCCACTTCACCAAAGCTAAACAAACACGAACATAACATTGTTGCTAATAAAAAAATTATGCAATACGGTCCAGCTCAACTGTCCCTACAGCAGTGGCGAATTTAGAAATCCACTTATAGGGGAACACAATTTTTTTACAACTACGCCCAAATTTTGTCAGAAATTCACCTAGTTGGACCTATTTAATGTTTTTGTCGACTAAAAAATCGCGTTCCCCTGGATTCCCCACTGGTGTATATACCAACAGTATACACAAACAGCTTAAAAAAGATATATTTCTGTTGTGTTTGTTTGACAAATGTCTTTCAACAAATTTGATTATTTTGGGGAGTTCCATAAACAGTGAAAAAAACATCATCTTCATCAAGGAATTAAAATTGTCTCTTACCTCATTGCTAAAAAGAATCTCCGTTTCGTCGAACACTACATAATACCATAACAACCATAAAAAGTTGTTAATGGCAAACGAGGCGAATAAATGCATGTGTATCAGGATTCTCGCGCATCGTAGGGATCTGAAACAAATAAAATCGGGTAAAAATCGGATAATAAACATTTATTATATCATAGGATTCTATGATTTAGTGTCAAATCTTGCCACAATATATTGGTCGTTATAATACAGTGTTGTTTATATATTTTGTGAAATATTTGCAATACTGAGATGTTAGAACAAATAAATATATATATATTAACAGCTAATACTAAACATTAAATGCCTCTCCGCATTTAAGGAGGTTACCTCTGTTCTGTATGTTTTATTTATTAGCATATGTGTTTGAAATGTTGGTATATTATGATAGGAATTGCGTCAATTTCCAATGTTAAGTGCTATAAACAAATCCGAAATTTACAACACCCTGCATGTCAGATAATTTGTAAAATGCGAATTAAGCTTAGGCTTAAACGACGTTCGTGATATAATGTAATTTCTCGGAAGGACATATATATGTTATAATATGCTTTATCATTCATTATCATATGTAACAATGGAATAACTAATTAGTCGCTATAATAATTCACCATTCGCAGTATATCGGACCATTCAATCTAGTACTTCGATAGAATTAAACAGGGGCATTGTTTGGAAATGTCGATTAAACGGTAGCTAAGGCCATTAAGAAAATTAAGAATTATTTACCAGGAATAATTGCTTTAAGATTGCATTTTATACGTGGAAGGAGAGTTTTAGCAGTGATGTTACGGTGGAGGCGTTTGTTTTTTGATTAAGAAACTTGTGAACATTTGCAGGTTTTACAGTCTTTATTTACATCACCGAGATTGTGTGTTTTTAATCAAAGCGTACATCTAATTAACAAGGGTTCTTAAAATATCTTATATCTAGAGGTTTTACTAAAGCAGTCAGAATTCTGAGGGGTAAGGCCTGATATTATTAGGGTACTCACCATCTGAAGAAGTTACTATGCACCGAAACAGCCGTCATGCTTATAAATACAATGCGAGTTTTTAACTTGAGAATAAATTCAGTAAGTCCAGTATATTTTATTTTGAATAATGCGGTACATTAGAATTAATAATTTAAACCACCCATTATTTAAAAAATATTAGTATAGTGTGTCCTAATATTCAGGTTAGTTAGATATGAAACAAAAATTAATTTTATTTACTGAAAACTAAAAAAAACATTCAATAAAGAAGGTAGTATCCGTCATTTGTTTATTCTTTTTGTGTCGATTTAAAGCAACATCTTTTGAAATTTCTTGACAGAATTATTGTATTTAACGTATTGGTACGCGACACATCTTGAACGCCTAGACTTTTATTGTGTCCTTTGTTATTTAAAAAAAAAACTTATTGAAAAACACAAAACGGAAATTTTAATGAAGCTACCCTGAGTTGAGCTAGCTAAGGGGTGTCTGAAGAACATCCTCCAGGGTGTAGGGTTGCCAAAGTAAGGGTGGATAGATTGCCTTGTCGCAGTTTATTTTAGGTTATCCTAAGGTGAATACTGGAACCCGATTATTGTTTAGGGCGTAATTTTTTTTTATAACACTTAATTGTTTGGGTGTTTTTATAACACTGGCGCCCAACGTGGGGCAATTAGGTACTAAAGTTTAAACCTACCTCAAATAACTAACGAGGGTTTCAATTTACCAAATGGCGTCTATGACCGCTGTTGAAGTTCATTAAAGCATTTTAAATCGGCATTCCGCCCAACAAAATAGGCAAACTACAAAGCCATACCCTTTTTAAAATCATTTGTGGATTTTTTGTCGGCGCTACATTAGCCTGCACGGCCCAAAAAAAAAACTAAACTTGGGGAGCTATTTCCACAAACGTGCTTTAACTTCCAGTGTTCATGGTCGAAAAGGGCGATTCTTATTTTTCTCCAACGTACATAGTTACCAAAACAAAACATGGACAAAAATTAGTCAACCCTAGCTACGGAAACTACCTTTTTTCATAACATAGAAAACTAACGGCGACCGAAGTCGACCCACGCGACCAAGTAAAAATTAACCAAACGTGGCTGTGAAAACGCACAGAAACTATACCTATTGTCAAATTTCTTAAAAACAGCTGATTTACAACAGTCGAGAAATTTAACTAACATCTCAAATACAAGAAGTTATTTCTATTGCTAACTTGAAAAGTTTATCAATTACCAATGAAATAGAACAAAGATTTGAAATCAAACCTGCCTGCCAGTCGTATCAAATAAGGAACAGAGAAATCAATCCACTTGGCTATGTTTTGCAAGATACAAAACAGTCCTGGAATATAAACATCAACAATGGTTTTAAACTAAACATAATGAAAATTTTGGCTATTACAGGTAACTTAAATAGTAATTAATGTTTAAGGTGAGAGTCTACATATGTATTCAACCAATTTAAAAGCGAAAACTTAACATACATAATAATCAAACTTATGAAATGCAATTTTCGAATTGTAACAGTCGATACGGAGATACGAGAAGAACTCAAAATGAAGTTCTTCATTTATTCAGAGACAAATATCCCGATTTACCACTCATATTACAGGGCACTGTAAGCAATATTGAAAGGCAGTGTCGAGAAATGGACCAACCTAAAACTAGCGGCCAGCGGCCGATTCAGTAGATTGAGTGTACCGTATCGTCTTTTATTTATTTTGATCGTATTAATAAAATTAAAAGACAATAATTGTTTTAACTTTGTCAGATGCTTCCTAATATAAGTGGGTATAACACGTGTATAAGATTCGCCAAAAACCAGAGGCTACAAGGTTCATTCAGAATATTTAGATTGAAAGATACAAGGAAATAGTAGTTTCCACCAGTTCAGGTTTATACTTTATACGATGCTTTAAACTGTTGCTAGAAACAACATAGCTTCAGATTTTGCCAAAAGACAGAGGCTACGGGATTTTTTCAAAAGTTTGGAAATTTTTATACCTAGTTAAGTTGACAAGAAAATAGTAGTCGCCACCAGTTCACGTTTATACTTTATTTCAAGCTTTATAATATTGCTAGGAACAACATATCTTTAGCATTTACCAGAAAACCGAAGCTACGAGGTTCATTCAAAAGCATAAAAATTTTATATTCACAGTTGGAAGAAAATCCTAGTTTCTACCAGTTCACGTTTATACTTTATACGATGCTTTAACTTACTGCTAGGAACAACATATCTTCAGCATTTGCCAAAGAACAGAGGCTGCGAGGTTCATTCAAAAGTTTGAAAATTTTATAGTAAAATTGACAAGAAAATTCTAGTTTCTACCAGTTCACGTTTATACTGTGTCCGGTATCAGATGCTTTAAGTTATTGCTGGAAACAACACGTCTTCAGCATTTGGCAAAAGACAGAGGCGACTGGAATTTTCTTCTAAATTTTACTGTCAAGATTAAAACTTTTGAATAAATGATGATAATGCGTTATACGCCGGTTAAGTTACCTTCGGGTTAACTAGGGGTTTTATGTATTTAATTATGGGGTCACTATCGCTAGTTTAGGTTTCTGTCAAGAAATTATTTTTGTTTAATTTATTTGCTTAATATTATATACGTTCTGACTGATGATTCTAATCGCAACTATTTAAGAATAACAGTGTTATATACGTATTGTTATTACTCCAATATTTTATCTTTTTTTCTTCTATACAGGTAGCGATAAAAATATATTATTTTATTTTATTTTAACTAGCAAGACCGGGACAAACATTGATACGTGTATGCAAAATGCATTCCTTGAATTTGCCCATTTTAATGTTCGATCCCTTTTTACAGGTTTTGATCTTTTTTCGGGGTTCCTGGCTGAGGGTTCCCTCGATATTCTGGGTCTTTCTAAAACGTGGCTCAATGAGAATATACTTAGTTCTGGTTTACTTATAGATGGTTACAATTTAATAAGAAAGGACAGAACTGGAAGGGGTGGTGGTGTGGCATTCTATATAAAACTCTGGTTTTTGCCAAATACTAAAGATGTGTCGTTCCGAGCAACAACTTAAAGCATCTGATACAGTATAAACGTGAACTGGTAAAAACTAGAATTTTCGTGTCAATTTTATTATAAAAACCTTTGAAAAAACCCCTTAGCCTCTATTTTTTTGGCAAAAGCTGAATATATGTTGTTTCTAGCAATAGTTTTAAGCATCGTATGAAGTATAAACTTGAACTCGTGGAAACTACTATTTTCTTGTATTTTTCAATCTGAAAATTTTGAATGAACCCCGTAGCCTCTGATTCTTGGCGAATCCTATACACATGTTATACCCACTTATATTAGGAAGCATCTGACAAAGTTTAAACAATTATTGTCTTTAGTTTTATTAATACGATCGAAACAAATAAAAGGAGATACGGTACACTTCGCGTCAAAAATTTACTGAATCGGTCGCTGGGCATGTTAGAAAGACATATATTTATCGACATAGTGCGTTTAATGAAGAGGTCAAAGTAATTGTAATATTAGATATTTAAGAAAACTTTTATATTCCCACCAGGCTACCGAACAACGGAATAAGTCAACCTGCAGGTTAAAAATTCTTCATGCTCATAAATTTCATCCTTACAAAATTATAATTCTCCCTGAATTGACAGAAAATGGTCCTGATAGGAGACCTTACTTCTGCGAGCTAAAGATGGACCTACTAGAGAGGAATAATCTAAACACAGAAAACATTCTTGTTTCTGATGAATCAACGTTCATGTCAAATGATAACGTAAACCGACAAAATTATCGTTATTGGTCAGACGACAATCTACACTGGATGAGGGAAGATCACACGCAACACCCAGAAAAAGTCAATGTTTGGGCAGGTATTGTTGGTAATCGAGTTTCAGGACCAATTCTCTTTGAAGAAAATCTCAATGCAAGATATTTGGAATTTTTAAAAGAATAATTAGTTTCGATTTTAGATCTTCTGTTTCCTGATCCTGCCGACTTTGATATCCCGAATAGAAACATCTGGTTGCAACAAGATGGTGCACCTCCCAATTTGGCAAGAGCTGTCCGTGAATATCTAGATTTAGAATTTCTAGGCAGATGGATTGGTAGAAAGGGACCCAGTAAATGGCCAAACCTTACTGCCTTAGACTACTTTTTATGGGGTTACTTGAAAAGCAAAGTTTTTAAGACGAAATAGGCAAATGTTAAGGAGTTGAAAGCACGAATACGACATAAGTGTAGGTTAATTCCTCCCCAAGTAATTAGAAATGTTCAAAACGAGTTTTCGTTCCACTTAGGATATTGCCAAATAATGAATACACAATATTTTAAGCATTTATTAACACAAACATTTTAAAAACGAACAGAAGCATTTTTTTTTTTTAAATTAAGAAAATTAATTTTCGTTTTATATTTTATAAATAACAAGGAATAAACATTTGAAACTTAGCTGTTTTGTGCAACTACATGTTGTTTAAAAGTATTAAATAAAAGACTAGGGTGGTCATTTAAAAAAATTCTCGATGATGTCATGTTTGGACACACTGTACTAATATTTTTTAAATAAAAAATACTCTCACTGTATACATAGTGAAAATCGAGAATTATTAGTGTTTCCTTCCCTACGTGTTAGTTTAGTTGTTTTTGTTGTTGAGTTATTGTGTAAAAGTTTTCTAAAAGTTGCAAAGTGGAGCGCTCTATCGACTATTTTACTATTTCATGTTTCGTGTTGTTTTGAATGGTTTGAGGCTGAATTATTAAATAATTGACCAGAATTACGCTAACGTAAACACTGACGATAGAGAGAATTGAGAGATGCATCTGTTGTAATTATTCCAGAGTCCTGACTATTATGTTATCAGCAAATAAATATATTTAAAATACAAACAAATTAATAAAATGTTGAGTAGCGTATTTGATAAATATGTGAACCAGGAAACAACAACTAACCCCAGAGGCGTGAAGCGTGTGCCCCTGTTTATGTATTTACTTTTTTTCCATAATATAAATATTATTTAAAATATTAAAAAAATTCACTGTGGGACTGGTTGTATGGCTTTTCAGCCGAATGCCAATTAAAAAAAAAGAAACAGTCCCACCAGTTTGAAAAGAAGCGTGGATCACCCCAATACACAAGAAAGGAAGCAGAACTAACTGTCAAAACTGCCGCTGTATATCTGTTACTAGTACCCCAAGTAGAGTCTATGGCAAAATCCTAAGAAACATATTTTAGGATAAATAGAACCCCTAGGAAATTGAGCAAGAGTCGAGTTTTAAAGCTGGTAGGTCATGCTTAGATAAAATATTTGGCTTTATAAAATGGAACGAAAAAAATACGTCAACCAACAGAGAATTGCACCTTCTGTTAGTCGATCTAACTAAGGCCTATGATACCGGCCCAAAAAAAAGTTAAGAGTTAAAAGTTTAAAATCTTCAGCTAATGCGATATCTAGCTACCCTAAACATTCCAGGAAGACATGACATCATCGATAATTTTTTTAAATGACCACCCTAGTCTTTTATTTAATACTTTTAAACAACATGTAGTTGCACAAAACAGCTAAGTTTCAAATGTTTATTCCTTGTTATTTATAAGATATAAAACAAAAATTAATTTTCTTAATTTAACACGTTGGCGGACACTGACGGCAAATGACGTCAATGAACATATTTCTGGCAGGTCACTTAGAAATGGGGGTTAGCGCTGAAGTAATACACACTGATAAAATTTTTATTATTTGACGTAAAAACTTGAAACTTATAGCTATGGAGCCATAAAAACATTCCAAAACGTAATGTAGTCGTAAAAATTACGCGTTATATGACGTCGTGTCCCACTAGGAGCATTCTTAGTACGTGCTGGGACATTGACGTTATATGCCGTCAGCTAGCCCTGTTCTACAAAAACATTTAGCTATTTCTTCTAGTACAAATATCTTTATTGATAAAACGAACTAAACAAAATCAACTCTTTGTAATAAAATCTTTAGTTACTGGTGCCACTTTTCAAAACAATTTCCAACACAAAGTGGAGGCTTTCCAATACAATCTGACGCCAAAATGATCGTGAAAAATGTATGTGAATCGTTATTAAAGAGCGGTCACTCTAAAGTAATTGCCATTAAAAATACCAGTGAAATGACGAAAGTTCAATTATCGACGGTACGAGATATAAAGCTAAAAGGACATTTAAAAAAAATTCGCAAAGATACTGGAAAAATGAAGTGCGTAGATGATAATGATAAAGATGTTATTCGCAGGAAAATATACCAAATGTATCGGGAAAATGTTGTGCCCACGTTAGATTCTCTAAAAACACGGTTAACAACTAACGATACAACGATATCATGTAGCAGGACAAGTCTTCACCGCGCTTTGCAAGAGATGGGATTTAAGTATAAGACAATAAACAAGAGACAAATTATTATTGTCCGAGAGATTAGGAAAAATGAGATTTCTGTACCTTAGGGAAATAAAAAAGTTTAGATCCGAAAAACGTTCAATAGTGTATCTGGATAAAACGTGGTTTGACACTCATCAGACTATTAAAAAGGATAGGTTGATTTAAATAAAAAATGCAAAAACAAAGCCCCTTCAAATAAAGGAAAACGAATAACAATAATTAATGCAGGTTGGGAGAATGGATGGATAGATCCCTAATTATTTATTACTGTCGGCAAAAAATATAAAGGATTCAAGTCTGGACTATCATGAAGATACCAACGCCGCTCTTTTTGAAAGCTGGTTTAAAGATAGTTTGCTTTTAAATGTACCAGAACACAGTGTCATTGTGATGGACATTGCAAGCTACCACAGCCGGCAACTGAAAAAGCTACCAAATGCGTCGAGCACAAAATCCGCAATAAAGGAGTTCATGTTAAAAAATGACTTGTGTTTCAAAAAAGCGTATAGTAAAAAACAGCTGTTAGAAGTGTTAAAGGGATTTAGAATTAAAAAAGAGTATGTGTGTGATAAAATGGCGGAAGAAATGGATCACACTGTGTCGCGACTGCCACCCTATTATTACATTTTTAACCCTATTGAACACATGTGGCATTAAATTAAATCGAAAATGAGAACTGAAAATAGCACACCTACTCTTAGTGGCAGTGTAATAGAGCTAATTAAGAAAGTTTTTGGTGAAATTCCAGATGAAAGTTGGAAAAATTCGGTTAACAATGTCTTAAAAATTGAAGACTCTTATATAACTACACAACAAAACGAAATACATCCTCTTATTGTGGATGATTGTGATAGCGAGACTGAATTAGGAATGGGTCAAAACGTTTTATAATTACAATTAAACCTTTTGTGTTTACATGTATACACTATTGGCAAGCATTTATCTTACATGCGGAGGTTTTCAGTGTGATAAAACGGTATAGACAAAGGCTCGAGAGAAATAAAGAGAGACAAAATCATGCTCTAGCCGATTCCCCTTCCACCGACCAATACGCTTTTATGGTAGAGGGAAATACTAGCTGGCACGGTAGGTGGGCGACGGGCGACGGCAGTATCGTATCAGCCAGATATTGGAGCAGTAGTGATTGTCAATCGCATTTTGTGCGATGTTTTACGACGTCGTTTTTCTGCGGTCATGTTTATTACTGGTAGTTCTATTAATACATACAACTAACAGTAATTTTAAGGTGTTTAAATTTTTATCGGCCTTAAGCATAAAAGTAAAATAAAACCTGTTATTCTAAAAAAAAATAAACTCATGAACATTCTTAAAAAGAAATAAAATTAATGGTAATTGTAATTAAAAAATAACTTTAAACAATAAGTATTCTTAAAATGGTATAAAACTAAAAAAGTCATTTTAATAAATGCTCGAAGACATTGCCTTGCTGGGCTTCGCAATACCCGAGCCGATCATAAAACTCCGTCCTAACATTCGACAATACCTCCGGTGTTATGAAATTAGTAATGTCGAATATTTTTGCTCTTAAGTCAACTAAATTTACAGCCCTCTCATGTGGATACTTGTAAATTAGTTGAGTTAAGTGGCCCCACAAAAAAAAGTCGAGGGGAGTCAAATCCGGTGACCTTGCCGGCCATGGTATGGTACCTCTGCCACAAATAAGCCGTTCAGGAAATGTCATACTCAAAAACTCCTGAACTCGCCTTGCGTTGTGGGCAGGGCAACCATCCTGCTGAAACCAAATTTCTTCGAAATTAACATTCAAGGCACGCACAGCTGGTATTATTTCCTCTTGCAGCATCTGCAAATATTTTTCCCCATTTAAGTTGCCGTCAATGACAAAAGGTCCTACAATATTGTCGCCCAAAATACCCGCCCAACAGTTTAATTTTTGGGGATATTGTGTCCGCAAAGGCGCACTTAAATGTTTATTTTCCCGTGACCAATATCTGGCGACTGCAGGATTATGATAACCATGAAGAGAAAATGATGATTCCCGTAAACAGAATATTTTTTAAAAAATCTTCATTTTCATCAATTTGCCTTCTCATGGTCTCACAAAACTCCATTCGCCTCATAAAATCATCTGGAAAAATTTCTTGGGTAGTTTTAATTTTATAGGATTTATACCCATGCTTTTTTAAAACATGTCTAACTGTGCGGTCTGGAATGCCAATTTCTTGAGAAATATGGGTGCTGGAACATGGCTCACTTGCTTCCACAAAAGCGCATACATTTTCGTCCCTCTCGACTCTTTCTTCAGGAATAGGACGGGCTTGTTGATCCTCGTGATAGCATTTACCACATTGGTTAATGCACCCGGATTTTTTAAAACGATTATAAATATTAATAATCGTTTGGCGGGAAGGAACCTGTTGATCAGGGTACGCAAATGCAAATTGCCCAACAACACCTTCGGCACTTTCAGCTTTGGAATACCATAAAACTATATTAATTTTCTGTTCACGCGAATACATTTTTTTTAAATATTAATTTACTCCTTTCTATGCAAAAGACTCTGTGAATATGAGCCTTGCCGTAGCCGCCCCCACCAGTCCTTACAAGTCTTGCATAGTACCGCCACCCGCGAAAGCAAAGGGCAGGGTTTCGATCAACCAGTAAAAATAAAATTATTTATGTTGTCTTTCCCAATAAAATATTAAAAACTTAGGTTCGAAAAGTCTACGTGACAACGTCGCAAAATCCAGCAGTTCCGAGGCCGCGCAAAAGGAATACTCTCGTTTGTTCTCGTCGTATTGGAAGGGGAATAGGGGAAATCGCTGTCGTTCTCTTTTTAATCTTAGGCATTTTATAACCATACTATTCTATTGCATTAAAATTGGCCTGCAAAGTTTTACTTTGCCGATAGTGTATATATTTGTTTAAGTAGGTATATTAATTGTTATAATTACTTTTACCTAAATGCGTGCGAAAAGTTGCCCTTTTCCGCACGCAAACTTTTTACGCTTGTTTTGTACTTATAATAAATTAGTATACATATAATACAAGTAATGGTAAAAATAAACATAATAAACATTGATACTATAAGGTATCACTATGGCTTTTCATTTAACTACAAAGTCCGTTTCTGTGCAAAGCATTTCATTTCAGTAATATACACAGTGATGCCAGCTGGGGCCAGGTAGATTTCGCTGGTTATTTATCTATTATATTTTTTTTTTATTGCTTTATTCATTACATATTATTCTTATTATATTTATTTATACATTTATTGTTTGTATGTTTATCTTGTCAAATTTACTTTTCTCTCTGTTTTGGCTAGCTTAATACCTAGTTATAGGCTATTATATATTGTAGAATTTGACGTTGTAATGTTTCATACATTGAAATTATATACAATAAATGGAATTGAATTTAATTGAATATAGTTAAAGCCTGTCCAGAGATATAAGAAAGTTACACTTTGCTTTTGAATGGGATTATCCAAGGGTGACCATAAACAAACAATGAATGAATGAATAAATGCAGGTAAATTATGGTCCGTACTTATGAATGTCTTAAAGTAACCTGTAAATCCGGAAAACGTAATTTCATTACTAGTGATTGGTGATATTAAACCGATTTTTACCTGATTCAAAATGAGAGGTTAATCCCATAAAACAAATTATGTTCTAAAGACTGTATATATAGCCACTCTAGTTAGTTTTAAGCTTAGTAATTATTCTTACCTCGTGTGTAATACAGCGTGTGTTTAATCGTGTGTGAGTTATGGAAAATATGTGCGAGCCCAATGTATCTCAGGAGATAACCCCGTCGAAAAGCAAAAAACACTTTTCTGTGGAAACCAAAGACATTAGAACTATTAGACGAAACGATTCATTCATAATTCCCGTAAAAGTATTGACTATTATTGTTTTAAAATATTGGCGAGTGCGAGAGAGAAAGGCAGATCTCCTTGGCCCGATCGGCAACATTGTAAACCGTCCCTTGGTTTTGATCGCCAGTGGTGTAGAGGTTAAAACCTAACAACAATGTATGAAAATAATACAATACATTTTTTTGTATCAGAATTTTTTCTTAAGAATGGAAATAATAGGTCACAAGAAATATACTACAATAAGAAAAAATTAATCACATTGCTTGTTTGATTTAATTGTTTTTCGTCTAAATCCTTTTAACATATTGGATTAATTCCGAATCTTGAATTTTAGAATCACAAATTTACCTTTAATACTTATAAGATTCCGAAATGTCTGAATCTCAGTATGAAAGAAAGAGGTTATTTGAAAAATTCCTATTTTGAATTAGTTTCAGTTTGAAATTTATCACAAAATATGGGTAGGTACGTAAATGCAAAATAAAACACTGCTACTATTGCAAAAAAGTTGCTAAACTTTATTTCATTATTAGAATTGAAAACATTATAAAAACCTTTGTAAAAATTGTAATTACGAGGTAGACTACATTTATTCTTATTAAAATCTATACGACATTATACGAGTGTCCCAATTCTATTTGGACTTAGCTGCTGTATATAAAAAAAAAACAATGAATACAAACATTTCTTATTTCAAAAACTGCCTTCAACAAGCATATACTTAAATATACAGTTTGTCCTAAACTTTGTAATATGTACTCATCAACTTAACACCATTGTATGTAGGTACTATATATGTCTAAACTAAATGGTTGTTGAGATATTGTTAATTGAAAAATTACAGTTCTTGAAGTCAACAAATATCAACCTCGGGTTTAACCAGATGTCATATTTTGTTACTTCCTGTTAAAAGCTGGAAGTTATGATAGAAGATATTCTTAGATAAACAATGAAAAACTAAGATGTATGTATAATATTAATAATAATCTTTATTTGCAATAATGTTTAAAAACAACAAAAGAAGATGGCTTCACAAACAGAATAATGTATTCCAAAAAAATAACTACTTAATCATACATCATAAATAAAACATACCCTAATACATGATTGTGCTGCTTCTGTTATAGAAAATTTATCCTTCAACACTTTTAATAGTCCTGTTAATGTCCTTACCCGATCTTTAAGGAATGGGGTGGAAAAATCGCTACTGGCCATGTCTCCAATATAATGCCCTTTTCTAAAAAATGTAAAAAATACACTTTAAGTAGCTTTACTCCTTTATGCAATTAAAAAAATGTATATTATACAGGGTGGCGCACATACGAAACATGTACGGAAAACGTTAAAAAAATTTAAAATTATTTTTGTTTTAGTACCTAATATGTAGGTTTATATTGGGAGCACATTTCAAAATTATTTTGGAATATACTGGGTGGCTCAAAAAAAAGTTATACGTACACCAAAGTTGCAAATTTCTAAATGAAATATCCTGTATATTAGGTACTCTTATGGTGTATTTAAATGACCTGTGTGCTTCAAGCAACTAAACTGAATATCTTAAATCATATTCAGTATTGAACACCTGCTGTATAAAAAAAAAATTTAAATGGGCTCCTTAATGACCCCACTTAACACTGATACTGAAACAAAAAAAAAAAAAAATTTTAACAGTGTGTTGTAAATGAACACCCTCCTCTGTATGAGTACTAATTTGATATACCTTTTCCCAGATGTAGCATTTTCTATAGCTGCATAATTTTCAATAGGTTGAAATTATCCTACTTATAAAAATTGTGTTAATTAAAATTGATAAAGATGTAAAGTTACCTAAAAAGAAAATATGCTTACCCAATTCCAGAAGGACCAGGAACTGACATTATATTTGGAACAATATTTGTAGGCCTAAAATAAAACAAAGAGATGGACATAGAACTTTTTTCTAGAATCAACAGAAAAATAAAAGAAAAAGCCCAAATAGCATTTTTCTTCATGATTAACATTTTTTGAACAACTTTTGTTTGCATAGGGCCTACGTACCTTTGAATATTAGGAGAATTATAAATAATCTTGTAAGGTTCATCAGCAACTCGATCAGCATCATCTGATTTAACCAATATATCATCAAAGCATAGCTTAGACATCCTGAAAATGAATAAAATGAACTTCTAATTAATATTAGCAGGGTTTCATAATGAATAATAGGTATACCTATTACACTTATTATAAACCAAAAGTTTTATTTGTCATAAAATATAACATTACCAATTTTATTATTAATAGATATTACTTACGCCAATGTTGTTTTTTGCGGCAGGTGGTGTTCCAATAACAGTTGACTCAGAACTAAAAAACAAACAAGGATATTAAAATATTTTAAATAATTCTATTAGGCAAACCAAAACTTGACAGCTCCCAATTTTACCTGTTAGAGAGGTCGTCTAGAAATAACAAGCCTTCACAGTAACGAGGGTTTACTCCCTTTCTAACATATTTAGCACCATTTACCCTTACTAAAATATCTGCAGGAAAAAAGTGATCCGAGCACAACTCTGGATTGTTTCGTAAAGGTTGGTTATCCAGAATCCTACTAAAGAAAACCAAAGTTTTCTTTTTTCAGCATCTTGAGGAAACCTAAACAGAATGTTTATATGTTATATATAAAACATCTCAATAAATAGGTACCTAATTAAATTTAGGAATAGGATTTCAATTTTACAGTATTTTACTAGTCGATATCTTTTTACTCGTTTACTATTAAGTAGCTACCATGAGTTATTTATCAATATCTACTCTTAATTGTTTCTAAGTATAACAAAACTCTTTCATTGTGCATAAAAGTTTTAACAACAATGGTGCTACCACAGCATTAGTAAACAAACCCATACGCTACACCAATGCTTTCTATAAAACAATAACCTAACCATACTTACCGATGAAATGATAAATTTGGATTAAAATGATCCACTTTTTACACACTACAGAGGCACGAACCATGATTGTTTATTTCTACACTAATGTTTAGGCAAATACACAAGGAAATCAAAAATAAACTGCAATAAAGGCACAAAAACACAAGCTAGCTGCTGTGACTTACTGGCAACATCGCAATCGCTACAGTCATTCAAAGAATCTCTCCGGTTGTAAAATCGTAGTACAATGTTGCCGTAGTGCCTGATATATATAATAATAATTTCAATACTTTTAAGGTTTTTAACAGTTTTCGATAAAATATTCGCATAACATTGCAAGCATGAATGCATAATTTGATACGCACACCTTAACTTTTTTGTATGTTAGGTTCTGGGCGTTACTGCAATTACTAACTCAATCTTTTAAAAACAGTTTTTCCCTAATATTTCTAACAGACAGATAAAGCCGGCTAAGGTCAAATTTTGAGCGACAGAGATGAATAATAAAGAGGGAATGATGATTTGCCACATCAAAATGTAAACAATTTGGTCTAATAGTTCTAATGTCTTTGGTGGAAACTAAGGAAGTTATAAACAATGTTTATTCAACTCTCATTGAACGTGCGGTCAGCAAGCAAGCAGCGTTAGAAGAAACGGCCACAATAACTAAAATTCCAACATCAACGGTATGGAAAATTGTGAATAATCCCATTTTAGCGAGGAAAAAAAGAACCGATACTGGCATTTTCTTGAAGGTAGATGGAAGTGATCAAGATAGAATACGGCGTAAAATTTACAAGTTTTACGAGGAACAAAGCGTGCCCACATAAGATAATTTAATTAAGAGGCGTGAAAAAGATGAAACCGGCGTTAAATGTGGCAGAACAACGTAATGGAAGTGTATCCAACACATGGGTTTTAGATTTAAAAGAATTAAGAAAAGACAAGTTTTAATGGAATCCAGTAGAATTCGAGAATGGCGATGAAACCTGGTTCGACAAATATGATTCCCCGGAAAGGGATGGGTTAACTCAAGCGGCAAGTGTAAAACAAGCGCGCCATCAAAAAGAGGTAAACGAATTACGATTTTGCATGCTGGATCTAAAGACGGATGGATTCCAAATGGAGTTTCTGTCTGCAAAAAACATTAAAGATTCTCTCTGGATTACCATGAGGACACCACTGATTGGTTTAAAAACAAGCTAATTTCAAATGTACCTCCGAATAGCGTAATTGTAATGGACAATGCAAGCTACCATAGTAGGCAGTTGACCAAGACTCCCTCCTCAAGTGACACAAAAGCAAAAAATCCAAAACTATATGTATGATAATGACATTTATTTTTCATTTTCAGGAAGATTACACCAAAAGGCAATTAATTGAGGTTTTACGAAGTTTAAAACTACAAAAGGAATACTTCTGTGATAATTATGCACAAAATCTAGGGCATAGAGTTTTAAGGCTTCCACCATATCATTGTATATTTAATGCCATCAAACATGTTTGGCACCAACTGAAATCTGCCATTCGTCGTAACAATATTTGCCCTACTATTAACTCCAGTGTACTTGAGCTTATAGAAACTGAAGTTTTTAACATTCCTTCACAAAGTTGGGCAAATTCTGTTACACATGTTGAAAAAGTGGAAAAACCCTATATCCATATACTTAAACAATATAGCACAAATAATAATTAGAACAGATGATGATAGCGATAGTGATATTGATATATTAAGTGAATAATAATTATTATATGTAGCGAATAATTTGTATATTTTTGTAATCATAAATATAATTTTTAATAATAAAATAACTTGTATCTTTACATTTGAACATAAATAAAATATTATTGAATGTCTTACTTATTTTTATCACAAACCATGATTAAATTCTAAGCAAAATACAGACCTGTTGGGCCATATTTCAATTGTAGGTACAGATGGCCCGGGTCTTTCCTAATAGGGATCAGTTAGTCACTTTCTTATATCTCTGAACAGACTTTACCCTTGAAGTTTCCTAACTTGTTCAGTGTTTACTTGAAGACGACTGGAGATTTTTGCCAGTTGAAACGACAATGACAATGGAATGGAAGCACACAACACGTGTGGCAAGAAAATCGTGTTTTAGAAAAAAGGAATAAATACGTTACAGGCATTATTTTGTGGCACTCGCAGGTATAAGCCAATCCAAAAACTCACCTACTTTTACGAAGTTTATATTTTAATTAAAACTGGTTGAAAATATCCAGTTCCGCTCTAACACTATGTGGTAATGAGAACACAATGTTCCGGCAAACTACATATTAAGGTTTAAGTTTATGCAAAATGTAGCCCTAGCTTGCTTCCTAACGGAACTTGTTAATTTGTACAGTGAAATTCGCAAAATGTCTGGGGATTGTGGGACTTAAAATGCGAATTTTTATATTAAACAGGAACGGCAACTAAATTTTTACTTTACTAAGCCCTTTAGGCTGGTGAGTTTTAAATTTTAAATTTAAAATAGCTGCACGATGTTTCTATAGAAATAATCTAGTTAGTTTAGGGAAACTTTTCTTTGTACAGTAGGTAAATCCCAGTGGTGGCTAGTCAGGGGCGGTAGTGCCTTCACCCTGCTCTCTGCTAGAAAACGAAATAATTATACTACATTTTGTAAACATGCTAATAATACAGCTTTAAAACATATTTTTTTAATATAAATGCTCGCATAAATATATGGTACGTTCTAAAAAGTATCCGGAATTTTATAGTTTTAAGAAATTACATTAAGTTCCCTTCAAGAAAGTTCTGGGTCTCTAAAATTTTGTTTGTCTACTGTCAGGGTAGTAGGCCATAAATACTTTAGTACTAGTTCCAAGGGAACCTTATTGTCCAAACTATTCTATGTATACGTATTCTAAGTTAAGCTTAAACCTAATCCTAGAACTACATACAATGAGTATAATATCCGGAGTCGAACCTCATTCAGTCTTACAAACCATGTCCGTCATAACAAGCGATTACAATGAAATGGGGAAAATCCTCACTCAATCGGTACAAAGCATAATATGAATAAATGGAGGCCGTTATTCATTTGGAGGGATTGTGTGTATGTTGGTGTAGGTTTGTTATTGTAACGATCTCGCTTTTTTAAGGGGGGCTATTTTTTCATGGAAATGTGAGTGTGTGTGTTCTTCGTGCATGTGTTTGTGTAGTTGTGCAGTTGTGCACTCTCTAATTGACGATGAAGGTTCTGTTCGTTAGGTAGGATTGAATTAGTGGTATGTAATGTAAAAGTAGCTCGTGGTGCTGATAGAATTTTGTTTTGCTTTGACACCCTTGCCACCGCGATGATAGTGCTGTGTTTTGGTGAATATGTCAAATATTGCTTATATCCGGAGAAGTTCAAAATAGGTATAGCAATATCGCAAGTTGCAAAAAGAATGTAGAATGTTTGTATTGAAATAAAGTTCATTAAACGAAAGAATTAATGCGATTAACAGGCTTAGGAGTGCAGTATATATAATTACTCTCTGATGCTCTTTTATTCCTCCATACGTCACGCACGTGATCAATTTTTCTCTTCAAACCTCTGTTTACCCTTATGAGTGGAAGAGAGCTCTGGTAACGCCATTACCGAAGATCAATGATCCTCATGATTCATGATTCATAAATGGCGGAATATATGCAATATTCAAAGTGAATATGTATATACATATTTTGCATATTTTGTCAATTTTATAATAAATTGTATATTTTTCCCAAATTATTATTTTATGAGCATATTTTTATGTTTTCGGGTGTAATACCACGAGTGCTTTAAAATTACCGATAATTTTTGACGAATGCGCGTTTTCTTTAATTTCACGAGTCCGAAGGACGAGTGAAATTTGTAAAGAAAACACGTATAAGTGAAAAATTATCCGCTTAGTTTTAAAGCACGCATGGTATTTAAAGGATTATTTACCTCATCCATTATAAAAGCGGGTTGATTTTCACCTGATTATTCAGCGATAATCTCCCGCTCTCCGGTGAAAATCACCCTTGTCAAAAGTGAAAATCTCACCCGTCAGAAATCCAGCGATAATCTCCCGCTCTCCGGTGAAAATCACCCTTGTCAAAAGTGAAAATCTCACCCGTCAGAAATCGTTAGTTTTTTATTTGGTAAATAATCTTCAAAATACATTTCGGGATTGGGTAATAATCAGAAAATCATTCTCAGATTTTTTGCCATTAGGAAATCGCTCTCGGGCAAGCCCTCGAGCGATTTCCACGGCAAAAAATCTTCGGAATGATTTTCGATAATTTCCCTATCCCTTAATATATTACTACAGAATATTTCACGAATCCAAAAACATTCATTTTGTCAACTTTAAAATAATAAATAGAAATTTGTCAACAAAGTGACACTGACAAGTGGTATTTTCGTTTTGGTGTTTTCGATTTTGTATATCCGCTGTAAGTTTTCGAAAATACCACTGTCCTTATGGGATTTTTTATACGTGAGTGGAATATTCGGCGTTATCAAAAAATATAAAACGGCCGGTCATGAAAACTCGTAGACTTGTAGGTTTAATGTCCAGTCCGGCACTTGTATCAGGGATTTTCCAATCTGAAGATAATTATCTAATAATTAATATTTACATTTTGGTTATACACAAGGTATTTATTGGAGGTTTCCGGGGTTTGCAGGTATATTGTTAGGAGTTATTTATTGTCATTTAATAATGCCCTATTATTACCTGATTAAAAAACTGTATTTATATCGGGTTGTAATACGTACTTCTGTTCTAGTTTGTCGAAAAATTTCAGTATTTTCAGTGTGAAACTAGTGATTTCAAATTTGTGTTCGAAAAGTGGCGAAAACGTCTTCGTGGATTAAAAATTTCCCAGATTCCCAGAGTTAGTGTTTAGTGGAGAAAAAGTCTTCTGTAAAGCTTGTGCAAAAATTATTGTTTATGAAAAGAAGTTCCAAATCGATCAACATTTATTTTGAAAACGCCTCTGCATAAATCAAAGTTACAAAAAATGAAATCTGAGATAGTTCAGCTGAGTGTAAAAAACGCATTTCAAAATGTTGGAGAAAAATCGAAATCTGAAAAGGAAATTATTCAAGAAAACTTATGCAAGGTTTTGGTCGCAACAAACGTACCCTTAAAAGAATTGCAAAATCCGCACTTCAGAGGATTCTTGCAAAAATATTGTCTACAAACCATTCCTAACGAATCCACGCTTAGAAAGAAGAATGTCCATTCAGTATACGCAACCGTTTTAGAAGAAATTAAAGCTTTACTGGACTAAAGGATTTAAGGCCTATTAGCGTTCTTCCATGTTTATTAAATTTATAGTCTTGGAGAATGTTATAAATTAATGTGGAGCAAAATCGGGTTTTTCCTGAGATTCAGTCTGGCCATCTTCGGTGCTCCACTGCACTGGCAAATGATAGTGACGATATTCTTAGGGCTACAGATGCTAGCAGTGTTTCTGTGTTGCCGCTGATGGATTTCTCCAAGGCTTTCGATATATTGAGCCACATCCTGCAATTTTGCACTATGTGGGGTTGAGTGATGGGGCTGTCGAGTTCTTTGAGAATTTTTCAATAGAGTCTTAAACCGTTGGAAGGATAATTTCGTCAGAATTGCCTATCGCCAGTGGCGTGTCACAGGGATCAGTTATCACCTCACTGTTGTGCTATCTATATTTTTAATATTAACGTAGTCTCAAGAACTCTAATGCTTAGTATTATGCAGGTGATACTTAAATATATGTATCATTTAAAAATGAGGATGTTCTTGAAGCATGCCAAAAGATTAGTAATGATTAGAGAGCTTGAGAGGAATATCTACTACAACTCCTATAAAAAATGCAGATCGTGAAAAGTTTTTTCTAAAAACGTTCACAAAAGATTGAACATGATTTATTTTGTATGAAGAAATATTTTTTCTCTTAATTATTAAACTAGTTTCTTTGCCCTTAAAATAGTTGCATGAAATTAATAATATTTTCTGCCCTTGGAAGCTGCTGGTTATTTTGCTTAGATCCCATTAACTTAAACATCTCAAACTCCTAAAACTATTATGAACCCTACACAATCCGATACAATAATATCAGCAGACAAGCGTCTAACATCTCGTCTTGAAAGCACGTCCTTACAAAAGATTAGACGAACAGAATGGAAGATAACATAACACCCGTAAAACAACAAACTAAAACCAACATCTAAACAAAGGAAAGTTTGTAAAATCTTATTAGTATCTTAGAGTTTTCACAATTATGCTGCTTAAAAAGATGACGGAATTAACTTCTTAAAGGGTGAAAATGATAGAAATTAATTGAAATTCGATAGATATTATTACGGTTGTATTTAAAAACTAGCCTTAGTAGCACTTGATCTGACTTAAATAAATAAATAAATAATTGCTTTATTTTATACTCAGCAGAGTTTAGATTACTGCTCTATTTAACTGTAGTAAATAGCAATACAAAAATATCCATAATAAATAACAATACAAAAAATCCATTAGAAAATTATAATTATAGTCTATTTGAGAAAGGTGTAGAGTAATAGAATGGGAAATTCCGTCCAGTTCGGCTCAATTTCGATGTCGGCCATAGGCGCAGGTAAACTTAGTGCATTAAATTATTTATGATAACTATCCAAAAATTTTAGAGAATTAGGTTAACGGGTATTAAGATAAAGTAGTATTGTTTATAGTATTAAAATTTCAAGTAATTGCGCAAGAGGATTAGGAAAGGTATGTTTTCTGGCCTGAAGTGTCAAAATCGAAATACTGTGTAGGGATTAGTTAGATAGTAGATTAAAGCTACGCTTTGCTCTTAATAGGTACCATTTAACAGGTACCGAGTTTGGCTCTGGTCTCTTTGACTGGATCATATAAATAGGTGGTAATTTGGAATAAACTTCATGTATCGTGTGTGTGTATGACCTTAATAAGTATATTTGTTTAGTTTAACGCATCAGCATTTGCTGTTAAGCCGTATATAGTGTTCACAGTGTTATAAGATTAGTAATAAAATGGCGATATTCACACCAACAAAAAGATGTTCCAATAATTCTCGACTATCAGTGAGTGAAAAAGTTATTATATGTACATGATTGAATAAAATACGATTATCCGAATTTTACTGTACAAGAAACTGTCGACCGATGTTCCCGAATGACTGGAGTTGGAAAGTCCACCGTTTTTAAATTATTGCGGGAGAGAAAGACAGCAGGTCAAGTGAAACCTCCCAAGAAAAGTCCAGGCAGACCAGTAAGAGTCCTTGATGAAGACACCAGAAGTGTAGTTCGAAGAAAAGTTCACTCATTTTATTTTAAAAAAGAAATACCCACTCTAGATAAAATTCTAATGGAGCTTGGCCAGGATGACAGTATTCCGTTTATAACTAGAAAACTTTTATGAACCACTTTAAAAAATATGGATTTTGTCTGGGAAAAGTATAACCGCAAATCACTTTTACTGGAAAGCGATGAAATTGCTTGCTGGCGACGAAAATACTTTAGAAGTATAAAGCAGTACAGAAGAGAGCAGAAGAAAATCTTTTATCTTGATGAGCCGTGGATTAATGAAGGTTATATAGTACCTAAATTGTGGCAAGACAAAAATATAACCAGTGCTCGCCAAGCTTTCATGGAAGCAGGGTTCCCAGTTCTCACGATTTATCGTGAGATTTAACGATCTTGCAAGTTATCTTACGATCTCACGATAAAACTTACATATCTCATGATTTTTATATTTTAGGAATATTTTTATATTTTTTAAAAGATTTTTGCATGAAATCATGGAATACCACCCCATGCGACCATACCTTGTTCAAGAATAATATCCCACTTAAATTAATACGTCACCCGAGAGATGGCGATGTGTATTTCTGTATTTTGCAGATTTCTTTTTTGGGTATTATATTTGCTAACCTTTCAGTCGTTCAATAAGGGAGATTACCACGAGGACATTAATTCTAATTTTTTTTAAGGACTATTTTGGTGAAATGATAAAATAGCTTCCAGCCGATTCAGTAGTAGTTATGGATAACGCAAGCTATTATTCACGACGCACAGAGAAGACTCCAACTTCATCTTGGAGAAAACAAAAAATTATCGACTGGTTAACTACCAAAAGTATTAAATTTGAAGATAATTTGATAAAGAAGGAACTATTAGCTATAGCAAATTTACACAAACATCGTTTTATGAAATATGCCGTGGAAGATATAGCAGAAAAACATAGTGTAACTGTGCTGCGCACACCGCCATATCATGGCGAACTAAATCCTATATAGAACTTATAGTGAAAGGAATTGTAGCAAGACACAACACGACATTCAAAATGAAAGACGTTAAGCTACTGTTTGATCAAGCCATTAAGGAAGTGACACCAGAGAACTGGCGAAAAGCAGTCTATGATGTCATTGAAAAAGAGGAGAAAATGTGGGATCTTGACCACCTGATCGATCGGACCGTCGACCCGTTAATTATAGCGTCAAGAGGAGATGACAGTTCCTCAGATGACGAAGAATATTATGATTTTTTATAACTTAATTTCTGTATAATGTATTTTTTGTATTTTGTATTTTTTTTATAACGTTTAATAAAAAATAAGTGTACCTAATACTATGTACCTACATAATGCCTAATTTTTATTCTGTTAAAATAAAATTATTTCCTTTTTACGAATATTGTACCGGCACGCCTTTGTCACACTACTTTCAGTGTTTATGAATGGATAACAATAGGCAAACCCCATAAATTGACCCAAGCCTGGGTACTACCTGCACTTGATGAAAAGAAAGAATTTTGTAATGAAATCAATGCCAAAATATGGCTTAAATATTCGTTGGGTCACTCTGTAGTCCCTTTGTATACCTAATTAGCTTCTATTACTCTACACCTTTCTGAAATAGACTTTAAAACAAAGCACTGACTTTAATTAATATAATTGTTACCCCGATAGAGGAGAAGAAACTTCTTGTGTTTCTGTTCGAACGTGTGTATACTAAATTGTTTTTAACATTATCAGGTAGTAGTAGTAGTAGTAGTAGTAGTAGGTATCAGGTTAATAACCAAATAGTTTAACAGAGGCGCAGAGATATATATGAACAAGATCGGGTTAGTAAAGCAATGCTTTAGGTATGCGTTTAATTCCAACATGAATTGCTGATCAAAATAGTATTGTTTCCCTTCCCTAGTGATTCCCACGAGAGTCTCGTTTTCGAGAGTCCCGCATGGTGAATATTTCTGCGTGCGGACTTGAAAACCTATACATCATTATACTTATTATAAAAATTAGTGTAAATAATAATCTGGACGACTTCTTTCAATAAAAACTAGTGTTAAACAAACACGGTTGACTGACATCACTTTCGATAACAGAAATATTTTCAATGTTAAAACTAAGCTGAGTTCAATATGCGCTCATCGCATAAATATAGTAAAATAATTCTCCGTCTTACTTCTTGGCAGTGCTGTGCTATGCTACGCTCCGCTTATTTATATTCTTACGTGCTGCGTTAACTATAAGAAAACATACGTCCATACATACGAGACTCGAGACGATACCTAAATAATGTTTAGGTTAAGTTTTTGTTACGTAGATTTATTACTTTGTGTTACCAAAGTTTTATTCTGTAAGTGTAAATGTAAACTTACTATTATTATTACTTTTAAATACATGCACGATGATATCTTTCAACAGTTTTAATTCGCTCTTCCTACTGTTACATGATAACAAGTAGGTAAATATCCCGTACTGGACTGGAACAAGATTATGCGTGATGGGATTTCGATATATTTGCAAGACTCTCGTACGAGACGTGAGACGAGACGAGACTGGATGCTGCGAGACGAGACTCGATCCAAGACTTCTTATTTCATATGCAAGACGAGACGAGACTTTATGAAAATCTCGTCTCGTTGGTCTCGTGGGAATCACTACCCTTCCCTTAAGGACGTACAAATTTTCATCTTACTATGTTGTAAAAATGTAATATGATGGAGTCTTTTATATTTTTTAGTAAAAAACTATAGGTTAATTTACGATTCAGAATGGTTGGATTAACGATTTCCAGGAAATGTATTGGTTATTGTATTGGTATTTATTAATGACCAGTGAGATCTTGAGATATGACCCCGCTTGATTTATTCCTCTGGCGATACTTAAAAACGGTTGCTTATGATATAGCTTGATAATATTGATCCTAAAGCATTTAGAATAATTAAATATGTATTGCATTAATATTTAGCAATTAGTAAATAATTAAACATATTTCACATACTTTAAAAAGTGACCTTTTTAAGATTGCCATATTTACAAAATATTAATTTCAGCATTAAGACATTCTTTACCACAAAATAATAAGAGATTCACTACACTTTATTTTTAACGTAGTTCTATCAGGATTTTAATACGGTATTAATTATATTATTATTATGAGATATTGCCTGTCGATAGGACGTAAGTCCACGGTCTGCAGGTGATCTGGTAGTGAATGGGCGTCATAAGGCCAAGTTGGATTGGATTCTTAATAACGTGTCCTAAATCCTCTGGTATGACTTGTAACAGGAGACTGCAAGAAGAGGAAGTACCTGGCTAGGATGGGTTTGGAGGAGAACCCGATCTGTCCGGGATGCTTAGAGGGCGAAGAGATATTACTGCACTTTCTGTGCGCTTGTGAAGCTTTTGGAAGACAAAGCCGTCAAGTCTTTGGGACAGTGGTGATTCAACCGAAGAAAGTTAGAATCTTTGCCTGGAACGACGTCCTGACCTTCATGAAAATGGTTGACGAGGTCCTAGATGAAAGGGGAAGAGTCGGTGGTGCGCAAAAATAATTGCTTTGACTTGCCAGATCCGTGTCCTTGCCCTAACCTACTATAAGTACTACAACTACTACTACTACTACTACAGTAATTCATAGGGTAGGAACTATCAGAAGAATAAAAGCAAGAAAATAGGAACTTTTGAAAGGCAAGTTCCATCCTGGATATGAAGATCATATTATAACCTTTCAAGAAAATTGCTAATTGGGCAATATTCGTGTAAAAAGGAGTGGCTTTTTGTTTTGAAGTTTCTTTGAAATATTAACAATTTAGAAATTTAGTAGTTATAAATATTTCTTGCATGCAAATGATTTGTTCCAATTTTGGCTGCATTAACTTTCGGTTATACATTCACCAGCAGGAAATTATGTAAATTAAGTGATAACTTTTAAAAATGTATATAACTAAATATAAGTATTATTCTTTTAAAAATTATAAAGATTTAATTATCCTTTAGAAAATATAAATCCTATATCACTACAATTAGATATAATATACATAATTTTAAAAGTAGGCCCACTGATACCCTTTACACAATAAACCAAATTCAACAACAATAGGAAGGAAAAGTTTTGAAAATTATGCCACAGAATTTATTTGGCAATGTTGGTTTAAAAGGAAACGAGATAACTTCTTAAAGAAGGAAATTTAAAGGAATTTAATACAAATTCTTTGCAAATTATATGAAAGAACATATTTCTGTTTTAAACATTTTTCTAGCTTCAATGAAATTTATTAGTCAATAAATATCACATTCTGGAATATGGCAAACGTCAATAAAATTTTATTTACCGAGCAAGCAGCTTCCAGTTAAACACCTCTTCTAACTAACCGGAAACAAAAATGTTTGTAGAGGATCAGTAAAAGTATTAAACTTAATCCAGTTAAAAAGTTTTCGATGGCAGATCCAAAAATGGCAAATAAGCCTAAACTAATTTGAACCCTGTAGTTAATAGTTTGCGTTCTGGATTTGGTTGGGAATTGGAAAACTTTTTCCATGTTTCAGCAAAAAAATATTTCGCTTGCGTTTAATAAAATACAAACATGCTGTGATTGTTAAATCATATTATTATGTATTCCTTTATTTTCATTCTATTTATAATAGTATATTAAAGTACATGTTTTATAAAGCATCATCTTATAGCACGCGTCCATGTTAAAAAACGAGACGCTTGCGGCGAGTTTTTTAAAGGGACAAGTGCTCTAACTGCTTTATAAAACACGTACTTTATACTATTTTTTCTATTTTGTATTGTTTTCAATAAGAAAATACATATTTAAAAAAAAATCAACCCTTCAAATTTTGTAAATTTGTATGTCTAAATTCTATGTTGGTAATTAATACTATAAATTTACTTTTATCATAGTAGCTTTGACAATAAATAATATTTTCTTTGTGTCATTTTCACGAAATTTGTGTTTTACTATTTCATAGAGTTGTTCATAATTATAATTAAAAAAATATGGAGCATGATAATCTAAGTTCAACTCCCCCTGAGTTAAGGGATATTGCTAATAAAACGATAAATCAACTTTTACCAGAGAAATCCCGAAAACTTTCTTTTCTCATGGATCACAATAACAGGAAACGTCAGACGTCAACAGAATAAAACATTTGAATATTACCAATGCCAACCTTTAAAAAATAAAAAAAACGGTGCCGAAACAGATCTGTTTCGATACTGAAAACGGTGTCGAAACAGATTTCTTATGAAACAAAATTAGAAAAATATATTTTTTGCTATGGTTTGTATTTTTCTTAGTTAAATAAGCAATAAATGAGCAAATATACTATGTTTATTTTGATTTTTAAATTTGTTTAATACTAAATAAACCCACAATATTTAACTAAATTCTAATAAATATTCATTTCTCTAACCAGGCAAAACAGCGAATCTATAAATGGACTCAAAAGCGTTTGTGGTAATTCGAGGTGAAGTAAACGTATGCAAATTAGTTCTTTTGATATAACGCCGGCCTGCTGCCCGGTTACCATTTTATATTAACATTAATGCTAATATTTTATTGGCTGAGAAAAACTATGGCCACTGTTGCCATAGCGACATTGCGTCACGGCGCGGAGCGCTATTTGCTGTATCCGGAAGACTGTGCAACGCAGGGTAGAGAGAAGCGACGTGACAAAATACTGAAAAGGACTTACTCATAGCACTTCGAGGAGGACAGTTCGATTCGCGACAGTTCACACGGGACTGCCGCTTCCTAACAGAAAAATTCTTTTGAGCCAAATTTGCCCAAGTAAAATGTTAGAGGTTAAAGAGATACAGGGTGTTGAAAGTGAAAATTAATTTTCGAAAAATGATGATAATTTTGAAACGGTTTAAGATATCGAATTCAAAATCGGTATAACTAGGTTTTCGAGAGTGAGAAATTCGAATTTGGTGTTAATTTCAAGATACTCCCTAGAGGGCGCTTGCTACGTGCTTCATGTTGAACTAATTCATCCATATTTTTTTTAACCGTGCAGTTACTAGTATTTATACTTTAAACTATAAAAGAACCTACCTTTTTACGTAAAAAAGGTACTTTTGGTCGATCTCGATATCTCAAACCGTTACCCAGATTCTAGCGTCTGAATGTTCCATTGCACATTCTGTTGATTGCTGTGAAATATTTAATTCACAAAGTGTGCCTTGCATTTTGACAAAATTTGTTGCGGTGAAAACTGTCATTATTTTCTACTTTTTCCCGTCAAAGGTACGTAAATAAAAAGTTTTTGCAATATCCAAGTACTGTAATCTTTTCAAATAAAAATGCCCAGGCTTAATAAGTTTTCTAACCGTGATTTACGTGATATGGTCTGCGTTTATGCACAAGAGAATTATAATAGTCGTGCTGCACTTAGAAGGTATGTAGAACTCTACCCAACCAGAATCATTCCAGACCGAAAAATATTTCAAAGAATATTCAATCAGTTAGGTGAAACAGGTTCGTTTTTTGTCAAAAATCCTGGTGGACGACCGAAAACTATAACGGTCAAACAAGAAGAAGAGATCTTTTTTCGTATCGCGGAAAATCCTGAATTAAGCACTAGGCGTTTGGAAGCTTCTACAGGAATAGGTAAATCGACCGTCTCAGAAGTCATCAATGCAGAAAATTTATTTCCTTACCATTTCACGCCCGTTCAAAATTTACTGCCAGGAGATTTGCCAGTCAGATCAGAATTCTGTCAAAATCTACTAAATAAGAATAACGAAGATCCCATGTTCCTGAGAAAAATATTATTTACTGACGAGGCAACTTTTACAAGACGCGGAATTTTTAACTGGAAAAATAATCATCACTATGCTTTGGAAAATCCACGACTACTCAAAGAAAGACATTTTCAGCACGAGTCTTCGATAAATATTTGGTGCGGCATTATCGACAATTTCTTGATCGGCCCATATCAGCTTCCGCAGAGACTTAATGGAGAACAATATTTGCAGTTTTTAGAAAACGATTTACCTTACCTTCTGGATGATATACCTCTGAACATAAGACACAATATGTGGTACATGCAAGATGGTGCCCCAGCACACTTTGCAGTTCCTGTTCGAAATCATTTAAATCAGCGTTTTCCGCATCGGTGGATTGGTCGCGGTAGCGAATTTCCTTGGCCACCGCGTAGCCCAGATATTAACTTGTTAGATTTTTATCTGTGGGGTCACATGAAGGATTTGGTATATGGTGATGAATCCAATACACGGGAAGAACTTGAACAAAAAATTCAAGAAGCCGCCATTGTTATAGGAGATAATCAAAATATCTTCCTGAATGTGAGACGTCATTTGTTAAAAAGCTTAAGAAAATATATTGAAGTAAACGGTGGACACTTTCAACATTTACTAAAGTGAATTAAAACAAATTTTTAATAGTTTCCAATATTTTCATTTTGTTTTTTTTTCTGCCTTTTTATCATCAAGTCCTAGAATCTGGGTAACGGCTTGAGATATCGAGATCGACCAAGCGTACCTTTTTTACGTAAAAAGGTAGGTTCTTTTATAGTTTAAAGTATAAATATTAGTAACTGCACGGTTAAAAAAAATATGGATGAATTAGTTCAACATGAAGCACGTAGCAAGCGCCCTCTAGGGAGTATCTTGAAATTAACACCAAATTCTAATTTCTCACTCTCGAAAACCTAGTTATACCGATTTTGAATTCAATATCTTAAACCGTTTCAAAATTATCATCATTTTTCGAAAATTAATTTTCACTTTCAACACCCTGTACCTCTTTAACCTCTAACATTTTACCCGGGGCAAATTCGGCTCAAAAGACATATTTTTATATCTACTATCTCCAGTTGCTCTATGGCCCATAAGTTACCGGACACCCTGTATATAACGCAAGTACGCGTTAATGCTCTATAAAGCCTACTTAAGAGAGTGACGCATTTTTTGCCCGTCGGCAAACGACGTTTTAGTATAGGATCGCAATATAAGATATGTATTTCCATCTTCCGTAATAAATAGTAAATAAGATCCCTCAGGTGCCTAATTACAGTCGTAGATTGGAAGACAGTCTTTTAGTTAACGGTAGTATGTGTCAAATATTAGAAGGTCCTATTATTGAGTGTTAAAAATCCGTAATTTACCAAATCAAATGACTGTACACCCATATCTACACGTAAAATCAAATTTAAATAAAATTGTTAAAGAAGTGTTATATTGAATCTGGCAGCATATAAATCAACCAGCCTTATATTGTGGCTTATACAAAAACAATTTACGGCAGATAATAATAAACTCTCTTTTCGTTCATTGTTCATTTTTTATTAGTTTATAATTATTATTAAGCTTAATGGTACATTATTTTTAATAAGAAATAAGTTTAAACGATTTTCTTGGAACAATATCTGGCATTGGTTTGGCCTTCATGGCGGCACTTTAGGTATGGATACGTAAAAGAAGAAATGATTTTGTCAGCTTTCATATCAGAAATAATATTCAGGCTGCTACATTTAAAAAAATCTACTTTAAGACATTATTTCAAGTAAGTAACCAAAATACCTGTATTTTTAGACCTTCGGTTATATATTGCAACAAGATTTGGCGATATCGTAAAAAGCCTCCAGGTACTCCCTAACTACCAATCGCATTTTAGTACGTTATTGTCACAGAGTCCGAAATTATCAGCATTTATTGCAGTTCATGTTGTTTAGAAACTAAGGGAGATTGCAAAAATAAGTTTGAAGACATAATGTTTTGTTTAATTTATTAAAGTTACTACTATTTTCTGGTACAAGCGGTACATTTTCAAAATATTAACTGGTTACCAATAAACCTTTAATGATCCATTCCCTGTGAATGAGAGGTTGGCCGAAAAATTTGTGACACATTAGTTTCTATCTTTATGTTCTCACAGTATGTTATGTATATTTAATGCTGTAGGGTAAAATGGTTATTTGTGTAAGTGGTGTAAAAAGTGTAATTGAAATCATGCTGAGTGCAACAGATATCCTTTTTGCACATGTTGCACATATTTTCTCTACGATCGAATTAAATTTGTTATTATTTTAAATTTTATTGAACAGTGTTTTACAATACAAGAAATATTACTAATTCTTAGAATAGTTTTAACAATAACTAACGTTATTTTTATAAAACTACTGATTTCCCTTTTTTAAGTTAATTTCAATCTAAATGTCGCAGTTAGAGCAGTAATTTTTTGAATTTTGTTTTCGTTTTTGTTTGCGAAGGTCTCAGGTTCTTCACTTAAAACTCTTTTTCAGATTGTTGTGAAGTTTCCGGTACTGGTACTTGGTTCACCTTCTAGAATCTGAGTCGCTATTTTAGTTTCTTTAAAAATTGATTCCTCAATGTAGACCTCCGCTACAGTTGAAGATTTCCATCCTCCGTGGTGTTTTAATGTTAACATGGCTATCCCCGATTCCACAAGCGATGTTGCAGTAGATCTTCGAAAACAGTGCCTTGTGTATTGCATTGGGGTTTCAATATTTAAGTATTTTGCAATTTCACTTGAAATTTTACTAAAAGTATTTACAGCAACAGGTTGAACTGTTGTAATATCTGATAAAAAAATTTAGTGTGATTGATTCAGTCTATCAATCACACTAAATTTTTAGACGAAGGGATGCGTACTTGCGATACATTTCAACAAAATTTAAACATTAATTACTACCAATTTCACGGCTTATTACATATGATCGATGTTTGTTGACCTTGTTATCGGGAACTTTAACAGTTATGGCAGAATCCATGTCATTAATATCATTAGTTTCTGTAAAATAAAGTTAAAAATTGTAGTCGGGCGGGCAATCTAGAGGTCCAGGGTTCGAATCCCAGCTAGGGCATGGATGTTTGTAAGTGTTTGTAAAATAAATTGTAAATAAAAATATAAGTTAAGTTAATACAAATGGGTAGAAATACTTTAAAAAAACAAAAATAAACAAAGAGAGATGCTGGCCAGTTGACTTCGTTCAGTGCCATAAAAAAAAACATCATTTGCATGTGTTAGGTACCTTCATTATACGATATTTTATTATCGGGAGCTTTAATTAAAAATTTTGATTTCTTGGGATCAATCAAAAATTAAAATAATTTGGTAAATTGTCGAATTTCCACAATTCTATTGATTGATTAAAAGTGTAGCCTTTAACATTGAATACTCTGACCATAAGGTCGATGGCTTTAGTATCTCTGATTTTTCTTTTAAATACGCTAGAAAGACGTTTCCAGTAATGTTCTTAACAAACTTTGTGTCAATCCAGGCTATAAACTGTCTATAACAAGTGTCATACACTTATTTAGATTTATCGGGTAAGAAATCTACTGTAGCTTCATTTGCTGTTTTAATTAAATCTGAAGTACAAATAGTTTCTTTCTCACTATCTGAACCCGAAATTTTAAACAGTTTTATAACATCCTTCTTGCAGACTGCGCTAGTTCAGCCCATTCTCAAAAAAGGCAAGAAGACCTGGCTAAGCAACTATTCTCCAGACGCATTGCTTTTCGTTATATCAAAAGTTATGGAGAAGGCTATCAACGAAAACGTGTTAAAGTACCTGGAATGCATTAACATTATCAGTGACTGCCAGTAAGGATCTCGTAAGTCTAGATTAACAGGAAACCTTCTCGCTTATGCTACTGACGTTTGGAACAACGCAATAGAACATCATGGAGGGTCCCGGGCGGTAGCACTGGACATTTCCAAGGCCTTTAACCGAGTATGTCATGAGGGGCTAATAACTAAAGGGAGATGATACGAAATGACGGTTCAATTTTGTTCATGGCTGACAAGCTTTTTTAAAGACGGTTCTCTGCTAGTGGCGATAGACGGATTTACTTTAGACCTTATTAACATAAATGTCGGAGTTCCTCAAGCTTCTATATTGTCGCCGACCCTCTTTTTACTATACATTAACGATCTTTTGGAAAAAACTAAAAATCCTATAAACATAACGATAGCACACCTGTTTCATCTTTTACTTTGGATGCTCGAACATCGACTGACAATGCACATCTCTATAGGCAGCAAAAAGTCTAACATCTCAACAAAGACCTGGAGGAAATTCTGTCTTGGAGTCACAGTAGCTAAGTCGAATTTAACTCTAAAAAAATACAGGGCGCAGTCTTTTCTAAAAAAGTTAATGTTGAAGAACCGGATATAGTCATAGCGGCTCACTCGACTCCCTTGGTTTTATCAATTCATTTATTGGGCGTCAATTCCAATAGTAAAATGTCTTGGCATAGTCGCGCTGCGGCCATTGCTAAGGCAGCTTCGCAGAAGCTTGGGATACTTTTTCGAACTAAGAACCTCCAAACACCCCAACAGCTTTTGATCCAGTATAAAGCCCAAATTCGACCATCGCTGGAATACTGTTAAGATTTTTAGGGCTCTGGGGAAAAATGCGTATAAATATATTTCAAAGTATCCTTAATAACATATTCATTACCTAGTCGTTAAATAATAATTCATCAAATTATTTCAAAATTTGTAAACATTCCGACTATTCAATTCAGTTCAATATAGTCATTATATTTAAGAACTTTTATTATCACTTAAAGTAAAAAGAATATAACCATATTATTATGATAAAGTTTGGCAAGAGGAAATTAAAGAATAAAAGAAAATGTTCAGGTATAATGAAGCATATTAACTAATACAAAAATAAAATAAAAAACATAATAAACTAACCCGAACCAGAGAATTTGATTGATAAAATAAATATAGTTTCTGTTTTCGGGAGAAAAAAAAAACAAAAATATTACTCGTTTAAAGGGAAAGATCTCATACAAACGAAGTGATGACGAAATCACCGATCAAGAAGAGCGCTTCGTAAACAATCAGAGTCCAGACCATCCGCAAGGTCATCCAAGGAGTTAACTACAGGTATGTGGTTTAAACGAAGGTGGCTGTAGAAAGGACATTCGAAAAATAGGTGATTTAGCGTTTCTGGTCGATTGAGATTACAAATTAAGCAAATTGCCTCCGTATTTTATAAAATGGATATTTTGTTTATTTGAAAGTTTTATACAGGGTGCCCTTTTAGTGTACCGTTGGACAATATCTCGTTAACGGTCGACTTATACAAAAGTTGGACAGGTCAACGCCGTGCACCTTTTAAAAATAATTTTAAATATACAGATTGGCTCAAAAATTCAGGGTGGGCCAAACATATCAAGATATGAATCTTTTATTGGATTTTTGGCTAAAAACGATTTTAACCTGAACTAACCTGAACTATCTTTACAAATTTGTTTACTAAAATTTAGGAAAAAAAAGTTATAACATGTAAAATTACCTAACTGTTATTCGAATTGGTATAAGTACTACAGAGTGTTCAACATTTTGGTCCGAACTTAATGAATTCAAAACCAAGTTCTCGTTTCTTTTTTAAATGAAACACCCTGTATTTTACATTTTTTTCGAAAAGATATTTTAATACCCTTTAATTTGATACAAATATTTGATACCTTATTTCAAAAAGTTGTTGAAGGAAACATTATTTTTGTCGTAAAGTTCTTTGTGCAAAGATGCAACTATACAATTTTTCTTACAAGGTATTTGGGCAATTTAAGCGCTAGCTAGTAAGGCAGTTTTTCGTAAGAGAAATTGGTGGCCAAAAGTAAAGAAGACGAATGAGATATACTGTTTAAATTTTGTTTTAATAATACATTACTATATGATTCAAGTCAATCGTTTGTTAATTGTCTCCCATTACCAACGTAATCAAGACAAGTTGGGGGTATTTCTTGCTAACCATAAAAAGTTTTGAAAAATCCTACTTGTGCTCTCTTAATAGTACGTACCTTCGTACCTTACATATTGGAATGTGGTCAGAAGGAATAGTATAAGGTAGTACTTTTAGCAGTGGCGTATTTAGGGGGGTCGGGGGTCTGGACGCCTCCCCCCCTCCCCGTGGGCTCGATAGTACAGAAAACTAAAAGCACATTCATTCACTTGCAGTAAATAACATAAAACATTATTTCAAATTTTCCATATCGATCGAAGGCGTAGAAGAAAGAGCCACATAAAATATTAAAATAAAAATGTCCTAAAATTTCGACTAATAACACGAAATTCTTAAAATTTCGAGATATAAGTCGAAATTTTAAAGTAAAATTTCGTGTATTAAGACGAAATTTTAAAAGTTTCGTGTTATAAGTCGAAATTTTAAGAGAATTTTATTTTAATATTTAATATGGCTCTCCTACGCCTTCGTACATTTTAATTCAGTATAAACCCAAAAAAGATGATATTGGTATGACATTATTGAAGTATTGATCCTGGACTGTGGTGTAAATAATATGTTTGGGGATTCCCGCACTTGTTGCGGTTGTTGAATTTTATTGTTTGTTCCGTGTTTTCTACTTCAGGGGGTAAAATGATATACGTTATACATACTTTTAAGAAACTAATATTTAAATTACAAATATTGGCGTTTATATTTAAAAATTTCATTACTTTTACGTATTTTCAGGTCGGGCTACCAAAACGTAGAAGTTTGATAGTCCAAAAGAAAAGGGCGTGGAACCCAAAAATTTTTGCCTGCGGCGCATTTTTTAAGAAAAAGAGGAAGTTGCACACGCCCCCTCCGTGTGACAATCCTAAATACGCCACTGACTTCTAAATCCGTAATAATCGACAGTTGGTCATTGCAACAAAGAACCAGATCAATAACACTATTATCACTTGCATTTGAGAACATTCCGACTATAACAGACCACCTCGACAAACTGACAACTAATTATTACACAAAGACTGACGTATCGACTACCATACTAATAACCCAATCACATATACATGCACCACAAGAAAGCATATACAGAGTCGTAGGTATGTATGGAAACGGCCCATTATTTCTTAAAGTATAACCACAGAAATTATAAACTATATTATAATTTTGTGGTATAACAGTTAGCAAGAAATATTTTAGACAAAAGTTTTAGGGTTTTTTAGGGTCTATTAGAATTTTAAACAAATAAGTATACAGGATGAGTCAGAAAACCGTAGAGAAGCAAAGTTACTTTTTTTTAAATGGAACACCCTATATCTTAGAATATTTTTGAATTTTACATGAAATAACAATTATTTTTTAATAAGTCCATTATAAGTCTAAACTTAATAGTTTCCGAGATATCGACTATTGAAAAATGATATTTTTGAACTTTGACGGCTTCTAGCCTTCTGACGGCACGTCTTAGAGTGAAACGGCTTACATGCTCCTATCTTACTTTTTTATTATCTCCCCAAACTATTGGGTTTAGACTTATAATGCACTTATTGAAAAATAATTGCTATTTTATGTAAAATCCAAAAATATTCTAAGATATAGGGTGTTCCGTTTAAAAAACAGTAACTTTGTTTCTCTACAGTTTTCTGACTAATCCTGTATACTTATTTTTTTAAATTCTAATAGACCTTTAAAAACCCTGAAACTTTTGTCTTAAATATTTTTTGCTAACTGTTTTACTTTAAGAAATATTCGACCGTTTCCATACATACCAACGACCCTGTATAAATATCCAAAGGACTGACTACCTACATGAAAGAATAAAAAACAGAGATTAATTGCAGAAAACAAGAAGTTAATCAAAATCAATAGCAACAAAATCAGAATAAGCAAAGAAAAAGTCCAATAAGTAACATCAACCTTCTATATTAGATATTCTAAACAAGAGACAAAATTAAGAAAAAGAAGTAAAAGGCTTAACTCATAAAGAACAAAATGTAGTGTAGAAATCAAAAATGATTTGTGTATAGAAACTCGTGTAGATAAAGAAGCCTGAACTGTACGCCCTATTAAACCGCAATTTCTGGTAACTCGAACTTTACAACCATATTTTATTCATGCTATTTGAGGCTCTAACGAGCGCAGGTATGTTTTCTAATCTTTAAGGAAAACTTAGAAGTTACATTAAAGTTTAAAAGAACGGTGTCATCAAAATTCATGAATGTGGGTTACGATGGGGTTTCGTATAAAATATGTAAAGCTTTCATATTTTCGTATTTATTTAAAAATCAGTGTTGTGTTTGTATTTCGTTGAGAGACATACAATATTATTAAATCATATTTTATACAGTGAGAACGTAAAGGTTGGAACAAATTCATTTAAAATGCATGTTTTTTTTTTGAAAAAACACTCGGACCCGTCAATTTTTTGTTTTTGTCGTGCATTTTTTGAAGCTTATTTGATGTATACAGGTTGTACCAAAAGCAAGTGATGACGGTTATCTTAATTTTCTTAAATAGATACCGCTATTTTATTATATTTTTTTGGATTTGGCATAAAATTCTAAATATATTTCATGAAATATGTCATATACTTAAATTCAGCCGTTTGCGAGAAAACTGCGTTTTAACCTAAAACTCTATCAAATGTTGAAAATGACCTCCACCAACAGTCTGACAGTACCCGAGACGATCTTCAATTATTGCAGAACGTTATTAACGACGTAAGGTTCTGTCTATCTTATTTCGCCTTTTATTATGTTCTTTAAATCTTCAATATTGTTTGATAGGTTAACATATACCTTAGACTTCTACTAAAATAACCTTACAAAGAAAATCTAAAGGGGTTAAATCTAGAGATCTGGCCGGCCATTCAATTGGACCTCGGAGGCCAATCCATCGTTCGGTAAGAACTGTATTAAGGTATTCACGCACACGGCGGGTGTAATGGGCTGGAGCTCCATCTTGCTGATACCACAAGAGATTGTTCGGTGCATCAGGATATTCTGGATTAGGGTATAATATGGCAAGGCACGGTACTGGATCATTATCTAAAAATTCTAAATATGGTTCACCTGCCAAATTTTCGTCAAAAAGAAACATTATTAACTTTTTGAGGATATTGGGTGCGATATTTCATAATTCGGCGTTGATTTTCTGTGGCCCAATACCGACAATTTTGTTTGTTTACACCTCCATTCGAACAAAACGTTGCCTCATCCGAAAATACATTTCGTTTCGAAAACTGTGGATGATTATTGTACATATTCATCATTATCTCACAAAATTGACTCTTATGTCTGGACCATCTTCATTGAGTTCGTGAACCAATTGGACTTTGTAAGGATTGAATTTATTTTTATCTAAGTACTTTAGGACGGATGTTTTGCAGATATGACTTTTCAAAGTAATAGTACTACTCGCCTTATGGTGGTCTTGAACCGACAATAACACATCTAATTGTGTATCTTATAATACCCCAGGTCGAGCTTTCGTATAATTGTCCCTAACGTGACCTAAATCTCTATATTTTTTTTCTATTTTACTGACTGTAGATCGAGATATCGGTTCTCTGCGAGGATGCTTGTTATTGAAGATTTCGCAAACTTCCATTTGTTTGCGCATTCTATCTCTACAACCACTCATTATTAATATTTCTATTCGCTCTCTTTGACTTCAGCGTACCATTTTTTAAAATTACAAAATTATCAAAATAACTTTTAGCACACACTTTAACTTGAAGCAAAACTATTCAAATCAGGGGGCAACCGTCACTGTCAGTGTGACAACCTAACAATCAAAGGCTTTATTTATAACCGTTTTCATAATTTAAGTAATAATAGAGAAATTGTCTGTTAAAATCTAAATATCGATATTCTTGCAAACGGCTGAATCTAAGTAAATTACATATTTCATTAATATGTTTAGAATATTATGCAGAATCCAAAAAAATATTATAAAATATGAGTATCCATTTAAAAAAATGATAAAGTAACCCGTCATAACTTATTATTGGGCCGTTCTTTATTGAAGGCAGATTAGTTGGTGCTATGTATTTGCAATCCTTGCAAAAAAACAAAAACGGTTTATTTGCAAATGTGCCCTTATAAATTAGAACTTAGATGTAGAATATGCACGACGGTGCACCGCCCCATTTTAGCAATTTAGTTCGTCAGCGCTTACCAAAAATACTTTTGGTAATCGATGGATAGGTGGGCCTATTTTATGGCCAGCGAGGTCGCCCGACATGACTCCATTGGATTTCCTTTTATGGGGAAATTTAAAGAGGCTTCTATATTCGACGCCAGTTCACACTAAGGAAGATCTGATAGAAGAATAACACAAAATTTTAACGAAATTTGAGACAATCCTGGAATGTTGTTTTAGCTACAACGAGAAAACATCCATCGGCTAAGAAAATGTAGAGGTATAGGGCGCCCATTTCAAGAAATCTGGCGAAGTCAACAAATACAAATCTTTTACATTTTTAACATTCTTGAGCTTAGGTGATTTGCTATTGATTACATAAAATAAAACATCATGCCAACCACCTCTCCTCCTTCTTATCAGCATGTAATATTTTGCGGTGAACAAACCTGAACCAAGCTATCCTCCCGGAATTTTTTTTTTGCCCTTGGTACTACCTTACTTCAATCATCTTTTATCTTATATCTTGTAAATTCTGTAATTCCATTTTTTCTAGTCCTCTAGAAAATTATTTTTGGCGACATAAATTATTATTTGAAATATCAATTTCTGTTAAAGGAAAAAACAAATTTATGTTTCAAGTAAACCGGATCATTTTTCACGCCTCGCAGGCAATAACGTTAAAGGTAAACATTTATGGAGATGAAAAGGTTTATGAGAAGGCTGATAAAAAAAGATAATATATTAAGTTTAAATATGACAAAGTATACTTGAACACAGTAACATATTACAAAAAAGTATGAAACCTAATAAATTTTCAATTCGACTTATTAAGAAAAGCTCCAGAATTTTTTAGGTCGTAAGGTCTACAAATTTATTACCATATAAGGGTTATACTGATACTGTTTCACATCTACGTGAGCAGTAATTTGTCAGTTAATATTCCTAGTGCTTAAATTATTGCCGGAAATTTTTTCGAGGTCACGAATATTATGAAAATTATCTCTAGTCGTAGGCGTGGGATAATTTTCTAAATATATTCGTAAACGAGAAAACATTTCCGGTTATTAATTTAAGCTCGAGGGATATTCGGTAAAAAAATTTTACATCAAAATATTTAAAAGAAACTGAATACTTTGACGACATTTTAGAATAATTTTTTTCTATCGATGCTGAATTGTTTAGTTGGCCACGGACGATGAAAGGTCGTGATGACAGATATTGTATTAGCGTGATTTAGTGAAATCATCAGTCTTTAAAAATGGCGCATTATGGATTATAATTTTCGAGGTACAATACATGCAATTGCTTCCTCAAACTTTAGTAACACCAAATATAATATACTGTGTCAAAATAATTTAATGTCATTGATTTTACCTAAACTTATGTTACTAAAGTCGACGGAAGAATTTACTAAGTATAATTTTGTATCATATCACATACGTCAAAAGATTTTCAGTAGTAGAGTTTAAAGAAGTTTATTAAGTTGTGAAGAAGTTTATTGAATTAAAACAAATATTTCCTAATTCAAATTAATTATTAACTAACCTTATCTACGTTATGTCTATTTCAACATTTTGATAGGTGATACGTTTTCATTCTTACAATCCCGTCAATGCCAAGAAATGATAATTCTGAAAACTTTCTGGAGATATTTCGAAAAATTTCCAGTTACTAATTTTCGAAAATTTTCACTTGTAATATCACTAGAGGTTAAATTATTTCCGAAAATTTTTCCAAGGGAATGAATTTTCTTATAGTTATTTATGTATTAAGAGCATTATGAAGATGTTTATGCCTCCAAGGGCAACAATCTTACAAAGCCATGGCCTTTGGCCCGAGGGGTTGTAAGTTGCCCGAGGGTGTAGACATTAAGTAATGCCCGTGGTACATACAATATTTTATGTCCTACTTCAGATAATTCCAAGTTAAATTAAAAGAAAATTCAAAATCACGAAAGGTTTTTTACCTATATAGTTGCTAAATAAACAAATTCATATAAAATAATGGATTTTCCGTTGATTCTGGATAGAATTGCTGTGAATGCTGCCAAAGATTTGGATAATCTTGTCCCAAAAAAGTCTATGATAAGGAATATCAAAGGTTTGGGGATTGGATGAAAAATAATGATGTAAAAATAATTATCAACGAGACGGTGCTACTCGGATATTTCCAGGAATTGGTATGTTAAAATTACTGTTGTAATAGTTATTTACGATATAAGTGTTGTAAAGATTCATATTACAACACGAGATGTTAAAGTTGTTAAACGAGGCGTCAGCCGAGTTTAATCAAACATCGAGTGTAGTAATATGAATTTACAACAAGAATATTGTACAAAATTTTATCTACTTTCATCTATGAATAAAAATATTTGGCAAAAGGCATTTTTAAAAATAAAAATGCACCTGCTATTAAAAACGATTTACAGAACTGTAAAATTCATATTACTAAATGAAAGTAGATAAATTATATTAAAATACTAATTATGTATATCGATTATAGCCTGAGACATTCACTCCTAATTCCCTATGGACGAAATATTCAATGTTAAAAAAGACATTAATAGTTAATAAAAATATAGACATTGCAAAATATTGCAAGTTAGGCCAGTATCTAAAGCAAGCATCCAAAGGATATGAAGCGAAGAAATCGAAAATTTTGACTCGAGAAGATGCGCTGAAATTCATCCGTGAAGCTCCCAATGAAACTTTTTTGATGTACAAAGTGGCTCTGTTATTTGGTGTATTTGGTGGGTGCCGGCGCCAAGAGCTAGTTAATATGTTGGTTGAAGATATAAAGCATAGAGGATCCGTAGTAATAGTTAATATTCCCGATACAAAGACCGATAAAAAGCGTGTCTTCACAATTATTGATCAGAAGGAGATGGGTTGTTTAAAGCTACTGAGAACTTATTGGTCTTTACGCCCGACGAACTGCAACATCAATATATTCTATTTGTGTTACCGTAACGGTCGTTGTTTTTCACAGCCAGCTGGGAAGAACACCATAGGCAAGATTCCTTCCTGCAACTTTGTTGGCGGACGCGGGGGCAAACATGACCACAATAAAAATACATGACGGTTGGAAAAGTTCAGCTGTGGTTGAGGGATATTTGGAAGACAGTATGTCTTCTAAAGACAAAATTTCGAAATTGATAGCTGGAGTACTATCAACGAGACCATCAACATCAAAAAACGTTCAATCAACGTCAATGTATGTTAGTAAAAATCACGAAATAATAGAAAACATGAACTTATCAAAGCCGTTAAATTCGTTTTTACTTGGTCTATTCATAACTGTTCATTTAATATAAATGATAAATAAGTTTTTTCGTTAATAAAAAGTTGTTACTTTGATTTTTCCTATTTATTTCTCTCAATGCTCGAGGGCATTAGAAACTTCCTTAATGCCCTAGGGTAATATATACTATTTAAAGTGTCTGGCAACTATGGTATTATGAAACAATAATATTCGAATAGGACATAAAAATACTAATGATCGCTTTGAATTATTATATTATAAATGTCAAATTTGACAAACTGGACATAAATTATTTGTTGCCACTTGTGGCAGCCTAGATATAGGATTTTCAAAATGAGTCGTTTTGGTCAAGAAAGTACCCAAGTCATTTGCAACGAAATACAGCACTTAACACCCATGAACACTACGAAAAGCAAGTCAAGTGCAAGCATGGAAGCAATTTATTGACTTTTGTTCTGAATGGTTTCATAATTTCGACAGGGAAAACATATCAGTAAAGGAACTTGCACGGATTTTGGAAGATTCTGGTTTTAATATGCGTAGGAAAAACGCAGAAAATTACAAGGAGAGTGGAGTTAAAGTGTTATGGGACTTTATTGCCAAACAATTGCAGGGACATTTTTATGAAAACTACAAACGCAAATTTGATTCTTTTTCGGAAGTGGAATTTGCAAATGCTCGATCTGCAAAAAATGCCAAACGTCAGCAGTTGCAAAAGAACGCGTCAAAAAGAAGGCAAGGCATCATTAATGGAGCTTAGAAAAATAATTTCACTCTGGGACGAAGACATCCCAGAAGCTCTGCAGAGAAAATCTTTTCACATTGCTGCTCATGACCTGGCCTAGAGAGATGGAGAAGGGGCTTCAGCATGTATAGAGTATTTTGTGGAGGAAACTGATCATCAAGGAAATGCCACTGGGCGTATCAAATATATTTAAGTTTTTTTTTAAGACTGCTTAGGGAGGATCAAAAAGTAATAGGCAAAATAAGTGACCAAATTATTATTAACCATTTATTTTTATCCACAAATCCAAGCCCGCAAATTTCAAGGATTGGTACAAAATTTGTCCGGTCGGACCTAACAAAAATTCTTTCTGGTTCAAATCAGCTGCATCATTGATTGGAATTGATACCAGAAAAGTAAAGATTACAAATCATGCCTCAAGAGCAACGGCTGTACCAAATTTGGCAAAAACAGGAGTTGGCGAACAACAATAAATTAAAATAACAGGATATGGAAATAGCCAATCGATCAAACCGTATCGTACCCTTATTTTTTTTTATTACAAATTTAATTAAAAAAACAACAACAAAATTTTAAGAAAAAATTGATCAGACTGAACTAGCAACCTGTGAAACCAAAAGCGGATATCCTACCGACTATGCCAAAGGATGCTATTTATAATATCTGCTCGTGTAAGTAGGCCCTGGTCATTTCGCTCTTCTCGTTGTGGGAACACAAAAAATGGCGTTATAATGACATGGCTTAACAGCATTTATTTTAATACGGCTATTTAACTATTCTTATAGTGTTATTCTTTTATATTTTTTTTTTAGTATACTGTCTGTAAAAGGTCTTTACAAAAACCTACCACATATTCTTCAGAATAAAATTAGCCGATTTAAGTAAACTTCCCTTAGTACAAAGTTGCTTAGCTTAGGCGCTAGACGGCGCTGAAGTGACAATTTTTAAATCGTTTTTCTGGATTAATTCAAAAACTGCTCATACTATTTTGCCGAAATTGGGTACGTTGGCATAGCTTTATAGGGCAAAAAAACCTATGTCACAATCCTGATTAATATCAGTCCATGGCGTAGAACCTGGTTTTTTTTACTAATTGCTTGTTTCAGATTTCTATGCCAATTGAACAAGAGGGGTTTGGGCACAAAATTCATTTAAACCAACTCATTAGCTACAAAAAAGGTACTCTTGATAATACTCGATTCCTCTGACGGTTTTCGAGAAATTTGCATTTTATTACTTAATACGTAGTAGTTTTTACCACGTAGTACTTGGGTTTTATAGAATTTTTCTGTTTTTGATTTCTACGCCAATGGAAGATAAGAGGTTTTAGTTTAAAATTTAGATTAAACCAACTCATTTACTACAAAAAACCTCTTGAACAGTTTTCTTATCATCTGCTTTTTGTTCACACGGTATTTTTCAGGTATATACAACACGACCTTACACCTCACAAACGATTGTTATTATTAGTTTCATCTGACAGCATAAGATTATTGTCAAATTTGTAACATTTAATATTGTTGCTAACGTTCAATCATTTTATCTGCTTGCATTAATTATTAGAAAACTTTAATTGTCGTGAATTAGCATGGCGGTGCAATACACTAATGCAGAATATACCGATATGATATTGCAGAAGATCTAGAAATAAGCACCAGGAGGCTAGGTAGGGAAATAGGAGTGTCCACAGATATTGTTCATGAAGTACTTCAAGAGCAGTTGCTATATCCATACCATAAGATGCTAGTTCAAGATCTTTTATCTAATGATCCTGAAATGCGCCTGGTTTTTAGTTGGCTTGTTCATAGGCAGAGAGAAGAGAATCCCAACTTTGCCAACAATATTTTCTTTACCGATGAAACATGTTTCACAAGAAGAGGGATTACAAATTTTCATAATGAACATGTTTATGCGGATGAAAATCCACATGCTGTCAAGGTAAAACATTTTCAAAATGAGTTTATAATTCATGTGTGGGCTGCAATAATTGGTAATCACATTGTTGGTCCTGTCATTATTCCACAAAGATTAGCCTGGGAAATTTATTTTCAACATCTACAAAATACGTTGCCAGATTTGCTAGAAGATTTACCTTTACAACTTCGGAGAGATATGTAATTTATGCACGATGGAGCTCCACCACATTTTGCATTAAATGTTAGAAACTTTTTGAATCAGCAGTACCCGAATAAATGGATTGGTAGAGGTAATGCCCCACGATCTCCGGATTTTAATCCATTGGATTATTTATTATGGGGGCATCTTAAGACAGTGATTTACAGGAAAACTCCAGATAACGCAGAACAACTCTGGCAACGTATTCAAGATGCAATAAATATTCTTAAGAGCGATGAACAAGTTCTGCAAAGAGTGTGTTTTAATTTTCTTCGACGTATAAATCTTTCTATTCATGAAAATGGTGGACATTTTGAGCAATTTTTATGATATTTCTGTTTATTTCTGTTTATGATTTAGTTATTTTTTCTTTTCTTGTAAAAACTAATACGTATTAGGTAATAAAATACAAATTTCTCGAAAACCGTCAGAGGAATCGAGTCTTATCAAGAGTACCTTTTTTATAGCAAATGAGTTGGCTCATCTGAATTTTGTGCCAAAACCCCTCTTGTTCTATTGGCATAGAAATCTGAAACAAGCGATTAGTAAAAAACCCAGGTTCTACGCGTATGGACTGATATTAATCAGAAATGTGACATGGGTTTTTTTGCCCCTTAAAGCTGTGCCAACGTACCAAATTTCGGCAAAATAGTATGAGCAATTTTTTAAATTAATCCAGAAAAACGATTTAAATATTGTCACTTCAGCGCCGTCTAGCGCCCAAACTAAGCAACTTTGTACTAAAGTAAGTTTACTTAAATCGGCTAATTTTGGTCTGAAGAATATGTGGTGGGTTTTTAAAAAGACCTTTTACAGGCACCCTGTATAATATAAGGCTAATTCCAACCAGCAGTCCGGGACTAGTTTTTAATTAGACATAGAGTCTACCAGATGAAAATTGCATGTGGACCCTAGGATGCTGTTGAGAACACGCTGAGTGTTAAAGCAAAGTACGCCACTGATGGCATTCTTGAAAGTCTAATTGATGTATATAGTGTATATATAACGCTTATGTAGCTATCGCACGATGCAATAACAAACGCTGTGCTGTCTGCGTTTTTATTAGTTCATCTCTTTTCCTCACGTATACGTAAATATCCAAGATTCATCATAAAACCCACACAGTAACAGCGCGGCATTGTTGTCATATGTAATCAGGCGCTTCACCAAAAATAATCACCTACCAAGCTGCGTGAGGAAGGGAGACAGACGCGAGAAGGGATGAGGCAACGCAGCCTCCAGATGCTCGCCAAGCAGAGTTTGGCTAAACGCATAAAATATAAGTTTATCAAGGGTACTGTTCCCCGAAAGTTCGGCGGTGCATGTCGCACGACTGCTTTTAAAAAGTAAAGCACGTCACCGAGTAGAAATTGTCCACATTTCTTGTACTATGTAGTTAAAGTTAACAAAAACAAAGTTCAACAAGTTAATACAATGTGAAAGTATTGAGTACTATGGAAACGTATGTGTGTATGCAATTTGAAGTGCAACTAGTAATTTGATGTAGTGTATTCTCAGATAGTGGGAAGTTATTAAGTGAATATTGTAAATAAAACGTTAGTGCTACCTTACGAATAAAATGCTGTTGGAATTAAATACAGTGTTTTATTAAATCGACAGATCTACCCAAGAGCCAGCTACTCAGCCTACGGATACACAGTAATAATAAAATAAGTATTAAAGGCTGAACCATAGTTGCTTTTAAAACAGATGCCTTGTTAAGTCCTACAACTGGTTGATTGTATTTGACACTTTGAAACTGTCAGAGACTGATGGTTGAAACTGACCTATAATTTCCGGAGCTCGTTGAAAATAAGGGGTGTGAAATATTCGTACGAATTATTGATTATAAAAATATTTCTTCAACCATTTATTCCGCTAATGGTTATAAATAAGCGAAGCTTATATTACACTTACTAGACTAAATTTTTACGATTACCTATTTTTATAATTAAAATGACAAAGAACTGAGTAGCTAATCAACCTAATTATTTATAATTTTATTGTTCCATTTAATTAGAGCACTAATGACCCTTACATTAATTAAATTGTTTAAGCAAATTAAACAAATTAAACGGCAAACGACTGCGAATGTTATTGAGGAAAACGTTGAACGCCTCTTTTGTGTTTTAACGTGATAATTAGTCAAACAAAAGAAATTCATTATAGGAGGCTCTTTTAACGTGAAACAATGAGAACATATGGAACTAAACATTTATTTTAATTACTTGATGCTTATGGTAAAATCATTAAGCTAATGATAATAATAACCCATTCGCTACAACACATTTTTACATATTTAAACTTGTTGGGGAAACATGCATATGCATTTCAAGACTAATTAACATAATTTAAACTCCTAATATTGCTTAATAATAATTAGACCAAAACCATAATTGCATTTCAGGGAAACGTTAATAATGATCGGCAACGCCGCATTTGGGTTATGTTCTACTTTTCTAAAGAAATAAATAAAACTTATCTTTGATTATATTATACAAACTTAACTGCGAATTTGCGTCGCACTTAATAATCCTTTTGGGAAAATAATACAATAGAAACCCCAAAATAACACAGCTTGTTTACGTTTTTATACACCTTCAACTTTGTTCTAGCCAGAAGGCGGTCTTATTGACGGCCGGTGAAGATCAGTTTTCGGCAAGGCTTTTCCAATTATGACAAACGGTGACCGGCGAGCGTTGTGGACGTGACGTACGTATTGAAAAGCAAGCCAGTAGGTTTCATACTCCACTCCGTGATGGAACGTCTTCTCCTCACATATTTTTGGGCCATTAGCGCCAAGTGTTTTCAAAGAGTGAGTCGAGTTACAGATTCTTTTCGTGGCGGAACGTCTTCTCCCCACGGAACAACCTTTTTCAAAAATTGTTGAAGTAAAAGTATAATAGTTTGTTGCGGGTTACATGAACCCCCCTTAAGTGTGATTAGTCAATGTGGCCATTGATTAGTTAATCGATAACAGTCATGTGAAGCAGTAGTATAATTTCACAAATTATGTAAACACCTGACATTATCTGTTCCGATGGCATAGCTTGGTAGAATAAAGGAATGCTTTTGTGAAGAAAAGTGTTTTCTTGAGAGTGAAAGTAGAAAAAAGAATCAGTGAATTACCCTATAAAAAAATTGTATTTTTTTGTTGCTCAGAGTGGAATTTTAAAAGCCAGGCTCGTGCAGTACTTATTTAAACACTGACGTCTTTGTATGCCATTGTGTTTATCATAACACAAAGAACAGCAGCAAGAAATGTATTTTTCTATTCTGGTTTCATAACAAATTTTCAGTGTCCTAATAGACTTTTTATGCATCCGTCTTTTTATTTTTTAAATGGTTGTAATGATATTATGTATCAAATGGTTTGGTCAGAACAAAACCAGACAATTTGATAGTGTTACCAACATACTGTAACGCTCAGATTTCGCCAATAACACTTTTGCCATTTTAGTGACTCTACCAACATACTGGCTTAGAAGTATGTTACTTCTAATACAATTTATTTTGCCTGATAATTTATTAACTACACTTACACACTTACCGGTGATCCTTAGTATTGCTTATTCATGACCCTTAAATATGTTTCTATAGATTTTATCGTATTTCCTTGTCAATTCCTGTTACCTTGTAATTTTTAGATTGATCGACTTAAGGTTTCTTTGTTAACAGACACTGCATACCTATAAATAGTTGGGAGTTACAGTCTTAAGCTGTAGAATATCATTTATTGATGTTTTGTTCAGATAATACTTTTTGGTGGACCGGCTTGTAATTTTGCCTATCATTTTATTCGCTTGATTTTGGAGTATCGAGGCCATTCTGGATTATTTTAGGTTTTCTGCACTGGAATTCACTTCCTATCGGGCCAGAGAATTTGTATGGTTTCAATTTTTAGTATTGCCTGTCAAATTGGCTGATGAATTTTCTAGGTTAAAACTCTTCTTCTGAAACATGTTTGGGTCATAATATACGGCAGCCAAACTTCAATGGCCGTTTGCTTCTCGAATGGCAGGGATATTTTAGGACTTGGGTTTTCTTTAAATAATTTTTAATGAATTGTAGGATTTACGAATTGACTTCTTATGTATAACTAAATTTGGGTGCATCTGTTTCGTTTCTCTTGGCTTGGAGTATCTGCAATTGAATGGACATGGCTCTGAAGACTTCATTCTGTGTCGCCGCCAGTGTGTGAACTGGTCTCTTCTATCGGAGCGAGCAGGTAGTTCTGCCCGGAAGTGGGTGTCGCCCTAAATTCGCTTTCGGAACATTTTTCAACTTTTAACCTAAAATTCTTCAGTGACCTCACTTAACTTCCAGCGATCAACGAGGCAGCAGGCGTTTCTGGATCCAGGGCTATTCAAGCCATCTGTTTTCCAGGATTTGGGATCTTGAAGCGTTACTTTCTGTGCCCCTTTAGTTTGTTTGATTCATTTTTGGTTTCCGGGGCCACAGAAAGCCACATCGTGGGATTTTTTGTCACAAGTTGTTCGCTGATTGAAGTTAAGTCGGGTCCCTAAGACCATAAGGGGCCGACCATCTGGAGCACACATCAACGTTGGAACCCCCAATATCAATTTTAAAGACCCTACAGCTCCCATTAGGGTCTTCTCTTCTTCTACTCTTCTCTTTCTTCTTCTTCTTTTCTTATGTTATGTAAGAGGTTCCTGACGTCTTGTTGACGTCCCTCGACGCACCATCGTCTTCCTTCCCCTTTGGAAGAAGCCCACGATATTTATTTCTATTATTGAATAAAAGCCAGCATTAACTTTAATTAATTCTCTTTGTTTTATTTGTACAGCCCCCCCTGTTGTCTTCTTTTATTTTATTTTTTTTTTCTACCTAAGTTGTGAAGTCCAGCTGAGAGTGAGGCCCCAGCACCATCTTGGAGGTTTCCGTTTTGGCCTGGCTGCAAAACGGTGGTGCCCTATTTAACCCCCCCCCCCCCCTTACTCTCTGGCAATAGAGCTAGGGCATTTGCACGCGGTCCCTCAGCCTCTCACCTCAGCTTGGCTTCGTGGTTTTGGCTTCACTTTTATTTTTTTTTTCTTGTAACTTGATTTAAATGAACTTTCTAATTTAAAAAAAAAAAAAAAAAAAAAAAATTAAATTTTTAATAACAGCGAAAGACGCGTTGCAATACAATGTATGGCATATTTTTCTTTTAAATATTATTTTTTATAGAAAAAAAATGTAAAATATGGTAAATACTATAAAGTACATGTTTTATAAAGCTATAAGCGCACTTATCCAATAACATGAACGCTTGCGCTAAAATGATGCTTTATACAACTTGTTATTTAACATATTATTTTTTAACTGAATTAAACATACATAAATTCTTGGATTGATTTCAGATAGGTAAATTATTTCCGAGTTAATTAAAATGTTGGAATGTTTTGAAAACTTGTTTGAGTATACAGGGTGATTCACGGTGGATGGAACATTAGACGTTTCTGACGAACCAGTAAAGGAATCGTTGCGAAAATTTGGTTGCTTACATAAACGGACATGCTCTACCCATCTAAAATATTTTTAACAATACAGTGATGCCGCTTCCACACAAAAATACTTTGATTTTTCAAATGGAACACCCTATATTTTATTTTATTTTCGAAACACCCATTACTTTTCTTACAATTTTTGTTAACTCTATTCTACACTTATCTCTTACCGTTTCTAAGATATAAATTAATTTCCGTTTTTTTTGGCCGAAAACTTCACTTTTAAAAATGCTGATAATTTTGAACTCTAAAATACTGAAACCCTGAAATTTGGTAAATAGTTAACTAATACCATAGGGCTCTTTGCCCTACCCTCAAATCTTAGTTGCAATATACAGGATGGTTAAAAAATACACTTATTCTGGTAACTTGAAAAAGTGACCATAAGTCCTTTTTTTGAAATGTAACACCCTGTATATTATTACGTATTTGAAAAGCTGATGAAATTTCTCCTAATTCTTGTATATTCATACCTGTACCTAACTAACTCGTTTAACCATTTTTTTGACGTATTAAGCATGATTTGTAAAATTTTCTATACAATTCAATTTTCATTCGGTTATTAGTAAGTTAGCCATGACAAAAACAATGATGTTGACTTATGTTACTATGGTTATCGTTTTGACATTTCATTAAGTTTAGATACAAGATAGTTACAGTACAAGACAGTTTAAAATCATGGAAGAAACCTATACAAATGCAGTTCTTATGAATTTATTTATTTTATTTGGACAATGTGATAGAATTATCACCAGGACATGTATAAAGTTTAACGAAATGTACCCTAATTTACAGCCAATGTATCTCAGAAAATTCATAAGGATCCAGAACAATTTTACTGCCTTTGGTTCAGCTTTAAAAGCGCCAAGAAACTTGCCTCGACCCGTGACTTCTAACGAAGACAACGAGATTACTGTTTTGGCATATTTTCATGTATTTCCCCAATCTTCAATACGATGTGCTCAATACGATTTAGGTATAACATATTCATCAGTTCAAAGAATTTTAGTAAAACATAACATGCATGATTACAAGTTTACAAAAGTTCAAGCCATGAAGCCTCAAGATCCTCAACAGAGAGTACAATTTTGTGAAATGATATTGGTGCGCACTCAAGAAGATCCAAATTTTTTAAATAGGATAATTTGGACCGATGAATCAAAATTTTCAAGGGAAGGGATTTTTAATAGACGAAATAGTCATTTCTGGTCCAGAGAAAACCCGCATGTAACAAAAGAAGCCGGATTTCAAGAAAAATTTAGTTTTAATGTTTTTTGCATGTAAATGGATTTAAATCAATTAAATTATGTAATATACGAGGAGTCATTAAATTCGAGAAACTATGTTAATATTTTGAGGACAGATGTCGAAAATTTTGTAGATAATCTGCCACTTGCAGATTATCGAAGCTGTTGGTATCAACTTGATGGAGCTCCTGCACATTGCACTAGGGAAGTTAGTGCAGAACTTGATAGGATTTTTGACGATCGTTGGATAAGACGTTTGGGACCTTGGAATTGGCCTCCAAGGTCACCCGATCTCAATCCATTGGATTTTTACTTGTGGGGCATGTTCAAAGAAAAAGTTTACAAATCACCCGTAAATTCTAAAGAAGAGCTCCTACTTCGAGTCACTCAAGTATTTAGAGATCTAAACCCAACCGAAATTAGATCTGCAACGACAAATGCAGTCAACACCCGCATATTAAAGTGTTTGGATGTAAACGGCCAGCGTTTTGAACATTTGTTAAAATAGCATTTTATTAGTTATAATTTTAGTAGTCTTTTATTATTTCACTAGTTAACATTTAATAAAATTGTTCTGGATCCTTATGAATTTTCTGAGATACATTGGCTGTAAATTAGGGTACATTTCGTTAAACTTTATACATGTCCTGGTGATAATTCTATCACATTGTCCAAATAAAATAAATAAATTCATAAGAACTGCATTTGTATAGGTTTCTTCCATGATTTTAAACTGTCTTGTACTGTAACTATCTTGTATCTAAACTTAATGAAATGTCAAAACGATAACCATAGTAACATAAGTCAACATCATTGTTTTTGTCATGGCTAACTTACTAATAACCGAATGAAAATTGAATTGTATAGAAAATTTTACAAATCATGCTTAATACGTCAAAAAAATGGTTAAACGAGTTAGTTAGGTACAGGTATAAATATACAAGAATTAGGAGAAATTTCAGCAGCTTTTCAAATACGTAATAATATACTGGGTGTTACATTTCAAAAAAAGGACTTATGGTCACTTTTTCAAGTTACCAGAATAAGTGTATTTTTTAACCACCCTGTATATTGCAACTAAGATTTGAGGGTAGGGCAAAGAGCCCTATGGTATTAGTTAACTATTTACCAAATTTCAGGGTTTCAGTATTTTAGAGTTCAAAATTATCAGCATTTTTAAAAGTGAAGTTTTCGGCCAAAAAAAACGGAAATTAATTTATATCTTAGAAACGGTAAGAGATAAGTGTAGAATAGAGTTAACAAAAATTGTAAGAAAAGTAATGGGTGTTTCGAAAATAAAATAAAATATAGGGTGTTCCATTTGAAAAATCAAAGTTACTATTATTTTTGTGTGGAAGCGGATCACTGTATTGTTAAAAATATTTTAGATGGGCAGAGCATGTCCGTTTATGTAAGCAACCAAATTTTCGCAACGATTCCTTTACTGGTTCGTCAGAAACGTCTAATGTTCCATCCACCGTGAATCACCCTGTATTTAAAGGAAATTTTTTTTTTAATTTCAAGAAACTTTCACCCAATAAAATACCTAATGGCGTTTCTCGACAAAAAGATCAATTCCCAATCAACCGAAAGTTTTCGGATTTTGTTTCTTCGGGGAATTCAATTATATTTTTTTTCTCTCGCTAAACTGGTTCTCTTGCACCTTAAGATTTTAAACCAATATTTAAGTTGTTTAACAATTTTATATTGTCTGTGGCCCCTAAGTCATGTTGATGTGAAGGGATAACTATTTTATTTTTTTTTTAACAAATTAAAAAATATATTTTCTTTTTCTCGGCATGTCATAAATTATTTGTGATAAGATTAAGTTTATACAACATTCTTAAATCCATCCCCAGAACTCTATGAGCTCTGTCCCTAAAGTGGACACCCAAGTCTCTCACCAGTCGTTACCCTTGGCAATTCTGCATTACCCAGCCTATATAGCTATATTCAATCTGGAAAAACTGAAATAAGAGCACTTTGACACATTCAAGTGAAGGTTATTTATGTCGCGCTATTTCATTAAGTTGTTTAGATCTTCTTGCAGATCCGCACAATCATCGTGTAATTTATTACAGCGAAACAACTTTAGATCATCTGCAAAGAGTAAGTAATTCGAATAAATACGCTCTTCTATATCATTCACCAGTAGCAGAAACAATTTAGGACCCAGATAAGACCCCCGAGGGACACTCATTATCACCTCAAAGCCAGATAAAAGCACAGCATTCATTTTCACCTGCATCGTACGATCTCTCAAATAAGAACTCAGTCATGACAAAACAACCCACCAATTCCAATATTATTTAGCTTTTTCACCAAGATATCCTGATCCAAAAGGTCGACAGTTTTATGTACTAAAATCGGTGTAAATAGAGTGTACCCTCATATCCATTGTCAGCATCTCTTTTTTTGCTTTGTTTGGTTTAAAGCTTAATTATTAATTTTATAATAATTAGTGCAATAAAATTTAAATCTTTTTAGTTTACACAAAATTAAAGATATTTTATTTCTCTGGGATAATCACAATTAATTATATAATCGCATAAATACTTGCCAATCCACCAACCAAAATATTTAAGTAATTATCTTATTTATGCAAACCCTGTCTCTATCTTGGGATTACGATCAAGTTTTAGTTCCGTAATTTAAGGGATCCTATTTGGTCTTAATTTACAAAATACATGAAATGTTGATTTCAATTATTACCTTTAAATATAGGGCACGGTAGAATGACGTAGGTGTCCAGTTTAAATTTAGATGTTTTATTAATTTCTACTTTTTTTTCAAATCAGACAAAAGAACACCCGAAAATTTTAGTTTTTAATTATTACATCAGTCAAATGACTCCTTTCTGTAGCCACTCTTGAAGCTTAGCATGAAAGTTTAGCATTACCTGATATAATATTTAAACTCAGCTTGAGTTCATCTCGGTCCGAATATTATGTTTCAGTTGCTATAAAGTATGTAATTGATTAGAAAACACTTTTATCTACGACTGTTAATAAATTTCTTTTATTTATTTGGGAATCATAAAGTCTTCATTATGTGTTTCAATTGGGTTGCATAAGCAATTATTTTAAACACGCATTTTTTATTTTCTTCCTGTTGGTAACAACACAACATGACTGTTTTGAAATTTCATGGCACACTTACTTTAAGAAATATTTAGGTAGTGATAAACTTAAATTATCTGTTTTATACCTATGGATGGGACTATCTTTAGAAGTGCGACAGATTTTATAAAAAATTTCAATTACAAGAAATTAAAAAAATTATTTAAATTGAAATGTTGCTTTACTGGTTATATAATACAGAATATACGTAGGTATATCTTTACTAGAATCACGCTCACGCTGCTTTACATACATCCACAAACAACATAACCTAAAAAATATGCGACTGTGGTTTACGTATATTTATTTATTTCAAGCACAAAATACTATAATATTAGACTATTAAAATAATAGTGAGACAGAAGTTAAATAGTGCTTATTTAGTTTATTTAGTTACAATTATAAATAGTGTGGTATTTTCCTTAATTTTATTTCTCTAAAAAAACAGAGGTGGGAAGAGATCTTGTTCATTTATAATTAATCTAGTCGTTCCACTTGACGTTACAGATGCTGTAGCTGTAGTATTTTTGGATGTAAGTGATAAGCAAGGTGGAGATACACCGTGTGAAGATTGTATGGACAAAATATTTGCAACTTCAACCTTGCTTTTGATCGAAGTTTCAATGTAACCTTCGGCCACTGCTGAAGACTTCCAGCCACCATGCTTCTTAATAGTGTTCAAGTCCCCCCCCACTATTTGCTAGGTGTGTAACACTGGACCGTCTTCTAAAACAATGGCCTGTAAATAACTTTGGATTTGGTAATGTTAAGTAAGAAGCAATAACAAAAGGAGCTTTGCCAATTGTGTTAAGACCAATAGGAGTGTTAATGCTGTGTTCAGTTCTATAAGTCAAGAAAAATCTGCGACTTGTTACGTGATTTGGTCTGGGACTAAAATACTGTGTTATCATTTGTACCCAGTCACTGTTTGTAAGCATAAACTGACTGGTTATGTAATTTTTAGCTTTGGGCATATGTACAATGATTATATCTTCTCTAAATTCAATATCATCTACCGACATATTTGTAATCTCTTCTCTGCGGCCAGCACCATTATAGCCTATTATAAGAATAACCTAAAATTTCTATTTAAGATCAATTTTGAAGCAAAAATTTTAGGAATCATTCCAATTTTGTAAACTACATTCTTATTTGATGCAATACTTACTTTGATTGCTAGATATATTTTATCATCAGCTTGTCCAATGAAGCGATTAAATTGCTCAATCTCTCAAATTTTTGATTTTTTTGGCGTGTAACCCTCCGAAAGCCTGTTTAAATATGCCTGTAATTTTTTATATTTCGATATATCAATATTTCTATATATATTTAAACAACTTCTTTACATTGAGTATTTGGACCACATCGATAAAGCCTTTTTAATTTTACTTTCTTTGTTAAAAAATGCTATCAGGACATTTTCTGAAATATCTTTTACACTATTTTGCTCACAACATAGCTCAAAATCTGCATATTCCTTTTGATAGACTTTGCGAGATTTCTTTGGTAAGAGATTATTTAAATTATTTTCCGCGATTTCTCGTAGTTCTGGGTGGGGTATGTCTTCCGTCTTGGCTCTCATTTTTATTCGTTTTTACTACTAAATTATTAAATAATATTTAATAATCCAATACAGCAAAAAATGACAATTTATTAAAAATATGTATTACTTTTCAAATAATGGCGGCTGGGGTGCCCAATTATTTTTTCTGTGCCAACTTCAAAAAATAAAAATAAAAATTTTGGCTGGAAATTATTAACTACATTTTTTTTTTAAATTTCCTTAAAAATTGCCCAAATAGAAAAAGTATTATTAAATATTCGTTTCATAAGACATTTTAGAGCACTCGTCTCATTAAGACACTCCCCGCTGCGCGGCTCGTGTCCTCAACAGACGCGTATTCTAAGATTGTGTCTTATGAAACTTACGTTTTAATATACTATTATGTTCAATAATAATTTGTAAATGTTGTACATTATAATACTACTTTTCTTGTCTTGCAACAAGTGTACAATGTCAGTTGCCTAACAGTGTTTAAAAAACGCACGGGTATGTTTTCATGACAATGACAAAGGTGACGTAAATAAACAAAACTCACCGTAACCAGACAGATAATACTAATATATGTGACAATTCAATTTATTTCGTTGAAATAATGTCATTTAATTCTATTTTCTCATAAGTAAACTTTTTGCTTACATTGTATATTACAACAGTCGCTATAAAAGTATGATGTAAAACTCGCACGGAGTTACCCTTTCCTGCTCGTATTATTTGCAGCACTCGCCTGTGGCGAAATGTATGTGATTCCATAGTTGTTTTACAATATACTGTTAACTGTAAGTAATCCCATAAAAAAAGATCGCACTCTGAGAGATACGGTGACCGTGTGGACCAGTTGAGGTCCCTAAGTTTCTGAATCACCCGACCAGGAAACATTCTTCGCAGAATTGTGACTCTCTAGCAATGTGGGAAGTGACTCCGTCCTGCTGAAACCATACTCTTCGCATATTCACACGAACTAACACAAAGTTACGCAATAACATTATGATATAATAGTAACTGTCAAAGAGCGAGTTTTACCTTTTGGGTTTATTTTGGCACACGAAGTAGTATTGCGAACCTTGTGTACCCACTTTTCAATTATTATTCGACTAGGAACTGGATCTCGTGGATTTAAAGGAAAGTTATGACGAAATAAACGCTGGGTGGTTACGACAGAATTGATATTTTTAAAGTAAGCCTCTAGAGCAAAAGAACGTTGAATATTTGACCACAAAATATCTGACATTTCTCGCAAACACTATGACAACCGGCTTAGCTTTCCATTTATTGCGAAGAAATGGTAACTTGATTTAAATTTATATTATCTGCTTCAAATAAAATAACTTAATAATTATTTCCTTTATGATCGAACAAAGTTTAACTAGCTTACCGTCATTAAATACTTTTCGCCATAGTACTATAAGGCTGGTTGGTTTTTAGATGTGCTAGATTCAATAATTGAAACTCCGTTTATCAAAAATTACATCTACTTACTTTATTTAAATGATTACTGTAGACATGATTTTAAAACATGTTGGAGAAAGGTTGAGTTATCTAGTTGCTTAATTTAATAACAACAGACAGGTATCAAGTCAAAGTAAAGAAAGCACGGCAACGCCGCAGTTTACAATTTTTTAATTTATCTACGGTGCATCGAGTCGAAAAATCCGCATGGAAACAAGATAAGACAGTTGAGTTCTAAAACGTATAACCAATAATAATTTCCTAGAATATGCCGTCTACAACGCCCAGACTAAATTGCCAGAATCAGCCGGAGTAAAGCAAGCATCTAACTTCGCTAAAGGCGGAATAAGCCTACGTGACTGAGTGCAGGGGTTGAAACAGCATGAGAGAATGTTACTGTGTACGAGAGAGAGGGATGATATATCGCAAATACGAATTAACATGTTTTGACAAATCAGATACGTTACAGCCTTTGTAGAAAGCACACGGTCTCCTCGCGGAATTTTGCGCGGGTTTACTTGATTTTATGGCTCTCAAGTCAAGTAATTAAGTTGGTCAACTCGCGGAGTTATCCCGAAGATATACTAATGTGATTGTTATATCCAGACTTAAGTAGAGTTCCGTATCACGCCTTGCAGAAAGCAGACGGTCTCCTCGCGGCATTTTGCGTGGGTTTAGTTGATTTTATGGTATTCAAGCCATGAAATAAGTTGGAAAATTCGCGAAGTTCCATTCCGAAGGTGTAATAATGTGATTACTACATCTCAGCTCTAGTTCGGTTTATCGGTTGAAATAACTTGGTCAATTCGCGGTGTTAATGCATGAAGGTAGAATAACGTAGTTATTATACCACGACGTTATTCTACCACGACACGCGTCCTGTTTATCTGTTGTAAAAAGCAGTCTCAAGTTCGTAGATACGATAAATTCTCGAAAGTTTAAGAATACAGTAGTGCATCCCGATAATCTTGTTTGTTTAGTGATGTAATGTTAGTGATGTAAAAATGTATAGCTGTTTTAATGCAGTAAGTAGTTACCATACTAAGTTGTAGAAGTAAAAAAAGTGTTTGCTGCTAGGCAGAACGGATGTAAAGATGTGTGAAAAAAAAGCCTTTATTTCAACTGGCATATTTTGAACCACGCAACCTATGAGAAGTACAGTAAACAATTTATGTTTGGTCTCAGCATATAAAGGTGGCGCCAACAAAACACTTTTAACTCCCAAAACTTGCGGATATACTACATATTATGAATAAGACAAATAACATTACACATACTGCCCTGTATGTATCTGTTGCATTTATTTGTACATTACTACGAAAAACAGAGATACACATATTGTGTTACCATACTATAATAAGAAGAATACTTTACTTTATAGGAGGTGTACGAAATGATGAATTGCCATTTTACGGCTGAAAGAAACCGATCTTTATTCCAAGAACGGTATAAGGTAACTGAATAAAATACATTTTGCGTTTAGAAACCGCGTTCCCGCGGAACCCGTTTGACATGGACCAACTTCACCTCTCAAGGTCTTATGTAAGAGTTCCGAATGTAACCGAGTCGCCAACCTACTTTTTTTTACATTGCTTTTACATTGCATGCAAACTTGCATACGCATGGGGCGCCAGTTTAAAAAGATTCAAGGTGTAGAATACCGGCCCACGTACTCCGTTATCGTGACTACCATCGAGGCCATGTTTATACACAACCTTTACTTTAGAATATTTCACCTGTTGGGGAAACGATCATCCAAATGTATTAAAAATAATATAATTAAATTCAACAAATGTTTTTAGAATCAATAGTACTGTTAAATATCTGATTTCAATATTATTTCAATAAAGGAGCAAAATGTATCAATGCTTGCGGAACGAATAGTGTTATCGCCGGGATAAACATAAAACTTGCAAATATCATCTTTTAAAATACATATAATATGTCCTAAATAATAAGCGGCTGGTCAACCGTTATTCCAGGAAAAAGCAATGTTCTACATTTAGATGTTAAGAGTATATTTTTAAGAATCTTGTACATCCGAAAACCCTTTGACGGTGCTTTGGCGCTTTAGAGGGGTGACACGGCATGGTGCATTTGTTGATTGCCGTCCGATTGGTTGGGAGAAAACATGGCGGTTGTGTAGCCTATCAGAATGCATTGTTGGTTAGTCGTCGTGATAGCGGGGGCGTAACCTTGCTGTCAGATAATATAGTTTTCCTTTTTGTATACTACTACACTTTTGGCTTCGATACAGCAAGGTTGTATGTCAACAAACGCACGTGGTTTCTTTCCGTCGGATTGAAACAAATAGCATTGCCTTAAAAAAGGCACCCAGCAAATGTACTAAACAAATGTAGTGACTAGTTATGTGTTTGTAAATCAGTAGTGTATATTTATGTTATAGCATGTTATTGTAAAATCATGTACTAAAGAAGTTTTGTGTGATTTGGAAAAATAAACGCCAAATTACCACAGTGAAAAGCTCGTTTAATTCCTTCACTCAGTAAATAAAAGAATCAGTGAAATTAACCTGCAATCGAGGAACATAAAAGCCTCATGAACTATTGACGCAAGTTAAATAACAACACTTGGCTTGATTAACAGCACCTTTTTATCTTAAGTCGAAAAATGAATAACTCCTAGGACCAAATTTAGTATTGTTGATTTATTTTGTAAAATATAACAATTTTAATCATCTGAAGCCATTACAATCTTTTTGCACCCTTTTAGGTAAAACATAGATTTAAACTAAACCCATTCCGAGATGAATTTCTTTATTAGTTTTGCCAACTGTGTTACGTATTGAATAATATTGAGGTTTTATTTTAAGTAGTAGACATTTCTACGTTGTAGGAAAAATAATATTTTGTATCTAGATTTAATTTATATTAGAACATGTCTCTCCACTGTTTATTATAAATTGACTTAATAAGAAAATCTATAATTTTGATTTATTGCTGTTAGTATTAACTTCCTGCATTCTCGTTTCAAATAGGATCAATTTCCGCGATTTGTATATGTATTTGCCTGCTGTAGGATCATGTGCTCATACAAAAAGGTGTCAGTGAGGTAAAGAACCAATACCCGCAAGTGACTTAGAATAGTGTTGTGCAGCCTTTTTAAACCTCATTGAGTGAAAATTCCGCGGGGGCGCTCCGTCTAGGCCAAGAAGAGGTCTACTTGATGACGGCGGGAGCTTGTACATAAGGTAGGCGAACATCCGTATATAATTAATAGCTACCACCTGTACCGAAATTCCTCAACCTATTTTCGAATAACAAAATACAGTCTATGCCCTACATAGATCCAAAAACATATCTAATTATATTATGAAATGAGAAAATTTTGAAAATGGATCATTCCCTCGGTCGCACCCTATATAATATAGCATGCTTTTTTTTTTATTAAATTCACTGTACTTTGATGAACTCCACTAGTTTATATTAAATCCAAATGCGTTGAAGGAAGGTTCATGAATAATTTTGCACTTTACTGGTTGAATAATTTTCACAATGTCACCGATATTGATTGTGTAGAAGTTTTACGAATCGCTAAACATAAAAGTGGTAAATCGCAAAAGTGTTCCAACTCGCTCAGAGTTATGGAGCGAAACATACAGTTTTAAATTGCGCTATTCTTTATGGCTTTCTGTTGGCTGTGGTTAAACTTTAATTCCAAAGATATTTTGGAGGGAAATTGAAACATTGTGTGATGTACCATCATGCCGAATGGAAACTAGGACAGCAATATCCTAGCTCCTTGACTTTGGACAGGAGCTTTGAAGACAGAAGTGTTAATTCACCTAACTTTTTATTTTACAAAAACACAATAATAACTAACCTACTATTTTCACTTACAAACAAATAAACTTAATGTAAATTAAAACAACACTTCTGTCTTCCTCCACAAATGATATATTTTAAATAATATATTTAGCGATTGTCCCTACATGTTTCGCCTACATATATAGTCATCCTCAGGGGAACTAAAAGGAAAGTATGAAAGTACAACAACAACAGACACCATAAGGGACTTACCTAAATCGAGTGTAGTTTAAGTTAAAGTAGTTACCTCAAATTAATGAGTATAACTTTTAAGATAATATCAAGTAAAATCTTTTAGTTAAAGACTAACTTGAGTTTACTCAACGTTGTGGATTTGTAGAAAAGCACATTTTTAAATTATTTTAATTTTTTATATTTGTTACAGCAGGAAAATTTAGTTGTAAGTGTTAAGCATAACGATACCCATATGAATTGTTTTTAAAAATATAGTATTGTTGATGTGGAGAAATTAAAAAAGGGAAAAATTTATACAGCGTATATTGGGCAGACTGGTAGAAAATTCAAAACTCGTTTAAATGAACATTGTAAAGAGATTGAAAGAGCATCAAGGCTTAATTTATCACCATTTTATCTAACTTTTCGAGACACGTATCAGCTAATAACCACACTTTCAATCCAGAAATAAACACTAAACTCTTACACTTTTGCAATAAAGGTAATAAGCTTGACCTACTCGAAATTGTCGAAATAAATAAAAACTTTAATAATTCTAATAAAAATTGCGTCAATGATCAAATTATTTATAGTAGCACAAATTTCTTCAACTCTCTAAATTTAAGATATCATCACGAGCGTGTCTCCTCTTGGGGGTTTGCGTGGGCCTATCATCTGCTAGCGGTGGACATTTGGGGCGTTTTTTGGCCTCTACACCAGCTACCTGTTGCTGCTGTGGGGGTCGATGGATGATTCCTTATGTTTTCTGTTGGTGTCTTGGTGGGGCCACGCTCTCTCCCGTAGAGGCTACTACGTTCTTTGTATTTCTTTATTGACATTGTCGAAATAAATTCAAAAATTTTAATAACGCTAATTAAAAATGGCGTCAATGATCAAATTTTTCATAGCAGCACAAATTTTCTTCAACTCTCTAAATTTCAGATAGCATCATGAGCGGGTCTCCTGTTGGGGGTTAGCGTGGGCCTATCATCCGCTCGCGGTGGACATTTGGGGCGTTTTTGGGCCTCTACATCAGCTACTTATTGTTGCTGTGGGGTCGATGGACGATTCCTTGTGTTTTCTGTTGGCGTCTTGGTCGAGCCGCGCTCCCTCCCATGTAGGCTACTACGTTCTTTATTTTTCTTTGTTGACATAACGTTAAAAAAAACAAAAATTTTTTCTTTTTCGATTTCCCCATATCAACCATGTTATGTTTTTGAAAACTATTCATGTGGTTGGTAACTAAATAAAATAATAAAAAACAAAATTTTTTCTCTTTTTTGATTTCTCCACATTTATTTATTTATTTATTTATTTTCTTTGGGATACGAACAGGATATGCTCCCATAAAGGTATCCACTATTTACAAATACAATTTAGTTTAATTAAAATGTTCATAGTGTACTTATTCTATCAACTAAACAGATCTAAGTAAAACCTAATAGGTACTCACTAACCTAAATACTAAAAGTCAATAAATATTCCTTTTAATTTGTTCTTAAAGGCTTGTAAGGAAGTAGAAAAAAAGTCCACTGCATCACATACCGAGTTAGAAAATTTAAACATTCTCGAAAAAGTCGAGTTTAAAGAACTATTTGTCCGAGAAAAGCGGGATTTAAATAAATTTATATTCCGAAAATTCCTCTGAGGAACATTGAAGGTCACCAATGCCAGCAGCTCAGGAGAATCAATTTCTGAGTTAATTATTTTATAGAGGTTAAGTATATCATTAACGGATCTTCGATGTTCCAAGGACAACAACTTATACTTAGAGCGTAGCATTCCCAAGTTGTCATACCTAATGTTATCCTTAAATGCTAAACATTTTAAAAATTTATCTTGGACAGATTCTATACGCGACTTATAAACAACATATTGTGGGTTCCAAACAGAAGAAGCGAAATTAAGACGACTAAAGACGTATGCGTAATAAAGAGATATTAATGTTTTATTATGCCTAAAGTGTTTGCCTTGTCTATTTACAAATCCGAGCATCCGGAACGCACTTCTGACAGTGTTTTGTATATGAATGTCGAACAACAACTTGTCATCAAAAATAACTCCCAGATCTCTAACTTGACTCACTCGTTTTAAATAATGCCCACCAAGGTTGTAGTTGTAGACCATTTTATTATGGTTGCGGGAAAACGTAATAGTAACGCATTTTTTTAGATTAAAAAATAAATGATTTTCATTGCAATAAATGTGAAACCTGTCCAAGTCTGCTTGCAATTTCTTGCAATCGCTTACTTCAGATATTTCTCTGTATAATTTGAGGTCATCTGCATAGAATAGAAATTTGCAATGATGAAAGCATGTCTGTATATCATTTATGTACAAGGTAAATAGTAACGGCCCCAGGTGGCTACCTTGAGGTACACCTGAGGTAGATATAAAGTTATTCGACCTGCAGCCAGCCACTGAAACAAGCTGCTCTCTGTCAGTTAAATAGGAGTCAAACCAGTCCAGAATCACACCACCCACACCAACCTCAGATAACTTTCTTAGAAGTAAAAGGTGGTCAATTTTATCAAAAGCCTTACTGAAGTCGGTGTAGATGGAGTCAACCTGAATTCTATTATCCATACTACGAGTTAAAAACTCCGAGTAACAAATAAGATTTGACTCTATCGACCTATTACGAAAAAATCCATGTTGATGGATACTAATTTTATTCTTTAATAAAAAAAAGAGGTGTTCATAAATTGCCTTTTCAAAAACTTTAGCAAAAATGCACAGTTTAGATATTGGTCGATAGTTACTAATATCACTTTTATTGCCAGATTTAAAAACTGGTATAATTAGGGATTTTTTTCCATGATTTGGGAAACAACCCCACTCTTAATGATTGGTTGAATATCAGGGTGAGAGGGAGCGCTAGACTCAAAGCACATTTGGCGACAAATAATGCTGGAATGTCATCCGCACCAGCGCCCTTCTTAGTATTTAGATTTATTAAGATTTTTTTAATTCCTAAGACATCAAAATGAAGGTGAGAGAAAAGGGCATCGCCATCTGTGTAATTTTTAGCATAGTTGTCATTCGACTTCGGCTCATAGACACTTTTAAAATATTCTGCGAACAGATTACAAATATCCTCGGTGTTGTCAACAACATTGTTATTAAATGACATTGAAGAAGGTAAGTTATTATGATTTTTTGCCCCGACAAAATGCCAGAATTTCCTACTGTTATAGGGTATTTCTTCTTCAATATGATTTATATAATTGAAATGGTCTTGTTTAATAAGACGTTTGGAACGATTTCTTAATAATTTAAAGGTATTAAAATCTTGTAGATTACCGTAAACTCTCCATTTTCTATGAAATTTATTTTTTTCTTTTATAACTTTAATAGTGTTTCGATATCCGCATGGAACATTTTTTGAAATTTCAGAGTTTAACCTGTTACTTAAGTATGTGATATTATTATCTAAGGTATTATCTCGGAAAGCATTTTCCCAAGATATTTCCGAAAGATTGTTATTTATTGCATTATAGTTAGCTTTACGAAAATTAAGAAATTTGTAGCTGGGAGTGCTAACCATTTCCAGTAGGGTGTGTGATATTTCAAACTCGATACTAGGATGATAAACATCTTCCGCGACCAATGGACAGGAACAGTGAGCCAGAGAACTAATCAAGGTACTATCATTACACATCACCACATCAACAATACTATATTTTTAAAAACTATTCATATGGGTATCGTAATGCTTAACACTTACAACTAAATTTTCCTGCTTTAATAAATATAAAAAATTAAAATAATTTAAAAATGTTCTTTTCTAAAAATCCACAACGTTGAGTAAACTCAAGTTAGTCTTCAACTAAAATATTTCACTTCATATTATCTTAAAAGTTGTAGTTATTAATTTGAGGCAACTACTTTAACTTAAACTATACTCGATTTAGGTAAGTCCCTTATCGTATCTCCTTCCTTTTAGTTCCCTGAGGATGACTATATATGTAGTCGAAACATGTAGGGACAATCGCTAAATATAATATTATAAATATATCAATTTGCGGAGGAAGACATAAGTGTTGTTTTAATTTACATTGCCTACACTCCACTGCAAGTATGGACTACTTCTTCAAATAAACTTAAGAATTTTATATGGGGTACGCTAACATGCAGTCAATTTATGGACAAGCACAATGCAATTCTCTGGAAGCAAGAAAAATTTAGAGATTTTCAAATCGAAATTTACCGGGTCGAAAACATTTGTAAGAGTTAATCATCGTAGCTTGGGAGAAAGAAAAAAATTGAAGAACAAAAAAATGTTAAACATTTCTCTTGTTTAAAGTTTAGAAGTCAGTATAAAAACAGCTCGCTTTTGTTTTAATTGCTTATTTCATCAGATGTTTAAAATGCGCACGTTAACCTTCAATACACTTTCTTATTTTAACAATTTTTTGTCGCTGTACCTGGAACAACATTGCAGGATCGTTTCGTATTTTGTTCGAAAAAATGGATTTTATCGTTTGAAGTAGCTCTTTCTTGGTATTTACTAGAGTTCAGTAAACAAGTTCATTTAGATGACCCTCCAGAGAAAAATCCAAAATTATCAGATGAATAAAATGTAACGGCGCACCCTCGTGTACAAACCACATTTATGATAACCTTTCTTCTCAAATGATGAAAAACAGGAATTGTGAATAGAACGGAAGGCAAAAAGGAAAAAACCAGACCCACAGAATTGCGGCAAATTGTAATTGAACACCCACAGACCCCTCTTGTGTTGCGTTTAAGCCACCAAGTAAATGTACTCTACTGAACCTGTAATACAATCCTCTTTTTTCGGATTGATTTCTTGTAATGTGAATCTTATACTAAAACGAATTTTCTCTACAATATACCTAAAATTTATTAAAGGCCATTGTTGATTGTATCCATGTGTCTAAGGACCATTTTCGAACCTTTCCTTGGCGGAACGTTTGTTCTACCTCTGATGATCCATCCATCTGTTCTAGAGAAGTATCGGAGGTTATCCTTACTGGCATGGAAGTCTTCATCCCCTTCTCAAAAAAGTACCCTTCTAACGGCAAGCCTTGGCTTACCACATATTGTGAACAAGCTGTTAAACTGTCAACGGTCGAAACCAATGCAAGCAAACAATAAACCAAAGCAAGCACAGAACCAGAGGATCCAAGGCAAAATTCTTGAATGTCCGAACAGCTCAAGATCATTTTGGTCGGTAGCTAAGGCCGTCAGTCAGAACTTTACCAAGTCAGCCATTTCACCTCTAGCACGTTCTGATGTCACCATTGCGATCAAGGCACAGGAAAAAGCAAACTTACTGGCGGAACTATTCTCCTCACATTGAACGGTTAATTTTCAGGGAAAAACTTTACGGAATATTCCCCCTGTGAAATCAAGAATGCCCGAGATTGTTTTCCGGCACCGCCATGTTAAACGAGTCTTGAGGAGTCTTGACACCAAAAAAGCTTCTGGTCCTGACGATATTCCAGTCATCGTAATTAAGACATGCGCTGATGAATTGACACTGTATTCCATAAACTTTTTAACTGATCTTACAAAAAATGTATAATTACTTTTTGCTGGAAAACTGCGCGAGTCCAGCCCATATCCAAAAAAGTCAAGAAGACCTTGCCAAACAACTATCGCCCTGTTGCAGTGCTTTCGGTTATATCAAAAGTTATGGAGAAGGCTATCAACGAAAAATTATTGAAGTACCTGGAAGGCTTAAACATCATTAGTGATCGCCAATATGGATTTCGTAAGTCTATATCAACCGGAGACCTTCTCGCTTATGTTACTTACGTTTGGAACAACGTAATAGAACATCATGGGGAGTCTCGGGCGGTAGCACTGGACATTTCCAAGGCCTTTGACCGAGTATGGCATGAGGAGTTCCTAACTAAAGTAAGAGAATACGGAATGCCGGTTTAATTTTATTCATGGCTGTTAAGATTTCTTAAAGATCGTTCTCTGCGAGTGGCGATGGACGGATTTCTTTCAGACGTATTTAACATCAACGCCGGAGTCCCTTAAGGTTCTATATTGTCGCCCACCCTCTTTTTACTATGCATGAACGATCTTTTGGAAAAAAACTAAAAACCCTACATACAGCTTCGCTGATGACAGCACACTTGTTTCATCTATTACTTTGGATGCTCGGATATCGGCCGCCAATACACATCTCTATAGGCAGCAAGAGGTCTCAAATGTCAACAAAGACCTGGAAGAAATTCCGACTTGGGATGACAGTAACCAAGTAGAATTCAACGCTAAAAAAACCGAGACGGCAGTTTTTTCTAAAAAAGTTAATATTGAAGAACCGGATATAGTTATGGCGGGAGACTCGATTCCCTTGGCTTCATCAATTCATTTATTGGGCGTTAATTTGGATAGTCATATGTCTTGGCATAGTCACGTTGCGGCCATTGCAGAAGCTTGAAATACTTTTCCGAACTAAGGATCTCTATACACTCCAACAACTTTTGATGCTCCATAAAGCTTGCTCGTAAACATACCCTAAGATTACTAGATTCCATTCAAAGAAGAGCCATTTGCTTGATCGGTGACCATGATCTGACAAACAGCCTGAAAATCCTTGAACATCGAAAACAGGTTGGCGACTTGAGTCTATTTTACAAATACACGACGAGTCATTGTAGCCCACCGATATGTGGTTCAGCTTAGTGTCCATCGAACGACACTATTTAAAAATTCTTTCTTCTGGAGAACGTAATCACTGTGAAACGACCTCCCTGAGACCGTGTTACCCAACGAGTATAATCTCCAAAAATTCAACGTGAATCGTTTTTGGTTACATTATGGTTGAAGGCTAAAAAGCCATTGACCATCGAAATACATGTAGAAAAACAATGACATTTCAATTTTAACATTCCTTTGGCTGTCATAAGCCAACAAAGAAAATAGATAATAAACACATATAAAATCCATGCCATTTTCTTAATTGCTCAAATATAGCGTTTTAACAAATGCTGTAACGATGTCGTGCAAAAAGCCACCGGAAAACCCTAAACCAAACTTACCTAGTAAATAATCGTGAACAACCTCTATATATAAGTGCAACAAATACACCTTTTCCATAATGTCACGTCCCAAATGGCAGAAAGCTTTTAGATAATGCTGGAAAGTCGAACCGCTGTATGCAAATTTTATACATACATATACTGAAGAAAAGGGATATCGGGACTTATTAATGAAAGTAGGTTAAACAAAAAGTGTTACTCAAAAACACTTTACCTATGCAGCATCAGTGAGTTTTGAACATTTTAAACTGTCACAAATTATGCGTTTAGTTTTTTGCAGGCTAACATTTTACGTGGAAATGAAACAGTGCAGTCTTTCTCCACAGTTTAATGAATATCAAAGTAAATAAAAAGCTCCCTATATGTTTCGAGTGCTTAAGCACTCATCATCCGGGGATACTAAAAAGGATAGTACAAAGTTAAGAGCAAACAATGAATGTAAAATAAAGTTTAAGTAGGACTTACCTAGCATCGAGTTTAGCGGAAATGTAAGTTGTCTCAAAGTCTTCAACTTTTACTTTTATCATCCTGTGAGTTGTTCTCATTAATTTGAGACAACTTACATTTCCGCTAAACTCGATGCTGAATAGGTTTCCTTTTACTGTTTTTGTTCAACACTTTTAATAATTCGTTTATAATTTTAGTTGGTAATAAAGAAATTCCAGCACATATCAAATCATTAGACGCCACTTTATTCAATTAACTTGATTATACAGGGTGTTCATTTGAAAACTTCCCACCACGGATTTATCAAAAACCATTGATTAAAAGAAAAAACGCCGAGACACGTCAAAAGACTTGCCAAAGGGGACAACTTTTTAACCAAAAACGACTTCACCCCCTTTTACCCTCTGCCCCCCGGGGTCATCCCCTTAAAAATGTTAAATGACAAGGGGTATCAAGTAATAGCTTGTTTGAAAGGTCTTTCAAGGTGCTTTATTTTGACGTTTAATTTTTTAAAATCGGTCTATTCGTTTTCGAGAAAAGTAGAGAAATCTTTATTTATCTTAATTTGTTCAGATAGAAAAAAAAACACACGAAAATATCACTTTTTATTTCAATAGGTGTTCAAAAACCAACATAAACAGCAATTCGGAAGATTAGACGTGGCAGCAACCAAATAACAACCCGACTTTTTTTCAGCCATCTATTTATGAACACAGATAACATGGGCGAACTGTATTTATTCTTATACCTGTTTAGTTTTTTATAGTTGCTAAGGAAAAGAAAGAATTTAATTTGCTGTCAGTTACCTTTGTGACAATCTTGGGATAGTGAAAATTAATTTATTGATTCAGATTTTACTTCCAAAATGGTTTACACACTAGCCGAAAGAGTGGAAATGATTCTAATTTATGGTGCCCAAAATCAATGTGCTCGGCAAACTGCCGTCACATTTAACGCCAGACATCCGGAAAAGATAACTTCGCATAGGTATGTTTTGGACCTTGTTACTAAATTTACTCAAACTGGACCTCTTGCAAATAAAAAACGTAATCATCGTAGAGTTTTGGATGAAGCCGCTCAAGTTGAAATTTTGGGTAATTTTGGCATAAATCCTAATACTTCATTACGCAAAATTGTTGATGCGACTGGTATTTCATTAGGCTCTGTACACACAGTTACTAAATTACATAAATTTCATCCATTCAAAATGAAAATATTGCAAGAGTTAACCGAAGATGATTTCGATAGGCGAGTTGAGTTTTGTGAACAAATGACTGCAGCGATTAATGATAATACCATTCATGTAAAGAATATCTGCTTCAGTGATGAGTGCACATTTTATCTAAATGGATTTGTTAATAAGCAGAACTGCAGGTATTGGAGCAATGAAAATCCTCATGCTTTTGTAGAAGGGCATACTCAGTACCCCCAAAAAATTAATGTATGTGCAGGCATTTTAGGAAACAAAGTGATTGGGCCATTGTTTATTAATGGGAATTTAAATAGAGGCATTTATTTAGATATGTTGGAAAATACCATTAATCCGCTTATCACTGAAACCATTGAAAACCAAATCGAAGACGATGGAAACCCTATACTTTATGAGGCTGAAATATATTTCCAGCAAGACGGCGCTCCTCCTCACTATGTTCTTCCGGTTCGGCAATGGCTAGACGACGAGTTTCCAGATAAATGGATAGAGCGAAGAGGGCCTATAGAATGGCCTGCTAGGTCTCCTGACTTGACGCCATTAGACTTTTTTCTATGGGGCCATTTGAAATCTATTGTGTTCACTCCTAAACCTGAAAGTTTGGATGAACTTCGTCAACGCATCATCGAAAGCTGCCATGATCTCCCACAAAATGTTTTTGAAAATGTCCGTCAGAAATTTGAACATCGCATATATCATTGTTTGGCCAATAACGGGCAACATTTTGAACACTTATTGAAATAAAAAGTGATATTTTCGTGTGTTTTTTTTTCTATCTGGACAAATTAAGATAAATAAAGATTTTTCTACTTTTCTCGAAAACGAATTGACCGATTTCAAAATAAACCGACGTCAAAATAAAGCACTTTGAAAGACCTTTCAAACAAGCTATTACTTGATACCCCTTGTCATTTAAAATTTTTAAGGGGATGACCCCGGGGGCAGAGGGTAAAAGGGGGTGAAGTAGTTTTCGGTTAAAAAGTTGTCCCCTTTGGCAAATATTTTGACGTGTCTCGGCGTTTTTTCTTTTAATCAGTGGTTTTGCGATAAATCCGTGGTGGGAAGTTTTCAAATGAACACCCTGTATACGATTTCAGGTAACTTGGGTCCAAGTTGCTTGAATCAAGAAACTTGAAGCGACTTTTATAAACATTTTATTAACTGCGCTTGAATTATTCTTTCAAGTTTCAAGTGCAGGATAAGGATATTTCAAGTTTATAAGTACTTGCCTGGAATACAACTTGACTAGTGTGAACCTCAACTGGCTTGCTCGATAATTTTAAACAACTATGCCTTAAGTTTTAGAAGTGAGGTTATATTGTTATCGTAATATAAAAAAGGAGTAAGCGGGTAAGCGGATAAATAAAAATAATATTATTAAATTTTTTGAAATTCGATGAGTTTTGAAATGTTAAACATAATAGATATTTGTACAGAAATGCAAGAGACAAAAATTTGAGGAAACTAATAAAATAAATAAATATTGACGGGCTAATTGAGGATGTTGAACTGATTCGTAAAAAAATTGAGATGATTAAAACATACAGTGAAGAACTTGGGAAAAAAATCGTACGGGTGGTTCCGGAACAGATGAAGTTTATAAGCCAAAATTAAGTTAGTTTGGGATATCGAATATAAAGTTTTTGTATGCTTTTTTATCTTCGGAAACTAACTCTTTAAATAGAGCCGTGGATACATCAAGACGAATCACCATTTCCTCACCCATATCGACCGTTTCTTTCTACCGATATTTGCCAAAATTTTTTATAATTTGAGTTGTTATTGGAAAAATTCTAGCACGCATAAACTCACTCGACGCCATTTAAATTATACAGGATGTTCAGTTAAAGGCGACCACAATCCATATCTCAAAAACCTTTTGTCGTAGCTTTACAGGAAAAAATTTGTAATAATAAAAATAGCGAATTGATTGCAAATATTTTAAAGCTTTTAAAGTGGCCGCAAGGGGGCGCAACGTAATATTAAATGAGAAAAATTTTAAATTCGACCGAAAGTATCAAAACAAGGTATAACTTTAAGGGCGTCATTGGAAAAATTAGTTAATTCTTCATACCTTTTATTAACGAATTTTTTTCACATCACCCTTGATAAGGGAGGGGGAAGCTGATAAAACATAAAATATTTAAGTATCTTCTAATAATATAGCACGATTAAAATGTTGTTATAGATTATAAATAACATATTATAATTTATTAAGTTATCGGTTTTTCACAGATAGCTGTCATAAATGCAAATATTCTCCTATCTGAAAAAGATTTGCTTTAAAATTTAAACATTTTTTTTTAAAGGTTTCACTGACCGGTCTGAGGATTTCATTGTTAAAATAAACAATACGCTTTACGAATAGCAATGCTCGACTTTGTTGTCAATACAGGGTGATTTCTAAACAACTCAAATAACTTTTTTAAATAACTCAAAAATAAAGAAGATATTCCGGTATAAAAAAAAAGCAATTCAGTTTCATTTTAAATGACGTTTTCATTGTTGTCACCATTTACTTCTACACACCGCTGGGCGCGACGCAACCACTGTTCGGTGACAGCACGTAATAACGAAATTCGTTTCCCTCTAATTGTTGCTGCAGCCTGTTCTATGCGCTCAATCAATTCTTTCCGCATCTTTACAGGTGTTTTAAGATCTAAGCTCTTTATGTTACCACACAAAAAAAAATCAAATGGTGTAAGGTCTGGTGATCGAGGTGGCCACGCAACTGGTCCATTTCGACCAATCCACCTGCTTGGAAAAGTATTATCCAAGAACTCCCTCACTTCCCGTCTAAAATAAGGAGGTGCTCCGACTTGTAGAAGCCACATGTTTTGTCTTATAGCTAATGGCACTTCTTCTAGCAGATAAAGCAGATGATTTTGCAAAAGTGTAAATAACCTTCGCCCGTTAAACGGTCTGGTAAAATGTGCGGACCAATGAGTGTTCCACCCACAATTCCAGCCCACACATTAACGGAGAACCTTTGTTGAAAATTTGATCTTCGAACAGCGTGGGGATTCTCAACAGAACAAACATGAGTGTTGCGGTAATTATTGATTCCATTTCTGGTGAATATTGCCTTGTCCACAGACAAAATTTGTCTTGTAAAATGTACAGAACTCAAGCTCTACGGGGATGGTCTTCAGAAAGTAGCGCGTGTAAACGTTGAACGTGAAATGGCTACAACTGGTTTTCCCGCAATGTCTTCCACACCTTTGTTTGGCTTAATTCGACCTGGTTTGCAATTTCCCTGGTACTTGTCGATGGATCTTCCTCAATAATATTTAAAATAACTTCTTCATTCTGCACATTTTCACGTTGTCTCGGCCTTCCTACATGCCCTTCACGATGTTCTTTTAAATCACCAGTATCCCTTGCCCTCTGAACGAGATTTATAAAACTACGGGGTGTGGGATGGACTCTTGAGGGAAAGCGTTCCGCGTATAACCTTGCTGCCGCAGCCGCAATTTGCCGACACTCCACATAACTCAACAGTATATCCACAAGTTGATTATTTTCATACACATGAGTCATTCTTATTTTTAAACACTCCCAAAATAACTGAAATCTATCACGCGCTGAACTGACAACAAATTGAGACTTCACTGCTCGACATAAAAAAAAAAATAAACACCAACAAAAAAAATTATCAGCAGTCGTATCGTAGGCTTTTTACATTAGCGTATCTCCTTTATTTATTTAAAAAAAGTTATTTGAAAAAGTTGTTTCTTTTAAGTAATTGTATACACATTTGAAAAAAAAGTATCATTTTAGAAATCACCCTGTATATCGTAGATATGATTCATTTTTCTTCTTTTAATATTTATTCAATTACAGTCCTATAATAATAATATGGCGCTGGGAAACAACAGAACAGATAAAAAAAAAGACCGTGGGCAATGGAGATAGGATACCGAGGGCGGCGTTGTGGGGTCACGTGCAGAATATAATTAGAAATACAGACGTAAGAAACAGAATAGAAAAGAAACAAGTAAAATTGATATATAACCTTTCTATTAGAAATAATTACCACAAACGCCATGCCCTTGATTTATTTTATCTAGCACTTAAAATAGATTCATAATAAATTTTTATAGTTGGCTAAAAAGGGGCATAGCCTGAACTAACCTACGCCGGTCAATGCACCGACCAGAGATGTCACTAAAGTATTCGGGTTAGTTCAGGTAACCACGTTTGATTAGATTTTCAAGTTTATTTCTTTCAAATAATGCAATTTTTAGTATAATTCTGGGTCTCTTTTACAAAGTTCGTTTCTTGACGTATTCCTAAAACATTTAATTTTTGCAATCCAATCTTTATAAAGCTAAAGAAACTGAAAAATAAAAGATGCCTTCAATCCTAGCATAGCTATGATTAATACATATAGGAATTATTTCATATCAAATATTCCTCATTTTGTGTATCCTTGTACATGTACATTTATACATTAGCAATTCATTTTAATAGCTTAATATGAAAATAGAAGAGAATGTGCTGGACATGTCTTGCCATTTAAGAAAATAAGTTCTTTTGAAATAGCGCCCAATCTGGCAACAACTCGGATTATAAAGAAAACAAGGTCTGTCTATACCACCAAACTAAAATTTATTTGTCCCTTTAAGGTGAAAAAAGGATTAAAGAGTGTACATAATTTAATGTCATTTTAGGTTGTACTAGTTTCGACTTTAGTCAAAGTCATCCTCAGCAACCATACAATTAAGAATTATGTCTTTAGGATGTACCTAAATAAACGAACTAAAACAAATTAAAAGGGGGGAACGAAGTGGTTCAACAATACATGGCCATAACGTGCACCTTATGCAGCCAATGGACTCAACAGAAGATAATCACCTACACGATGCTACTTTCAGCAATGAAGGAAATTAGATCGGGTCTACGATTAGGTTGATATAATTTAAATAATAATCCATAAATATGTAGAATTTGATGACCCCAACTAACTCAATGACGTAAATTATTTTAACACATTTTAATTTCCCTCCTCCCCCCCCCCTTTTACTTTATTACTATTCTTATTTAAAAATTCTGACCCACCAAATATAAATCATGTTCCCTCTTGGAGTTGACTCATGAAACGTTTATTTTATTGAATTTTCATTATAGACAGCTATACATCATATCATGACTATAAATGATTCCATTTGGAATTTTGTCCTCTATTACAATTTTCGCATCTAATTTCCTTCATTGCTGAAAGTAGCATCGTGTAGGTGATTGTCTTCTGTTGAGTCCATTGGCTGCATAAGGTGCACGTTATGGCCATGTATTGTTGAACCACTTCGTTCCCCCCTTTTAATTTGTTTTAGTTCGTTTATTTAGGTACATCCTAAAGACATAATTCTTAGTTGTATGGTTGCTGAGGATGACTTTGACTAAAGTCGAAACTAGTACAACCTAAAATGACATTAAATTATGTACACTCTTTAATCCTTGTTTTCTTTAATAATCTCGCCACAGAAAATGGACTACTTCTTGGAACTCGGATTATGTCTCCACATATTCTTCTTAGTTGGACTAGTTTCTAAAACTTTGCTTTCGGAACTAAAGGTCTATCTCTTTAAATACAAATATTAGCCTATGCCAAGTTTAAAAAAGAAATAACTCTGTATATTTAACTCTTCATTCTAATAGTTGTCGTGGGAACAAAAATTAAATTAAATAAAATCCCGGGCTTTTCACAAAACAATAATTAGGAAAAGCATTTGTGCTAATAATTCAAACAAAAACATAATTTGTGCGAAGTATACTGCTAAAGGGTTTGGTAAGATGAATTCCGTTTTTAATTAAACTCATAATTGTTAAACAAAAATCAGTTGCAGGAATAATTGTTTGCCTTATGGCGTCCCCAATTTCGTACGGATCACGTTGGTTATTGCGTTGCCCAGGACGTCTATTCTCCAACTTAAGAGAAGTGAATGCTCTCTCGCTAGAAGTGACTATTCACATCCTATGGTCACATATGATCCCGTTCTCTTAGAAAACTCCGAGGGAACGCGTTCTCCTAACTCTTGATGGACGTAAACAGTCATTTTCACTTTTAAGATTACGGCTTAAAAAATTTTAAGAGAAAGAATTGACAGAAGACAGATTACTTCTCATCATTTCCCTAATTCAAGATAAGATGTCCAGGAGTATCCCTAATCAACGGAAGATAATAAAATAATCAGTCTGTAAAGGCGAAGACATTTAATGGCCAGGAGACGATGCTATTCGCTACATCTGCCGTTAGGGTGTCAAGCAGATCATCCTCAGTTTCTTCATTTCGTCGAATTCTAGCCTCACTGACGAGCCGTAATATGGCGAAACGAGTCTGGGGATGTATCTGATGAAATAATCCCTGCCACATTTTTCACACATAAACAAGCAAAACTAGAAAACCACAAATAAGCAAAAAGCACTGGCTATACTCTATTTCTTAATGGTTGACGGTGACAGCATAGCGAAGGGTCATTAGTCGCAATATCGCAATAACAGGTACCTGGTCTTAAATTACACACGTACCTTATCATAGAATATTTCTACTTAGTTTAGTTTCTAATGTGTTATTGAAAGCTTGTGAGCCTGTTATAAACAGACGAATAATAATTATTCCCCAGTGTTTTGCAAGGGTGTGCTTGACCTAAATGCAAAAGCAATAGTTTTAAGTGTACATGATATACCAAACACCCTCTAGTACTGTTAGAAACCTAGTATCAGCATGTGCCAATATGACAGAAGTTAGCGAATCAACATCTAGAGGCTTCTTAGGGAAAGTTATATACACTAGCGATATCCCCAAACACACACAAACACAACTTTATCTGTTTGCGGACGACACGGCAATAACCGCCACCTCGAGACATCCTCGAATAGTAATCTCACGCCTGCAAGGACACATAAATCTTCTGCAAAAATGGCTTGATACCTGGAAGATCCGTCGAAATGACTCCAAAACTCAGGCCATGTTTTTCTCAAAATCACGAGTCAGATTAATAGAGAGTAGAGTCAAAGCAAACAACAAGGAAATACCATGGAAAAGCAAAGTCAAATACCTGGGACTCGTGTTTGACAAAATGATGGTCTGGAACGACAGTGTTGACCACCGGTTAGCTTGCGCACAAACACAATTGTGTGCAATGTATCCTTTGATAAATAAGAACAGTAGAATAGATAACAGAACCAAGACAAATATTTACAAGATAATAATTAGACCACTATTGACATACGGTGTACCGACTTGGTGTACCATAAACAAGACAAAATTTAAAAAGTTGCAGATTTTTCAAAACAGAATTTTACGAATAATAACAGACGCACCAAGATATACACCTACAAGAGTACTGCACAATGACATACACGTGGACACAATACACCAGTTTTTCGATAAAATACTCACTAAACATTACGCGCGGACAGGCGTATTGGACAATATACTAATAACACACTCACTTACACACGCGCCCCACCAGGCAACATACAGACTCCCCTGTGACTGGCTTCCACCCTGAAGATAGTAACCGAGACACCCAGAACCTTTTAAACATTTAAAATTGAAAACTACTGTACAAGCGAAAGCATACCATACTGTATATCCAGATATTCCAAAAAAGAAAAACGACAAACAAAAGGAGTAAAGAACATTATTCAACTTAAAGAGTGTCATCATCATTAAAATCTGGAACGGTAACCTTAACGCATATAGGTAGCGCAAATAGATTCGTAAACGGTGAGGAAATGACTGCTGAAGTCTTCGAAGGGTAATATTGGTAACTGATAAAATTAATTCTCAAACATTCTCTCATAGTCTTAGATGACGCCAGCTATCATTATGAATTGGCTGCCTGAGAAAAATATACCCTTTGAGGACGGCATGTTAAAAAAAAATAGTGCAAAAAAATAAGTTAGTTTTAAAAAATGTATAATCGACGAAATGGCTAAAAGGCGTGATATTGTTTTACTTCGACTGCCGCCATAACATTGTGAATAAAATCCAATTGAGCTGATATGGGCACAAATGAAAGGCTATGTAACAAGAAATAACACAACATTTAAAATAAAGATGTTCGTGAGTTGTTGAAATATTCATTAACAATTATCGCAAGCGAAGATTGGCAAGAATCTATGAAACGTGAAATTAAAGAGGAAAAACATGGTCGAAGAGATGGTAGAACCACTTATTATTTCAGTCGACTCCACAGACAAACACTTCGAATTTAGTGATCGTGAAGACACCTTTTTAGACCTATAATTTGTAAATTCTTCTAAATGTGACCTTTACAGCTTTTATATTAAGAAAATAAAGTTAAATATATAGTTTTTTTTTATACGCAATAGAAATTGCATACGTATTAATAGAAACTTAAAAGATCACCACTGTCGTCAGTTTTATCCTAAATTATAGGCTTTCTCTATTGTTATAATTGTCCGATCCTTTTGTAAAAGATAAAATTACGGGTGTGTCGATCTACACAATGATTAAACTACCTGTATTACAACTGAAAAGTTTTACTTTCACTCAGAAAATTAAATGTTCACACTGTAATCCAAAATTTGTATTTTGGATTTAAAATGAGGGTTACTTGCTCTTGCAGTTAGGCAATAGAAAACACAGTATAGTAAGATAAAACCCCATTAGAAAGAGGATACCGATACGTATATTATACTGGTACAGAAAATATTCCACCAAATTTGCTGAATATAAATTTCTTTCTAAAAGCAAACATTTGTGTCAACACGTCAGCCGGCTTCTAAAATTGCGGGAATATTTCTCCCTACATGTCTTATTTCAGCCATTTATATGTTTTAAGTTTATTATTTTGTTTAATTTACTTCTATTTAAACGATAGTAATTTACGTACCGTTGTCTTAGCCTTAGCAAATAGTAAATGCAACTAACTTACCGACATTAAAACAGATTCGGTATACAGGGTCGTTGGTATGTATGGAAACGGTCGATTATTTCTTAAAGTAAAACAGCTAGCAAAAAATATTTAAGACAAAAGTTTTTGGGTTTTTGAAGTCTATTAGAATTCAAAAAAAATAAGTATACAGGACGAGTCGAAAAGCCATAGAGAAACAAAGTTACTTTTTTTTTAATAGAACACCCTATATCTTAGAATATTTTTGGATTCTACATAAAGTTGTATATTTTTTAATAAGCTCATTATGAGTCTAAACCTAATAGTTTCCTAGATATCGACTTTTGAGAAATTACATTTTCGAACTTTGACAGATTCTAGCTTTCTAATGTTATGCCATAGAGCGAAATGGCTTCCATGTCCCTATCCTACTTTTTTTATTATCTTCACAAAAATATCAACTTCCGGTTAAACCGGAAATAATATATCTCCGACTTTTTAGTTACATCCGGTTTAACCGGAAGTTGACACCAGTAGGAAGATAATAAAAAACTAAGATTGAGATATGTAAGCCGTTTTACTCCAAGACGTACCGTTAGAAAGCTAGAGGCTGTCAAAGTTTAAAAATGTAACTTTTCAATAGTCGATATCTCGGAAACTATTGGGTTTAGACTTATAATGTAATTATTATAAAATAATTGAAATTTATTGTTAAGTCCAAAAATATTCTAAGACAGAGGGTGTTCCATAAAAAATAGGTAACTTTGTTTTCCTACGGCTTTCTGGCTCATTCTGTATACTTATTTTTTTAAAATTTTTATAGACTTTCAAAAACCCTAAAACTTTTGTTGTAATTATTTTTTCCTAGCTGTTTTACTTTAAGAAATAATCAACCGTTTCCATACATACCAACGACCCTGTATAATCAAAAAGACCCAGTCGCACAAAAACTAATATAATAATAATAATTTAAAGAGAAATAAATGTAGTTTCTGTGTATTTAATTTTGATTATCTCTGTCTAGACAACAATTTCAATTGCGCATTTTTTAATCTAAAACAATCGCAATTTGTATTGTATACGTTACGCTTAAACTAGGCTTATTGCAACAGCTTGAGACTTTACCTTTTGACTATTAGGTAATACAGCAGTGTAGCAGTGAAAGGTTTCGTAGTTTAATTGAAATTATATCTGTATACTTATAAAAGTTAGAACACCACCAATTCACTAGGATCGAGTAAATTTTTATCATATCTTTAGTAAAAGTAATATTTATTGCTACTAACTATCTAAATTGCATAATGAAGTCTGATATTTAAACTTCTTTACCCTGCTAATATCCGTCAGCCATAAAGTGATTTTACCGACATTTTACTCTCTTTCTTATCTAATAATAAGGAACCTAAAACAGCTTTTAGTGTATTTATGCCTTTTCTAAACCTTAGATAGCGGAAGTGTGTTGCTATTAAAGTTTGTAGTGTCGTTTGTCGTCTTCTACACTAAGGGCAATTTTAAACGCAATAGAAAAAAATCTTAACCAGGTATATTGCGAATTTATCTCACTATTATAACCTTCAGTTTCTAAGGATCGCCTAAAAAAAGTATTTATTTTAATTAAGTGAAATAATTATTAAAATCTCATTTTTAGTTAAGATGACATTTGTTATAAATATGGTTTAATTTAACTTAATATACAATAGAGAAAAGTTTTTTTAAAATTGTTGTAAAGCAGTTCGTAACATAATTTTATTAGATTTTTTTATTTGAAGGCGCTAGTTTACTTTGTGTTTATTCGCTATCGTGCATAAATAATTAAAAAACAAGAAAAGTAAGTAAAGCTCTAGCGATAACATTTTTACTACGTACCCTATATTAGGCCACAAGAGGTTCCTTATATGGGATACCTTATTATGGACTTGTAGACTAAAAAAACATCTTTGAAGCAAAACAGTGTTATTTAGATAGCCTAGAAGCTAAACTATGAATATACTTATTCAACTCTTAAGAGATGCATATGAAACTTAATTTTGAAATTAGAATTTTACATTTGTTAGAAATATTTTTTATTATAATTAAATGTTAATGTTAGCCGTTATTCTATTAAACCACTATTTGCAACTCAAATTTTAGTAAAACGAAAAGTATGCAAATACTTACAAGTTTACTTACAAAAGTAAAAAAGAACTAATCTGAACAACCAAGACATACATGTAGAGTTTATTACTAACAATTTTGCTATTTTGTAAATACAACTTTTCTTCTCGTATATTTGTGAGTGTTAATAAACCTTTTATACCTCTACAAAATACCCTAATTATTGTAAATGTAAAAGGAAGCTACGAAAATGTGACAATTCAATGTTGTTAGTATTATTTTTATGCTTAAATTATTAGATTATTAGAAGTTCAGTCATGGTTAGGTGAATTATATTATATAAAAATGAAATAGTAACTAATTAACTTCCCAAATTTCATAATAAGCGTCTTAAGATATCATATTGTGGTCCGGATTTTAATTATCGTAATAGTACGTATAATAGCGATTTAACATCTTAATATATCATATTGTGGTCCGGATTTTAATTATCGTAATAGTACGTATAATAGCGATTTAACATAAGTAATTATAGAGACATAATATTAAATACAAGCCTTAAAATGGTAAGTCGTACCACTACATATTATGTTGAACGGAGCAACTGGGTATCGTACAAGTTCTAATTGTGTAAATTTAAACAAAAATGTATCATATCTTTTATAATTGTGGCCGATAATTTGAAATCGTAAAGTGAATAAACCTTTAACCAATGTTTATTATAATTATATATTGTAATAGTATTTACATTTACTATAAATATTAGGTGTAGGAATAGTAAACCTAATAAGTATATTATTTAAATAATTCCTACAAGATTGCAGTGCAGGAAAGTCGTCTAACATAGAGTTAAGCAGCTAAAAATACAACTTTATTGTCTCTTGATATTTTTTCGGATCAACGATCAAAGTTAACTTGATTTTACTTTATCAATTTTTTTACATCCAATGAAGTTGCATTTATTTTTTTTCTCGAAAACGAAGTAAGATATGAAAAAATATCGAGAGACCAAAAAGTTGTATTCTTAACTGCTTAACCCGAAAACAATTTAAAATTTTTAGAAAAGTTAGTGGCGTACAATTTCCTTTTCAATATTATCCGTGAGACTGCCCCCCGGGAGGTCACTGGACAAGGGAGATGCGCCTAACTGACGGACTAAGGACTGAGCCACCGGCTTCGACTAAAAATTTTTGTGCATTGCGACAGTAACGCCATCTTCGCACTGACCATTATTTTTGCCACGTTTTATCCCATAAGGTTGCGCTTCTTATAGTATCTTCAATGAACGACTGAAGCAAAAAGCATTATGATTTACAAAACGTCATTAACCTTGCATTTTGATATTAGATAATAAAAATTATATCATGTCATTAAAAAATTCTGTAAACTAGGGTTGAAGTTGAGATTTTTTTAAGATTAAAAAATGGATTTCTTCAAAAACTGAAGAAACAAATTTTAATGCTATTGCTAAAATAATTGTATAAGAGCCCAATTTAACTTTAACCTTTCCTTCGTCCCATGCATACGTTGTTTTATAGACGCCATTTTGTTTTTTTGTAAAATAGCGTTCAATTGGGTTTTAGATAAGAAATTAAGCTTCCATCCAAACATAGCGTAACCTAAATTAATATAAAATATCTTCTATCATAACGCTGTGCAGTTTTGTATAATAATTTCGTTTACATCCTGTATATTAACTTTTATTAAACGATATCCATATCAAATGTTATCTTAAGTAAAAATGTTTGATACTTATTTCACTTAATATTAATAAATATTTTTTTACTCCATCCTTAAAAACTGAAGATAAAGCAATAATGTAATAAAAACGTAATAAAAGTGGTAAGACATTTTTTCTCATACCTTTAAATTTGCCCTCAGTATAGAAAAGGACAAAAGACACTACAAACTTTAATGGCAACACACTTCCGCATTCTAAGGTTTAGAAAAGGCATAAATACACTAAAAGCTTTTCTAGGTTACTTATCATTAGATTAAAAAAGATCATGTCAGTTACTTTCGACAGTAAAAAGGTAGTAATGTCACTTTATTGCCGACGGATATTAGCTGGGTAAAGACTTTTAAATATGAAACTTAATTATGTTATTAAGATAGTTATTAGCAATAAACATCACTTTTACTAAAGATATGTTAAAAATTTACTGGATCCTAGCGAATTGATGATGTTCATATTTTTATATCTAGACAAATAATAATTTAACTAAACTTTGCAACCTTTCATTGATACACTGCTCTATTATCTAATAGTTAACAAATAAAGTTTTTGAGCTATTGCACGTAACTCCTAATTAAAAAGTCGCAAATGTAATACAAATTGCGATGGTTTTAGATTAAATAATGTGCAATTTAAAAGAGTAATATCATCGTTTCTGACTATTCATTAAAAATAAATACACAGAAACTATATTTATCTCTTTTTAAATAATGTTTTTTAGGACTGCATATTTTTGATTATTTACTGGGTCTATTTTGACGTCGTTGTATTTACTATTTTCTAAGGAACGGGTCTTAGTCGTTAAGGCGACTGTTTCGGATACACAGGGACTATTGTAGCGCGGGTTTAATCCCCAGGCCCGGTAAAGTTTTCCACTAAGTTTGGATTTTACTGGTTTGACATGGCGTTGCAGTCTGACGTCGTGCAAAATAAGGGAAGAGGGAAAAATGTATTGACATCTATAACCTTCTATTCACGCTGCTTAAAGGCTGGATGAGATCGGATATCTCGTGGGGAGAGGATGAAGTAACCTACTTCCCAGTAGGTAGGTCCCAACTGACAACTTAAGGTCGCACGAAAACCAGGGGTTGATAGTCCTTGGAGGGTGCGGCCGGGATGATTGTCGTGACCGAGGATCGCGGTTCGGAACCCACGATAAGAAGTAGGCCCCCTCGGCAATGGCCCTGGCAGCGAGAGAAGAGGTGAAAATCCAATAAAAAAAATGCTAAGGCAAAGAGAACGGTAAGTATACTGACATAAACGAAATTATCCACGTTTAATTATGATGCAGGTGCAAATAGATACATAACAATAATAAGAAAGTAAACGTAAAATTTTTTTCATAACACATGCATTGAAAATATGGCTTTCGATGCTGACGGAGCGGGTAGAAAGTTGAGTTTTCAACCCTAGGATCCGACATGAGAAACTGCTGATTTTTAGTGCATTCTACGAAGAGTTTCTCGTTGACACGTACAGACATTTTTATTTTTGTAAAAACCGAATGGGCATCCTTGTCTGATTTCTGGGCAAAACAAGGATAGCGATACGACTGCGCAATAGATTCGTGAAAGTATGTCGTTGAGATATAATTATTTAGCAACAGCAGTTCTGTCCGCGTTGCTACAAGATACTTACTCGGTTGTGACAATGTTCATGTTGGTCTCTCAAAAAAGAAAGCATGTCTGAATAATAAAATTATGATCTGTTTCTTGTGTTGGAAATGCCTGTATTATATTTAAAGGTAGGTAATTTAATATATTATTATCTACTACTAAGTAATAAAACGTACAGGTTATATTATCTGTTATATTATGTTTGAGTTGTTATAGTTGCCTTATTGTTTCCGGCGCCTTTTGTATAATAACCTTTCACACTGTACAGGGTGTCCCGAAATTAGCTGACAATATTTTAAGGGAATAAAGTACATCAAAAAAACAATACTAAAAGCCTCTATTAATATACCTTGAAAAACGCTTCGTTATTGGGCGAGAGGCCCCTGGATAGGAGCTATGACAAACGGTTTTTTCACAATATCTCAGAAACTGATTAGGGTATCAAAACAATATTTGCTACAGTTTTTACCCATGACAAGATGCAATAAACGGTTTATTTGGCTTAACTGTATTTCTTCCAGTGGCGTCCCACTGGGTAGGTAGTGAGGAGAATATTGCCCTAAGTTTTTTATTTGTACGATTTTTTAACTTCAGGTGTAATTTTTAAAAGCCTTGAAGTCTTTTGTTAAAAAGGTACTCCTGTTTCATTTCGGTAGTATTCACCATTTTCCAATAAAGTCGATTTTAAAATTTTCGGTTTTTTAAACGCCGTTAAGAAGGCTAAGGTAAGTAATAATTTATAATAGGCAACTATAGATGATTTGATACCACGGAAACACAATAAAGCTTGATAAGTGTTAATTTTTTGTTGTCAGCAGTTTGATGTTTTTGGTAAAAAATCATAGATTAATAATTTTGTATTATTATTACAACAAAATGAAAAATCTTTCAAATCACGAACTTACAGATATACATTTTGTTTATGGGATCTGTAAGAGCGTTTCTACCGCTGCGTTAGTGCGTAGTTAGGAGATTTCCACAAAGAAGAAGACCAAGTCGTTGGACTTTTGCTAGGGTTCACAGAAATTTAGTTGAACATGAATTTTTTTGAAGGGGTCGTGGACAAGGTCGACCGATTAAAAACTATAATTTGGAAAATGCACTAAATTTTATTGAAGAGGACCCAAACATAGCAACAAGAACGCTAGCTCGGCGCTGCAATATACCGAAGTCAATCGTAAATAATATTACAGGTGAATTTCTAGAACGCCCAACTTGACATTTTCTTGTTTGCTTTCGATAGGAAGAATGGTGCAAATACAAGGGTTACACCCTTCATTACCAGGGAGTTCAAGATTTAAAACCTGGAGACTTTCCAAACAGGGTTGTGTTTCCTCGTTGGATATTAAACAATGGCAATATTTTTAAAAAAATTTTGTGGTCTGATGAAGCAACTTTTTCTAGGGGCAAAGCATTCAACAACATACATAATACACATTAATGGGCACAAGAAAATCCAGGGGTTGTAAGAAAGACAAATTACCAGCATAGATTGTCGATTAATTTGTGGGCAGGGAAACCACCTGATTGGCCCAATTGAAATCCCATAAAATTTAATATATTTATTTGAATTTTCTACATTATCAACTTGGGGATTTATTAGACAATGTGCCACTGGATTTACGTTTAGGGCACTTCTTCAACACGATGGGGCGCCAGCTCACTAAGGACATCAAGTCAGGAATTGGCTTGAAGAAAATTACCCTAACAGGTGGATTGGTAGAGGTGGTCTCGTAGCCTGGCCACCAAGATCACCTGATTTTAATCCCCTTGATTATTATTTTTGGGGACACATGACTGGTATGGTGTATGCAAGAGAAGTAGACTAAATATTCAAATTCTCCGTGCCTCATAGAACATAACACGCAGGTCTAGATTGTGCATCCAACAAAATGGAAATCATTTCGAACAATTACTTAAGAATTAGTTTCCCGTGTGGGTCTACAATCAAATTTGATTTGCATATTGTTATTCTTTTTTGTCTTATTTTAAAAGTCTCTGAAAATCTCCATGAAAACAAATATTTAAAAATCAAGGTAATCTAAAAATCTGTTTAACTTGAAAACGTTACATTCTGTCAAATTGCAATCATAGAAGGTTTTATTAACAAAAAATTTAAAATTTTTAAAAAATTACAATGAAATTATGAAAGCCCCGCAAATTAAAAAAAAATAACAGTAATATTTACTTTAAGCTCCCACTGGAAATATTTTAAAGTAACATCCTTTAATAAATATGCCTTGTCGCTAGTAGAACTTCTAATAAGTTTCATGTTTTAATATCAAGTGTTTGCTGAGATATGCAAAAAAAACACCTTAGCCTTTTCAACGGCTTTCAAAAAACCGAAAATTTTAAAATCGGTTTTATTGGAAAATGGCGAATCCTACCGAAAATGAAATAAGTACCTTTTTCAACAAAAGACTTCAAGGCTTCTAGAAATTGCACCTGAAGTTAAAAAAACCCTACAAATAAAAAACTTTGGGCAACATTCTCCTCACTACCTACCCAGTGGGACGCCACTGGAAGAAATACAGTTAAGCTAAATAAACTGTTTATTGCATCTTGTCATGGGTAGAACATGTATCAAATTTTGTTTTGATACCCTAATCGGTTTCTGAGATATTGTGAAAAAACCGCTTGTCATAGCTCACATTCGGGGAGCTCTAGCCCCATAGCGAAGCGTTTTTGAAGGTATATTAATATTTGGTCTTATTTTTGGGTGTACTTTATTCCCTTAAAATATTTTCAGCTAATTTCGGGACACCCGGTATAAATAAATGATTGGTGAATATAAAGGACCTGAGTTTCATTCTGGATCTCTACGAGTGTGACTCCAACAATAAGTAATTGCATCTTGCTGTCATGTTTTCAGTGCATGTGTTATAAAAAATTGTATGCGCAACTCGGGGGCGACTCAAAGATTTCACGACTGTGAAGTTAGCTGCCCGAGCGAAGCAGAAATCGTTGACTCTTGCCCCCTGCTGGGCAATATACTATTATTAATTTAAGAATTTATAAAAAGAGTCAAGCCAATATTTTTCATATTAGTCGTACAAAAAAAATATAAGCATCACGTGGATTTAGGTACTGGTCTCGGACAATATTGAAGTCTTCTCTATACTTAATCCCAGTAAATCATCCTTATCGTTCTTATTACTGAATATACTATTAATACGTTATGTCAGTAATTATTAAACGTTTATTTAAGACAACATATTTGATTTAATGTACATCAAATTAGATGCTAAAAGTTTCAGACGATAATGGTAAGTGCTGATCCTTACAAGAGCAGGACTTTATAAATAAAAACAGCTGAAATAACATATGTAGGGAGAAATATGCCAGCAATTTTAGAAGGCGGCTGACGTGTTTATATAAAATTTTATTGCTTCCGGGAGAAAATTTATATTCAGCAAATATTATATTTAAAATATTTTTTTGTAATAAAAATAATTTACTTCATTTGCTGTACCAGTATATTAAACATATAGTTACTCCCCTTGTAATGGGATTTTATCGGACTAGTCGGTGCTTTTCTCTTATTTTTGGGCTTTCTGTCTTTGTTTGTCTAAGTGTGAAAAATGTGACAGGTATGTTCGTAGAAATCTACTTCCTCTTACCAGATCCATCCGTAGGCTCATTGAGTGATGTTACAATCCGACGTGGGAAAGAAACAGAGTCTATTTGACACCCAAAAAGATGGATGACTAACGGCAAATGTAGCAAATATCTTGTGGCGACCAAATGCCTTCGCGTAACCTGCCATTGATTAGGGATACTCTTGGGCACCAAAATACCTAACGTGAACGGTACAAAACTGGGGACTTTATTAGAAAAACAATTATTCCTGCAACTGGAAATAATTTTAGTTTAACAATAATTATGACTTTAATTAAAAACGGAATTAATTTTACAAAACCTTTTAGCAGTGTACTTCGCATAAATAATGTTTTTGTTTTAATTATTAGCACAAAATAAATGCTTTTCCTAATTATTGTTTTGTGAAAATCCCGGGATTTTATTAATTTTATTTTTGGTCCCAAGAGAACTTGTACAATGAAAAGTTTAATATAAGTGGATGTGAACCGGTAAATGGACTAAAATTTATTTTAATATTAAGCTCTTAAATTTAATTCCTAATGTGTAAGTGCACTTAAGGATACACAAAATGAGGCATAGTTGATATGAAATATTTACTATACAGGATAATCTACGGCCAATGGTATGTTAGACGTAGGTATATGGAAAAAGGGTAAGAGGATCGTTTTGAAAGTTTGGTTTCTTACATAGGCGCACATGCTCTATCCATCTAAAATATTCTCATTGTTGCCGCTTCTACCAAAATAGTTTGCAACTTTATTATTTTGAATGGAACACCCCATATATTATTAAGTTTTTAGAATAACCGTTTACTTCCAACAATAACTTTTTAAATCTGTTCTGCACCTATCTCTTACTGTTTCGGAGATAAAAAGTAATTTTTGCTCAATATTGCACAAAACATGACCTTAGTTAAAAATATGTAATTTCTCGCTCTAATTTTACCGAGAGTTAAAATTTTAGTTGTAGTTGGTTATAGATCCATTGTTGTTTCTCGCGTAAAAATATAAAACAGTAGTTTTGTGACATTGTCAATTAAATTAGTCTCAGAATTATAATAAATATATAAGGTTTTTTTAAAGTGTTTTTTTTTTCAATAGATTAAAAACCATATCTAAGGTTTCCACGCCCTTACAAAGATCTATAGATCAGAATTTTGTAGACTTTAATGGTTTACTGCTTTTTGAATAGTTGGTTCCTTCTGTGGCTAATGCCGAACTTTTTGAAACACGGATATTAGGTAAAAAACAAACGGAAAATGCAGTTGCTGATAAAACTAAAGATCTGTTCGATAAATGTGAGATTTTAATAGAAAAAGAATCATTTTGATAAGACAGTAAATTAATTTAAAGCATATAAAGGAAAAAGTTTTATTTTATATTGCATGATATTAAATTTGTTAAACTTAGGTGTTTAACCAAATTTAGAAATTAAAATTGGAGAATTAAAATAGGAAATTTAAATTAATGTCTTTTAGCTGACATGATGGCATGGGGATATACCCTATATCTTAAATTGTATTTGTATTTTTAACATTTTAAAATATTATTTGAATTTTTAAGTTATAAATGAATTAAATATAACTTGTGCTACAACACGACCGTAGTACCCGCCTGCAACGTGGAAGTTGAAGTGAGGTTAATAGAAACAGAAAAATGACAATATAGGTATTGAACCAGGTACCATTCTTAGAAACATTAAAAATAAAAATGACTGTTGAAATATGATGAGAAGATTATACTAACTGGATATTAGGTGTACAGAAGCCATACAAATCGATTGACATTTAGTTTTTGTCGTCACTGGACATATGAAGTCTTTGAAATTGGCAGAATACAGACATCTGTCAACAAATGGTTAATAAGAATAGTTATGTTTCAAAGGGAAGAGGATGAACAGTGAATATAAAATAAAGTTTTCGGAATTACCTAACATCCAGTTTACAAGCAATGTATGTGAAAGTTGAAGACTTGGTATGTACTAGTTAGTTGTGTTGAAATTAATGTAAAGTTAAATTTTTGGGCGAAATGTGAAATCTGAATATATGGAGAAGCATTTTAATGAGACAATAAATTAATTTAAGGCATATGAATGAAAAGTTTGTATTATACAATATACATTATATTGATATTAAATTTGTTAAATTTAGGTGTTTAACCAATTTAAAATTTTTGGAAATTTAAAAATTAAAGAGGAAATTTAAATCATATTGGTGTCTAAGCTGACATGATAGTATGGGGATATACCCCATATTTTAAATTGTATTTGAATTTTTAGCGTTGTATTAAATTTTTATTCGAGAGTTAATGAAAATTTGAAGGTTATAAATAAATTAAATATAACCTGTGTATATACTTATATACTTATTATTTGTTTAAGATTAAAGGCATTAAAGGCAGAAAAGAGATTCCGAACAAGAGGCAGGTCCGCGTCCAAGATATTTATATTAAAATCCCCCATGCACAAAATATTTTCGTATTGTGAATTAAAATCAATCAGAATGTTTTCCATTTCATTCAAAAACATTATACTGTTTGTATTAGAAGGCCTATATAAATTACCTATTTTGTAGTTTTCTTTATTTAGCTGTGTTTTGATCCAAATATATTCAAGGCAGTCAGAGCATTTAGCACTCAAGACATCAAATGTAATATCTTTTCTAACAAAAATGCCTAAACCTCTTCCCTTTTTTCCTGTGCGGTCGCATCTCACAAACGAGTAACCGTCTAACTTAATTATTTCAGCGCTAATGCCCACATGCAGTCAAGACTCAGAAATGCCAAGAATGCCATAGTTTATTCCTGCCATATAGTCAATTTGATGGTATGTTTTGGCTCACCCTGTATACACATATTTAGTTCATAAAAGTCTACCAAAGTGACAATACAGAATTTATTCCTTGCTAGAGGTTCTCACTCTATATGTATAGTATACGGCACAACAACAATAATAATTAACTGTCAACGAAAAAAAAACAATAACAGCAAATTTTAATTTAAAAAGTGCTGTCCCATAAAATAAAAAAAAAAACTGACGTGTAAACGTTTTATATAATAAAATATTTTAAAGGTATAAAAGAAAGTCGTCGTTAAGAAAAACGACATCGTTATATCTGGGTAATTGTTTGTTAAAGCCAAATTTTAAACTTTTTTTTGTTATATCGTGCTTTTCAGAAAAACGGAAACAAATGGTAAAGGATATCATTTGCCCTAAAACGCTGCTCAAACAAAAACTTTAATTTATTTCCCGAATCTTTTTAGAGTTGAGGAAAATAATATCTTAAAAAAGCATGTCTGAAACGGCTTGTAATGAAAAATAATATAACAATATAAAACCCGAATTTGCTGCTGTTTTGTACATTACAAATTTATCCTTTGTGAAAAATTTACAAAGTAAACCATCCGAAATTGAAACATATTTTAAAAGGTTTAAAATTGGTTCTGCTCTTTTTATGTATGCCACGTATGCATTGATTTTATATTTACTTTTTATACAAGGAAATCAATACCTTTCTTTTTTAAATATTGGAAACAAATTCTGTTACGTTATGTTATGTTATCATCCTAGTTTTATTAAATAATAATCATGTTGGAACATGGATAGAATACGTGATATGTGTCTATAAAGTTTAATATAACAACAAATTTCATTAGGAAACCAATATGATGTAAAATGGGCTTTTACAAAACGGATGCGTTTTGCAATATTTCATCTCCTCGACCGGGCTTCAAGAAATTTCGAAGAAGATTGTGTGTACCTATATTAAGCAAATACGCTTATAAATTTTAAAATGACTCGCGTTCTTTAAACATAAAATAAATTTGATACATAAACCTCATAAAATTAGGAGAAGTACAATATTTCACAAATTAACATTAATTTTTTATTTCTATATTAAATTTTTTTTAGAGCAATATATTAAAGTAAATTACAACAATTTAAATTCTATCTTTGCTTATACCCTCTACTCAGTGCTGGAACGTTCTGCTCTCGAGGTTTCTTGGTTTTTAAAGCAACACTGTAAATTATGTTAATTATAAAGATCATACAAATAATCCAAAAACAAACAAAAAATTTTCTGCCGCTAGTGGCTATAATGACATTTAAGTTCCCTAATAACCCTACTTTCCCTCCTATAATTTTTAATATTTACAGGTAAATTATCATACACCGTCGATGCTTGTGAAATCGGATTGCATAAGCCTTTATTTGTATTTACATTATCTAAATATATTTTATCACAGTATCTAGTTCTACCGGGCGATGCATGGCTTAGTTAAACATAGGAAATCCCATGTAAATTTTGAGGTGGCTAAATATTGGCTCCTCTGTACATTTTAGACAAAAATTGTTATACCAAATATATATAATATATATATATATATATACAGAGTGGCAAAAAAGTCGCGCATAATGCCTGTAACTTTTGAATTACCTCGTATACGAAAATGTGATCTTTATGAAAGTTGTTCAGTAAATTATTCCCAACATTTCTACCTGCATGAATTTTTTCTCTCATTTCTGGTTTTGTTGCTATAGAGACTAACTTACTTTTTTTAAATGGAACACCATGCATATGATTGCATATTTGGATTCTACTGGGAAAACCCTGAATTTTTTATATTTCAAATTTTCACCTGTCTACAAGCGTTTCCGAGCTCAAAAATGAAAAACTTCCTAATTATAATTATTCATACCTAATACCCACCAGTTGAGTTAAGGTGTTTTCATGACATCGACCTAAGAGGTGTCAACTTTGAGTTCCTGTTTAATTTTCTGTTGTCTGATTTCTAATTTGTTTACACTATGGTTCATCTGAATGAGAAACAACGAGTTGAAATTTTATTAATGAGCGGTTACGGAAATATGAAGAGATCGCAAGATCAGGTTTGTCAACTTTTCAATGAATTATATCCAAATAGGCCTCCAATAAATCAGTCAACGGTGTGTCGAGTGGTAAAGAAATTTCGAGAAGCAGGCAGTGTTAGGGAAGCCGCTAGATCAGCTCAACCTACAACAGCAACCGGGGAGACAAAGCTTTGAATATCATGCTCTCAATACATCAAAATTCAACACAATCATACAAGCCAATAGCAATGGATTTTAATGTGTCTCATCAGTCAGTGAAAAATTTGTTTAAGCAGGAGAAGTTGCATCCCTACAGAAAAAGCTGATGATGGAAAGATGCAATAACGATAATAACAAATATCATTTTCTCGGATGAAGCTACTTTCCATTTAAATGGAATTTTTAATAGACACAATAATCGTTATTGGTCTGCTGAGAATACTCACTGGTTCCAGGAAGGTCATACTCAGGGGCCCGAAAAAGTTAATGTTTGGGCGGGCATAGTTGGTAGACATATTGCGGGACCTTTTTTCATAGATGGTAGTTTGAATGGCGAAAACTATCTGGACCTCCTCAGGAATAACATAATTCCTGCTTACAGAATGGTTTTACCAGGTGTAAATAATGGCATAAACGAACAGGTATGGTTCCAGCAAGATGGAGCACCTGCGCATTATGCGTCAAATCTTAGACAATACATATGCGAGCAATTTCCAGGTCGTTGGATAGGCAGAAGAGGTGCTATTGACTAGCCAGCGCGATCCCCGGACTTAACCCCGCTCGACTTGTTTTTTTTTAGGGTACACTTAATGAACAAAGTCTACGTTAACCGTCCAATTGACTTAGAATCTTTAAAAGGAAGAATTAGTGCTAAAATTCGGGCCATTTCAGAGGACTTCCTTTTAAACGTTGTAGACGGGCTCAGGGATCGACTGCCGCTCTGCTTAGCAGAAAATGGTAGTCATCTCGAACGCCTGATTCACTGAAAAGGTTTCACTTGTTTATTATTCCGATAATTAGTTGTTTTATTTTCTAGGCTATCTGTTTTGTTATTATGAGGTTTGTTTGCAATTTTAAATAAATAAAAATTAGAAATACAAAAAATTCAGTTTCTCAGTAGAATCCAAACATGCAGTCATGTGCCGGGTCTTCTATTTAAAAAAAAGTAAGTTGGTCTCTATGGCAACCAAACCAGAAATGGCAGAAAAAGTTCATGCAGGTAGAAATGTGGGGAATAATTTACTTACTTTCCTAAAGGTCACTTTTTCGTATACGAGGTAATTCAAGAGTAACAGGCATTATGCGCGACTTCTTGCCACTCTGTATAATAAATCCATGTGCCAAGTTTGAATAAATTTAATTAAGCCAATCCAAACTTATTCAATTAAATGTGATTAAAATTTTCACAGTTTAGGTAATATAGCAAACAACAGCAAATTATTATTTGGCATTGACAAAACAAAAAGTAGCGTCAGTGACAATATTTTCATTGAAGGCGCTTTAATTAAAGCTAAATATGAGCTATTTCATTAAGCAAAAGTAACTATGATTAAGTGGTATTATACAGGAAACAGTTTAAGAGCAATATCTGAAATGTTTTCAGTTCAATTCCCTGATAAGCCAATCCCTTCTATTTAATTTATTAAACTTATCATTAGTTAATTTGCCAAGCCAAGTCCAAAGGCACTGTAATAAAAATCTGTATGCTGAACTCAGAATGTCAATAGAGCTGAAGAAAAGGTTAAAGCTGGATTTATAAACTCGAAGTCGGCGTCGACGCTCGCGCTGGCGTGGGCGCTGGAAGTTAAACAAGTGAATCGTAATTGAGTGATTTATAAACTTCGCCGGCGTTCGCGCTGGCGCCGGCTGGCGTTCGACATAAACCATCTTCCAGCGACGGCGTTCGTGAAAAATCCGTAGCGCCGCGTCATAACCAATGGGATTTTAGAATTTCTATCAAGTCATGTTTGGCATCTGTTAATGGCCAATCGTCATTTTAATTTTACTACCGTTAAGATACCAAGTAACTTCTTCTTCCTTGCTAATCCATTTATTTAACTCTCTCTTATTGTTGTAATAACTGGCTAGAGAAAATACCACCTGAGCTAAAATGTCAGAAGTGTCAGATTATGTTTTTGTTTGTCAACACTGCCAACGCGAACGCCAAGTTTATAAATGCCCACTATGCTTGTCTACGACGAACGCTGGCGCCGACGCCGGCGAGAGTTTATAAATCCAGCTTAATAGAGATCTTGATGTTTTACTGTACGTGGAGGAAAATAAAATGATTAGCACGAGGATTCTTGGGCAAGCCGCAGGAAAACATCAAACCATAGTGTTGCGCACTTTAAAAAAACATAGATGTTTTCTTTATACATAGTATGAAAAATATCAAGAGCTACGGCAAGGTGACGAAGAACGTGTTCTTAATGTGAAATAATCTTTACTCGTTGTGTCCAGCTTTACGTCAATTTTTGACAATAGCGGCATAGAAATTGTTTGCTGGTGTTTGCTGTTATACCATAACTATGAAAATTTCGTAATTTTGCCATCACATTTAATTGAAAATTGAAGTTGCGATTGGCTAATTGAAATTTATTCAAACTTGGCACTAACTGTATCGGCCTCTTCAAAAAATTTTAGTACAATTTCTCTCTAAAATGTACAGGGGAGTCAATATTTAGCCGCCTCAAAATTTACATGGGATTTCCTATGTTCAACTAAGCCATCTAAATAAATCTAAACTGTAATAAATGAGGATAAAAAGACTGCCATCAAAAGAATCATACACTCGTTTTACTTAGAAAAAGAAATATCTACCTAGGACAAGATAATGTCTGAAATGAAAAAGGAAGATTTCATTCCACCCATGGGTAGCCAGAGCCACCCTTAATAAAATACTCTGTATATAGGTAATATGTTATTGCAAATTAGATTAATAATTGTAGATTTATCTACATTTTAGTATAAATATCGAAAGTAGATATAATACGTGAACAAATATAAATAGCCGGATAAAAATCCTACCAGGCAATGAAAGGCAGTCGCGCGTTTGGTAAAAGTCTGAATTTAAAGCCATTTTAAATCATAATAAATTTGTGTTTATTTGGTTCTTTATGTCTTCTAGAGGACTTTGCTACATTCAGCTTAGCTTCAAATAGAGCCGACAGTTTATTTTTGTCTCTTAACTGGTTAGCCTTAAACCCTGGAAGATTAAATAATAAAAAAGCGCAATTTACATACATACGCCAGTATTTTAAAAAATGCCTTCTTTATCTTTTTATCGTCTGAGCGCTGGGTTAACGTACCATTTAAGCTTTTGTTTGCCAACGTCCACTTCAAAAGGTCCTTTTGCGTTTATGCCCGTTTTACGTCGACAGATTTACGACGGGGTTTTTTTAATTTAAGATAAAGCTCTGTTATTCGGAGCCTTTTAAATCATTTACATTCGCTTCGTATTAGCGAGCTTTTAGCAAAAATAAAAAAACGAGGCCCAAAAGACCATTTTTGTTTTGATTATTTTAGTTCAGGTTAGTTTAGGTTAAAATTAAGATCACAATCTTCTTATTAGTCCCGACGAAAGATATTTTTTTAGTTAAGCATGCGGAAGAATTCTACGACAAGTTATTACCAGTGGCGGCTCGTGGGTTGACATCCAGGGTCGATGACACAAAAAAGTTTTGAAAACTACCCTCAAATTTCGTTTTTGTCTGCTATTCTAATACACTCCTCGACAATAAATTCCGGACAAAGATAATTTTAGTCAGATTTATAGTTCTATAATTTTTCTAATTGTTTTCCGCTTCTGGTGAAATTTTAGCGAAGTGTAGACTTGTGTCTTGGAATATTAGCCTCAATTTTAATTCCCAAAAAATACTGTTGGCTGATCGCTATACAGGGAGAAACAAAATATACTTTTTTACCCTCAATTTCTAATCGCCATGTGGAATAATTCAGCCGCAAAATTTGGTTTAATTATATTTCCGTTTCAAGTGTGATCTTTTATTAACACAATGTTTTTGGTTCACGTCATTATCTGCTTCTTAAGAAAAGATACAAATTTTTAATAGTGTTGCAGTTTTTTTCAATTTTATTAACAATTCAGAACATTTCATTATCTTATCTAGTGAGCCCTTAGTTGCATGAGCATTGTTTACCAAAGTGCCACTATTCTGCCATTGCAGAATACACTCTTTAAAGTTTTTCGTTTAAAAATGAGACCAGAAGATGTTGCACGAGCTGTTGCATTAAATGACGATGGCCGCAATATACTGTACATTGCGGAATTCTTAGGCAAACCAAAAAGTATTGTACAAGATGCGATCAGTCGGTTTCGCGAGACGGGTGACTGGTGAGTACATACGACGTGAGAGATCAGGGAGACCGCGTGTTACCAATCAACGTGATAACAATTTCATAAACCTAATTGCATTACGAGATCGTAGCGTACCATCTACCGTTATTAGCCGTAGACCTCAAGATGCACGCGGTACCATAGCCTCTGTACGAACCATCCAGCGTAGTTACAAGAAGGGGGCATAATGTTTAGAAGACCAGTTGCATGTCAAGCTTTACTTCCAGCGCACCGTACAGCAAGATTACATTTTGCACATGAACACAGAAACTGGGGAGCAGAAATGTGGACGCATGTATTATTCACGGATGAATCGCGGTTTTGTCTGCGCTCACCTGACGGACGTGAATGTGTCTGGAGGAGACCAGGTGAACGATTTGCATAATGTTGCATATCTCCTAGGACGCCTTTTGAAGGCGGTAGTGTCATGGTGTGGGCTGGGGTATCACTATATGCCCATACAGACCTAGTATTGATTGAAAATGGCCCTTTAACTGCTGACCGTTATATTCATCAATGTTTAGCCGATCACGTGGTACCCTTTGTTGGACAAAACTTTGTTTTAATGCAAGACAACGCCAGGCCCCACGTTGCACGGGTTGTAATAGAGTATTTGGACGAGATGAATATTCTGCGATTAGAGTGGCCCCCGCGTAGTCCAGATTTAAATGCTATTGAACACGTTTAGGATATGTTAGGTAGACGTGTTCGGAATCGACACCCGGAAACATTGCCAGATCTACGAAGAGCCCTTCTTAAAGAATGGGGAAATATTCCTCAAGAAGCAATTAAAAACTGCATTGAAAGCATGCCACGCCGCATGGTAAAAGTGATAAGAGCAAGAGGTGGCAATACGCGCTATTAATTTTGTTATGTTCTGAATTGTTAATAAAATCGAAAACTGCAACACTATCTTTAAAAATTTGTATCTTTTCTTAAGAAGCAGGTAATGACGTGAACCAAGAGACATTGTGTTAATAAAAGATCGAAGTATGATCTGAAACGAAAACATAATGAAGTCAAATTTTGCCGCTCAATTATTTCACAGGGTGATTAGAAATTGAGGGTAAAAAGTATATTTTACTTCTCCCAGAATAATGATTAAGCAATCAGTATCTTTTCGGAATTAAGATTGAGGATAACATTCCAAGACACAAGTCTACACTTCGCTAAAATTTTACCAGAATCGGAAAACAATTAGAACAATTACATAAAATAACATACAATTGTGACTCATCACAGAATCTTTTTTTTGAGTAAACATCTGAAAGAAGGAACTGCCCTTTTTTAATATATTTTCCTTTTCAACTATTCGCTAACTATAAATTAACTACACTGTTAGAAATTGTGGCCGTGTTAATAAAAAAATCTCATAGTCAATTTAAATGAACACCTTAAAATTGAAACTTTTTTAATTCTTTTATGTTTAGTACAAATCAATTTTTAGGAACTAACTTTTTTAACATAATAATGAATTAAAAATAACAGGCAATACCTTTATTACTCAAGTAAATATAAGTGTTAACAAGTTGAATTAACTAAATTTATAATCGTTTTCATTCCTATTTTAGTTATAGATGTATCCAAAAAAATTTAACATGAAATATATTTGAAAGTCATAAATATGTATATACGTGAAAACTTTGTTCTCTAGCCACTTGCTGAGACCTTATACAAGTAACAAAGTTATTTCAACATATAATAAAAGTAATATTTACTGTTACAACCACTTAGTGTATAAATGTATAAAATCAATATATTGGTAACAGTAAAATATGCTTCTATGTACTTCTTGATTAGTAAAATTTGCATTTGAATAGAGTAAATCTAAATAATATTTTAAGTTAATCCAAAAAAGCGCGTGTCCTCACCACCCAGCGTCTTCCTTGTTGTCTACCCTGCAGCCCAGGGGAACAGAGAGTCATTTTTTATCATACGTACATTTATAGTAAGTATCTATCTTTTTCATTTCTTGATATAGTATAATACTTACTAAATAAATGATATGTAGATTAGCGCCAGAAGTGGGTATACCTATGTACAGGGACATTTTTTTCAGTGTCTCACCTGATTAACGATTTTCGTGCTGACTATAATAAAAACAAATTACATATTTCTCAATGATTTTCGACAAGGAAGCCAAATTTAATGCCAAAAAACATATAGGTTCACAAATTAGATAGATACGACGACACACACACGAATTTTTTTAAATTTAAATAACTACATGAGTAAACTGCGTTTCGTGATCCGTTTTCAAAACCTATAGTTATGGATATTTATTCTTATTCGTTTAAGAAATACGGGGGTTCCTAAATTGCTTCCATCGATTTTGTCTCTTAACTGTCTCATCCCTTCAAAAAATAGACTTTTAAGCTGAAAACCCGAATTCCTTTCACAGTACCATAATATCTCGTGACCAAGCTATTTACGCTATAATCAAGTACGACAGATGTCAAAAAAAGACAGCTACGACGCCATTTTAAACTTTCTTGAATAGCAACCCTCACAAATAACCACTCAAGTGAATTGTAATTGGCGATCCGATTTCAGAAACATATAGGTAGTTGTTGCGCTGGACATAACGAATAAAGATTATTTTACATTAAAATTAGTATATTATTAACCAAGGTTTAGACAGCCATCATTATTGCCCGAGCGGCGAGTTTAAATCACGAGGAGCGAAGCGACGAGGGATTTAAGACGCGAGGGCTATAATAAGCTGTCTAAACCGTGGTTAATATATTATTTTTTCCACTACTACAAACTTTTATATGACATTTATCTTTATAGTATTAATAATTATTATAAAAAATTATAGGTAGGTATAAGTATATTTTTTAATCAAGTTACCTGCGCTTTGGAATTGGCAAAATATTTTGTTGTTTTGTCAGGTGGCTTTGTCAATGTCAATTTGTGTTCATTTGTGTCATCAGATTTCACGAGTTTTGCGTTTTTTTAAAAAATGAGCGAAGAAAATGTTAGTGATAATATTATGTGTACACCTCCCGAATTAAGGATGGAAGCAGAAAAAATGTTGATTGTATCGATATTTTACAATATCAAGTAATCTAATATGTATTGATAATTATTTGGTTGCCTAACCACAATGAATTGATGTTGTAGAATTAAAAAATCAAGTTACCTGCGTTCAAACAAAATTCGGTTAAGGTCAAAGATCGGTCAATAATGGATTTCAATGGCTTATTATTGACCATGGTCAATAATGACTTATAAGGTAGAGAAAAACGATTTCTAGCGTTAAAAATCGGTCAATAATGGCGATGTTATAGGTTAGTAGTGGAAAATAGTATATTAAAGTAAATGTGGATATTAAATTGCTCGAAATAGAGCAAGCGTTTTAAAGACCATACTTGTAATAAATGTTCAAACAACCCTTTATTAACAGCTAAACAATATTCTAACCGATCATAAAATTCATTTCTAACATTACTGAGTTCATATTGAGAAATTCTTTCACATTCTAATGAAATACAGTGTTCTAGCTGGCCTAGATTTTCAAATTTTACATTTATATAAGTAAAATTTTTTAAGTGACCCCACAGAAAGAAGTCGTTTGACGAAAGGTCAGGAGACCTGGCTGGCCAAAGGATTAGATGCCGTGGGCCAATAATATTTCTGTTAAAAATATTTTGCAAGTATTCCCTAACCATGAGAGAATTATGGGCAGGACAACCATCCATTTGATATCAGATATCCTAATTTTCGCGTAACTTCTAGTGCGGGTTCAATTCGATTTTGTAGTAAGTTCAAACAAGTTACTGCTGCAAGGTTGCCTTCCATAAAAAATTGTCCAATAATGTGAAGTCCTACAATTCCTACACAAACATTTTTGTCGATATTGCGTTCGAGTATGAACAAGACGATGTTCACTTTCTTGGCTCCAATGCCGGCAATGGTAGAACAAATATTTCTCAAAAGTTCCCTATTATTATTTGCTCTTTTCATTACCTTAAAACAAAATACCATTCTTTGTTCTTCATCACCTTGCCGCAGCTCTTGACGTTTTTCAGACATTTATGTCTTTTAAAGTGCGCAATACTGTGGTTTGATACTGAAAACATTTCAGACACTGCTCTTTAACTGTTTGCTGTATAATACCACTTAATCATAGTTACTTTTTCCTTAACGGAATAGTTCATATTTAGCTATAATTAAAGCGCCTTTAATGAAAATGTTGTCACTGACGCTACTTTTCGTTTTGTCAATGCCAAATAGTAATTTGTTGGTGTTTGCTGTATTACCTAAACCATGAAAATTTCATAATTTTGCCATCACCTTTAATTGAATAAGTTAGGATTGGCACATGGGTTTATTATATCGGCCTCTTCAAAAAACTATAACACAATTTTGTCTAAAGTGTACAGGGGAGCCAATATTTAGCCACCTCAAAATTTACATGGGATTTCCTTTTTTCAACTAAGCATGCATCACCCGGTATGGCAATAATGTACCATTCATCAAAAAGACAGTTCAGAATTTGATAATTCTATTTTTCATTCACCGTTACCATTTACCTAGATTATCTTTCAAGTTAGTTTTTGTACTCTAGAGTTTGAATATTTATGTATTTCTTACAATAGGAATTAGTTTGTTTTAAAAATTGGAAGCTTTTAATATTTTTTACATATTATAAAGACGTATGTGTAAATTTTGTTGTTTAAAAAGAAGAACAGCAACTAAAATATTTGTATAGTATACGTAATTCTAGTAGTAAGTAGATCTATTTTTACTTCTAATACTAAATATGTTTTGTTTAAAGCTCGTTATAGTTTATATAACGGTTACCCTAAACGCAGTCCTATCTCTGCCATTCTTTATCTTAAAAAGCTTCTATTACTTTTTCTATGGGTAAGAAAGGAAAACTGTAAAAGTAATATATTCAAACTTTTAACACTTCGTTCTGGATTTGTTCTAACTTCCAAAATTTTAAGCATCGTATTTTACGTTTAAAATATTTTCCAATTTCCATATTTTGCAAACTCTTGTTAAATATTCAAGTCGTTTATAATTCGTTTTAAATTTGGGCCGTTTCGGATAATTTAATAAAATCAAGTTAAAATTGACAAGTCCTCTGTTTCAGGTAAATGGTAGCTTTAATATTGTAATTGTTATTTTTGGTAGGCAGCTTTTATTGGGTAAATTATTATTAATGAGGAGACAGCTAAGATTTAGTTATGATATTGCAAAATAAATAATAATTATTCAATTACGTTTATTGTATCTCTTTTTTGCTTGGCTGACATCTTCATTGTGGAGGTGATCGTTATCATATTGGAATTTTTCTTAATGACAATGTTACCGAGAATTACAGATTTTATTTATTCACTATAAGTCAATCAAAACAGTCTACTGCATGGGCGACTGGCCGTGCAAGATTTTTCGACATATTATGCAGATTTAAAGGGGTCTAAATTTTTAAATGTGTGTAAAAACGGTAGAAGTAAGAACATTAAATTTAACTTTTGTATTCACATATACAGGGTCCTGAAACAGTGCGTCGGGCTTTCATAGCTCCTAAACGAATAAAGTTAAAAATTGCATTCATATGCGAGCCTATACTGTATTATAGAGTGTATTTCAGGAAAATATTTTTGCATAAACAGGGTTTCCCAAAAAAGTGTGGTATCATAATGTTGAATTTTTTTAAATGGGACACACTGTATTTTCTTGCACATTTTGGTTTGTATTATTATCCTTTATAAATATCTATAATTTTATACAATTTGCTTTGGTAGTTTAAGAGCAATAAATTAAAAATTAAGATAAAAAAATTTAGCAGCTCTGAAGAAAAACCACAAAAAAATCTGAAAACATTTTTGGTAATCACGGCATTGTACAGAAAAAATGACAAGGAGTCCAGAGATACGATGAATTGAAGAGTTTTAATCAATTTTATACAGGGTGTTCTAAATAAGGTTTCAAAAATGAGTCATTAAAAATTCATTTTTCTGAAATTTATCAAATGGAACACCCTGTATATTTTCAACTAATGTAACGTAGCATTCATAAACAAATATTTTTTGTAATAAAAACATGTAGGTTATTTCCAGCCGTTTACGAAATAATTGCAAATTTCGTTAATTCTGTTGTAAAAATATAAAAAGAACGTTTATTTTATCAATTAAACATATTATATGCCTAAACTAATATTATAAACTACAATAAATGTTTAAAATGTCTTCCATTTTGATCTGTGCATAAATTAATACGCCCTTGAAAAAATCTATTTATTTCCCTTAACATCTCTGTTCAAATAACAGCAAAAGGATGATATCCAGGTGCTGACTGGCCACGGCAGCTACAGATCCTTTACACCCTGCATTGGTAAATCAGGCGATGACGAATGCATATATTGTGGTGAGATAGACACGACAAAACACACAACTTTTCACTGCTTAAACTGGATCAACGAAAGGGAATAATGTAATCAAAACCTAGGTACAAATCTCACACCAGAAAATATTGTCACAGAGATGACTGAGGAACTGCACAAGTAGGACGATATAGATAAAGATAATAACGGATATAATGAGACGAAAGAGCGATGAAGAGAAGGAACATTAAAAGAAATATGTGTGACAGAAAAAAAAAGAAGACGCACGAAGACCATCTGAAGTAATGCTGCGCGGTTCCAGAAGGCGGTTGTCGCTAGCCACTATAACAGGGGGAAAAGGGCTTTAGTCGGTCGGCGATAGCACTCATGCCAACCCAACATATCGCCCGTGGTTTTGTCAGATTGATGGGGTAATACTGGAAGCAGATTTCCTAAACCCCTCTTCAACAAGAAAAAAAAAACAGGTTAATTCAGGTTAGTAATCATACTTTCAATTGGACTACATTAAAAATTTAAAAAATATCAAAATTGGTTTTGTCGAAAAATTTTGTCGCCCTCTAACTTCGAAACAAAGCGGCTTTTCAAGAATTATCAAAGAACAAAACATTATTAGAATAGTCCAGGAAATAACCCTTTCAATTTTGCCGTATGTTTAGTAAACACCTTGTATATAGATCTAACATTGTTTTAAAAGAAAGCAAACTGCGTAATTGAAAGGTAAAATTCTGTATTTTTTGTGTAATTTCTTATTAATTTTGTTAACTTGTTTTTGACGATTGTTGACTGAATTCTTGACAAAATTTTGGCATGGCTTCAAATAATTTTTCGCCTCCGGTGGGCCTATCGGCACTACCTGTTGTCCCATTTTTGAAAAACGTCATGAGCAGCCCCTCGCCACTATTCTACCCAGCAAGCTGCCACTGTTCGAATCCTGAAAATGTCTTATCTTTATTTGCAACACATAATTGATTTGTGATGGGCTACATGCTTGGTGAAATGGATATTCCATGGCAGAGGAAATAAAAGTCTTACTTGTTATATTTCACAATTTTAATTTAGTTGCCTGACAAGTGTTTCGGACCCTTGCGGATCATTATTATCGAAGGAGTACAATACAATACTAAATTCTACGTGTAGTTACAAAGGTATTTATATCTAAGTAATAGTAAACATGTCATTAAAATAAAATAAATTAAAATAAGGGAGATGAAGTTAATTGATCGATTATGGGTTATTTTGGTCCTTAATTTTCAGGTATTGGCCAAAGGTACAACTAAATTACAGGTGTGATTATAGAGGTATTTACATCTAAGTAATAAAATTAAGAAAATTATATGGTGTATATAATTATGGGTTTTTTCGCTCGTAATAATTGACAGTGTTTATTGCATATTTGTCCTAAGTTATTAGACTATTAAGTATTAAATTGGCACCTGAAGGTATTTCAATTTGATTATTAACAACATTACATCTATTTTTCAAGGCTTTTTTGATTGCTAATGTTTCTAATAGGTTGAGTTTTCTACCTTTGCGTTGAGTATATATCGGTTTTATTTTGTGGGATATTGAGTGGTTATTATTATACAGTGGTCCGCTATTCCTGTTTTATTTTGTTTTTTTAAAATGTTGCTTGAGCCTAGTATTAAAGTTTCTACCTGTTTGACCTACATAGATTCCATCACAGTCATCACATTGTATTTGGTAGACCACGCTATGCGTTAATTTGTCTTTATTTTTAATTTTTGAATTAGCTATATATTTACCTAGGTTTTTTTTATTGACTTGTATGGGGATAAGTTTATGGTTTTTGATTTTTTTGGAGATTTTTTGACTTGTGTGACCTGTATATCTGATTGAATTGTATTTCGCGTTTGATGGAAGGGAACGTCCTCGGTAGAGTAGTTTTTGTGTTTTTTGTCTCAGCTTTTTCTTTAGCATTTTGTTTATGAGTGTTATTGGATAGCCGTTGTTTAAGGCTATAGAATGTATAAAGTCTAATTCTTTATTATATGAAGTTTCTGGAAGTGGGATGTTGACTAATCTGTGGATCATGCTATTAAACGCAGCCAGTTTGGTTTGTTGGGGATGTTTTGAGTCTGCTGGTATAACTATATCAGTTGTCGTTGGTTTTCTATAGATTTGGTAGGTTAATTGGTTGTTTTTATTTATTATTGTAAGGTCCAAGAAATTGATTGAGTGGTCGTCAGTTTCTTTTTCTATGGTGAATTGAATTTTAGTGTTTAAGCCATTTAGAAAGTTTAGAAATTGTTGTAGTTGTCGCTCTGTTCCTGTCCAAACGCAAAACACATTATCTACGTATCTGCGCCAGAAATGTATATTTTTTAATAATGGATTTTTTAAATTAAAAAGGTTATATTCAAAGTTCTTCATGAATAATTCCGCAGTGGCGGCTCGTGGGTGTATAAGGGGGGGAGGCTATAAAATAGCGCCGCAGGCGAAAATTTTTCGCGATTTCAAGGTCATTGGCTTAAAATGAATAGTTAGGAATTCAACCAGCAATATAATTACTTTGAAATACTAGGTTTCACGAGAAAAATATTCAATTTGCAAGGTCAGGGTCAACTTCTCTCAGTGCATCCGCTATTGTGTCTCTATTTTGCTCTACTCTCGTAAGCGCCACAGAATTCTTAATATTATGTTCTTTGGAACTTTCGTGTGATTTTACCGCCCGTGAAAATTTTTTTAAATCAGAATACCCACCCCCTGAACTCCAATTGTTTTTTACGCTGCCTAATAAGATACAAGGCCAACAATATAAGCTTTCCTTATAAATACTTCCGCACAGCCACTTATAGGTTTCGTACCAAGTTACCTGAAAAGCTCTTGAATATTGCTTACCCTGTCTCTTATCGTTAAATATTGCCGAAATTTTTGGTGTCGGACGACTACATAATATCTGTCTTTTTTCCGTTTCGTTTCTCCTTAAAAATAGGTATGAGAGAATAATATCATGAACCGGATTTATATTTTTTTAAAACAATAAAAAATTTAGCGTTTAATAATTAATAACATAATAAAGAAATCTTAAAACTTACCGGATCTTGAAAATATAACCTTAATTTCACTTTAAGTCTTTTATAAACAATTTATCGTCGTAAGACAGTCGACTAAATCTATATTTTATCAAGTATTCGACGATATCTTTGCAATTTCGAACATTTATTTTATCATTATTAGCATTAGAGCTTCTACTATATTCGCCAATTTCAGTTACCTCCATTTTTATAATAACATAGAGATAAAATTAATAAATAAACAATAAAATAATAATAACTTACATTAAAGTATGATTTGTGCAGAAAAAAAATCGCTAAAATCAAACATTACACACAAATTGTCACAAATAAACAAAATAGTTCGGTATACTGTGCCGGCCGGCACACACTACCGGGCTTCCGCCGCGCGCCGACTTCCCGCGAAATATTATTTGTGGGCGTTTCTGCCTTCTCGCTATCAGTTTTTCACGTGACAAAAACAACTCGCGTCGTCATGACGCTCGGTTCTTGCATTGTTATCCGTGCTAAAAAATTAAACCGTCGGAAGCTTGCCTCCGTTGATAATAGTCTAGGCGCATATTCGCTGATGCGGGCAGACACCACCTAATAGTACTAAAGCTGAGCGGCAATACCAAAAATATTATATAAAGAAAGTGTTTTTCTAGAAGTAGCTAATTCAGAATTTTTGATACACTGAGAATATAAGAAATGAATAAAGTTATCTTTAAAAAAATAAAATGTTATTTCGTAAGTTTTTGTTGGGGAGGCACCGCCTCCCCTGCCTCCCCTGACGAGCCGCCACTGTAATTCCGCTAATAATGGTGACAAAGGAGAGCCCATTGGTAGTCTTTCTTTTTTTATTAAGAATTTATGGTTAAACCTAAAGTAGCTTTGATCTATGCACAGGTTGTTGAGCGCAATTATCTCATGTGTATTAATCGTAGTATGGCTATTGTTTAGTTCCTAATGTATAATATCTTTTAGTTCTATCGTTGGTATAGAGGTAAATAGACTTTTAACATCGAATGATATTAGGGTGGCATTATTGGGTATTGGTAAATTTTTAGTTTGTCCTACAAATTCAAAAGTGTTGTTGACTGTATATTTGGAGGTACATTTGATAATTTTAGGAAGGTAGGTGTTAAGAAATTGACACAAGTTGTATGTGGGGGCGTTAATGTAAGATACTACAGGTTGTATGGGTATGTCGTGTATTTTAGGTTGTCCGTACAGAATTGGAGCTGTAGGGTTCATGGTTTTGAGTCTATACGTTTCGTTGTTGGGTAGTAAGGTATTAATGTTTTTTTTATTTCGTTAATAATTTGATTATAAATTAAAAAATAAATGTGACAACAACTAGCTCATAATATGTAAAGCAGATAAAGGCAACACTGTAACCGTTCTAAACAAAACAGATTATATCCAAAAAGTCAATGATTTTATTTCTGAAGATGAATTTGTCGAACTTAAAATAGATCCCACACCAAAATTTTAAAACCAAATTATTATTATATATATATTCCTTTATTTGCAACTGTTAAAACACAAATATTTAAAGTTATATTTCATAAATTTTAACAAAGCCGCCTTAGTCGCTATCTTTAGTAAAGTCAACCATAATAAAATAACTCTTTATTACCTTATAATATTTTCACTTGTAAATATTTGAAGAATTTGTACTCTCTGAGATTGAAAAAAGTATTAATCATTAAACCGAACTCACATTTTTCTTGTTCGTTTTCTATTTATCATGCAGGAGTGTAAAGTTCGCCCAAGTTCAAATGGGTACATTCAATGGCGGCCACTAAAGTTGCGCAGTGGTTTATTTACGTTAGTTGCCTAGCGACGGCCACGATGCAGCATCATCTGAAGCGATTCAGTGCCGTAACATTGTTAGAAGGTGGCAGAAGTATTAATGTTAGCGTAGAAGTGATATATTGTGTAAGGTCACAGAAATTATAAACTAAATTTTGTGGTAAGGTGGTGTGTGAACTGTGGTTGTTCTGTTTAGAAAATAATATTATTATTTTGGATTTGAATGGCGCCAAAGGCAATTGGCAGACGAGGGAAGCCTCTAAATAGTCAAGTGCGGGAAATAATAGACAATATTTCCAGATTTATAAAGAAAGAAGCAAGCGAAGGAATGCAAATTCCTTTAAAAAAGTGCAGGTTAGTGCAAAGAATATTACATCTAATATTACTTGAATATTGAATATTACATTTTAAAAATTAATATGGAACAAGATTGGCAAATATTTTTTTTTTACTATTTACCTATCGTCTAAGTACAGGGTTATCCAACCAAGACTAGACAAGGCGATTTTTTGACTTTTCCTGTACTTTTATAAAAAAACTGAAATAGCCATCTTAAGTCATTTTCTCCCGCGAATTCGAATATCTTCAGCAAAAAACAATTGAACATCAAACAAAAGTACTAGGGGTCACTTTGATATTTTTTTAAATGGGATGCCGTATTTTTAATGAGCTTATCCGATTTCTCATATAAATTTTGATCTAAAATGTTGGATTTTTAATTTTTTTTTTTTTTTAATTTTTACGGTAGACGAACATTTTCCGAATTTAAAACTGAAGAAAAAAGGCGTTTTTGAATTAAAAATCCAACATTTTAGATCAAAATTTATATGAGAAATCGGATAAGCTCATTAAAAATACGGCATCCCATTTAAAAAAATATCAAAGTGACCCCTAGTACTTTTGTTTGATGTTCAATTGTTTTTTGCTGAAGATATTCGAATTCGCGGGAGAAAATGACTTAAGATGGCTATTTCAGTTTTTTTATAAAAGTACAGGAAAAGTCAAAAAATCGCCTCGTCTAGTCTTGGTTGGATAACCCTGTACCTATGTTTTTCCTTTACCCAAATGTTACACTTTTTGCAATAATGAGTATCATTTCAACATTAATTATTAGCTATGTCTTAACTTATAAAATTTGTTTACAATGTGGTTGTTAATCGTTATGTAATCTATAAATTTTAACAGTTGTTTTTTAAATTTAATTCGTGGTATGTGTATATAAATATCGTTTATCTACGACTATTTAATAATAGAAGCATAATGTGTTTGTTAGTACATATATAATGTGGTTCATATTACCATAGTTACTCATATTCCACAGCCGTGGAATATGAGATTTCATATTCCACGGTCCCAACAAAACAAAGTTACCTGAATTACGATAAAAACGCACCAGATCTAGTTTAAGCAGGCGTGAATGGTATTAATACCATAGCAACCGATTGACAAGTAAACGAATCATTTTTTTCCTCAGTCATTTAAGTTTCGCTGTGACATTTTGTTGTTGATTTCAAAGTAAAATATCATGATTTCGAATGACGAAAACGAAATCCAAAGTACCCCTCCAGAAATTCGGGCTGCAATTGTATTTTGTTTAATTATGGTTAACATCGTTGAATTGTATTTTTTAGTTAAGAAATACCATTAATAATAATCCTATTGTAATAAAATGTGTTGCTCTGAATCCATTTTCTAACTTCTTGAATACTGAATAGTCGTAGATAAAGTATAGTATTTGACTCGCGTATAATGGCTATATTACACTCGAATCCTTAAAACACAATTACGCTCGTTAAATAATGTACTATTTTTCCATATTTTAGAGAACGGGATTTAGCAGCAACTGGCATCGGAAAAAATACTTTGCAACGAATAAGAAAAGAAAGGCAGAAAGTACGTGCCGATGTGGCCACTACATCTTTTCAAACGCCAACAAAAAAAATACCTTCTCATAAGCTCGTACTGAGTCCTGGAAATATTTATGATATAAAAACTATTATTTAGTTTTTTGCTATAGAAAAACGATCACCTACGGTTAGAGGCAAGTATTAAATAACTAAGTTTTTTAGTTATACCTTACAAATATAGAGAATAAGCAGTAATCATATTCTTATTATGATTTTTAGGAATCTGACCAAAAATGAAAGAGAGAGGCATGGAGTTTAATGGAGGCCGAGAAACATTAAGACTGGATGATGGTCTTGGTTTTTAAGACTTTATTGTTTACATTTAATACCATTGTTATATATATATTTAATTATATATAAAGTAGGTATATATAAAAAATGTTTATTATCAATTTTTGTTTAATTTTTTTAATGTACACTGTAGAAAAATCTCATCATTAATATGAAGGGGTAGTGGCACCCCTATACGCTTATAAAAAATTTCTAGTTTTTTTTTTGTTTTAAGAGATATGTTTTTTTTAAACCTTTATAAACAGAAATGTTGCATTTTTGATTTTCAGTGTATTTAAATCGTTAGTTACCCATATATGTTTATTATACCCATACTCTACCCGCATATTTTTATCAGAAAAAAAAAACGAAAATAAACAAGTCATTAATTGTCTTAAAAACTTTCATATCTCCGCTACTGATTTTGACGTCACATCGTCGCGCATTGCCATGCACGTGGCTGTACCCTTTTGAACTTGGGCGGACTCTACCCATATCAAACGTAAAAAAAATATTTACCTCGCATATTAATTTAAAAATCGCCAAGCCAAACCCCATGCCTCGCTAAAATAAGAAAAAAGGTAAGGAATAATAATTAACGAGGGATTTCAGAAAGTTATAATTTCATTTAACACGAGACTTGCATTTTATCTTTTGAAAACTCCAACTGGGGTTCGAAATATTCAAAGGAACAGATGGATTTCGAATTAGGAATTTATCGAGAGCTTTCAAAGTCGACCAGAAAGTGGCAGTTATTATTTTTACCAATTAAAACGTGAATTGGTTTAAAATGGGGTTTATGGGATTAGAAAATTGTATCTAGGGAGGATTTTGAGGTTCTATAAGATTAGGAATCTGACTTTTTTTGTAAAATGTTATAAAATTCCGGAGAAAATCTTAAAAGCTTGAAAGAAAACTTTGTATGACGAGATAAAATTATCAGACAGAGTAAAGTCTATTTCTTAAAGCGAGACAGTAATAAATCATTACTGAACTATAAAACCCAGTGGTCTTCGCCGTATTCCATAGGCGTAGTCCAGTTATTATTTCATATAACATTCGGAGTTGCAAAAAAAGTTGAAATGTGTTCGAATATTACTGGAGTCGGACAGTCAACAATATACCGACTTGTGCACGAGAATGAACGCGGCCCCATCAGGTCACCAAAGAAAAGTACAGGAAGACAAGAAACTATAATAAATGAGGATAAGAAGGCTGCCATCAGAAGAATCATACACTCGTTTTACTTAAAAAATGAAATACCTACCTTAAACAAAATAATTTCTAAAATGAAAAAGGATAATTTCATTACACATGGGTAAGAAGAAACTATGGAAAACTTTGAAGAAACCGAATTTTTGTTATGAAAAAATTCAAAACAAAAAATCACTTTTAATAGAGAAAGACGAAATCATCTGCTGGCGACGACGATATTTGAGGGCAGTTAGACAGTTTCAAAGAGAAAAGAGGAATATCTGTTATATGGACGAAACTTGGTTAAATGAAGGTTATACTGTTGGGAAAATATGGCAGGATAAACATATAAAAAGCGCCAGGCAAGCTTTCATGGAAGGATGGTCAACTGGAATAAAAGTACCCTCGGAAAAAGGTGAAAGAATAATAGTTACTCACATTGGTAGCAAAAATGGATTTGTCGATGGCCGCTTACTAGCATTTAAATCAAAACGGAATGGAGACTATCATGAATATGTGAACGCTGTTGTCCCTAAAGAATATTTCCAACAAATGCTAGATGTTATTCCTCCTGGGTCTGTTAAAGTCATGGATAATGCCAGCTACCACTCAAGAAAACCCGAAAAAATGCTAACGTCTGTTCGGAAGAAAAAATGACATCATTCATTGGCTTACTGTGAATAAGAAGCCATTTCATAAGGATATGCTGAAAAGGGGATACTGATTGAAAAGTTGAATAAACCTCTTTGTACGAAATTTGTTGTCGACGAAATCGCTTTAAAACGAAATATAACGGTACTTAGCCTTCGGCCATATCACTGTAAATTAAATCCCATAGAATTGGTGTGGGCGCAAGTAATAGTATATTATTAACCAAGGTTTAGACAGCCATCATTATTGCCCGAGCGGCGAGTTTAAATCACGAGGAGCGAAGCGACGAGGGATTTAAGACGCGAGGGCTATAATAAGCTGTCTAAACCGTGGTTAATATATTATTTTTTCCACTACTACAAACTTTTATATGACATTTATCTTTATAGTATTAATAATTATAAAAAATTATAGGTAGGTATAAGTATATTTTTTAATCAAGTTACCTGCGCTTTGGAATTGGCAAAATATTTTGTTGTTTTGTCAGGTGGCTTTGTCAATGTCAATTTGTGTTCATTTGTGTCATCAGATTTCACGAGTTTTGCGTTTTTTTTTTTAAATGAGCGAAGAAAATGTTAGTGATAATATTATGTGTACACCTCCCGAATTAAGGATGGAAGCAGAAAAAATGTTGATTGTATCGATATTTTACAATATTAAGTAATCTAATATGTATTGATAATTATCTGGTTGCCTAACCACAATGAATTGATGTTGTAGAATTAAAAAATCAAGTTACCTGCGTTCAAACAAAATTCGGTTAAGGTCAAAGATCGGTCAATAATGGATTTCAATGGCTTATTATTGACCATGGTCAATAATGACTTATAAGGTAGAGAAAAACGATTTCTAGCGTTAATAATCGGTCAATAATGGCGATGTTATAGGTTAGTAGTGGAAAAAAGGGTTTATAGCAAGGCATAACACCATTTTTAAAATGAGAGATGTTGGAAACCTCTTGTAAGAGGGAATAAAGACAGTGGATTGTGAAAAATGGAGTAAGTGCGTCGAACATGTGATTGAAATAGAAGAAAGAATGTGGGAAGCTGATAACATGCTAGGAAACACTGTAGGGCTCCTTATTATTTCTCTGGACCCCAACGACGATAATTCATCGGACTACTCGGAACATGATGACTAATATTTAAAAATTAAGTTGTTGTATTGTACATCGTAGATTTTTTTTTATAAATCATAATATTTAAACTACCTGTAAGGCCGTTGTTACAGGACCGATTAGGGATGTACAGTAATGTACACGTCTTAAATATCCAAAATACGGAATTTTTTAAAACTATCATTGCAAATTTACATCCATTGCTCTCTCGCATTAAAAACGAGGTATACCCCGTAATATAATAAAGGGTTCTGATAAACCAAGGATATAATAAATCAAATACTTCCTTTTTATTATACAGGGTTGATCAGAAAAGTGCTACGTGTGTCAAGTTTTAAAAAATGTATTTTTCTATTTTCGAATATTACAATTATTAAATCAAGACATTTTTCATGAACCTTCCTAAATATGTGTTAACGTTTCTTTTTTGACATTTAACATTGAGTAAAACGAGTAGGGACCAGGGGGCCGCGGCGGGGGCGGGGGAGGGGGAATAATGTTAAAATAATCTGTTCAATTTTATACTATTAAACCAATAAGAAAATGCCGAATTTATTTATTTTAACTGAATAAGACAATATGTTATAAAAATAATTTCAGTTTCAGGTTTATCGCTAAAAAAATGATATTCTCTTTGGGTGGTTTAAACAAATTTAGAAGTATACTATATCACATAAAATACTATGGAAATTTAAAATGTAAAAATTTTTTCAAAGCATCCAAAAAGACACCATTAAAACTTATAACAACCCAGGATAGATTTTCATTTGTTTTTGAGAAAAAAAGAACCTTATTCCATTAAAATAATTACGCAAATGTACAAAAATATTTCTAAAAATCAGCAACGCACACCTCTGCAACTGCCATTTTCAAGTTTTCGGTTTAAAAACAAAAATAAGTACGAACAAATTACTTAATAAAGCTTTTTTAATAAGTAAAAAATTATTTTGATAAATGATATTTTTTTTGTTAACATTGGTAAATGAACATTGTATTGTCACGAAGGGTTCATTTAACTATCACTCGCTTCTGGACTGTTGTCGCCTGGTCGCCCTGTATATCGTTTCCTTAACGGCAGGGTCCGTGAGTGGGGCAGACTAGCGCGAGGACGGGCTAGAGGCGAGGGGATACCATCACCGATCTCGCTGCGAAGCCGGGCGGTCGAACGGTGGACGAAGACGCTGGCCGCCGAGACGCCCCCAAGAACGCCGTGACCCTTTCGCCCACGCCTTGGATGGTGTAGGAGAATAATTAAAGGTAGGTCTGGGTTGAATTGATTGTAAAGTGTAAATATTTGTAATAATAAATAGCTGCAATAATTATGATGACCGCCTTTTAATCAAGGATCCCGGTGCCCTCGTGACAGTATAACAATTGCTGAAATGAACTAGTTATATAGTAGCATTTTTTTTTACAAGTATTACATAATTACAGAATTTATTTCCGAAAACAATGGTTACAATAATACAAGTAGTAAAAATATGTCGTAGAAAATTGAAATTTTATGAATAGTGTTAGTCCCATGTTTTGAAAATTAGGGAGATGAATACTCATGAGACAGCGTATGCGTATGGGTTTATTTGAAAGCAACGATTGAATTGAATGATAATGATACATACAGGGTAGCCCAAAAATAAGTTACGACCATTAACTTAATTTTTTCAAATAAAAACATCTATTTTTTATTTTATTTTTGAATTTTGCTTCCAATTCTAAGTATGTTTCATTTATCACCTATACCGAAACTTAACAGTTATCGAGAAAATTACGATCGAACTTACCAATAAGTAAGATTTCTGAGGATTTATTTGTAAATCGAGCAAAACATTCCATTGTGTGTTTATTTTGTTTTGTTGTCAATACTGGTATTTCTGAATGTTGACCGTTTAGTCCCATATAAACTGTATTACAATTTTACTTCAAGTAAGTAATTGTTGCATAGTTGCGAAGTTGCGGTTTTCACAATGGTGAAGTTAGCGGAACGAGAAAAAATTCAAATTTTATGCATGGTTGTGTTTGCTGATAGAACACGTACTAAAATAGAAACAGCTCAATTATTCAATGAAATCCATCCTGATCGTCCTCTCATATGTCAAAAGGTGGTGAGTAGAATATAGGCAAAATTTAGAGAATTCGGTTATGCTAGAGATTTGCCAGTATCTTGACGTCCTGCGCGAGATGAAAATGAACAAATTGACGCTTTGCTTTCGTTGTAAAAAAATCCATTTACTACTCTGTCGCACATTGGGGCCAATTTACACATGCGGAAATCTGTTGTTCGCCGAATAGTTCAAAATCACAAATATCACCCATACAAAGTTACTCCAATGCATGAGTTCTTTGAAGATGATTTCGATGGGCGAAATGAATTTGTGAACGCATGCAAAATATAGGCAATCTAGATAATAGTTTAGAAAAAAATATTATTTTTTCCGATGAAGCTACGTTCTGCTTGAATGGTAATGTGAACAGACAAAGTTGTCGTTATTGGGCAACAGAAAATCCGAATTGGATGATGGAGGTTTACAGCCAGCACCCTAAAAAAATAAATGTGTGGTGAGGAATAATGCGCGGAAGAGTAATTATTGGTCCATTCTCTTTAAACAGTCTTTAACTGGACAAGCACAACTCGAATTTTTCCAACTTGAATTAATTTCAGCATTGGGGGCTTTATTTCCGAATCCACTGGACCCCAGACTCCCCTAACAAGGAGCTGATGTTTCAGCAAGATCACCATCTCCTCCGCCCTATGCTGCCACTGTGTGTACATTTTTGGATGAAACCTTTCCCAATCGGTAGATAGAAAGGAGAGGACTTATCAAATGGCCTGCTAGGTCACCAGACCTAACTCCGCTGGGGTTACTTCAAATCAAAAGTACTTGTTGACAGGCCAAACAATCTGGAGGAGTTGAAAGAGAGGATTCGAAGAGAAGTGCGTGCTATAACTCCGGAAATGGTTGAAAACGTTCAAAGAAAATTGATTGATTATTTTGAAGCCGTAAATGGCGCACATTTTCAGCATTTAATTTTATTTGTTATTCTGTTCCTTTCAAATAAACAGGTCTCACTTATTGCTTTGTTGAGTTTGTTCGATAATTGTTGAGTTTAGGTACAAGAAACATACTTAGAACTCGATGCAAAATTCAAAAATGAAATAAAAGATAAAGTTGATGGTCGTAACCTATTCTTGAAACAGCTAACAAAAAATATTCAAGACAAAAGTTTTATGGCTTTGTAAAGTCTATTAGAATAAGAAAAAGATAAGAATACAGGATGAGTCAGAAGGCCGTACAAAAACAAAATTATTTTTTAATAAGAGCTTCATAAGTATAAACTTAATAGTTTCCAAGATATCAACTTTTGAAAAATGACATTTTTGAACTTTGACAGCTTCTAGCTTTCTAACGGTACGCCATAGAACAAACAAATACCAACCTCCGGCTAAACAAGAAGTGCTATATTTCCGGCTTTTGAGTTACATCCGGTTTAACCGAAAGTTGACGCTTTCAGAAACGTAATTAAAAACTAAGGTAGGGGCACGTTAGCCGTTTTACTCTAAGACGTACCGTTAGAAAGCTAGAAGTTGTCAAAATTCAAAAATTTAATTTTTTAAAAGTCGATATCTCGGAAACTATTAGGTTTAGACTTATAATGCACTCATCAAAAAATAATTGCAATTTTATGTAAAATCCAAAAATATAAGATATAGGGTGTTCCATTAACAAAAAAGTAACTTTACTTCTCTACGGTTTTCTAACTCGTCCTGTATACATAATTTTTTAAAATTCTCATATACTATAAAAAACCCTCAAACTTTTGTTTTGAATATTTTTTGGTAGCTGTTGTACTTTAAGAAATAATCGCCCATTTCCATACATACCAACAACCCTGTATGTAATACCAATGTTAAGAAAATGAAAAATATAAAGGACATACCATACATATTATTTTTATGATATTTTAGATTAATTGTATTTGTATTTTTGTATATATTATTATGTATAAATGTAATTCTTGCTATAATTAATAAGTGAATAAAACTGGTTCTCAGGCATATTCAAATATACCAACTACTTTTTAGGTTTATTAGATCATTAATCCCTAGCCTAGATTTGTTATAAATCCACTTAATTTTTTAACTTTTTAAATTCTATAAATACCTTTCTTTTTATATTTACTGGTAACTGTGCAAATATTCGTGGAGCAATAAAGCAAAACGATCTTTGCCTTATCGATTTAAGAGCCTTTTCTACTTTGGTTTCACATTTATTTTTGTACCTTGCCTTACTTTTGTGTTCTATATTTTGCAAATTGTTGTTTTCTTTGTATTAGAGGATGCCTATTTTATAAAAATAAATTGGCCTTTATCAAAATACGGGCTTACGGAGTATAAAGCATTTGTGGGAAACATCCTGCTCTGTTTAATATAAATTTTTAAATTTGAATAAAATATGAATTTCATTTATTAAGAGAATACAGCAGCCGCAAACCTCAAAACCTATTTTGATCGGTTCGTTTTATCAAAAACTTTATTTCGTGTTGGTGTCAGCGACCAACTAATCATACAGAGTTGTTCAAAGTTCCTGCATAAAATTAATATCTTTTCTATTGAGTTAGTAACTTTCAAGAAAAACGCTAAAATACCGAAATTGATTTAGATTGTGGTTTATTTTGCCGTAATATTGTGACTACAATTTGGGGAACTTAAAGTTTTCCAAAATTATAGCACTTGCTGACGGCAGCTTTTCATCGGAGAACAATTGTTGGTCATGAGATAGGACAACTTGCACTTTCATAGGGCGCCACTCAGTTTTCCAATAAGGGTGTGAGAGTTTTTAACTGAAAAATCGGACTCTCTAGGACGCAGATGTTAAAATAAGATTAAAGAAGGTAACACAATGAGATATACTTAAATCAAGCTTTAATAGCAAAAATAAATAAATTTAGATTTTACAATGAAAAGGAATGCCTTCATAATAGGATAAAAATGCGAATAGTATTTTAAAAGTGCATGGTCTACATGTATAATAAATTATAAAGATTCGAGACATAAAAATCTTGAATTAAAAATGTTTGATTAAAATTATTGCAACGTATTCTGATCTGGCACCTTTTATGCATTGAAGTGAAGTTTTATTCATTACCCCGTATATACATAACCCATTTCTTTGGCCAAAGATACCCCCGTTATGTACATCTTATGTACAACATCGTATATATTTTACGGATAAAATCATTTATAGAACAACGTAGAATAACGTCAGAAGACTTGCTTACAGTTTAAAGTTTAATAAATTAAATAACGTAAAAATATAATTAAATTACTTGATTCCGTATGGATAAAATTGTGACGCAATAATATAGTAATAAAAGGAAAAAACTGGCCTTATATCTCAAGTTTTTTCTTTGGACAGGAACTCCTAACAGCTCCTAGATGGTGGCGGTCCCGGTAACCTCACCCAGATTAGCTACTTGAAGACACATCAACTTATAGCGACTTCATTTGTCTTGGAGAAGAAATAGGTATGAAATAAGGACGGAAAGTTCCACGAAGTTCCTTGTAGAAGTTATATACAGAGTGGGTAAAATCCCAGTTCAAAATTAAGCCGTATCCTCAGACCTGTCGTATAACAACAACCCTGCAAATAATAACACAATAAACCAAAAGGTCCTAAAATCCCAGAAAATTAAAAGAAATCTTACCTCAATACTGAGGGTGCACCATATCTGAATTGCACATGGCGAAGAAACACTTATATGGCTAAATATAAGCAGAAAACACACCAACTATATCACCATCAGGTCTATAGAAGGTTTAGAAAATGATTATGCATAAAAGCACAGGAAAACTGATAAAAAATCAGACCCACATTTTAAAATGAAGGCGACTTAACGGCCATTCCGCCAAGAATGCCAGAAAGTTCCGGTGGGAATCAAATCGCACCTAACAAAAGTACTGCGCGCGAGCCTTCACTAGCTAATGGATATATACGCAACCTCTATAAATGGTACTACCTAAAAGCGTACAGTTAGGCGAATGCGCTGAGTATGGAAAAATTAAACAAATAAATAACAAAAGTGGCATTTAAAAATAAAAATGCTACAATATTTTCAGCCTCTCACTTTAGCCCCTTAACCTCTAGCTACCCCAACTATTTTTTTTTAAATGGCAAGCTAGGTCACATGAAAAGGTCTTTAAAAACTGAATCTCATGGTACCGAAAAAGTGGGGGTTCGCTCATTTCGTTACGGTAAAATCAACCCAAATAAGTTTTTCCCAAAAATATGTTGTTAATTAGCAAAAGCTTACATTATTTACATTTGATCATTATATTTAAAAAATGATACCTTATTTAAATTGTAAAACATTTTTTTATGCCTTAAATAAATAAAATAAAAATAATATATTATATACCTAGGGTGAGAAGTGAGCCATTATTGACCGATCACTTTTATAACCTGAGACGCGTAGCGCCGAGGGATATAATGTGCGAGGTCAATAATGGCCTTCTCAACCGAGGTATATATAGAATTTTTTCTACTACTAACAGCCCACCAAAATACCTCATTTTTATTTTAAAATTAGTAAAATTAGCCATTATATTATTATATATTATTCAAACATATCGAAATATCAAGTAGCCTGGGGCTCAGTTGTCAAGGCAACGAATAAAACAATTGAAACTGATGGGTTTCAATAAACGTCATTATTCTAAAGTATTATGGCCACCTTTTGAAGGTTTTAAGTAAAAGTTTTACAATAAAATATTAAAATATGGCTGGGAATCTTAGCGACCAAGGCGACAGTGATTTAGAAATGGAAAATTGTATCCTGCCTGAGCTCCGAGAGGCAGCGGCTAGTACGAGTCATGATTTGTTGCCTGAAAAATCAAAGCGAATTTATGTGAAGGCATACACTTAACTAAAGAAATGGTTTGAAGAAAAAAAGTCGTTAAAATTACTGAAAATGTCATGCTGGCCTATTTTAAGGAATAATCGGAACACAATAAGGTATTAACGTTTGTGGGCAAGCTACTCAATGTTGAAATCAACTATTTCACTGAAAAAAAATATAGTATTTTAAAGTAGTAGCATTTTTAAAAAAGAAAAATGTTGCCTATAAACCTAAAAAATCGCGTGTATTCTCGAAAGAAGAAATTGATACATTTTTAAATGATGAATTTTTATCAAAAAAGGTGTGGATTTTAATACTCCCTGCTTTAATAAGCTCTAAATTCTAGACTATTGTGATAATTGGCGTAGCCAGTGCTTGCAGAACAGACGAACTTTGCAATATGGTTCTTGAGGATGTGGTTATTCAAGATGGGATTATTGTGATAAGTATTCCTAACTCAAAAAATGGATCATCCAGGAGATTTGTCATTGTCGAACCGCAATGGATTAACGTCGTAAAAAAATACTTGGCTAACCGGCCGACTGACATTAGAAAACTATTTATTTTATACCGCAAAGGTAAACATCATAGACAAAATATTGAGCACAATACTATTAGTAAAGTACCATATGTGATGGCCCAATTTCTGAAATTACAACATCCTGAGTATTACACTAGTCATTCTCTATGGCGCAGCTCGGCAATACTTCTAGCAGAAAATGAAGGAGATCTACTAAGTCTAAAAAGGCACGGTGAATTGAAGTCGGCGACAGTAGCTGAAGGATATATTGAGGAATCGATAGCGAATAAGAAGAGAATAATCAAACTAGTACAAAAACCCATCTCATGCAATGATAATTTAATTATACCCTCCACTCCTTTCGCACGTCAAGATAGTCTGGCAGGAAACTTACAGACTGATGACTTAGTACCAAGTGTTAATAAACGTTTACAAATTATCGAAAACATTCATAATACTGAAGTAAATTTACCTATAATAAATGATGGTAATTCTATTAATAGTGGAAATGCAGCAGTGCACATGAGTTGTAATAACTGGACAATCAACTATTATTTTAAATGATTTTCATAGGTTTTGATAATTTTCATTATCTTAGGACATTTTCTAGGGTTTATTTCTCATGTTCACTTCGTTAAGTCAATAAAGTTTCAGTCAATTTCTTGAAATAGATAAAATATCTTCATTATTAACCTAGGTAAATAATGAATCATCATTATTTACCTAGGTTAATAATGAACTACTTCTCATTAGACAAATGAGGTAAATAATAGGGTTTTCTCATGTTAGTAGTAGAAAAAATTCTTTTTGGCACCGTTTTCTTCCTTATCACCTTGTAATGTAAGCAAATGCTAGAATTTGGCTAGTTAAGTTCCCTATATTTCAGTGCTTCAGTGAGTTATGGTGCTCTTAAAAAACCAGCGTATTGGAATTTTATTAATGTTGGGTTGTGGCACTGAACTTCCACCAGTAGAAAAACAAAGCTAATCGCCCGGCAATCTTAACATGTCCCCGGCATGCATCGTCTAGCGGAAGCGTATTTCTTGTGCCTTGCGTCGAATTTCTACGATTTTTCGATATTTGACGTTCATGTTGTCCAGAGCCGATCGTCTCTATATTATTTATTTTCATATAGTGTTTGGCCTGTGTACTGCGCGCGTTATTTTCAGTTCTGGTTCTTTATTGTACTTTCTGGAACTTTGTTAAAAACCTATTACTAGTTTCGAGTTTTATAAATATTTATATTATGGAGAAGATTGTATTTAGTCTAATTGTTCGAAATTATATACTGCGCGGCTTATTTAACGCATAACGAAAAATTTCCCTCAATTTTGATGTTATGTATTTTCCAAATTTGTGGTTCGTTTTTAATGATTTCTTTTTCTAATTGTAGGTTTTTTTCTTAAGCATATCACTGTCTTTATCATTTTGCTTAAAAAAGGAACTTTGGTATTATACCGGGTGTTATAAAAATGTTGTGTTTCTTTTAAGGAAATTCAAAATAACCTGTGGGACTTACTAGCCATAGACCTCGTAACTATTAGACCGAACAATAACAAATAAACGTGTTGTCATCATTGTATTCCAGTGTAAAGTAAATCAACATTCAAGCTGCTCCCCTCCACTTGGTTTGCCAAACATAGTTCTCTGGGCTTACTCTGTTAAAAGTATTAACTTCTATGATTTACTAGAATAACATGATGTGGGAAATATATAACATTGCCTAAAACCTTGTAAAAAATCTGTAGTATGGCAACGCAGCAAAAAAGAATCCGCCCAGATCCCATCGTTTTCGTGGCCATCCGCATCGACTCGGAAATACTCGGATTTGTGACAGCGTTTTTCTGTGGGTTTTCCTGGAGTTTTGTCAACCTAACCTTTATTGTTCTGTGGTTACACAATTTTTAGTTCAACTTGTTTTTCATAAAAAAATTTTTAGTTAAAAAATACAAAATGAACGAAATGCTTAAATTAATGCAACACCAATAAAAAAACAAAATTTAAAGTAAATAAAGAATCAGTATCTGGTATTAATTAATTTTATTGAATCCACAAAGCATAGCAAAAAAAATACAGGGAAAAAAATTGTAATTTCTGAAGTCGTTCAAAAAAATTAAATAACAACATTTAGTAGCGGGTATTGCCTGCCTCCCCTTGCTCTAATTACTGCTTCGCATCTTCTTGGCATACTTAAAATCAGATTTCTGATTTCGTCTTGATTAATCTGATTCCATATTTCCATAAGCCTAAATGACAGATCAATTAAGTTGCTAGGAGGAAGAAGCAAGACTCTAACATGTCGACCCATGTTATCCCATAAATGCTCAATAGGATTAATGTCAGAGCTTCTTGCCGGCCAAGGCAAAGTTAAAATTTCTGTTTCTTGGAGATAATTTTGTACCATTCTTGCCACGTGTGGGCGTGCATTATCGTGCATGAATAAAAAACTATCCCCAATAAATGGGGCATATGGTACCACATAGGGTTCTAAAATGTCTGATATGTATAGGTCACCTGTCAAAGGACCTCCCTGAATCACAACTAACTCCGTGCGAGCATCCAAACTAATGCCACCCCAGACCACCACAGATCCTCCTCCATAGCTTACTGTTTCGACAGTGTTGCATCGAGCATATCTCTCGCCAGGACGTTGATACACTCCCCGACGGCGGTCATCACTAAAAAGACAAAACCTTAACTCATCGCTAAACAATACATTGCCCCATTCACGAGCTTCCCAATTTTGGTGTTCCTGGGCAAATTGAAAACGCTGCCTTCTTACGGTTAGAAGGGGACCAGTTCGCTAGGGAGTAATACTGCTTTCTGCTAACCTTCTACGTACTGCATTTTGACTAATACTACGGTAATTATACCGACGGGAAAATTCCTGCTGCAGTGCAGTGCTTGTAACAAATCGACTTCGTAATGCCTGTATTCGCAAAAAGCGACATTGGTCATTCGTTATCACCCTTGCTCCTCCTTGTCCAGGTCTTCTTTGATTAGCACCAGTCTCCCGAAATCGTGTCAATGCTCTGGAGATAGCAGACTGTGTCACTCCATATCATTGTTCCACTTGAAATTGTGGCAAGCCTTCTTCCACAAGTGCTATGGCTCCAGCACATTCCTCAGGCGAAAGATTTTTTCTTACACGTGCGTTTTGGGCCATTTTGTTTTTAATTACACTTAATAAAATTAGAAATTGCCAATTCAAGTATGCAAAGCAAACTAAAAAGTGATAAAGTGAAAAATTAAACCTGATAACGCTTTTGTAACATTTTACTTTATGACGTTTCTGTGTAATCTTTCATTTTCATAGCCTGCTACTTTTCCAATAAATGCATTTTAGGTCAACAAAAATACGTTGAACTAAAAATTGCGTACCTCATGAAAAAACAGATAAACAAATGAATCAAAAAGGAAAATGTAAAGGAAATATAAGACCTTTATTTGGCTCTAATTGCGATAACTTGCAATGGCTAGTAAATCCCACGGGGTGTTTTGAATTTCCATAAAAAAAAACACAACACTCGGTATAATACCAAAGTTCCTTTTTTAAGCAAAACAATAAAGGCAGTGATATGCTTAAGAAAGAAATCTACAAAAGAAATCATTAAAAACGAACCACAAATTTGGAAAATACATAAAAGGCAAATTTTTCGTTATGCGTTAAATAAGCCGCGCAGTGTATCAATAAATACAAAATACATAGTAGCATAATTCTTTGTTTACTGTTTTACAGTTTTCAGAATGCCTTGCATTGAGACTTTCCACAATTATATGCTTTCTAAAAAATATTAATTTTCTTCCTTGCAAGATGTCACGGCAAGACAAATCCACATGTTTTACAAATCTAGGTGAGTCTGGGGATGGTTGATACATCGAGAGACTTGATACAGATAACTTATTTTTGTTAATATACTGATTTCCGTGAAAAGCTGCCCCAATACACACAACGCCTGTTTCGTTCTTCTAACCATGTTTTGGATGGTTACAGAATTATATTGTGATTGTTTAGAAGAAAAAGTGTTTTTCTTAACGGAAAAAGAAAGTAACTAACTTTTCACTATATTGGTGAAACTGAATAACTATAAATTTTTGCGAAGTTAGTCCCTTAGGGATAGTTGATATGGCTCTATAATGGTTATATTTTAGAGATATGAACATGGTAGGATTTCGTGGCTTATTAAAATATTGCTAGTGTATTTTAAACCCGATAAGGGCAATATTCTATGTACTCATTCTCTTCCTGTACCTGTTAAACAAGCTAATAAAATGAAATTGAAACAGCGTCTTTTCAATTTTACAAAGTTAATTATTTCCATATGCCGTTTTTTATAAGCCGATGGCTCCAACCAAAGTACGCACTCATGTCCCTCCTGACGTATTAGAAAGAGCTGTTTAAGGAAGTTGTTAATGAAAAAAAGGCTTAGAAAAACTGCTAAAAAATATAAAAGCTACCTACTTTTTTTGAATAAAAATAATGATTTAGTGTGTTTTAAATTTAAGGATAAATATAGCCTTCTAGTATAACCTGAATTCACGGCTCGTCTCGTCGTTCGACAATAGACAAATGACAGTAACTAGCTGGACCAGTAACTTAGAAATATCCCCAACCCATCATAGAGCCGTAATTAGCCCAAAGCCCACTGACACTGACATCAGTGACATCGCCACGTGCTTTTTTTCTCGTTAAGTGTTTTGCTGTGTTTTTAATTGTTCTCGTGTGTTTTGTATTTAAATAAGTTTATTAAAGACTTCTATTTTAGACGTACCTACCACCTACGTGTTTTGGTGTTTATTTGTTACGGAACGGTAAGTTAAATACATTAACCGCAAACTACTTTTATACGGTATTTATCTTTTTTAGGCGTAAAATGATAATGGATCATAATTATTGTCTTCCAAGTACCTCAACACTAATCGTCATTTAATTTATATTTTTAGATACATTGTTTTGCATGCAGGGGGCGAATGTGGATTTATCGAAAATGCCAGGCTTATTTTTAAATCCAAATGCAAAACTGGTGACTACCATGCAGAGATGAACTCTGACAATTTTGAAAAATGGCTGTGCGAAACCCTGCCAAACTTAGAAGAGCCCTCCATGATAATTTTAGATAATGCTAGTTATCATAGCAGGCAAACGGCGAAGTGGCCCACAAAAAAATGGTTAAAGGCGGATTTACAAAGATGGTTAGAAGAGAAAAATATTTTATTTTCACCGTACGATACCGTCCAGGTTTTATGGCAACTCATCAATACAGTACCGCGAGTAGATAAATCCTTTAAAGTTGATGAGTTGATTAGAAATGCTGGTCATGAAGTTTTGCGGCTCCCTCCATACCATTGTCAATTTAATGCAATTGAAATGGTCTGGAGTCAAGCCAAGCGACTTTATGATCAATATATTCTAAAAGAACGAGATGTTTGTAAAGCCTGGAAGATGGCTTTAGAAGGTGTGTCCCAAGAACAATGGGATAGTTATGTAAGACATACGGACAACATTATCAAAGAAGCATGGGAAAAGGAACGAGATATCATTGCTCATATGCAGGCACCTATTATTATACACGTGGATGATAGCGATGTTGATTTTTCTGATGAAATATCGGATTAATCGTTAATATTTTAATTAATAGATCCACTTTTTCATGAAATATCTAACAGTTATCAAAATATCACTATTTTCTATGACATTGCAACTAATCTTTTGTTTGATTTGTAAAATATTTATTTTTGTAATAAGCATACTAAAACCAACTGAAATTCTTGCCTTTTTCAAAAAATGGCGACTCAATCAGAAATTCAAACAGAAGACAGATAGTAACCCTACTGGGGGAGTTCTCATTTATATAAAAGAGGAATACCACTTCAAAGAAATGTGTAACACCAATGAAGGCCTGAATTATTGGCTTTTTGCATTGGGCTCAAAGTCACTAAAGTTCTTTTCTCGCCTTTTTCAAAAAATGCCGACAAAAAGTATAAATCGATTTTATCTTCCAAGAAAAACAATATATAATGAACTAATATTATTTCCTTATATAAATGAATAGTAATATACTGCACTGAAAATATATATCAGCTCTTAAAATATAACAATTTCTATGCCATTGCAGCCTATATTAATTTAATTTATAAAATTACAAAATAGCCTTGGTAGTACTAGTATTTTTTACTTGTAGATTGTAGATTTTTTATAATTAGAAATAAAAAAGTACTGCATACACCTTTTTTCTTTCCCTTTGCTCCTACGCTGATTTCACCAAACTATATATTCCAATCCTCCAAAAAAAATTGCACATTTAATGTGATTTACGTGCTTAACAAATTTATCTTAGTCCAATCCTGATAAATCTGAAATTTAGTACAAGTAACCTACCAACCTACAAAAACAAAATAGACTAGAAGTCGACAGGGTGCCATTAGTGACACGTGACTCGTCCACCATTTTGCGAGACGGTTCAAGAATCCGACTATGCAGGAATATTTAAAAGTTTTGACAGACAGTCTGTTATGTATAAACAGTTTTATTTAAATTACTACATAATTTATTATACTAATTTAATGTGTATTATACCTTCCACAGCAGTATCATTTCTCCCTAGTAAGGTGACAATTGGTACGAAAAACATCCTATAAGAAAAAGTATTCCATAATATTTAGTTAGTTAACGACAAACATTACAATAAAAGAAATATTTCAAGATTATGTTAAAGAACATTGTAATAAATCAAAAATCTGGTAGTACTTTTTATTATTTGCAAATATCAAAAAAAATTTATCAACCATCCCCAGTCTCCCCTACCACAAACATTTAAAACCTCCATTCTGGCTTGTTTTAATCTGTTTAAAAAGAAGTAATTTTTGTGCAACTTTCGTCCTATGTTGTATAGAAATGATAGAAGGAGATCAGGCGACAAAGGGCACTTGTAACAGTGTTAAGAACAACCAATATTACTATACAATATAGGAACTATGCCAAAAACTAACTTGTAACTCGAAATTTCAATTTCCAGTCCTGAAATATGCATAATTTGTTGCGGTGTATTGCTTCTTCGAGAAAATTAATGCCTTTTTTTATATTTCATATTATACCAAGATTTACTACAATTGCTTTTTCTTTATGAATTAATACCTATTCAAGCAAATTAAATTAAATAAGTTTAAAGCCGGACCTGACGTGCACGCGAACTGCGCAGACACAACGCTTCCGGAAAACGCAGCACGCTGGGGACATTTCTGTAACACGGTATTAGCAATATGTTGGTTTATATACAGGGTTAAAAATTGTTTGTCATGTCAAATAGTCGTCAAGACGAGTTAAAACAAAAAACTTGCCATGGCCTACCTAGCTAAATCATTGGTTAAGCGGGTATATTTCTTATGGGTAGTTCTTGAAAACAGGGATTTATTTTTCTCCGCTTGTATTTAAAAAACGGAGGGAGATAGGTATAGGAAGATGTATGGCAATGTTGTAGGTAAGTTATTTGCCTATTTGATGTTACAATGAAATACGGGGAGTTGCATTTAAAAAAACATTTTTTTTATTATTTCTAAATTGCTTTAAAAAATATACATTTTTGAGATACCCTGTATAAAGTATCGCCAATATTTTAAATGAAATTCTTAAACACATGTATTATCTAACTCGTGTGAAAATTTCAAATAGCTAGCTCGTTTACGCACGAAAATACTCAACTTTATTGAAACGGTGGTTTTCTATCAAAAATTATTAATTATTTTTTTTTTTTCAAAAACGGCAAGAGATAAGTATAGGGAAATATTAACAAAAGTTTCTTACAATTTTGCGTAGAATTCAAAAATGCAATAATATATAGGGTGTTCCATTTGAAATTCCAATGTTGCCATTGGGTTCGGGTAGAACTGGCAACGCAGCAACTGTGAAAATATTTTTAAAAGATAGACTATGTCCTATTAAGGCGGCACACCGAATTTGAAAAAGCTATCTTTTTTTGTTCGCCAGAACTTTTAATAGGACACTCAACGTGAATCACCCTGTATATATATGTGGGTTGTGAAGACAAAGCACGAAATGAAGTCTATATGTTATTATAGAAAAACTTGACATATACTCCTATCAGTAAGCGGAAATCTGTATTTTTCAACTAATAGCTTAGCGCTTAATTACGATATTACTAGAGTTTCCGTGTAGATACTTTTAAAAAGCCAGGAGTGTCACCCATACAAAGTAATTTTCCTTTGCCAATAGTTCCAGCCAAAATCTTAAAATTTTGACCACATATAACCTCCTTAAACCTTTCTTTTAATAAATATCCTCCACATATATCAAGCCGTTTGCTTTGGGTTTATCGAAGGTCCAATAGTCAGTAGTGTACACTTATAAAGAATTAGTTTTAGGGGCGATTATTAAATTTTTGCATTTTTCTGAGATATCTGATGAAATATTTAGTAAAATTCCATGCATATTATCGTTTAAGCAGTTAGTTCCCTGAATTCCACGAGGAAAAAAATGATGGGAGAATTATTGGTAACCGTAAATAAATTTCATAGTTTTTGTTATATATTTCCTTGTTCAGTTGACATTTTTTAGGTGTTTAAATAAAAATTCCATTTCATTTAAAAAATTAAGTTGTTTTTCAGTTCCCGTAAAAACGTTAAAGTTTTATAAATTACTGGAATTGAGAATATCAACAATAAAATAATTATTTTCATCAGACCCGACACATCAAACAGAATAATTTCCCAAATGCCCCTCGTTAAGCGAAAAGTCCCTGATTAGTGCTCGGGCTAGCGACGAACCAGTTAGAACTGGATCGCTTCGAATTCGAGCGGTGTCGGCGATATAAAAAAAAATTGGGGTAGTGGATCTACCGTTTATTTATTCCACCATGCTAACGTTAAGTTACGGCAAAAATAAAATTTAAAGATAATTAAAAGCGCCGTTACCTTGTTCTATACCTAACTTCCAAATTATCTACTACCTTCGTTATTATTTTTCTCGAGTTTTTTGTGTGCTATGAATCACAAAGAAGGTCTTTAAATATTTTTTGATACAATTTGTAAATGTTTTTCTTTGGCCTTAGCAAAATATAATGAAAAGAGGAAACTTCGGATTTTACATTCAATTATCCGAATATAATGACGTCTCGTTTTAAAATAAATGAGACGTACCTTTTTGTGTTTGAGTGATACGGGGATTGATAATATTTTTATGCAGCATTTAAAAATTAAGATTAAGTTTTTTCCGAAAATTTTGCTTTGTCCTTGTATTTTAGAACTTTTATGATTTTATACTAAAACTCTTAATTATATATAGGTACTTTACAAAAAGTAAAGTACAGCTTGCAGCTCACATTGTTATGTAAATAGGTACTTACTTAAAATAGAACAGAAGGGCCAAGGACACTAGTAGGGCTACTAGAGAGATTCCATATCCTACGCAGTGGATGACGACAACAACTTTTCTAAACTGTAATAAAAAAAATGTATTAGAAATAATGTAATAAATAAATTGAAAATAAAGAGATAAAAAAGAATGCATGACGGAAAAAGTAGGCGAACAAAACAAGTATATAGAATAGGGAAAACTATACCTATATTTAAGGATGTTTCCTAAGTAACCTACTTTGTATACTACAGTTAAACCTCTGTTTGTGCATGTAGTATACAACAGAGAGATAGTCTGTCCATCTATCTTACAAACTCATTATAAATGCTAATCCCTAATGCCGGTAAGACCCAGCGGGTGATCGAATAAAAGCAGGGATGCACTCGTTGCTGATAGAATAAAAGGTTGCGCTGCTTTTAGATAATAATATATACAGTGTCACCATTAAAGTCCGCACCATATGGAACTTTTTTTTATTAATGAGGTTAGTTAAAATTAAATTTGGGCAATCGTTTTTGCTTCAAATTAGACTAAAAATTATATAATCAAATGTCACCATCTGTCATTCGGTATCTGTCAAAAATTACATTTTAATCAAAAAATGCTGAAAAATGGCATTGTTTTACCGAATTTCAAAAAATTTTATTAGAAAAAGTTGTTTCTAGTACAATTCTTGGCCTAAATACAAAGTTTTATACAGTTTTCTAGCTCAAAGTTGATTTTTTTGCCATTTTTTCTAATTAACTTTTTTTTTATTTAATGTAAGTTCGCTTAATGGATATTAAACTATTTGCTTATACCATACTCAATATTTTATTTAGTTTGTATGAGCTTTTTTTAACTAGAATGCCATTTTTTTTCGAAATTTAAAATTAGAGGCAAAAAAATTTGACACAGGTGGTGCAAAGTTATCCTAATTTAAAAATTTTAACAGATAGACGTCTGATATTCCATTTTTTTGATAGTACATACACCTAAGAATTTTGAATTTTATAAGTAGGCTATGGAAAAAAAAACGAATTAGAGTGCCGAATAAATAAAAGAAATGTCATAAATTTGAATATTTTCGCAAGTTATAGTTTTCAGTGTTATCACCAATGTTGTCCATTCAAGAAAAAATAGAAATTGTCTTAATTTGTGGAGAGAATATGCCTCACCGGCAAGTATCTGCCATTATTAATGAGAGGCATCCAGAAAAAAATTTGCAGCATAGCACTGTTTCAAGAATAATGTCAAAATTTAGAGAAACTGGATCTGTTCAAAATAATTTTAAGAAACCTCACGCGGCAAGTAAATACGATGAAGCAGCACAACTTGATGTTTGTTTAACTGTTATTGACCACGGTCAAACTAGTGTAACCAAGATAAGTGATTCAACAGGGTGCAAGAGGGAAACCGTTAGAAAAATTCTTCAGAAAAATCGATTTCGGGCATATAAACCCAAGTTTATAAACACATTAAAAGAACGCGATTTTGATATCCGACTTGATTTTTCGTTTTGGTATCAGGGACAATATGAGGAGAATATTATTTTTCCATACAAGATATTATGGACAGATGAAGCCACTTTCTCTTCGAATGGTACCGTGAGCTCACAAAATTGCCGATGGTGGTCCCAAGAAAATCCTAACTTCACAATTGAATGTCGCGACCAGTATCATTTTAAAACCAATGTTTGGTGTGGAATTTTGAAAGATGAGCTTATTGGACCATACTTCTTTAGAGTAAACTTAACTGGTGAAAGGTACCTGAATTTTCTTGATAACGAGATTACCGAAGTTTTGGATAACATGCCCTTACACCATAGACATAACTTATGGTATCAGCTTGATGGTGCACCCATACATCAAACTGTAGCAGTGAAAGAACGCATAAACCAATTATTTCAAAACAGAGTTATAGGGCGTGATAGAGAATGTCACTAGCCACCCAGGTCGCCTAACATAACCCCACTAGACTTTTTTCTGTGGGGTTATCTTAAGCAGAAAGTTTATAAGAATCGACCGTTTAGAAATATCGAGCATTTGGAACAAACGATAAGACAGTGTTGTGCCGATATAAGACCAAGCTTTTTACAAAATGCTGTCAAAGACGTTTATAGGCGGACGGGTGTTTGTATAGAGCGAGAAGGACGTCACACTGAAATTTATATTGCTTTTGTGTTACCTATTTAAAATGATTAAAGTTCCTTTTTGTTCCTTTTAATAATAATGATAGTTTTAAGTATAAAATAAAATTTTTATCAAATATTTAGATGTATTTGTCATTTGAAAAACGAAACATCTGACGTCTATCTGTTAAAATTTTTAAATTAGGATAACTTTGCACCACCTGTGTCAAATTTTTTTGCCTCTAATTTTAAATTTCGAAAAAAAATGGCATTCTAGTAAAAAAAAGCTCATACAAACTAAATAAAATATTGAGTATGGTATAAGCAAATAGTTTAATATCTATTAAGCGAACTTACATTAAATAAAAAAAAAGTTAATTAGAAAATATGGCAAAAAAATCAACTTTGAGCTAGAAAACTGAAACTTTGTATTTAGGCCAAGAATTGTACTAGAAACAACTTTTTCTAATAAAATTTTTTGAAATTCGGTAAAACAATGCCATTTTTCAGCATTTTTTGATTAAAATGTAATTTTTGACAGATACCGAATGACAGATGGTGACATTTGATTATATAATTTTTAGTCTAATTTGAAGCAAAAACGATTGCCCAAATTTAATTTTAACTAACCTCATTAATAAAAAAAAGTTCCATATGGTGCGGACTTTAATGGTGACACTGTATAGAAGCGTGGAAAAAAAATGTTTTTTTATTAACCTGTATGCAACAATATTAACGTATGATTTTTCTACTTTTTGAACATGCGCTACACAATTTTTCCAGCTTTTGTTTGAAATATTTTCCATCTCTAACTGTACTAATGTACAGGGTTTTTCCGTATATTTTGGAGCACCCCTGGAGCTTTTATTTTAAGGCCTAGAAAAAACATTAAATTACCAAAGTTGCATTATTTCTCATGACCTGTTAGAATTTGTCATCGAACAAAACAAATAAACATCGTAAATTTGTTTAATAATGCCAATGTGGATTTCTTTAAATGGGACACCCTGTATATTACATAATTTTTTAATTCCCCACTTATTTCTGATTCCAAATATGTATAAATGTTATATGTTTACTTTAGTCGTTTAGGCAATATTTTATTTCAAAATATCGCATATGAGAAAATCAAGATTGCCCTGAGAAACAATTTGGTTATTATTAATCGCTTATGGCAACTTACTTATGTCACAAATAATTTATCATACGTTGAATAGTCTTGTCATAATGGGTTACTCTAAAGACGAAAAATTCGATGTTATACGACTATATTATGCGAATCGCAACAACGTTAAGATGACTAGGCAAGAGTATAGACGTTCATTTCCAAATAGACAAACGCCATCTATTAATACAATAAGAAATATAGTTAAACAATTTCGGGAACGCAAGTCTCTTGAACGAAAAAAACGAACTGTACCAGAAAGCGAAGATGATTTATATATATTGTTATTTTTTGTTGGTAAGTGATCTCAAGAGATTTTAATTGTTTGCAAAAGTTTTAAAAGTCCCCATTTTATTTTTAAAAAATCCATTTAGTTCTATACCAAAAGCAGCAACGTATTTTCAAAAATCCTGGAAAAAAATTCACAGTGTGTTAATAAGGCATAACTACTTTCCATATAGAATTATGCCAGTCCAAGGTCTCACGGAAGACCACATTCGTCAAAGATATCAATTTTGCGCCGAAATTTTACGTCTTATGAGAGAGGATGCAGGTTTGACAAATAAAATCGTATTCACAGATGAGGCTTCATTCACAACATCTGGCATGTTCAATAGGAAAAACAAACGGTATTGGTCAACAGAAAATACTCACCAATATCAAGTTGTTAAGGTTCAAGGCAGACAGTCATTAAATGTTTGGTGCGGAATATTGGGAGGCAGAATCTTGGGGCCTATTATATTTGAAGGAACACTTAATGGGGATCGATATAGGAACTTTCTAGAAAATGAAATTGAGCATGAATTGCGAAACATTCCAAATCGGCAAGAACTAATTTGGCAACAAGACGGGGCACCCCCACACAACATTCGATCTGTGGTTACATATTTAAACAATCATTATTATCTGTGGATTGGTAGAAATGGCCCGATTAGGTGGCCCGCAAATAGCCCAGACCTAACACCTCTAGATCTATTTTTATGGGGCTATTTAAAAAATAAAATCTATTATGATAGACCAGAAACTATAAATATTCTTCGTCATAAAATTGAACAAGAAGTTTTACTACTTAAAAGGGAAAATTTGGTTTTTGTTACAAACGCTTTAAGAAAATCGAGAGATAATATTCAAAAATGCTATGACAGTGGTGGTGGATATATAGAACCATAATATTGTTTTATAAATTATTATCATTATTTATATGAATTGTAACTTAATAAAGCTTTTAGTTTATAGCATGTTTTCCTCATACTAATCTTGATTTTGTAATACGCAATATTTTGACATAAAATATTGTCTAAACGACTAAAGTAAACATATAACATTTATACATATTTGGAATCAGAAATAAGTGGGGAATTAAAAAATTATGTAATATACAGGGTGTCCCATTTAAAGAAATCCACATTGGCATTATTAAACAAATTTACGATGTTTATTTGTTTTGTTCGATGACAAATTCTAACAGGTCATGAAAAATAATGCAACTTTGGTAATTTAATGTTTTTTCTAGGCCTTAAAATAAGAGCTCCAGGGGTGCTCCAAAATATACGGAAAAACCCTGTACTAAAGCTGTCACAGAAGAATTTAAGGTTGGCGAAACATTATTTCTTCTTACCGATGCTTTCAGCTGGTGGAGGAAGTCTTAACACGGTATGGTCCATTTCTGCCGCCAAAGTGTCACAATAATATTGCTTTTCTATTGAAAACGATTTTAAAATTTCGAGCAATTGCTTTTTTGTGTAATTTTCCTCAAAATACATATTATTTTCCATCATATTATAGTCCTGGATGGTAACTTATGTGTCATTGGAACACGAAACTTTATTTAACCTACCACTGTGGTAGCTCGCATTATCCATCACTATCACACTATTTGGTGATATATTTGGTAATAATTTGTTTTTAAACCACTCTTCAAATAGTTCTGCCGTAGGAACATCGTGATAATCAACAAGGGAGTCCTTTATATTTTTGGCTGATAAGGCCAAAGCGTTTGGTATAAATCCGTTTTTTGTCCCAACATGAATTATTGTTATACGCTTACCTTTATTTGATGGAGCTTTGGTTCTGCATTGATCCGATAAATCTACCCAACCTTTATATGGACTTTTGTATGTGTCATACCACGTCTCGTCCAAATAAATAATATTTCTTTCATCCTGTCTATATCCATGGACTGCAATTAAGCATTTCATCCTCCATCTTTTAACCGGGCCGATTTCATAATAAAATTACTTGTCGTTTGTTAATTTTTTTTTTATTTTAAAGCGGTTTCCTAAAATACATTTCCTTAGAGTCTCACGACTACACTCTATTCCTTTATCATCTTTATTATAGGGTTTTTAAAGTGGGGATGATTTGCTCCCTGTACATGGCATATATTTTTCTACGAATTATATCGACATCCGTCGCGTCCAGTGTCTTAAAAGTAAAAGCGTCTTTCCTCTTTCTTCTCTCCACTATAGGTTTATTTACAACAAACCACACTGTGATCACTGACTTGCGTATCAAAGCTGCCGCTTCCTTTACTGCATCAAATTTTGAAAAGCCACGTTCAAGAAGGGTGGTGTAAATGTCGAAGATTACTTTTTTTGCGTCAACTGATAAAATATCACGTTTTAATTGGTTTCTATCACGTTTAATTGGCAACAAATAACTTCTTGTCAAAACCAATACAAGCATCTAACTGAATTTTAAAACCAAAAATCAGAATATTTAAATAACCAAAACAAACCTATTTTATTTTACCCTAATTATTTTATAAGGATTACTGAGAAAATATAATAATATAATAGTCTTTAAATAGATCCGTACCTGCAGTCCCCAGATCAGGTGGCCAAATTTTACACCTTTCACAATAGGCTATTATGACGGTAAGGGATCAGCGATACAGGGTGATTTTTGCATATGCGCATTTTCAGAACTGTAACTTTTTCCACTTGAAATTTTTTTTATTTTTATAAGAACATTTTCAATGCACTTCTTTACGTATAACTCAATGGTCTAAGCAAAATCTTTTTCAAACTAATATTTTTAAATAGGACACCCTGATATTTTTGCATATTTGAATAAAGCTTGAAATTACCGTTCCAAAAATATATCACACTTTGTGTTTTGCTTAAGGTTTCTTTGAAACATGTAGGTAAGTTTTTTACGTGTTGACTTTAAGTCGCGCACTTTGAACTAGGCTTTGGATGACGCGGCGATAAATAGGGTGAAAATATTTACTGCCAGATATCAGATTTAAATAAAGCGGTTCACAGCAGTAAATGAAACTTACGTTTACAATAAACACGCCAGAACGTTGTACCAGTTAATTAAACTATATTGAAAATAAAAAATAGCTAATAGAAAACGAAACAAAATAATAACGAACAGCAAATAAGAACGATATTTCCCTACAGGGGGTGTTCGAAATATCGACCGGCTACCCCTATGCACAGACGACATCTTTTCTTAACAATTTTTGTCGAGTTAATCAGTTCAGTGAAAAATGCAAAACCTTGCATCACCGCGACTTCTAATTCTTGTCTTGTATTCGTTGGAAATTTAGAAATAAGAGCTTTTAATTTTTCTTAAAGATAAAAGTCCATTAGCGTTAGATCCGGTGACTTTGCCGGCCAACGGTTTGTACCTTGATTGGCTATCCAATTATTTCCAAAATTGGCCGCCAAAATTTTTTTGACGATTGCAGCGTTGTGAGGCGGTGCCCTGTCTTGCTGAAAAGAATACGTTTTTGTAGCAATTCATTAAAAAGGGATTACATTTGTTTCCTTAGAATTTACAAAGACATTTAGAGCGCCTTCATAAATAACCGGACCAATTATCCTACCCCTAAAAATACCTGCCCACACACTAAAACATTTGCACCCTATCTATCACCGGGTCCGGGTAGATATACTTTTTTAAAATACGCGCTTTAAAGTCAACACGTAAGCAAAACACCAACTGTGCTTTAAAATATTCGTTATGAAAACATATTTACTTACACCATTGAATTATACGAAAAAAGTGCTTTTGAAATGTTTTCATAAAAATAAAATAGCTTGAACAGGAAAAAAGTTACACTGACTTTTTGAAAATGTATATTTCCAAAAAACACCCTATATCACCGAAATGGTAACAGATATCGATATGCGGTTTTAACTATTAGGTTTGGCATTAAAATTAAGCCTCAGACACGGGCAACAGATTTCCTCTAACTCGTTTAGAAATAGGAGTTACATTTAAAATGGCTCAATTTGGCGCACCCTGTACAGGGTGTTTCCTCAAATTTTGACAGCTTCTAGCGACTTTATTATTCCAGATAGAAATAAAATTGTTCAGATAAAGATTGTACAATTGAGCATCACTAGTGAACTTTTTGACCTATTGTATACTTTTTTTAATGACATACCGTATATATTATGTATGTGTTGGATAGCGCCTAAAATTCTCTTTTCAAAAATATATAACTTGCCTATAATTACTTCATCCATTGTTGAAATATCCGCTATTAAAAAACCAAAATATTACTAATTTACTATATGAAATAAATCACAGTAACCATTGGAAAACAAAGTTATCAAATGACATTACTGGCGGCATGCGACATGGAACATTTAGTTGCCAATTTGTTTTTAAATTTTGATAATATTAAGTCGCAAAATGGGTTATACTGAAGAGGAAAAGAGAGACATAATTTATTTCTTTTATAAGAATAATAAAAATGCCAGTGCAGCACAAGCCAATTATCGAGTTTTTCACCCAGGTATGCCGGTGCCGTCAAGAGGCACTTTCTATAACATAGAAAGACATTTTAGGATTCACAAAAATTTGCAAAGGAAAAAAGATTTGTGACGATAAATGAGGGCGAAGAATTAGAAATTGTATTATATTTTCAAGGTAAATAACTAATTAGGACTGAATTTTATAAAATTAATATAAATGTGTGTTTGTAGAAAATATTACTATTTCTACTGAAGATGCCAGTAAATATTTCAATAGGTCTAAAAAGAAAATTAGTACTACCCTTCGTAAATATAAATATCATCCATACAAAATTTTACCTGTTCAAAAGTTGAGGGAGGAACAAAAAGTTAGTAGGCAAAATTTCTGCAGATACATGCTTCAAAGGAAAGTAAGGGATAACGATTTTTTTAAAAAGATATTATAGAGCGATGAAGCTACTACTACCACGGCTGGGATGTTTAACTGGCGAAACAGTCATTTATGGGCGTTAGAAAACCCCCGCGGAATGTGTGAAATTAAATTCCAAGGCCGAAGAGCAGTTCATGTCTGGTGCGGCATTCTCAACACTCAAGTTATAGGTCCTATTTTTAACGAATTTAATTTAAGTGGGGAAAGATATTTAGAGTTCCTTCAGAACGAGATAGAAAATTATTTGGAAAATTTGCCTATTCGTCAGTATAATGACATAATCTGGCATTAAGATGGAGCACCACTTCATAATGTCTTGGTTGTCCGCAATTTTCTTGACAATCGATCCCTTATGGATCGGTAGAAATGGCAGCATTGGATGGCCACCCAATAGCCCTGATTTAACAATTTTAGATTATTTCTTTTAGGGTCACATGAAAAACACAGTTTATAAAGAACGAAGCGCATCGTTGGAGGAGTAAAGAATTAAAATTATAAGTTGCGTTAATAATTTAGTCGAGGAAAAGCCGCATTTTATTATTTTATAAAATAGAAGATGATTACACAAAGTGCTTAAATAATAATGGCGGGCATATAGAAAATTTGTAAAAACTTTATATTGTTAATGTTAAATCAAATTTTTTATTGTTTTTGGTATTAAAATTGTGGTTATTTCAATGGTTACTGTGATTTATTTCATATAGTAAATTAGTAATATTTTGATTCTTTAATAGCGGATATTTCAACAATGGATGAAGTAACTATAAGCAACTTATATATTTTTGAAAATAGAATTTTATGCGCTATCCAATAAACCCATAATATATAGGGTGTTCCATTAAAAAAAGTACCTATACAATAAGTCAGAAAGTTCACCAGTGATGCTCAATTGTTTCTTATAGTAGTAAAATACCCTACAATTTTTATCTGAATAATATTTTTCTATCTGGAATATTAAAGTCGCTAGAAGCTGTAAAAATTTGAGAAAACACCCTATATATAGGTAAAATTAAAAGCATGCAAGGAAAATCAATCAATAATTTAACTTTAAAAATACTACCTACTAGACCAAGTTAGAAAGAAACCGAGTCATATTTTTGAAAAATATTTCAAGTAAATTAGTATGAGTAAATATTGTTTATATTATACTTCTTGCTACATAATAAAATATGAAGCTCATAAATTCAAATAAATATTTTTGTCCATAAATACCCCATCATCTGTATAAATTAAAGTGAAATAAATTAGTTTTTTTGTTTTATTATAGCAAAAAATTATTAGAAGTTTTGAACGTCGTCAAAATATTTACAAATTCAAGCTGTTAAAGTCAACTATAATTCTCATTGCAACGGGAAACGGCTCATAATATTTACTTACAGCAAGTTTTATGGTCTAATAAAACAAATTAAAATGCGAACCGTGTATATTGTCAAGGTAAGCAGAAATAGTACTGGAAATAAATCAATTAATTTTAAATTAGGAACGGTCAAGTACGAAATAATAGGGAATTTGTAGTGATTACAGTAATAATTATGGGCAAAAATTAAATTTATTGAATAGGTAGCACCTGTAGTATCGCAATTATAAATTTATATTGGTTTTTAAGTAACGGTAAACTTGCAGGAGCTGGGTAAATGCGGCTAAATGAAAGTCCTTTTCTGATAGATAAGAGTTGGATATATGTATAATACAGATAATATTGTCGACTCCCAAAAAGAACATAACATTCCGCTGGCACAACTGTTTTCTAACATTAAGGACACATTTCCGAACGTAAAGAAATTTGCCTCTATTGATAAAGATTTGCCAAAAGAAAGTGCAGAATTAGCTAACATCGAGTGTATTGAAGATATCCAAGTAACGGATGATACAACTTCCAACTCTGAGACAGAGGAAGAGAAACCTAAACTTGTTATAGTGTCGAAAATATCAAGCCTATTTGAAGTCTGTGCAAATCTGAGAGACTTTTTTAATAATGGTAACAATTTTGACAAGTCTACAAATATTTGTCAATTGCTATTAAAATGTAAATCTGAATTTTATAAAAATAAAATAAAAAATATGAAGCAATCATTAACTTATGATTATTTTAAAAAATAATAATTTCAAAGCAAACATACAGTACATTGTATAATATATATGTTAGTATGCACGTGCAGTATGTACATATTGGTCAATTGGCTTCATGTAATTTAATCTTAGTTCTGATAAATTCAAACAAAAATATTTAAAATTATTTACATGCATGTAGATACATATTAATAAACAAACACTGCAAAATGCGGACAAGATGCCTCAATTTTTCTCTTATAGCCGACCACCCCTGTTAGCCGACCAATTGATCCTCCGAGGGTGGTCGCCAGTGGCGTAGCCAGCATTTTGGGGCGGCCGGGGCGAACTATCGGAGGGGCGCAGACGTGGGACCACGCCCAAACTTCGTAGAAATTCACCTTTTTCATGCTCCCTAGAGAACAGGGGTCTATATAAAAAAAATAAATTTAATGTGATGGGACGCTCTTAAAACCGGTTTTATTAAGTTTATTCCCATCGCTCTTCTTTACAAAAAATAAAATAAGTCCGATCTTGTTTTTTAACAATTATTTTTTAAGTAGTAAAGGGGCGCCAGGCTAAGGAAGGCGGGGGAGCGGTCGCCCCCCTTCGTCCCCTGTGGCTACGCCACTGATGGTCGCTATTACAAGATTTTACTGTACTATTAAATAACAAACTCCAAATGTGGTTAGAAAGTTTTAGGTTGTCTCTTAATTTAGCAAAGACAAAATACATTGCATTCTCCCAAAAAAATGCCGGCAGGCCTGACTTCCAGGATATCAAAGTTAGTGATCAACAGGTAAATGAAGTTTTTCAAATTAAATACCTTGGCGTTAAAGTGGACAAATTCTTAAAATGGCATCCACATATTGACTACTTTTCTAACAGGATACGCTGCCTAATTCGCAAGTTCTATATTCTTAGAGAAATTTTCAGTTGAGATACTCTTATACTGATTTATACTTGTTAAATCTTTGATTAGATACAGATACGGAATCTTAGTCTGTGAGGAGTGGGGGGGACTGCATGACACAGCACTTTACAAGTTAAACATTATTCAAAAATATATATTTAAAATAATTTATAGAAGAAACAAATTATATCTTACCGAATTATTATTTACAAAGGATACTTGTAATGTGCGAGCCTTGCACACTGTTACAGTAGCTGGTTTTATACATAGAAACAAACCTTATATAAATGTTGTTACCACACTTGTGCTAGAATGAATAATGACGTAGTCATTCCAGTAAATCACAATAACATCAACCTAAGGAGTGTGGCTTATCTAGGGCCCAAAATATGTAGCTTAATTCCGATAAAATTAAAAACCATAACAAATATACACAAATTCAAACATGAATGTCGGAACTTCATAGAACTAGAATACAAGAAATTTGAAAATATATTTAAATAGAATTATTCATTGTCACCACAATAACAATAACAAAAAAAAAAGTCTCTTTTCTGCAGTGCACTAGCTTTAACAATAATAGTTTAAGTAAAAAACAAAACTACATTTATTGGTACATGCAAGTAAAAATGTTACTTAGGTACCTTTTTTTTACATTATATGTGATTGTCATTACTTCTTTAAGGTATAGACTATTATAGTGCAATTCAATTTGTATATTGTAATAAGTATTAAATAAAGTATTGAATATTAAAAAAAAAAAATTCTTATACATTTTTTCCAATAAGTCTTATATTTTATATTGTTCAAATTGGTTTCCATTATACTGAAAACCATGTTAGCACATCTTGTTTACCTTTCTTATCGCACTACGAAGAATAACTACTGACCTTGTTTGCAAATTTCTGAATTCTTTATCAGAAGCATTACGCAATTCTTCCATCGTTTGATGCCGGTTACGATATATATCCTATTTTCTAAATAACCCCAAGAAAAAGTCAAGAACTGACAAATTAGGTGACCTGGGGGACCATATTGTGAAGCTATTTGTGCCGATTCAATGATCAGGAAAATTATTTTCTTATTATATGAGAATAAAATTGTGAACTAAAAAAAATATTAACGAGGCAAAGGAATGCCTGGTAAAATATTTTCCAGTATTTGAAGATATTTGTTTGCAGTAAGGTTACCTTAATAAATATGAAATTTTATTTTAGGCCCTGATATAAAGCAGATAACACTGAAGGCAAGCCTGCCACCTCGCTCCCTAGGAAATACAACCCCTTTGTTTTTCTGCGATCAGTCTATTAACTCCTACGCTGCTAATATTAGTATCATCTGACCATATCATTTTTCTGTAAAACTCTTGGGTAATATTAATATTTTATAAATACCAGTGAGAAAACTCTAGGCGCGTCGCTGAGGGGATGTAAATTATGTACTCGCTTAAACCAATACTGCTTAAAATAACGTTTTTCCGCTATATCCTTTTTCAGCTTTCCTGCATGAATTTATAGCGTTTGCGCCAACTGTTGCCAAAACAGTAATAACATCATTTCTCGCTATGGTTTATTATATCCACACTTTTGGTAGAAGTTTTAAAAGTGACCAAAATTTATAAAATCGATTTTAAGTCTGGTAAACATAAGTTTGGTGGGTCACCGCCTTTCTAACTACTACTTTACTTCTACTAATACCTATAAAATATCACAAGCTTAGTAGATGGCATAGACCAGCGTTTTCCAAATATTTTCTTGCCCTGGACCGATAATTTTAATGCTTTAGCTTCATAACCCACCAAGAAATTTCTCTGGTGTTCTCCTGGTGTATAATAAGGGAAAATGAAACTCATTTAAATGTCCCCTTATATGTATGTATCATACCTATTTGCTGAGGAAACGTGCATCAACACGTCAAAGAAAATAGGTTGGTAAACGACGTGTGCGTGCGATTTCAATATCTGCTATTTTTGTTTGTAAATTAACGCAGTTATTGGCATTCAGTCACGTAGCTAGTAAAAAGCGCGCCTCGGCTTATTTCTTTAAGTGTTTCATCAACAGCTGCATCGGCAGATTTTTACGATATTATATGGTATAAATAATAATAATCAACCAACTCCACCAGGATCTCAAACTGACTGGGCAACATTCCGAAGAAATTTTTGAAGCTGATATTTAGCTACAATTAAAGCGCCTTCAATGAAAATGTTGTCACTGATGCTACTTTTCGTTTTGTTAATGCCACATAATAATTTCGTAATCTTGCCATCACACTTAATTGAATAAGTTAGGATAGGCTTATTAGAATTCATTCCAACCTCGCACATGGGTTTATCATATCGGTCCTCTTCAAGAAATTGTAATATAATTTTTCTCTAAAATGTACGGGGGGGGGGGGGTCAATATTTAGCCACCTCAAGATTTACATGGGATTTCCTATGTTCAACTAAGCCATGCATCACCTGGTATATAACCAGTTGAAGAAATTGTCGATCTAGTTAACAAATTTACAGCGGCATGTACTGCTATTACAAAAAGAACGTTATAAACAGTTACCCCCAATAAACGTTTAAAAAATGTTAACAGTTATTTTCCCTAAACAGCAATAAATTAAGAACCAAACGTTAAGCATATCTGCTGTAAATTGCACAGCATTGTCAACACTCAAATCCGCATTCTTACTTTTAATATAATCGTAACGGTTAAGAATTATTTTTTTTTTCATTTACTGTATGTACATGGACCGACTCTAAGGCATTTATGCAATTATACAATATTCTCCATAATTAATTTAAAAAAAAAACACTGAAAATTCACACTTTCACTAGTCTCACTCAGAAACAAACACCCAAGGTAAGTATGCATAGATATAAATAGGTGTATTACTCCAATAGAGGCACCCATAAAGGCATAATTACTACATAATTAGCAAACAGGTAACCAGGATTAGGCAAAAAAAAAGGGATAAAATGATTAGAGCAAGACGAAATAAGTACCTAGACTCTAATTATTAGTTTTGATACAATTATTGCTTTCTAAAATTCCAGGTAAATGGTACGGCTGTACATAATTTTAAGCTTAAAAAATTGAATATTAAAATATATATTTGAAGACAGAACAGGCCTATTTAATTCTATACATGCCGAAAAATCCTGCACGCCCATAGAGAAGACGGTTTTGATTGATTTATTACTTCGCATCACTGAAAGATAGATAGTAGGAATATAAACATGGTCAGCTTTTTAATGAAAATACTAATTGAAAGATCAAATAAGTTAATAATGTTTAGTATTCTCAAAATTCTACATAATATGTATGGCGTATGGGCTTGGTGGCATATTGGCAAGTATTAATAGCATCCCTTTGAATTCGTGATACATGATTATTCGTTTATGTGTACATTTTATTTTCGAATATTACTGTTATATTAAATTAATATTATTATCAGGTTTCCTTCACAAATTTTACACTAAGTGCAAAAAAAATAAGAGTATTTTGAACCAGCAAGCGAGTATGCAAAATTTTTGCTAAATTTCAAACAATGGTATGATGTGATCCAACTTTCTTTAATTAATGATCTTACCGATAAGTCCTCGGTATTGACGCAGGTTGTGTAGTTTACCCAAGTTTTGTTATACGGTTCATGGAAGTACCAAGTACCATCATCTTCACACTTGTAGAAAACAGTATCTGGAATAAAAGGAAAAATTAAATCAAGATAAACACATAACTGTAAAAAAAATTAAATTTATTATTTACCCCTACTGTAAATATGAATAGGGAAATCAGGGAAAATACTTTTTTTGGTACTGGAACCAGTCCGAAAACTAAAAAAAAGCAGATTGTAAAAATACAAAAAATAAAAACTAGTCTTTTACTAATAATAGGTACTTTTAAAGAAAAATTAAAACTAAAATCAGTCAATAATTAATAAAATATATTTTTCTTATTTAGTTTCATCAAAAAGCTGTTTCGATATCGTTTTCAGTATCGTAATGAACTTTTATTGAAACAGTTTTCTTTATTTTTCTAAGGTTGGTAATGACGTTCACAAATGTTTTATTTTGCTGTTGTGTATGTTTGGTTGCATTAATTCTATGAAATGGAGATGAGTTAAAAAAATATCAAATAATTCTACAAATTTACTATATAAAACATAGACCTATAAAATTTACCGCAATTTTCCTTAACTTTGGGAGAGTTAAACTAAACTCATCTTGCTCCATATTTTAAAATTATGTAGGTATGTTAGAAAAATTAGACAACTTCGTGACAAAATGGCTGACACGGAAATATTATTTGTTGATTTCAAGGCTCTCTATCCTGGCCCTCACTGCCCCCAGAGTTGGCCTCCCTTCTCTTTCTCCAGTTCTCTCTGTTTTGAGCCACTGCCGTCCACTTCAGTCCAGCGACTTTTTTAATATCATTATACCACCTTGTAATTGCTCTCCCTCTACCTCTCTTTCCATCCCATGGTCTCCAGTGGATGATCCTTGCATTCCATCTAATGTCCTTCAGCCTTGCTATGTGCCCTGCAAAATCCCACTTTAGCTGTGTATAATTCTGTCAGATATGTCAATAATTTTTGTTCCCTGCCTGATCAAATCAAATCAAAATCATTTATTGTCACTTTTGCAATTGCATTAGACACAAAATCTCACAAATAATTTAAAATATAAAAATATAAAACCGTATACATAGTATGTCAATTATTAATATCTAATAAACCAATAAAACAGGAATTTTTGTGTTTGGTTAACATTGCTTTAGATAGTCCAGCAAAAACTAAGGAAACAATTAAAACTCGTCGCGATATGAATATTGTATATAAATATATAAAAAGAAAAAAAAAATAAATAAATAAATAAATGAGACATATAATAAGTACAACAAAAAATGTTTTACATTGAAACGCCAAATTCGCACATTATGAGGGCGCAGCATAAAATTTACATACGAAAAAATAGTACAGTATTCAAGCATAAAACATAAAACAATAAAAACACTAGTTAGTATAATATAAACATCAGAGATGGCCCAGATAATTTATAAACTTCTGCACATCATAAAAGGCTTCACCCAACAATATCCTTTTGATTCTTTTTTTAAACAAATTAATGCTTAGGTTCTTCATAGATACAGGTGGCAGATTATACAACTTTATACTTTGATAGAAAGAACTATTAAAATATTTTGCAGTGTTTGGAAGAACCGGACGGATGAGGTCATTGCGAAGGGGGTAGGCGGTACTTGTAGATGTGGAAGGATATTTTCTTTTTTGTTTATGAACAGTGACAAGGAATTTAAATATAAAGCAGGATGGCAAAGTCATCAGTCTACCCTCCTTGAAGAACGCCCTGCATGAGACTCTGGGATTTAAGTTATTAATGGCTCTAACACATCTCTTCTGAACTCGAAAAATGCTCAAACTTAAGGGTTCACATCCCCAAAACTCCACCGCATACACCATTCTTGAGTGAAAGTACCCATAGTATACACTCTTAAGCACTCCTGAGGAGACTATCTCTTTCAAAACACGTATAGAGTAACATATTGAATTTAATTTAAGCTTTAGTTCCTTTAAATGAGTCTCATATTTAAGTGCTATATCGACAGTCAGCCCAAGGATCCTAGTTTCAGGGACTGCTTCAATTTTTTTATCGCAAATCAATATATTTTCACAGACACGTCCCAAACTTCTGTTTTTGAAAACCAAGAAATTTGTTTTATCCAAATTTATTTTTAGTTTATTAGCAGTAAACCACTGAATCAGCTCGTTAACACATATCTTAGTCTCTGATTCCAAAATGGCTAGATCGTTATTACTGACTATACAAGTTGTATCATCTGCATACATAACCACTTTTGCCTTGACATGATCTGGAAGGTCATTAATAAATATGCTAAAAAGCAGTGGTCCCAAAACCGATCCCTGGGGGACCCCCGACGTAACGGGCTGTATCTCAGATTCACACGCACCATTACCATCCTGAACACACACATACTGACTTCGGTTTAAAAGGTAGGAACAAAACCAATCCAACACTCCACCTCTCACACCAAGTATTTCTAACTTTTTTAATAACAAGTCATGCCTAACAGTATCGAACGCTTTTGATAGATCACACACTATTGCTATACAATATTTTCCCTCATTCCACTCGTTTCTCTTTTTATGTCCTATTAAAATAACCAACATTACTCTCTCCATTGCTCTCTGGGAAACCTCCATTTCTTGTATCGTTTGCTTCGTAATCTTCTATGATAAATTATTTGATTGTATTACCAACATAAAATTAGGTCTAAAAATTTTGAAAATTTGTATGTTTTATTTTTTTTTTTAATATGGATTTGTTTATTGAAAAAAATGCCAAGATAGAAAAAATAGTGTATAGCACACGTTTTATAAAGCTATTAGCGCACTTGTCCGATATAAAACTTGCCGGAAATGGCTCGTTTTCTAACATGAACACATGCCCTAAAATGAGCTTTATAAAGCTTGTACTATCATATACTATTATGTACGATTGCTTAGTAATGGACAGTTTAGCGGACAAAAAGTGGTACTTTATTGTACTAGTACAATAAAGCAGCTTTATTTTAACATAATTTTTGATGTTAAAATTAGAATAACTAAAACAACTTTTTATTCAAGAGAGTCCTTGGCAAGTGAGGCTATATTTTGTATTTCTTATTTTCACTGAGTCTCTATTTTGACGACCTTACTTAATACATTAAAAACAAAGCGCTAATTTTAACCCTTGGCAACCATAGCAAATTTTGTAAATATGTGTGACGTAAATTAATTTAATTAAAAATTAAATTCTTTTTTGTTGCTATTTGGGAGCAATCGAAAGTAATGTTACATAACATACCTAGGTTGAGAAGTGAGTGATTATATAACGAGCGCTTATATACTGCGATATAATATTATGCGAAGTATATAACAGCCTTCTCAACAGAGGCATATATACATTTTTTTCTACTATACTAACACCAAAATATTACATATTTAATTCGCCTAGATCATTATATTAGCTATTTGTGCCTAAGTGTAAAAATGCATTGAAAATCAAGTAGCCTGTGAAAAATAAAACTATAGAAATGCGATCTCAAATGTCAGTTTGTAGAAAATTTGCGGCCGTGTTAACATTTTTGAATATGACAGTGTCCTTTGGAAATATCTTTCAATTTATAATAAAAATTCCTGTTTTATTAAAAATTTGATATTATTTTGCGAAATTTCTTCACTTAAAATGGTTAGTCAAGGCTCAAAACCAATAACATGTTGAAGAAACGGCGAATAAGAATGCTAGAATCTTATGTAACTTCACTTAATGACACAGAAAGAATTTCATTACATACCTATTACCCCTAGGTGATTATTTATTATCGTTATTTCCCTGGCTGGAGAAATTTTACAGAAATGGAGTAAGTTATGGCGTTTTCTTAAGTTAGTAGTAGAAAAAATCTTGTATAATATACGTACATTAACGGAGGTGTATTTACAATACCTATTATTTCCTTTCCACCAAACTTGTTCATTATTTTGAGTATTTACAAAACCACCCGCTTGGTAGTTTTTGCATTTATATACTAGTGACCTCTGGTGATACTTAGGTATTTAAAGTCACTAATTCAAAGTGACCTTTTGTTTAAATTATCTTTAAAAACTTTTTAGTTTAGGCATTGCAAAACCATTCTGTTACTTATACAAATCTACGAGTCTCAATATACAGAGTGCTATTTAATAAGTGTCCGATATTTCACAGGACGATATTTTTAAGGTGAAAAGTTCATATAAGCATGGGTCCGCAATCCCTTCATTTTTGAGATACAGGGTGTCGAAAATATATTTTTATTTTTGTTTTCCCTAAATAATTTTTGAAATAATGTCTATATTTGGTTGAAAACTGGTCTCTAAGGGTTTCTTGAGACACAAAATTCGAATTTGATGTTAATATGGCTCCCACGTGTAGAGGGCGCCACCTACGTGTCTTTTTACTCTTTGGAGCAGTCATAACTTTTTTGTACGTGCTTGTATTACATTTTTTAACAAAAAAATTGATTTTCTCATCATTTTACATGAGAAAGGCATACTTGGTAGAAGTCGCTACGAGTAATCGTTCTCGAAAAAAAGAATAATAAAAAATAAATGGCATTTATTCGCATATCGCCATATCATAGTTTGATAAAATAGCATCTATCTCCTAAACAAAGCCGAAATCAAAAAATTATGAAAATGTACTTTGCATTAGCCAATAAAGTGCCTACATAACAGCGTTATCAAAAGAGAAAACGGCAGTGGCGTACATATGGTATCCAACAATTCTTGACTTAGTTTCTAAAGATGGCGGCATGGCGCCATTTTGAATACAATTTTTAAATGGCAGTTGAGGTTAAGAAAGACCTCGTTGGAACGGTATTTTGAATGCACATACGATCCCTTAGTTTAATATTGTTATGTCGATTTATTCTGTAGCTGCCACTTCATTGCAATTAATAGATCACATTCGCTTCGCTTCTTCGCAAAAAGAATTTTGGTTTGGTCTGTCAAATATTTGGTATTAATTTGCGTAGCTTATATTGTCAGCCGTGGTTGTTAAATTTAAATATTTAATTGCTTTATAATGTTTTGTCCTATGGAAGATAAAATAGAGGAAGTTTTGATTTCTGCGGTGGCGCAATGTATCATCATTAGTGCGTCTCCACTATTATTTCTGGAGGCAGTCAATTCTTAGGGAACTTGTAGGTGAAATTCGGCGGTGCTTGTATATGTGAACTTGTAATTAGTGGATTGGTGGATACGTCCGTACGTTTGTAGTAATTCGCTGATATTTTGTCATAAAATTTCGTCAGTGTCGGTATTTCAAAGTCTTTCTCAGTGTAATACTCTATTTACAGTATATCTCGGAGCGTCCACAATTATTTTACTGCTCTATTTTGTAGCACCTGGACTTTGTTATGTGCTGTCCTGCTTATGGTGCACCATGTTGGCACTTTATAAGTCAGGACCGGCCTGACGAGAGTCTTGTATAAATTAACTTTAGTTCTATAACCTATCTTGCTCTTCTTATTTAACAAGCAGTATATAGAACGAAGCTGATTGGCAGCTTTTTAAAATCTTATTTCGGAATTCTCTCTCCAGTTTAGTGTTTCATTAAAAACAAGTCCCAGGTACTTGACTTCTCGGACTTAGTTTATCCGAATGCCGTTAACCAATATCGTAGTCTCGGGTCTTCTAACTCTGCTTATCGAGAAGAAAATGACCTTTGTTTTGGCAGGATTCAGGCGAATCCTCCACCTCGAAAGCCACTTTTCTAAAACTCGTATGTGCCTTTGCAATCTAACCACTACCAGCCACGGTTGATCTGAAACTGAAGTAATTGCAGTGTCGTTAGCAAATAAGAACAGCTCGTTAAATATGCCCCTATATCATGAGCGTATGCAATGCATTGTACAGCATCGGAGCGGGAGAAGATCCTTGTGGGACCTTAAACGTTTTCCTGATAACCCAATTTCAAGAATATATTTGCGGGAATTTGTTCAGAAGCTTTAAACAACTTAAAGTATTGAAAATGCTAAAAGTAATAGATATCCCGCACTAGCAGAGGAGACACAGATTTATATAAGGGCTGAAATGATTGTTGATCCGATGCAGCCCACATCGCTTGTAGCAGCCGAATGCGATGCACGTTCTAAGTGTTAGAAAGTATTTAAACGTTGTAAAGTTCTTTCTTATAAATTGAAAATATTACCAGAGTTAACTGAAGATACCGTCAAAATGTTCGATCTTGGAGCGATGCAATTCCTAATATTTATAGAGGATGCAATTTTCAACTTAACGTTTGGATTTTGGGTAGCCATACTATAGAGCCATTTCTAATACAGGGAAATTTAACTGAATCGTTCTATCTTGATATGATTGAAAATACAGTGGAACATTTGATTCCGGAGTGTGTTGAAGAATATCCTAAAGAATTTAGTGATATACCTATAATATGCGTAGAGCTGTTAGGAACTACCTTGATCAATATTATCCCGAGCGCTGCATGGTGCTGTCGAGTGGCTTGTTCGCTCACCGGACTTAGCGCTATAGCCTTTTATTACTCATAAAGCAACTATTATATAGGATGATTTTTGTAATAGAATAATTTAAGTGTGGCCATAATTTACTCAAAAAATTTGTCATAATGTTCTCAAAATAATAGGCTATACATACTGCCTAAAAAATAAATACATGAAAATAATAATAACCTATTTGGAAATAGTCAGTTTGAGTTTTAGAGTCGGTAGAAGTATGGTTTAGAGCAATTCTGTGATCTGAGTAAAGCTTTTGATTGTGTCTCCCATGATTGCTTCGTAAATTAAAATCCTATAAGTTTAGTAACAACAGCATACTATTATGGGCGCCAGATTGTCAGTGCGGGCGGGGTGTCGTCTACAGAAAGGGTGGTCAGTATAGGAGTGCCTTAAGGATCAGTTATGGGCCCGGTTCTTTATAGTATATATAAACGATTGGCCCTTGAACGAAAGTATTGCTAGTTACACTCTTTCTGCTTATGGCACAATGCTAACCCTTCGAAATGAACGACTTGAAATGGTTGAGACTAAGGCATGGGAGGCCCAGTCGAGGGCATAAGACTGGCTTAAGTTCAATCAACTAGTGCTAAACATAGGTAAGACACAAATAATGATTTTTACTCTCCGAGACTTTCGCAGTAGGCAGAATGAGGCATCGGTAAAGTTTCTGGGTGTACTTGGACCCAAAACTCCGATAGAACATCCATATTAGTGTTGTGACCAAGCGACTTGGCAGCTGTCTTTTTTATTGGGAATCCTTAAGAACTGGGTTTCCCAGAGCACACTGCTGTCTGCTTATTACGCCCTGCTTCACTCAACTATGTCTTACGGCATAGTTGGGGCAAAGGCGGAAAAGTCTCTTGTGTGCAGAGGAGGGCTGTCAGGGTATTGGCCGGTCTAAAATACCAGAATGATTGCAGGGCTGCTTTCCTGCAGCTTGGCATCATAACTTTTCCGCCTTTTATTTTTGAGGGTATTGTCTATGTAAGGGGAAATTAAGAAACATTTCTTATTCCTGAAGATATACATGGTCACTGAACGCGTGGGAGGGATGATCTTTTAACTGCCTACTGCAGGTTGAGAAGGTGCCCGAACAGACCTGAGTTTGACCCGGTGAAACTTTTAAATAAAATCCCCTTAAGTAGGTATCAGAGAACTTAACAATTTTAAGAATTAAATAAAGCTTAAATGAACTAACAAGAGCATTGAAACAAAATAACAACTCCGCTCCAGGAAAGGACCAACTGCAGTATTCAATGTTATTAAATTTACCATATACCGCAAAATTGCAACTATTACAAATATTTAATGAGATATTTTCGGGGGCCCAACCATCTCCGGAAACCTGGAAGGAATATATAGTCAACTAGTAGGCCGGTTGCACTAGCTTCATGTGTTCTTAAATCACACGAACGAATTCTAAAAAATTGACTGGAGTTCTGTTGGTTAAAAATCAATTATTTCCCAAAAACCCAGTTCGGTTTCTGAAGAGGAACTTCGACTAAGGAAGCCATAGCTAACTTGGTAACAGATATACAACTAGGTTATACAAAAAAACAGTGGACATCTGCCCTCTTCGTGGACATACAAGGAGCATATGACAATATTGCCTACAATAACTTGCTGACAAAATGATTAAAATAGGAATCCCGTACAAAATTTTCAAAAATCTATTTGACATATACCACTCCCGACAGATTTACATTCGAACCAACGAGGGAACAACTGGAGCAAAAGAAACAAGGATCGGACTCCCACAAGCTAGCATTTTAAGTCCAATTCTCTACACAATTTACACTCATGACTTGGAAAGCACTGTGGAGGACAACAGCAAAATTTTACAATTTGCCGACGATATATGTATATACACGACAGAACAATCTTCAGAAAAATGCATTGAAAAGCTGCAAGATTCCTTTGGAAATTTTTTAAATTGGCTTCAAGATAATGGGCTCAACGTATCAAAAGAAAAAACAGTATTATGTAGTTTTTCTAACAGTCAAATTCAAGAACCAAATGAAATTGAACTAGGGGGTATAACAATTCCACAGGAGAGTACAGTAAAATACTAAGGGCTTTATCTGGACAGAAAATTAAACTGGAAGGATCACATTCATTATTCCATAAAAAGAACAGAAAATGGTATAAACATCATTCGAGCATTTACTCACAAAAAATTGGGAGCTGATCCAAACATTGCTCTGCTATTCTATAGAGCTTTTGTTTGATCGATTATTGACTATTCTAGTATATTCTATGGAGCAGCAGCTGAATCTCACTTAAGAAAAATTGAAAGTATCAAAAATAAATGTATTAGGCCACGTATTGGACTCCCAAAAAGTACACCCATATCGGTAATGAAAGTGGCGACAAAAGAACCATCCTTAAAATTACGAAGACATTTTATATCGGACAAATTTACACTAAAGTTAATATCTAAAAATAGCATCGTAGTAAGCAAAACAATCAGCTATCAATTCTATGTTTCACACATCCTTACTGGAAAGTAGACAAGCTGCCATTGATGGTAGAGTTATTCCTGGATAACCCAGAACAAAGACTTAATACATAGTAGTGGCACTCTACCTTACTTTCAATTAAATTTGAAGTCTTCGATATTAGGCTGCCAGTAATTATCCTAAATATTGACGAAGACAACAAACTTAGTGTAAAATATAACTTCCTAAAAGAACAGGCTACTATCGGGAAAACACATGAACAAATATGCACTGATGGATCAGTATTAGCAAATAAAACTGGCTGTGCTTTCTACCACAAAAATACTAACACTACCAAGAAATTTAAGTTGCCTGATGATTCTTCCATATATTCGGCCGAACTCGGGGTTATCCTGGAATCACTTGAGTGTTGAAGGGATTATAATGGTAACTATATATTTGTTATTTTTTCTGACAGTAGGGGCTCTCTAACAAAAATCTAAAATAGTATAAATGTTGCTCCTGCTAATTACCTCATTAGCGAAATCCTGAATATCTATGGCATCTTAAGAAATTTAAACAAGCAAGTTTCATTTGTATGGGTAAGAGCTCATATCGGCATACCTGAAAATGAATTAGCGGACAAAGCCGCAAAAGAAGCTAATTTAAAAATTCCATATACAGACATAGTAAGTCAAGCCAAATCAAGAATATCAAGCAATTGGCAGGAGCAATATATAAATTCAGATAGGGGACTTGGGTATAAAAATAATATCCCAAATTTATGTAAAAAAACGTGGTTTTGTAAGGAATAAAATAGAAACTTTGTCAGAATTATTTATCGGATAAGGACTTTTCATGCCTTGTATTCCAAGCATGCAAAACGAATCGGTTTGCAGGACGGGGAAGACTGTGAATGTGGCGAAACAGAGGAGATCTTGAACATTATGTATTTAGTTGTAATAAACTTAAAAATCATAGAGATAAACTATATAACAATTTGAAAGGAATGGTTCAAATCCATTTAACTTAAACTATTTACATCTCGCATATGTTTATATACATTATGTATTGAAAACGCTGTAAAGTCCCTTTCCTTTTCATCAGACTCTATAGCCTTGCCGAGGAGCCGTAGTACGGCGAAACGCGTCCAAGGATTGAGTCTGACGTAAAGAAAAGGGATAAACATCTTTTTTTTATTTAATAGCACTTAGTAATATTATATAGAATTTTATATCAATTCATATTGGAAACTCAAATAAATCTATGAAAGAAAAAAAAAACAAAAACAACCTAGTGCATATTACTAAAAAAAAAAAGAGAAAGAAATGTTAAAATAATCATACAACATCGCAAATCCCAAATAAATATAACGCTATTATAGAATAGGTATGTTATAACAGAGTTTATGTAAAAAAGAAAACAGAAATATCGAAAAATTGGATATAAACGCGAGCCATTTGGTTTTACCAAAGCCACAAACATACATATACAGGGTCGTTGGTATGTATGGAAACGGTCGACTATTTCCTAAAGTAAAACAGTTAGCAAAAAATATTCAAGACAAAAGTTTTAGGGTTTTTAAAGGTCTATTAGTATAAAAAAAAAGTATACAGGATGAATCGGAAAACCGTAGAGAAACAATGTTACTTTTTTTTAAATGGAATACCCTATATCTTAGAATATTTTTGAATTTTACGTGGAACATCAATTTATTATTTAATAAGTGCATTATAAGTCTAAACCTAATAGTTTCCGAGATATCGAGTTTTGAAAAATAACATTTATGAACTTTGACAGCTTCTAGCTTTTTAACCGTACATCTTAGGATAAAACGGCTTACATGTCCCTATCTGAGTTTCTTATTATCTTTCTAAAAGTGCCACTTCCGGTTAAACCGGATGTAACTTAAATGCCGGAAATACAGTACTTCCGGTTTAACCGGAAGTTGATGTTTTTGGGAAGATAATGAAAAAGTAAAATAGGGACATGTAAGCCATTTTACTCTAAGATGTACTGTTAGAAAGCTAGAAGCTGTCAAAGTTCAAAAATATCATTTTTCAAAAGTCGATATCTCGGAAACTATTAGGTTTAGACTTATAAATATAATTGATGTTTCACGAAAAATTCAAAAATATTCTAAAATATAGGGTGTTCCATTTAAAAAAAAGTAACTTTGCTTGTCTACGGTTTTCTAACTAACCCTAAAATTTTGTCAAAAGTATTTTTTGCTAACTGTTTTACTTTAGGAAATAATCGACCGTTTCCATACATACCAACGACCCTGTATACATATGCAAGAAGAATGTATTCTATAGTACCTACACATGCATTTTTAAACTTTGACTTTAATATGTAAAACTGTATGTCTTTTTAGGAAACTTTTTATATTTTTTTTTTTCTCTACTGTTTTCTTTAGCATGAATAAGTATTTGACTTAATTTGATTTGATTTAAAGAAGTAAATCGTGAACATATTGAGCATCTTATTACTGTTTGTAATTTTGTCATTGGTAGTTTTTAATAGTCGCAAAGTAGTAAAGACATCGCCTAGCCTATCAAATTAACCCATATTAACAAAAGTGGTCGCCATTTTGAAATAAGTCAATAAAATCTAATCAAACTTAGGGATGGTTTGTAGGTTAAAAATACATTTTCACTTGACCCTAACTAACCTGTTATTTAAAAGTTTTATTCAAAATGACGTGCTACGGCGTCAAAAATTTACACTTATTATTGAAAGTGCCAAAATTTCTTGAATTTGATAATTACAAGTTAACAGGGAATGGGACTTTATACGCGCACTGTATATTAATTAATATACGTATAAATAGTTTTTTTGTGTACGATTCCACCCAAAAGCAATTGTCTTATCTAAGCTGTCGCCAAACTGATATAATAGATATAGAAAGTGATTTAGCGTTCTAAAGGGGAAAAAACTTTCCTTTTCAAACCAATGTCAATACTCTTACATCCATAAATTTATTTTATTTTACCTTTTACTGATCCATTACTGTCAAATAATTTTACTTCACAGAACGAAAACATTTTCGTTTATCTCGGGAAAAAGACAAATGGACCGAGTTGTATCTACATTTGTATCGCCATCACGTCGAGATAAAGTTATATAAAACCGGGGACAAAGAAAATAACAATCCATTTCGTATAAAAATACTTGCAATTTGCTTGCTTTCACCGGGATTTTTTTCTAGCAGTTTCAAAACACAAAGGTGATTTTTCATGTGTCTTATTTGACTGGTTTCTGGTGCTTAGAGGAATGGTCTGCGAAACAGGCAATAAAGTAAATTTTACGCTATGTGACACAAAGTATGCCATCTTGATGTTAGGGAAACTTTTATACAAGGAACAATTTTGTATGCGCATTACGAACCTCCAGAGAGTTATTGAAATTTGTTACAATCAGAGTCTTAGTGATTAAATTGTCGTCATATAGCTAGTACTAAGGCCTATCGCACACTAGTATCAAGCAACAGAAACGCATTCGCGAGGGTATTGAGGAGTAGGGATGATGCTTTGGAACAGGATCTGTGTTTTTTTAAACAGGTTTTAATATGGAACAGGTTGAAACAGGTACGATAGGTTTTCCTGTTCCGATGAAACAGTTAACTAACTGCGATCGCGGTATCGCAGTCGTCTCGTTTACTTTACTTTTTACGACATTTGCAATTTTCAAATTTGCACTGTGCATTTGTTTTATCGATGACTGTAAAAAAATTTTACACTGGGCTACTTTTATTTTGCATTGTTAATATTTTTATTAAACTCATTATATATTTAATTTAAGAAGAAAAACTATTGTACTTGCTTAGTTACTTAAATCGGCGAAATTAATATAGACAGTCGACACAACACGATTTACTGCGTACGACGTATAGAACATAAATAGTAAATATAACAAACAAATAGAAAACAGCGGGGAAGTCCCTAAAAGCGAATATTATAATTCAACTCTAAACGTTCTGTGCTATTAACGCGAAAACCGGCAACCTTGTCTTGAACTTGTCTCGGACACCGCGTGATCGCAACAGCCGCTAACACGAAACAAGTAGGTGCAATTAATTATCTTCCTTTTGGAACAGCTTGGAACTGAAATAGGTTTCTTGAAACAGGTACTTTTTAAAACTGGAACAGTTTATACCTATTATTAAAAATGCCGTGTTTTAACCATCCCTATTGAGGAGCTCTTGGAATAATATTAGCTCAAGGTTTATGTTCATCAGGATTATTTTGTTTAGCTAATATTATCTATGAACGTGTTTCTAGACAAAGAATCTATTTAAACAAAGGAAATATTATTATTATTCCTAGATTGTCATTATGGTGATTTTTACTATGTTCTTCAAATATAAAGTATATTCGGCCAGTAAACCTGCAAGATGGCGGCTGGCAAATCATGTCAGTGCTCTCAAATCACGTTTAAACGAAGATACAAAGTTACTAGGATTTCACACCAGAAATTATTAAAATTACATTCCAAACATAAACAAAAGCAACTTTTATTAAGTACCTACATCGTATATCTATCATGTTTCCTCGGGTTGAGTTAAATACATGCAAGAGAGAGACACACACCGGTGCTAACTAACACGAACCATTATACGATCGCAGGCCAGGTCAGGCTTTGCTTCTTCGCTGCTATAGTTGTAATAGTACGGGCAAATCAATTAAAAATTTTAATTAATTTTTAGTATAAACGCTTACCCACTACAAAAAACTTCGTTTTTAAAAACGCTAATACCGACCTCCATGTTTATGATTGTTCGCTAAGATAATGCAAGTCAAAACAACTCTTTCTCCATATTTATATTTTTATGAGCTTTCGATTTTTATGTAACCGTAAAAAATTTGTTTTTGCATTCCCTTCCTCCAAAAACATTTATCAAAGCTGGCCAGTTGGTTTAAACCAGTGCCAAAAAAGTCATATTCCTCCAAAAACATTTTTTAGTTATATTACAGGGCATGTAAAATATAAAAGCAAGAATTAAGTTCTGCAAATTATTTTTCTTTTATTTTCCCGTACTATTAATTGAATCCACATTGCCAAGGTAAAGCGTCGCAATACGTCTTGAATGGAATGAAACGTGCTAGATAGAGATGCAATTATAAAGTAATATTTAAGTGTTATTGTTTCAGGTTTTAGTTGACATTGTTTTGGTGTTTTGGTTTGTCATTTTAATTCGTTTTTATCCATTTTCGTGCCTTGAAGCTTTATTTAATATTAAAAACAGTTCTTTTCAGAGCTATTTCCATCGTACTATTGCGTTGCCGGTAAGTATTTTAGACATTTGTAATTATTTATTCGTTTTAAGTATTCTAACCTCTATTTTTATAAATTACACTTCTTAACATATTATTGTAATTATGGGAAAATATGAGTGAACAAGTTATCGACCATGATTATTGTGCTGAAGCACCTTCTTCACCTAAACAAGGTTATTGTCTCATGCAAGGAAATAAAGTTGCCCAGCAGTTTGTTCAAAATGTTTTCAAATATTTTGTAGAAAACCACCCTGAGTTGCCTCCGACCACGGTTAGTAGTAGTAGTAATTGGGTTTTTCTCACAACATGTCATACTTCCCGGTCCAAAAATGTCGAGATTACTTATTAAATATTTATAGTGCCACATTAATTTTAGGAAACTGCCAAAGCCTTGCAAATATCCATTGAATCAGTACGAAAATACAAAAATGGATGCCAGGAATCCACACTGGTTTTGAAACGACCCAGACGAAAACATTTAACTGATGAAGCACCTAAAAACATCTGCATGGAGATAAGAAACGAAATATACAACATGTATTCTGAACGTAAGTCCCATTTCTTGCTTAGGGGCAGGTCACAAGGGATAATTACAATATTATTTATAAGATAGGTACCATATTGGTAAAATAATTAAATTTTTAAGTGGTTAAAGGAAAAGTTATTGCCGAACTTACAAAAACCATCTATTATTATACTAGATAATGCAAGCTACCACAGTAGGCAGTCGGAAAGGCTTCCGATAAAAAGTTGGACAAAGGAAAATATGAAGAATTGGTTAAATGCAAAACAAATTAAATTTCCTGATACATACTGCCAAAAAAGTTGACCTATGGACATTGATATCTCAAGTGCCAAAACATAAATCCTATGCAGAAGAGAATTTAATAAAAGAAGCAGGTCATCAAGTCTTAAGGTTACCGCCATATCACTGCCAGTACAATGCCATTGAGATGGTGTGGAGCCAAGCAAAGCGGTTCTATGACAAACACATCATCGAGACAAAAAATATTTTAGGTACATGGGAAGTGGCTGTTGCAAATGTTTCACAAGAAAACTGGTCGAATTATATTTCTCACACTGATAAAATTATTAAAGAAGCGTGGGACAAAGAATAGAATATTATTGCTCCCAATAATCCTATTGTGATAAATGTTGATAGCGATTGCGATTTTTCCGACTCAACAGATGATGACGAGTAGAGCTAATTTTATGTTGCCATTTTTTTTACTACCTATATTTTGATCCTTTTTGTGTACCATTTTTTGCTCTCAGTTCTTGTGTATTTACTAGACAAGTTCAACAGAATGTTTTTACCTTTTATTAATAATTATACGTTTACTTTTCTTACAAGAGAGAAATTCCAATAGTTTAATCAATGATAAACATCATGACAAGTTTAGGACAGTTGACAAATTTCATTCCTACTTTACACGGGATTGCAGGAGCAGTACTCACATTCCTGGCTTTCGGCTTAGAGCATTCAAAAAGTTTTTAATCACTGGCTCCTGTTCAATAAAATAGTAAATATAAACAGATTCAAATGTGAAATTAAATCCTACCTCACATGCAATTGCTTTTATTCCATTGATAAGTATTTCGGTCCTTCATGAATCTTGCGACTCATATGTGTGTTATGTATGTCTGATGTAACATACACTAAAGTGTATGTTCTTTCCATTTTCATTTATTATGTTATGTATTTATATAGACAAGTTTTAAAATTTTAATAATAGTTTGACAATGTTAATATTTACTTTGTAAATCTGTGTAACAATAAATAAATAAATAAACTGAAAAAAAATGTTGACTCATAGTGCTATTTCACCTACTGACAGAAAAAAATACGCATACGAAAAAATGACAGCAGTGCACCACTTGTTTTACAAAAAATTATCAGAAGACATGTTTGCAAGCCACTTGGTGGAGCACTCTCACTTTTCTAAATAAAGTATGTGGTTTTATATCCTATTAACACATACTAAAATTGAAAATAATCTTAAGTACTTTCAGAGATAGTATAAAATAAAAACATCTAGTAGCAAAAAAATGTCGCCGTTGCGGGCATACGTTCAGATAAACTTTTCTCCTAAAAATATCATGAGAAGTCACCTTGAAATATTACTAGGTCATTAAGGAATACCCTGTACATTTAAAAAATTGTTTTCATTATTATGGAAATTAACATATTTTATTACAATTTTTAAGTCCGGTTCTGACCATAAACAGCTGCTCGCCATTATATTGCTGCCAATATTATTCTTACTAAAAATTAAATAGCTGAAATATGACTGTTGTCATATGACATGTCGGCCATCTTGCAGGATTACTGGCTGAACCAAGTATAGCTGCTCCTCCTTCATTAACACCGCGCCAGCGGTTTTTTCGATAACGAAAAAAAAAAAAAATTGCATCACTCTAGGAAAAACCTATTTTGTATGAATATATTTTTTCAGACGTCACCACAATGAAAGTGGACTTGGATTCTCCTTGCTGTGGGTTTAAGCACAAAATTGACTACCTACTATGCAACAAGAGCAGAACTGGCGGCTGAGAGGTTTACCGACATTTTTAATGTTGGCAACGGCCTCAGTAACAAGAATGGCAGAATTTTCCAAGTTTGGAGCCGTACCTAAGGATTTAATAGTGGCAACCGGGAGAAAAACAGGGCGTATCGCACTGTAGATCCGCGTATAAAAGCTGAAGCAAACAGGTTGAACACTTTAATCAAACAGCGACTTAATAAACGCGACTCTTCTCTCTGCATCATGCTACCAAGAGGGATTACCATCAACACTCTTAATTTTAAAATGTATTAAGATAAAATAACAAAATTTAACGTAAAACCTTCCTCTTGCTGCAAGAAGAAAACATTTTAATAAAATAATAATAAGTTTATTACCGACTGCTCTATACAAATGTACGCGGATGATACGCAAATATTTTATTCCTTCCTTCCTTCACAAATGAACGAGGCTTGTTTAATAATTGACCGTAACCTAGACTCTTTATACAATGTATCTTAAAACCATTTACTATTACTCAATCCTGGCAAAAGTAAAGCAATTATGTTTTGTAGGCATAGAGATCGAGAGTTTCTGAAAACTAATATTTCAATCTCTGTAGATGGTGTGGAACTGGAATTTTGTGACGAATTAAAGAGCTTGGGGCTATGGATAGTCGCGAACCTGAGATTCAGTAGACATGTCTTAGAATGTACAAGAAAGACTATTTTTAAATTGAAAATGTTATATGGATCCAGACATGCTTTGGATTTTGGGCTGAAGCGCCTTCTCTGTGACTCCTTATCCTGTCAACTTTTAACTTCTGTGATGTCATCTATGGTTCATGCTTGACTGCGCTGATTTATCAGCATGTTCAAAAGATTTAGAATTTTTGTATCCGTTTTATCTGTGGCATACGTAGAAGAAATCCTGTCAGCCACAAGCTCAGGTCCTTATAATGGTTATGCATGGGGGATAGGCGTAAGCTACATAGTGCTGCCCTGTATCACAGAATAATGCTTACCAAAATACCGTCTAGGTTGTACCGAGAGATTGTTTTTAGGACTGATATTCATAATCTAAATCTAAGATATAAACGTACAATAACACCACCATGCACGCCACAAGACTACAGTGTTTCGGAGAAGTTTTACCTACAACGTTCCTGCTATTTATAACTCTATCCCGGCAAAATTTAAATCATTTTCTGTACTGAGTTTTCAAAATAAAATGAAAAACTTTTTACTTGGCGATCTCTAGATCGTCTAATTCAGTTATAGTTAACTTTATAGTATATTATAGCATGTCAATACAAAAAATTTATAGGCTAGATGAAACAATAATTATTCTTTTCTGGGATATATTAACTTTTAATTTTATTTATAATCTTATAGTTTTGGTTCAAGGGCCGGGAGCACTGATATACTCTGAGCAGGGTCATGACTTTAGGTTAAATATTTATATTATAGTTTCCATTAAAAGTGGAAGATCCTTTAAGACTTAACCAATATTTAATCTTAGTTGTTGGACAGTTGGGCTATGCTCGGGTATATCAGTGTAGGTGCCCGGTCAGGTTAAGTGTAAGAACAACCTTTACGTCAGTAAATGGATGAACTTCGCCGTTTCAGAAGATGCACAATATTGATTTTGTTTGTACCTTTAGCAACTTTCTACCTTCTGAATAAAGATCTTATTTATTTATTATACATATATATTTATTTAATTAAGAGCAAATATAGAGCATAGGATTGTCAAGTTCCTACGGATTCCTGCTTTGTTACAACTTTGATTACAGAACTGCCCAATTGGAATGACCGAATGATTGATGTGTTAACTTAACATTCTCTTCACCAAATTCTTTCTCTAATGTTAACCTACTTTAGGTATAGTCTCTTAAAGACACAAAATATTTTCCTCCTACCCTTGTTTTAATATATTTAAACTATAATTAGCCTTCAATTTGTCTATATCTCATGTGTAAAACTTAATATCCGAACTATGATTATAATTTGAAAAAATCTATTATTCTCTAAGGTCGAGACATGTCGTAGATCAGTTACTATCATGTAAGGATCTCCTTTTTCCCTCTTCTTTTATTAAATATATTTGTGGTTTTGACACACTTTTATTCCTACCATTTGTCTATTATTTATTTTCTTGTTTGTGATCTCCGACCTGACATTTTCATTTTCTGTACCTTTTTCGAGAATGTCTCTTGGCTTCTTTTAGGTCTTTTAATGTTTGCTTCTTTAATTCATTCCTATATTCTTTACATCTTGTAATTTTGATTTCTTTTTTCTTCTTTTTTCCAGCAGCTCATTTAAAGGAGTGACCGTTTAAATATTGTTTGGCTCTTCTGTTCGTCTTTGCCACATTACTTGTTTTGAGGTTGATGGAATTTCAAGTGCTTCATAATTTAAGTCTTCAATATTAGCAGTCCCTAAAAAAAAAGGAATTGCCCGGAAGTTGACGGAATGATCACCGCTTTATCAGTAGAATCTGAATTATCTTCCAAAGAAGAGATTTTATTAGAGTTATGAATAACATCTAGGAGAAACAGCCCTATTTACTTCAGTATCAATAACGGTGTTTTCAGGAACTTTTAAAGCTTCAGCAGTCAAAAAATCTTTAGCTCTATATACGGAAGTATTAATTTGAAATATTCCTGTTGCTCTAAAAGCTTTTTCTCCTTTACCGACTGTTGCAGCATTATCTTTTGATACAAGGAAATATTTTATATTTTTCCAGATAAGGGACTTATATAGAATAATATAGAAATTGTATTAATTTTTGTGGTAATCTTTTAGGGGGCCGAAAATAGAAAGATTCAATGGCTGTTGGATTCCACATCGTTTAGCAGCGGCTCGTATAGAAAACCCCTTGCTCAAATAATTTTTTTGCTGCATTTAATCTGTAAATTGGTAATACTGGTCACCTGTGGACAATACTAGTCACCAGACCGATATTGTCAAGGAAGAGTTTTAAAGTTAGAAAGCGCTGCAAAACACGTCGGTCTAAAGATCAACGACGACACAACAAAATATATGACGACGACAAGAACAGAACGTAGAGATAGAGCGGGACAGAACAGATAAAGAATAGGTAGAACTTTGAAAGGCTTCAGGGCTTTAAATATCTAGGAGTCACAATTATCTTCAAATAACAACATAGCACAGGAAATTAGTAACATAACTCAGAATGCTAATCGCTGCTGTTTTGCCCTTGAGATCAAAAACCATATCATGGGAGACGAAAAGAAACATCTACCATGCAATTATAAGACCCATCATGGCATTTGCCTGCGAGTCTTGGACATTAATAAAGGAGAACGAAAAGCGGTTTAAAATTGAAGAGAGGTATATATGGAGCAATGAAAGACAACACTACACAACAATACCACTAGAAGCGCTCAGATGGCTGGCTATGTTAAGAGACAAGAAGATAAACGCTTGTTCAATCTAGTGTGTGAAGAGGGCCCAGACGGAAGACGGGTACTGGAAAGACCTATACTACGCTGGCAACAGTGGCCATATTTATTCTTTGTCAATAAGAAATTAGCAGAAATTATATTAAAATAAAATAGTAACCCGGCCGCTAGTCGGCGTTGTGCCAAAGGAACTATTTGCGTATTTTTACTTAGTGTCGCGTTACCACAATAATAGCTGTTGAGTTATACCGAATCCAACCGTCTTTCGACCGCTACAATATTTCTGTATACAATTGGGTGGAAAAAAGGTTTAAAAATTGAATGATTTCGAGGTGCATTTCTTTCGCCGACCTAAATGTGTTTTAAATATTGCTATGATTTTATTTTAAATAGCGAGACGTTACGATATGGTATAAAATTAGACTTAAAGTTTGGACTCGACTTGCTTTTACACGCCTTTCTCAAACATTCTTGTTTTCTCATTTTTCAGTGAAAGAAAAAGTTGTACATCACATTAAGATAATATTTATCAGTGTTTATGATTGATGATCCTCCTGTTTATTTTCAAACTACGTTCCAGAGCAAACTTAATTCCATCGATGGCCCGGTTTAGATTTTATTATGATCTACGAGCTGCACCCGGTGTGCATCAGCAATTTGGAGTCAAACACGGTTTTGTATGAGTTATGACCTGTGCCCGGTTATGACTGCTCTATGCTCTGGATTACTATTAGATGAAGGGAGCAAGATTTCGGATATTTACTACTACTGGGTTTCTCACGTTCGTAGTCTTAACTAACTAACTAATTAAATATATTAAGGAACATTTTAGATAAATTACTCTATCTTTGTTTAGATAATAAGGTTCTGTCTCGATGTCTGCATTTGACAATATTATAATATTTTAGGATCTAAAAAAATAAAGCTTTAAAGCAGCTGTAACCTCTTGAAAACAATGAAAGGTTAAATATTTTCCTAACAAATGCACGTTTTCGCATTTTCACGGCGTTCTTCAATTTTAGAATGCATAACAATAGACCAACATGAATGCACGAGATGCATCAAAAATAAAAGGCGTTTCTCGTTTAATGCTACATATAGATACGAGACGTGTTCAATTTCACATTTATAAGAAAGTTACTTCAAACATAGCTTTTTAAAGTTGTTGAAGGTAAATGGTTACGTTTTAATTTTCTGAGGGAGTATATGAAAGGAATGTGCTTTTCTTAAAAATTGCTATGTACATAAATCGTTTTTGCAATGATTTGTGTGCAGATGTTTATTAATAAAATAATCAAAGGCATGTACTAAGGAATAGAACATTGGGCCTGTCCTAACCTATTCTTTTTTTACAAAATATTGCAAACTAATCGACTACTTAATCAATCTTATTAATAAAAATAACAACCATTTTAAACTGTTGTGTTTAGCTCCGGGGTAATGCTTTACTGCCTGATTACACGAAAAAAAAAATTTATAAAAATAACCAAAAATATAATAGAAGTAACTATATTTTATAGTTCTATATAGGACAGCCATATGGTATATTAAGGAAGACTATAAAATTATAGTTACTACAGAATATATAGGAATAAAAAAATTCGTTAGAGTAAAAACAATTAAACAGGAGTGCAAATAACATAAAAATGTGTTGTTGATTTTTCTAGCTTCCATTGTTACGATCGTAATAATTATTTGTAAAAACTACCAAGAACATTTTACTAATGAATATTGTAAAATTTGTAATATTAAAGTAAAGTAAATTCTATTTAGTAATTATAGTTGAATTTCCACCACCAACTTTTGTTGTATTAATTAAATATTTTAGTAAATATTTAAAACTCCTTTTGTAGTTTCATTTAAATATTTTTTATTTCCTTTACACAGTACCGGGTGTTCCACCTGAGGTAATCGGCTATATCTCAGAAAGTAATAACACTAGGACTTTGGGAAAAAATATATATATCGATAAAAGCGGCCAAGAAAAATTGCTGGAAATTATTGTCAAGTTCGAAAAATGACCGCTAGGGGGCGTAAGAGAACTTTCAAAATAGAAATACCGATTTTCTCTTGATTTTTCGTAATAAAAATATGTTAAAAATATAAGCATTGAATTCTACATAAAATTATGCAACGTTATGTTAGGAATCGTTTTTTTCTATTTTCAATAATAAGGTGGTGGGAGAAGGTCAAACTTTTTTTCTTTCAAACGCTGATATCTCTGCTTTGGATAAACCGATTTTATTTAACTTGGTCTTGAAAACAAGCCCTTCTTTTCTTCTACACGTATATCTATTAACTATACCATATTGATTCTGATAGTGGCCACTAGATGGCGTTTTTCCGTAATTCTTCAATAATTAAGGATTTTCTCAAAAAAATCAAATGGTATGATATGACATCATATTTTATTTTAGGCTTATAATGGCTATTAAATAGTGGAATAAAAAATCCAGGTCCGTATTCAAAATAAAAAAGTTGATGATGGTCGCTCGAATCCGAAACGTCGGATTAAAAAACTAACCCCGTCAGCTTGTAAAGGAGGAAAAGTTACTATAAGGAACTGAAAACCGCAACGTGATATCTTTTGTTAAACTAGAGAGATTAGGGATAATAATAATTAATATGGAAAAATAGGCCATTTTTTAAAACATTAATTAATCAATTAAATTAAAAAGTTCTCTTACGCCCCCTAGCGGTCATTTTTCGAACTTGAAAATAATTTCCAGCAATTTCTTTTGGCCGCTTTTCTCGATATATATTTTTTCCCAAAGTCCTAGTGTTATTACTTTCTGAGATATAGCCGATTACCTCCTTAGGTGGAGCACCCGGTACAGGGTGTCCCATTTTCGACACTTTTATAGGGTATCTTCGTAATTGTTAGTGCTATCAAAAAAGTAATATAGGTGTCATGTGTTTTTTTTGAGTCAAACTTCAAATGGTAAAATCGAAATTTGAAAATTTTCGCACGCTTAATTAAATATTTTATATTTTTATATTTTTTTTTTATATTTTATATTAGTTCACACCTTTTCTTACATATAGTGTCTATCTTCTCTCTTTATTTAGTTGTTACTCCATTTGTCTAAATAGAGTTAACCTTTGACATTGTCGCAATGCGACGGATCTGACCGTTTTTTAAATTAAAAAAAAAAAAAAAAAAAATAGAATAATCCATTCACACTTTGGCTATGCAAAAATTTTTACCTATACCATTTGGTATGACTTCACCATGATGGTAGTACCCTATTTCGCTTTTGATTTTAATTTCCCAGTTACAGTTGGGTTTTACAATAAGTTTAAAATAAAATTAAAATAAATTTAAAACTCATATTAATTAAATAAAACCTTTTATTAGTTATAATGTATTATTAAATTATTTCACGTTACATAATATGTATTCTTATAAAAATTTAAAAAAATTTCTGCAACATAAGTTAAGTCTCTAGCTTTTATTTCACTTTAATCGCGGTTTAATATTAATCTTGAAATTTATATTAAAATATTTTCTTCCTATCTTAAACTCTTATTGATGATGCCTGTGTTGCTTTCACATTGTCTAATTGTATTTTTTTCCTTCCCCTTTCAGTTTTAATAATTTAACAATGTCATTGATCTCTTCATAATATGCTTACATCTTAATATTAACCCACTGAGGATGAAGGTTTATGCCTTCGAAACATGTATGGGCATATAATATAAATTTATTTTATTAAATTAGTGGAGCAGACTTTGTGTTTTATTCCATAAATAAAATATTACTCCAGTGTGCGATGGACTACTTCCATAAAACTTATATTTACCCCAAATCGACCTTGTTGGCGAACAGGTCGTACTATGTGGGGATTTGTAAAGTTCTAATGTCTTTCATTATGTCAGTTATAAATACCGCAACTTGTAATTCGACATTCATCTGACCAACTTATTTTTGGTAAAAAGAACGATCCTCGTTAGATTTGTTTAAAAATCAGTGACAAAATTCCAATCGTCTCACATCATCACCAGGATGCAAATATTGTGTAATTTTAACAACATAGGGAAAATATTTATTGGACGTCAAAATTCTTTGCGCCTTAAATTTTGTAATTCCAGTTTTAGTTTCAACGTTTCTGACGGACGTAGATTTTTGTTCCTACAATTATTACAAAGTGATTTTAGAGAATAAAATTAGGATGTGTGCTTAAGACCACAAGACAGAAGTGAAAACCTCACCAAGACGAGATTATCTATTAACCTTTCACAATCTAACATCCTCAAGTCTCAAATTCAAGACGATAAAAGAATCGATCCATAAAAAGCAAATACACTATGCATTTGGTCATATTTTAGTATCTTGCTTTTATCCCCGACTGCATCATGAGCGTTGCATAGCCGAATCTGATGGCTCAATCTCATTCAATACCCACCAAAAGTGCTAAACGCGCCTAAAGAAGTTTTCACTTAAATAAGTTGAGCTACTACTATTCAAAGCTATCACCTCATTATTGGCCTAGACAAATCTTAACACGCTTATTTCTTCATTTTCCTTGTTTTCTTTATTATAAGTTTTTGATCTCGGCATTGTAAAAAAGCTTAAATTATGTTCCAGTCGTCGGAATATATCCTTAAATGGTTGCCGTCTTTCCGGATAGCGAACAAAATGTAAATTTTGCGCTATTTCTTCGTTCTTTCCACTTTCAATATAAACTGATCATATCAAATTTTTCAAAATGTTGAAAGTCATTTTCACAAACGAATATGTAAAAATAAAATTGACGCTAAATGTTAATAACAACTAAAATGTCAACATAGTTGTTTCTCGGATATTAGCTTTTGTTTCATGGCCTACTGTGGTTTAAAGTAATAAAGTTTAAATAAATCGCCTAGGAAACCAATATCACCCATGGTGTGTTATATATATGAAAAGAGAATTTAAAATGCTATCTTTCTAAATTAAAACATACTTTTTAAAAAAATTAGGATAGGTCCGATAACTTTCTTACTTGACCCCATATACTTATTCTGAAAACGGCGGATTATTCAACAATCATTATAAAGAAACTTTTGTATAAAACATTTTTCTGTATCTCTTTTAACCAAGAGAATATAGGGTAATTCTGAAATTGTCAATTTTTTGATTTATCCCCGTATCTCTTAAGCGAGCAAAAATTTAAAATTTTGATTTTACCATTTTAAGTTTGAACCAGAAAGAGCACATGACGCCTATGTTACTTTTTTGATAGCACTAACAATTGCGGAGATACCCTATAAAAGTGTCGAAAATGGGACACCCTGTACACAATACAGTTTCTCAGTTTTAACTAAAAAAAAATGGTTATTCAATTTAACCGAAACGCACTTATAAAATGTAATATATACCTTAGTAGTGGCATAATTATACTATGTTATATGAAAAAGCTAACCATATTTTTTTATAAATTTAGTTTACAATTTTATTTTGGTAAAGACTGATATACAGATTTATAGTTATTAAGAGGTTTTATAGAGAAATATATTATAAAATTCTTACTAAACTAAATTTACAATACTGTTTTTTTCCGTGTAGTACAAGGTTGTATGTTACAAAATTTGATAATAACAAATTCTAATGTAACATGTTTCTATGTATCGCGAGCCTTCCATAGAACCATGTAAAACTAAATTCGATCCAAATAGGTTTGCTAAACATAGTTCTATGTTCAACATACACTTATGTATTGTTATTAAAATATTTCTGTCATAATAATATAACATAGTTTCATGTAAAACATAGGCCTGTGGTTCGACCAATGACACGCTGAGAGATGACAGGGTCTCAAGGACGATACAGATTTATAAAACCATCAATTACCCGCTTCAGGCCTTTCCTCAAGTCACCTTAAACCTGTGCTTAAACGAAGTTAAGTTCCAAATAAGCGTGGTTGAATAAATGGTTTTGACGGTTTAAAGAATATGGCCTTGTGAAATCTACCAAACCGAGCATTGGAGAACATAGTAAGCTTATCCCAGGGGATAATCAGAGAAGGCAACTTTCCAACTGCCTGGAAACGCGCTATAGTAATTTTTATTTATAAGAAAGGCGAAGACCCTACAATGCCGGCTAGCTATAGGCCGATCAGCCTGCTGTCGAGCCTAGGGAAAATTGCCGAAATAATAATCTTGAATGACTTTGTTTTCACGCGCAATGTTCTGCTGAACAGTTGGGGTTCCAGCCCGAACATTGCACAGTCAGGCAGACCACGCGACTCACTGCAAACAACAAGGCTTTAACAAGAGGGCGCATACGGGAGCGGTCTTCTTTGACTTAAGTAAAGCATTCGACAAGGTCTGGCACAATTGCCTCTTGTAAATTGATAAGGCTCGGTTCTCCGAACTACTTAATCAAGGTGGTAGCTTCCTTTTTCGAGAATACAAGTTTTGAGGTTTCGTCAGAGAACGCACTGTTTTTAAATAAATACATCAGGGCGGGAGTGCCGCAATGCTCACCTCTATCTATTGCATAACATTTATACTCACGATATTCTGCGAGATAGATTTAGGCAACTCTATCTTTTCGCTGACGATACAGCAATTACTTTGACTACTAAATCATCGCGAATTGTCGTCAGCTGGATACAGCATCAAATAATCGAGCTGGAAAAATGACTTTCGGCTTGGAAGATTCGCTTGAATCAAGATGAAGGTAAATTTATTTTCGAAAAGCACCGTCTGCAGGCATGAAACAAGGCTACGGGTCAATGCGAGTCCAAGGGAACTGGGTGCCAGGAGGTAAAATACCTGGGACTTACTTTCGACCAAAGGCTGAATTGGAGGCAAAATTCAATTAATAGAATAAAACTTGCATTGCGACAGTTAGGCTTTATCTACCCCCTACTTCACAGGCGGAGTAGGCCGGTTCTAACTGATGGTGTACCTACGTGGTGCAATATAAGCAGAACGGAGCTTAATAAGTTCCAGGTAATTTAGAACAAGACGCTAAGAATCATCGCGAACGTTCCCAGATACATTATGAATGTAATGTTACATAATGACTTTAAGATGTTGACAATTATCGAGCTTTTCTTGAAAATTATTAGAACTTATTACGGACGTACAGACGTATCGACAAACCATCTTATCACCAACTCACATACAAGATCGAGACAAATCGGGACGTACAAGTAACAAAAAGGCTGGCTCCCTGTTGGTCCAAATCCCATCCCACAACAGTAGGGGGGCACTAAAATTGAGATGCACAAATATTATATATTTAACAAAAAGGCGCCAAAATTTTCGCAACACTTCTAAATAAATCCGTAAGAATCACAAACATCCAAGCAAAGATCTTATTAAAAATTTTAACAAACCATAGGGCTAAAGAGTAATGACAAATAATCAGCAAATGTCAAAGGAGTTTCTTCTGACGTACAGAAACATTGAAGAACCTAGAGGACTGTGGTTATTTATTTTAAATTGATGTTTTAGGAATAATCAGGGTGTATTATATAGTGTATGGTGTGTTATTCTAATTTCATATGGTTTTTAAAGGTTGTATGTGTAAACAAAGATCTTAGGCCAGTTAGTAGTAAAAACTTAATAGAGCTGAAAATTCGTGCAATTATTTTGTGATTACAATGAACGAAAATAGTGATAATGAAGAGTACTGGTATGATTATCGTATAACTGGTATGATTCTGATAAAGACACGAAGTATGTGCCAGAAGAAACATCTCGAATGCACCTCATTTCACTTAGGGCTTAAGTGCGAGTTGTACAACCGAGCATTAATGATTCAATTTACAAAATTCCAACGTAGTTGTAACCTTAAACCCGTTCTTTCCAAAACGGCTACTTTGAGCGACAAATAGTAAGAGTACCTTTTGTATGTAAAATTGAACGCATGAATAGGTCTGGCTAAATAAAAATGACATACGGTGTGACACGAAAAAGTTATGGTTATTTAAATCCAGGTGCAACACCGTATGTAGCGTCATCTAACATTCAACAAAAAACTAATTATTAATAATAGTAAATATTTCAGTTTTTCATCATCAATATTTTCAGTATCCCGAATTTCGTCGAATTCCCATGTTACTGAACATAAATATAATCGAATAAAGAATTTTTTTTTTGAATGCCCCGTATCTCAAGAACCAAGCCGTTGCGGATCCATGTTCATATGAACTTTTTATCTTAAAATTAGTCAAAGATTCATGTCAAAGTTTATTCAAGTCTAGAATTCATTTATTAAAAAAATCTTTCCACCGTCTCATATGGTTCATCTTAATACTTCTCGAGCGACACTGCTTATAAATGCCTTTATTTGGACAATGTTATCACTCTGAAACGACATTCTTCAGGTCGCGTTCTTCTGTTGCATAATATGCACCACTACACAGTAAAAAATATCAAGCTGGTAAAAATCATTTCGGGAGTGATGAAAAAAAGTGGTGTTAATGTTAACACCCGGATCAACATAATTTACCACATTCTTACACTCATATGGGACCAAAGTTGTTGTATTAAATTTGACTATGAACTTAACTCGCTAAAAAGTTAATTTGGTTGAATGGGTGTTATTTATTCCATTTTACACTCTATCAGGAAAATTAAATGCAACGACAATTAATAACACCATATTAGCGTTTAAATTAACCCCGCTAGAAGGTTATTTTAACACATTGAGTGTAAAACTTATTCTTTAATTATTTTTTTACACGGCTTCGGTTAAAAATACCTAAACCCGTATTACCGAAAAGACAGGCGGCAACAAGTGGTGTGAAATTCTAGAAATTGACACATGACGCCGACGCTACATGCAAATTTAACTTTCAAGTCAGTCTGATGTGCACTTTGAACGTGATATAGAATAATGTTATAGGGGCATTCTACACAAAATTTGCAACTCAAAACTTTTTTCCCACGAACATTTTTTTTTACGGTTCAGCAATCAAAAATATTTGACACGTATTTTTTTTTTATTTTAATGTGATGAACAGATTTTTCGAAAAGAAATTGTTGAAATTTCACGTTCGTAAAAAAACACCTTTTTCCGATCGCTTATACAGCAATATCGAATAAACATATAAAAATTTATCACATACATAAAATGTTCGCCTTTTTTTTAGCTTTCGAATGGAGTATAATAAAACTCAATTTTGTAATATGTTAAACGACAAAAATTGAAAACTTATAAACAAATGCAATTTTTTCAAATTTGGACATGACTTTTTTCCTTTTTTTTTATTGAAAATATCAACTCACACCTTTTTTAAAATACTGTTAAAATTTTAGAGTGGCGACTCGCTCAGACTCAGACTGGATTATAAAAGTTCTCCAACCCTACGCGCTAAGTAAAACATAATCTTGTACTTGAAACATAGTTATGTTACTATTGTATACTTTAAAAATAAAGAAGAGATTTTCTATTATTGTGAATTTAAGGTGGTCAAAATAAAATTACTTTGAAACTTCAAGTTAAAGTACAAGTACAAGAATATTATGTTTTACTTAGCGCGTAGGAGTGGAGAACTTTTATAATCCAGTCTGAGTCCGTGCAAGCCGTGCAAATTTATTGTTTCATAAGTATTCAACTCCCCACTCTAAAACTTTAACAGTAATTTAAAAAAGGTTTGAGTTGATTTTTTTCAATAAAAAAAAGGAAAAAAGTCATGTCCAAATTTGAAAAAATTGCATTTGTTTATAAGTTTTCAATTTTTGTCATTTAACAAATTACAAAATTAAGTTTTATTATACTCCATTCGAAAGCTGAGGAAAAGGCGAACATTTCATGTATGTGATAAATTTTCATATCTTTATTCGATATTGCTGTATAAGCGATCGGAAAAAGGTGCTTTTTTACAAACTCGAAATTTCAAGAATTTTTTTTTCGAAAAATCTGTGCATCCCATTAAAATAAAAAAATACGTGTCAAAAATTTTTTACTGCTGAACCGTAAAAAAAATTGTTGGTGGAAAAAAAAATTTCGAGTTGCAAATTTTGTGTGGAATCTAAATTTAAATTATAATATAGAAACAAAGCAAAGTTCTGTAAAGTACCAAATAAGAGTGCCTCTTATGAGGATCTTATTTACATTGTTACAGTTTTACTTTAACTTTTAAATCGTTCTGATATAAGCTTATAATATAAATGTATTCCTTTTTTATACAAATACTTAGGTACCTACCTGCATATTTTACTTCATAGATCTCTAAATAAATATACAATTAATATACTCGTCATTTTCATTCTTTTATATGTTCCAAAGCATACTTTTATTTAGTTGTTTAGTGTTCTAAGAATACATGTTATTTGTTTTGTTAAGCTTACCAATGAGGTACAATAAATGTAGATATATATAATATGTTTAATTTACTAAATTGTTAAACTATATAATAGGTGTGTCATGTTGTTCAACTAGTTAAAATAATAAGTGTAAAAAAAATTACAGCGTTTTCCAGTTCTGTTGTAACCATCATTTTGTTTATAAATAAACGATAAATAATACTCAATATTTTCATTCATTTAACGAACCTTTTCCAAGCGATCTGAAGATTTATATATATTAGGGGCTACTACTTTTGGCTTTGATTAAGTCATTCAATCATGTATCAAATTAAGCAGAGGTTAATAATGTAAAACATTTTGAATACATAATTTTTTAAATTTTAATTATAAACGCCCGGTTAGTTTGATACGTGATTAAGAGGGGAGTTAAATAAGAAATCAATTGCAGAGCCTCACGCAAAAGAGATCAATTCAAAAACTATGAATTTTCAAATCATTTTGATGGCGCACGTCTAAAGATAAAACATGAGGCTGGGAGTTCGTCTATTTTTTATTATAAAATATTGCAAAATAGTCCAGTTATCAATTAACAAAAATAGCAACAATTTGAAATCTGTTGTCACGGAATCAAATAAAAAATAGTGAAGCTCCTAGGTAATATTATAACAAACATATTTACATAGTTTCAACAAGAAAAACGTCGGTTTGCAGTCAATGATCTCATTTTAGTAAATAATATGACATATGGGACGATTTTTGTCTGCCATGCTGAAGTTTTAGGCGAACGGTGAGCTTCGACAACCACCATCGCATGGATAACTTAGTTCAGTAACTACATGCCAGAGAGCAGCACGGGTGTCCCAAATATAGTAGTATTTTCTTGGTTACCCGACTTTGCATATAATTGTACTAAAATTTACAGTGTTCAAGGTATATGATGCAGTATACCTTACCCTAAACATTAATTCATTTATTCTGACTAAAATTGCAAAAATATAAATATAATCTATAGAGTGTATACCTAGGGTGTTACTTCTGTACTTATTGTAATGCGTGAATTCTATACCAATTGTAACTTTAACTAACTATTAAATATTTTTTAGTGATACGACTTTTACGATTACGATACGATAAAAAAAGTTCAACTCAGATTATAGCCGTTGCAGTTACGATTGCCGTTGTCGTTGGCGATTGTGTTTCACTCACACAGCGCCGGTTAACTTCCCGATTTCAGTTAGCTATTTGTATGATTGGCATCATAAATACTATTTTTTCCGAACTGTGACTAAATGCCAAAACCACTTGAAAAACATGACAAAAAGACAATAGGTTTAAAGCGCCGTTGGACGTAGACCGAGTCGTAGTAACCACACGAGTGCTGTAATGAGCCTTACCGTACGTGTGATATACAACATTTTATATAAGACCCAGAATTTTGGTTTTTTTTATGTATTTAAAATGATTTTCATATTATGAAAAGTAACATTACACAAAAAATGACAGTGACTGACGGAACAAAAAAAAATCATAGTTTGATTAAAAATGAGTAATGTAAATAAGTTCATTACATCGCTAAGTGATGCCGAATAAACGACATTTGGAAACCTGACATTGTAACACTAGTTATCCTATACAGGGCGTCAAAAAGTCTGGGGTATTGCAAATTTTTCAAAAACTAAATACCAAATGCATTGTTTGAAAATTGGCATGTGTATATAAATGTAATTCCAACGGCACAACTTGGAAGGATACAACCATGAACTAACCTGTAACTAAGTGTAATACAGGGTTGGTGAGGAGAATACCAACTCCAAAGTTTAAATGGAACGTCCTGTATATTTCTGAAGATTTAGATAGTCCATTAAAAGACAAAGTAAAAATGATGTAAGAATGTAATGGGTGTTTGTGCTGAAATGAATGAAATCGAATTTTAAAAAATTATACACAATAAAAATAAGAAATCCTTAAACAAATGAACAACACCTACTTTATGAGATGTTCAAAATTTTTGCCATATTAGTCTTTCACTAAATTTCCGTAAGGCATTTTTTCAGCTTATATACTATTTCAAAAAATTAATTGTTTTAATTTGGATTTACATAAATCTATTAGTTTGACAGATGAACCCAGCAACAGCAGCCTACCATTAAATTGTTTTTTTATAAGGCACTATTTGAAATTTCAAAAATATTCAGATCATTTGAAATAAAAAGAGATTATATTTTTGCTGACCAACCCTATATAGTATAGTAACAGATAAGGTTTTATCCTTCTAAAGTGTGCAGCTTTAAACTATATATCGACATACCAATTTCCAAAAAATATTTTAAGTAGTTGTAGAAATTATTTGTAATATATCAGACTTTTTTGACACCCTGTATAGCAGAATATTTAAAAAGTGCACCACTCATCAAGTCAACATATTATTATTACCACATACCACAGTTGAAATTAGCTATATATTATGTTATATAGGAGCTGGTCACAGTTGTCTTTGGTATAATTTAGTATAGTACAATCTAAACTTAAATAGTTAGTACAATAGTAAACTATGTACTCCCTTAAAAGCAATTCATCTATCGACGACTTTATAAAGTTGTTGGGTGGGTAAATTACAGATCTCACATTTATTTTTAGAAATATATTGCTGATATCATACGTCTACCGTCATCTACGAATAATATATAGAATTTAAACTTTTAGCTGATATTGTGTGCGGTTCTGAGCAATTCAACAGCGCTCTTAAACGACTTAAATAAAGTGGAAAGTATTCTAGCCCTCGGTAGGTTGTTTTATTACACTCACTATAGTAAAGTCACACCCAAATAAAATAAAATTTAAACTACAATAATATGATATTTACACTAAATAATCACAAATTACCATTAAAAAATGGTTTGCTTACACCTCTTATTATTTCTTTTACACCTTATAAGAATAGGTTTACAAACTGTGAGTTTAATTTACACACGATAATGTAAATGTACCTACCCCTAAATTAGAAGAATTAACACTCATCAAAAAGTTAAAAAACCATTCAAAATTGTCTTTTTTACAAGATATACTCATTGATTAATATACCGTATTGAGTGTGGTCCTATATGTACCACCATTAAGTGTTATTTAACACTCAATTCTTTAATGTGTTGGAATTTTCTTGCAGTGCCAGTGCCTAGATATAAAAAAGTCAGACGAACGAACAAAAATGCTTTGACTATTAAATTCCCGCGCTGAAAAATATTCTTTATTAAATATACTTTTTTAATTTTAGATGTAACCAGCCGTCTTAAAAAAGAATAAACGAAAATTACGTCGCTGTTGCATCGCCTTATTTAATTTCCCCACTGCTTATTAAATCTCGCTCTCCACCATGCAGATATCAACTCCGGTATCAACTTAAAACTTAAATTCGCTTGTACAATAAATTAGTTTTCCTGCTTGGGAGGAAATTCAAAAATTTAATTGGAAACTGAACGAATAAGCCTGGGCAAACTTTCTTAAAAGCACTATTACCGGTTTAAAAGTAAATACAGTTCTCTCTAGCAAGTTATAATCAGATCTTGTCAGTCTTGATTTTTTCATTTGTGACCAAAATAAATATAGGCAGATATTCGTACCACAATCACAATCTGAAATCACTGCAGAATAATAATAGTAGAATTAGGCATAATTAAAAATAAATGAATACAAATATTCGGGTAACTCTAATAATTGGAAATGAAGGGTTCAGAGCACAATAATTGGACCAAGCTCTATTTTGTACTAGATATTTGTACGTTTTCATATAATTCTGATATAAAACTTGCTTATATAATAGGTACATAAAACTCCGTTTATGTACGTATATCACACAATATGTTAAATTGCTCCCAAGCAACAGCGAAGAAGAATTTGATTTTTAATTTATTTAATTGCTAAACCCCTGCATAAGAGAATTGACTTTGTCAAGACCGTCACACCTGGCACACATATCTGCAAAGTTAAGTTTGCTATGGTTCCTAAGGGGTGAAAATTATTTTCGCTTTGTTTTAAATATATCAAGGTTGGCAAAAAGAATGTCCATGAAAATTGAAGAAGTTCAAAATATAGCCTCACTTGCCAAGGACTCTTTTGAATAAAAAATTGTTTTAATTATTCTAAATTCAGAAATTAAAGTAAAATAAACCTACTTTATGTCTGCTAAACAGTGTAATAAACTGTACCTTACCGTCCTGATAAATAAGTAAATTAACTATGTGCCTACTTACTTAAGAAAAATAAACTTATTGAAGAAAGAAAGAAACTAAAAACTTCGGCGCCTTGCATGTGGATTTTAAAAAAATGTGGGACAAGCAATGGCCTAGTAACTATTGTCACTAATTAAACATCATGAAAATGAGAATCATATAGTAAACCTGATATACAAATGACATTAAACAGTCTTAATTTAATGAAGGGTATAATGCCATTTTGGCATTTTCTAATAGTAGACATACTGGCGGCAGCGTAATGTACCGGGTGAGTCAATAAGAAAGGCGTCCGGCTGTATCTCGGAAGCCGTTAGTCGCACAGCTTGCGGAATTTTTTTCTTTGATAAAATCGCCGATGAGAAATCGCTGGAAATTTTTTTAAGTTCCTACGACGGCCGCTAGGGGGCGTAACACCCATGGCCAATTAAAAAAGATCATTTATTTCCGGGATTTGACCAACAAAGATGTATTGAAAATATTTCTATCTTAATACTTGGAAAATTTGCAATACATTTTTTTCGGACAATTTTTTTTTTATTTCCTCAAATAAAGTGGTGAGGGAACGTCAATTGTTTTTTGTTATTTTGATTGATAACTTCGGTTTGGCTTAACCAAATTTTACAAACTTAGTCTCGTTGAAAAGAGCTTTCTTTGTTTAATCGTTTGAATTATAAACTATGTCTAAATTATGTTTACAGTGGCCGCTAGAGGGCGCTGTTTGACAACTTATTAGTATTTACGATTTTTATTGGAAATTTTAAATGGTATAGTATGTTTCTTTTTACAGAGTTAAATAGAGGGTCAAAATCCTAGATAACCTGTGAAAACCTCGTTTTCCTAACTCTTTTGTAGCCGGAGATATGGCCAATCAAATTTTAATTGCAACATTTGTTTCCAATAAAAATCGTAAATACTATTAAGTTGTCAAACAGCGCCCTCTAGCGGCCACTGTAAACATAATTAAGACATAGTTTATAATGCAAAACATATAACACAGAAAGCTCTTTTCAACGAGACTAAGTTTGTCAAATTCGGTTAAGCCAAACCGAAGTTATCAATCAAAATAACAAAAAACAATTGACGTTCCCTCACCACTTTATTTGAGGAGATACAAAAAAAAATTGTCCGAAAAAAATGTATTGCAAATTTCCCAATTATTAAGATTAAGATTTTCAATACATCTTTACTGGTCAAATTCCGGAAATAAATGATCTTTTTTAATTGGTCATGGGTGTTACGCCCCCTAGCGGCCGTCGTAGGAACTTAAAAATAATTTCCAGCGATTTCTCATCGACGATTTTATCATAAAAAAAAATTTCGCAAGCTGTGCGACTAACGGATTCCGAGATACAGCCGGCCGCCTTTCTTATTGACTCACCCGGTATATAAAAAGGGGCTGTCATTTAAAGAGATCTATAACGACTCAATAGACTATAATTACTGGGCAGTGGGTGCAACACTTCAAGCAAAAAAAGAAACCATACTGATAGGATCCAATTATAGATCACCAAATGGTTCGGCTCGGGAATTCTTGGCTTATTTAAAAAAGAAGCAGAGAACAACTTTTATGGGAGACCTAAATATAGACTACATGCGCCAGGATTGGGATACTCGTGCCATAAAGAGATGTGTAGATTCAGCAGGATTTAAGCAAATAGTTACCGAGCCAACACGAGTGACTGACAGATCAGAGTCGCTAATTGATCATATAATAACCAAACGACTTTAATGCAGTGGAGATGCCTAGAGTATTTCCTATAATTAGTGATCACGACATTATCGGTATAAATTTGGGGCTATCTTGGGTCGAACCAAGAAATGATAAGACTTGTACCAGGAACCTCAACCAACAAAATATAGAAAATATTGTAGTGGCTTTAATTGGGCAAAACTAGAATTATACGTCAACCGACGTAAATATTGTATATTCTGATTTTGTAGACAATCTGCAGAGGACCGTCGATGTAATAGCTCCACTGGAAAAAACTCACCCTCATAAACATCCTTGGATTACATAAAAATTTAAGCAGGCACAGCATGAAAAACTGGCTGCCTACAAAAAATTTAGTTTTACAAAAGCGAGCATGACTGGAATGACTACAAGATAAAAAGGAACAAAGCGATCTCAACAATTAGAAGCAAAAAGGAAAAATACTATGACAAAAATATTGATAACTGCAAGGAAGATGAAAAAAAAAATGTGGAAGATGTTAAAACAACTTGTTGGTAAACAGAAACAAGCAGCAGATTTCACAAATATCGATTTTGGACAATATGATCAGCGTGTACAGGAAAACATAAACAACTTTTATGCTGATAGTTTAGTTGAAATATCAGATAGCATAACTAAAAGACAGTGGAATGTTGGTGTGAGGCAAAAAGATTGTAGTCTGGCCTATTTTAAAACATTCCCTAAGTATATCGGATCTTAAAAAGGCGGTGCATGTCTTAAAAAATAAAAGCACAAGTGATAGTTTACTAAACATTAAACTTCTGAAAAATCTCTTCTGTGTTATGGGTTACCCTCTACTATATTTGGTTAATACATCCTTAAGTACCGGCAAGTTCCCTAATAAATTAAAAACAAGTGTAATAATTCCGATATCAAAGGTGTCAAAACCAAATAGCATGAGTGATTTTCGCTCGATAAACCTTCTACCAGTTACTGATAAAGTGCTGGAAATCGTAGTGTGCGACCAGTTACGAGAGTACCTTGAAAAAAATGGGTTATTATACAAGGGACAGTCTGGGTTTAGGAGAAAATACTTCTGCGAGTCTGCACTGCAATATGTTCTGTACTAAAGACTTAACGGCGGTTAAAATCAAAATTGAGGGACAAAGCGGACCGAGGGATATAATAATTGGATCGGCCTACTTTCCTTCAGACGACATAGAACACCCGCCCACCAGAGAAGTGGAACACCTGGTGAGATATTGCAGGACAACGGGGACTCAACTAATCATCGGGTGCGATGCCAACTCGCACCACAGACTCTGGGGCAGCACAGACACAAACCCAAGGGGAGAAAGTCTACTACAATTTATTATGGCAAACAGTCTGGACATAATAAATATAGGAAATGAACCTACCTTTGTTACTAGAAACAGAAAGGAGGTACTTGACGTGACTATAGCCTCAACATACTTGAGTAACTATATCACAGACTGGCATGTGTCTAATGAGGTGAGCTGCTCGGACCATAGACACATCAACTTCACAATTCAAGATTCAACAACCAAGGAGACTTATCGGAACCCAAGGAGGACGGACTGGAAGAGATATCGAGACTCTCTAGAAACCGGCCTTGCGGGAGTCCAAAGAATGATAAGGACCACAGCAGACCTCGAAATGGCCGCGGAGGAATTTAACGACGCAGTCATTTCAGCCTTCAATGATAGCTGCCCTCTCACGACAAGGGCGTCAACCAGGAACGTGCCCTGGTGGAACGATGAACTTGCTCAGCTTAGAGGGCAAGCAAGGAAGAAATTCAACAGGGCAAAACGTACCGGGGAGTGGGATGACTATAGAACCACCCTGACCGACTACAACAAAGCCCTTAGAAAAGCAAAACGCGATTCATGGAGGAGACACTGTGAGGAGATTGAGAGCACTCAGCAATGTGCCAGACTCCAACGAATACTATCGAAAGAAAAACAAACAACAGTGACCTCCCTTAAGAACAACCAGGGAGAGTATACGACATCCGGAGAGGAAACAATAAAAGAACTCTACCGAGTTTACTTTCCCGGATCTAACATCATAGAAACACCGGAGAACCCAAGAACAGAACTTGAACTGTTGAAAACAGTCACAAGGGAGAACTGGCAGGTCTCTAAAAAGGTGGTAGACTATGATAAACTCAAATGGGCAATAAACTCTTTTGACCCATATAAATCACCGGGACCAGACGGATCTACCCGTCCCTACTTCAGAAGAGATCAGGACCTCTGATAGAACGGTTACGTAATATCCTTAGGGCAAGCTTGGCCCTAGGACATATACCGGCCGTATGGAGGAAGATTAGGGTCACATTTATACCGAAACCTGGTAAATATGGACAGGCAACGGCGAAATCCCTAAGACCGATAAGTCTTATGTCATTCGTACTTAAGACACTGGAAAAACTGCTTGACAGACATATCAGGGATGGTGCTCTGGCTGAAAGACCAATCCACCAAGACCAATATGCCTATAAAGCAGGAACCTCAACAGAGACGGCCCTACATGAGCTGGTAAAGGAGGTTGAAAACACTCTGGAAAACAGGGAGGTGTTGCTGGGTGCGTTCCTTGATATCGAGGGCGCCTTCGACAACACATCCCATGACTCCATTGCTAGAACACTCAGACTCAGAGGAATCGAGGGAACATGCTGTGACTGGATCGACTCCATGCTGAGACAAAGAGTGATATATACAACAGTCATGGGAGTGACTGCATCGGCCAAGGTCGCGAGAGGATGTCCGCAGGGCGGGGTCCTCTCACCCCTGCTATGGACTCTTGTAGTGGATGGGCTACTTAGGACTCTCGAAGAACATGGTCATCGCACTCTGGGATACTCAGATGACATAGTCATACTGGCCAGAGGTAAATTCAACACCACGGTTAGAGATCGCATGCAAAGGGCTCTAAACCTGGTAACAAGATGGACGGACGCGGAAGGGCTGAATATCAGCCCCAACAAAACCACCATCGTAGCATTCACACGAAGACGCAAACTGGAGGGACTAGGCCCCTTAAGCCTTCGTGAAAGTAACATCCAACTGAAGGGTGAGGTTAAGTACCTCGGGGTAACATTAGACTCGAAACTTACCTGGAACCTTCATTTAGAAAAAATCACAAAAAAAGCGGAGACCGCTCTTGTAGTGGCCAGACGCTCCTTCGGAAAGAAATGGGGTCTAAAACCGGACATGCTATATTGGTTATATAACATGGTGGTTAAACCCATAATAACATATGCCGCTCTGGTGTGGTGGCCCAAGACACAGCAGATTACCACTATTATGAAACTCGGCAAGATACAAAGACTTGCCTGTTTAAGCATAACTGGAGCCACAAAATCGACTCCAACGGCAGCAATGGAGGCACTTATAGACCTTCCCCCCCTGCAATTTGTGATACAGGGGGAGGCCAGACTTGCAGCCTATAGACTGAAAAAGGAACCGGAGGATATAAATATCAGATCGGGTCACACAAGTATCATTAGGGTGGTGGAGAGGAATGTACTAAACGTCAACTCGGACCACACTAAGAAAAGGTACTCATTCAAAACCCCGTTCGAGGTAATAATACCTGAAAGGGAGGAATGGGAAAACCAAGAACCAAAGGCCATACAGCGGGGACAGATCTGGTACACTGACGGATCTAAGACCGCTAATGGAACTGGTGCAGGAATCTTCTCCAGGCATATGAGGCAGGGACTCAGCTATAGACTGGAAAAACACAATTCTGTGTTCCAAGCAGAAATTTACGCAATCCTGCAATGTGCAAGAGAAATAAATAGGAGAGCCTATGAGAACAAGCAGATCCATATTGCATCAGACAGTCAAGCAGCCCTCAAGGCGCTATCACAGCCCGAGGTAACGTCAAAACTGGTATGGGAATGCCTTGCAGAACTTGAGATCTTGGCAGACCAGAACAGAGTAAAACTGGTCTGGGTGCCGGGACATCGAGGTATAGAAGGCAACGAAAAAGCAGACGAACTCGCAAAAAGAGGAACGGAGGCTGAGATACCTAACACAGAACTGATCATCGGAGTACCAAAAAGTACAGCCCGAGGACAAATCAGAGACTGGATAAAACTGAAACATAACAACTACTGGGAAAATATTCCCAGACAAGTGCATGGGAAAGCCTTCATAGGCAGACCATGCCAAAAGAAAGCAAAAGAACTGCTTACAATGAGCAGGAACCAGCTGAGAATAATTACGGGATTCATGACTGGACATGCACCAGTCAAGGAACGACTGTACAAAATGGGACTGTACAACGGGGACTTGAAATGCAGACTCTGCAATAAAGAGACCGAAACAGTCAAACATATACTGTGCGAATGCGAGGCATTGGATCACAAACGGCAGTCGATCTATGGGCAGCCTCGGGCAGAACCAAATACATACACCACACACTCAGTTAAGGACTTGTACAAACTTGTGCAAGGTACAAAGATACTGGAATGGGTGGAATGAAGAAAATGGGTACATAGTACAATAAGCCGAAAGGCTGCAGTACTGACCGATCTGCAGGCGGGCCCAAACAACAAAAAAAAAAAAAAAAAAAAAAAAATGTGTGTGCGGTATTGAGACAAAATATGAATGATTCGAAGATTACCTTAAGTGTTTTTGTCGATTTGAAACGCGCCTTTGAAACTATTGACAGAGATATTTTAATAAACCAGTTGACTTTGAATGGGCTAAAAGACTGTGCGTTGCACTGGATTAAGGATTTTTTTTCAGATAGGTATCATCAAACCAAAGTTAATAATAAAATGTCTACAAGGAGAGACAGCAGTTGGGGTGTACCGCAGGGGATCGTTTTGGGGCCACTTCTGTTTATTGTCTATGTTAATGATCTGCAGGAGGGACTAAGGAACTCATTTGTTAATTTATTTGCGGATGACACCCTAATTTCTGTCTCTGGTAAAGATTTTAATCAGGTAGCTACAATAATGAATAATTAATTAGGAATATTATACGAATGGTTGTGTCAAAATAAGTTAAAATTAAATAATTTGAAAACAAAATGCATGGTTGTTGGATCTAGGGTGGACTGTCAAAGATTTAAAAACTTAGGCCTTTTTTAAACATAAATGGTGTTGTAATTAATTTTGTTTCTGAAATTAAGTATTTGGGGGTTATATTGGATCCACAATTGTGCTTCACTAATCATGTGAACTATACACTTTACAGGGTGTTTCCTAACCTCTCTGAAAAAATGAAGGAGGTGAATCCTCACCTTATTTTAAGATGAAAATGTGGTATGTGTTATTGCCTCTTACGTGTTGGAAAATTTCGGGACTGGCGCGAATCGTATTAAAACCATCAATAATACGCAGTCGAAGGTCTTCTTCAGTTTCAATAGGAGTAGTATAAAAGAGTTGTTTAAGGTGACCGCAGAAATAAAAATCCATTGGATTCAGATCCGGCGAACGGGGTGGCCATGGGTGAGGTCCTCCTCTACCTAACCAACGAGCAGGATATTGTTTATCTAAATAGTTTCTAATACTTACTGCAGAGTGAGGGGGAGCGCCGTCATGCATAAACCACATTAAAGTTCTCGTTCTTAATGGCACTGCTTCCATCAGTTCTGGCAATTCATCTCTAAGGAAGTTGTAATAGACATCACCAGTAAGTCGATTTGGAAAAAAATACGGTCCAACTAAGCTATCTCCAATAATCCCTGTCCAAATATTAAAAGAAAATGTATACTGGTGATGTCCTTTCATGATTGCATGAGGAATATCTTCCGCCCAAATATGGTCGTTGTGAAAATTTATGATACCTTGTCTGGAAAAATTCGCTTCATCTGTTAATAGTATTTTTGCAGGAAAATGTGGAAGAATTTTCCAGAAACCAGTTACAAAATTTAACTCGAGCTGGAAAGTCTCTAGGCAACAAAGCTTACACTCTTTGTACGTGATAAGGATAAAGTAAATAGTCCTTTAAGATACTCCATACTGTTTTGTAAGTCACATTCAACTCGTTCCCGATTTTCCTCGTACTAGTGCCTGGAGATTCTTCCACCATGTTTAAGACATCTTCCTCAAGTTGTACGGTTCTAACTGTAAGTGGTCGGCCGCCTATTTTGCTTCTTGCAAAGCGACCTGTTTCCTCTAACCTGAGGTGCAATCTTGTAAATGTTTCCGAACACGGTACTTGTCTATTAGGAAAACGTTTTGCATATAAACGTCTCGCCTTTAGCGCATTTCCATTTGCCAAACCGTACATAAAATGAATTTGAGCCATTTCTTGATTGGTAAACTAATCCATTATGTATGTATGTAAGTATGTAATGAAGTACAAATAAATTCAAATACAATTCAAAAGAATATTATTTGAAAGATGTTAAACAGGACACAAATATTACGGAGAAAACAAATGTGGTTGCCATGGAACGAAGCAAAGCCTACTCATATCATTTGACGCAACATAATGATAAAAATACGAAAAATAACTAAAAAATCTAATTGTAAAATTTAAAATTGACCCAAAGTAAAGTGCTCTAATCCCTTATGTTTAACAAATATCATTAGAATATCGTTTGGCATTAACAAAATGAAAAAAAAAAAAAAATAGAAATTTCTTTTTAACACCCTGTATTTAGAAAACGAAGCGACATGCGAAAAACTCTTATACCACATTTTCGTCTTAAAATCAGGTGAGGATTCACCTCCTTCATTTTTTTAGAGAGGTTAGGAAAAAGGTATGTGTCGGAAAATTGGTAAAAAAATAGGGTTTTTTAATCGGGTGTCGACCTGTTTATCTCAGTGGACTAGGATGTTGGTGTATAATACCATTATATTCCCACACTTTTTATATGCATGTTCTTTATTAATTTCTTGCACTAAGAAGGAAATTCAAAGACTGCAGGTACTACAAAATAAGGCAATGCGCATCCTACTAAAATGTGATAAATATACCCCAATTAATGATATGTTGCGGTCACTGAGATGGTTAAACATTGAGCAGTGCGTGAAAAGAGCGAATCTGATATTAATTTATAAAATTGAGCATAAATTACAACCCGATTATTTGCCATCGTACCTGGAAAAAAGATTAAATCATTATGAATTCAACATTACGTCAAATGAACAATATACTATATCCAGGGTAAAGACAACCTCTTTACAAAAAACTCTTTTTCATGATGGGATGAGCGTAGTGTCGGGTCTTCTAACTCTGCTCTTCGAGAAGAAAATGGCCTTCGTTTCGGCAGGATTCAGGCGAATCTTTCACCTCAAAAGCCACTTTTCTAAAACTCGTATGTGCCTCTGCAATTTAGCCACTACCAGCCGCGGTTGATCTGAAACTGAAGTTATTGCAGTGTAGTCAGCAAATAATAACTGCTCGTTAAATCTGTCCCTCGGGATATCATGAACGTATACATTGTACAGCATTTGTGGGACTTCTGCCCTGATGTGTTTGGTCTCAGAAAGCATGCCTTCTAACCAGACTGCAAAATTTCTTCTCTCCAAAATGGAAGCAACAATCTTAACAAGATAATTGGGAGCCCCCCGTCTTATCAATTTTAAGGCCAGGCCGCAGTGCCAGACCTTATCAAAAGCTTTTGAGACGTCGAAGAAAACCGCTCCCATGTGTGCTCTTCTATTGAATCCTTCCAAAACTCTGGTCGCCAGTCTCGTCATCTGCCTCACTGTACAGTGTTAAAGCCTAAAGCCAAATTGCTTATTGGGGAGAACATTACGCTCGACGACAAAGTCAACCAGACGACTGAGTATTATTTTTTCAATAATTATCGCTAGACTCAACAACAGACTTATTGGCCTTTAACTTACCATCTCTCTCGGGTCTTGTCGTTTTGTTTTAGGATCAGTATAACTTTTGCTTTTTCCACACATACACGGATAGTAGCCTTCTTCGATTATTACCTGTGAAAGGTTTACTATATCCCTGATGATGTTATTTGGTAGATTACGCAATGCAGCATTTTTAATACCATCGAACCCCGGGGCCTTCTTGACATTTAAGTTTGCAATAATGCCTTATACCTCATCTGTCGTAACGTTTGGACGTTTTGAGCAGGATGATTTATACCATGATATACCTGTACCGTCCTGGAGACCCTTTCATCCCTCTCTGGGTCGGCGGATGAATTTTCACTGAACTGTTCGTAGAGCCTTTCCGCGAATAGTTTAACCTTTTGCTTTTTTTTTTATGATAAGGCACAGCACTACAGGATAAATCCTTTATGGCGCTCTAGGAGCGGTGCGTGTGCGCAGGAAACGATTCACGTTGGTCTTGAATCTTTGGAGATTATACTCGTTGGGGAACACGATCTCAGGGAGGTCGTTCCAGAGTGATGACGTTCTCCAGATGAAAGAATTTTGAAACAGTGTCGTTCGAGGGACACTAAGCTGAACCACGTACTGGTGGGTTGCAGTGGCTCTTCGTGTATTTCTACCATGCACCGCTCTGGGTGGTATCAAGCGGGCAATCTCAGTTGAACACTTGCCATGAAAATATTTGTAAAATAGACTCAAGTCGCCAACCTGCCTTCGATGTTCAAGGCTTTCCAGGTTGTTTGTCAGACTATGGTCACCGATTAAGCGAATGGCTCTTCTTTGAATGGAATCTAGCAATCTCAGGGTATGTTTAGGAGCAGAGCCCCAAATATGCGAACAGTACTCCAGTGATGGTCGAATTTGGGCTTTATAGAGCATCAAAAGTTGTTGGGGTGTATAGAGGTTCTTTGTTCGGAAAAGTACTCCAAGCTTATGCGAGGCTGCCTTAGCAATGGCCGCAACGTGGCTATGTCAAGACATATGACTATCCAAATTAACGCCCAATAAATGAATTGATGATGCCAAGGGAATCGAGTGTCCCGCCATAACTCTATCCGGTTCTTCAACATTAACTTTTTTAGAAAAAACTGCCGCCTGGGTCGTTTTAGCGTTAAATTCTACTTGGTTATTGTCACCCCAAGACAAAATTTCTTCCAGGTCTTTGTTGAGATGTGAGACCTCTTGCTGCCTATAGAGATGTGCATTAACAGCCGATGTCCGAGCATCCAAAGTAAAAGATGAAACAAGTGTGCTGTCATCAGCGAAGCTATATATAGGATTTTTAGTTTTTTCCAAAAGATCGTTAATGTATAGTAAGAAAAGGGTGGGCGACAATATAGAACCTCGAGGGACTCCGGCGTTGATGTTAAATGTGTCTGAAAGAAATCCGTCCATCGCCACTCGCAGAGAACGGTCTTTAAGAAAGCTCGACAGCCATGAACAAAATTGAACCGGCATTCCCTATGCTCTCACTTTAGTTAGGAGCCCCTCAGCTTACAATCCATTATTATCTCGTTCTCCTGGGTTCTGACGAAAGAAATCGGTCTTCCATAACGCATAATTTCTGATGCATATGTTCTCCTGACTCCTTAATTGAATTTCCTAGGTTTTCAGAAAGTTGATCAATATGGCTGTGAAGAAAGTGGAGTTTGATACTCAAATATTACATCCCATATTTGTTAAATGTAAAAGTTGTTCTTTTACCAGTTAATTTTAATTTTTTAACCTTCTATTTTCAAGAAAGTGTTGCATCACTGAAACAGAAGTTGACCAACTATTTTATTCGAGCTCAGACATCAAAATTAGTATCATTCGTAAGCTGTTTAATTTAGGGACCATTTTACACACTTGATGCCTCGTTTTTTTCTGTCATCTTTTGGGATCATTAAATATGATAGTTGCAAAGAGCACACTTCCTGTGATGGTTTCTTTTTTACATGGAGGTGTTTGTTTGACCATTTCCAGCATTTGTGTGAATAGGTTTTTTGTCGGTATTTTTCTTGAATTTGGAGAACTGGAACCACCCAATCGCTTTCGAAAATTGTGCATGCCCTCGACAAATCTTATCGAAGCAACAGCACCATCTATTATCATTCTTAGATTCTCTGAAATGCAGATAGTAGGTTGGTACTTAAGCTTGCATGATACGAATTCTGTGGATATGTCAGAAATGTTATTTACCTAATTTCTTTTTATTTTTCGGAAAATTTCATATTATGCGTATAGTTTAAATTACAACTTAATTTCGATAACTGCCTACCTATGATATGAAATTGTTACTTTGGCATTTTCTTACGTATGCACAAATGAGACACGTATTGTTATTAACCGGTAATGATATAATCATATAATTTTTGTTATCTGCAAATGTTATTTCCCAGTTTTGATTTATATCGTGCTGGTTTTTAGGATTCGGTCTCACTGTACGTCAATTTCAGAATGGCCGTTACATCAGATGATAGATGGTTGAGAAACATGATTTAAAATAAGTTAAATGTATAAACAAAGTCCTATTATTCTGCGACGTAAAATAGTATGCTAATTTAAATAAAACTTCAACTAGTTTCAATTCATAACTAAAAGCGGTCTAAGTTAACAAAGGCTAACTAAAGATTCAAAAACATGTATATTTATAAATCAACAGTCTTAATTATAGACGAGAAATAAATATCAATAATAATCAATATGCAAATTAAGTATATTGCAAAAGTATCGAACTAAAGAAGTTAAAACATTTTCTCCCATTGAATGCATAACTAAACCCACCAAGCCTTATACTGTTTCGAACAGTAATAAATGATGGCAAGGCCAGCAATCCTTGTTCCGTTCAACGAAAACAGGTATTTAATCAACTAGTCACTCCACAAACTATTGGAGTTTTTCTTTAATTATACGTTCCTGGGCGCTTTATTTAAAAGTTATCCACGGCCGGGTCGAAACAATGCAGTGGGGTATGGAACGCTTAGTCCATGTACTAATGATCTAAGAACATAAATCAATTTTTGATAAAAATCCCATTTTTATACAGGGTGTTTTACCACTGAATCCAATTTTTCTAACCACATGCACTCTGACATTTAAAGTTTATAGCATTTACTTTTTTCTAGAACAGCTGATCAAAGTTTTCTTTAATAACTTGCAAGCAAGTTTACTACATCCCCATGAAAAAAGCTCCAGAGAATTAAGAACTGGAGTCGAGTTACTGGTCCAAATTCACACTTTTTTGGGACATTTAAAAGTATGTCGACGTAAATTTTCGGATAAGTTGTGAAACACACTGTATGTAAAAATACTTACTGGACTAGAATTTTAGAGGGATTAGGCTTGAATAAGCAGATGCGTTTCTATATCTAACCCATTATAAAGACATAAAATCATTACTTTTCAGGAGCAAAATTGACTTTAAAATTAAATGTAAAACTTTTGTTCGTTATTTTTACCTTGGGACTCAAGTTGAAAAGTTTGGAAAGTTTATTAAAAAACGTTATTGTTGAAACATTCTCTTAATATTATGCCGTCATAAAAGTTTTGCGCCACCGTCTGTCACAAGGTGAAGGCAAAAATGCTGTTAGGTTGTAATAAAAGTTTGCATTTATTTAAAATTTCTGATGGGATGAAAATAGAAACATGAAATATTTTAATCAAATCTTTAATTATCAGTAAGCAAAGAGTAAAATAATGTAACAAACTTTTAATAAATGTATTTAGAAAAAAAAAATTAGATTTATTATTTTATAAATTCGGAAGAAACTTAAAAAAACGTGTTATTTATTAATTTAGAAGTTGTAACTTCAGTTATCTTAACTGTAAGTCAAAAAAGAACCGATAAAGTAACACTATCTGACATAAATAATAAGAGAGTAATATAGTGTATAACTTTAACTCTTTGGCGCGTGGTATTTATTTCGAAGGAAAACCCCTTTCCTTATATTTTCATCCCTCTTACTTCAACCCTTAACAGGTTGGGCTGGCTAGTTCTTTACACTTGATTTAGTAGTTAGTAGTTAAGTAAATGCATTATTAACAAAACGTAGAAAAAAATTAAAAATAATTAATAAAAGATAATTTACCTTTTCTACTTTAATAAATGTTTAAAATGTCGACCCTTTGCTTCCATATATACAGTTATACAAATTCTTTTCAAAATTCAGAACATTTTGAAGCATTTTGGAGTAATTTGCCGATATTCGCTGATGATTCCTTATTTAATTGTTAGGTGACCCCTAAAAAAACGCGTAACTAACTTAGATCTGGTGACCTTGCTGGCCATTCTATTGCTTTTCTTCTGCCATTCCATCTACCAGGATAAGTTTTATCTAGATACTGACGAACATTTAAGGCATACTGGGATAGAGCTCTATCTTGTTAAAATGTTAACTCGCTTTCATTGTAAAGGTCGATTTGTTCAATAATTTGTTTTACTGCTGAATCGATAATACCTATCTTCCAACAATTCAAAACCAATTTCTTTTAAAAAGTTCGTTTGAAAACTCCTAATGATATGTTAAGTAGAGATGTGTCCTTTTTAATTTCAGCCATCTTTTCTTTTGCAGATACCTATTTCATTTATAATGAAAAATCCATGGACTTTGCCACGAATTGCATATATTGTGGTATCATCCAGGATTTATTTCAACCTTCAAACATGAACACAGGGCGCGAGAAAAGTTTCGTTAAAGTGCCACATATTTCGGCAGCATCCAATGTGGTTAGTTCAGGATTTCGTTCCCGAATTCCATGGTATACGTTTTTAACTAGTATTCGTTCTTTTAATGTCAACTAAAACTATTTTTTGTAGGTGGACAACTAGTTTAATGTTTGTTAATATTTATAGTTTACTGAATTAAAAGTAGTTAACAACACTGAATAAAATTTAATAATTATATTTTTACACAAAACATATTTATGTGAACGACCCATATACTACGAAAACGGAAAAAAATCAGAAAATCTATGGATATATTAATAATAAAATACAAATTAATTAAGCAGTGCGAAAACCCTGGCATCTTTCAAGTTATGAATTCCGTCTCTGTCAGTTGCCACATTTATTTGCTCCGCGATCCCAGTATCGGAATTGCCGTGCTATTTTAAATACATTTAGCTAATTGCGGCTTGTATGATAACGTCGCCTTCTAAATTCACTGTTTTTGTAAAACGTTCCTTATATGGATATTCAGCATCCACTTGTACAGTAATTTTATTCGGCCGCTTTCTAGATTTGATGACTTGATTAAATGACTCACTGACAGCACGATTCAAGTGGCGTAAAAATAATATAACCAGTTGACCGCCGGCTGTAAAGTCCGTTCACAGATTTAAGAGAATGACTACCTGCCTTTAGTTATCACCCATCATAAAATTCTTTGTTGAAAGAGTATCAAGGATCATAGAGATAATGATTTTATTATCCAGGTAGGGACCGTACTTGACCGTAATTAGTTTGCAAAGCCTTACTAAATAATGGGGAAAAAATAAGTAGACAAGTCAGTGTTGTAAAACCAGTCATTTTATTAGTTCGTGTGGAATAAAAACGCATTTTTGATTATCCAAATATGTGACGTCCATGGATTGGTAAATCTAGTATGGAACAGCCGGAGGGGGTACAGGTGCAACCACAGTGCGGAAATGAAAATGGAAGAAGACACTTATCTTTAGATTCTAAAGAGATTATAAAAAATGTATTTACAACTCTCATTGAACGTGAAAAGTTGAGTAAAATGGAATGTATTGAAGAAACAAACACATTGACGAAAATTTCGGAACAAACAGTATGGAAAATTGTGAATAAACCCATCACCGCATATTAAAACTGTTGAAAATTTATACATTCAAATTGGGACTATTACAGAAAGATTTATTATTAACATAGGAAATGATAGTGACAGTGAAAATGAATTAAATAAGTAAACTGTAGTTGCATTAATTAATTATAATATTATTTTATTATTTGTGTCAAATCATCCATGCTTGAAGTACAATTCTGTGCGGGCCTGTGTAGACCCCAGCCTGGTTTTGAACAGGCGTCAACACAAGTCGGTAAGTCATTCTCTTAAATCTGTGAACGAACTTTACACGATGTTAACTATACAATTCCTAGAAATGCCATGCGGTGTTTAATGCGTTAAACGTTTGTGAAGTGTTGTCCCAAAATCTCACCAACAATTTTAAATTGCTCTTATCTCAGCAATTTGTTGCTTCTTTAAACGTTGATTAAAGAGGTAACCATTTTATCTTTCTTCTCCAGTGAATCCTTGCATTTTAAATTAGGATATTATTTTGTAATCTTTAGGTTTACCACACTGGTATAGAATTAATAACTAAACACCTCACATTGCAATCCAAATAAATAAATCAATAAATAAAATTATCATATAGCAATCTAAATAAATGAAGAAAAGACCAAATACATGCATGTCTCCCGCAACCCTGCGCGAGACAGAGTCAGGCAGAACATCACCATGGACGACTATAATTTTGAGCATGTGCGAACCTTCAAGTACTTGGGCGCAGTGATAACGGCAGACAATAATATGCAGGAAGATCAAACAGCGTATCACACAAGCAAACAAATGTACATTTGCAGTACAAACCCTGCTAAAATCAAAATTTATCACAAGAAAGGCAAAAACCATAATCTATCAAACAATAATACGACCAGTAGCAACGTACGCCAGTGAAACATGGACACTGACACTCCGCGACACGGAACTCCTAAGAAGGTTTGAGAGAAAAATCCTACGCATGATATATGGCCCCGTCCGAGACTCTGAAACCGGCCGTTATAAAATGAGAAGCAACGTAGAGCTTGCCCAAATATATCAAAGCCCTGACATCATTCAGGAAATAAAGTCTGGCAGACTAAGATGGGCAGGGCACGTACAAAGAAGCCGCAACGATCGACTAATAAAACGGGTGTGGGAGGAAGCACCACAAGGAAAAAGACCACTGGGAAGACCTAAGCTTAGATGGAGAGATAACATAATCAAGGATCTAGCTACCCTTGGAGTAGACCATCAAGAATGGAGGGAGATGGCCCAGGACCGTTCCAGGTGGAGGCAGATAGTCAAGGCAGCCAAGACCCACCCTGGGTTGTAGTGCTACGGAGTAAGTAAGTAATCTTGATTTCATTAATTCAGGTTAAAATATGACTTGTGCCACCAAATTAAACCAGTAAAAAAGCCCTTACTGAAAAAATAAAATCGTAATTATTAGTAGAGTACTGAAAGTATACTTTTTTAATAATTAAAAGAAGCCCTAATATTGTTCAAACCGCGTTCAAATATCTTTAATACTTTTTGAGATATTTCATTTCAAATATAGACTATAAATTTTTCTTGTGCGTTTAAAAGTTTTAGCAGTTTATTTTAAATTTTGCCCTTTAATATTCTATACCTTCTTTTTATGTCTTTTTTTTTTTGGTTTTGTAGGGTTTTGTGTGTGTTCTTGTTGGGTTACCATATACACCGCCTTACGGTTCTGTGGCTACAGAAGGAATACGAATAAAAAAAAAGACTCATGTACCGGATTGCTTAGTTTACCAATAAATTTTAAACAAAAATAACCTGACTTTATGATGATTAGACCGCCTATGAATTTTTTTCCGCCCACGCATTTCCTGGCGGCTGCTTCTAGTCGATGAAATAGTTGTTGTGGACACATGAATAAAATAATGCCCAAAAAATATATGTTCTAGTGCGCTTTTCTTTACCTATTGCCACTGAGAGTGGACAGTGGTGTGGTTTAATTATTAAAATAAGAGGAAGTAACTTTAGTTTATTAACTTATAAAATATTTATATTACGCGTATGCCGCTACAGTTAAACCTGACTTGTTTATGCCTTTTACCCCCCTGTTTCCTAAGCCGTCGTAGCCACAGGCTCGTAAGGCGGGCTATACACTCTATTTTGAAAGATAAATTGCTCTTAATCCATGACGTTATTATATTATATCAACATGTTCAACTAAACTATTATAATTATATGTTGAGTTAAGCCTGAAGAACGCTAAAATATGGGGATACAAAATAATATAAATCTAATAATTTGATAACTTAACACACAGCGCACTTTCCAATAGTTTAATTACAAAAACTTCCACGTTCTAAATTGGACAATCTAAACTTAATTGTTAAAAGATAGTTTAAAGTATCATTTATAACAGAAATGCCATTTCTAACAGAGCTAAAACAATTCGAAACAATTTTGTTTCGCGTAATTACCTGCCCAGCTCAAGTGCAGGTAAACTTTTAATAAATCTTCCGTAGAATTCAGGAAATGGAGGAAATACATTTGTTTCCTGTGACATCACGATAATGTTTGTTTTTTTACTACTACAATCAAATGGATTGTTGTGGTTTTTATAAAATATATCCCATTTTATTAACTTTAATATTTCAGTTGTTGTTGGGGAAACGGGTATCAGCACGCCAAAGAGAATAGGTTGGCAAATGCTGTGTGCGTGCGATTTCAACCTCTACTATTTTTATTTGTACATCGCATAAAAAGGTTATAATTTGGTCACGCAGTTATAACGTCATTAGTGGGACTCTAGCTTCCTATTGGGTGAAATATGTGGTCAGATCGTATCGCGCGGCGGTAAGAAACGAGACGGCAACTGTCAAAATGGAAGTAGTCTTCCACGATGGCTCCGTAAAGCAAGCGCTTTTACGTGGGCGAGTTTAAGGCCTTTTTGGGCTATTATGTCTTTGCATAGTCACGTTGCGGCCATTGCTAAGGTAGCATCGCAGAAGCTTGGAATAATTTTCCGAACTAAAAACCTCTATACACCCCAACAACTTTTGATGCGCTATAAAGCCCAAACTCGACCATCGCTGGATACTGCTCCTAAACAGACCCTAAGATTGCTAGATTCCATTCAAAGAAGAGCCATTCGCTTGATCGATGACCATGATCTGACAAACAACCTGGAAAGCCTTGAACACCGAATTCAGGTTGGCGACTTGAGTCTATTTTTACAAATATTTTCATGGCTAGTGGTCAATTGAGGTTGCCCGCTTGATTCCACCCAGAGCGGTGCATGGTAGCAACTCTCGATTCCCTTGGCTTCATCAATTTATTTATTGGGCGTCGATTTGGATAATCACATGTCTTGGCATAGTCACGTTGCAGCCATTGCTAAGGCAGCCTCGCAGAAGCTTGGAATTCTTTCCGAACTAAGAACCTCTATACATCCCAACAACTTTTGATGCTCTATAAAGCCCAAATTCGAGCATCGTTAGAGCACTATTCGCATATTATTTGGGGCTCTGCTCCTTACCCTTAGATGGCTGGATTCCATTCGAAGAAGAGCCATTCGCTTGATCGGTGACCATGATCTAACAAACAACCTGGAAAGCCTTAAATATCGAAGGCAGGTTATCGACTTGAGTCTATTTTACAAATATTTTCATGGCAAGTGCTTAACTGAGGTTGCCCGCTTGATTCCACCCATGCATGGTAGATATGCAGTAGTGTCCCTTGAATGACACTGTATAAAAATTCTTTCATCTGAAGAACGTCATTACTCTGGAACGACCTCCCTAAGGCCGTGTTCCCCAACGAGTATAATCTCTAAAGATTCAAGACCAACGTGAATCGTTTCCTGCGGACACGCACCGCTTGAAGAGTGTCATAAAGGATGCCTTATAAAAAAAGAAAAAAAAATAAGCAGTACATTCCAAGATGGCTTCGTGCAGCAAGGTGCTCAAAGTACGCTCTATGATTTTAAGGCCATTTTGGGCAACAAATTGTCTCTTTTTAAGTAGAATTAAGCAGCTAGCGATTCCGCATTATCTGACGTACGAAATTGAACTCTCCACGTTACCGGGGCGTTTTTGTGATGTACTTTTAAGTGATTGTTAAGGAAAAAACGTAAAAGAGCAGTTAGTTATATAAACGTTAAGTATCGACCAGTGGTTTTGTCGTAAATCCTTGTACTATGCTACCATAACCTGCATTAACGAATAAGAACACAAGTGTTTAAGTAAACAGTTGTTTTAATCAAAGGTAGCAGAATATTAACGAACCCAATGCGCTATTAAGTATAATTCCAGAAGTCCTGTATTTAAATACGTCTATTTCTAAAAACTTACTTTTTGACTCAAATCCATTTATGAAATAAGGACAGGACTGGTTGGCAATTTTTCCAGCTGGTGTTTCTGGCCAACACGACCATCCGTCAAACCAAGTTGGACAAAAGGCACCTAAAAGATAAAAAATGCCGTATAAAAAATAACATTGAGAAAATTTATTTATTTAAAATAAATTTACATTTCGTACACTCGCTGAACCAAAACTAAAGATTTACTTATTTTTATAAATAATTATTTAAGCTTCATGCGTTTATTTAGGAAACATCTATAGGGCGTGCCAACTCCATTTTGGTTATCCCTGTAACCTTGTATATAATAATGTAACAGTATAATAAAGGATCATTCTAGCGTACGCGGCCATGTTAGAAATCGTGCCGCTTGCGGAGACGGGGGTTATGTTCTACTGTTCTAAAGAAATTAATAAAACTCATCTTTTAACATATTATAAAAACTTAATTGCAAACGTACGTTGCATTTAATAATCCTTCGGTAAAATAATACAATAGAAAACCCTTCATAACGAAACAGCTTGTTTACGTTTTTATAGACCTTTTACTTGCGTTTAGCTGGTAAGCAGTAGATATGACTATTCGGTTCGATTGAAGTGCGATGAAGATCAGTTTCCGGCAAGGCTTTTCCAATTATGACAAAAGGCGGCCGGCAGCTGTTGGGGACGTTGCGTACGTGCTAGACAGATTAGTTGTTCTGGGTTGCGGTATGAAGAGTGATTAGGAGGACGCGGTGTTGCAAATTGTTTTCGCGTGGGAGGGGTGATTAACAAAGCGAATGTTTTCATTTTGAGTGACAGTAGAGTTTAGAATTCTCTCCGTGGTGTACGTCTGCCGTGATTGAAATCGCCACGTAATATTCGGGTCATCAACGCCAAGTACTTCAAAAAGTGAGTCGAGTTACAGATTCTTTTCGTGGCGGAATAACCTTTTGAAAAAATTGTTAAAGTAAAAGTGTAATAATTTGTTGCGGGTTACCTGAACCCCCTTAAGTGTGATTAGTCAATGTGGCAATTGATTAGTTAATCGATAATAAGTCATGTGAAGTAGTATGATTTCACAAATTATGTAAACACCTGATATTATCTGTTCCAATGGCATAGTTTGGTAGAATAAAGAAATGCCGTTGTGAAGAAAAGTGTTTTCTTGAGAGTGAAAGAAGAAAAGAGAATCAGTGAATCATCCTATGGAAAAATAGTACTTTTTGTTGCTAAGAGTGGGATTTGAAAACCCAGGCTTTGTATAATCATCAAACTGTGCTTTGCATCAAAAGCCGTACTGCATAGCGGTAGATCTTAGTACCTGTTGGGTGTCAGTTAATACCAGCATTATCAATCAATCAGTTATCCGGACATCTTTAACAGTCGTAATAAGTAATTTGATTCATCGCTACTTAATCCAATTTCTTAAATACTTCACGCAATGAGTTCTACGGAACAGCACAAAAAATGATTTTTGAAGAGTATTTTCGAAACGGTCTTAAAGTCAATTTTTTTCTGGTTCCACCCCACCGATTATATGAATTGTCAGAATACACGCACATGGAGTAGTGAAAATTCCCTTTTTTTTTAACCCTCAAGAAATTGCTGTCTGGTTGGCTGTTTCCCGAAGAATAATTGTTAGTCCTAGTTTTTTCCATGACACAGTTACATCACAGCGGTATAGGGACAGTATTTTAAATCCATTTGTGGGTCAACTACTTGATGACTCGTTAATTTCAACAGGACGGTGCAACCGCCCATACATCTGCCGAAACTATTAATAACTTACGCAATTTTTTTGACCACAGATTGATCTGTTTTTGAACAGACATTGAATTCTCATCCAAATCACCTTATTTGACGGTTATGGATTCACTTAATTTTTCCTCATTTGAAGAACAACATTTTTAAAACACCGGTTGAAAATTTAGAACAGTTAGAAGAAAGGATTATCCAAGAATGTGGTAAAATTTCTCCAGAGATGCTGGTCAACCCCTCGGAATATATGAAGAGACGTGTGAATTTATGCTTGGTGTATGGCGGTGGCCACTTCATCGGTGTGGCATATCATGTCATAATATGAATTTGACACAATTTAACCTAGATTGGTTAGATATGTCGTCTCCTTATATTTGTGATCTAGACCAAGCCCTACGTTTTTCAGTCCAGGCCCTTATTAGATGAAAATAATTTTTGTTTGCATTAACATACATGACTAAAATTTGAGATCTCCTCATTGATTATTCTTGGATAAACTTCATGTTCTAATATAAGTTAAATCCAGATATAAAATCTCATTTTTCCTACAGCGTAGAAATATCTGGCTACTCGAAATAAAACGTCAATAATATTCAATACTTAACGCAGTGGGCAAAACTAATAAAGAAATCCACCTCAGAATAAGTTTAGTTTAAAGGCGCGTACTCACTGGAAACAATAATTCACCTAAGGCAGCGAATATGTTGGAGCAGTGATAAAAGCCTCATAAGCCTTGTTATTATTAGATGATACTAATTTTTACTACAAGACCTTGATTAAATATTAATTCAATTAATAACCGAAAGTTTAAGATACAATGAGTGATTCTGAGGAAGAGCTTTTGCTATCCTCAAACACTGCAGTATGGCATATTAATAACCAACAGAAACGTAGACAGTGTGCATATTCTATTAATACATTACGATTTGAGCTTCTTTGTTCATACAAAGATCTAAGAAAGTTGTGCTGAATTGTTCGACCACTTCGTCCCATTTCTTATCAAGCACATTATTATATTATGATGATTTTTGTTATGATGTTCTTACAAATCTGTTCTTATTAATTATTCAGTTATTAGTGCATCTACGTCCTAATTGTTACCAAATATTAATTTGCAAAGAATATAATTCAGAGGAAAAGGTAGTAAGAACTACAGGCGATAAAGGCAAGGCAATATATGCTGCTTCGATGTGAACACGACATACAAACTAAATGTTTTCTTTATCTTTGCTTCGCTACTATCGTTGTTGTTATCGTTTATCGCAGCTCCAACATGTTCACACCCTAAGCAATTAATTCAATGCGAACATGTGCGCGCAAGTAAATGATCACTCTGTCGCGCTCTGTGATGATCCGACGGTTGTTGGTACATCAAAGCAAAAGCGCGTTAATGCCCATTTAGTGAAGATGGCTAGTAGAATGTAATTTGCTCTTTTCATTTTATTTTGCTAGCAAAAGCATTGCGTTGTTGAAAACTATATTTTACCTAAAAGGGTGCAAAAACAATGTAACGGTTTCAGAAAATCGTTAAAATCGGCATAGTTCAAAAAATGTAACCATCCATATTAAATTTGATTCTAGAAATTATTCATTTCCCGAGTTAAGGTAACCTGAACTAACCACAGTAGAAACGTATTCTCGTATACGATGTTCTATTATCACATTGGCTTATATAAACATGGCGGTGATGGTAGTCACGATGATGCACTACGTGAACCGGTACCCTATATATTTGATCACTTTTAGTTGGTCCCTCACGGTATCGCCGACGAAAGTAGGTTGGCCACTTCAATGCATCGGTGAAGTTCACTTCTATCGGATGGGTTCCACGGGAACCCGGTTTCCAAACACAAAATGTGTTGTAGCGAGTATCTTAATTACCGTTCAAAAAGTAAAGTTCGGGTTCTTTCTGGTAAAATGGCAATTCATCATTTCTCACATCTCCTACAAAGTAAAGTATTCTCTTTCCGTCGGTTTACGACATTTATTTTAATATGATAACACAAAACGTGTTTCTCCGTTTTATGTATAAATAAATCCCACAGAGACAATACTGTGCAGTAAGTGTAATGTTAACAAATTCTTATTTATCAAGTGTATTATATTCGCAAGTTAAGAAGTTAAAAGTGTTGTATGATCCTGTCCACAAGTGATTATTTAAATGTAGTAAATAGATGTTATTTTTTGGTAAACGAAGTTTCAATTGACTCTGGGAGATATAAGAACCAATCAGCCATACTATGTCGAAAAGTATGTAATGGCAGCAGTTTAGATTAAATAGCAACCTGAACTAGCCTTGTCTGTTCAGTCACATACAATGCCATGCGTAAACAGAATAAATCATTTGATAAATAATAACATTACCAACTTTCAAAAATAAAATTTTAGGCTCATAAAGTGGATCATTGTTCTACTTTTTTGCATTATATTCAGTTATTATAAAACACATTGGTTTAAAAAAAAGGTCAATTTTATTTGGAGTATAGTTATGAAACGTATACCGGGTGTCCCACTAAGAATGGCTGTCGGCCGTATCTCAGAAAGTTATGGTCGTATGGTTTGCAGAAAAAAAAAATATATTAGGTAAAGTGGCCATGAGAAATTGCTGGAAATTATTTTTAAGTTTCTCAGACTGGCGCTAGAGGGCGTAACAGTAACGGTAAATATGAATCTGGAAGTTTCCTCAAAAGTCGCGTAGTTAAGGTATCCCGAAAATAACATTTTTGTATATTTCGAAGATTTATTAATAAAATCCACCCATAGAACGTGTTCGTCACTTTTCAAATAAAGTGGTGGGGGAAGGTTGAACATTATTTGTAATAAATGCTGATAACTCCGGTCTGGCTTAACATAACTACGTAGTCTTACTTTTGTTAAAAAGGGCTTTTCTCACTCTATATATCATCTTATGAACTACGGCAATATGTGTTTTACACTAGGCGCTAGGGGGCGCGGTCTTACAACTTCACAAGCATTGCGCGTTTTTTCCATAATTGTAAATATAATAGTATATTCAATTTCACCTGATTACAAGGATGATTAAAAGTCTTAGAAGTCAGCGAAAACCGCAAGTTAATATCTATTTTCAATCGGGAGATATCAACAACAATAATCATAATTACGGAGCATTATGATTTTATTTTTAAGTTGCCATTGTAAAGGTTTTTTTAAGAGTCAAATAGGCCTTGGAAAAACAAAATATGAAGGTACGTATATATAGCAAATATATCGTTACGACAATAACTCTTAGTGGCGCCCTAAATGTTCAAGTGGTCGCCCATATCGTTCTGTATTCACGACTCCAATCTCTCCCTGGTTGATATTAGTGCAGTTTCCACCTCTTCCATAGGGATACGGCGGCTGCTGTCCATTATCCTTTCTATCATGTTTTCCCTTGTGGTGGGTCTGGTAACGAAAACAGGATCCTTCAATCTCCCCCATAGATAAAAATCTAGACATGTTAAGTCGGGTGATCTAAAATAGAAATTACCACTTTCATTAACAGTATCACAATATATCCTATAATATTACCTGGCAGGCCACGGAAATATACTCCCTCTTCCTATCCACCTTTCAGGAAATGTGCCGTCAAGAAATTGACGAACGTTTGCTGCAAAATGTGCAGGACATCCATCGTGTTGGAAAACCATAGTTCTGCGAATATCCAAGGGCACATCTTCGAGAAGAATTAAGAGTTCGTAATTTAAAAAATGTATATATCTTTGCTCAGTAAGCGACTCATTAAATACAAACGGTTAAGAGTTATAACATATAGATATAATTAGGTACTTACCTTTCTTCTAATAAAATCCTTTGCACAGTAGAGCGAGTAACGCTCAAGTCTCTAACAATTAATCTAATACTAATTTGTGGTTAAATTACACATATATGCTAAAACATTTACAATGGTTTCCTCGGTTCGACCTCGGCAGCGCCTGCGATATACAGGGCGATGAATACTTCAAGTAGTACGAAAACGGCCAGCTAAACGATTAAACATTCTACTGTCGTATCGGCGCTTTGAGGGTATCGTACTGCGTAAACCCGTTCAGCAATAAAATTGTTGCATTTCCCAAACATTCAAAATACACTGCAATGATGTCAACCGGTTCTTTAAGTAACAGAGGCATTTTGAAAATCAAATACGACACCAACACTGTTGGCACGACAAAAATTTTGACGTAATAATGAAAGGTGACACGCGTGCACAGTTTCAATTCATATTTTGTTTTTCCAAGGCCTATTTGACTCTTAAAAAAAACCTTTACAATGGCAACTTGAAAATAAAATCATATTGTTCCGTAATTATGATTATTGTTGTTGATATCTTCGGATTGAAAATAGATATCAACCTGCCGTTTTCGCTGACTTCTTAGACTTTTAATCATCCTTGTAATCAGGTAAAATTGAATATACTATTATATTTACAATTCTATTATGGAAAAAACGCGCAATGTGTGTGAAGTTGTAGGACAGCGCCCCCCAGCGCCTAGTGTAAATAAAGTGAGAAAAGCCCTTTATAGCAAAACTAAGTTTACTAAATTATGTTAAGCCAGACCGGAGTTATCAGCATTTATTACAAATAATGTTCAACCTTCCCCCACCACTTTATTTGAAAAGTGACGAATACGTCCTATAGGTGAATTTTATTAATAAATCTTCGAAATATACAAAAATGTTATTTTCGGGATACCTTAACTATGCGACTTTTGAGGAAACTTCGTCATTCATATTTACCGTTACTGTTGCGCCCTCTAGCGCCATTCTGAGAAACTTGAAAATAATTTCCAGCAATTTCTCATGACCACTTTACCTAACATATTTTTTTGCCGCAAGCCATACGACTAACACTTTCTGAGATACGGCCGACAGCCAATCTTAGTGGGACACCCGGTACAGGTAATACCTACGTTCTATACCTTTTGTTGCTAGTCTTAGATAATAATATAATGCTAAACTCTAATCTGCTTATCAACTAAAATACATTTATAAAGGTCTTTCTATTGTTGGCGACGATGTTTCGTGTATTTTTTAGTGGGAACATACTGTAGGTATGTGTAGATAGAGGCGCATATAGTAACCAACATATCTTTACGTACATCTATTTTATGAAATAATTATTAATGATGCCATTATTTTAAAAACCCCTATTTTTGAGAAACATTTTAATAATTCATTTTAATGTGACTTTAGCAAATGGCATGTCATACCCTTGTGAATTAATATAGACCATTCGTTGTTCGGAACAAAATTATTATATTAATCAGCAGGCATATAAAGTGTCATACAAGAAGCCGTAAATCTAAATTAAGGGTCATGGTAACTTCACGTTTATGTTATAACTATATGTTTGAATTGAAAACATATTTAACTTTTTCAACCAGTTTTTTATAATATGTTTTATATTATTAAACTTGAAAGCATTAGCTTTGCCTGAGGTTTCATTTTTCCCTTATAAATAATTAATTTCTATTTAGATTGCCAATATCGATTATATAGCAAAAAGAGGTAGGTACCGCCAGTTAACTTGGCGAGAACTGGACCAGGTAAAGTAAATCTCACAGTGTAACGTTTAACCTTTTAAAGATAATAAACAAAATGCAAATTTCTAGGTAATAGGTGCTAATAACATGAGTGTATTAACCGATTTTACAATTCTATCAATTATAAATAATAATAATAATAATAATTATAAATTAGTTTGCTTTATCGACACCTAATTCAGCTTTATTCTTAGAGTCGTGATTTAGGTTAACAAGAATGAGTTGTATCATAAATGATAAACGTATTTTGGACTTCCATTGCCATTATTTATTTTTCCCACAACGTTTCAATTGATGAACGTCTCCGGTCATCTTTAGGTGAATATGGAACAAGCACTCATCCTGACTGCTTCAGTAAACCCTACAGTACCGGGTGGCCAAATAAAAATGAACGCCGGTCATATCTCAGAAATCATTTATCAAAGAGTTTTGAAATAAAAGAATTTGTCATAAAATCGACCCAAAGAAATTGCTGGAAATTATTTTCAAGTTTTTAAATTGACCGCTAGAGGGCGCTCAACCAATGACAAGGAAGATAATCGGATTTTTATCGATAATATGCCAAATAAAGTTATGTCAAAAATTAGGTGTTTTATTCTTTGGAGTATGTGGAATAACTTTGCTTTCATTCATTTTGGTCTAACTCGCAAAATATAAGGGAGGAGGAGGAACCGCATTTGACAGAAATACCCGCACCTCCGGTGTTCCTTTATCAAATTTAACAAACTTTGTTTCGTTTGAAAGAGCTTACACTATAGTGCCATTTAAAATTTTATATTACTATTTTTTGTTATATCAGTCGCAACTAGAGGACGCTATTTGCACAATCGACAAATTTTCCAGTTTTTTTCAAAAATTATAAATGTAACCTTATATAGATAATAATTTATATAAAAAATAGATTAAAAACTGATAAATGTTAATTCCTGAAGCATTTGATATTTTAGCAGTATATTTTGAATGCTTCCAAAATGCAATAATTGCTGCCAGAGCCTCTAGAATAAAGTATCCTGAAAGAAGGGCACAAAAAGCTTAAAAACTCGATGAATGTGTCAAATAGGTATAAACTTTTTACACAACTAATTTGATTAGCAAATAGTCTCTAGTGTTTTTCTTAGTGACATCTTTTGATGTTTTTATTTTAAAGCCTACTTTGTAAAATGTAAGACCTTGTTTAATTTTATTACTAGGCTATCATACATCCCTATCATTTTCGTGCTGATCAGGGATTACATGGGTAATATGTTGCCTGACGTAAGTAGTTTTTGTGGCAAAATTCTTCCTAGCTGTAAATTTTGTTATGGATAATAATTATAATAATCGTTTTAAATCATATTTTTGCGTTTCTGAAGTCTACGATACGTATTTTGTAAAGTATCAGTTACCTGAGGCCGATTTCACAATATTTTATCTTGTATCTCTGGTTTAAACTAAGGTATTGACATGCGGTTTTCACCAAATTTATCAGTTCTTAATCTTTTTTTTTATATACGTTATTATTTATATAAGGTTACATTTAAAATTTACATGGAAAATGTGTTGATTGTGCAAATAGCGCCCTCTAGTTGCGACTGATATAACAAAAAATAGTAAAGAATTTTTCACAATAAATGGTTGACTCCGTTTAACTACCTGGGACGTTTTGCAAGAGCTCGGCCATAAAAATGCAAATAAACTGTCGGTCAGGGTCGGATTATAATTTGTAATTATAGCAGGTAATATTTAACTATCTTGTGCTTGCGATAACATCTTTCAGTCTTTGTGCTTCTTAGGAAGTGTTCAAGTTCTGCTACGGTTACGATACAATAATTTTAAATTATTTGCCAAAAATTTATACGTATAAAAATAGATATTATGTGGCGTCCGTGGGTAAATATTAATAGTGTTTCTTCTAGTGTTCCGTTGAAGAAAAACCACTTATCTCTTGATGCTAAAAACATTGTAAAAATGTATATAGTTCTTTACTTGACCAAGGACTTGAGGCGAGTGCTGCCGCAAGTGTAACAAGTGATATGACTAAGGTGCCTCTTACTACAGTAAGACGAATTGCAGTAAATCCCGTCAAATCAAGAAAGAAGCGTATAGATACCGTTTTCAAGAAAAGTATCGATGAAGGCGATAAGGACCTAATAAGACGAAAAATCTACACCATGTACGAAGAGCAACGTGTCCCTCCATTAAGGAGTCTAAAACAGCGGCTCACTAATGACGAAACCCAAATAAACTGTAGCATCACTAGTCTTTTCAGAATTTTGTCTGAAATGGGCTTCAGATATCGTTAAATTGATAAAAGACAAGTACTGATGGAATCCGCCCGTTTAAAAAAAATGGCGTTACGAATGTATAACATCCATAAGAAAATACCGATCTGAAAATCGTCCAAGAATTTACCTCGACGAGAAGTGGTTTGACACCCACGAAACACCTTCCAAAGGATGGTCTGATTCATCCGGCAAGTGCACAACAAAAGCTCCGTCAAATAAAGGGAAAAGAATTACTATCTTACATGCAGGATCAGAAAACGGTTGGGTCCCAAATGCCTTGTGGCTTTCTGCGAAAAACATTAAAGACTCCTGTGTAGATTACCATGAGGATACGATGGTTTGAAGAATGGTTCCAGAATTGTCTTTTGCCTAACATTCCTCCGAATAGCGTGATAGTAATGGACAACGCAAGCTATGATAGTCGACAATTACGGAATTTATTATATTATTTAAACGTAGCAATGTGTGTAAAATTACTTGTTCCCTAAAAACCTCAATAATTTTAATTATATTGCATAATTCCCTTCATATTATATTATATAGCGAATTAAATATCTAAAGTCCTACCCTGTAGTGTATTTGCTTGTTGATTGTGTATAACAATAGGATTAAACCGGTAGTTTTATTGCAGTCAATAAGTCGATACCATTTAGGGTGAAAAATACTTTAATATAAAATTTTAAATGGTACTATATTATTTCAAACGAAACAAAGTTTGTTAAATTTAATTAAGGTACACCGCAGTTTTGGGTATTTCTGTCAAAAGAGATTCCCCTCCTCCCTTTAGTCGATTTTGCGAGTTGGAGCAAAATGAATAAAAACAAAGTTATTCCAAATACTCCAAAGAATAAAACATTTAATTTTTGACCTAACTTCATTTGGCATATTATCAATAAAAATCCTATTATTTTCCTTGTCATTGGTTAAGCGCCTTCTAACGGTCAATTTAGAAACTTAAAAATAATTTCCAGCAATTTCTTTGGGTCGATTTTATAACAAATTTTTTTATTTGGAAACTCTTAGCTACCGATCACAATGATCTTGATCCGTTTGTCAAGAAGTGGTCTCTTGTTGAGTGCTTCTTTGCTTGGTTTATTCTTTGCTTGCATTGATTTGGAGCAGTAATAAAGATGGTACGATTTTCAGCAGTAGGTAGTCGGTAGCAAGACTTTTTGATCAGACAGCTCGCTCACAATCTTTGTTAAACCAAGACTTTCCGTTGAAATATCACTTGTTTGAAAAGAGGATGAAGGCTTTTATGCCATCCATACTTCTCTATCACAGATGCAGGGATCATCAGACGTAGAGCAAACATTTCACCAAGGAGAGTTTCGAAATTGGTTCCCTAGGTAATTCGACTTAGATGCTGTGTAATGTCAGACTTTGCGTGGTTTCGGAGGCTGCTCGTCACTAATAACTATTGACATAATTTAAAACACGAAAAGCAATTTCTTGAGCTTCACTTCCAAGCACTTTATTGTGAGTAATTTCCGCCATTACGTCGCGTGATCTCTAAATTCAATTAAAAGAAAAACCAATATGAAACACCAATCAAAACAACAAGCAACTTTAATATAAAAGTTTTTTATTAGTAGTTTACAACTTCTTAACTACCGATAAAGCATCTATTACTCACAGAACTTAATGTAATTAGAAGATTATTTTGCGAGCTGGGTATATGTGTAAGTTATTATATTTTAATTTTGTCTGTAGCTAACATATATTTAATTTCACTGCTTCGAAAGGGCATGTTAATCTTAAAAGAAATAAAACTTTAATCAACTAAAACAAACCATTAAATGAATTAGAAGTCATATAAAGTGTCATCAAAGTATGTAGAGAAGTCTGATTAACGGCCATTTACACTTTGCATTCATCTTAAATTGTCTAGACGAATAAAACCTGTCCTGTTCTGTCGCGCTTTGCAAAGTCGCTCGTTTTTATATTTATTTTAATGGTAAAGGGACGCGTCGTGATCTGGTCTGTTTTTTGTTTATTATACGAGTAGATGAAAGTCCTATTTACGAAAGTTAATTAATACGCTAAACCCCCACTACCCTTCAAAAATGTGAAAGACGGAAACGGAGCCTCTATTAGGGATGCGCAAAATTTTTAAAACATCGATGTTGACATCAAATGATACATCGAATACAGAAAATCGACGTTGTAAAAAAACCGGACAGAAAATATCGATATTTATAAACATCGATGTCTTTATAAATATCGATAAATGTGTTTAAAATAAGTTATACATTTTAATCTAATGAATGCAAATATATTTATATTAAATAAAAATATAACCATTAAAAGCAAAAGTAGAAATACATTTGTCCATTTGAAAATGAAATAAGAAACTATCAAATATGCAAAAAAAACTGTAGTCTACTTAAAATACAAGTAAAATCCATAAAATCGCAATAAACCATGGGCGTCTCGCTTAAGAAAAAAAAAACATGTGGAATATATAAAACCATAATGCTAAAAAGAGCGTGGAATTTATATAAAACCTGGGTTCAAAATATCGGTTCCAAATTCCAACAAAATCGGGAAAAGGACATTTAAAAGAATGATAAAAAAACGATTTTTTTTTAAAAAACTTTACCACCTTACATACAGGGTATTCCATACTCGATAGTTGTAGTTTATTTTATTTTCAGATTCTACGAAGCAATCTAGGTTTTTTTTGCATAGGATATTTTTCCATTTCTCTTGACGTTTTTTAAATATTAATTATTTTTTGTCTTTTTTGAACATTTTGAAACAAAAAAGGTACTCTTGTGAAAATAAGCCGTTTTTGAGCTATTTCGGTTTTTAAAGTTCGATGTCGCACCGGAATATTTAAATTATTTTGAATAAAAAATTCCGCTATTAGTAAATTTTCGGCAGGAAAAAATGTTTCACTTAGGTCAGTTACAGCAAGTTTTGCAGGAATAATTTGAGTATGGATTTTTTTTTAATTAAATGAGGAACAATTTTATTTTAAAAGTAAATTTAATTAGCATGAACTTTTAGTAATTGTTTAAAATGACCTCCGTTAAAACAAGTACAAAGATTAATACGACGTTAAAAGTTTAATTTTACTCTTTGCATCAACTCCGCATCTTTCTTTAATATGTTGACTGCATTTTGAACTCTTTCCCACAATTCCTCTTCATTATTAATCGGTCTGGAGTATACCATCGTTTTTAAAGACCCCCATAAAAAATAATCCAATGGAGTCATATCCGGTGAGCGTGGCGGCCACTTTACAGGAGCGTCATTTCCTCTACCGATTCATCTGTGTGGATACTGTCGATGCAAATAATTGCGGACATCTAAACTAAAATGTGGTGGAGCACCGTCATGCATAAACCACATATCTGGTTGTAATGGCAAATCTTCTAATAAATGTGGCAGCGTATTTTGTAAATGTTCTAAATAATCCACACCATTTAGTCGTGGCGGTAAAATGACAGGACCAATAATGAAATTGCCAATGATTGCTGCCCACACATTAATTCTAAACTCATGTTGATAATGAGTTACTTTCGTGGCATGCGGGTTTTCAGCAGCATAAACATGTTCGTTAGGTAAGTTGGTTACACCACTCCTCGTAAAACATGCTTCGTCAGTAAATAAAATGTGCTTAGCAAAATTCACATCCTGTTGTCTTTGTTCGGTAATGAATCGTCAGAAGTCCAATCGTTGATCAAGATCCGGAGCCAAAAGGTTTTGTACCTTTTGGATATGGTATGGATGAAGCTGCTGTTTTTTTAATGTTCTATAAACTACATCATTGGATAAGCCTACCTCTTAACCTAATCGTATGGTGCTTAACTTTGGATCTTCAGCAATTCTTTCCAAAATTTGTTCCTTAACCTCAGAAGTCCTTATTGCACGTTGCCGTCCATACTTGGCAGCTAAAGGAGTGAAGCTACCGGTTTCGCGAAGGCGTCTCCCAATAGCAGCAAATGTTTGATGGTTTGGTATGCGCCGATTTGGATATCCTTCCCTGTATACCCTAACACTTTCGCGGCCATTTCCTTCACAATACCCAAAAATCAATAGCATATCCGTCATTTCTGCAGAACTGTATCCTTCAGCCATCTTTACAGTCAATGTAAAATTTAACTAACACGTTTCAAACACCTTATTATTTATTCTCGCATTGGCAACTTCTTACTAAAACACTTACTGTAAACAACATATACTGATAGCGAAAATTCTTAAAATACGAAAAATATTAACATTTAAATAGTCTGTTGCCAAAAAAAATTTAAACAGGTAAAAAGTCCGAGGATTTTTGGATGTGACACTCCAAAAAAGTATCTAAAAAAAAATACATTTTCCACTGCTAATTCACTGACCACCTTTCATCCTCAAAGATAACAGCAAACATTTTTTATTCAGAATAATTTAAATATTCCGGTGCGGCATCGAACAATAAAAACCGAAACATCTCAAAAACGGCTTACTTTAGCAGATTTTCACAAGAGTACCTTTTTTGTTTCAAAATGTTCAGAAAATTAGTTCCTTAACAAAAAGAGAAAAAAACTATACTGATAAAGAAGTTATGGCCATTCTAAACCATAAGAAGTGCATTGTGAAACGCCCTCTAATGGCCACAGTGAAAAGGTGTCCGTATTCGGGTTTCGCTTCCCAAAAAACCCCCTAGAACCCAGTTTTAAAGTAATACGTCAAAAAATGTTTATTAATTTAAAAAAAAATCGATTTTTATTTTATAACTTTACCACCCTGTATCTCGGAAACGAAGCAATTTCGGACTAAGGTAAGTTGCTTTAAATCGCCTTATTTTGGAGTCAGGAATATGTTCTCAGATTTTGTACAGACCTTTTTTTTACTATCAAATATAATTTCGTTAACGTATTAGATATTCAAATTGAAAGTAACCGGGGTTGATTTGGAATATGTTAGGTTAGCTCAGCATAAAACTTCACACTTAAGATCGTATTGAAAATAACGAGCCACACATTAACAAAAAAAAACTTTTTCAACAGCTCAATATTTCATTGTCATATTTTTATCGTATAACTGGCAGCCAAAACCACATAATATTCCTTTTTTCTTATCGACCATATTATTATGTCAGAGCATATCTAATTTATAGTCTCTTGTCAGACTACGAACTATGTATGTCTTTATCATGTCATAAACAAACGTTCTAGCTTCATATTTTGAAGAGACTGCCTTTTTTAATGCCAGTTAATTTATTTGCCATAAGCTTTGTGATGTCATAGGTAGAGAATATTTTTCGATTTATAAACCAATATTTTATTTGTTCACGTACATTTTCATTAATAACGGTATGTCATACATTTACAAATTGATGAAGCATAATTATAAACATTCCACTGCTCGCTCAGTATCTTAAAGATACAACACTGAATTATTTTTGCCGTATATCGGTTTCTTTCGGATTGATAGGTCACCCCTCCCGCTTTTTGCCTAGCTAGAGGCACCGATTAATTCAGTACAGTTTAAGTCTTCTAAGCGAATAACAGACTGCACAGGACGTCTTTGTATCTGACATATACGACGCGAGTAGTGGCGTAGTATTAAAAGTTTTTGTTTTTTAATCTTTTTCTGAATGTCTCGGTTTTACTTAGTTTGTAGTTGCTTGTTGCAATATTGTTTATTTTATATTATGACTACAAAGTTTTGTATCTGAGAGATACAGTGCGTGTAATTTTGTAATTGTGTGCAGTTAGGTATTATATTATCTTGTTTTACAGGTACAATGGCTTCTAAGAAAGAATTTTACAACCTAGAAGATGAAAAAGATATTGCTGAGATTCATAACTTGTTATTTGACGACCTCGACAACGAAATTACCGAAGACGATCATCAATCTAAAGCGCCCGGAATATGACACAGATGCATCTGAAAAAGTAAAAGAAAGACAAGAAAACTCCGAAAGTGAACAAACGATATTAATTCATCCAGTGATGAAAGAAATGAACAAGAGTTTTATATTGCTACAAGAAAAAAGATGAAACCAGATTGTTGATTCTTATTTTTGGAGGTGAACGGGTTTTATAGCTAAATCAACAAAACAAAATGTACTCAAAAGACTTCCGGGCGTTATCGACCATGCTAGAAATGCCTCCAGAATTATAGATGATTGTGAAATTCACTAACCAATATATTATTAATATTATTACGGAAAATTGTAGTCGCGCTAGAGATACCCTACCTACTGATAGAGTGGAAATAGAGGCCTTTTTGGGACTATAGTATTTAGCGGGATACTACAACGGTGGAACGTTAAATCTTGAAAAATATTGTAGCGGCTTTAGACGACCGTTAAAATCGGTATATTTCACAAATTAAACCATCAATATTAATTTCGGTTCTAGGAATTTCGGCAAGGGCTCGCTAACAACATCTTGATGAGAGAAGTTTGCTCCGCGACCGGGTTCCACGGGACCAATTATATTTCTGAAGCCACAAAAAGTGTGTTGTTTCTCCGCTATTTAATAAAAGTTCTTCTAGTTCTAATCAGCAAGTAAGCAGTTTTTCTTCTGCCGAGTAGTGGCAAAATTATCGTGTGTGTAACGCAAAGACGCGTTAAGTTTCTCTAAAACGTCCTTGCGAAAGTAAAGTATTCATTTTCTGTCGGCTTCCGACAATTAGTCTTGTATTTTTCTCTGTTTTTCGTCGTAATATATAAATAAATCACAGATATACATAGCGCAGTGTGTCTAACGTAAAATAATTCTAATTCATTAAGTGTAGCACCTATATCCGCAAGTGTTGTGAAATCCTGCCAGTAAGTGGTAATTCAAATGAAGTAAATATTTGTTACTTCTGTTAAAGGGAGTCTCAAATAAATCTATGCAGTTCTAAACCAACCTGCCTTATATCATGGCGAATAGTGTACAAATGTCGGATTGTTCTCATTTAATATAAAACGTCACCATTAAAGCGGGTAAATCACAAGAAAATTTTAACAGGTGAATATCACATTATTGTAAATATTTTTCCTGTTAAATGTGAATATTTTGAAAGCCGTTGGGTTAAGGTATAGCGTGTGCTACATGCTATACGTATAGAATATTAGGTAGAATCCAAAAGCAAAAAAAATGCGATTTCCTGCTTATGAAGTTACTGACGGAATTTGTGGACGCCCGCCTCTGTAAAAATTATTTCAAATAACATACATGCTTATACAGGGCCGTTGGCATGTATGGAAACGGTCCATTATTTCTTAAAGTGTAACAGTTAGCAAAAAATATTTTAGATAAAAGTTTTAGGGTTTTTTAAGGTGTTTTAGAATTTTAAAAAAATAAGTATACGGGATGAGTCAGAAAACCGTAGGGAACCAAAGTTACCTTTTTTTAAATCGAACACCCTATATATTCGAATATTTTTGGATTTAACATGAAGTAGCAATTATTTTTTAATAAGTACATTATAAGTCTAATCTCAATAGTTTCCGAGATATGGACTTTTGAAAAATTACATTTTTAAACTTTGACAGCTTCTAGCTTTCTAACGGTACGTTGTAGAGTAAAACGGCTTACATGCCCCTATCTTACTTTTTTATGATCTTTCCAAAAACATCAACTTTCGGTTAAACCGGAAGTACTGTATTTCCGGCTTTTGACTTACATCCGGTTTAACCGGAAGTTGATGTTTTTGGGAAGATAATAAAAAAGTAAGATAGGGGCATGCAAGCCGTTTTATTCTAAAAGGTACCGCTAGAAAGCTAGAAGCTGTCAAAGTTCAAAAATGTTATTTTTCAAAAGTCGATATCTCGGAAACTATTAAGTTTAGCCTCATAATGCACGTATTAAAAAATAATTGTAATTTTATGTAAAATCCAAAAATATTCGAAAATATAGGGTGTTCCATTTAAAAAAAAGTAACTTTGTTTCTCTACGGTCTTCTGACTCAACCTGTATACTAATTTTTTTTTAATCCTAATACACCTTAAAAAACCCTAAAACTTTTATCTAAAATATTTTTTGCTGACTGTTTTACTTTAAGAAATAATCGACCGTTTCCATACATACCAACGACCCTGTATTTTTACCTAGTATAAAAAGTAAAATAGGTAAGGGATGTGGCCTGCTAAATGCTAAATCACCATGTTTGGCAGCTCTTGTGTGTTATTTTCCCAATTAATTCGAAATATATTTGGTTTTGTAAATATTAAACGTGTTTTGGATTGCCATTGTCATTACTTATTTTTATTTTATTTACCTGAAGACGACTGGAGATGCTAGATAAATAATAACGGTGGAAGATCAGAACACGTTTATCATTAATGATCCACCATTGTCTCTATCCTTCAAACAAAGGAAAAGGAGGGATTGGGACCCCTAAACCTACAAGGGCTAAACATTCCACTGTCGCGAGAGGTCAAAAAACGTGGGAGTAACTTTGAACTCCATACTGACTTGGAACAAACACGTGGAAAAATAATTCGGAAGTTGGAAGTAACCTTCGCAGTTACTAGACGGATGTACGGAAAAACATAGGGACTCTTACCTAAGCTGGTGCATTGGCAGTACACCAGGGTAGAGAGACCTGCAATTATGTATGCAGCACTGGTCTGCTGGCCAAAGACACAGCAAAAAAATCACAATATTAAAGCTAGGAAGCCTACAAGAGAGGAGATTGAATTTACTTCTTTCTGCCGACATACTGGGTGACCTATAGTAACTTTGTAGATCAATATAACGAATTAACTACGACTATCTAGGAACTAAACTCTTTTCATTCTACACCTCTTCCCTTATAACAATATATAGAAATATACAGAGAACATCAGCAATTTTCATTAAAAATTAATGCAATATGTAATGGTACAATGTCAATAAAATAAAAATATACTATCAAAATCAAGTGCCAAATTTAGAAGACCCCTTTTTCGTTAGCCAACTTGATTCCTCTACCATCCGTGGGCTAATATCAAATAATATATTTTTAGGTCCTCGTCAAGTTGGCGAACGGTATATTTACCGAAAGAATGCTGTTAACGACAAGAGAAAATACGTTTCGGCTTGTTATTTTGTGATAAATCGCCCATTATTGTCCCCTAGTAACTTTATTTGCTATAAAAATAAGCATTGTCAATCAAGGCAGGATTGTACTAAAGTCTTTTGTCATAACTGTTTTGAGTGGTAAGTGGTTATATACAAGGGCGTCGGAAGACCTCTGTTGTGTGTGTTTAGAGCTTAATACACATCAATTTCAATGTGTGAAATTCAAGGCATAGATTAACTATACCTCAACCAACTTAATACACGCTTTCAAAACATTCCGGGCGTCCCTGGTTATACAGGGTTCCCCATAATAGACTACCCATTTTAATATTTGAATTAAAATTTTTTTAGTAAACAAAACAAACTTTTTATTTTACTAAATTACAGCTAACTCTTTGGGATTTATGATAACTTATAAATATTTGGCTAATTTAATTCTGACTTTTAAAAATCACGTCTTCTAAATGACCTCCACCAACTTAAACACATTTTTCAATATTAGATCAAAAGTGGTTCATTACACGGCGTAGCAAACCTTCGTCTATTCCTTCAACTTTTTTACGAATTTTGACTTTCAGTTCCTTAATTGTACCTGGATGACTCGCAAACACTTTGGCTTTTAAATATCCCCACAGGAAAAAATCGGGTGCCGTTAAGTCGGGGGACCTCGAAGGCCAAGGCAAATCTCCGAATCGAGAAATGAGTCGGCCATTAAACATTTCTCGCAGGACCCTCATTGGGTTTCTGGCGGTATGAGCTGTTGCCCCATCTTGTTGGAATAGTAAGGCATTGTTTAGTAATCCTCGTATATTTAATTCTGGAATGAGAAATGTCTCTAGCATATTAACGTAGCGCTCGGATGTTACTGTTATTTTCATCCTCAAAAAAATAAGGGCCAATAATACCAAAAGATCCTACTCCACACCACACAACAACTTTTGGATTATGGAGGTTCTGTGTAAAGATTTCACGAGGATTTTCATTTGAGCAATATCTAAAATTCTGTTTATTGACCATGCCGTTCAAATAAAAATTTGCTTCGTCGGTCATTAGGAGACTGTGAATTGCTCCTTGATGTAAATCCAAAAATTCTTGACAAAATGCTAACCTTGCTTCTTTATCTTGATTGCTAAGGTGCTGTGCCATTTGGTATTTATAGGGATGAAATTTTAAATCCCTTTGAAGAATTCGATCTAAGCTTCCCTTCGATATTCCTAGGATAAGGGTTTGTCGATTAGCAGACCTTATAGGACTTCTCGTAAACGCAATTCTAACTCGTTCAATATTTTCTGGTGTACGAACTGTTCTTCGACGTCCAGGCTTCTTCAAATTTTGTACAGAACCATTTTCACGCCAATGACGAACCCATAACTTAACAGTTTTACGATTTGGCGCGTGACCCCTATTGTTGTTATTAAACTGACGCCGGAATGCACGCCTAACTTCTTCTATCGAATTGCTTCTTATGTAAGTTTCTACACAAAACACACGTTGTTGGACTGAGTAATCCATGAAAGTTCAAACGGATGTTGAAATAATGTCTCAAAGCAAAAAAATTAAATAATTATTGATGAAAACTAACAAACTTCTCGTAGAAAAATGACGTTCCACGAAATTATTAATTTGAAATTTATTTGTGACAGGCACCTACTTGATTAATAACTTACTTATATCCCAAAAACTACAGAAGATAATCCCACAGAGAACAACCTATTTAGTTATCTCGTAGGGAATTTATTAATAATATAAAATGGGTAGTCTATTAGAGGGAACCCTGACATCAGTGTGGGCTAAAAACTCTGCACCATATAGAAGATTTTCTTGACATGCATAACCAAAAAAGGAGCCCGAACATTCGTCTTGAAGTTTCCCAACTAAGTAATAAGGGGTACGACTTTAATTTTCAATATTCCTCCTAAATCCCGCATTCTTTTCTACTTCTTTAACATGATCTGGTACCTTTTCTATTGATACGTTAGTGACACTTCTTAACGTCAAGAAACGTAAAAGTTGTCTTCTTTTCCTGCACCTTACCCTTAATCTAATTAATGCCCATATCAGCTCAATGAGATTTAGTTCCCAATTAATACGTTAAGGAAACAGCATCGATCATTTACTGACCTTCTTCTTTTTCAGCTATAAACAGATTTTTTAGGTCTCTTTCGTATACCATGGATTCGGAACATAAAGATGTTTCAGACATTTTTTTAAAACAACACTCAAAAAGAGCTTTTAAATTCAACTCCCACTGCCAACACTGTCATCTCATAGATAAAATACGACAAGCTTTGCCGTTTAAAACAGGCGGACGAGCTTCCAAAATTCAGGCAATTGCAACGGTTTCAACTGGAAATTAATAAGCTTTCCGGCCATTATCTATGACAATATTTGCTAATGACCCTGCTCTGATATCAGCAGGATCTAATCGCGAAGTCTTTACATATCGACTTTAGCAATAAGCTATTAACGAGATCTACAGGGTTAGATCACAAAATGGAAAATTTGACTTAATGATCAATTCTATTATACCGGTCAACATAAATGGTGAAGTAAAACTGAGATGAAAGGAGGACCATATCATGACAAAATGAAGTAAATGTGTGTAGATAGTTGTATTAGGTCTTGGGACGAAATTATATGCCAATATAAAGTAAAATTATCTTTTTACCTTAAAACCAATCTGTTGAGAAGAGTCATATTAAACGTATAGAAACCTCTTAAAGTAACTTTGGTCATTGGCCTTGGTATTTCTTTATTTTCGATTCTTTTTTATTTTATTTGGGTTACTAACAGGAAAATACTCAATGAGAAAGTATCTAAATTCTACGTATTAAGAACATTAAATGTTTGTATTATATTGTAACAATTTCAAAATTGCTACTAGTGATTTTGTGGGAAGACCTTAGTTTACGTTAGCGGTACTGCGTTTGCGTCCCTGCTGGCTGATTGCTCCGCGGTCTTTACGGCGCGACACTATAAAGACTGAGGTTAAAGAAAACAATTAGCCATGTTATTGGAACGCAGCCCGCATGTACAATTAAACGTCAAAAACAGCGCCGCGAGTGCTCCTGGATGGCAATAATTAGGAAACACATGCGCATGCGCGAGGCCAGCTGTGCAGAAATAAACCTCTCGCCCCTCCCCACCATTCCCAATATTCGTTTACCTTTTTAAACATTTAAAAGTAGTTATTAAACATATAAACGTATGGTATATAAACATCTCTAATTGATCAAAATGGAAACAAATATAAAGGGTGTTTTTTTAGGTTAGATAGAACTTTAGGTAGGAATCACTGTCAGACTGAACTGTCAATCTGCCGCTGTTTATAAAATTTGTATTGCGTACAGTTTGGCAAATCATCATGCGCAGACTCACGCTTGAACAACGTTACCAAATTATTCAAATTTACTTTGAAAGTCGGTCGTCAACTCGTGAAACGTAGATATAGAAGACTTCGTGAATTTTACGGCGCACATAATCGTTCATCTGAGCTAACTATCCATCGCACTATGGATAGGTTTCGTACCACATACTCTCTACATGAAATAATGAAAGGAATATCGCCGCTGTACGTGAAAGTGTGGAAGAAAATCCAGATTTATCCATTCGTCGTCGGTTGCAGCAAGTTAGGCTCACCCCGTCGACTACGTGGACAATTTTGCGGAAAGATCTCAAGTTATACCCATATAAGATCCAGCTGGTACAGGAATTAAAGCCGCAAGATCATTGCTTGCGTCGTTGCTTTGCTAATTGGGCTTTAGCACAGTTAGAAGTTGACCCGTTGTTCTACCGCAAAATTGTGTTAAGCGATGAGGCTCATTTTTGGCTTACCGGATTTGTAAATAAACAGAATTGCCGGATATGGTGTGATTACAATTCACAGGAGATTCAACAGATCCCATTACATTCAGAAAAATGTACCGTTTGGTGCCGTTTACATGCTGGTGATATCGTCGGACCTTATTTTTTTAAAAATGAGGCTGGGGCTACCGTTACGGTCAATGGAGATCGTTACCGGACCATGATTAATGAATCTTTCTTCCAAAATATGGATGATATTAATCCAGGCGAGATGTGGATGCAACAGGATGGCGCTACGTGTCACACCGCGAACGAAACTGTCGCCTTATTGCAACAAACAAGTTAATTTCGGGAAAAGGACCTGTTAACTGGGTGGCCCAGGTCCTGTGATGTGACGCCCCTAGATTATTTCCTATGGGGCTACGTCAAGTCATTGGCTTATGCTGATAAACCAGCAACAATTGACGCCTTAGAAGCCAACATTGTTCGCGTGTAGCAATTTTAAAATTGCCACTATTTATTTTGTGGGGTATCATCTTTAGTTGTAATAACACTAGCCAAAATATGGGGCGAAAGCACTACTTCTGTTTTCTGTGGCTGATGGCATCAGGCGCCGCACATAGGTGAACCATGTAATTCCGGTTTCGCGTCTCGGTCAAGTCGCAGACCGTCCATTTCTACTTTTGGCGATTTTATGTTTAGACGTGGTTGTTTAGAATTACTTTCTTCATTTCCTTACGTAATTTAGGTTCTGGTAAAAGCCCAGACCCTTGTTCGTTCTGATCGTTTGGATCCTTTATGTTGTCACTCTTGTTCTCTTCTTCTTCTTATTTTCCTTGTCGGGGTTTGTGTCCAGTTGGCAGCCTTGAGTCAGCGGATTTTGCTAGAGAAGGGGGTCTGTCTTACTTGGAAGATCTTGCGTCTTGCGGCCTCCATTTTACTTTCAAAAATACCTTGAGAGAAGAAGGTCGCTGTTGGGCCATTTTTTTTTTTAAAGAAAAAAGACCACGAGGTCTCACCCCCCTTTTAGAGGTAAGCTATTTTCTTTTCTTTTGTTCTTAGTTATCGTTTTGTCGGTATTCAGTGGGTTAATTTTCCTTTCTATTCTTTTTTTAGGGGTTGTGTGTTTTGTTGGTTTCGGCTGAGTATGCCGTTTCACACTTAAATAGGTCAAGAAACCACATGGGATTTTAACATTCACATAAATAGCCCTTGAGCTACCAGGTTCCGGTTGGCCCACCTATGAACTAATTAAATTGGTTACGAGCTACGTATGGACTAGATTTCACCTGGCCGATCATGAACAGCATTCAGGAGCCACATGGTCCATGCCCAGTATAGCTGTAAAGCAAACCTCAATTTAATGCATTCTGCCTTTTTAATTTAGTTAGTACGTCACCACACTTAAATAAACTGCTGGTTAATCACTAATTTTTTATGTAAAGCCATCTTGACAAAGGTACTCCTTTTGTAACCATACACCATCGAAATATTTAAAGGTTCTAGAATCTTCCCCCGAGGTTATACATAATTGTGACTTAAATCCTTGCGTCCAGAAAGGTTGTTTTTTCATTCATTTCATTTCATAATTCAAACTTATCTAAATTTTAAACAATTTAACATAACTATAAACCTAAACCCCTTTTTATTCAATAAAAACTTTATTATTTGTGTGGGAAAGCTTTAGTTTTATTTGTTGCTTAGATTTTCCAATAGAACTGATATTCGGTATATTTTTCCTGGTTTGGACATCGATCAAACCAGGTGGCGCCCAAGACAACCAAAGACGAAGGGAAGGTGTAAGTATTGGACCACGACCTAGTGCCTCCACATAAAGAGCTACCGTCAGCGGATAGTGACAACCTGTTGTCCAAGACAACAGATTGCCATTGCCATACGCGTTATTCATGACGTATGGACAGCAGTGCTCGAAAAAGTCACCCAAAATTGGACTCAAAGAATGCACTACCTCGTGAACAGCCGCGGTAGCCACATGCCCCAAATCTTATTTAAATGTTAATGCCATATAATGATTTTTCAAATCAAATTAGTTTTTTGATCACAAAAATAGTTTCTTTATTATTTTTCCAAGTTTGAAGTTCTATCGTTCTTAAAAAAACACTCTTTAGTTATTTATAAAATAATATCAATCATTATATCTTACAAATAAATAATCAATGGCATGCATAATGTATATTTTATAAATTTATATCAGGTATTAAAGAAACCTATTATTACATGAGGACAATAATAATCTGGCTTTTATATTTCTAACATTAAGTGAAACAAATTTCCCCTAATTTTCCCACAAGGGTTAAGGTTTGAGCACTCGTCAGAATAGTTTGACCGGATGATACAGATGACAGTTTCCGTCAAACTCAAAAAAACCACAATAAAGGTCACAGAGAATAAACCATATTTGAGAGAACATAACCTTAAAATAAAAAGCGATCTTGCGCACGAAGGTAGATCTACGGAGTTGCGGTTTTACGACACACCATAAAATATAGCCACAACAACCAGAAAGTAACAACGTTACAAAAATATGACAAAAAATGGAGTTTCCATTAAAAAAATAGTTGGCCACGATAAGTATTTTTTGGCTCACCCTGTATACGCGTATTTTAGGTCATAAAATGCGCAATTAAAGATAATAGTTTACGTGTCCAAGCGATTTTTAGAAAAATGTAAAAAAATATACCAAAGCGCCAATACATAATTGATTGGATATTAGAAGTTCTCACTCTATATTACACTAACCTGAAATTATCAATAATACCTAGAATTTTTATCCTGTCAAGCCAAGTTTGCCGCATAATTTTTCTATGTATAGCTTCAAGGGTGAAATCATATGCAGAAATATACGGAACACAGCGAACACCGAAAACTTTTGCTGCGAAACATAAAATGTATTTGTAATTTTTTAAAAATACATAAAAGCAAGGGCTTGACAATGCAAAATTTACTTTTTCTGCTTGTATTTAAATCCCTTAATATTTTATATAACCATTTTTTTGTAAATATAAATATGCATTAGTACTTACAGGACACTGCTCTGCTCGTTTTAGGGAAGTTTTAAACATTAAATGTCGATTAGCATTTATCACCGTATATGAATATTATATTATTAATAATTCTTTGCAAGGGATAAATAAAAATATCTACAATATACGAGCTGATCCAAAATAACTGTCCACCATTGGCATTGTTATTATAAGGTAACGCCGGGTGCAGGGGGTAAACATTGACACATTTTCAGCACTGGTACGTTATAAAAGAATGCATGTTTTGCGATGTTACAATTTAATATATAGTGTCGTCCTCTTGTGAGAATACAGAAATTGTGCAACAGTCAATTCCTAAATTTTTGCTGGACATTTAAACATTGCCTAAGTGTGGTTATAGTATTTACGCCGAGAAGAATCTTTGTTTATCTAAGCCATCCTGGTGTAATACAATATTTTTTGTAGAAGGTAGGTTGTTTTAAATTGCTTTTTTTTTTGGTGAATTCTTGGGTTCTTGTAAAATTTGCTGTTGAAAAACAGAGGTCGACTGACGTCTATCATTACATTGGAAAAATAAAAGAATTTGTTTCCAAGAATCAGGAAGTAACAGTGGCATTTTTGAGACGGAAAGAAAAGCATTTCGTTTATCCAAATGTTCCTGATGAGGCCACAGTTTTGCTCAAAGACATAGTGAGGATTTTGCCACAACCTACCATTCATCGAGGAATGCACATATTTACCACAAAATTTGCTTCTGGTAATGGCAAAGCTACGATTATTTTGGTGTTTTGATTTATGTTTTTTATTCTGTCATTTCTATTTTTAACAATATAACCCACATTTCTGTTCAAATAAAAAAAAAACAGTGTTTAATTAACTTATTTTATGTCATTGATACCACACCATTAGCAAATATAGTTTTATAAAGCAGTTTATAAGGGGTGTCAATCTTACCAACATAGGAGGGTAACATTGACATTTGCATAGTTTTTAAAAATAATTTTTAAGATCCAAGGTTTCAAGCTAAACACGAAATTGCTACTCACTATGAGCTACCAACATAGTAACTTAATTACACCCAGGTTTTCAAATTTCTGATATTAATATTAATAAAGCAAAAAAAAATAATTCTAAAGATATGTCAATTTTACCCGGCGTTACCTTATAAGATACAAAATGGTTTAATTTAGCAAATTCTATATAATTCAGTTTCCTGACACGTGTTTCAACCCTTGCCGATCATTATCAAAGGAATATAAGACAATGCTAAATTCTACATGTCATTAAAATAAAATTAGGGAGATGAAGTCAATTGACAGATGATGGGTTATTTTGGTCCTTAATTTACAGGTATTGGCCAAAGGTACAACTAAATTACAGGTGTGATTATAGAGGTATTTACATCTAAGTAATAAATTTAAGTGGCACCTAAAGGTATTTCAATTTGATTATTAAGAACTGTGGGAATCAAGTTTTATTTTTAACTCCCAACATTAAACGAGTTAAATTTTACAAAGTCGAAAAACCGTTTTTAAAAAACAATTTATTCAGTGATACAGGTATAAGATATAAAGAAAAGAATGACAATTAAACAAGATTTACATATATTTATAAGCTAGGATAAAAATGCTGTATTGGCAGTTTCTGTGGGAACATCCTCGGTATTCTCTTCACATAACTAACGGTGAGGCCTTGTATGTATATTCCTCGAGTTAGGTTATTTCACTGGTTCGTTTTATGTATTGGTTAAGTGAATTAGACATTTAGATCCCTTTTAATTTGGCGTTTATTTATCCAATTTGGCACTTGTTTATACAATAACTTTTTAATACATGATTAACTACTAACTTATAACATTACTACAAACATAATTTGATGCTTTTATTTCAGCCTATGCTATTTTTTATCATGTCCGTCGGACGATGACCCACTTTCAATTTTGACGTACGTGTGGACCTTTCACTAGTTTAACTCGCAGTGGTTCTCGAACGTGACCTCTTGTCGCTAAAAACTGTCAGACTGGCCAATCACAAGGCAACATATTTCGCGCGTTGTATTCTAATTGGCTATTTACTGTTCCGCCATGTTTTCTCTGGACCAATGGTTAATTGTCTTTGTCTACCGCGGTGGATTTAATTGTCTAGCGGCAAGATGTATCAAACAATATACGTTTTAAAATTGCTTTGTATTGAGAACAGTTTTCTTGCTAAATTAACCGTAGCGACAGGCCGCTGTTTTGGTATAATATTTGCAAATTTGGTAGCTTGTCTGGGCGACAATATTATTTGTTCTGAAAACATTAAATGCATTTTGTTTCGCTGTTTCTCTGACCGCTGAGGAATTGTGTTGCTAATGGAATATTTGAAAAGCATTTATTTTATCTAGACAAAGAGTTGTATTGATTCTGAAAACATTAGTTGCATTTAATTTCATTATTTTTATTGCATTCGAGCAATCGTTTCCCCAACAACAACATAACATCGATTTTTTAAGGCTTTTTTGATTGCTAAAGTTTCTAATAGGTTGAGCTTTCTACCCTTGTGTTGAGTATATATCGGTTTCATTTTGTTGGATATTGAGTATATATAAATATATAATATATATCCCCAACAAACCAAACTAGCTGCGTTCAATAGCATGATCCACAGATAAGTCAACACCCCACTTTCAGAAACTTCATATAATAAAGAATTAGACATAATACAAACTATAGCCTTAAACAACGGCTATCCAACAACACTCATAAACAAAATGCTAAAGAAAAACCTCAGACAAAAAACACAAAAACTACTCTACCGAGGACGTCCCCTTCCATCAAACGCGAAATACGGTTCAATCAGATATACAGGTCATACTAGTCAAAAAATCTCCAAAAAACTCAAAAACCATAAACTTATCCCCATACAATTCAATAAAAATAACCTAGGTAAATCCATAGCTAATTTAAAATTGAAAATAAAGACAAATTAACACATAGCGGGGTCTACCAAATACAATGTGATGACTATGATGCAATCTATATAGGTCAAACAGGTAGGAACTTTAAAAATAGGCTTAAAGAACATAAAACACCAATTTTAAAAAAACGAAATAAAACAGGAATAGCGGACCATTGTATAATAAACCGAACAAAATAAAACCGATTTATACTCAACACAAGGGTAGAAAATTCAACCTATTAGAAACATTAGCAATCAAAAAAGCCTTAAAAAATCGATGTAATGTTGTTAATAATCAAATTGAAATACCTTCAGGTGCCAATTTAATACTTAATAGCCTAATAACTTAGGATAAATATGCAATAAACACTGTCAATAATTACGAACGAAAAAACCAATAATTATATACACAATATCATTTTCTTAATTTTATTACTTAGATGTAAATACCTCTATAATCACACCTGTAATTTAGCTGTACCTTTGGCCAATAACTGTAAGCTAAGGAGCAAAATAACCCACCATCTGTTAATTCTCTTCGTCTCCCTAATTTTATTTTAATGACGTATTGTCTTATATTCCTTTGATAATGATCCGCAAGGGTTAAAACACGTGTCAGAAAACTGAATTAAATTGTGAAATATAACAGGTAAGACTTTAATTTCCTCTACCATGGAATATCCATTTCACCAAGCATGTAGCCCATCACAAATCAATTATATAATTCTATGTAGTTCAAATTAAAATATAAAAGTATAGTATAAATTGCAAGCATTAAACAAAGGATCAGAGTATTTTAATACAATAATATTGAAAACTCATGCAGTTCCTACTAAAAACAAATTTAATTTTAAAATAAGCCTCAAGAGGCCCCCAGAGACATAACGTTGTTTATATGGCAAAACACGTTGCCCTGAAATTCCAGAACTCAGTTAATATTCAAAGTAGAACCATTTGGTAAATGAATTTGAAAACGTAAATGATTATTTCACCTTTCTCTAGTTTTAGTTTTTTTAAAAATTACTTTGTATTAAAAAATATATCGTGATATAAATTGTAACATGTCCGAATATTACCATATTTACTACATCAAACAACTTAAACTAAGGAAGGGTCCTTTGTTTTTTCTACTTTTGGATTTATCTTACAATTTTCTTGTATTGGCATTGCTTCTCTAGTTCTTAAATTTATACTAATCCTTGTGTTTATAAAGTCAACTATGGTTCAGCCTTTACACTTATTTTATTCTTACTGTGTATCCGTAAGCTGGAATAGCTGGCTCGTGCGTAGATCTGTTGATTTAATAAAACACTGTATTTAATTCCAACAGCATTTTATTCGTAAGGTAGCACTAACATTTTATTTACAATAATCACTTTACGAATTCCCATTATCTGAGAATACATTACTTACATCAAATTACTATTTACACTTCAAGTTGTATTTACACGTACGTTTCCATATTACTCAATACTTTTACATTGTATTAACTACTTAAACCTTGTTTCGGTTAACTTTGATTACATAGCGCAAGAAATGTGGACAATTTCCACCCAGGTGACGTGCTTTACATTTTAAAACAGTCGTGTGACATGTACCGCCGAACTCTCGGGGAACAGTGTGTCGTTAAAACTATATTTTTTGCGTTTAGCCAACTCTCTGCTTGGCGACCGTCTGGAGGCTGCGTTGCCATATCCTCTCTCGCGTCCTTCTCCCTTTCTCAGGCAGCTTTGTAGGTGTTTATTTTGGGTGAAGCGCCTAATTACATATGACAACAATGCCGCGCTGTTACCAGGCGGGTTATATGATAAATCTTGGATATTTACTTACACGTGAGGAAAAGAGACGAACTACTAAAGACGCAGACAGCATAGGGTTTGTCATTGCTTCGTGCGGTAGCTACATAAGCTATATATTATATACATTATATACATCAATTAGACTTCTAAGAATACCATCAGTGGCGCACTTTATTTTAACATTCGGCGTGTTCTCAACACCTTGCAAACCAGAAAATTGGGTCGATAGCTACACCTGTGGCCCCACTTAAAAATACAGCAAATTAACTTAGACAACAGTTAAAAATTACAATTCAACAAACCAGAAATAAACAAACAAAACGTATTATATGATAGGCATGGTCTATTGACGGGAATATTCCTCACTCATTTCAAAATATGTTTGTGATGCAGCACGAATACATAAGCTTTGCTGCAATATGAATACACATGCGTTTAGTTTTATATTTTAGCTGTTTATTCATGAATGCTAATGGTTGCTTCCGATAATCCGAAGACATCATGTCCAAAAAATAGAATGAAATTAAAAAAAAATTAAGTCATATTATTTATTTTAAGCACCCTGCATAATAATAAGTATCTAAAATTACCCTAATGAGAATAATTAGCTAACCTACCATAAAATTTAGCCCGTAGTAAAAGTGTAGAACTAAATTTGTGAAGAGAAATACCACCTTTAAGAGGCAATAAAACTTAGTTTTAAAGTTTGCCTTTGAGTTAGGTTTTACAACGCTGGAATGTTTAAGGTATGCTCGGAAAGTGAGCTTCGAATATACTTTAACTAAGTTTACTCCAAAGGCCAGACATAAAAAGTAATATAATTACTATATAATAATTAAAAGTTATTGGCGTTATTCGGACTAATTGAGCTATATCATTAATTTTTAAAAGTTTTTTTGGGATTGATAGGGGTCTGTTGCAGGTATATTTTAACAACTATTTACATAAATAATAAATAAATAAATAAATAACTGTTTATTATTTACCCATGCATTCACAGCATTACAATATATTATAAAAAAATTGGAAATAAAATGATGTTTATACTATAAATACGAGCAAATAAATGGCCATCATTTCAGATTTCTGCACTCGGCAGATTCTGTTATTAACATGAGGCCAAAAGCTTAAATAATATAATACTTTATGTCATTAATGCGCTGCTACATATATATCCCGAAGATACCCACTAGATTTACTAGTGATAGAAAGAGAAAAGAAAAAAAAAAGAAACAGAAAAGAGATAAATGAAAAATTTCCACTACTTATAATCTCTGACCATGACACTGGTTGTTAAACAAGATTTTATTTAATTTATTTTTAAAGGAATTACATGACATATTGACTTTAGCCAAATCCAGATCTAATGAATTAATTAATAAGGCAACATTATATGAAAAAGATCTTTTAAAAAACTCATGTTTATGTTTAGGAATGTTTTACCTAACAAGTGCGGAAACTAGTTACTTTCCGAACGCTTTTAGACAAAATTACTTTTATAATGCAAAGACGCAAAACGTATCAAAATTATATTTGTTGAAGGAACGTGTGATAATCTTAATCTAAATAAAATCCCGACATAAAATTCTATTTATTTTTATTTATTACGTAATTTATTGACACAACGATATTATTATACAACACTGTTATTACATCACTATGCCTAAGGGCTATTGACCGAGATCATACTGCCCACATATAGGTTTAAAACATATTTAGTTGCTAATGATATTAGTATATTGACTTAATTACTGATCGTTAGTTTCTTCTTTACAAAGAAAAATAGAAACAAAGGAAATAATCTATCTTGGTTCATTCTCCAAATGTTCTAAGATTGTCATGGGTGGAAATTTTAATGTGGGATTGTGTCTCTGCTCATCGGATCATCTTAGGCAGATTGGTTGTATCAGGTAGGTTGTTAGGGTGTGCTTTTACTATTTTGCAAAAAAGTAGAAGTAACAAAGAAATACACTTTAAAATAATTACATTTTTAAACTATATTGCACCCAAACGCCTGTACAAATATTGTAACGGCTTCAGGCGACCGTTAAAATCGGTATATTTCCCAAAATAAGCCGCCAATATTAAGTTCGGCTCTAGGAATAAAAGTTAGGATATAAAGGTACAATATCCTAGAGTAAATCTGTTTATAACTTGAAATCCTTCCTTCGTCGGATGTTGTTTTATGCTAATGGAAGCTTTTGTGAAGCGCCAACACATCACCATGACGGCAGTTGCCGTGTATAAATATAGCCGCGAGAGTAATGACGACAACGGACTACGTGAGCAGGTACCCCACATGTTTAATCACTATTAATTGGTCCCCACAGTAGCGCTGAGAAAAGTAGGTTGGCCACTTTAATGCATCGGTGAATTTCGGCAACAACTTGCTAACAACATCTTGACAAGAGAAGTTCGCTCCGCGACCGGATTACAAGCGACCTGTTCTATTTTGAAGGCACACAAGATGTGTTGTTTCTCCGGTCTGCTATAAAAAATCTCTTAATGCTACTCAGCAAGTAAGCTGTTTCTGTCCTGCCAAACACGAGACAAAACTGTAGGGTGTGCAACGCTAAGACGCGTCAATTTAAATGTTTTAAATAACTTTGAAATACATAAGTATTTTTTTGTACATGCAATAAAGTGGTTTTAATTTCTTCTTCCGTAAACGAAACAAGATACGAAAACAATTCAAGGGACAAAGAAGTTGTATTATTAGTTGGTAAATCCGAAAAGAAATATCAAAATTAGAAAAGAAGTTAGTGGCGTACATTTTTTGTCAATAATATTCGTTAAGTGCTCCCCGGAACGCCACAGAACCTAATAAATTTAATCTTGTTAGGGCTAATTAAGCCCTTTATCATGATGAATAACTATACGAAATTTAAATAAATCGGGAAAAATGTTTAAAAACAATAATTATAAAAAAACGATTTTATTAATAAGCTTTTAACACCCTGTATATCAAAAACGGGGCAACTCCGAACACATGTTTAGATGAACTTTTTTTCTTAGAATATTATAAGGAACCATCCCCTTTAGTTACGTACCGTACTTCTGCAAAGACATGTACCAGTGACAGTACTTCATAACGATGCAAACTTAGAGACAATGGAACAACACATGACTAAACCATAGACCAACTAAACTAATAACAAACTACCATAGACGGACAGACGTATCGACCAACCCACTTTTAACAAACTCACACATACGCTCAAATCCTCTACACTCATATCGTTTCCCCAAAGATTGGCTCCCACCCTAGCTCAACTAAATGAAATAGAACAAAATGACATCAAATTAATCTCAAGAAATAATAAAAATAAACAAAGAAGCAATAAACATCTGGAAGAACAATGAAAAAAGAACACCCAAACCCAGCTTCAAGAGTCACCGAAAAGGAAGACACGAATAACGAATAAAAGTAAAAGCCAAATCTGGCTAACTTAAGAAACTGAAAATATAACGACTTCTGAAACACCCTTTAAATTGCAGATTTTTAATTTATTTTGCTCAAAAGCTACTTCTTAACTGAAGTGAATGAGGATTCCGTATTTGAAATAATGTCTTTAGATAATTTGGCTGATTTCTATGTCAATTTTATGGAAGTATGATTTATTAATTATGATTTCTATGTGTTTACTTTATACAGGATGGAAAATAAGTCGCGAAAGTAGGTACATAATTATTCTTTTAAAACCAAATAGTAAAGGTATATTTTTATTTTATAATAATATTTGAACGAACATTTTGTGCCGAATAATATAAATAATAATCCTGAATATATTTTTATTATTATTTTTTAAATTAAGGGCTATAACTTTAAAAGAAAGTAAAAGACGACGAATAATAAGAAGTTTTGCGTACGTTAAAACATGTTAGTGGTCAATGTAGAAGGAAATAAAAGTGGTATAGAGAGATTTTCTGAAATGTTAATTTTATTCAAATAATTTACAATAAAAATTTTTGATGTTTGTCTACCGCATTAATTCCTTTAATTTTCCATGATAACAATTGAGGACTAGAAGTAATTTCTCAGACATTCGGACTGGAGAAACCCTACTAAAATAAAGGAGCGGTTGTTTTATCTAATAGAGGCGGTTTATCTTGTCGTGCGCTTGGCTGGGTTGGAGCAAACCTAATTGTTTTACTTACATTTAACGATCTTTTTAAAAGCTCTTAAAAGCTTCACTGATATCCTCGATCCTAACGTATTAATAAAATCAGGAAATATGCACAAAAAAAGTAATAAAACATAGTTTACTAAAAGCAACTTGGATGCCAAATAATTATAAAAGAGATAATATTTCATCCAGATAAATTTTTATTGTTCAGTTTAGTTGTCATTAATGTGATTATATGTCGTAAATATATGATACTAAAACTGTTGCCGAGCTGTGCAACCTATGACAAATTGGTTTTAAAAAATGTAAATGCTAACTGTTTCATAATTAGTTGTACATCATATTGAGCCAGTGGCGGCTCGTGAACTCTATTAGTGGACGTGCTGCACAGATAAACAAAATAGCGTCGCAGACGAAAATTTTTTTAGACCACGCGCCCAAACTTCCCGCTCTGGAGGTTAAGTCCAAGAAAGTTTTATTTTTTTCTTTTAATTTTGTTTTTACTTAAAAAAAGCATATACCTATCCAGTGAGGACCTAAAGTCCGTCCTGCCCCCTCTAACTTCTAAACCGTTCGGTATATTTTAATGAAATTTTGAACGATAATATTTGAGTAAGTCTTGCATTTTTTGACATACTAATGACAGCTTTAAATGTCAAAATGACAGCTGGGTCCGCTTTTGGAATATATTTTTAAATGGAAAGGGGGTTCCAATGCCACCTCATTTTGAAGGTATTTTAATGCTTAAAACATTCTTCAATTTAAAAAACATTTGGTTCAGTTTTAAATGAAATTTATTAATTATAAGTATTTTAAATAAAAGATAAAGGACATATCTACAAAACAGTGGTTCTGGTTACTTCAACAATTGTTGAAAATTACCACCATGGACCTCCTGACAAATAAATATTCTGTTGGTAAATTCCTCTCGGACATTGTGATGCACCTGTGGCGTAATTCTTGAACAAACATCTGTAATTCGTTGCCTAAGTTCATTTAATGAGCCTGGAGCCGTTTTATAAACCTCAGTTTTAACGTATCCCCAAAGAAAAAAATTTAGAGGCGTTAGGTCTGGCGATCTAGCTGGCCATTCTGTCGGACCTCGACGACCAATCCACCTATTTTCATAAGATTCGTCCAGGTAATTTCTGACTTGCCTAAAATAGTGTGGCGGGGCACCGTCTTGTTGAAATATAACCTCTTGAAACTCATGTGGGTTTTGGGCAACAACATCAATAATAAGTGGAGTAATTGTATGTTGAAACATATCCAGGTACCTGGGGCCATTAAGATTATATTCCAGAAAAATGGGACCTATAATGTGATTACCCAAAATGCCTGCCCAAACATTTATTTTCTGGGGAAACTGAGTGTGTTTCTCCCGAAAAAGATGGGGGTTTTCATCACTCCAGTACCAACAGTTTTGGGTATTAACTCTTCCATTTAAGAAAAAAGTACTTTCGTCGCTAAAACAAATATTCCGCAAATAGTTATTATTCCGTACGATTCTTTCTGACATAATTTCGCAAAATTCTAGTCGTCTATCTGGATCATCTTCTGTTAATTCGTGTATAATTTTCATTTTATATGGCTTTTTAAAATTCTTTTGACAGAACTACGAAAAACATTGCATGCCTCAGCCACGTGTTTCGTTGGCACTAGTTGGGGAGTAACAACCATTTCAGCTAAGACTTGGACTTTCACATCTTCCACGATTTTTGGCCTTCCAGACCTTGGAGCGTCTTTCACCGTACCAGTTTCTTGAAATTTTAAGATTAGTTTTCGCAAAAATTTTTTGCATATTTGGCGTTCCGGATATCGTTCATTGAACATACGAATAGCAGCATGGTAAGTTCGGTTAGTTTCGCCAAAAATAATAATCGCTTCAAATTTATCTTGTAAAGAACGAGCCATTTAAGACAATTTTGAGATAAGAATATTTTCTGTCAATCAGACATTTAAAAACAGTATAAAAGCAACAATCAATAGACAACTAATAGGTAAAAAAAAGTGTGTTATAAACAGTGGTAGTCATAACGTAGAAACCGATATTATTGATTTCTATTTAGAAAATACTGAACCAAATGTTTTTTTAAATTGGAGAATGTTTTAAGCATTAAAAGACCCTCAAAATGAGGTGTCATTGGAACCCCCTTTCCATTTAAAAAAATATTCCAAAAGCGGACCCAGCTGTCATTTTGACATTTAAAGCTGTCATTGGTATGTCAAAAAATGCAAGACTTACTCAAATATTATCGTTCAAAATTTCATTAAAATATACCGAACGATTTAGAAGTTGAAGGGGGGGGGGGGACTTTAGGTCCTCACTGTATACGACAACTTCACTAAAATTTTTTAAAAAATAGAAGCCCGGCCTCACCTGCCTCATGCCACGGGTACTATACTATATACTACTATAACTAAACATTAGTATAAACCATTGATCTAATAACTATAGATACAACAATAACAAATAAAGATGCTGACATCAACGTATTCCAGTCTGAAGTAAATCAACATGCAAGTTGTGCCCCTCCACTTCGTTTTGCCAAACTTACACTTTTAAAAGTATTACCATGAATAACATGATGTCGGAAATCTATAACATTGTCTAAGTCCTTGTAAAACATTTGCAGTATGGTAACGTAGGCACGATATTATCTTCAAGAACATATACACTGCGTCCATAAAGTCTTGCATAAATTCATTTAAAATTCAGGGGCTTACTTTTTTTAAAAACGCTCGGACACGTCAAATAGTACTTTTGTTTGCGCATTTTTTAACGTAAAATGTTTCTGTGTCGCACGTATGAGGTATGAGGTCATCAAGGATTTTTTTTAATGGAACACCCTGTATATTATATCAATTTTGAATTCTATGATGAACACTTAACACCTCTGGAAATCACGGTTTCCGAAATATTGACGTTTGAAAATTTATTTTAAACACATTTATTGATGACCTCATACCTCATACGTGCGACACCCTGTATAAAAACATTTTACGTTAAAAAATGCACAAACAAAAGTACTAATTGACGTGTCCGAGCGTTTTTAAAAAGTAAATACCTGAATTTTAAATGAATTTGTGCAAGACTTTATGGACGCACTGTATGTGGCGAATCAGCCGATATCAATATCGAAGACGTAACTGCTTGGAAAGAAAGGTTATTGACCATTTTTGCATTATCAACAAAATGCATTGAAAAATGCAAGTGTACTGGAAAAAAAACAGCAAAACAAGAATTTACAATTCTGTTCTGTGCAAGATGAAGAAGCAGAATAGAAGAGTGGTATTGTTTCTGGATAATGCAACGTCTCATCCCAAAATTACACTGGATAATGTTAAAATTCTTTCTTCCACCCAATAGTACCTTACATTGCCAACCTTTGGACCAAAGCATTATTCAGAGTTTTAAAATGCTCTACAGAAGCTACCTTATTAAGAGCCTTTTAACATGTATAGACAGTTGTTGCCCTCTTCAAGAAATCAAAAATAATATTACCATAACCAACGCCTTGATATGGGTTTCGGTGGCCTGGCGCAAATTGTGCCCAGTGACAATAAAAAAATGCTTTATGAAAGCCGGATTTATGTGTAATACAGATAATATTGACGACTTCGAAGAAAGCGATAATATTCCGCTCGCACAACTGTTTCCTAACATTATTAAGGACACATTTGTGAACTTCAAACAGTTTGTTGTCTATATTGATAACGATTTGCTAACAGAAAGTGCAGAATTGACTATCATCGAGTATATTGGAGAGATCCAAGAAACGAATAAAACTGCTCCCAACTCTGAGACAGAGGAAGAGGAACCTGAACTTGCTCCAGTGTCGAAAATATCAAGCCTATCTGAAGTCTGCGTAAGTTTAAGAGACTTTTTAATAATGTTAGGAAATTTCTCTTGAAAGTCTACAAATATTTCTCAATTGCTATTAAAATGTTCTTCTTTAGAACTTCTTTCTTTTAAAAATATTTAAAATTATTTACAAATGTAGATACCAATTAATAACCAAGCACAGCAAAATGCAGACCAGTTGTTTTAATTTCTCTCTGTTAACCGACCACTCCTGTTAACCGACCAACATATAATTCCCCGAGGGTGGGCGCTATCGAGGGATGTTACTGTATTTTCATTAAATTGAAAAGAATCCGAATTTATATGTAGTTTTAAATTTAATTCTCCGTTGTAATTAATGTCATTACTTTTATTAAATCTTGTTTGCAACATTCTCTGGATGTAACCAAGATCTATAAATAAATAAAAACTAGTGTGTAACACTTAATTTACAAGCTTTGCTTAATAACAAAATAATCATTTAATAACAATTAGCATTAATACCCGTTCTTTGTTAAATAAGTATAAAACGAATATTTAATTTCAAAATAAATCATCCAAACGCGGCCTCTATTGATAGTTATTAATCAAAACAAATAGGTTAGTTAACTGAAATTATGAGAGTAACATTACTTCGTAAATCATGTGGTGTAGAGACAGATTAAACTACAATAGTAGGGGAAAGTAAGGCAAAATGACATACAAGGCAAAACGACATACCGACTGTTTCTCGGCGCTTTCTGGAGGATTAAATTTTCTGTGCATGGCAACACTGCGACTGTAGTATTCTCCGTGCCGTAAGACACGCTAAAGTCGTTAGAAGTGATTTCCGTTGTTGTTACATTGATTTGTTAAAAATATACGTTTTAAGATCAAGGTAAGTTGAAAATTGCCATGATAAATTTCATACTAACTGTTTTAGCAAGCTATTTCTTTGTTGTGTGCAACACCTGTTATTGTATACCTTTCAATTGCCATTACATACAACCACCTGCTTAAACATTCTAACCTACAAATTGACAGTATCGTGTCTGCTACGCGTTTGGGCAAAATGACACATAAGGTGTGTCATTTTGCCTTACATCAATACGAAGTGTGGTGTCTAGCTTATAGGGTACGTTAATTCCATGCCTTTTTGTTTCAGATGGTGTCTAATTACAAGAAAAAATCGAATCGACAATCCTGGTCGAGTGAAGACATGCAGAAGGCAATTGAAGCGGTGAATGATAAGAGGATGGGGTGGAAAAAAGCATCTATTACGTTTAATGTTCCTCAGGCGACATTGCGGAGACGCGCCCAAGGAAAAAATATTTATGCCCGTGGTGTAACCAAACGTCTCGGTCGCTTCCAGAAGTCACTCAGTGTTGATCTAGAACAAGGAATGATTACACATATATTAGATTTAGAATCACGACTTTTTGGCCTGACTACCTATGACTTAAGGCAACTGGCATACAAACTAGCCGAACGCAGTGGATGTGAGCATCAATTTAATAAAACTAAAAAGCTAGCTAGTAGGCAATGGGTTCACAGCTTCCTTTCTCGACATCCAAACATATCGTTGAGAGTCCCCGAAGCTACCTCAGCTGCAAGAGCCCAGGCCTTCAATAGACCACAGGTTGAGAATTATTTCAAAAAGTTGGAAGAAACAATTCAAACTAATAACATACAGGCAACGATGATTTTCAATATGGATGAAACTAAACTCACAACTGTACAAAAACCTCAAAAGATAATCGCCAGGAGAGGTAAAAAACAAGTTGGCGCAATAACTAGTGCGGAAAGGGGTGTGCATACTACGGGGGTGGTATGCATGAGCAACGGTGGAACTTTTATTCCGCCAGCATTGATTTTTCCGAGGAAAAAATTTAATCAAGATTTATATGATGCAGCTCCACCAGGTACACTCCCATTGTTTAATGAATCAGCATATATGACTGGAGATCTCTTTTTCAAATGGATTAAACACTTCGTGAAGTTTGTAAGACCTACGACTGAAAATAAAGCATTATTAATTTTGGATGGCCACGCGAGCCACAAACACCTGGAGTCTCTTGAATTTGCCAAGAAAAACCACGTGATACTATTTTGTCTACCAGCCCATTGCACTCACCGACTCCAGCCTCTGGACGTCGCATTTTTTGGTCCTTTAGCAACCTATTATGACCAAGAAGTTACGACATGGCTGAAGGCACACCCAGGGAGAACTGTATCAATATACCAAATAGCATCATTATTTACAAGAGCCTACAATAAAGCTGCCACAGTCGGAATAGCTCTTAGTGGATTTCAAGCAACCGGCATTTCTCCATTAAACCCCAATATCTTTCCTGACCATTTATTTTTACCAAGTGCTGCTACTGATATCCCTAAAGTAAACGAAATATCACAAAATGAGGAAGAAATGCACACTACCCCAATAAATTGCCACGCTGTTGCTTCAACTTCTGGTAATGTATCCTTAAAGGCTCATTCCGAAAATGGTGAAACTGATGTGTCTCTATTACTAAAAGAATTGTCTCCAATTCCGGTAGCAAATGTCTCATCATCATCACGTCCCAAGAAGAAGAATACATATCAAAGTGTTCTTACCGAAAGTCCATTTTTAAATGAATTAAAAGAAAAAGAGACCGAAAAGAAAGAGAAAGAAAGAAGAAAGAGTGACAGGGCCAGAGTTAAAAGACGTATTCATATAGACTCTTCCGATGATGAACCAACGTTCGATAATGACGATACTGACTCTGATGTTGGTTGTTTGTATTGTAACGAACTGTACAGCCAATCTAGATCCCGAGAGCAATGGATCCAGTGCGTGCAATGTCGCCAATGGGCCCATACCGAGTGTGCTGGGGTAACTAAGAAGACCAAACAGTTCATCTGTGAAGCGTGCCGGGACTAGTGTCTCAAAAAATGAGTGTGTCATTTTGCCCACCGTGTTATGCAAAACGACATACTTGGTGTTTATTTTTGTAAAATTTGTATTATTTAAATACACTTTTTTTTTGTAAGTTAAAATGTTTACTTTGTTTACAAAATAAATAAAGCATTAGAAAAACCCAGAGCCGTATTTTTAATTTAATTTAAAGTAAGTATTTACAGGCGATATTTAGAAAGTATGTCATTTTGCCTTACTCTCCCCTAATCATAAATGTAAAGCGCAAATTTAATTCATTATAGCGTTCAAATCGTTGTTGGCAAATTATGAAAATAAATAATATTTTGACACTATCATTTGAAATTATGAATATTTAGAAATTTCACACAATAGTATTGTGGTTAAACTGAGTGTTTATCATAATGCTGGGGATACATGTAACAATATTACCTAAATTTTGTCACCATGGACATTTTCCCAAGTTTGACGAGGTAAATAATTCTAGTTCTACTAAATTTTGATGGCCTCTCTCAGCCTTAAGAGTTTTAATGTAGAAGTTAAAAACCTTTTAACAGATAATATTTTTTATTCAGTTGATGGGTATTTAAAATATCTATTTTAGTCATCTGTATTTAGTCAGCTGATGGGTTTTTCCTATTGTTGTGGGTGTATGTTTATGCACAATGTGTTTTTATACAGTATGTTTGTATAGGGTGTGCTTCTTCTCAAATTTTATATGTTTTACCGTTTTATATTTTCATAGTTTATGTAGAATATTATTTTTAATACTTGATCCCTAATTAATGTAAGTTTCGTTTTTTTAAATTAATCTTAGTTAATTCAGATAAAGAAATTTGTTTTATACAGGGGTTCACCCTTGCCTAACATATACTCTGTTGCTTAATGTGAGAGAGTAAAAAAATTTAAATTTGCAATGACAGGACCCATTAAGCAGGGTGAACAACTTAAAAGTTGCATTGTAAATTTTAGGTAAATTGCAATGATAGTTTTTAAATTTTCCGTATTTTAGATATTCAAGACCTGCACACCCCAAATCGGTCCAGCCATAAATAAGTGCCTTTTGAAAGGGTACAGGTCTTGATTACCTACTAATTTCAATAGATTAGGTTAGCAATTTTCAACAAAACAACAAATATAAAATACCAGGTAAGTATCTTTATTTTAATCATGTAATTAAATAGCTATTAATATTTATACAAAAATACTAATCTACAATTTTTAATATCATATATGACTAAACTAATTATTAAGGGCCTTACGTTACTATTAATTATGTTATTATATTGGTATATTAGGTAGGTTAATGGCAAATTGCAGGTGTTCAATATAAAGCAGAGTCTTTTCATCTTAGTTCATCAGTGGTTTGGTGTTTGTCAAGCTGTGCGTTAAAGGTATTTTCGTGTGTGTTATCGAGCATCCAAAATATGTCAGATCTGTGTGAAACTTCAGATAATATTGCTTCCGGAAGTTATGGTGTAACGAAGAAAAAACATTTATCACTTGATGCCAAAAACATCATACAGAACGTTTACTGTACCCTTTTAGAAAATGGGTATGACCGGAGTGCAAGTTTTAGTGAAACGAGTATTTTGACCAAAGTTGCATTAACGACAGTAAAAGATATAGTGACCAAACCCATCCTGCCAAGGAAAAAACGGTGTGACAGCGGAAAATTGAGAAGCATCGAAGAAGCTGATAAAGACTTGATTCGGAGGAAAATTTATGACATGTACAGTAAACAAATAGTCCCAACAATAGATACGCTAAGAAAGGTACTTACAGCAGACGAAACCGACATTTCATGTGGCAGGACAAGCCTTTGGAGAATAGTAATAGCAATGGGTTTTAAATATCGTACCATTGACAAACGACAAGTACTAATGGAATCGCAGCGTTTACAAGTATGGCGTAGAGATTATTTGAATCTTATCAGACCATATAGGGAAGAAGATCGTTCAATTATATACTTGGACGAAAATTGGTTTGATACCCACGACACTCCTAAAAAAGGTTGGAGCGATTCAACAATGAAATGTCAAACTAAAGCTCCCTTAAACATAGGACAAAGAATTACGATATTACATGCAGGTTCAGAAAATGGATTTATTCCGAACGCTCTATTATTATCTGCGAAGAAAATTGCCAATTCATCTTTGGATTACCATCAAAACACGGATGCTACATTGTTTGAAGATTGGTTTCAGAATCGTCTGGTTCCGAATGTGCCCAAAAATAGTGTTATTGTGATGGACAACGCTAGTAACCACAGTCGCTAACTAAGTAAAGTGCCGAATTCAAATAATACAAAAGTGGAAATTCAAAACTATATGATGAAATATAATATATATTTCGAGGAAACCTATACTAAAAAGGACCTTTTAAATGTTTTAAAAACATTCAATATTGAAAAAGAATATATCCCTGACAATCTCGCAAGTGCTAATGGTCACACAGTTTTACGCCTCCCTCCGTATTACTGTATTTTTAACCCAATAGAACAAATATATGGAGCCAGTTAAAGACGATGACTAGAAGAGAAGACACATCCCCTACACTAAGTAGTTCTGTTATAGAATTAATTAAAAAATGTGTAAATAATATCCCAGTAGAAAGTTGGAAAAACTCTGTGAGACACGTGATCCAAGTCGAAGATTCCTATAACATAATTAATAGTAACGTAAGGCCCTTAATAATTAGTTTTGGCATAGATGAAGACGATAGTGATAGTGAAATAGAGCTAAATAATATAGAGTAGGGTAAGTTAAATATTGTATTATTATAATATTTTAGATTAGTATTTTTGTATAAATATTAATAGCTATTTAATTACATGATTAAAATAAAGATACTTACCTATTATTTTATATTTGTTGTTTTGTTGAAAATAGCTAACCGAAACTATTGAAATTAGTAGGTAATCAGGAACTGTATCCTTTCAAAAGGTCCGGTGCCTACACAATAGATATTTTTTGTCAGGCAACTTATTTATGGTTGGGATTACGACTGAGGGTTGTCATTTAAATTTTATTGCGGTCGAGAAATCAACGAATTATTGTGGAATGGAGCATACGTTTAATAGAATAGTAACCTCAGTAATATCACTTACTTTAACATTAGAAGAAAAGTTAACCTCAGTAATATAACTTACTTTAACATTAGAAAATCACTTTGCCACATGTCAGATCAAAACACGTGATATTATTGAATATATATATTGTATTGTAATATATTGAAGTCTAACAAGACACTAGTTTGGGTTGGGAACCAACCAACGGATGTCGCGTTCGCCCAGCTTGGCAGCCATACTTGTTTACCGCCAATAGGGAGATTGAAGCATCCATTGAGCAATAAATGATATTGCCCTTTATCGGTTAAACCATCAGAGAAACTAAAATACATATTATCGAAGCCGGAAACCTATTGCAAAGCTACCGATTAACGGTTTTCGTAGGCGTAAATTTAATATTATGATTACTTTAGAAAATAGTACGTTCTAATGTTTACAGAAGGCTTGATGTTTTCCGAGAATTAGAATATTGCGGAATAATACACTAATGATTTTTAAGCAAAGGCTAGATATTTGGTGGTTTTGCCAGTAAAATAGAATGAAAATATCTTGTTGCTACGCTAGAAGACTAAAGGACTTTTGAACACGGGCAGCGTTTTTCTTTTATTGCAGCGTTGCCGATTCGCAGACGTCATTGCGATGTTGATAGATTAATTTATATTTATTACTTTGATTATTAGAAAACGTGTTTCCCAAACAAAGTTTCTATATTTTACATTATCCAATACTCACTTCGGTGATATTTGTATTTGTAATTGCTATCAAACGTCCGGCCAAATACTTTTAATCTTCTTCGTTTTCATAATAATTAATGAAAAAATAGTAGCTTTGATAAGAAATATAGGCATGACATGGGCGGCCTCACTGTTTGGTTTGGTCCAGTGGCGTATCGCTAAGGTTTTCCTATTAATCTTCATGTTCCCTGTTACCTGTTACCACCATATTGTATATTGCATTGTTGATGCAAGCACCTTCTGTAAAAGCACACTGATTTGCTGATAAGATATAACGATACACATAAGGAAATTAGTTAGGCGTTCTTTTGTGACCCTCCCCAATATTTTGCTAAAGTTGTTATTCAGACTGATTAGGCGATAATTTGTTATATTTATTTTATCGCCGGCCTTGTATATAGCAGTAACTACAGATGTTTTAAAATATGGTGGTATGGTGTTGTGCTTTAATAACGGATAAATTCAATATAAATTAAATGGGGGCGTGTTCGGAAAAACGCTCGAGTCACTCGATTTTGTTTTTAGATTGCGCATATTTTGACATAAAATGTAAGTATACAGGATGTCCCACAAAAGTGTGGTAGAATAAATATTTTTTCCTTAAATGGAAATCTCTGTATATTATTGCATTGTCGGATTCTCCGGAAAATTCTAGACATGTTTCATGTATAATATCCTAAACCTATCTCCAACTCTTCACGAAATATTTAGGTTCAAATATTAAAATAACACTTTATTGCAGCTAAATTACATTTTCTTTAAATCTCAAAAATTATTTTAGCAAATGCTGGAAGTGTCCGCCATTAACAGCTCTGCAGTACCCCAGACGATCAATAAATTCCTAATGTACTTTTTTTACGGTTTCTGGGGAAATATTCCTAATTACGTTACGAATGCTACATTTTACTTTTAACATAACCCAAAAGAAAGTAGTCTAGTGGAGTAAGGTCGTGTGACCTAGATAGCCACTCTATTGATCCACGTCTGCCTATCCACCGGTTTGGGAAAACATTATCTAGGAATCTTCTAACAATCGCAGCATACTGGGACGGAGCTCCATCCTGTTGAAACCATAACGCTTGGTTCGGCATGTCTGGATTATTTTCATCAGGATATAGTGTCGCTAGTGCTGGAATCAAGTCGTTTTCTAAAAAGTCATAATAACGTTCTCTCGTCAAAATTACTTCAAAGGAGTATGGTTCTATTACTCTGTTATTAATAATCCCTGCCCTTACACTCACCTTTTCATAAGTCTGAGAGTGACTTTCTCTAAAGTGTGGAATTTCTAGCGCCCAAAATATCCAAAATTCTATCTATTATCTAAAATTATGCCTATTTACTTCTGCATTCAAGCATAACGTTGCTTCGTCTGAAAAGCATATCTGTTTTACTAGTCTAGGGTCATTATCAGTTACTAGTATACTCGTTTATGCGGTCTGGATCATCTTCAAATAGCTCTTAAACTAATAGAATTTTATGTGAGTGCCACTTTTCCTTCTTTAAAAATTTTGTTACAGTCGACCTATGAATCGTGTTATCTAAAGCCAGCTGAGTACTTGAGAGGTTCGGATTTTTGTGTAATGAAACAAAGATGTCCAGTTTTTTGTCATTGGGAACGCTAGGCCTTCCAGGTTTGCCAAGATCCTTAACAGTGCTAGTCTTTCTCCACTTAGCCTCAATTTTACTGATTGTAGATTGACTTACAGGTTCTCTGTTCGGATATTTATTGTTGAACATCATTCGAACTTCGTGGTGTGTTCTAGTTTTCTCACCACAGCCAAGCATAGTTAGTATTTCGATCCTCCAAGTCTCGGTTAAACGCATTGTAAATATATAATTGATATGTGATGGGCTACATGCTTGGTGAAATGGATATTCCATAGTAGAGAAAATTAAGGTAGTACTTGTTATATTTCACAATTTATTTTAGTTTCCTGAGACGTGTTTCAACCCTTGCGGGTCATTATCAAAGGCATTGTAAGACAACAAAAAATTCTACATGTCATTAAAATAAAAACTGACAGATAAGATAGGTTATTTTGGTCCTTAATTTACAGTTATTGGCCAAAGGTACAACTAAATTACAGGTGTGATTATAGAGGTATTTACATTTAAGTAATAAAATTACGAAAATGATACTGTGTATAATAATTATGGGTTTTTTCGTTGGTAATTATTGACAGTGTTTATTGCATATTTATCTTAAGTAATTAGGTTATTAAGTATTAGATTAGCACCTGAAGGTATTTCAATTTGATTGCTAACAACATTACATCGATTTTTTTAAGCTTTTTTGATTGCTAATGTCTCTAATAGGTTGAGTTTTCTACCCTTGTGTTGAGTATATGACTGTTTGACCTATATAGATTGCATCACAGTCATCACATTGTATTTATTTATTGTAAATATTTTCGATTAAGAATACAGTGACACCTTGTCAAATATTCACAAACAGAGGTGTAATTTATTTCGTGGACAGTTGAAAATAGGTTTAGGACATTATACATAAATCATGTCTAGAATTTTCCAGAGAATCCGAAAATGCAATAATATATAAGGATTTCTATTTAAGGAAAAGATATTTTTCTGCCACACTTTTGTGTGACATCCTGTATAAATAATAAATAACAATGTTATTATCATTACAACTTTTTTTCATTATTTTTTCATTGCCTCATAAATTTATATTTTGCTTAATTAGCTTATTTGGTGCTTTTTACGCATATTTTGTTTAGTATTTTTATGTTTTTTAGGCACTTTTTATCATCTTTTTTGCGCTTTTTATCTGGTCTCCAGTAATAATATAAATAAATATTCTGTATGCAACAGTTCTTATTTTACTTCGATCTTGCGATAGACACAAACTCTTGTCGGTGAAATTTGAAAGACCGGCGTCTATTAGTAGAAAAAATATTTCACTTCGAAATGTATCTAAAAATTTGTAATATCCGTTTCATCTACCATCTAGTTTATTAATTCTTTAAGTAATTACCCACCAAGTTCTTTGCTCATTATTTCCGGTCACCCCGTATGTAGTACTTTTATCTTTAGAAGCGAGTAGAAATTGCTAAAAATTGTTCATATTTTCATCAGAAAGTTTATTGGGGTTGATATTTTGCATCTTAAAAAATGGCTATTGAAATAGTATATTACGAACCGGGGTGGAAAGTGTTTCATTACTGTCGAGAGAGTCATGCTGATTTTTTCATTTAAAAATCAGACAGACATTAGAATTTCAAATAATCGCACTGATAAAACTGTGCTCCCTTAATCAAATAATCTGATTTATTTGGTGAATAATTATTGGTAATAAATAAATGTGATTTTAATTAACTAAATTTGATTTAACTGAAATAAACGAGAGTATTTCGTTTTATTTGCAAAGTTATTTGACTGTTGGTTGATTTGTGTCAAATCATAGAACCCTTCAAACAAATATCTTACCAAAAAACCACTAAAATAACAAAATCTAAATAACTAATTATTTAATCGAACTAATTTTCATTTAGGAACTAAATCCCGTTAATCGCTAGTTAAATCATTCAATAGAAAACTATTTAAATGTCTGGGTCATTTAAACTAAATAATTATGTATTTACATTAAATCGTTAATATAAAACTACCAAATATTTACAAATAACTAATTATTTAATCGAAGTATATTTCAAGTTAAGAACTAAATACCTTTAACTTTAATTTAAATCATTCAATGCCGAACTTTTCAAATGATTTGGTCATCCAAACTAATAATTAAGTATTTAAATGAACTCCTGTCGCCTACTTTGGGCTTTGAGTAATTTGATTGGTTATACAAAAGTGGCCTGATCATCGCGTTTTGGTCATTGGTGTTTGATTTTGTCTTGTAGAAATTTATGAGTGAGAGTGAAATCTTCTTTGTTAGTGGCACAGAAGTTAGTGGTTCCATCAAAAATTAAAACGAAGATATGGGGAATAAACGTAATATGAATAATTATTTAGAAGATTATGGTATATCGAGGGGTATATCCCATATGTTAGATACTTTTCAAGGTAGGAAACTATATTTGAATATTTTAGTTACTCATGAAACGAGTTAAAAAAATAAGATAAGAGGCTAAGAAAAGATACTTGTAGTAATACCTAATTTGAAATTTCGAACACAAAATCTTTTTAGAAAAATTTAGCCAGGTATTTATAAATCATGGCTACCTAGGTTACAAATAAGACAGTTTTTCTTAATTTTCACCATAATTCAATACCTATCAAACCTTCTAACGTAAAAAATATAATATAATTAATATAATATTAATAATTAATTATTGTACCTAATATTCGCAAATTTGACTATATTTAATTTTTTATCAAAGTTATTAACTTCTCTATAATGTTTTATTGACGTATATTTTAAGGGAAACAACAACTAATGGTCGGTTTATACAGCAAGATAACATAACATAAAAATAAAATAAGAGTTGAATCTACAGATCTGCCATAAGACGTTTATGGAAACACATAACATAACATAAAAATAAGAAATAAAATAAGAGATTGTTATCTTTTAAATTTTATGTTATTTTTATGTAAAAATAGTTGTGCGCGTGGGCGTAATTTGTCATAACCTTTATTTTCGGCAAAAATGTGTTTTTTTCTGTTGGTTTGCCTTATTATTTAAACACTATAAACAATTTGATAAGGTTTGTGATTATTATGGTATAGGTACTGATTAAACCATATTCAATAGCAACATTTCAATATTTCTTATTTATATGTGACGTCTGTATAAACACGTACTTGGATAAAATAAGAACTGATTTGAATGAACATTCCGATCTATTGAAAATTAAAAAAAGGTATTTAAACCAAATAAATTTATATTTGATCTAAATAAATATAAAAGACAAGTTAAACAATTATGTACTTGAATAAAAAAACAATCACTTTGATGGAAATCACCGGTTTATTTAAATCAAATCACTTAAATTGTTTAATTAAATAACGTTGTTGTTACGGCAAATACATGTAAAATAAAAGTAAAATAAATATGTACTTGATAAAATATATATAAATATAAAACGAATAAACATTTTGTTAACTTAACTTTTAACCTATTTACCTTAAGTCATTGAAACGGCTTATTTAAGTTAGGTTAGTGTTAAAGTAGAGGAAAACGGACAGAGCGAGATCAGGTGGTGCTGGTGGTGCTGGTGGTGCAACTAACCCGGGTGGTTCGGTGGTGCGTTTTATGATCTAACCCGGGTGGTTCGGTGGTGCGTTTTATGATCTAACCCGGGTGGTTCGGTGGTGCGTTTTATGACCTAACCCGGGTGGTTCGGTGGTGCTGTTTACAAAATAACCCGAAATTAAACCCGACTTTTTACGACCTAACCCGGATGCTTTCATGAGGCGGCTTCTCATCTAACCCTAACTTGATCCTTAATATTTATGAACTGACCCGAGATAAAACCCGACTTTTTACGACCTAACCCGGATGCTTTCGTGAGGCGGCTTCTCATCTAACCCTAATTTGAACCTGAATATTTATGATCTGACCTGAGATAAAACCCGACTTTTTACGACCTAACCCGGATGCTTTCATGAGGCGGCTTCTCATCTAACCCTAACTTGAACCTGAATATTTATGAACTGACCCGAGATAAAACCCGACCTTTTATGATTTAACCTTAGTGCAAACGCCGCTGTTAAAGCGATATAGTAAAAAAAAAACTCGATTAAAATTTTATCTTGTTCGCTAGACCAATTAATTTCCAAATATTATAATTAAAACATACAATCACTACACTGGCGCACCGTCAAAAATCGTGCTTGCACTATCCCAACGTACAGAGCGTCCGCTTCAGAAAATACGGTGCCGTATTTTTTGCGCCGAACGCTCTGGAGGAACACACTCCGATTTGCAAGTACATACACGCTTTGTCGCGGCAAAGCTCGCCGTCAAATTACGGCCACTCTTTTGCGGTACCGCTTTGTAGGAAACCAAAGCTTTAGTGAAACGCCGCTGCCCCAGAACTCTGTCCATATTCCTCTACTGTGTTAATTTATGCGGGTAATAAAACCGACAAGGGTCGGATCAGCCTGCATACTTATAGAGGTAAAAAACCGCTTTAGAATGTTTTTGGTATATCTTTTTTAGATAATTTTGGGGGAAATAATTTGCCTGAGATGCCAATTAAAAAAAGCCTACATTTAATTGTATTTTAGATTCTTGAATTTTGTACATGGATTAAAAATCTACTATTTCTTGAAATTGTATACATTATGTTAGATAATTATTAATATAATGTTATTAAGACTTTGTAAATATCTGTAAAAACTGTTCTAAATCGTGTCATTTCTGAAAATTGTATACTGAGTGATTAGAATTTAGTAAAAAATTAAAAAAATGTTTTAATGTTATTAAGACCTGTGAAAATTTGTAAAACTGTACAGAATTGTATTATTTTCTGAAAATGATATACTGAGTGTTTAGAATTTAGTAAAAATTAAAAAAAATGTTTTAAATTTGTTAAATCATGTGAAATCTTGTATAAAATGACTAGAACCGTTCTTAATCATGTCATTTCTGAAAATTGTATACTGAGTGTTTAGAATTTAGTAAAAAATTAAAAAAAATGTTTTAACGTTATTAAGCCCTGTGAAACTTTGTAAAAAATGACTAAAACAGTCGCAAATCGTCCTCTTTTCTGAAAATGCTATACTGAGTGTTTAGAATTTAGTAAAAATTAAAAAAAAATGTTTTAAATTTGTTAAATCATGTGAAATCTTGTATAAAATGACTAGAACCGTTCTTAATCATGACATTTCTGAAAATTGTATACTGAGTGTTAAGTATTTTAGTTGAAAATAAGATCATAAATCATCTATACAAAACAAGCGTCCCTTATGGATTTGAACGAAAATCATAGATTCGACTATTTTCATGAAAAATAAATCTAAGTACGGAATAATGCAGGAAGATTATCTATTTTCTTGGTTTAGAAAGTGATGTAGTTAAGATTTATAACTTAGGAATAAATAAATTATTATTAATCTTTTCGACCTATTTCTCTTGCATATTTAATTTCTTTGATAGTAAGAACTAATCTTTTTATTTTACAAAGTAAAAAAAAAAAGCTAAAGATCGGCGTTGTCAGTCAGGTATAAGAACTGATTTAACACGATGGTTTTTGTACAAACGTTCACATACAATTGTATGCTTTTTAACCGATTGTGTCGGAAAAAATGACGATTTATAGATTAGATATTTAGACGAAGAGCTAACCTTCTCAATAAAGTATTGATTATTGCCCTGCTAGCTAGACAACACTTTTTATGTTAGTCAAAAAAAAAATTTTTTTTTTCGGACGCTATTACAGATTTCATCGTTAACTAACAAACATTAAGACCAAAAAATTAGCGTGCAAGATGAAATGTATAGGTTCACTTCATTTCTACATTATTTTACAACTCTCAATCGCATTAAAAACAAGATCGAATAAAAAATAACTTATGACATATGGACGAAAAATGTTTTTCGGGCTATTTAGGTTAGCGACCGCATTACGTCTGAAATACTACATTTTTCGAGCTTATAACATAATTTACTATTTTAACGTTAAAATAGGGGAAATGATGTATCGAAATGGGTACTTTTTTTTTGTCGATCACGAGATTAAAGTTTCTTTTAAAATGAACTCTAATATTTACAACACAAATTATCCTTTAAGCCACATTAGTTTAAAACTCGTCTGTCGCTTTCCCTCTATTGTGAGTTTGATTAAAGTATAGCGTAGTATATATTTAGATGAATTTCGTAAATGTTGAATACTTTCAAAACTGAAAAAGCCGCCCTTTGCAATAAATATCTCCATAGAGTTAGGTACCCTGCAGATTAAGGATATTTCAGCGGTTAATCATATACAAATTCAAAGATTTTGTCTATTTTAATGGATTAACAAACAATATCTATAGGATGACTTTACTGATAAAAAAAAAAGAACAAAAATCCATAAAGTCTAGGCTCACATGAAATTCCATAAAGAGCAGCTGCATAACCTTATCACATCAAACTATATTTTTATTTCGTTCTATTGTCAAAAGTCTGTGTTTAGGAGATTATCGTTCATTTTAAAATGAACTCTAATATGTACATCACCATAAACTACCTCTTAAGCCGTCGTAAAAATACACTTTTCGATTTACCTCTATATTGATTTTCTAATATTAAATATCTACAATAGTCGAAATTCGCTCGCTAATACCTATGTATGCAAGGTTTCCTCAAAAAATGACAATTTTGTTGTTTAATGGCTTGAAAAAATGGAAAAAGGAGGTTTTTGCATTCATTTATTTGCAGATGAGTGTTAAAAATACTTATAAAACTCGGTATACCGAAGATCAAGCATTAATGAGAGGGTTGAGTCCTGTTTGCCAAATCCTGATTTTTAATTTGACGTTGGCAACGGTACAATTTTTTAACATTTATCATAAGAGGCGTATATTTTTGGGGCTTAGATCCACCAGTTTATCCACGCCCCATTTATTGTTAGTGCTTTAGTAATTTTACTTTCCAATTATTTTTTACCAAAACGCGTAGTTGAAACAGTGTCTATATCAGACGATATAATAAATTTTAAGGATTAATTTGCTTACAAATACACTTCAATTTATTTAGGCTAAAGCAGCCAGACATATACTGGAACTACGAAAACCCTATTACAATTTGGTTGCCTAGAGAAAATTTTGTAAAAAACACAGCTTTCTACACAAATGCTTGCACATTATGTACCTATCATTTTAAGATACCTGGCGACATCAATGTAAGCATTGACATAATGACGCAAGATATAGGTAGGTACTAGAATATTCAAGATTTCTATTAACGATACACTTCAGCATACATGCGAGATGTCATTAATGTCTACGGAAGGCAACAGACATACCAGCTATTTTTACATGGGATTCCATAGACTTGAACGCTTCTTGTTTAGAAATATTTGATGTCATCTTGAGGAGTTCCGCATTGAAGCATCAAACCTACCTGCCAAATAATTGACGAAATATGGGATATCATAAAATATGTCCCCCATCGAACTAAATGATCCTATAAACCAGCTTCACAGACCGTAATTTGTGATGCTAACACGATTAATACGCAATAGAACAAGATTAAGAAACAAAATTTAAAGTAGCTCTTTATCACACGAAAATAATTAAATAATTTACGGTTACAGAACAATAATTATTTTAAAAAGCTGTATAACTAAATATATTATGTTATTAGGAATATTCTGTCTAAAGTAACAGCTGTTCTTAGTCGAAAATGAGATCGTATTATTGATTGTTGAATTCGTTAGGTATGAAATAAAATTAGAGATTTCGTATATTTTTTCACGATTAAAAAAGAATACCTCTATTTAGCTAAATACTCAACGATTACAGTGGTAGATTAATTCACTTTACCAAGCATGTAAACTACTAATTTTGCAATAAATATCTTCTATATTTCTAGGTAGGTTTACTCGAAAATGTTGGGCTATTTTCATCAAAAATCCCGATACGAAATTGAAAAATTTGCCTATTTTTGTCGGTTTACAAAGTGATAGTGGAATATTGGCTTGATCAAAGAACAATAATTATTTTAAAAATGTTGTATAATTAACTAAATGTCGGTGTTATCAGGCAGGCAAGAAGTTATTTATCTGAATCTTATTTGTACCATTAGCGTTTATATACAAATGTTAGTGGTTTTCAAAAATTGATATCTCGGAAATTATTAGGTTTAGACTTATAATACGCTCATTAAAAAATAATGACTACTTTATGCAAAATTCAAAAATATTATAAGATGTAGGGTATCCCAGTAACTTAACCAAATATTTTCGGTCTTCGTAAAGCTTTATACGTTTCTTCAGCGTACCAAACATTCACTTTTTTTAAATATTGACATCGGGTTAGGATTCTGAACATAGGATTAACATCACTCCAATAGTGAACATGTTGCGTTGTCACAGTTCCATTCGTCGAAAAGTAAACAAAACCGTTTGAGCTACGTGGGGAATAAATAAAGTTGGCTTGTTGAAAAATTTTAATATTTATTAAGGTAAAAGACTATAAATATATCGATACAACACTTTGGCATTTCTAATACTACAAACATGAATATCTAAAATGTGATATTTACAACCATCAACTCTCTCTCCCTTCTCTAATCTTGGTACACCAATGCTGTCTTCTAAGTTTATAATATATGGCGTCCTGCAGTTTAATTCCGAAAATGTTTTAACTAAAAATTCCTCTTTAACACGTCCTTTAACGTAAATAATGTCTGCGTCTATCAGATTGTTGGATATGATATTATGTAGTTTCTTGTAATCGGTATCACCATAATTATAAAGGATACCATGATGATTTCCAAATAGATATTTGACTTGTTTCTTGCAAGCCTTACTTAAGGTGTCGAATGGTTTAACTGGTTTAAAAAAGTAACTTTTCATACTATTCCCATCATAAATAGCCAATTCTTTCGCGTAAAATTCAGGTATGTTAAATCCTTGAATATCGACTACAACGAACTTCATTGTCTGAAGACTCAAATCAAACAAGTATATTTTCATATTTTTATCGCTCTTAAGTTCGATTTCAAAAGCACACCCCCACTTTTCGATAATTTCACAGTCTTAGCACATAGATCTTATATTTTTATTTACGATCAATTCATCTTTATTCGCCAATCGTCTCAAACTAGTCTGCTTTTGAAAGTAATATAGCCTTAGTATTCAGAAAATATTAATGATATCGGAGCCTAAAACATCCTTGACACTAAAAAATCATTGTGTTTCCTAACAAAACCCATCATCTTGTCTATTTAGCTTGCTTTCCTATTGTTTAGCAGGTTAAATAAAATTATTATTTCGCTCTTTTTGTCTGTACTGAATCGTTAGGGGGATACGTTTCTAGTTCTATAAGAGAGACAGTTAAAATTTATGTAAGCAATCAAAAATCCTACACTATGAGCTACTCAGTTAAAATTTCATATTTCCTTCCTGGATCAGACAAAATTTGTGATGTGTCGGACAAAATTTATAAAAATACGAAAAAAATGCTGGATGCATTTTTAGCGTGACTTTCTATTTAATACCATCTTATTTCAAGCTATAATTCGGTTGTCAAAATGAGAATAAAATAATTTTCCCATGGTTTATGTCATCTTAAAAAAGTCAAAAGGTTATATTCTGTAGAGGGTCAGATACATTCAAATTTAAATATTTTCTCCAAGAAGAATTTTAAGATAGTATTATAGTAAATAAAAATTCTATACCTCCAATATTTCTTGGAAACATATCGTGTTCTAGCGACATAACCCAAAAGTACCTCTATTCAGAAACGCATCGTACTTTTCTTGTTAATAATTGTCTCATTGTCCCATCCATTACATTATTATAATCTTAAAGCACCTGTTACCAGCATTATCTGTTTTTATGGTTTTCATAAAACATAGCGATTACCGATGAAAATTAAACGAAAACTTAATAAATAACTTTTTTTTCAACTGAAATAGACTGATTTTCGATGGAAAAATGTTACTTATAACTAAAAATGAATATAAGACATATACGCAATGATATTTAGAATAAATCAATGTTTTCTAAAATTACTATGAAATATTCACAAAATCGTTTCGTTATAACCAAAGTAGCAAGGCTTGCAGATTTCGTATAGAGTTCAAACGCGATACTGAGATGATCTTTTTTTTTATATTTTTGTAGAATAATGCACCACTACGTTGTAAGTACTTGAGAGAGGACTTTCTTGAAAAATCCTCAAATTTCTCTGCAATTTTGTTCCTTCTAGAGTTAAATTCACACAGAAAACCCCGTATTCTTATCTTTCAGGTTGGTATATTAAAAAGGGCTTATTAGTATGGTTTAGAAAACAAGCAATATTAATTAACGGATGTTTTTTCGTCGTATGAAGAGTTGAAAAATTTTTTTTTTTCCACTCCAATGGTTGCGATGCAGAGAGTCGGGTTTCATCATAATCTTTCAGGGTAGCTCAGGTTTGATTGCATGTAGAGAGTCAGGTTTCATCATAATCTTTCAGGGTAGCTCAGGTTTGATTACATATACTAAGGTTAGTGCTCCTTGCAATCGGACGCGCCCCCCTCAGGTTTGTTCAGGTTTCTCAAACGTTTGAGAAACCTGAACAAACCTGAGGGGGGCGCGTCAAACCTGAAACCGATTGCAAGGAGCACTAACCTTAGTACATGTAATCAAACCTGAGCTACCCTGAAAGATTATGATGAAACCTGACTCTCTACATGCAATCAAACCTGAGCTACCCTGAAAGATTATGATGAAACCCGACTCTCTGCATCGCAACCATTGGAGTGGAAAAAAAAAAATTTTTCAACTCTTCATACGACGAAAAAACATCCGTTAATTAATATTGCTTGTTTTCTAAACCATACTAATAAGCCCTTTTTAATATACCAACCTGAAAGATAAGAATACGGGGTTTTCTGTGTGAATTTAACTCTAGAAGGAACAAAATTGCAGAGAAATTTGAGGATTTTTCAAGAAAGTCCTCTCTCAAGTACTTACAACGTAGTGGTGCATTATTCTACAAAAATATAAAAAAAAAGATCATCTCAGTATCGCGTTTGAACTCTATACGAAATCTGCAAGCCTTGCTACTTTGGTTATAACGAAACGATTTTGTGAATATTTCATAGTAATTTTAGAAAACATTGATTTATTCTAAATATCATTGCGTATATGTCTTATATTCATTTTTAGTTATAAGTAACATTTTTCCATCGAAAATCAGTCTATTTCAGTTGAAAAAAAAGTTATTTATTAAGTTTTCGTTTAATTTTCATCGGTAATCGCTATGTTTTATGAAAACCATAAAAACAGATAATGCTGGTAACAGGTGCTTTAAGATTATAATAATGTAATGGATGGGACAATGAGACAATTATTAACAAGAAAAGTACGATGCGTTTCTGAATAGAGGTACTTTTGGGTTATGTCGCTAGAACACGATATGTTTCCAAGAAATATTGGAGGTATAGAATTTTTATTTACTATAATACTATCTTAAAATTCTTCTTGGAGAAAATATTTAAATTTGAATGTATCTGACCCTCTACAGAATATAACCTTTTGACTTTTTTAAGATGACATAAACCATGGGAAAATTATTTTATTCTCATTTTGACAACCGAATTATAGCTTGAAATAAGATGGTATTAAATAGAAAGTCACGCTAAAAATGCATCCAGCATTTTTTTCGTATTTTTATAAATTTTGTCCGACACATCACAAATTTTGTCTGATCCAGGAAGGAAATATGAAATTTTAACTGAGTAGCTCATAGTGTAGGATTTTTGATTGCTTACATAAATTTTAACTGTCTCTCTTATAGAACTAGAAACGTATCCCCCTAACGATTCAGTACAGACAAAAAGAGCGAAATAATAATTTTATTTAACCTGCTAAACAATAGGAAAGCAAGCTAAATAGACAAGATGATGGGTTTTGTTAGGAAACACAATGATTTTTTAGTGTCAAGGATGTTTTAGGCTCCGATATCATTAATATTTTCTGAATACTAAGGCTATATTACTTTCAAAAGCAGACTAGTTTGAGACGATTGGCGAATAAAGATGAATTGATCGTAAATAAAAATATAAGATCTATGTGCTAAGACTGTGAAATTATCGAAAAGTGGGGGTGTGCTTTTGAAATCGAACTTAAGAGCGATAAAAATATGAAAATATACTTGTTTGATTTGAGTCTTCAGACAATGAAGTTCGTTGTAGTCGATATTCAAGGATTTAACATACCTGAATTTTACGCGAAAGAATTGGCTATTTATGATGGGAATAGTATGAAAAGTTACTTTTTTAAACCAGTTAAACCATTCGACACCTTAAGTAAGGCTTGCAAGAAACAAGTCAAATATCTATTTGGAAATCATCATGGTATCCTTTATAATTATGGTGATACCGATTACAAGAAACTACATAATATCATATCCAACAATCTGATAGACGCAGACATTATTTACGTTAAAGGACGTGTTAAAGAGGAATTTTTAGTTAAAACATTTTCGGAATTAAACTGCAGGACGCCATATATTATAAACTTAGAAGACAGCATTGGTGTACCAAGATTAGAGAAGGGAGAGAGAGTTGATGGTTGTAAATATCACATTTTAGATATTCATGTTTGTAGTATTAGAAATGCCAAAGTGTTGTATCGATATATTTATAGTCTTTTACCTTAATAAATATTAAAATTTTTCAACAAGCCAACTTTATTTATTCCCCACGTAGCTCAAACGGTTTTGTTTACTTTTCGACGAATGAAACTGTGACAACGCAACATGTTCACTATTGGAGTGATGTTAATCCTATGTTCAGAATCCTAACCCGATGTCAATATTTAAAAAAAGTGAATGTTTGGTACGCTGAAGAAACGTATAAAGCTTTACGAAGACCGAAAATCTTTGGTTAAGTTACTGGGATACCCTACATCTTATAATATTTTTGAATTTTGCATAAAGTAGTCATTATTTTTTAATGAGCGTATTATAAGTCTAAACCTAATAATTTCCGAGATATCAATTTTTGAAAACCACTAACATTTGTATATAAACGCTAATGGTACAAATAAGATTCAGATAAATAACTTCTTGCCTGCCTGATAACACCGACATTTAGTTAATTATACAACATTTTTAAAATAATTATTGTTCTTTGATCAAGCCAATATTCCACTATCACTTTGTAAACCGACAAAAATAGGCAAATTTTTCAATTTCGTATCGGGATTTTTGATGAAAATAGCCCAACATTTTCGAGTAAACCTACCTAGAAATATAGAAGATATTTATTGCAAAATTAGTAGTTTACATGCTTGGTAAAGTGAATTAATCTACCACTGTAATCGTTGAGTATTTAGCTAAATAGAGGTATTCTTTTTTAATCGTGAAAAAATATACGAAATCTCTAATTTTATTTCATACCTAACGAATTCAACAATCAATAATACGATCTCATTTTCGACTAAGAACAGCTGTTACTTTAGACAGAATATTCCTAATAACATAATATATTTAGTTATACAGCTTTTTAAAATAATTATTGTTCTGTAACCGTAAATTATTTAATTATTTTCGTGTGATAAAGAGCTACTTTAAATTTTGTTTCTTAATCTTGTTCTATTGCGTATTAATCGTGTTAGCATCACAAATTACGGTCTGTGAAGCTGGTTTATAGGATCATTTAGTTCGATGGGGGACATATTTTATGATATCCCATATTTCGTCAATTATTTGGCAGGTAGGTTTGATGCTTCAATGCGGAACTCCTCAAGATGACATCAAATATTTCTAAACAAGAAGCGTTCAAGTCTATGGAATCCCATGTAAAAATAGCTGGTATGTCTGTTGCCTTCCGTAGACATTAATGACATCTCGCATGTATGCTGAAGTGTATCGTTAATAGAAATCTTGAATATTCTAGTACCTACCTATATCTTGCGTCATTATGTCAATGCTTACATTGATGTCGCCAGGTATCTTAAAATGATAGGTACATAATGTGCAAGCATTTGTGTAGAAAGCTGTGTTTTTTACAAAATTTTCTCTAGGCAACCAAATTGTAATAGGGTTTTCGTAGTTCCAGTATATGTCTGGCTGCTTTAGCCTAAATAAATTGAAGTGTATTTGTAAGCAAATTAATCCTTAAAATTTATTATATCGTCTGATATAGACACTGTTTCAACTACGCGTTTTGGTAAAAAATAATTGGAAAGTAAAATTACTAAAGCACTAACAATAAATGGGGCGTGGATAAACTGGTGGATCTAAGCCCCAAAAATATACGCCTCTTATGATAAATGTTAAAAAATTGTACCGTTGCCAACGTCAAATTAAAAATCAGGATTTGGCAAACAGGACTCAACCCTCTCATTAATGCTTGATCTTCGGTATACCGAGTTTTATAAGTATTTTTAACACTCATCTGCAAATAAATGAATGCAAAAACCTCCTTTTTCCATTTTTTCAAGCCATTAAACAACAAAATTGTCATTTTTTGAGGAAACCTTGCATACATAGGTATTAGCGAGCGAATTTCGACTATTGTAGATATTTAATATTAGAAAATCAATATAGAGGTAAATCGAAAAGTGTATTTTTACGACGGCTTAAGAGGTAGTTTATGGTGATGTACATATTAGAGTTCATTTTAAAATGAACGATAATCTCCTAAACACAGACTTTTGACAATAGAACGAAATAAAAATATAGTTTGATGTGATAAGGTTATGCAGCTGCTCTTTATGGAATTTCATGTGAGCCTAGACTTTATGGATTTTTGTTCTTTTTTTTTTATCAGTAAAGTCATCCTATAGATATTGTTTGTTAATCCATTAAAATAGACAAAATCTTTGAATTTGTATATGATTAACCGCTGAAATATCCTTAATCTGCAGGGTACCTAACTCTATGGAGATATTTATTGCAAAGGGCGGCTTTTTCAGTTTTGAAAGTATTCAACATTTACGAAATTCATCTAAATATATACTACGCTATACTTTAATCAAACTCACAATAGAGGGAAAGCGACAGACGAGTTTTAAACTAATGTGGCTTAAAGGATAATTTGTGTTGTAAATATTAGAGTTCATTTTAAAAGAAACTTTAATCTCGTGATCGACAAAAAAAAAGTACCCATTTCGATACATCATTTCCCCTATTTTAACGTTAAAATAGTAAATTATGTTATAAGCTCGAAAAATGTAGTATTTCAGACGTAATGCGGTCGCTAACCTAAATAGCCCGAAAAACATTTTTCGTCCATATGTCATAAGTTATTTTTTATTCGATCTTGTTTTTAATGCGATTGAGAGTTGTAAAATAATGTAGAAATGAAGTGAACCTATACATTTCATCTTGCACGCTAATTTTTTGGTCTTAATGTTTGTTAGTTAACGATGAAATCTGTAATAGCGTCCGAAAAAAAAAATTTTTTTTTTGACTAACATAAAAAGTGTTGTCTAGCTAGCAGGGCAATAATCAATACTTTATTGAGAAGGTTAGCTCTTCGTCTAAATATCTAATCTATAAATCGTCATTTTTTCCGACACAATCGGTTAAAAAGCATACAATTGTATGTGAACGTTTGTACAAAAACCATCGTGTTAAATCAGTTCTTATACCTGACTGACAACGCCGATCTTTAGCTTTTTTTTTTTACTTTGTAAAATAAAAAGATTAGTTCTTACTATCAAAGAAATTAAATATGCAAGAGAAATAGGTCGAAAAGATTAATAATAATTTATTTATTCCTAAGTTATAAATCTTAACTACATCACTTTCTAAACCAAGAAAATAGATAATCTTCCTGCATTATTCCGTACTTAGATTTATTTTTCATGAAAATAGTCGAATCTATGATTTTCGTTCAAATCCATAAGGGACGCTTGTTTTGTATAGATGATTTATGATCTTATTTTCAACTAAAATACTTAACACTCAGTATACAATTTTCAGAAATGTCATGATTAAGAACGGTTCTAGTCATTTTATACAAGATTTCACATGATTTAACAAATTTAAAACATTTTTTTTTAATTTTTACTAAATTCTAAACACTCAGTATAGCATTTTCAGAAAAGAGGACGATTTGCGACTGTTTTAGTCATTTTTTACAAAGTTTCACAGGGCTTAATAACGTTAAAACATTTTTTTTAATTTTTTACTAAATTCTAAACACTCAGTATACAATTTTCAGAAATGCCATGATTAAGAACGGTTCTAGTCATTTTATACAAGATTTCGCATGATTTAACAAATTTAAAACATTTTTTTTAATTTTTACTAAATTCTAAACACTCAGTATACACTTTTAAGAAAATAGGACGATTTGCGACTGTTTTAGTCATTTTTTACAAAGTTTCACAGGGCTTAATAACGTTAAAACATTTTTTTTAATTTTTTACTAAATTCTAAACACTCAGTATACAATTTTCAGAAATGACATGATTAAGAACGGTTCTAGTCATTTTATACAAGATTTCACATGATTTAACAAATTTAAAACATTTTTTTTAATTTTTACTAAATTCTAAACACTCAGTATACACTTTTAAGAAAATAGGACGATTTGCGACTGTTTTAGTCATTTTTTACAAAGTTTCACAGGGCTTAATAACGTTAAAACATTTTTTTTAATTTTTTACTAAATTCTAAACACTCAGTATACAATTTTCAGAAATGCCATGATTAAGAACGGTTCTAGTCATTTTATACAAGATTTCGCATGATTTAACAAATTTAAAACATTTTTTTTAATTTTTACTAAATTCTAAACACTCAGTATACACTTTTAAGAAAATAGGACGATTTGCGACTGTTTTAGTCATTTTTTACAAAGTTTCACAGGGCTTAATAACGTTAAAACATTTTTTTTAATTTTTTACTAAATTCTAAACACTCAGTATACAATTTTCAGAAATGACATGATTAAGAACGGTTCTAGTCATTTTATACAAGATTTCACATGATTTAACAAATTTAAAACATTTTTTTTAATTTTTACTAAATTCTAAACACTCAGTATATCATTTTCAGAAAATAATACAATTCTGTACAGTTTTACAAATTTTCACAGGTCTTAATAACATTAAAACATTTTTTTAATTTTTTACTAAATTCTAATCACTCAGTATACAATTTTCAGAAATGACACGATTTAGAACAGTTTTTACAGATATTTACAAAGTCTTAATAACATTATATTAATAATTATCTAACATAATGTATACAATTTCAAGAAATAGTAGATTTTTAATCCATGTACAAAATTCAAGAATCTAAAATACAATTAAATGTAGGCTTTTTTTAATTGGCATCTCAGGCAAATTATTTCCCCCAAAATTATCTAAAAAAGATATACCAAAAACATTCTAAAGCGGTTTTTTACCTCTATAAGTATGCAGGCTGATCCGACCCTTGTCGGTTTTATTACCCGCATAAATTAACACAGTAGAGGAATATGGACAGAGTTCTGGGGCAGCGGCGTTTCACTAAAGCTTTGGTTTCCTACAAAGCGGTACCGCAAAAGAGTGGCCGTAATTTGACGGCGAGCTTTGCCGCGACAAAGCGTGTATGTACTTGCAAATCGGAGTGTGTTCCTCCAGAGCGTTCGGCGCAAAAAATACGGCACCGTATTTTCTGAAGCGGACGCTCTGTACGTTGGGATAGTGCAAGCACGATTTTTGACGGTGCGCCAGTGTAGTGATTGTATGTTTTAATTATAATATTTGGAAATTAATTGGTCTAGCGAACAAGATAAAATTTTAATCGAGTTTTTTTTTTACTATATCGCTTTAACAGCGGCGTTTGCACTAAGGTTAAATCATAAAAGGTCGGGTTTTATCTCGGGTCAGTTCATAAATATTCAGGTTCAAGTTAGGGTTAGATGAGAAGCCGCCTCATGAAAGCATCCGGGTTAGGTCGTAAAAAGTCGGGTTTTATCTCAGGTCAGATCATAAATATTCAGGTTCAAATTAGGGTTAGATGAGAAGCCGCCTCACGAAAGCATCCGGGTTAGGTCGTAAAAAGTCGGGTTTTATCTCGGGTCAGTTCATAAATATTAAGGATCAAGTTAGGGTTAGATGAGAAGCCGCCTCATGAAAGCATCCGGGTTAGGTCGTAAAAAGTCGGGTTTAATTTCGGGTTATTTTGTAAACAGCACCACCGAACCACCCGGGTTAGGTCATAAAACGCACCACCGAACCACCCGGGTTAGATCATAAAACGCACCACCGAACCACCCGGGTTAGATCATAAAACGCACCACCGAACCACCCGGGTTAGTTGCACCACCAGCACCACCAGCACCACCTGATCTCGCTCTGTCCGTTTTCCTCTACTTGTTAAGGAAATAAATATTTGCTTGAATTTTGTATTTAGTGATTAGTTCCAAATAAAAAGTAATTTGTATCAAATCAGATGATACTAATTGAGGCAAATAATCCCTTGGTATTTTTCAAATACATATTTGTTTGGCTAATAGGAAACAAATATTTATTTGAGTCAACGGTAAATTTTTTTAACTCAAATAATTAATTTTATCAGTGCGCAGGTGGTAAAATAATAATGCACATCAAGATGGCAATATCATTTTTTGAATATGGTTTCCATGTCAATAAACAATATATTATTTTTTAAAAACGTATGTAGTGTCAAAAATCAGATGAGGAATTTGAGTTTGCTGCTACTCCACCAGAAATTCGGGAAGCAGCAAAAATAGTAAAAGATCTTCTACCAACTGGAAGCCGCCTGAGATATGACAAAGCATATGACAGTCTTAAAGAGTGGTGTACGAAAAACAAAGTTCAAAATCCTGGTTCTGAATCGGCTCCACTAGCTTATTTTAGCAAAAATGAAAAGACAAGGAAGATATCAACGCTTTGGTCAGTACATTTAATGCTGAATACCACTCTATCAATTAGGAAAAAAGTAGACATATCTAAACACGCAAAGCTATTTGCATTTTTAAAAAAACAAAACAAAGAATACAAGCCGAAAAAATCGAACACACTGTTTATGGAAAATATTGAAACTTTTTTGAAACAAGCACCAATGGAATTTCTTGTTCAAAAGGTATTTTAGGTGTCAGATGAATTATACAATATGAGAACAACAGACGGTCACTTTTTAGAAGAAAAGGTCGCGATTGAAATACAGATTAGCAAAACGTACCAGCCACTATCATTTATTATAACTAATAAGAAATGGATTGCACCACTTAAGGAGTACATAACTTTTCGGAAAAGGATACAGTATGGAAAGCTGTTCATGCAAATTAGATATGGAAAAATTACTAAACAATATATTGGGCACAAACTTTTAAGTCAGTTTCCAAAAAAAATTGCAGCTTTTCTGAAGCTGAATATGGAAAGTTTTACTGGCCACTGTTTTAGAAGAACTGCGGCTATTTTATGCTCGCAAATAACGGTGGCGACCTCGTGCAAATTAAGCGGTTAGGCGGCTGGAAATCCAGCACAGTAGCTGATTATTAATACACACTGATACATTGATACTGATACACTGATAGTTTTGTCGCTACTCAAGCTAATACGGCAAACCTGATTTCAAATTTTACTAACACTACTTTAACTTTAAATAATCATAAATTAAACTTTTTAAAAAAAGAAATTCAGCGAGGTTTGAACATATCAGTGGCTGCCTACAATAATGCCAATATAATAATTAATTTATCTACGACTATTTAATAATAGAAGCATAATGTGTTTGTTAGTACATATATAATGTGGTTCATATTACCATAGTTACTCATATTCCACAGCCGTGGAATATGAGATTTCATATTCCACGGTCCCAACAAAACAAAGTTACCTGAATTACGATAAAAACGCACCAGATCTAGTTTAAGCAGGCGTAAATGGTATTAATACCATAGCAACCGATTGACAAGTAAACGAATCATTTTTTTCCTCAGTCATTTAAGTTTCGCTGTGACATTTTGTTGTTGATTTCAAAGTAAAATATCATGATTTCGGATGACGAAAACGAAATCCAAAGTACCCCTCCAGAAATTCGGGCTGCAATTGTATTTTGTTTAATTATGGTTAACATCGTTGAATTGTATTTTTTAGTTAAGAAATACCATTAATAATAATCCTATTGTAATAAAATGTGTTGCTCTGAATCCATTTTCTAACTTCTTGAATACTGAATAGTCGTAGATAAAGTATAGTATTTGACTCGCGTATAATGGCTATATTACACTCGAATCCTTAAAACACTCGCCTTCGGCTCGTGTTTTAAAATCTCGTGTAATATAGCCTTCATTATACGCTCGTTAAATAATGTACTATTAAATATGTAAAACATAAACCAAGTTAATTTTTTGTTTTCTATAAAATGTCATTATAACTCATTAATTTAAAAAATAAACATTTATTGTCGTTAAATTTGTGTAATAATGTGTAATGAGCGTGAGCGTATTACAGTGCCTATGTTGGTGTGTTCGTATATTATTTCGAGATATCGAATTTTAATAAAATTACAAAAAAATAATAATTTTACGTGTTAAGTAGTAAAGTCAAAGTGAGAACTTTTCACCCGGGTGGAAAGTAAAAGTCAAAAAACGTCAACTTTCCACCTTCCAAAGATAGGTGAAATGTCATTATTACAAGCATGGTTGTGGATGTTTTATCTTAAAAAACTTAAACCAACAAAAAAATCATTGTCACATTTGTTTCGGATGAATGAGGGTGATTTTCCGGCCATGGAAGTACCTTTCTTTACTGAGGCGGAAACGTCTGATCTCATTTCCAAAAAAATCAAAAACAAGCGATCGACTGGACCTGATGAGATACCAGCAAGTATTTTTAAGAGAGCCGTACTTGAGTCATGCTTGAAACCTATAACGCATATTGTTAATGCTTTTATAAAGTGCGGACTATTTCCAGATGTGTTAAGGTGTTCTAAAATTATCCCTATTCTAAAGAAAGGAGATCCAACAATGACTGAAAACTACCGTCCTATCGCTTTGACTTCATGTTTTTCAAAAGTATTTAAGTATGCCATGCTAAATAGACTTTTAAAATATCTAGATGACAATGATATATTATCTTCAAGCCAGCACGGATTTAGAGCTGGAAAATCTACATTTACAGCTATAATAGCATTTTTGGAAAAGGTAGTGGACGGTCTTAAGGCAGACGATCACCCTGTGGGGATATTTTGTGATCCCAGCAGGACGTTCAACTGTGTCGATCATGAGATGATCCTCGAAAGGCTGAAATACTATGGCATTAGGGAGAGACATTTTTGAGATTTCGTAGGCAGTTTGTTCAGGTTGTGAACCAGACAGGTAGGGCGCAAAATTCCGGTGTATCAAGCAAAACTTCCTGTGTGTCATTTTTTATAAATTTTAGAATTTTAACTGTGCCGTCCATTGTAATTTTTTAAAAATGTTTGTTTGTGTTTAATAATAGGGAAATATTTGTAAGAAATAGTGAGTTTTATAATTATAATACAGTAAAACTTCTCAATAGCGGCCACTAAAAATTTCATTACAAATTGACCGTTTGAGGTAGTGACCGTTTTTGAGGGGAAGGAAAAAAATAAATTACATATCTACATATAACATATGTGTCATGTGAATAAAATTCAACTTCATTAATTAATAAGGCTGATTACAAACACATACGTTATTATGTAATATGAACTGTAAATATATAGACATAACTATTTATTTCATAACTCCTACATAATATGTATACATAATAATGTTTAAAAATGTGCACTACATACGAAAAAAAATTATGCTTTGTGAAAAAAAGATTCAATGGAAGTCTGTTTCATATTTTTAATTTTAATTTTTGCTGCTTCATTTTCACATTTCATTAGGATATTTGAAATATCAATGGCCAAATTGCCATTTTCTTTGCCTAATAAAAAATTTTGTACGTCTCTTATTTTTTCACAAACTTCACTCATGCTTTTTAAAGACGAACTAAAAACCTCCTGGTTTTCTTTACTTTCACAGTTTTCATTTTCGGTAGTTTCAGATTGGCTGGTAAACTCCTGAATTATTTCCTGCATCTCCATACTGGGATTTTCCGTTGAAATGTTTGAGTCGATTTGAAGATAATTTTCCAGGTTTGGATTTCCTGGGATACCGGAAAACAACTGACTTAGTGGAATATCGTCTTCTTCTTCAAAAATCTCATTCTCTTTGAGAGTTTCTATAAATCCAGCTTTTTGGAAACATTTTTTAATCGTTTTAGATGAAACATTTTTCCATGCTGCAACAATCCATACCATAGCACTTGACAAATTTATGGTCTTTTCTGCTTTTTCAAACGCATCCTCGGTAGCGGTGTTAGTAAAAGTTAAAAGTCTTTTTATCAAATATTTTCTGTATATCATTTTAAAATTTTGTATGATGCCTTGATCTAATGGCTGGCAGTAAGATGTAGTGTTTGGAGGCAGAAAAACAATTCGAACATTTTCCAGTTGTACTTTCGGGTGAGAACTTGCGTTATCCAAAAATAAAAGTACTTTTCTTCTTTGTTTTTTCATTTTGGTGTCAAATTTTTTTAGCCAGGAAATCATTATCTCTCTTGTCATCCAAGCTTTTTTATTGGAGACCCATTCTAATGGTAATTTGTCTACATGTACTCCTTTGAAACATCGCGGATTTTTGCTTTTTCCTATAACTAAGACTTCTCACCATCCATGCTACTGCAAAAAAGAATTGTCACTCGTTGCTTAGCTGATTTTCTTCCAGCACATTTGTCACTCTTTAAGGCAAAAGTTTTGTTTGGCATTGCGAGATAATAAAGGCCTGTTTCGTCTGCATTAAAAATATCTTTATCATCATAATCCTTGATAATTAATTTTAACTTATTGAACCAATCTTGAACACTCACTTCATCCACATCAGCAGACTCACCAGAAATTGTTTTAAAATTGATATCATGTCTTTTGCAGAATCTATGTAACCAGCCATTTGATGCCTTAAAATCACAATTTTTCAAATTTTCTGACACTTCCAGAGCTTTTTCCTTTAGTAGTGGTCCGGATATTGGAATGTTTTTATTTCTTGCTTTGCAAAACCATTCATAAACCATTTGGTCAATCGCAAGTCCGTCTGTTTTTGGAAACTTCCGTTTTTGATCTGCATTAACTCCTCCTTCTTCATAAAGTTTTTTCAGTTCAATTTTACTTTTTAGAATATCATTTACTTGCGTTCTTCCAACACCAAACTTTTCCGCTATCTTTCTCAGTGCTCGAAACCTACCATATTTTTCACTATCCGCGATGATTTCGAACTTTTGTTTAAAAGATAAACGTTTACGTTTCAGAGACATGATCGACTATTGTGCTGTTAAAATGCAACTGAATAAAATTTTACCTGTTATGAAAACATCTTAAGATTTAACAAATTATATTTGTACGTACTTAAAAACCCATTTACATAATTAGGTTTTATCATTCTCCGGTATTTCCAATAGTACCAGTAATAAAGTACCGGCTGGGTGCAAACATTCCCAGAAGGGTCGAGACGACCGCAATTAAGGGTAAAAAATCAAGGTAATTTTCTTAAAAGTTACGGATTCATGTGACCGTGGCCGTTTTAGAAGTGTTTCCGTATTCGATGGGTCTTTTATTATTAAAAATGCTATAAGATTTATTTCAAGAAGCCAAAACTGACCGTTCAGAGGGGTGACCGTTTTTAACGGGTGGCCGAAATGAGAAGTTTTACTGTACGCGCTTTCAAAACCAGTTTCAAATACCAAAGAATAGGTTAAGTAAATCCAAGATATTTGTTAGGAACATAGGTCCAAAAATGTTTAAATAATTACCATTAGAAATACAAAACTGCCGAACTGTGATTGGTTTTAAAAAAAAGTTAAATCTATTTTTAGTAGAAAAATGCAGCTTAAATACGTTTATTGACCAAAATTAAATCAGTTTTCGAATCTGTTTTGTTTAGGACTAAAGTTGTTAATATTGAGCGTATTTTTACTCTAGATTTGTTTATTTATTTGTTTGTTTTTGTGATTTTGACTGTGTCTATATACTATTGTATCTTTGGAAAAATAAAGTTTGTATCTTGTATCTTGTATCTAAGTAAACGTAATTTTTTAATCTTAATGTCAGAGACAGGCCTGATTATATCACCTTGCAGATAATCCCGTTTTTATTTTTTTTGGTGAGTAGCCTCTTAAGTTCTAAAACAAATCCTCTAACCTTAAAATCAAATATGTTGTACTTACCTTCCTGCAAAGAGTCCGTAATATTCTGGTAACATCCAAATTTTCTTCTTTCAGTTATGGCCGGTACATTGTATCCACCGTTTTCTTCCTCCGACATGATTTAAGCGGATATTATTACACTTTGTCACAGCGAGGGCATTTACACGGGTGTCTATTTTACACAGTTATAATATTACAATCCAATGTACAACATATATGTTTTTTTTCAGGAAAATTGTTTTTTGTCACTAATACCAAAGTGAAAACTAACAATACAAACCAAAACGCATTTCTGATTCGAACGGTTTATTTATAAACATCTTTAATTACTTTTTTCCGGGGGTTTTCGTCAACAACGCGCGCGTTTTCTTTCTCACGAATCTACAACACTGGTACGTATTAGTTCTGCAGATGTGTGATCCTGATTTTTCTGCATTCACTGCACAGTTTGTCTGGCCATGCATATGCACTTGGCAAATCTGAAACAATAGAAAAATTCCGTGTTAAAATAACGTTAGGCTGTCATAAAAATCGCGATAAAACTGGCCGGATAGGATAAATAAAATAATTTAAGACGTAGCGAATCATGTTATACTGGGAGTCTTAAACAAATATTTTGTAATTATATTTGAATTTCGTTTTGTCCAAAATCAAAGGAGAAAAGGATTTTACTCTATCTAAAATCCACGAAAAGAGCAAAAAATATTTCGTTTTACGCTTTAGAAGTCAATGTGTCGACATTTTCGTTGCTTTAATTGTTTGCTGTATCAATTAAGTTTAGTTTAACCATAATAGGATATTAAAGTGCTCCTAAGTTTTATAAAGCATCATTTTATAATAATAATAATAAATGCTTTTATTGTCAAAAAGAAAATAATATACAAGGATGGAAAAAAAACGTAGGAAAATAAGTAAGAAATACTAATAATAAATATTAATAATTATGATAATAATAATAATGTACAATTGCATTTCTTTGACAAGTACAGATTTCGCACTCATCTGCCTTAGCAGTGAGCAGCGCTTTTACAATCAACCCAACAGAACTTGCACTCTCTGTATTTTTTTATTCCAAAAAACTAAATTTAATCCGTCAGAACAACATCAGAAAGTATAATTGACTGATATTTCAATTCAGAATTTAAAATTTAGAACAATATATAATTGTAATACAATACAATAGTGCTAAAGTAATATAACAATAATAACCATAATACAATAACAATTATAATAACAATAATACACCCATACTTCTTACGTTCGATATCCTTAAATAATTAATATATACCTAATTACAACAGACAATAATCCTAAACACTCAATCGTTGTTGTTCATCAACACTTGCCTAATATTGTACTTAAATGTAGGAAGGTTTGTACTTTTTAAAGGCTCCCTGAATATGTTGTACTGCTTGGTGACGTTGTATGAAAAGGATTCACGATATTGGGTTGTCCTGTGCTGTGGTGGAGTCAAGAGGTTTTTAAATCTAACATTGTTTGTGAATAGAAGTTCTAAATTTTAGTTTTTTATACAAATAAGCCGGCTTCTTAGTTATTATTATTTTATGATAAAAGGTAAGGCAATGTAATTGTCGCCTCTTTTCCATATTGAGCCACCCCAGATCTCTAAGTGAGTAAGAGACGCGCGCTCCTTTTTTCAGGCCAGAAATGAACCTAGTACAGGAATATGGAACCAGTTGCAGTCTGCGTGAATCTGCGCGAAGCAGATTTGGGCTAAAAACCACATCCTCATAGTTAGGATGCGATAGTACTAACGATTCACAGAGTAGTGTACGACAACTCTTACTGAGTAAATGGCGTCTTGAATATATCAGTTTTAAATTGCAGATGGCGCTTTTAGTTATGGTCGTGATGTGGTTTTTTAAATTTAAGTTTGTAATCAACGAGTGCACCTACATTTCTTGCTTCATCTATAAGAGCGAGCTTCTCGTGATTAAGACAGATATTGACATGCTCTAAGCATCTAAGATGGGCAGCAGCTCTGCCGAACAGCATTATTTGTGATTTTAGGGGATTAAGTTTAAGACAATATTTATTTGAAATGTCGCAGAGAGGATTGATTAAACGACATGAAGCAGCCATTTCGTTAGGAAAAAAGGAAATGTATATTAGTGTGTCGTCCCCATAGACATGAGATGAGCAATGCATAAGTACATTATAAAATTGTGAAGTGTATAGTGTAAATAGTAGTGGCCCTAAAACGGAGCGTTGTAAGACACCACTAGAAACAAGTGCAAAATCTGACAATTTCGGAGTACCAACGGCGGACTCGAATTGCGGACCAAACCAAGAAGACCTCTCTTTTAAAAACAATTAATTGTCGACTAGGCTTAATCTTATTCAACTAGGGCAAGGGTAATATAAATTAGAGAATAGTAAATTATTTTCATTTTACTATCTTTGTATTTTAAATAAGAAAATTGTAAGTTCTTACAGCAATTAATTTGGAATATGTGTATTAAACAACTAAACTACAATATTATTTACAATATAATATGGGGTAGGAAATATGTATAAAAGTGTTGATAATGTACTTAAACTAAAATTTATTTATTATTTATTTTATAAATATAAGACAAACATTTCACGTAATTATATATAGTAATCTCTTTACGTTGATATTGACAAATTTTAGTGGTTAAAAAATCTTGTCGCTTTCCCACTTTAGTATCGCGTATTCTAGGTTTCTCGGAGACAGGTCGAAGTTTAATAATCGTATCTGTTTGAAACTGTGCTAATATGTTTAAAACGGTAAATATTGTTGGATGAGGACACGGAAAGGTTTCGTTAAATTTCGAATGGAAACTTTCGCAAGCATTTGTTGTTCTTATGTGCTGTCTGTCATTTCAGTCCACATTTCTGGAGGAAACCTTGCATCTCTGCTAATATAAAAATCTACCTAGTAATCAGCGAATACGCTAACACGTTCATCGTTCGGCATATATCTCTTATCAAATCAAATGAGAAACAATCAGCTACTTTACTTGGATTCAAGAAATATATATATTGTAACTATTGCCCTATTACACTACTTTCATCTTGGAATTCCTTTGTTAAACCAATACTTCGCAGTTTTCTAAACCAGGCTTGTCCCAAGTGAAATCGGCATCCAATTATTTTTGGTTCACTTCAAATTGCAATTACTGCGCAATGTATAGCTTGTTCAAAGTCTGCTGTCACTATTTTAGGCTAAGGTTGGAAATTAATTTTATTACACATTTTGCTAAGAAAAGCAAACAGATATTTATATGTGCATTCTTTTTTATCTGGAAGCAAGCAAAACACTATAGGAATGTAATGACCATTTTGCTCTATATGAATTGTGAATAATTGCAGAAAATATTTGACACAGTAGGAAATCGTGACATCCAAATATATTGCATAATGCACTCATATTAGTTTTAGTAGAAAACACAACACTTTTCTTCTCTAGATTGTTCACGAATAAAAACTGCTCACCTTCCATACTTCTTATGCCGGTTTCATCCAAAACGGCTATTGTTTCACTTAGGCTTTGTAGTTAACATCTCTTGCTATGATGGTTGACATATTTCCTGTGACTTGTCTGAAAGCTGGATGTAAAATCTTTGAAGGTTTTTCCGACAAATTTTCTGCTGCTTTACGTTTAATACTATCAGATTTTTTTAATATCCAGCGTATGGTTGTGATTCAATACACTCCTTAAAACAATGTTCTCTTCTCGATCCGTGAAAATTTAATCAGTACATTTCTTGAAGGTACACGTTCAAAACTTCTCACCAATTTTCAACAATTTCTTGAAAGAAAATTTTGCGTTTTCGAACAATAATAAAGGTTTCCCTCGTTTACTCAAACACTGTATAATACCGACACATTTACTTGACGCTGGCGCAAAGTCATTCAGTAAAATAATAAAATATTGCTCCAAATTGCTAATAGAGTATATGTAATAATAATAACAAAGGTAGATATTATTGCCAATTATCGGGTAGGTAGATTTCAGATGGCCCTCTCGTCTTTGGTTCGCAATTTATGGGCCATTAAAAACACATTTCAAAATCTGAAAATTGTTTGTGGTTTTTGGTCGGCAATTCATGCACGCCCAGTACAAATTACCTGCATTACTAATTGCTATACCATTTTAAGTAGGTATTAATACCTAATAATATATAAATAGCAAATTGAGTTTTATTAATTTTAGTTTCAATGGGTTTTCCGACGAGTTAATTTTGTTACATTAGTGGTTGGTTACCGTATATTTTTTGTTGCATTAGTGTTAGAATGTGGCGTCCATGGGCTTGTGCTAGTATTACTATCACATAAAAAACATTTCTCCACGACCATTACTGAATGCAATAATTCCAAAATGATTTTTGATAATAGAATGTAAAAATTATCACTCTTGAGTTGGAATATTTATTCTGAAACACTTGCTTCTTATGCGTTTTGCGTGTATTTTCATTCCATAACAAGATACGGAATGAATATTCTGTAATTGATCTAAACGACATAGGTTGCCATGAATTTCGAAACTGTCAGTGTCAGATAAAAATGGCCGCGTTGTAATAATTATTTTCAGACAAATTTTAGTGCAAGTCAAAAAATGAGTAAAAAATCGGATGAATCAGATATGGAACTGGATAATACTCCACCTGAAATTACGAATATTGCGAATAAATAACTTAATTGCTTTGTACAGATTTTATTTGTTTTTATTCGTACTTTTTCGTCGTGGAGAAAATATAGTCTGCTACTCGGTTAGAATGAAAATTCGATACTCGTGGTTCCTCACGCTCGCTACGCTCGTGTTCGGAATCTTCCACACGGATCGGATTTTCATTCCAACCTCGTTACAGAATCTACTATTATCTTCCGATGCTAAAGGCATAATTAAGAATGTGTACCAATCTTTGTTGAAAAGGGATTTTAATTCAAATAATACTTTAGCCGAGACGTCTGCTTTAACAAGTACTTCTTTATCTTTGGTAATAGTAAGTTATATTTCTGCAGACAAGTGGAAAAGTTGTATACAATAGCTAATTGAGCAAGGGCCTAGCGACACCTAAAGCACCGGTTCCCGTCAGATCACCGAAGTTAAGCGGTGTCGAGCGCGGCTAGTACTTGGATGGGTGACCGCTTGGGAAACACCGCGTGCTGTTGTCTTAGGGAAGAGTGTAAAATGAATCGACATCAAAACCATCCTATTCACGCCGGACAGGCCGGATGAGATCGGATATCTCGTAGGATGAAGGTGCCGTTTCACACTCCCCAGTCGGTAGACCGCACGATTAAAAACCGTACGGTCGATGACCGGTTCTAGATGGCCTCAGATACGCCGACGAACCGTAAAAAAGTAAAATAAAAAAAAAAAAATAGCTAATTGAGGTGAAATATTCTTATATATGTATACAATCCTTAACAATAAGTTTAGATGAAGATAGTGATATTGACACAGAACTAATTTGATTTTACTTCCATTTGGTTTGAAATGTCTCCTAGGTGGGACCGACACAATGGGGTTTAATCATGGTAGTTGATTTATTACAGTAAAGGTCAATGATATAATGTAAACTTTACGATACTTTATACTGTTTTTTCTATTTTGCATTTTTTTTTTCAATAATAATTTACATTTAAAATACAACACTATAGGTACTGTACAACTATTACAGAACTACCAATGCACCATGTATTATATAGAGAAATAAACACTTATAGAATTGATGCATTATTGTAAATAGAAGCGTGGAAGCTTGTGTATAGGATACTCAGTGGCGTATTTAGGATTGTGACACGGGGGGGGGGTCCAGTCATCTGTCGTAAAAAAAGGCGCCGCAGTCAAAATTTTTTTAGGTGCCACGCCCTTTTTTGGACTGTCTAAACTTACAAATTTTACGTTTTGAAAAAAACGTAGAAATAAAGCAATTTTTAAATATAAACGCCAATATTTGCATTTGAAGTATTAGTTTTTTGAAGGTATGTATAACGGTATACTATTTTACTCACCTGAATTAGAAAACACGGAACGAAAAATAAAATTCAACAATTATTAAACTAAAAGACTGTGGAAATCCCCAAACATCTGGAAAATTTAAAATAATGTTTCATGTTATTTATTGCAAATAAATGAATGTGAATTTCAGTTTTCTTTACTACGAGTCCACGGGGGGGGGGGGTCCAGACTTCCCGGACCCCCCCCCCCCCCTAAATATGCCACTGAGGATACTAAAAAAGCATCAAAAATCGAATTCTTATATTCTATTGGCAAATGAAGTTCATAACTATAATACTAGAATTATAAATGATGTATATAGAATACAAACTAGAACAAATATAATGTCTGTATAATCCGATTACTACTGCATATGAGATATTCAATAAACTGCCTCCCTCTATGAGGAATATAGAAAGTGTTGTAACTTTAAATAGTTTAAAAAAGCATTTTATAATGTTTAGGGATACTTCATTAAGCTAAGCAATACTGTAAACTGTATATTATAGTTCATACTCTCGAGGCCAGTGCTTTCATGCACTGTTTAGACAGGTTAATGTAAAATATTGTATGTAAAATAATAATAATAATAAATAATAATAATAATAAATCGACTTTTATTTAAGGAATGTTACAAAAATTACAATTACGATAAAAAGAGCTATAAAAACACAATGAACCCAAGGCGAGATTTAGCTGTAATAGCTATTCTTACATCTAACCTTAGGTAGCTGTGAGTTGATTAAAATTAATTCACAAATGACTTTGTAATATATGATTGCCCATGCCCATTGCGATATACACAGAGTGAATTACATGACTAATTTAAAGCAAAATAATGAAAACTTTTCCGGAATTCCTAACGGTTCTTGAAATATCGGGGTTTGAAGATGAACTAAGTCACTAGAGGGTTTAAGAAAAAATGTGGTCTATTTTAATATAAGCGTATTGATATTGCAATTGAAATGTGACCACCGTCTTGTGCAATGCATAACTCAATCCTCCGTCGGAGTTCTCGGTCCAGTTGTAGTTCTCCATATTATTGTTCACCTCATAAAACGCTGCATGAATATTCTGGATGAGTTGGTCCCTGTTATTAGGCTTTACCATTGAATGGGCAAGTGTCTTCACATGTTCCCACATGAAAAAGTCTGGCGGGTTGAAATCGAGAGATCGCGGCGACCATGCAATGGGTCTACCATCAAGAACCGTTAGGAATTCGGGAAAAGTGAATAGAATCATTTTTGTTTCAAATTAGTCATAGAATTTATACACGAAGTATCTCGCATATCTCGGCGGCCACCCTGTATGTTTGTCAACTGTAAATATTACTTCTCGCCCACTATTCTTACTATCAATTCCGATACAATAACCCTGTAATGTCTTTGTTTCATGGATTTATAGTAACACTGCACCAACCAACCCATCAGTTTCCAGTTCTCCGAGTCTAAACTAATATTTTGTTAATTCTATTACATTGAGCTTTGCTTAGATATATTATTATGAAAGCCAGATTTTGATTGTTCCCATGTGATATTTATGTTTTAAAGAACTATTTATGTATTGTATATTTTTCTTCTTATGTAGGCCTGTGTAATATAATGTTGTTACCCTCTTTTATATAGTTTAGATATATTTATTCAATTATAATGCAAGTATATTTATTTTGATTTTAATAATTAAAGATGTATATAAACCATCCAGTTTTGTGTTTAATTGCCACTTTAAAATATTTAAAAGAGGTTAATAAAAATTGTAAAAGAATAGTTTTTAATTGGGCGCCTTGCGTGACATTTGACATTTAATTGTACATAGGTACATCGATCCAATAACATGGGTGATTGCTTTCTTTACCCTTAGTCATCATTGACAGCGCACTGCACATCGCCTGCACAGCGACCGGTATCCTCGCCGCGACCGGTAGAATGAAGACATTGACAGTGGGAATTCTTGTCTAGTTTAGTATCAATTTTAGAGACGATATCATCGGAAGTATTCACGTTCATCCTTATGTAATGAAGAAGCGATCAGAATAAAGTCTTAAACCTTTATATCCGTGATGATATTCATCACAATAATTACGCGGGTTATTCAGCTGACGCACTTTTATTTTTTGTGTTCTCTGAAAATGACGACAAATCCATGCCTAATCGCAAACTGTTCGGAATGAACTGGTGCATTCATAACGGTGCACCGCACTTAACACTGTACATCGCATTGCCCCTCGCCTGGACCATAGCCTCGATCGGGCCAATCGGGCTAGAACATTGCCGTCTGTATCGGGGTACCGAACTTAGCCTTGACAGGCTAGGCCACGCCAAACAGTTACATATACAAACAATTTCATATAGTAATTATTACTATACTTATTTTTATAAACAGGTTAAATATAAAGTACATCAAAAATGATTTTAAAATTCGATTTCGGAAGATATTTAGAGCATCGTGATGGAGAAAGTCCCACAAGAAGAGCAAGAAACCTGGAGTTAGAAGAACAACTTCTGGGTGACATTGCTGAAAGTAATAACAGCATAACGAAGGTCGCGGCTCAACTATAGATACAACAGAATTGGTTGTTCATGAAATTCTAAAAGAAAATTGCTTTATCCCTTCCATATTCAAAAGGTACGCGCAACTGCTTTTTGTAACTATTTACCGACGTATAGCTGGTTTACGAGAGACGTCGTAATAAATTGTCATAATCTACATGCCTCCCATGAAGAAAGTCTCCATGCAATAAGAGAGAGTAAGCATCAACAAAGGTTTATGCTTAGTACGTGGGCGGGGATCATTGGAAATTATTTGATTCTGCCTTTCGTAACAGATTTTAAATGGTTTAGTGAAAAACGTAAGAACACAGCTTTACTGTGGTTTATGCATGATGGTGCGCCGTCACATTTAAGCTGGTATTGCGTCGTTATTGATCTGTTAATCGTTGGATAGGTTGCGGCGTACCAATTTTATGGCCACATAGGTCTCCAGACTTAAATCCTTTGTACTCTTTTGTTGTTTAGTCAACTCCAGTTTCTCTTAGGCTCCAATCCTTTTTCGATTCGATTCTTCTTGCTTCCAGAGAATTGCATTGGGCTTTTTCATAAATTAATTGCATGTTAGCATTACTCCATATTAAATTCTTAACTATAATTGTTTAAATTTTTGTGTTTTTTATTAATTTAATTTTGAAAATTTTGTAATAAATTACTACTGAAATTGGATTTTATAAGAATTTGATTATCTCGACAATGATTATTTTTTTTTAAACAAATGAATAACCTTTAACATTTTTCAAAGAGAAATGCTCAAAGTATTTAACTAATCTATCAAAATTTTGACCCTATGAGTGAGGTGCGAAGTCGCTTCCTAGCTTCCTGGCTATGCACAAGAATGATTCTAGTAGCTTCTAGTTCATATTATGCATGGGCTGTACAAAGTTTCATTAAAATATACAGGTTTGCTTAAAAGTTATTTTCGATAATGTAAGTCTTCAGGTGCGTCTTTTGACATGCAATGAAGTGACTTTTATTTCCTCGAACACGAAGTTAGACACGAAAAAATATCAAGAGACAAAAAAGTTGTATTTTTAGCTGCTTAATCCGAAAATAATATAAAATTAATAAACGAGTCAGTGGCGCAAATTTCTTTTGTCAATAATTATTATTCGTAGGACTGCCCCCCCGCGGGACGCTACTGGAACTCATAATTATCATCTAATTAATGCTAACTTAGCGTCTTATCACATCGAATAACACTGCCAAATTTCATCAAAAATCGGCAAAAACATCTTTGAGATATTAATAAGAAAACGTTTTTTTTTTTGATACTTTGAAACCCCGTATCTTAAAAACCAGACTTTCTAGGACACATGTTTATATAAACTTTTCCACTTGAATTTAGTTCAGGAATGCGCCCTTAGAATTTCGGCCTTATCATATACCATTAAGTAATAACCTGTATATTGTATAATATGGTATATAATTCCTCGACTACTACAAATAGACGGACATTCCGTTAAAGTTAACACGCATTCACACATTTATTCAAATCCATGCCACCATGACATATTACAGACAATAATACAGTGGCGGCTAGTGGATAAGCGCTGCAGTGCTGCAGAGCTCCCAAAAAAATGAAGAAAAATAATAATAATTACATAATCTATAAAAATATTTCATTTCAATTGTACTAATTCTTGCTCGGATTGTTTTTCCAGCTCTAAACTCGTGTGTGTATGGCGGACTGTACATACCGTGGCGATCGCCAAAGTAATTTTATTTATGAATTATGTTTGATCTGGGCAACATGATCGGGCTCGGTGAGCTCCTTTGAACACCCGCGCGCACTCCGCTTCCCTCGTAACGATCTAAAATAAAGCCGTGATTTAACTGGAGAGTTCGCTGCATTTAGTCCAGCGCAGTGCGGTTCGCGGGATACGGTATTGAATAGTATCGAACGAATTTTTACGCGGCTGTTTAGTACACGGCGAGTTGAACTTAAAAACAATAATAATTGAGTGCGGGGGTGGTTTTTGTGTATTGCTGTGACAATTATTAACTGTGTAGTGTACTATCTATGGAAGTGGTCTTCAATTTAATTATTGTGAAGAGATTTTTTAAATATTCATACAAAGAAAAGATAGAATTGAAAGCAAAAGGTAGACCATTACCAGATATTATTATTGAAAAATCTAGAATAATTAGAGAAAGAAGCTATAGGTACACGTAAATTTAATACAGACATTTATTTAAAAAATTAATGGATTTGTGGATGTAACAACAAAAATGCTTTATACCGTTTTCCCTGCTTACTTTTTGGTTCAATTCAATGACCGAAGATCGTTTAACAGCTCTTTCCATGCTATCTATTAAAATTTATTTATTTATTTATTTATCGTATGGCATACATCACATAATATGTCGCGCAAATCAAAGGTGCAACATATACATTGTAAAAACACAAAAATACAACATCCCACTTGGCAAGAAAACGTGAATTTCATGTATAATTTTACGTCATACTGAAAAACGTTAGAATACGAATAAACGTGTTTTCAATGTGTAAAACACGCTTAATGTTACGGTGTTCTGACGTTGGTAAAAATAACGTTACTAATTTTAACGTTTTTATAACGTATTATATTATGATACAATTCTGCGTTTTTGTAACATATTTTTAACTTATAAAACTAAATTTTTCCTTAGGAAAGTAGCGTATTATTTCATACTTTATTATTTGGATACTTATAAATAAACAACAAAACATTCAAGTTATGAACTTTTATTTTTTCAGGTTGCCTTAGGTTACCGTATACAATTTACAAATTTTAACTTATTTTAATTTAAAATCTAGTAGCTATATAGTATAAGTTTTCATTTTTTTCTTTTTTCAACGGTTCGCGGCATACCTGAAGTGGTCTATTATTATTTTTTCCATCGAGTACTCAGTAGTTCCTCCAAACTGAACTTGCGCTATTTCTAAATTAAAAACGAAACATTTTTTAAATATTGTTCCAACAACCTAATTACACGAGATATTACATTACATAAAAAACATTTTCAAGGGTCTACAATAGTAAAGAACTACAATAATCATTTTTTGTAGAGGTTATAAGGTGTAGAATCTAGAGAATAACTATTCCTAATTAATTAAAGGAAAAAATAGAGTGGCGTATCTTGTTCTATATTTGGAATTAACTTCAAAAGGCTGGTATTTTTGTTACATTAAAGGGATTCTTTTAGCATTTTTTTTGTAATGACAATAAAATTCACGAGACGCCATTTTGCCCTTCAAGCGTTTGTGGTAAAGAACAAAACAACTCGTGAAATATATAAAGAATAAACAACAGTTATTTCATAAAGACTAAACCATAAAATTAAGAACAACTTACGCTTAAAATAAACGAACACTCACAAAACTTAAAAGAGATTCGATGCTATCCAAAATTTTCACCAACTGCTCCTTGCCTTCCACTATACACTCACAACACAACGAAACAACGTCAAACGTCTATGACAGACGCGACAATCGCCGATCGCTGGGTTTTAGGCGCGAAATTTAAAAATGTTAAGATAAAGTGAAAAATAGGTTACTTATTTCGACGTTATAAAACATAACGCAAATTGAATGTTTTATAAGTAACGTTACTTATATTTACATAAAATTAATGTAAAAATGTAACACAAATTACAACGTGAACAAAAATTACATTAAAATAACAGTATTAAAAAAAAATCACGTTTTTAAAACGAAGTTTTTGGTAAAGGGAAATAACATTACCATTTTCACGTAAAAATAACGTTTTTTCTCAAAATATGTCAAGTGGGATAATTCACAGTTGAATGTCTAAATTATTAATATAATCAATTGAGTCTGGCGTCGCTGTCAGGAAATCATCCGGGTGGCCCCCATACGCTCTCAGGTTGCAATGCTCCGTGATGTGGCGGATCGTCTGCCTTTCAGCGCCGCAGTCACACTGTGGGGAGGGTATTATGTTCCACTTATAGAATGCATCGGCGCATCTGCCATGGCTGGTCCTAATCCGGTTGAGTGTTGTCCATGTCTTACGTGGTAGGTCGAAGTTTATCTCCGAAATAGACACTTTTAATGACAAAGTGATTACAAGATTTGCGAACCGAAAACAACGTAGGATAGACTTAATTTATAAAAAATACGTAAGTTTAGTATTTTTTTAAGAAATATGTTAATATTTTTATCTAGGTATTATTAATTTTCCTACTTGAAAAGCAAGATTCGTCAACAAAAAAGGGCGTGGCACCCAAACATTTTTGCGGCGCAAAATTACTTTAAATCTGGCAGCAATAGCAGAGACTCACTGAAACTTACGTATGAAAAACAATTAGTTGTGGAAAAGCGTGGTCGCCCTATGCCCGATTTAAATAATAAAACTGCGGGTAAAAGTCGTGGCAAAATTTATAATCTAAAATTTTTATAAATGCGCGTGGTCCAAAAATTTTTTTTCCTACCGCGTTATTTTTTTTCATCCATGCAGCACACCTACTAATAGAGTTCACGAGCCGCCACTGCAATAATTTAAAGAAATGTCAACACAATAAAAACGATTTATTCTTGGGCCACCCATTACAAAATTCCTCCTGCCAGACGTAAATTCAGTAAATAGAGTTTTTATTGTAGAACTAAATTAAACAGTAGTTTATCAAAACTAAACAAAGATTTTTATATTTCAAGAACTTTTAGCACCTCGGTAAATTTTATTGCTATTCAATTTTAAAGTAACGGGTAATTTTAAAATATGACCTTACGGAATATACACTTAAGAAAGCAGTAAATTTTATTTAATTTTGACTGCTTTTCTTGTTAAGCTATATTATACGGCGTAAGCGAGAATCCTGATGACATTAGTGCGAGGAAATAGGAATCAAAAAATAAAAAAATAATTAAAACGAGGAAAATTTTAGGCAATTAGATACCTAAGTAGTTTATTGGCGATTGTTGGTGGTTCTACTGATTTTTAAATTATTCTGAAAAAACTAATATGTTCTAATATTCTCTAGATCGATCGGTTGTTTTTTATTTTTTAGGGTAAATGTGTATAAGAGCACGCATATGTATAAGAGTACGCTCCTAGTTTGATAAACATTCGGAGCCACCTATTTTACTTTTTAACCGTAAGTTTCACCCCTTAATATGTATTATTCAATGGTCAAAAGAAGTATTCTATATTATTGACATATATCTTGTAATATGGCGACTAAATAATTCCGCTGGTTTGTGCTGTAGTTCTATGTGATCAGATCGTAGTGTTTTGAGATGTAAGTACATGTAATACAGTATTTTAAACGTTATTATAGAGAGGTATAGCTAAGGAAATGGGGATACATGAAGCAAGGCTAAGGAAACAATTAAAATGTGGAAACGTTCCGAAGTCATTGAGGCGGTTTGCTAGTGATATTCCTGTCAATATGGAAACCGAGTTAGTTGAGCAAGAACGTGAATTGGATAAAAGGTTTTAAAACAAGAGAATGACAGGTGAATCATGAGTAGAAGGATTTTGCCGACGGCACAAAATAACGATTCGTCAGCTCGAAAAATGTTCAATGGGTAGAATGATTCGGTTTAATAGAATTCAGGTAGATAAATTTAATGAAAATCTTTAAACTCTGTATCACAAGAGAAAATACCTACCGAGTTCCATTTAAATTAACAGTTCCCTAATAGATTACCGAAAATATTAACCAGCAAAGGAAAAAACTTGTAGGAAAACCGCGGACAACTTGTAACAGCTGTATGTTGCTTCAGTACTACAGGTACATACATCCACTCAGCGACGATATTTCCTAGAAAAAGAGAATGAAAAAGACCTTTTTTTAAATACTCTAGTTGGTACTTTCAAGATGATATCTGATTCTAGATTCATCAACACAGAATTGTTCTGTCAGTGTCTGGTACATTTTAAAAATTATAGTAGACCTAGCAAGGAAAATCCAGTCTTTTTAGTTTTTGATAATCACAGCTCGCACCTTGATTTAGAAGCTACCCGATATTGCAGGGAAAATAACGTAGACTTATTGTCTTTATCTCCTCATGCAAGTAACCGAATGAAGCTTCTGGCTATTGTTTTTTTTTTTGATCTCTTGAAAAATTAATATAGTAAAGTGTGTGACAATTGGATGGTGTTTAATCCTGAGAAGGTACTTACGCAAATGTAAGAAGCTGAATTCTAGCATTGCTAACATTGAGAAGGGCCAAAACTCATTCTAGGCTATATATCCTTTGTGACCGATGTACTTATGAATCCCCATCCAGAAATTAACAAAGAGGATGATGCAGAAGTTGTGAAACTCGATGAGATAGTTAAAACAGTTTCTTGTAATAATTATCCAAATGATGAACCTGTCGCATTCATTCCAGATCACCAAACACCACCACCAGACATAATCAGTCTCGAGATAGTATGTTAAGATGGAGTACTGATACTAATTACCACTTCTCAACGAATAGATGATTTAAATCGCTCACTAATTATTTCAGATGTTTTACCTTTGCCGAAGATAAAGGAAAAACCTAATCGTAGATCCCAAGCCCAAAAATCTGAATTCTTATCAAGCACATCATTTAAGGATGACTTGGAAGAATTGGATGAAACAAAACAAGTTAAGCAGAAAAAGAAGATAGAAAATGCAAAAATAAAATTGGCTACCACGTCTAGTCGCAGAGAAAAAATAAATTAATCAAGGTCGATGATAATGTGATATGTCCTGGATGCGGAGAATAATATTCAATGTCTGGAGAATACTGGATTTTGTGTTCTCAATGTAACCAATGGTGGGATATACGACCTATGTGATGGAAGGTTTCATTTGTTTCAATTGCTAAGAGTGACTAGTTGTATACTAATGTTTATATTTTAAAAAATACTTGTTTTGTTTCATACCGAATTTTTTTGATTTCATTAATATGTGAGGATTTATTATAATCATTATAATATGTGTTTCTTAGATTTAAAATCTACATTTATAAATATTTTTTGATATTCATCTGTGCCTAATTCCCTAACTAGGAATAGTTATTCGTTTAGAATATACTCTGCGTACTCTTAAGCAGATTATTGCTAAGTACGAAGACACAGAAATAATTTATGTCCATATGACGTTATATTCTGAGAATGAGTTAAAACATGTTAGCTTGGAGTTACTGAGCATGGTTTTATGGGTCTTTAGGGCCGACATAAAATATTAAAATTTCGTTAAATTATACATGTAGGTTCAAAAGTTAAAGCCGGAAAGGTAAGTCGCTGGGTACTCCTTCGGGGCTCTGTGTCTCTGTTAAGGAGGAGTTTTTTTTCTATGACAAATTGGGGTTATTTCCATCTCCTTTGTAAGCGCCCTAGAGTATGCCATATACTTACCGGACAACCTGTATACAATACTGACATTAAAAAGTGAACAGAATAAAAATTTCAGAAAACATAAGTAATTTAAAATGTATTTTCAACTTCTTTGTTATATGACGCGCGAAACGGTTTATTTTTATTCACTATCCGATGATAAAAACATTTTATCGCTGTCACTACTGTTGTCATCTGCAGGAGTTATAATAATTGACCATGACTTAAACGCATACATTTAGGCCCCACATTTTTTTCTACGCCCTTGGCATATAGTACGCACTTACGCAAATCTTCTGCTTTAACTTTCACTACTGCCGCTTTTAAAAGTTCTTTAGCATCCTCGAGTTTAAAAGTTTTTTCTTCACGCGCAACTTCGCCTTTTATCTGTGCTCATATAAGCTCGATCGGATTTAGTTCACAATGGTATAAGACGGTAAACACAATATTGTAACACCGTATTCACGTATCTACTACATATTTCATATATATTTTTTTTTGTGAAGTCTTACAAGCTCGAGGAACTGCACTTTTAGCATTTTCTCGCCAAATGCATTATTTTCTTCTTCGAGACAGTCAACAGTCTTTTCTTGTCGTCACGCAGAAGTTGGTTGGTCAGTATTAGCGACCTGCGTTCAATACGAGGTAAGATGGATTTAACCAATCTTTAAACCTTTGTGAATTCATACCCTCTTGATAATCACCAGGTTTACTCGACTCAAAAACGTTTAAGAAACTGAACTAACCTTTCCTGAAGAAGCTTTCAGTCTAGTAGACAGTCCACTGATAAAGGCGTTACGTGCATTTTCAATGTTAAGATCTTGCCAAATGTAATTCACAGTATGTCCTTCATTTAACCATGTCTCGCACAGAAAGTAAATTTTTCTTTTAAATTCGGAAGTTCATTTCGAAAAAGAAGCACTTTTGCTCTACTAACGGTTTATTTTGGACCTCTTAGGTAACATAATGATTTTATATTATGTGTTGCCAAATATGTTTGAATTTTCCTTAAGTTTTTCAGTTATTTTTAGGTGATAATTTGCTTCTTTTTGCATTAGTGCTTAGCAGGACATTATAGGAAAATTAATTACTTTACGAATAGCAAAAAATGCAATATGGTGGTCATAAGGAAGAACGAGGCTTATGATGATTGCAGGAAACTATCAGATGGGCATATTTATTTCATGTAAAATCATTAAGAAATAAAAATGTTTTTACCGATCTAAGAAAATGAAAAAATTTCGGTTTTTGAAAATTTCTTGAAAACTAAACGAATTAGAATTTATCCACAGGCGCGACTAAACTACTTACAATAATTGAATTGGCCATTTGAGAAACAACAAAAGTCAGTGTTTTGGCTAAAATTCATTGAGCAATTTTGAAATCCGCTAGTGTAAACACATATTCCAGCGAAAAACCACGTAAGTCAAACTAAGCATTATGCGTAAATGTACGATACAAATATTTTATTTATTTGAGAAACAACATAAGTCGTATGACTGATGCTGTTTTTCAAATGAACACAGTGATGGCGTCAAAGGTGGCGTTGTTGACGTGATAATCTGTTGCCTCGTGTTAGTTGTTGTATTGAAACTGTCGGAAGTTAGTCGGTATAAATACTCAAGAATATCGTTCCAAAATCATTAAAGAAATCCCGTAATGCGAAAAATCGCATACAAATAAAATGGATAACCTTTCAAAACTGAAGTCTTACCTTCTTAATCGAAAAGATGTTGAAGAACTTTACAACACAGTATATCAATGGCTTGTTACAAGCACGGATAACGAAAATGTTATGTGTTAAATGAAATCAATATATAATTAATTTAAAGAAGTAGTCCATTCTCGAAGTGGAGTTGAAATATAGGGAAAGGGGAAAAAAAGTCACAAAGACTTTTTGACTTTTTTTTCCCCTTTCCCAATATATAATTGATTTGTGATGGGCTACATGCTTGGTGAAATGGATATTCCATGGTAGAGGAAATTAAAGTCTTACTTTTTATATTTCACAATTTTAATTCAGTTTCTTGACACGTGTTTCAACCCATGCGGATCATTATCAAAGGCATATAAGACACAATACTAAATTGTACATCTCATTGTGTTGGCTAAAGGTACAACTAAATTACAGGTGTGATTATAGAGGTATTTACATCTAAGTAATAAAATTAAGAAAATGATAATAATATTGTGTATATAATTATGGGTTTTTTGGTTCGTAATTATTGACAGTCTTTATTGCATATTTATCCTAAGTTGTTAGGCTATTAGGTATTAGATTGGCACCTGAAGGTATTTCAATTTGATTATTAACAACATTACATAATAACCTAGGTAAATACATAGCTAATTCAAAAATTGAAAATAAAGACAAATTAGCGGGGTCTACCAAATACAATGTGATGACTGTGATACAATTTATATAGGTCAAACAGGTAGAAACTTTAAAACTAGGCTTAAAGAACATAAAACATCCATTTTTTAAAACTTAACCTATTAGAAACATAATTTTATTACTTAGATGTAAATACCTCTATAATCACAGTTGTACCTTTGGCCAATACCTGTAAATTAAGGACCAAAATAACCCATCATCTGTCAATTTACTACAACTCCCTAATTTTATTTTAATGACATGTAGAATTTAGTATTGTCTTATATTCCTTTGATAATGATCCGCAAGGGTTGAAACACGTGTCAGGAGACTGAATTAAAATGGTGAAATATAACAAGTAAGTATGACTTTAATTTCCTCTACCATTAAATCAATATATTATTATTATTATGATGAAATGTAACTTAAATATAACATTCGTTTCTAATAAAATTGAGTTTAACTATTTGTTACTACTCAAAAAATAAATACAATCCGTAAAAATCCACAAAAGTGCCATTAATTCGAGAAACAACAAAATCATCAAATACAAAGAAAAATACTACTTTAAAGGACAATTTATACGAATTTCAATTGGTGTTATATATTTGTTCCATGCTACTACATTAAAAGCAATATATGAATTTTAAAACTCACCCGCCATTTATTTTAGAAGGTTTTTCTTGATTCTGAAAAAATTACCACACAATGACTAATGTGGTTTCTCCGAGATCACGATTCTGCGCCATCGCCAATAATTTTAGACACAATGAAATAGGTTTTCTACTTAGTAAAAAACATATAATTTTGTTCCTAGTGATTATAACATTTGTTTTAATTAAATTCGTTGTAAACCAAACATTCACCTAAGACACTCACGTACCCCTTGTAGATTGAGCTGATGAACCCACAGAGATTCATCATCATCATCACCTAACTTCAAGGTTGTATATTATAATATTATGTATATATCCTACCTGCAATCCAATTGATCGCTATATTTTATTATACTAACTACGATAAAAAAGTATTTATTAAAAAAACCTACCGTCAAAATAGTTACAATTACCAAAACTCTAACTCTTCAATACACGGCCTAAACGTTATTGCTTACTAAAACATGTGAGAAATACAAACTTCTGTTAACTTATTGCATACAATGTCGTCTGGAAGACGCGATGATACTAAGAAAATATTAAAATTGTTTAATATCAGAGACAACAAACATGGGGATTAAATTATTGTTATAATTTGTTTAAATAAATAAGTGGTAATGTGCATGGCGCTTGGTGATGAAATTGTAAGAACACATGCCATGTGAAATTCATGGGTAAAACACTTTATCATTTTATTAGAAATTTATAAAGTTATGGATTAACATAAAATACATTATTTAATATGATGAACTGCCCAGCACGAACTTTCAAAAAGTTGAGGACATAAGCATTTTAGTTTTATATTTGCAATTATGTAGTATGGTACGCCCAAAAGTTTCTGGCCTGAATACGTTAAAACAACGAGTAGTAGTAGTTGAGTTATTGTTCTCAAAACTGTTGCACATATTTTTCTGCAATATTATTTAAACTATAGCATATGAGAATAGATATGGGAATGTCATTAAGACATTCAATATTGTCCGGATGGCGTTAATCTAAAGTGATATCATATTCGAGGGTCAAAGAATGGTACAAACAGTTTTGCTTAGAAAGAGACTGGATTAAAGATTTTCCCGCCCCGGCAGCCATGCATTATAGAGTAACTACTTCTGGAAATAATTATTATTGAGCTAGTGGTAAAAGAAGTGCTTAAGGAAGATAGTTGAAAAGCATATGGGTCCGTCAGTAAGTAAAGTAAGTAAGTAACTTTACATATCGTGTCAGTTTTCCCCGGCGCTCTTTCTTCATGGCCTCCCATTCCATTCCTTGTACAGGGTGTTCGTTTTTGATAGTACCCAAATTACAAGGGATAAAAAAAGTTTGTATAGGTATACCGAAAGGCATAACGTTTCACATATTTTACAGCATACTGAGCAGCAAAAAAAAAGCTATTAAATAATGTTTTCCTAAATGAATTCTTTAAGTAATATATTTTTAAGTTGTTTGATTCAGTAAAGAAATATACCTTTATACTCGTCTTTTCTTTTTTAATCTTCTTGTGGCGATGCCAAGTACGGTACACAGTACACACTCATTCTACTATAAGCTTTATGATACGTGGCGACTTGGACAAATTTGGCTTATTTAAATATGTGTTATTTTAATTTTTTAAAATAGAACTGATGGGGTTTATCTTTAAAAGAGCTTCATTTTTTATGCATCACGTAATTATCTAAAATAATATCTTGAAATAGTTAACCTTATTATTTTATACCAAAGATGCCATAAAGAAAAAAGAAACTAAAATAAATAAGCTCAATATCACATATTTATTATTAAAATATATTTACATATACCGGGTCCGCCATCTTTATCGAAAAATGTATCAAAAATACTGAAACATCATGAGATCTGGAATTAAAGGTGGAATATTTTAAAAATACTTTAAATTATACAGGGTAGCTCAAAAAAGTGAGGCGAACTAAACTAGTATTTGTTAAATGGAACACCCTGTATATTATCGGCCCAAAACATGGGCATAGAGCTGCTGATCATTTTAATATAGGGTTATGTGAATTTATTTTTAGTAGTTTAAGAAATAATTACGATTTAATCTAAGAAATCGCCTAAGTTTAGTAACCATTTCCAAACTACTGAAAGCAACTAAATGAAATAATACACCCAAAAATAATATTTTAGAGTGTTGCCCATCTGTGCAATTGAAAATATTTGCGTTCAGTACATTTATTATACAGGGTTATCAAATTATGCAAAATATTAAAATTCTCTCTCTTTTTAAATAGAACACCCTGTATACTGTTTGATTTTTAGAAAGCCCTTTTGATATCCTTTCTACTGATACCATATTTGATACCTCTTAAAATTTACCGTATTTCAGATATTATCGGGATATTAAATGTAAAAGTCTACACTTTTGCTATTTTCTATTTATTTCATTCTATTTTTGTTCATAATCGAGTTGCCATGATTTTTTTTCTGTTTAGATTGTCACTATGACAGCCGAATAAAGTTATTTAATATTTGTTCAGTTACGAGAATTAGGTACTAACTTTCACAAAATGTCGAATTTTACCATGTTGGAAATAGTAAATATGATTTTTATAATGGAGAATGTGCAACAAATTGTCTTCTAGCGAGCCGAGTGTATGTTGACATGTACATAACCAAAATCGCTGGTCGGTTAATGTCTGCGGAGGAATATTAGTGCCTTACATTATTGGGCCATATTTCTTTGAAGAGCGTTTGACGGGAAAAGTTTATTTAAATTTTCTTAATCATGATCTATCCATTTTGCTTCACAATATAGATGTCGACTCTCTCTAAAAATTCTGGTTTCAACAAGATGGCGCTAATTATTATGAGCCGGTTAGACAATTTTTAAATCATTGGCGAGGTAGCCAGTGTATTGGACGTAGTGGACCAATCGCTTGAGCTCCTAGGTCCCTTGATTTAATATCCCTTGATTTCTACCCCTGGGGAAACGTTAAAGAAGAAGTATATGCCATTCCTTCTACAAACCGAGACGATATGAAACATCGTATAGGAGAGGCATTTAGAAATATTAGAATACGAACTCTATAAGATGTCCAGCAAAATTTTGTTTGAAGGCTACATTTATGCATTCTAGAACAGGGAAGAACCTTTGAACATATTATTAGAGCTAGACAATAAATTCTGATTTCTTGCCTAATAAATATTTGCTTAGTTTTGTTGTATCAACCCATTTGTTTTCTTAAATTTGTATTATATTTTAGTGTTTTGTATTCATTTTAAATTTTATCTACATGTCTTAATAAATCTGTTAATTACATTTAGTTTCTTTATCGCAGAAAGAAATGCCATTTAATGCTAGGTTATTAAAATTGTTGCATTAAGAAATTGAAGTCATGCATAATGCAAACCTTTAAAAGGTTACCGCTAGATTTTCCAAAAAAGTAGCCAAAATGTTGGCTTATAAAGTTAATATCCAAATATCTAAAATTCGGTAAACTCTAAGAGGTACCAAAAAATATACAGGGTGTTCCATTTAAAAATAGAGAGAATTTTAATATTTCGTATAATGTGATCACCCTGTATAATAAATGCACTGAACGCAAATATATTTTATTGTAAAGATGCGCAATATTCTAAAATATTATTTTTGGGTGTACTATTTCATTAAGCTGCTTTTAGTAATTTGGAAAATAAATGGTTACTAAACTTAGGCAATTTTTTAGATAAAGTCGTAATTATTTTTTAAACTACTAAAAATAAATTCACATAACCCTATATTAAATTAATTAGCAGCTCTATCCCCATCTTTTGGGCCAATAATATACAGGGTGTTTTATTTAACAAATACTAGTTTAGTTCGCCTCACTTTTTTGAGCAATCTGTATAATGTAAAATATTTTTAAAATATGCCACTTTTAATTCCAGACCTCGTGCTGTTTCAGTATTTTTGATAAGTTCTTCGATAATGATGTAATCTTCCGTCTCCGCTTCGTTGGCGGACCCGGTATACATATAACTTATTTTATATTTTGTGTATGTAATACCTAATATATTAAATTATTTCAATATAAGATTTAGATAATGACATGTTTAATTAATTTTAGAGATAAATTCGATTAGTTAAAAAATACATAACTGAAATAACACATACTTTAATTAGCCGAATTTGTCAATTCGCCAGGAACAATAGTATGGGTATATACCGCGTATCTTAAGGTACATATCATTTAAATTTTGTTTTCCTAAGTTGAATGCATATTCTCAATGTTGTCCGTCTAGCTATTCCTCAGATTCCTTAAATATCAGAAAAAAATAATTACTTGGCAACGCCGCAAGCGAATTAAAAATAAAAACGGATATAAAGGTCTTTCTTTACTGAACCATATAACTAAAAAATATACAGGGTGTTTCATTAAAAAAATATATTCTTATATAATAGCTTATTTTGGATTACTCAGTAAGATGTAAAATATTTTCACGTTATGCCTTTTGGTAAACCCAACAACTTATAAAACTTTTTCTTATATCCTTTGTAATTTGGGTGCTATCGAAGACGAACTTCATACCGGCGCACCCTGTATACGGGATGGTACCAGCTACGGGAGGCCATCAAGGAAAAACACCGGAGAAAACTGATACGAGATGTTTGACAACTTAATTTGACAGTCATCTTTTACCTTGACTGGTGCCCGCAAATACGGGGCCATAAAAAGGAGAAATAGTTAAAAAGAAATCGGCGATAACCCGTAAGAGGGCTCATCAAAAATATCTAAAGTTATTCTCTTGAATGTGGGTTTTAGTGCTCTTTAATAAACCTAAATAGAATTTTTCTCTAAAATAATTAGGGAAGCCAATAATTGACCCCATTTAAAATTACATGGGATTTCCTATGTCCCGCTCGACGATGCAACACCCGGTATAATACACAGGATATGGTAAAAAGCAGTGCTTTTTTAAAATTTATTTGGCTAAAGGTTTCCAGGTTTGAAAACTTTTCCTTTTCGGCTCATTCATGTATTGACTTTATGCCAACTGTGTCGCACCTGTATGAAAAAACTTTTCACGTATATAATATAACCATTCATAAATCACTTCCAAACATTTTCATAAAACCGTCATGACCGAGCAAAAATTCACTGTCAATATAACTGGGTGGAATATTGTTTGAAAATAATTGCGTTTACTGGCAATGATCAAAAATGTGATGATTGTAAATGAAGGCGTGAAATTTTTATGTAACTACAATGGGCAACCGGTTTTCAAAATCCAACATCGTGTTAAACTACGATCCCTATATCAAATAAATTAAAATTGTTAATCGACACGTTCGATAACACGAACAATGGGCTTTGTTTTAGTGGTGTATAATAGGGAAGTGCATTTTTTATTATGTTAATTTAATTTGCTATTTTGGCGGGAAGAGCAATAGTGCAAATTAATTTATTACTACACTGTTAATCTGTTAATCGCTCATTGAAATTGCAAAAATAAACTAATTTTAATTCAACATCCTATTCATTATGCCAGTATGAAATAAATTGCCATGTTGCAACGCGTACCTCATTGTTATTTTTTTCTTTTTGAACAAAAATAAAATTTAAAAAAATGAAAAAAAAAATTTTTTGATGTAGATATATACTTTTTTATACTTGACATACCAACCGATTTTCCTTTTTGTTCTATCAAATTTTTTAACACGATAATTTCGACTTTTAAACTAGGTATTTTTACAGAAAAAGAACCTGCATAATGATTTATAAAAACTTGAGATCCTTCGAAATCCAATTTCATGAATTTATCTATGGATAAAGCAAGTTCTAGGCTTTCAGATGAAAATCTCTTTTTAAGGAATCCGATCACGGCATCTAAAATCCTGTAGTATAAATTTACTCCAATATTCTTCTGTTGTCAGTTCAAAATTCAAGCCTTCCTCTGAAACAATTGTAGATGCAATAACGAATGACAAAAGAGATTTTTTTTTCATTTTGACGGTCTAGATGGTGGGTCTAAAGATATATCATTGGCCTCTGCAAAAGTTGCAACTTCTTCAAACAATTTATTGAACCTCTCATCGTTCCGTTTTTTCTTCAAGAAATCAACAACTGTGTTAACAAGAGTTGCTGCGTTTCCCAAAGTAGTTTCTTTTTCTTGTAGGTTACTGGACAGAACTTGCAAATTACTGAGAATTTCATCCAGAATATGAAGAGATATGATAAAGGATGGTTGTCTGATATTAGATAAGATTTCTGTGGCAGTGACTGCATTGCTGTCATTGCATTCTAATGATTTCCTTAATAAGCACTTGTATAATGCATCATATACACGTTTAACGGCACTACAACTTCATGCACGACATAACCATCTTGTATCCCTTAATTGGTTTAATTCCCGCGGTTTAATATTTAGTTTCTTCTCTATATCTTGTAACTGCTGGTGTATGGAGGGATTAGAAAAATGGCCATAAAGAGACTCCAGCGTATTGAAAAATGTTCTAACACCCTGAATATCATTACCTGCATTGACTATTGCTAAATTCAAACGATGTGCCATACAGTGGGTGTATATCGCAATTGGATATTTTTCTCTAATTTTTAACTGTACACCTGCCGTTTTTCCAGACATCACCGCTGCGCCACCATACGACTGGCCGACTAAATGCAAGTTTTCAATGTTATACTTCTTCAGTAAATTAATGAAAATTTCAGATATGGAACTAGCGAATCTCGCATTTGAAAAATCTATGAATGTTAAAAACCGTTCTTTTACTTCCAATTCATTTGCGTACCTAACGCAAAAGCTAAGCTGTTCTCTTTTGGCTGATCTAGCTTCGTCGCACTTTCAAATGGTTTCAGCGATCGAATTGATATTTTCAACACAGTGGGTGATCCAGAAACTAATATAGTGCAGATTGTCTTTGGGCAAAACGGGTAAAATGAGGCATGGGGCTGAAGAGAGCCGACGGACGACTTGACCACATGAACCTACATTTTACTCTGAATTTTGAACCTTAATCAATTTTAGGAAGGGCTAACAGAAATTTAGGGGGGGGGGCTAAGCCTCCCTAGCCGCCCCTCCCCTAGTTACGTTCATGAGAAGTGGGCACATTTGATCAGATGTGTGGACATATGTCAACATCGCGTAAAACGAAGCGACGGCCTTTGTGCATATTATATGGCATGCTGAATATAGCTTTTATTAATGCTTATTATGTTATTTATACACAATAAATATAAATCAAACGAAATACCTATAAACAGAAAACAATTAATGGTACAGTTAAGTCGAGAACTAACAGCGCCTTGGATTGATCATCGATTAGATATGCCAAGTTTACAGCGTTCTAGTATTCTAAAAACTGAATCATTGCAAGAGAAGGTTACCAAGGAAGCTTCTGAAAGGACTACTTGTCAAATATATCCTGCAAAAAAAAAAGAATGACGAGAAACAAATGCAAGCGGCCTTTTTGTTTACTGCATCGTGCAGTTATTTCTTCGTTGTGCAGTAGTGACAATTAATTACCTTCTTTATATTATGGTTATTTTCTTATACCGGGTGTTGCATCGTCGAGCGGGACATAGGAAATCCCATGTAATTTTAAATGGGGTCAATTATTGGCTTCCCTAATTATTTTAGAGAAAAATTCTATTTAGGTTTATTAAAGAGCACTAAAACCCACATATATATTTGAACATCTTCTTAAATCCTAAAGTTCTAACAATTTAATAGTACCTACCTATTAATTAGTAAAATATTGAAACATGTAAAATGTCATAATTAACCTTGTAATTGGATACTTTATTTTAGTTTTATTCAGATTAATTTGTACTTATAAATACACCTTTAATATTTTCGATGTACGAGTTTTTATAACAATAAAGCACACATTTCAAAATTACAACTTTATTTGACAGTCATCTTTTCCTTGACTGGTGCCCGCAAATACGGGGCCATAAAAAGGAGAAATAGTTAAAAAGAAATCGGCGATAACCCGTAAACGGGCTCATCATAAATATCTAAAGTTATTCTTTTGAATGTGGGTTTTAGTGCTCTTTAATAAACCTAAATAGAATTTTTCTCCAAAAGAAGCCAATAATTGACCCCATTTAAAATTACATGGGTATTCCTATGTCCCGCTCGACAATGCAACACCCGGTATAATTTTATATAAACTTTAAGTACTATACTTACATTTTTATTTTTGTATTATGGTTACTATGAATAAATTAAAAAACTTTGCAGTCGTAAAATTTACAAATTTACCTAACGATTACTAACGAAACCCGTATTTTAACGTATTTTGTCTTACCTTGAAAATTTTTCTTCATTCTTGCATAATGGCTGGGGGCGACCATTTTTAATATTTGTTATAATTTCATTTAGTATCATTTTGTTACTTTTGTTAAGATTAGGGTATTGTTACGTTGTAATGATTCCTTGTTGGTTATATAGAAATAAGTTCATTATGGTTTTTTACATATCTTATTTTTTTGTGTAAAAATTTTAGAAGAAAACTAGGGAAAAATATTATGGTAAAACTGACTTATTAGCCAAATAGGTAAAGCTAAAAATCCCTAAACAACTCGCGACGCTGTTTATATTTTTATTTACTAAGTTTTAAGTTTTTACTGAACCATAGCAATTTGGCTACTAGGTGATTCAGTTTGTCAAGTAGGACAAATAAGTGGAACCCGTGCAAGTGGCCCAAACCAAACATAATTAATATATGACACGACTACTGTCTAATATTTGTGTATATTATTCATTGTAATTTAGCCTAAATGATTCGGGAGATTTAAACATACACATTTCCAACTTTATAATCAAGATTGATCTTTTGTCTATTTAAATATTCGAAAATTATGTTCGCATCATCGAACTCAACTTCCAAAAGGCGGTTCGAGTCACCATCAGTATAATTACAAATTTTAATAATGAAAGAGCTCGGCACTGTATTATCTTTATGAAATAACACTTTTGACGTCTCGATGAAGTCTTGGCTATTAAAAGACGCTGATATTTTAATGAAGGAAAATTCCTCGTATCAGATTAGATTTAAGTGAATAAACAAACTACGAAAATTTAGCATCTTTATTGTTTGAATTTAAAGATAAACATATTCGTGCTAGAAAAAGTATGATTATTGGCTCTTGTATTTGATGCCCAATGAGTTGTTACAACCACGAAACATCTGTTATAAGTATTTTGGGTACTTTTTAATGTTTTGCTGACTACTTTATTTTTTTAATCTTTCTAGATCTGGCATCACTGGCAGCTCCCAGTAGATTATTCTGAATGCAAGAAAAACTATATCATAATACTAGCTAATAATATTGAGTAGTGTGTAATGGGCTTACAAGGAAACGCACTAAGTCTCACAAGAAGTTATGAAGTTTCAGAGTTTTAATATTCGCATCACTTTCTAAATTTGCTGGATATTTCTGCTGTTTCCAAAAATTTGCATTTATTTTTTTATTTTGAAGCGTGATCGTATTCCCAAACGTGGGAATTAACATAGGTAAACAAATTTAATTACTTGATGAGGATATTAATTAATTTAAAAGTATATATTTGGGAAAGCAATATAAGTTTTTAATATACAGTCTGGAAACGGCTAAATAACATTTTATTGGCCGATTTAAACCAAATTTGACACAGTTGCCTCACGCGTCGAATGACGATATTGGCGTTGTTGCCAGCTGTGTAGTTTGTCTGGAAATCAAACGAATTTTAAGTTTTTATATGTAACATCCTGTATATTATTTTATTTATGGATTCTACGTTACATTTATTATAATTTTGATACAACATAGTTTGTTCCTAATATTCAGTCGTTTTCTAAAAACGAGTACAATGAAAAAATATATATTAAATGTTCAAACTATTTTCCCTGTACAGTGAGCTGTTTGAAAATAAAATTTTTGAATTGTGTTGCATATCATTTGTGAAGTTATTAATTGAAATTCGTCCAAAATTCGACGCTGCAAATCAGTCACATTTTAAAGTTTTGTGGTATAAACTTTATTCTTCAAGTGTCCACATAAAAAGTAGTCATTAGACGACAAATCAGGGGAACTATTTGGAAAAGTGCTGTTAAAAAAACGTGGGGATTAACATGGATAAACAAAATTATATTATTATACAAATTACTTAAACAAGATACCAATAATTTGAAAGAGCATCTATTTATTGTTGAAGATCTTTTTTTTTGGAAAGGGCACTTTGATACAAAAAATATAAAAACAAGCCTAAAGAAGTTTGTTCCTCTTTTTTAAGTCAGACCCAATCCTTGGACACATTTGGCTGTATTACGGCTCATTGGGGAGGCTAAAGAGTCTGACAAGAAGAACAGGGACCTTACAGTGCATTCCAACACATAATATAAAGGTACATAATATGCGAGATATTGCACGTGGTGACTTCTCGCTTGCCGATGAGCCGTAATACGGAGAAACGCGTTCAAGGTTTATGTCTGGCGGACAAAAAAGGAAAAACTGGTTTAGGTTTTTAAAATAAGGGGTTTGTGGCATATCAGATAAGGGGAGAATATTTAGAAGAAAGTCAAATTGTCCCCTTGACTGACCTGCCGCAAACCCCTAATTTTAAAAACAAGTTACAGACGCAAAGCCTTTCTAGCATTCTTTGTACTTGTTTAATATCGCATATTCGATACGCCTAAACCGATGTATTGGCTTTCAGTGCCACCTCTCACCTAAACAAATTTGGACCCGCATTTCAGATTTAGAAAGACTATTTTCTGTAGATTTTTCATGACACTGTATTTTTTCATTATACAGGGATCGATACCTACTATGATAGACCAGTAATAGAGTGGAGGGAGGGGAGACATTTCTTGGGAGGACCAAACTGATCTGGTGCTGATTAATTGACATTATGTGCATATGCGTGCTTTATTCCAGCGTTTAGCTTTTCTAAGTCCTTGCTGGTCTGGTTGGATGGATTGCTTGATTGCCGCGAGATGTCGCCACGTGCAACATCTTGCATATTATGTACCTTCAAAAGATATAAGTTTAGAGGATAGTACTTTAAATCGAAGTTGTAGCCAGCGGTGCAACCAGAAAATAAGTTCGGAGGGGGCTGAAAAAAAAATAGCGGAGTCGAAACATTTTTGCATGCCACGCCCTTTTTTCAATGATGATGCTTGATTTTCAAGTAAGAAAATCAAAAAACACAACAGAAAATCATAAACACAGCCAGACTAATTTCAATTTTCGTATAATTTTACCTATCTTAGGTAGTGATGAGTTTATTTTTTTTGTGAACAGGTAGTTAGGCGACCCGAGCTACGCCCGCTCGGGGGGGGGGGGGCTGCAGCCCGGTAGCCCACCCCTTGGTTGCGCCACTGGTTGTAGCCCATTTTAAATCTAATTAAATTTCAAATATTTAAAATGTAAAGAACCAGAATGTGTGGATTTAACATTATCAGCGATCGCCAGTATGAATCTCGTAAATCTAGATCTACAGAAGACCTTCTTGCTTATGTTACCAATGTTTGGAATAACGTAATACAACAACATGTCCCGGGTGGTAGCCCTGGATATTTCCAAGGCCCTTGAGCAAGTGAGAGCATATAATGGTACCTATACTGGTTCAACTAAATTATTTCGTCTCTTTCTTTGGATGCTCGAACTTCGACTGCCAATGCCATCTTTATAGGCAGCAACAAGTCTCACATCTCAACAAAGACATGGAAGAAGTTCTGTATTGGGGTGATAGTAACAAAGAAAGACCTAACGCTAAAAAAACACAGGCGGCAGCCTTTTCTATAAAAGCTGCCATTAAATAACCAGATATAGTCGAGATATAACGTATATGGCGAGACACTTGTTTCTCTTGGCTTCATCAATTTATTTATTGCCGTAGCTAATGTAGCCACGCAGAAGCTTGGGATACCTTTACGAGCTAAGAATCTCCATATTCCCCAATAGCTTTTGACGCTCTACATAGCCCAAATTCGACCATTGCCGATATACTGCTTATACACATTTGGGGTTCTGCTCCTAAGCATAGCATGAGACCACAAGAATAAATATAATAACCGCAAACCGTTTGTGATTGATGTCGACAGCGAGGGACCTTGGATTTCAATAAACAGCTCTACACCATAGGCGTACCTGTACTCTCTTATTTTTTTGCAGAAAAAATGTGGAAATGTGTTTAACTTATCAAGAAAAATTGATATTTGTATACAAAAAAGAGGATATTATGAAGCCACACAGCGAAAGCTAAAGAAACAACATGAAACCTATTAACCTAAATTCGCAAAGTGTTATAATACAGTACGTACCTTCGCCCGTATAACTGCACTGACATTTTCGGGTGAGAATTTCGGGGTAAATGCGCCTTAATGTCAGCGGCTGCCGGCGATGCGGTATTTAGAGACAGCCTTCTGGTTATTATATTTATTTTTGTAATGAGACTGCTCAATGCTATTCAAAGAAGGGCCATTCACTTCGGTCATAATCTGACAAACAACCTTGAAAGCCTATAGAGCATCGAAGGCAGGTTGGTGACTCCTTTAGAAATATTTCATGGCAAGTGTTCAACTAAGATTGCCCGCATGATTCCACCCAGAGCAATGCATGGTAGACATCGAGCACTACTGAAGCTCATCAGAACGTGGTTCAGATTAGTGCCTCTCGAACTAATCAGTACAAATATGTATTCATCTAAAGAACGTCAACACTCTGTAACGACCTCCCTGACGTCGTGTTGTCCAACGAGTATAATCTAATGCCTAGCGAGTATAATAATATATTCAATACCAACGTGAATCGCTTCATGTTTACACACAGCGCTAGCAAGGCGCTATAAAGGATTTATCCTGCAGATACCTTATGGGTGTTATTATTTAAAAGGTTAAGTTTCAACGTTGTATCAACAATTCTTCTAAGACTATAGTCCGCCTTACGAGTCTGTGGCTACGACGGCTAAGGAGACAAGGGGTAAAAGGCGTAAAAAAGTCAGTTTTAACTGTAGCGGCATAGGGCGTGGTATTTTGTTTCATATTAATATTTTATAAGTTATTAAAATCGTAAAAATATAAGAATAGAATAAAATGTTTCTAGATTAATATAATACGTTTCAAGTAGTGCGATTTTAATTTAACCGGCACAGCTACATACGTTTAGATATAATTATTAATTATAAATCAACTATTATAAATCTAAACTCCGCCAATGCCTGTAAAATTTCTGTGAATGTCATGATGAAAAGCACCTTCCCCCAAATTCAATATTATATACGATAGAAAGAAACAAAACCAGTTTTAAGGCACAGGTGATAATTTCTGGTCCAGGAATCCGCGATCTATTAGACGTGGGTGGGCCAAAATAATGGTTAATTAATATTTCTTAAGTATTATCTTCACCGCTTTAACGATTATAATTTGCAATGTAAGGGGAAGGGGAAAAATAAACGGGATATATGTTATAGGGTGCATGTATACACACTACAGGGATATGCAGACGTCTAATTGTTTGATGTAATATATTTAAATTCCATACAAATTATTATTTTATGGAAATTTAAACAAAGTATTACGGCAACAATGTTCCACTTTCCTTAAATTCCTTTCGTAGCTGTAGACTTGTATGTCGGACTATACTTGTTTAAGTTTTCGGATAGTATTTCATAAAAAGAAATTGGGCAGATAAATAAAATACTTTTATTTTCAATGATATTTTAAAGCCATTTCCATTGCAGCTAGCTGTCAGGCATAGTGTGATTTTGATATCTTAGTTATTAAGAATTTAAAATAATTTACACAATTTTGAGTAAATTGTTAATTGTAAGAAAATATTACATGACAGCGTACTTATTTGAAACGAATAACAATGGTACAAAATAAATAAACTTGATATGTTATTTAGAGAAAAGGTACACAATGTTTGACTGTATCGTGTGATATATTACTAGGTACCTATATCATGTCTCATATTATACAATATGATGTGTCTTAATACTAAAATAAGTAAGGATTATCATTTTTTGATTCAACTGCCAAAAAGTTTTATTTGTATTTGAACAATATGCAGTTTAATCATAATTTCCTGAATAATCACGTGTGCATGAAATAAATCAAGTAAATTAACAAGCCAGATTCAACTTATGCAGCTAAAGTAGGAATCATCAGAGTAAAGTTGTGTGTATTACCTGGGGCGTGTCACTAAAATACGAGAGAAGGGCAACAAGCAATTTGTGGGCCAATTCATATCAGGGGGGCGGGAGGGTTCGACATATCTGCTAGTAACTTTTGGTTTTTTTATTTCAAGTTAAGATTTCATTAACAATCTCCGCAAATCGAATATTTTTAATAAGTTTTAGTGATTTAATTGGATATGTCATTAAGTTCATACTATCATCATTTTCGGTTAAAATCTTATAAAAACATTAAAAAACTATTGTTTTTTTTTGCAACACTTTATTTTATGACAATAATGGCAGTTTACTTCTCGTCTAGTCTTCTGACGCGTTTGTGATTTTGTCCACGATTTTTTTTTTATAAAATGGGTTTAATTTGATCTTGGAATCAATTAGTGGTGCTCTTTGGTAAGTTTATAGTGATATCTAAGTCCTTAGTTTATTTTTTCATGAGCAAGTAAGTTCCTTCTTGGGGTAATTTTTAGCTGAAACTTCGCTGTCGATCATGCTTTGGGATTGATGATTTTTGGAAGTATATTTATTGTAAGTATTATACTAACGTAGGTATTTGATAAGTATATTTTTAGATTCACAACTTTCTAATATCATCTTTTGAGGTGAGTCTGAGTAAGAATGGTATTAATTAGTTCCTTCCTTATTTTTCAAAACTGGTGAGTCACTTTTGTTCACCTACCTTGCTTGCAGTTAAATTATTAATATTTTTACATGCACCTACACCATCCCTTATGTTTAACAGCTTATAGTAACCTTAATTATTTTGTAGCTTGTAGTATCAAAATACTGATGTCACTTGCATAATATTGTCGGCCACTAACTGAAATAAAGACTCATAGGTACGTATCTCACTTAAGTACTTACTGCATTGCCTCCTATAAAACACGAATTTAGAAAATGTTTTTGGTATAATAGTTATTTATGATATAAGTGTTAAAAGTACATTTTTAAGGCACGCCTTAAGTGCTTATAAAATACTTTTAACACAAATATCATACAATATTTTTTCTACAAACGGCAATAAAAAGCATACAATAATTGAAAATTAAATGTTTATAATCTCTTACATCCAGGTAGTTTCTAATAGAATCGTATATTTGTATTAAATTAGTTTACATTTGTCAATAAAACCTAGCAACTATCATTGTTGGCTGATATGTATGTTTACAGAAAAATTGAAAATTTGACAGTTTTATTGAAACGCTAGCGCTGGCTGTTGTGATTTGCCAAGAATGCAAGAAATACAAGAAATCGATTCACTGAATCCATAGAAGAAGCTGCTAACAGAGCTACCTTGGATTTACTGCCACGAAAATCAAGAATTCGATATGAGATTGCGCATAATAAATTTATAAAATGGTGTGAAAACAAAGGCGTTTCTGGAAAGTATTCCGAAAACATATTCCTGACCTATTTTAAGGAAAAGGCAAAGGTATGGAAGTCATCTTCTCTTTGGTCCCATTATTCAATGATCAAAGCTTTGCTACGTGTAAATAACGACGTAGATATCAGCAAACATTTTAAATTGATTGCTTACTTGAAGCGTCAAGGAGAGGGTTACCAGGTCAAAAATCAAAAATTTCTACTAGAGACCAAATTAAACAGTTTCTGAAGTGCGCACCGGATGATGAGTACCTTCTGATGAAAGTAGCTACGATTATAGGAGTATTTGGTGCCTGCCGCAGGGAGGAGCTTTGTCAGTTGACTCTTGACAACGTGGAAGATATGGAGACTTCATTAGTTATTAAAATATCAGATACCAAAACCACGATATTTCACTATTGTTAAAAAATTTTATTTGGATTTTTATCGAAAATATATTGATCTTCGTCCAGCAGATGTCGCAAATCGGCGGCTCTTCTTAAAATATGTAAAAGGTAAATGTACCAGAAATCCGGTCGGAATTAATACATTCGGAAAATTTCCTGCTGCTATAGCAAGATTTCTGCAACTTCCAAATTCAACACTCTATACGAGGCATTGCTTTTGCCGTTCCTCTGCGAGCTTACTTGCCGATGCTGAAGCAAATTTGACGACAATTAAGCGGCATGGGGGATGGAAATCCTCAACCGTTGCTGACGGGACATCGTGGATTCCTTGGAGAATAAAAATTATATTGCTCGAAAATTGCTTACAGTACAAACGACATTAGCCGATGATGCTTCAACATCAACTGGACATGCTGCTGTTTCTGTTCAATCATCCTCAACCGCGAAGAACAGCAGAACTGAGGAAGAAATTCATTTTTCAAATTTTTCAGATTGTACTATTAATATAAGTGTAAACAAATAAAATAGAAATGTTTTTTGACGTTTTTTTGAAAGAATTGACATTTTACTTTTAACGCTAGTGCCTTAAAGTAACATTTTTAAGGCTAGTAGACAGTGTTAAAAGTTCCATTTTTGACACGTTTCTTGAAAAATACTATTAAATTAGTCTGTGTTTAGGTAAGGGCAAACGGTTTGTTTGTAGTTAAACAGTGGTTAAACATTGGATATATATACAGGGTCGTTGGTATGTATGGAAACGGTCGATTATTTCTTAAAGTAAAACAGTCAGCAAAAAATATTTTAGATATAAGTTTTAGGGTTTTTTAAGGTATAATAGAATTAAAAAAAGATAAGTATACAGGTTGAGCCAGAAAGCCGTAGAGAAACAAAGTTACTTTTTTTTTAAATGGAACACCCTATATCCTCGAATATTTTTGAATTTTACATAAAATAACAATTGTTTTCCAATACGTGCATTATAAGTCTAAACTTAATAAATAGTTTCCGAGATATCGACTTTTGAAATATGACATTTTTGAACTTTGACAGCTTCTAGCTACCTTTTAGAATAAAACGGCTTACATGTACCTATCTTACTTTTTTATTATCTTCCCAAAAACATCAACTTCTGGTTAAACCGGATGTAACTCAAAGGCCGGAAATACAGTATTTCCGGTTTAACCGAAAGTTGATGTTTTTGGAAAGATCATAAAAAAGTAAGATAGGGACATGTAAGCCGTTTTACTCTAAAGCGTACCGTTAGAAAGCTAGAAGCTGTCAAAGTTGAAAAATGTCATTTTTCAAAAGTCGATATCTCGGAAACCATTAGGTTTAGACTTATAATGTACTTATTAAAAAATATGTACTATTTCATGTTAAATCCAAAAATATTCGAAGATATAGGATGTTCCATTTAAAAAAAGGTAACTTTGCTTCCCTACGGGTTTCTGACTCATCCTGTATACTTATTTTTTTAAAGTTCTAATACACCTTAAAAAACCCTAAAACTTTTATCTAAAATATTTTTTGCTAACTGTTATACTTTAAAAAATAATCGACCGTTTCCATACATACCAACGACCCTGTATACCGTTATTGATATTCATTAGTGTACTTATGTTTAGGTTAGTTCGGTTTACTTTCAAAAATGCAGTTTAACCTTAGGATGAACTGGAGAATGAAGTTAGTCCTGGCCATTAATGAGTTAATAAAAAAATGACATTTTATAAATTAAAATGCAATATAGGAAGTATAACATAGGTATTATATTTTTTCCATGGATTTGTTTGCAAGTTTAGTGATAGGTATGAAGAATATTTACTGGACAATGTTCCTTTAATTGAGTTTTACTTGTTTTCTTACAGTATGGGTTATACAGTAGAATATACAGTGTCCTCGAATGTAGTCCTTGAGAGTGTAAGTATTCACATGTATGGTCTCGGGGAGGGTACAGCTAAAGTTTTCATACCTATTGTAACTGCATATTATATCCTAATTGAAAATAATTTTTCTTTTCTGTTTCAGTCTAACCACACTCCTAAGCTTCCTTAGCTGTAATTATCAGTGAGAAAATCTCATTTCTTAAAAATATCATGACTTTAGTGTTGTATATTGTATTTTTGAATCGTATGTAGGTATCATTTTAATTTAAATATTCTAATTAAATATACTTTGATCATATTTTCTTTTAATATGATAATTCCCTAGACATTGTTTCATAATTAAAAAAGCAGTAATAAAAACAATAATTAATGTGTAATAAATTTTAAGGTTTTGATTCAATTTGGTTGTAACATTACTATGTAATTGTATTTCAGAAGATATATTTTTAAATTGGTTAGAAATTATTCAATTATCAATTAAGCTTAATCTACGCCCCAGGCGTGGTAGACTTTAATAATTATTTTCGAGCATCTATGTATTTAAGGATTTTATCCATGGGGTTCTATTGCTCCAATTTCTTCGAATAATTCCTCACTGTTAATGTCTCAGTGGTTCAGCTCTCTCAGGGCTAGTTCGGCTTCAGCACAGTGGGATTTTAATTCATCGTATCGGTGTGTTGGTGCAATAATTGAAATCTTGTATTTATAGACCCAATAGTTGCATCCAATATTTTAGAGTAAAATTTAACTTTGAAAGACTCCTCCGAATCTGAAATACTTTCGTCTTCGTGTGCGTAATCAAAATTTCGTTTTCTTTTCGAACACGAACTAACCCCCGAAGAGGAAATTCTTCTTCTATGCCAGCATCGCCAGCAATTTGCTTCACGGCATCTATAAATATACTTTGAGCTTTTCGTCACATTTTAATTTAACAAAGTAATTTTTTAGTTAGAGTTTGTAGGGCTTTAACTGAAAATTTAATATTGAATTTTGGGCTTTGTAGAGGTTTACTCAAAAAGTTGACTTTATTAAGAATGGCATGCATGCCAGATTATAGTTGAACATAAAAACTTGAAGATACTAAGTTTTTTGCCCAGTGGTTCTGCCACATTTCTCGTATTTATGTATAGTTGCATCTTTTAATTCAACTAAATCATCATATCTTTCACCGATTTGTATTTTAAGTGGTGTTATTGATTCTATATGACTCTCCCATCTCGTATCTGACAATAACCTTAATGTAAGTTTCGGAATATGCGCTAATAATATACTCCACCTATGATTTAGCGCCGAGAAGTAAACGTACAATTCCTGAATTAGATTTAAAAAATCGAAACTGATTCGAAGCTCACTTTGTCTGCATCGTTAACTACCTGATTTAAACTGTGACAGTGTGATAAACTACGATAAGTATAGAATTTTAATTTATTTATTGTGTGAAATATTTATATTGACGGTTTATGGTTCTTTTGATTTTTGGATTTTGTATGTATATCCTGACGTAAAAACCCAATCAAGACCCCACCCCGTGTAATAAAATTCTATTTTCTAAATGTAAATTTCTCATACAGACAAATTAAATGTTAATAAAAACCGTCAATACGCTAGAGCAAGTTGTTTATGGTTGCACTTAACAGACTCATCGAGGGCTTTTAGTAATTTCCGCATCTTACAATAAATTAATTTCTACGAATGCAAATTTACAGAAGTTGGCGAATGATGGATTAAATATGGAGTTTAAATCACTTAACACGAGTTATAGTAAGACTTGAAAATACTAAATATTATGGGCACCTGTACAGGGTTTTTCATTAATATTGCGAGAAAATTCAGGATGAGTTCCCTGCTTAATCCAGTCAGTCGGGTGTTTTGTTTTACAAAAGGTGGGGCAGAGATGGTTTTGAAATATGCTGCTTAAAACCCATTACCGCCTAGTGTTGCCATATGGCAACGGTATATACACGCTGCATTTCAAGCAGCTATTTAGAGGGCGGGGCACTAGTTGGATTAGCGGTAGGGATACAATTTGATGCACCAAAATTCGGATTCGTAAAATTTGTAGCGTCATTTAGAGTTTGGACGCAATAAGTTTGGTTTGTGTGGTCAATAAAGTCGGAAAAATATTAACATTCATTTTGCGTAAGTATATTTTTGACTACACAGAGCGAAATAGAGTAATAAAAAAGGATTGCTTAAAAACATATCATAACAGTAATACCATTTTTAATAACTTATATTATGCAACAAATAGTAGCTGAAATAAAATTGTTTTCTAAAGAACCGTACACAGAATTATTGCTACCACGTTACGTACTGGGTATAAACCCCGGCAGTAATCATTATAACAAAATTATCATAAAGAATGCAATTTAATCAAATTGTCTTATTGGGGATAAAAACCATTTTATACATAATAAGTCATATACCGAATATAAAATGTTTTATTTATTGTACACATTATGATGATTGTCTTTATAAAACCTTTTGGTACCTTTATACAACATAGATATCCAAAATAGCCGATGACAATCGCCTTTCGCGTTTCAACGAGTCAGTTGTAATTCAGACTCTCTAATGACGTACGGGGCGGATGATTTCTCGGAAAAGTATTCAAAATTAAGAATATATTAAAATAATGCGCAATGGATTGTGCTGGTATTCCACCCTTTTAAGGTAAGTTCTTGTTTTTAAATAGTTTTTCTGAAATAATCTATTATTTATACAAAGAAAATACGTTTAATTTTTTTGTCTTGGCATAAGGCTTTAAATTTTACCTCTATTATTTTTTAATTAATTTAAAATACGTTATGTTGCAAAAATTGCAATTGTAAATATATTTTTGTATTCTACACCATAAAAACTGGGTTATAGGTAGCATTACAGAAGCCCAAATAGAATATTGCTAAAGATATTAGGGGCTAAATTATCAAATCTTATTTTAGGACATGAATCAGTGACGGGGCTTTTCCATAATCAGGCGATGGAGAACCGATGGCTTGTATTTTAAAACAGATCCAAGCGAAACAAAACTACACCTAGCAGCATTTCTCCAAGTCCGATTCCCATGGCGTCCACATAGTTTTGATGCTTGTTCTACCACTAAGTTGGGCAAAAAGGAATTAAAAAGTATACAAATATCTGCTTTAGAATTTTAAAAAATATACGTCGGTGTTCGCACCATTTCAAAATTAAGACAAGGGCTATAGTGTTCGTAAATTGTTTTGTAAATATATTTTTTCTAATAAAATTATTGTACAAGTCCAAATAAACACATCTTTCGTTTTTATAAAATTGAATTATATCCACAGCCACTAAGGCGAATACCCAATATAATAACGTTTTATAAAGAATATAAACAACACATGCCAAACAAACAATTCTTGATGGCAATAAGACGTGCTAATAAGTACTATAAATCAATACCATATTACAGATATAAACCAGTCTTATTATCGTTACATACCTGTCTTAACAGTCTCTGGTGTATAAAGGCTATAAGCAGGTGCTGCTGTCCCAAATCGCATTAAATGATTATATAAAGGTCATGAGAATTCTTATAAATAGTAAAATACTTTTCGCTCAGTGTAATTAAAAACAAATAAATGGTAACACCGTAGTAGCCGAGTTACTATATGTACAAGAGACTATTTTGTTCTACTAATTGGCAAACGTTTAGATAAATTACACTTAAGTTATAGCAAGTGGTGTAATAGTGAGACAGTCAAAAAAGTGGTGAAAAAATGAGACACCCTTCAAATTTGTAGAAAAATTTATTGTAAAATTTTTTAGAAAATCCTCCGTACATCCTCCATCCTCGTATTACAATCGACAACAATTTAAATATTTTATAACCCTGCCGATAACATTAATTGACGCAATAAAGTAGAACGTATAATAATATAGCTTTAAACTTTTAAATTTCTGGCGCCTAAATTACTCGTCAAACAGCAACAGAACTTCGTACGAAGTCCCGATTGGTCGCAACATGTTCGAACGTATATTAGTTAGTAACCGGCGCCGGCGTTAATACGGCATATTTAGTATAATAATTGTAACTGTCAGGTGGCGCACTTCTTCGCTGGGGCAAAAAGCAGACACGCTTTTGGGTAAATATGAGACAATAAATATGAATAAAAATGAGACGCATTTTGGGCAGAAGGTTTGTTATCAGAGACCATTGCAAACTCATTTGTTGTTACTGGCATATACCCTTGTGACAGATCAAAATACCCAACGTCCCGTTTGGATCCAACAAAACTCGGTCGGTACGAATCTCTAGATGAAAAGAAAAATAAAATGGAAGAAGATATATTTGAACATGTAAAAGATATAACCGACCTATCTGAAGTCAATGTTGATGATCCTTTGCCGGCAACATTGTCTTCGTCGCAGGATATGCCAACAGCTTCAACATTATCGCAGAACCTGTCGACAGCATCTATATCATCGCAGGATAGTATATCAGCAGCTTTAATATTATTGCATAACATGCCTGCAGCTACTTCAGTATCTTTTGAATCAATTCTATCAAAAAAAATTGGAAAGTCGACACCTCAGCAAAATCGCCGAAGGAAAATTGATAGCAGCGCAAAAGTACTTACCAATAGCGAATATTTAGCAATGATCTAAGAAAAATAAAAAGCAATACAAAGACTAGGATCAAAGAAGAAGAACGTTAACAAAATTAGGAAATGTAGAAAAAACGAGTCCAGTGAAAGTGAAGAACAAGAAGAAGTACTATGTCAAGACGAAAACGATCTAGAGAACTATTAAAGACTTAGCTGAACAAGAGACAGATCATTCTGGTTGTGAAAACAATGTTATCAAAATAAATGACTATATTCTCGTGAAATTTGCGACTAAAAATAAGGTCGTGCATTATGTGGCCAATATTCTTGCAGTACGTGATTTTCGGTTATCCTGACAACCTGGAGATATATGATGTCCAACGTGACGATATTGTAATGAAACTCTCTGCCCCAAGCACATGTGGAGGAATAGCACGTGCAATTAAACAACTCACGTTTAGTATAGATTTTGATACCTATTCTGATCTTTAAGTAATGCATTATCATTTAAATGTGTTTTTCAATTGCTAATTGTTTTGTAGCTTTTAAGTTTGAAATGCAGTCAGGCACCTAGTACACGTAATGTTTAGTTTTTGTACGAATTTGATGTGTTCTGTTAACCTGTAAATAAATATCATTAAAAGGTTAAAAACAAATTTTAAGAACAAATAACTCTTTTACCGCATATTTCAGTGTCTCATTTTTACCTTTGCCTGTCTCCTTTAACCGCAGATATCATATTATGACAGCTAAGAAACCTTAGTTTCAAAGGTGTCTCATAATAATTGTACAGAGGGTGTCTTATTTTTCCACTTTTCAATGGGTAAATATGAGACACAAATTTTTGTTCATTCTATTTGAATCTCTTACTTTTACTTTAATTTAATAGCAGTTTCGTAGTATACATTCATTGTCTCATTAATTACCTATTAAAGACCTTTTTTAAATTACTTCTTAGTACCCTCCCAAATGAAAGATTGTTTTTTTGCCTCATTATTGCCCCATTTCACCCTATAATATAATATGTAAATCTTACCGTTGCCATATGGCAACACTAGGTGCTTGGCCTTTGTAAATCTCATCAAATTTATTATATGAATTTAAGAAAGGTTTTCGTTAGCAGAAGCTTTAGAGGTAGCATACAATGAGGATATCGATATTGAACTGCCAGAACCGAATATTTAGACAGATGAAGACTTAGCAGACGAAAACGATAGAGGGACCGATCAAATGGATCAGATCATGTTACCAAATAGGAAAGACAAGGAATGGTACTGGCCTTCATTTACTTAACTTTTCGACGTTGCGATGCAAAACAGTTGGCTATTGTATAACATATCACGGAAAGGAAAGGTGTCACAAAAAGACTTAAAAAAAATATCACGTCGTTCCTAAATGACTTGCAGGACAAGCGGCTTCTCTAGGACACCCCTCTACATGCCGAATATTCAACGATATCGGTATCGATCACCCAATCACTTTTTTCACTTCTTTACTTTAAACGATTTCGTGAGACGATTGGTTGGCTTTCCTAACTCTCCATAATACTATAATTCATTTAAATGCAATTAGAAGAAAAGCAACAACAAATGTGTCCATAATGAGTTCAAAAAACGACCGCCATTTTGAAAAAATGGTTCAGGTTAGATTCCAATCATTTTCAGTCTTAGTGATTTTTTTTTACTTACATAATTTTTATGTAATACTTCGGTTTTGTAATAATAGCGTTCTTGAAAGTAATTTAATGATAATAAGGTATTAAAAGGCACTTAGAAATATTGAAAAATAATAAAATTAACTTACTAAGAATTTAATCTTAGTGAGGCAATAAATTTTAATCTTAAAATCTTGCATTTGGCCAAAGTCCACCGATATGAATAAAGTTAATCATTAAAAATATAGAATTTTCAGCTTATTTTTTAAGATAAATGTAGACAACTTTTTAATTTTAAGAAGCTAAAATTGAGCTTAAATAATTATAAAAAAAAATCATAGGTTTTGTAAGTAAGTAGGTGTCTTGAAAACTAAATTAGGTAAAAAATCCTATTATGACTAGTTTTTACCTTTTTGATAAGTTAACACATAACGGAATTACTCCCTCTCAAAAGCAAATGTTTTACATGCTTCCTGTAGATTAAAAGCTAAGATAGCCATGACAAATTTGACACAATAATCTTTCATTTCGCTAGAAAGTAAAACAATAAAGCGAGAACCGTATCCCTCTATCTTTAAGAATAACTTCAATGTCCCCTAAAAGTTTTGGAAATTGGACACCCTGTACAACGTATTGTAACCACCGTATGTGATGCAAATTTAATTTTCTCCGTCAAATTATCTACGATTTCTCTTCGGCTAAAAATACGAAAAACATAAAAATGAAAATAAACACATCGAACCATTAAATTTTCAGCATTCTCGTCAGCACGACATGCCCCCGACATTTCACATCCGGAATTCAATAAGTTTTGATCTTATCGTGAACATTAGCATAGATGAAGAAAGCGATATGTCACGATGAAAACAAATTTTCTCATAACTGTAGATATATTTATAAATGGTCACGTCATAATGAAAGCCCTATTTAGCCCTATATATCTTGGCAATTCATCTGTGGTCTTTCAGCATTATATTCCCCTCATATATTAAATTTCCTATAAAGAAAGCTTTAGGGAATTTTAATTTTTTTATTTATTTTTTATTAGCATGCTTTATTGTCAAGAATACATACATATTACAGACAAAGCACTAATGCTAAATTTAACCTAAGTCTATAACGTTGTCCGAAAGTTAAAAAAATAGATAAACCACAAAAAACGTTACAATCATGTTGAACTATATCCCGACAATACTCTTTCAGGCTGTAATATGCCTTTTGAGTCAAAAGTTATTTGACAGCTCTACGGAAACGTACATATACCATTTATCTACACTCCACACTCAAATGATTATAAGTATTTTTTTCTTAACTTTAATTCGGCTAAAAAAAATTGAAAAAATTTTTTTTAGGTAATCCACTTGCTAAACTCTTTAAAAATTTGATTTTACTCCAAAATTATTAAAATCAATGAGGGAAATCGGGTTGCTTGAAAATTTGTATGGGCAAGCCACAGGCGAAATGATCAAAGTCACTAAAAATGTCACCTCCGTCCCCTATACATTCTGTTTAGGTATTTTATATGCCAATCTATTGAAACACATTGAATTATATTAGTTGGTTAAAAGTGTTTATTAAGTAAAAAATGTATGGTAATGTTTGTAAATTAGACTATCATACTGAAAAAAAAAACAAAAAAATTGTACCGATTTTATAGCTTTTTAAAATCCAAGAGCCATTTTTTGTTTTTATTAAAGCAGTATAAATGCAGTCCTACTACAGTTATATTATATGTGCAGTTTATACCAGCAAATAATCCAAAGAAAGTATTCAACAGTCAAAAATTAAGAATAAAACTTAACACTTAATTTAGATGATAAATTTAAACAGAAAAAAAAACTAAATAAACGGAAAGTAATTATTACTTCCAACCAGATCAGTATTAACGTTAAACTTAAATAAACCACGTCCATACTTCTCCGGGTCCGTGCGTTTTCTTTTTATATTTTCGTAGTTAAACCCAACATCTAGAAAAGCGTAAATGTACCCTTGGTCATCTCTTGTACCTTTTCTTCTCAAAAATGTTCCTTTAAATTTTTGTCCTGCAATAGTTGACATATAACAGTTCCCTGTTGTTATTTCATTTTCATTTATCGGCAAAAAAGGTTCATGTCTGTTTGTGAAAGTTTCGGTAAATAGTTTATTTGAAAAACGAAAGCGGTACGTCATCCTCGCAGTCATCTTCAGTGTTTTTATTGTTAATATTATTATTATTAGCTGTATTTGTATTAGAGAGCATTAGTGTCATATATGATTAGTGTTTCAAATTTAAATTTTGATGGTTGTAGAAGAAAATTATCGCATTTAATATCTAAGCTCACGACTTGTTTTGCTCAGTTTGTGTTTCATGTAATTTAATTGTTTTAAAAGTTGTTCTTTTTGTCCCTTCAGATCTAATTCTGGACTTCTCACAGCCTCTGCAGATTTTAAAGGAGTTTTTTTCCCAAGACGGTTATGTGGGACCCCTTGCTTGATTTTTGTTATTGGAAAGATCTCGAACTGGTGTAGTTTGCCTCTTGTGTATTGGTGTATCAGGTCTACTTTGAAACAGTTAATTTTTTTCATATCTTTTAGTTTTTCTCGACGCCTTCTTTGTTTTATATGCCATATTTTTCTTTGTTATTTTTGATCATGTAGAGACACGTCTGTTATAGACTTAATTTTTTTAGTCGCTTTTTTTGTTGGTAAAGTTCTCTTGCCTTTCTACAATAATCTTCATGCCTCTCCTTATTTTGTCTCAGTTTTTCTCGCTGCTTCCTTCTTTCTCGCATTCTCTTAGGCGTTTTTCTTCAGAGAAATAGTGATTTTCTTATTTCTCGTCTTTTTTTTAATCGCTTGATGTTCTGATTTTTTTGCTGTGCATTTGATCTCTACTTAAACTTAATTTCTATGGTGTTGCTGAGTGAATTAATTTATTATGAGCCAATTATTTAAAAAAGTTTCTTCCTCCTGTTGTCTTTGTTTCTTTTTCTTATGGTACTTTTGTCGTTCTCCGCGCTTTTCTCTCTTTATACTAAGCTTTTTCTTTTTATCTTCTTTCAGTGTAGGCACTTTCTTTAATCTTTTTTTCGTCTACCAATCAAGCCGTTTACATCAATGATAGTTTTTCTTTTCGCTGTAGAATCCATAGTCTTAGTAACAAGAAAGTAACTGAAACACATTTTAGAGTACTTTCAAAAAGGTTTTGTCAGCGGACTCTTTTAGTTCATAAAATTTGCAAAAAACTAAGCTAACTATAGGTCCCACTCAAATTACAGTCATGCAAATTGAAATAGGTAAAATGTATGTCGCTTCTGTCCACCAAGTCACTTCTGTTCCTTTCACCGAATTGAATGAAATGGGGACAAAAGAGACAGGGACAGAGGAGACAATAAGTCAGTTAATCTTCTGATTAAAAAAAAACTAGGTTATGTTTTCGACCAAATACCAAAAAGCTCAAAATTACTTTAATAAATACATTTTTGCCAAGGGAGAGTGATGACTAGAAAATAGAAATGCTTACGTTTTTAAGATTTTGCACGTTCTTATATAAAAAAACGGAAAGTATGGCTCAAAAACGACATCTCACACTGAAAAACGATTGTGGGCTAAATAGTTTGGTCCTGTCTATCTTACAGAAGCGCAATCTACAGATGAGGTGCAACTCGACAAATACTAAGAGACAGGGGAGCGTCAAATGACACATTTTCAAAATCGCCTTGTATGTCAGAAACTAAGAGGGCTATGAACATTTCTTTTGCGGCAATGAAGGTTTCATAAAGTAATAGAACGCTAAGCCGCAAACCCATCTTTCTTTTATAATAAGGGAGCTGGCACATGAAAACACACGAAAACTGGACACCCTGTACATTATTAAGGCAATTTTTAAAAATAATTTGAATTTTTAGTTAACTTCAGAACTTACGCCCCCAGCGGAAATAGCACAATTTAAAAAATTATTTACAGTTTGTCGATTTACCTAAAGACATTTTTTCTCCTGAAAATTAATGAACAATACGTTTTGAGATAATTATGATCGAGAGCCGCCTTAACTGAAGACCCTGAATCAAAGACCATTCGTTCATTTTTTACTAGCTACTAATATAAACAGACAATAAATATATTTTACTAAACACAACTGAATAACTATACTAGAAAACGGGTATGGTGTGATCCTCAACACAGTTGGAAGTTTCACCGACTTTCTAACTCGAGTTAGGAATATTTGCTTACACAGATGAACTCCCAGAGGTCATTTGTTTGGGGTAATAATATCTGTCTGGGATGTTTCACACATCATGGCCTAATATAAAGTAAAAGCGAATTAGTTTTACTCCGGATTGTGTAACTACATATCCTTTAGGACCGAGAATTTTAATTAATTAATTTTTTGCTTGGTTTCGAATTAAAAACTAATTAAACACACCTCTATGTGTTATAGATATGTGCTGGCCGGCCTCAATTTTACACAGTGTCATGTTAATATTCATTTCTTGCTCTCATACAGTGGCAGAGTCAATTTTTAAACTTCAATGGCCTGATCCATAAAAACTAATCTAGAATTATGAAAACTGCATACATATAGTGCGAATTTTGTAACTTGGAATAAATTCAGTAAGTCCAGAATGGTTTCTATTTGTGGCAAAATGCTCGGACACGGGTATTGATGTTTTTGGGTGTGGTCTTTGTCATTTAAAAAATATTGATATAGTGTATCCTAAATTAGAGATACCTATTATTACCTTATCGGAATTTTTTTTTGAATGATCACACTGATAAAAAGGATATCTTAATGTAAAGCAAACTGAATTTAAATCAAGGCCGCCATGTCTTTGGATATGTCCAAATTAATATTATCTTGGTAAAAGTCAGTCATGTACTTGGAAGCAAGTTTTGTAAGTATCTTAGCTGAAAGAAAATATCTCTTAAGTTAAGATAACAAATTGTAAAAATACCAAGCACCGCCTTGAGGTAAGGTTATTCATCATCTTAAAGTGAGGCTAATTATTTTTGTTACTTTGATTCAAGGATTTCAGTACTTACCTTAAAATACCTACCTTTGACGCAAGATTATTATTATACTGGAAAGCTTTAATCTTAATGAATAATTTATGTACTTAAGTCAGGTATATGTGACTTTTGCTCAAGAACATATTTCCTTGCTATTACTTGGACTTAAAGACGACATTCTTGAATCAAGACGAATAAATTTTTAATTCCTTTTGATGAAAGTTTTCATAAATTTGATTTAACATCAAATGGCTTGTTGCAAGAATATATTTCTTTGCCGCAAACCTACAATGACCTTCACTGAAAGAATATATTCTTAAAGGTCAATTTTAATTTTTATTATCCCAATAACACCGTTCTTTACGGCGAATGTGCAAAATAAAATTAATTAGTTTTGTAAAAAATTAAAAAACAAAATGTTAAATTACTGATGTATGGTTTCGTGATATCCTGAAAATGTCCAGAAGCACCTCTTTTCCATGCATATTATAACCAGATGCTTTTAAACGTTATAATAAAGTAATCATATGTAAATAAATAGATGATTAAATTACTTTTACAATATTAAGGACCGCATTTGTATTGTGTGGAAACAAATTCGATTTTTTTTAACGTTTAATATTTAAATATTTTAAATGTTAACAAATGTCCTTAGGGGTAGGAACTAATTACAACAAAATCTTAATTTAAACAAAGACATAGAGTCACAGCTAGCCCTGGTTATTCTGTATAAGCAAAAAACCATTATAGTTAAAAGCTTAAAACTAAAACATTAACAAATACCCTGTACCGCCATTTTTAAACTTTATGTGATAATATGCACTTCTCTCAAATTCGTAGATCTTTTTTTAAGGAAATATCTTTAGTACCGTAAAGTGGGGATACTTGCAACATTTTCAAAATTCTTTTGTCAATAAGTTTTTTATTTTTTTGTCAAATTTTACATTATTGGTACCAAAATTTTAGTCTTGTGGTCTAGTATCCGATTTTAACAAAAAACTTTGAATAAAATGAATATTTAATATATATTTTAAAAAAAAACCGGGTGTTGCAAGTTAGACACACTAAAGTGGATACTTGCAACAGGTGTCTTTTTTCAGTAGTAATCGCATTTAGGAGCGCGTATTGATTTACTTGCAACACAAAAAATATTTAAAAAAAATAATTTGGGTATTTGAATGGTAGTGGTATGATTGTAGATTAAAAAAATGCATTTATTTAGTTTTTTTTATTAAAAATACAAAAATAAACGTATAATCAACTTATAGGAACATATAATCAACTTAAATTCTTATAGGAACATCAAAAAGGAACAAAATGACCCTAAACTAAATAATAAAAAATAATTTTAAACAAAACATATTATGTAAGTTTCAAATGACCGGGAAATGTATAAACTCCACGTTTTGCTTTCGGTGCGGGTAACTTCATTTTTACTTGATTTATATCGACAATTGATAAATCATCAATTTCTGGATATTTAAAGCTATTTTTAGGCAATTTTGTACCTGCGGCCGCTCTTAGAAATTTGCAATACAGTGAATTATTATTATCATTTTCACGTAAAACTTCTTGAACATGACCAACATACATCACGGCCTGTCGTCTCTTTGTTTCAGGAATAAATTGAACCAATATGTAGTCTCCTTCATTGTATTCATTTGGTTCTAAGTTAAATTCATCCCAATTGTCGGAATCTGAATCATGGACAGACATGTGGCTATCCGAGAGCGAACTGTCGCTCTCTTTTGAAGTGGTGGCTCTCGGAAATAATTTTGTGTTAAAATCATCTTCTATAAGATCTTCAGATTCTATTACATTTGTTGCTTCGTCTTTTTCATTTGTATCAAAAGATACACTTCTTCCTGCAATTACATTTAATCTCTTTTTGCGCTTAATCTGCCTATTTTCATCTGGAAAGCGAATCTTTTGTAACAAGTCTGTAAAACTATTGTTTAAGGCGTCTTGATTTAAAGGTGCTTGTGCTTGGCACCAATCTGGCAGTCGCTTTAGCACTTCTTCTCTATTCAGCGGATATATCCCTGTGGCCCTAAATCCTGCTACCAAATTTTCAGGCTTCACTTTTTCAAGAGTTTGTCTTAATAATCTTGGAAATTGATCCTTTGGAATACAACCTTTATTTTTTTGTTTCCAATTAAGTAGAACATCCCTCCAAGCAGATTTAACTGGTCTAAAAAACGCCACGTCCAATGGCTGGCATAAATGTGTCGAGTTAGGCGGCAATAATATAAATCTAATATTATGTTCTCTACAGGTACGCATCACTCGATCTGAAAGGTGGCTCGACAAATTGTCTCCTATCATGACTTTTGGTCCATCTTTTTGCCGGAAATATTGCAAAGCAATTTTTAAAAACCAGTCTTCAAATATTGTAATGTCAAACCACCCTGACTTCGACCGATTATATTTCGCACCCTCTATACCATTTTCAGTCCATGTGTCATATAAATGTAGCGACTTATAGACGACGTATGGTGGTAATATATGCCCTGCAGCTGAACCAGCCATCATAACAGACACTGATGTCTTGGACGAATCCATATATCTTTCACTATGACGAGCACCTCGTTTAACAATGACTTTTTGACGACCAGGATCGTCACAAAAATTGGTCTCATCATAATTAATAATATTTTGAGGAGGCACATTTTCAAGACTATTCTCCAACTCAGTAAAATATTCATTAATCATATCACTGGAAACTTGAGCTCTGGCCCGCTTTATGTTTTCGCATAATCTCGCAGAAAGCTAAAATATATTTTTAAAATTAATTAAAATTTGTATAATTATTGGCTAGTTACAGCCTACCTTAGATTTGTGCCTATTTAAAAAATTTCTTGCCCATTCCAAACCTGGCATATTGTTATTTCCAAAACGATTCTCCCGAACACCTTTACGATCCAGGTATTGTTTTACTGTTAACCGTATATCATATGAGGTTAATGGAAACCCCCACTGTGCGGCCAAAAGGATATTATTAACAAATGCTTCCTCCTCTTCCTTGGGAAATACTGGTTGCCTCCCAGGGTTACGGGAAAACAAATTCCTTCTTTTCCGTGAGAGTGTTGATGGGTCAATTCCGAATCTCCGGGATGCTTCCCGAATTCCGGAACCATTTTCAATAGCCCGTAATGCAGCTTCCAAAGTTTCGTCGGAAAAATTTCGGTACGATCTACTCCCTAACTGCTTTTTGTGTTTTCGGGGCATGTTGCAAGTTACCCACTTCTGGACATGCAATTAAAAAAAAAATATATTTACAAAAATCTTTTAACTTAAATCAAAACTGGGTATTTAAGGTTTTAGACCAAGCATCTAAGCACATTATATCCAAATTTGATACAAATCCCACTGTAAATAAACTCTGAACAGGGGAAGTTATACAGAAACAATTTAGAGCACTTACCGTAGACGACGAAAAATCCCGCCAAATTTATCGTAGTAAATTTTGTGCAGCGCTATACTTGCATACAAGTCGACCTACCGATCCGTACTAAACGTAAACACGCAAGCGGTTGACGCGCGGCCTAACCTAGGGGAGGGGGAAAGCAAACATTCCACCAGGTTCATATTGTTGCAAGTTATACCACTGTTGCAAGTATGCCCACTTTACGGTACAAGGACTCCGGTCTTAATAATCTCGTTTCATAAAATCTAGTTATCTTCAATCAAATCCACACAGCCTTGTGTTGATTTCCACTCTATACAGCAAATGAATGATCCTTGAGTGAAGTACAACGTGTAGCATTCGCAGTCATCTTGAAAAACAATGTAATGTGCAATACTTTGTTAGGTTGAGGCGAAATTTACATTTAGGGTTACAAAATTATACGGTACTATAACTCAGTATAATGCAAAGAGGCATAATTATGTACATACCTGTATAAAGACAAATATGTTAATATAATTTTTAGTTATTATAAAATATTACAATTTTAAAATTTTGCAGTCCCAAAGACGCCAGCTTCTATAAAAGGAATTTTGTTGACAAGAACATAAACAGAAATTACCAAAGACAGAAAATATCTTGCATTAAGAACGTATTAATTCTAAATGAGATTATTACCTTCGGATAAAGTAATTTACTGTCGAGATATTTTATTCTCTTGTCGCAAGTGCTGCTTTTTATCAGTGCATCCTAGTTTTTTATTTACTATTTTTAAACAGCATATTAAGTTACACATAACTGCCAAATTTCAAATTTTCATTCCTGGTCATTTATAAGATATGAAGCAAAAATAATTTTATTTTCTTTAAACAAAAAAAAATTTCTGTTTGTTTTAAAACTTTTATTGTTAACAAATGCTCAAAATGTTGTCAATTCATTATTTGGCAATATCCTAAACGGAAGAAGAACTCGTTTTGAACCTTTCTAATAACTTCGGGACCCATTCTACGAATCCATCTGCCTCGAAATTCTGCATCCAAATATTTACAAACAGCTTTCGCAAAATGGGGAAGCGCACCATCTTGTTGAAACTAGATGTTTCTATTCGGGATATCAAAATCGACAGGATCAGGAAATAGAAGAGTCAAATTCGGGACTAGTTCTGCATTGTAGTAGTTCTAGTACTGCAAGAATTCCAAATATCTTGGCCCATTGAAATTTTCTCTGGAGAAAATTGGTCATATAACTCGATAACCAACAATACCTGCCCATATAAACATTGACTTTCTCTGAGTATTGTGTGTGGCCTTCCCTTATCGTTATCCTTTGTGTGTGACTTTACTATAGTGAGTGCAATAAATTAATAATCTACCCAGGGCTAGAATACTTTCCACTTTGATTAAGTCATTTAATCGCGTATCAAACTAACCGGGCGTTTATAATTAAAATGTAAAAAATTATGCATCCAAGATGTTTTACATTACTAACCTCTGCTTAATTTAATACATGATTGAATGACCTAATCAAAGCCCAAAGTAGTAGCCCCTAATATACAGGGTGTCCGGAAAATACGTGTACAACGTTTGACGACAGACTCCTGACGTCAAAATAGGTCGATCTAAGCCGACTTAGTTATATCCAAAATTGTCTCGTTTAGCCGGTAAAGGGCGTCAAAAATTTGTAAAAATATTGGTTTTTCCTAAATTACGTGAGAACCTGCTAATCGATTTTAATGATTTTTAGTATATAGACTAATACTATAAAATGACGTTTTCTAGTAAGTAGTATAGTCACCGGCTGTAAATAAGTGGAAGTGTTATAAAAGTGATATAATACGTCAACATTTCTCCTGATTTTTTATATCAATGGCGTTATGACAACCCAGATATTTTTGTCGAGTGACTATATTTACAATTACCTGCATACATCAATTATTAACATTAGTAATAAAATTAAAATCAAATTACCTGTAACAATAATTTTTTTAGTGACCTTGTTGCTATGGCATTTACTAATTTGACAATTATTGACAAATTGTCACCAGTCTATGAAATTGACTAAAGTATACGATCAACATTCTTGAATTACAAGTTCATTTTACCATTAAACATGGAAAATTATACGAACTCTGAGAATGTTTACATGCTCCTGGTTACATTTTAGACATTTGTTTAAGTAATGTTTTCGTTTTACTTAGTTTCCTACAATATTTTTAATACATACTTCCAACTTTGTTGTACTTTGTTTTATTATTATTGTTAATAATTGATGTATACAGGTAATTGTAAATATTTTTTCTCTGGCAAAACAGCTCATCCATCGAAAAATATTGAAGAGTTAAATAGCTTCCAAATACATCCAGTCACTCGACAAAATTATCTGAGTTGTCATAACGCCGTTGATATAAAAAATCAGGAGAAATGTTGATTATTATATTAATTATATCACTTTTATAACACTTCCACTTATTTACAGCCGGTGACAATACTACTAAAAAACGTCATTTTATAGTATTAGTCTACATACTAAAAATCATTAAAATCGATTAGCAGGTTTTCACGTAATTTAGGAAAAACCAATATTTTTACAAATTTTTGACGTCGCGGCTAAACGAGACAATTTTGGATATAACTAAGTCGGCTTAGATCGACCTATTTTGACGTCAGGAGTCTGTCGTCAATTAACGTTGTACACGTATTTTCCGGACACCCTGTATGTAAATCTTCAGATTGCTTAGAAAAAGTTTGTTAAATGAAAGAAAATATTGACTGTTATTTATCGTTTACTTATAAACAAAATTATGGTTACAACAGAACTGGAAAGCCCTGTGATTTTTTTATACTTATTATTATAACTAGTTGAACAAAATGACACACCTATTATATAGTTTAACAATTTAGTAAAATTAACATATATATATATCTACGTTTAATGCACCTCCTTGTTAAGCTTAACAAAGCAAATAACATAATACATATATGTATACTTAGAACACTAAACAACTAAATAAAAGTATGCTTTGGAAAAATATAAAAGAATGAAAATGACGAGTATTATATTAATCGTATAGTAATTTAGAGATCTATGAAGTAAAATATTTAGGTAGGTACCTAAGCATTCATATAAAAAAGAAATGCATTTATATTATGAGCTTATACCAGAATAATTTAAAATCTAAAAGGAAAACTGTAACAATGTAAATACCTACTGAGTTTCTTAAAAATGACATACTTATTAGTAAGGTTTCTATTAAATTTTGTTAATATGCTTACCCAATTTAAGAAGATCCTCATAAGAGGCACTCTCATTTGGAACTTTACAGAACTTTGCTTTGTTTCTATATTTTAATTAAGACATTATTCTATAGGTATCTCGTTTAAAGATCACAATCAGACTGACTTGAAAGTTGAATTTGCACGTATCGTCGGTGTCATGTGTCAATTCCTAGAATTTCACACCACTTGTTGCTGCCTGTCTTTTCGGTAACACGGGTTTAGGTATTTTTACCCGGGGCCGTGTAAAAAAAACGATTAAAGAATAAGTTTTACACTCAATGTGTTAAAATAACCTTCTAGCGGGGTTTATTTACACGCTAATATGGTGTTATTATAATTATTGTCTTTGTATTTAATTTTCCTGATAGAGTGTAAAATGGAATAAATAACACTCATTTAACAAAATTAACTTTTTAGAGAGTTAAATTCATAGGCAAATTGAATACAACAACTTTGGTCTCATATGAGTGTATAAATGTGGTAAATTATGTTGATCCGGGTGTTAACATTAACACTAGGTACTTTTTTTTTACCACTCCTAAAATAATTTTTACCAGGAGGATATTTTTTACTGTGTAATAGTACATTTACTTTGACCCCTTCTTTGAGCGTACTCTGTCGATGAATGTCTGTCTTTCTAACATGCCCATTTTCTCGAAGCTGTTTATTATACCCGGGGATATGGGTGGTAAATCGGGATATTTCTCTATGAAGAAATGAAGAACTTCATTATATTTTTTAGTAATATTAGGCATTACGTTGAACGATTTTTTTAAAATAACCTACTTTAAACAAAGGACAAAATAAAAGTCCATGCGTCGAAAATGTGTTCGCGCACCAATGTTTAAATAGGATAATTCTGTCAACAAATGTCAAAAGGTGTTGCTTTATTGAATTCACACAAGAAACGTTAACAAACGACGGATATTGCCTTTTTACTGAATGTATTTTTTTAGTTTAAAGTAAGTAAAATTAATTTTTGCTTCGTTATTCATTCATTGCATCTTATAAATGAATATAAAAAGGAATACAAATTTTACACTTGGCAGGTACAGTTAACGACATATAAATTCATACACTCCACCCATACATAACCCAATTACAACAAAATTGGGTAAAACGGGTTTCTAACCTTGCTGCTTATACCTGGATAGAACACCAGCTATATACATAGCTGTAAATAATTCTAGGTACGATTTTTTACCATAATTAATAATGGGTGTTTCTAAATATTTTTGGCTTTAAATTACAGCCGCCAAATTATAAAATTATAAAACAATACCAGGAAAACAACAAAAGTATAACGCCAAAAAGGGTAAATTTATTAACAATTTTTTAATATTAAACAAATTTTTCGCCTGCGGTGCTATTTTTTTTTCAGCCCCCCCTCAATTTATTTTCTAATTGCGCCACTGGCATTGAAGACCAATAGAATATTCATGACAAGAAACTGGACACAACTTTCTTGGCGTCCACGTTGACCTTTAAAGTAATAATCCCTGGTATTGTCGCTTCCTTTGATACATTTTTTGCTAGAGTTTTAATACAGACATTTAAATATGAACGATCTTCAGCCCTATGATCAAACACACAAGTTAACTTTTAACGTACCGTTTCCATGGCAACAACCGAAAAAAGCCTACTTGTTAATTTTTTACTGTGGTTGAAAAACAGGTAGTGTCTTTACTACCCAGGCAACCAGAAGACGAACAATGACGTCTTCTGACGTCGTTTATTGGTTATATTTAGTCATTTTCGTCAAAAGACGACTTTCGGCCCAAAAAAGACGTCATTGTGACGACATATCGACGCCGTTATAGATCGTCTCGCGCATTACGTCTTAAGACGTCGATTTTTGGTTTAGTTGACATCAATGACAATTGACGGCTAAGCACATTTTTGTTGGCGCTTATCGTGTACCTACCCATATATTTTTATTAAAAAAGTAAGAAAAAGTGATCTCGGACGGGGATACGAACCTACAACATGTCTAGTTTCTCTCTCGATCACGACGCTAGACCGCCGCGAGCGTGAGGACTGTCAAATTTCAGCAATTTCCATTGGTTGAAACAATCATCTGACGTGAACCGACCAATTAAACTCCTGCAATTTGCGTGTAGTGTGATGCGTTCCTTTCCCGCTTTCCCCATCCCCAAGAAAACATGACAAAAAAGCAAGCATCATTCCATAAATTCAAAATTCATGTGTTTCGTGTGTGTAATTTATTCTCTGGTTGGTAAGTACCTATATAGATATAATATAATACTCCTACCATATCATAATAATTGTGGTAATAACTAATCTTTTTCGATAAGGATCCCGAAATGAGCAGATTAAAAAAGCTAGGTTAGTTCAGTGAAAACGGTGTAGTTCCAAAACTTAAATTAAATTTCGATTTCTGCAAACTTGACCGAGACAATCTGGTCGTAGTCTAGTTATCTGTACCTATCGAAATTAGCAGACTTTAGGATTTATTATTTATTATAAGCACTGGATTAGTGAAAATTTAAATGTTAATTATGGAAAGTACGTCAAGCAAATTGTATACAATTATGTTCTTTTTAGGTACTTAAACGATAAGTTCCATTATGTCATATGTAGTTATAGAATTCTCTGCCAGTGGGGGGCTTGCTGTGTTTGATTCCGATTGGTTAACTCCTAGAAAATGTGAAGTGTTCTGGCCTCCTTATAAGGACCGAGTCACCTTTTTCAAAGCCTTGAAAGCACATGAACAACGTGAGGAATCGTGGAAAGTGTAATCTGTTGCTCGTGTCTTTTTTGAAACAGGTTTGGCTGGAAACTATTTTGTTGTTGATTTAACTTTTCAATTACTTTTTGCCTCTTGCCTGGGGCTCTCGGAGTAGGAGGGGGCTATTGCTCCATCACTCTCTGTATTGACACCTATTGCTTGAATATGTTTTATAGGGTATCTACATATTTTCAGATGATCTAGACAGAGCTTTAGACAAACAAAAAAAAGCTGAGTTTACTTCCAACTTGGACACAGAAGAAGACGAAGAACAATTTGGTAAAAGGAGAAGAATTGTTACGAAAAGGTTATATTCCAGTGACGATGAGGAAGATGATGGACGCCCTAATAGACATTTTGTCATAACACACCCTCCACCAATTAAATCAAGCATTTTAAAGAAAAATAAAGGTTTAGGCAACTTGCAAGGTAGGTATCGCTTTCTGTATACAGATAGGTAATAATTGGTTATTTAATTTAACTGATAGTAAGTGTAACACTTAGAAAATTTTCCTGATAGGCGTTGAAAGTTTAGGAATATCGTTTAATAAATATAAACTTTTAGATGTTCTGTCATTACATCCCAGTTCTACAGAAACTGCAAGTTTAAACAAACTGACATCTGTATTTCATACACCAACCGGATGTGCTCCAAGTCTTTCTAGTGAAACTTCAGGTAAATTTTTTTTTCCCCTAAATTGGGTGCAGTTCCTTAAAATCTAGTTTAGTTGATGTTTAGGGTTTCAAGTACGTATTTCTTTTTAATTTAATTGAAGGATATACTGCTTTAGTTTTGTGTCTATGATGTCAGATAACTATTTGTCGAGTGGTATTTATTAAATAAAAACTTTTAGGGGTCCCTTTCCCAGTGTACCAAGGTTACAATATCTACAACTGCCAATAACTGTATACCTTTTAATATTCCTGCACAAGTTCAAACACCAATACTCACAACTTCAACCATTCCTTCTTTAAATAAAGGTAATTTAAATTTTTTGTTTTTTCCGGCATAAACTGTAATTTATTTTATGTTTAGGTTTTGAATTATTGCTTCAACACATTATATGCCTGAAAGAGCAAAATAAACAAGTTTTGGCTACCCTTTAAAGTAGACCTGCTGAACACGTAAATTCAAGAATATCCAAGGGATTTCCAATAGACTCATTAGAAAATCTTCTTAAATTTGAGCAAGATGAATTAGAAGCAGAAGGTGGAGTGAAAAATCTGGTTAGTTTGTCCTGCACTTTTATTAATATGAAAAGTAGAGTTTTATTGACATTGCTGCAAAATGTATTGTTTTTCCTTTATTTGAGGATACTTGGGTGTCTTATCTGTAAATCTGTAAATATTGAAACCTGCCTTGACATGTACCAGTTTCTTTATGTATCCAGATGTGTTCTTTAATGTTATTTTACTATTTTTGCCAACGGTGTGTATAATATAGTTCAGGTCAATTTCGTAGACTTGTGTCACACACCATATATTTTAATTTGAAATTTTCCGACTAGTTTCCGTAGCCATAATATGTACTTTACCAGTTTCAATCATTTTTCAAGACTAATAAATATAGTTTTAAAAGTATTTTTGTTCAGTTACTTACTTGATATACAATGTGTTTCAATAAGTAGATATGCACCATATGAAATTTTTATTTAAATCGTAATGTCAGAAATTTAATCATTACAATTTCATTCCTTATAATGTAACATATCTGCATAAGGCCCAGTTTCATAATGTGTGGTGACCATTTGGTTAGGGGTAATTGTTATAGTTTCAATTATTTAGCAGGTTATTATATTGCACCCATAATTTACTAACAAGGACCCTTATTTGGTCATCAAACCGTGTGAAACTGGTCCTCCAAGCAACGTCATGTAACGTCGTTAATAGCACGTCATGTAACGTCGTTAATAGGACGTCACTGGGCTGTGACTTATTCACGTCTTCCTGACGTACCAGGGACGTCATAGTAGACGTCATGTTAGTCAAATCTCGACGAAATCTGACGTAACTCTTACGTCATATGGTTGCCTGGGTAGTTACCGAGACACCCTGCAATTACATCGAAAAATGGACACCCTGTGCAATAACACATTTTCAAAACGACAAAGTTGTCAAATGTTTTTGAGTCTCGAACATGGCATACTCTGATTATTTAAAATTTTGAATATAAATGGAACGCTAGATAAAAATGTTTAACTACACTACAACCTAAAAACAAATGAAAATCGGATAAGAACATATGGGTTTTTTCAAATTATTATCTCGTGTATAATACACACCTGGAATTTTGTCCGTTCCTCCTGACTCACCCTGTATATATCTGACATTTCGTTTTTAAAGAAAAGCATACTGCATAAATAAAAGGTAAAATTGTGTATTTTTATATTATTTCCTGTTAATTTTGTTAACTTGTTTTTGAATTCACCTTCTCCTCCATTTATAAAAACCTCATGAGCAGCGCTTTTCTACCCAGCGAGCCGTGACTGTTAAAATAAGCCGAGTCCATGCTTGTTGTGCCAAATCGTAGTTTGTGTTTGTGACATAAATCCATCGTCCAGAATCATCAAACAAAATATCTGTCGCTGCCTGAATTTGTGCACGACGAGGCACTTGTTGTCGTGCAGAAACGCAGAATGTGGGGATTTCGCGACAATCTCTTTTTTTAACTAAATGTTAACGCCTGTACTTCTTTTGTGGACTGTATGCACTTTTTATTAATTAAATACTGTATTTCTTTATATAAAATTACTTTATTATAGACAAAAATAATATTATTGCTTGACGGCCGTCATTCTTGACAAGAGTCCTTTTTACTTGCCACCTTTGTGCTTGTTACTATGATTATTCTAAAATTGGCGCAAATACTAAACAAGGATGCTTGTCGACGCAATTCTCATGATAGGATCCCGTTCGTAAAAAACCCAAATAAGATCCCGTATACTTTTAACACTAGTTTAAAAATAAATTCACGAATCTTTTTAACTTTTATTATTATAACATTAACGTCTATTGTACAATTTGAACAACCAGAAATATGAGTTCCTTCCAGTGATCATCCATCCACAGTGTCTTCTGATAGTTCTCAGATTCGCACCAGAATCTGCTAGTAAAGTGGCCGAAGACCGACAGAATCAGTGGCCAGTGTAAAACTAAGGATCTGGGAGCCTCAATAATTCTGTTAAAACAACAGGCATTTTACCGAAACTATTGATACCAGCTGGATTTTAAGCACAAATACAATTTTATTTATTAACCAATAACCTTTGATTTAGGTCACGAAGATGAAAATAAATGAATTCAGTCTTATGTTCATTCAGAATCAACTCATTTTTTAGCAGTATTTCTGCATGGAGGAAATCGCACCGCATGAACCTCCTCAGAATCTGGACCAGCACAGGGGATAGCGGTCTTATCCGCAAAGAGAAAAATATAATTGTTTTTAAAGTTGTTTGAGTCAATATCATTATAAAAACTATAAATAAAAATGGACCCAGTATACTGCCCCAAGGCACGTCGTTATAGTAACTACGTTGTCAGCAGAAAGTAGGGATCTTGACGGTGTTTTAACATAATTCTGCGATTAGGTCGCGAGATCGAGGAGGCCAGGCAATAGGTCCTCCTCTACCTATCCAACGGTTTGGATAGACGTTATTCAGGTGCTCCCGCACAAGCAACAAAATAGTATGGGAGACAAAATGGTGCCCTAAGGAAGTTTAACAATAATTGATTGAAGAGATTAGATGCTCTCTGCTATTGAGACCATCTGGAATCGTCCCAATAAATAAGGTATTATCCACCCATTAGGCGGCCCCTCTCGCCCTATTCTATTCAGCTTCTCGCAGAGTAGTCTATAATCCACCGTGTCAAAGGCACGACTCATATCAAAGAATATGCCGATTGCCGACAATGTATTCCTTATTATTTAAACAATTGGTGATACAATTTAATAGTTCATTTAGTGCCGACATGGTGGATCGTTCCTTCCTAAAACCATGCTGAGAGTTTGATAGAAGGTTTAAGTTTTCTAAAAAGACATATAATCAGGAAAAAGCAGCTTTCAAAGACTTACCCTATTTGATTTTATAGTGATATATAGGTCTGCACTGAGAAATATCCTCCAGATTCCCCTTGTAAAGATGTTTTTTTTCAAACTGTATTTTTTACATTGTATATCTCTATCCCGTCAGTTGGCGCCAGGATTATAGAGCTACCAGATATAGCATTTACGGCACTGCTTGTTGGCTGTGGAGTGTCTTTAGGCAGTCCCACAAAGTATTTAATAAAAATATTAGTGATTTTGTTAAGATCTGTCATTTCTCCACCAAAATCAATTTAAATTGAGTTTAATAATTTATTTTTATTACCATATTTATGTTTATTGAGGATATTCCAGCTTTCTTTGTTTATATAACTAACTTGCATTTTGAATTTTATAGTTATTATAATTTAATTTTACCTAGGTTACCATTTTCCCATAGTTCTCCCTCAGCATCAGTATATCTATAGCCGCGTTCGGCAAATACATCAGACCGCTTAGATTTGATCTGAATCGTTCGTTTATGATATCTGGATGTAGGGGAAGTAAATGTCAACCCTTCGGCAATTAAAATCTGAGCGCTCTGACGATGATCTTTTTGCTCGGAGTTTTTAATCGGATGAAAGCGATTAATCTCAAATCTCAGCCAGCTGAGTTAGTGAGGTTAAGTTTGATTTAAAGTTTGTTCTTAGTTTTGTTTTGAAATTTGCTTTGACGAGGACCTTATAAGAAAGTTAACTTTAAAAAATGAAGGAAATAGAACTTTATGATGCGGAAGAACAAAAACGGTTTACCCCTGAACTAACCTTAGCCTTCATTGGTTTACCATATTAATGACAGACGAAAATTTGCCAAAATCTTTACGTCTTCCTCATATCATCGTCTTCAAACATAAGTTGATAGCAAAGAGAATTGATCTATCCCTTCAATTAGGGCCAATACAACAGTAGGAATACTAATTTTTAGTAGAAAAGGGGGAAAATAGGTTATATTTCTTGAATCAAAACAAAGCAGTTGGACTTTGACAGAGATCAGTTGTTGGTCACGTGACAAAAAATCAATTCAATCGCAGATGTATTTGCCGAACGCAGCTTATGTTCGTAAATGGCGCCTCCAGCCCCATCTATCATCCACCCAATTCAGACAGTATGTGAATATTTGAGAGTTCTGTTGTTAACAAAGGCAGGTTATAAACGTATTTTTCTTTTTTTAATGCTCTTTCTAGCGGGAATGATTTTTGAAATGTATCACATAGTTTTTCATAGAAATCAATAAACATAGAGCTAGAAGTAGAATTTACTGGTAACTTTCAGAATTTTTGTTTAACTAATGCTTTCCATTTTCGTTTATTAAATTCAGTAAAAAAGCGTTTTCAATATTTATGGGTTTTAAGAATACAGAGTGCTATTCCGCGGCAATTGCAAATATCATGCACGCCACCCTTTTTAAAAATTGGTTGAACCATGGTATACTTTATCATGCAAGAAAAAGAACCTTCATCAAAGGAGATGTTAATTAAACAAGTAAGGGAACCTACGATACGATTTGCAATGTTCTTTAGCAAAGAACAGGGAATGCCATTAAACCCTGTCGAATTATTATTAGCTACAGAAAAAATTATTTCAACCATTTTTTTTTCAGAATATGGTTCCAAAAACAGAGAGTTGCACAATTTTTTGGATGTAGTCACTGAGCTGTCTATTTTTATGTAAGATGACAACTCATTTATGAAGCTAATGAAGTTATCAATAACTTCCTCTGCGGTCAAGCTCAAATTATATTATTTTCACTATTCTGGATAGTGGCAAACGTTTAGATAGGCCATTGACCTTTTCAATGTTTATGTTTAAAAGAAGAAAGGTAGTTTGTGTTGAGAGTTGAAGGGAAGTAATTTTGGGAATCCATTCTTTAATCTACAAAAAGGAAATAATCTGAATGTCTAAAAAATACGTTAATTCTTCGATAATAAAATTGCATTCTAATTTTATTATCTTATATTTGTTTATTATATTATTATTAATATTTTATTATATTCATTATATTGTTAAACAATGAATAACTTCAGCGTGATCATTTTCAGCAGGATGGTGCAACAGCACCTACCACACAAGACAATATATAGCGTTTCTCCGCGAGATTTTTTGATGATCGGTTCATAAGTTTAATACAAAAGTTGAGTGTCCTACCAGGAGTTCTAGGTCACTTTGTGTAATTATTATATCATGCTCCTGGCGCGAGGAATATACTTTTCAGAACTGTTGTATATAATTTTCAAGAACTAAACATAATAATATGTCCTTTATTTATTTTTAAGGTAAAACGACATTTTAATACAATTTAACTTATTTTTACCTAGTATAAAAAATATGTTCTTTCACGCCGTGAAACTTATTTATTTTCCAAGTAAAAGATATTATCAAAAATAATCTTTTTCATATATTAGCATCCATTTGTCCTTCTGTGAACTCCATCGGTAAACCCACTGTTGATATAATTATGTAGGATGGTCATATAGGTGCGGTCCATATATAAGTAAAGGAAACAATTTCTTGAACTTTGAACATTTCGTTCGCCTCTGTTTTAATAACTTTCCTTTCTTACATGGTCGTTTTTCAGTCATTTTACAACCAAACACAACTTTCCGCATATGCTATATACTATATATCACATTATTAATGTGTTTTTCTACGTCCGAAACTCGTGCCTTTAATTTGGAAAATTGGACGTTCGTGAATAATTCAAAATCAATAAAGTAATTTATTTGTAATCGGCTATATCACAATAATAATTATTATAAATGAGTTTCGTATACAGCCAACATTTATTATCAGTCCAAATAGTTGGTATTATACGCAAATGTAAATATAAATGTAAAAATGAATAGCCCCAATTAATCTAACAATATAATATAATTGTATAATGCAACTGTACGTTGATGCCGTAACACATAACTAAGTTCTTAGCAGCGGGCTACTTTGTCGCCCATTTCGAAATAAAGAAAAGTAATTAACTGTGCTATTATCTATTATGAAAAATTCAGCTTAAATGTTGGCAAATATTAAAATCAAATAATTTTGTATTTCTCAAACATTACATCCTGGAGATGCATATACAAGAGGTATTTTTGGCAATGGATAAGGGATCAAGCCACAATCAATCCGAGTTTTTTAGATCCTATTGTCTGGACGGATGAAAATTCGCATAGTGTAGTTTATTCAATAGAAATAACGAACATATTTAGGCTGTAGAGAATCCCACATTAGGTTTTTTATTAATGGTTTGGCAGAATCGTGTGAAGAAAGTTTCGGGTTCATTTTTATTTGATCCTAATATAGGGTAATTCCGGGAGAGATGCCGGCATGGTAGAGATGCCGATTGAACATATTTCCGAACGTACTTATCTGCGAGACATAAGTTACGCGCCTACGCATTCACTTGTCAGTGCCTATCGAAGTCTGTAGTCGGTATTGTGCAATCTCCAATCATTTTTAATTTAACTGAGATTTTCAATTTGTCAACAGTCAAAAGTTTTTCGGATTATAAGGTTAGTGTACTGTGCTTACTTTATAAATGTTCTAGTATAAAATTTGCATGAATATAGTGAAACAGCATAGAATGAGGTTATACCTCTGCGTATTTATGTTATCTTTATCCCAGTTGCAACTTTTCCGGGGCATTCGGCATCTCTCCCGGAAATTCGGGAGAGATGCCGATTTTTAATAGGGTGTTATGGCTAACCTAGAAAAATATTTAAATTTCAGAAATGCAGAGCAAATACGAAAGAAAGTGTCCTAATAGGGGTAAATGGACCGAAGAAGCTTTAGAAGCTGCTCTGCAAAGTATAGCAGACGGTATGGAAACTAGCAATGATGCAACCTGTACTGGGTGTGGTGAAGAGTATACCAAGACAACCAAAACCGATGACTGGATTCAGTGCATCCATTGTCAGCAGGGGCTGCATGAGGGGTATACCAAATACCAAAATACGTGCGAAATCTGTGTAAAATTGCTCATTAAAAACAAAAAAGTGTAGAGGCATCTCCACCTTAAGCTTGCGGCATCTCTCCCGTAATATTAGGTAGAGATGCCGATTTACAGAGTGTGCCAAAATGTTTTTTTATTGTTTATTGCGTTTAGTTTAAGGAATAATACTTATGTGCCTTGTTTACGAAATAAATATTACATCCCTAGCCTTAGTTTCATTACTTAATGATTATTGTGAAATTAGTAAATCAAGAAAATGTGGAAAATCGGCATCTCTCCCGGAATTACCCTACCTTAATTTTTTAAACAACCATTTTCACGGTTTTTTAATGAACATCCCGTTGGCTACACTGATTTCAACATGAAGGGGCACCTCCCCATAATGGTAGAGATGTGCCTGCATTTTTACACCGACATTTCCGAGAAAAGAGTATAGGTGGTCGAGTTGTGGTGAAATAGCCAGTGAGATCACCCGATCTTTCACTCCTGGATTTTTTTCTATAAGGTGCAATAGAAAATAAAGCATGTGTACAATATGTATATCCTCTTGTTGTTTCCCTTACTCATCATTTATTATTATTAAGTAAGTATTTTAAATATGAAATTTTAATTTCATTTCATACACTACATTTGCTTAATTTTAAACAAATACAGTGATTTTCACCAGGGTAGTATTTGTAAAAAATTCGAAGACCTTGCTAATGCATCTTTAAGACACGGAACGTCCGATTGGCATTCTCAGAAGACATCAAATGTTTGGTTTAAGGGGTATGACAATAAAGAATAAGCAATTTAAATCCCGTATTCGAAAAAATAAAGTTGATGATGGTTGCCCGAAAACGAAACGTCGGAATTAAAAACTAATTATGTCAACTTGTAGAGAAGAAAAAGTGTCAATGGAAATGTGACATTTGTTTGAAATTATTAACACATGTAATCAGGAAAAAATAAAAGCGAATGCATATTTTCGTTTTCTTTTTCGGATACCTCCTAAGGTATTAGGAACTTTCAAATTTTTCCAGCGGCGTTTTGTTGCGCCCCATATTTTGAAACTTTGCCTCTATTAACCGACTTTGTACAGAGATACCTATACTTAGCCCCGAATTTATAACACCCCGTACATGCTTTATGTAAAGGTTTGTAGGGTCGGTGAGTTATACTCAGTTTACAAACTACATTTGCATGCTCATGCTCAGAAACTTAAATACCTATTGCACTAATCCTAGAGATAAGATAAATATCTTATAAAGATAGCTAATAACTAAGGTTATTGTTTTAGAAATTAAGTCCCCAAGGAACCATTTATATTAGAGATATGTGAAAACATGAAACATTGTATAGACGCTAACCATATAAAAGTAATGGCAATTATAGGATTTTTCATTTTATTACGTTCTTTTATCTTTAGTCACCAATCCCCTGAGAGGCTTTAAATCTTAGTGCTATTAAAAGAATTGCATTCGACTGTATTGGGTGCCGTTTTTAGAATATTAAATTCAGACGACAGACAAAGACCTCTTAAGGTTTTTCTGATAATTGTTTTATCGTGTTAGTTACGAAACTTTGTTACATTGTTTCAAGAATATTTTTATATAGAGACTTTATTTAAATTAGTGAAAAAGTGAAATAGGAAAAATTAATCGAACTAGGAGCAATGTTTTTAATAGTATATTATTAACCAAGGTTTAGACAGCCATCATTATTGCCCGAGCGGCTATAAGCTGTCTAAACCGTGGTAAATATAATATTTTTTCCACTACTACAAACTTTTATAAGACATTTATCTTTATAGTATTAATAATTATAAAAAATTATAGGTAGGTATAAGTATATTTTTTAATCAAGTTACCTGCGCTTTGGAATTGGCAAAATATTTTGTTGTTTTGTCAGGTGGCTTTGTCAATGTCAATTTTTGTTCATTTATGTCATCAGATTTCACGAGTTTTCTGTTTTTTTAAATGAGCGAAGAAAATGTTAGTGATATTATTATGTGTACACCCCCAGAATTAGGGATGGAAGCAGCAAAAATGTTGATTGTACCTATCGATATTTTACAATATGCGCGTCTCTAATAATCTAATATATATTGATAATTATCTGGTTGCCTAACCACAAGAAATGATGTTTATGAATTTTTCCACTACTAACCTATATTGACCGATTATTAACGTTAGAAATCGTTTTTCTCTACCTCATAAGTTATTATTGACCATGGTCAATAATAAGGCATTGAAATCCATTATTGACCGATCTTCAAGAATCTATTTGAAGGCAGGTAACTTGATTTTTTGATTGTACAACTTGAATTCATAAACATGAATGTGGTTAGGCAACCAGATAATTATCAATACATATTAGATTACTTGATATTGTAAAATATCGATACAATCAACATTTCTTCTGCTCCCATCCTTAATTCTGGAGGTGTACACATAATAATATCACTAACATTTTCTTCGCTCATTTTTTAAAAAAACGGAAAACTCGTAAAATCTAATGACATAAATGAACAAAAATTGACATTCACAAAGCCACCTGACAAAACAACAAAATATTTTGCCAATTCCAAAGCGCAGGTAACTTGATTAAAAAATATACTTATCTATACCTACCTATAATTTTTTATAATTAATAATACTATAAAGATAAATGTCTTATAAAAGTTTGTAGTAGTGGAATAGTATATTATTAACCAAGGTTTAGACAGCCATCATTATTGCCCGAGCGGCGAGTTTAAATGACGAGGAGCGAAGCGACGAGGGATTTAAGACGCGAAAGCTATAATAAGCTGTCTAAACCGTGGGGCTAGGTTCGAAAACGCGCGTAAAATATATTTTCATAAATATACGGTCGGGGTTTGCAACGGTCGTAAAATATATTTTCATGGATATACGGTCAGGATTTACAACGCGCGTAATATATATTTTCATGGATATACGGTCGGGATTTACAACGCGCGTAATGTGTGTATGAAAAACGTTTTTCAATGCGGTAATTTGTTTTTAGTTTTATATTTATTACTAAAATTGGTATGTCAGAGGTATTTTACACGATTTAAGTGAAAATTTTACACCTGCCATTTTAAGTCAATGAAATACTTTTATTTTGACATGTTGTCATCGCAAGATCCTTCTTTCCGTGCACTAAATAAAAATGCCTAGTTTACGTTCAGACGTCAATCAATATTGCTTCCTTGTCATTTATTAGAGAATAAACACAGATGTCTTATTATGATAATTCACCTCACTTTTATTGAACCAATCAAAACGCTCATTTTCATAGCAACCACCTTGGTAACGGTCGTCTTACCCGATAAGACTACCGCTAGCTCGAAAAGACGCTTTCGAAAAGACGCTTGTAGCTTTTTTACTTAAATAAAAAATTAGTAACACCTCTAACTTGTATATTTACCTTTATCAGACGGCCTTCATTTTTATGTTCAGTAAATTATCCAATAAAATACACCTCTAGAGGCGGTTTCTTATCTTCATACCTTCGTTTTTCACTCGAAACTCGATTTTCCAAGAAAATTTTCACTCAATGTAATTTTTACTTATAATCAAAGATAAGACCCTCGAGCTAAAGCTCTCGGGATCATATCAGATTATAAGTAAAAATTACATTTCGTAAAAATTTGTCAGAAAATCGATTTCTTGTTAAAAACATCGGTATTACCGATAAGACGCCTCCTCTATCGGTATATTACTGTTGAATGCACCACGAAAAACATGAAACGATTAATGTGACTTTTTTATTATTGACATATTCCATTTTCTGTCAGTAAAATTTATTAATAATAAGGGTTCCGACCAAAATTCATTTTTCTTATTAGTTCAGGTTAGGTCAGGTACTTTTTTACTGTTTTAAAAATTCCTATTCATTCCTTTCTATTTTTCTGTGATATTTTTTATGTATGTTGTTTTCAGGTAAATATAATAAAATATTCACATTAGTCTTGAATCTTGAGAGGAGCACATGACAAATCTATTTTTATTAGGACACGTTTTTATAACTATTATTTTGAAGTTTAACTTTTTTAGTAGGTTACTTAGTGTTATAACTAATAATTATGAAGGGAGACCTGTATGGCATGGCTATCTTTCCTATAATATAACAGTAGTATTTTTGCCTCTGACATAGCTAAACAGAAAATATAATTTAAAAAATTAACAGTTTTTTAGACAGTTTAGTAAAAAAGAAATAGCACCAAAAAAAGGAAAAATATATATGAACCGTAATAAAAGTTCTAGCGGGTGAAAAACTCAAAAATAGGAGTTATTAAAATACATTTGAAAAATCAATGAAATTAATTTTAGAGAAGAACATCCTGTATAAAATATTAAATCTAATAATAATTGAAATAATAAGGTAAATAATATAAATATCCCCAAAACATGTTGTCGCTTAAGAATTGACGCTCAATTATTGATAAATCTAATGGAATCGGGTATCCCGCTATAACTATATCTGGTTCTGTTAACACCAATTAATATCTTAACATAATATGATAAATTTAGGAAAACTACTTGTACCGAAGTTTGTACAGTAATAGGTTTGAACCTGACAGTCTGTTTTAAAACAGGGCTCTAGGCACCTGTCTAGTGTAGAATCCACCTCCACCGCTTATATCTCTATCGATTAGCTGTCATTTTGATCTATTTTAAGTTGAAACTAGCGATTATGTATTCAATATCACGTCGTATGCCCGTACCCGATTGTTATTACGCCATATTAATCATTAGAGCCAGTGACAGATTTCCTGGCAGGCCTAAGGAATAACATTTGCTTTTAGTAAATGAATTAACAATATTTTGTCGGGACTAAAATAACAACCTTTTTAATTGGTCTTATGCACTGGGATCAAATATGATTTTTTTGGATAAGCAATTCATGTGCAATAGAAAAAATATAGAAATTAGTAACATTCTTAAGATTTTTAACAATAATATAGTCATTAAGGTCCAAATTATCAATGTTCTGGTAAAACTAACTGCAAGATTACTTCCAAGGACACCTTTGTTGGAAAAATTGCTCTCATGAAAGTTATAGAAAAAAAACCGTAGCTTAAGATATGCCCTATCTACAGTATGTCCACGGATGGGGTTTACAAGAAGACAAATCGACTAAAAATTGAAAGATACGAGAAAAAGTCACTCTTAATAAACGTTTTTGCTTGTCTAGAAAATACAATTCACTATAAGAAACTTCAATTTTTTTATACAGGGTGGGTAAAAACTGCAAAAATGTTATTTTGCTTAAGAGTAAACATACTTTATTTTGAAAGATACGAAAAAAATCCACTCTTAATGAATGTGTTTTCTACACAACAAACCGAAGTAGAACAATTCAATAAAAGGTTTACCTATGTAAAAATTATTTCCCAAAAAGTATTCGCTGGCACACCTCTGACTGGTGAACCTAGTTAAAATAATAATGACACTTAAGGTGATAGGTACTTGTTGTCAATGTCTTTATTTAATGAAGTTATTATTTAAGTAGAAATGCTATCTACTGAACAAAGAGTTTTTATAATACAATGTTATGGGGATGGTCAAGTTTCATACCGCTACCCGCTACGTCATGGAACAATTTATCGAGAAATTTGTAGGAATCCCAATAACTAGGATGACAATCTGCAAGTTAATAAAAAAGTTCCAGAGAACTGGTTCGGTTTTGGATCTCAAAAAAAAAAAAGAAGAAATACGACCATGATGATGCTGCTACAGTCTTAGTTCTTTAATATGTTGAAGAAAATCCTATGACGTCCCTTAGAAATCGTGTTACTCAGTTGGAAGTTGTGAAAAAAAGTCAAATTCAGAAGATCCTTAAAGCAAATAAATTGCATCCGTATAAACCGCACTTTAATCAAAGATTGGAAGAGGGAGATTTTTTACTCAAAACGACTTGATTTTTGCTTGTGGATAGGAGACAAAATTTTAAGTGGAAATGTTGATTTTTATAAATGTATCATCTAATGAAAGTACATTTTCTACCAATGGAACCGTTGCAACCCAGCACGTTAGGTACTGGTCTTTAGAAAATCCCGAATTCAGAATTATGACGAGAAGACAATATTTCTCAAAAGTTAACGTGTGGTGCGCGATATCCATCCATGGCATCATAGGGCCATATTTTTTTGATAACACGTGCAATAGATTATCATATTTAGAAATGCTGGATACATTTTTCAATGATAAACTCGAAAATCTACCATCAAATTTTCGACAAAATATGTATTTTCAGCAAGATGGTTGTCCAGCCCATTTCGCTCGTGAGGTTAGAGAATGGCTTGACCGCAGATTTGGTCCAAGGTGGATTGGCAGAAATGGCCCAGTTTTGTGACCCCCAAGAAGCCCTGACTTAACCTTGGCGGATGTGTTTTTATGGGGCCGTTTAAAACAAATTGTTTTTGCTACCGCAGTACCAAATGATATTGAAGTGCTGAAGGGCAGAATTATCCAGGCTGTCCAATCGATATCTCAGGAAGAAATCAGAAATTTTTTCACTTATTTTAAAAAGCGATTAGAAAAATGTGTCGAGTATGGGGGTGGAGCTTTTGAATTATGAAATCGTTATCGTATTCTTTTCATGGTAATAAAAATGTTCGTATTATTATTATTATTATAATTACTTCATTAAATAAAGACATTGACAATCAGTATCACCTATCCATTATTCAAGTAAAAACGTTTATTAAGAGTGATTTTTTTTGTATCTTTCAAAATAAAGTATGTTTACTCTTAAGCAGAACATTTTTGTAGTTTTTACCCACCCTGTATAAAAAAATTGAAGTTTCTTATGATGAATCGTATTTTCTAGACAAGCAAAACCGTTTATTAAGAGTGACTTTTTTCCGTATCTTTCAATTTTTAGTCCATTTGTCCTCTTGTAAACCCCATCCGTGGTCATACTGTATATACAGGATGTCCCAGATATAATTAACGTGTTCATTTGCTTTTTTGGTGTGTTTTTTAGTCCGAAACGTCTAACGAAAAAGTTGATGATAGTTACGAAAAAACGAAACGTCGGATTAAAAATCAAAATAAACCATGTTGTAGAGAATAAAAAGTGGCAATAAGAAGGTAAAATTTATTGTGACATATCTCTTCAAATAGAACGATATCGCAAAAATTCGGGGTTTTCCGAATATCTTCGGATTTTTTGAAATTTGAAAACATTCAACAACTTCAGTGATTCGCAACTTTTCTCTAGTTTAATCATCTCGGTAGGTCCGATGGTTTATGAGATCCATGTCGACTGCATTCTTATTTGGGACACCCTGTATAATATGTATGAGAAATATAACAGTCTTTATGAAAAAAAAAAAATTATAAATTGATCAATATTTTATTTGCAGTATAAACAGTGGAGAACTTCTATAATATATTATTATCCTGTCGTGGTTTATTCCACAAGTCAGCACCAATACTTTTGTAATATTATAATATAAAATATCCTTAGGGTGACGATACTACTTATTTGTAGCTCTTCAAAAATCATTTTAATCAAATATTTATTTGAACAAAAAAAATGTTTAAAATGGCCAACACATTTTTTTTTTCAGCAATTTTGCTATGATTAAATGTGTTATATTTATCATACAAATCATGTACAAGATGTCATAAAGTCTGGAATGTTGAAGAATAACTTTACTTTACTTACTTTAACCCAATTTTTAATTCAATGGAGAAGTGCTCTCATACTTAACTCAAATATTTCCACAAGATGTGAAATTTGCTGACCTGACTAGTCTCCAAACCTAAGAAACATATTATTTCACAAAACTAAACCATGAGTTAATTAGACATCTGAATTATTCAAATTCGCTAAATTCTATTAAAAGTTCTTGATATCGACGACAGGAATTTAAATACAGTTTTGGCTTCTACTTAGCAATCAATTGCAATTACTGTTTAAATTTAGTTTTTTCTTTACTTTCTTTCTCATTAATTAAAAATTTGCATTGGTCTGTAAGCTTAACAAATAAGCCCAAAATTAACTTTTGAGGGACTACTTACAGTACTCATAAATTGTTGTTTCTTTTGAAATAGAAAGATCACTTTTTTTCTGACTCCCTATATTGTCAACAAAATGGCGGGCTCTGCATTATAATTATAAACTTTTACACTTCTAGACCACTGTCCGTTGAGGTCGCGGACCACTGTGCCACCAAACGTCAAGTTTAATTAAACAAGAGTCAGCACTTTCGGGGTATAAATACCCGAACATTGGGTGGACACGGTACCTTCGTTTCAACGACAGGTCACTTCCCTGAGATCAGGAGCGCCCATGTGTCATAAAGACTCCAGGCCACTCTCCTGATCTTTCTTCAGTCATCCCCCAGTAGAGCTTCAGTGCCCCACCGACTCCAGGTCCCTCTCCTGGGTCCCCGAGCTACTCTCGTCCCCTGGAGACACGTAAAGCCCTACAGGCACCCCTCTTGAGAGCCCCCATTGGCAGTACCGCACCCCCGCAGAGACATGCTGGGTTTCCTCCAGGCTACCTGATAAATAATTGGCGAATATAAATAAAAGTCTGCGTATTGTTTTTTAGCCAAAGCATTTTCATTCACGCCCCGTTAGGAAAACAACCCCCAGTTGTGACAATATATTTCCAAAGAAGATTTTACCCTTCCTAGGTATATTCTTAATTAGATATCGAAGTACAAATTTCAATAAAGAAATATTGTGTAGCTTTTAAAATATTTGCAGCAAGTATCTCAGGTTAATCTGACACCCTGTATTAATTTATTGACATAACAGGTATCTTTTTATTCAAAAAAATAAATGAAAGAGTGGAAACATGGTAGAAGAAAAATAGTTGTTTGAGGAACATCTTTAAATATAATTCAATTCCATCAATAAAATCCCTTTTTTCTACGACATAAATTAGTTTCTACACGCAATTTAAAACCGGCAAAAAATTAACTCTTATAATAATAGATTAAAAACATTATTTTCCTTAAAAGCCGCAAAAATGGTATAAAAGACTGAACAACATGTCGACTTATATTAACAGCCTTTATTTTAAGCCAAAAGATACGTTTCAAAATTATCAATATACAAATTAGCTTTCTTAAAACAGGTACAAGCTGATGTAATAAACTTTGGTATAACTAATATTTCTAATAGTTTTTGATTGGTAAGTAAAAATAATGGCCCCTCTTTGAATGACAATGGATCGTCAGATTAAACTCTGATTGGTTCCCCACCGGGAGATCCGAGGTGGGAAGATAATCCGACTTGTCTACCAAAAAATTTTCTCATTACGGCTGAAGGAAGAAGGTCGATTTCTTCCTGCCGGTTCATGGCAAGTTTTTTAATTCGCTCATGACTTTTTGAGGAGCAAAGTCTGAAGTAGTCTTATACTATGACAAATAATAAATAATGACGGCAAACTAGCAACCCTTGTTCTGTTAGCCACTTTAAGTATATATCCCTCAATTATTGCCATCTAACTCTATTTTGTGCTGGGGTTAGTTCAGGTTAGTTTAGGTTCTCCCCTCACAGCCTTCCGTCTTTTAACTTTCTGCCTTGAGTTATATCCCACAAAATCCCACTTAAGCTTGATAATTTATTTCCTAGCACCCCTCACTACACTTTCATTTTAGATTCAGATATTGCCGTCTGATCAACTAATCTGACTCCTAACTTTGTTCGCCCATAGCTCTCTGTGCAATGCATGTCTTGGCTATTTAATCTATTGTTAGCGTTCAAGTTTGTGATTTATATTTTAAAAGGGGAAAGCTGCATTAGGCAAACACCCTGGTTTTTAAATATTGGGATATTTTAGTATTTTTTAAGCCAGACATTTTTCCTAATCCTGCCCAAGACCATTCTCACTACCTCAGCAGTTTGATTTTCTCTATTGATTTTCATTCTTTGTTTAAGCTTTAATATGCATGCACTTGCCGTTTCTAACTTAGAATTCTCCAGATTTATAGTTCTTGAGTCAACATTTTTTGAGATCTTTTTCTGGAACTTCAGAAAATACAATTTCCTATTTCCCTCGTCTCTCTTAATATTTTACTACAATTAAACGCAGTCTTAATCCGATTTCTAATCCCCTGCCATTAATAATCCCTTAAAACGTATAGGAATAAAAGGCACGTATTCTCAATAAATTCGAAAACGGTTCAAACTGCGGTAATTTTCCTTTTCGAAGCGGTGCCAAAAATATTGTTTTAAGCTTTCCTCCGTTAGTGCCATCGTCTCCGGCGTAAAATGCTTGGATTAAAATCGAATTGCTTTCGACGCGCCAGTATCAATGCCGTGTGTCGATATGCCCTTTGAGACGTGAGAAAATGAAGTTTTTAGAAGTTTTAGCTATATTGGCCTGTACGAGGGATTTTGCAGAAGATATGATATTAAAATTATAGTGTATAGGTAGGTAGGTTCTTTAGATTCAGACGCCTCATCTGTCAACTGTATTTTGTTTTGTTGTTTATTGGACATGAATGAGTCAACAAAACTGAAAATGTTTAAAAATGGCTTTGCCAGTTTTTCAAATAGATAGCCAAAAATGTGTAACAAGCCTTCTCGTAGTGGGCTAAAATTGCACTAATACTGTTGAAGAAAATCCTTTTTACACATTTTATGGTTTTGCTTTTTTTCTGTTGCCATTGATGGGACGAAACTAGGCCAACAATGTGTTTTGTCTCTTACTTGGAATCTTCTCTGGGTTTCCAAGTCAGTAACGCTCCTTTGATTTCTATAGGTTTATCGACAACTATTTAGGTCTTGTCACCTGTAGAATTTTGAAATCGGTTCTTGCCTTGATTATTGTTGTTCGTGCGTATTTGATTTAAACATTTTATTCTGCATAATTTTGACGCCTTTTCCATTAATTTTCTTATTTATAGTGCCTCTCTACTATTAGTGCCTCACAACTATGGGTTTGGACCGAGAGGGAGCCAGTGTTTCGGTAGTTTATTTGTAGCGTTTTGTCTAGATCTAGTAGATCTAGCCTGTGAGTCTGAAATTAGTGGGTTTGTCGATTCGTCCGTGTGTTTGTGATATTCTGTTATAATTTTTAAGAAATATTCATTTATCGCTTGCATATGAATGTCTTGATGATGTACGCGGCTAATTATATATCTAGCTACGACCGCAATAGTGTTTAACGCCCTGTTTTGAATTACTTGAAACTTATTAAGCTCCGTTTTGCTTATGTTGCACCACGAAATTGCACCATAAGTGAGAACCGGCCTGGCCAATACCTTGTAAAGGTTGACCTTTGTCCTATTACCAAGTATACTCTGCCTGTGAAGCAGGGCGTGGATAGAGCCTAACTGACGCAATGCAAGCTTTACCCTATTGATTGAATTGGGCCTCCAGTTCAGCCTGTGGTCAAATATTAGTTTCAGGTATTTTACCTCCTGGATCCAATTCACTAGGACTCCATTGACCTAAAGCTTTGTTTCAGGCCTGCGAATGGTGCTTTTTGAAAAAAAGACCTTCGTTTTGGCACACTAAGAAAATTAGGTAACTAAGTAAATTTGTTAAAGTTTTTTGGTTGCAGTAACTTGAAATTATGGTTCTAGCAACAATATTTTTGTTACCGCAACGTCAATGAATAGCTACAACAACCAACTTATTTTTCCTGGCTTGTATTACTGCTCCAGCCAAAAAATTTATTCCAGCAACTAAAAATTTAATTAAAACGACGAACCAACCAAATATTTTAGTTGCAGTAACCGGTTGTTGCTATAGGGACTTTATTACAAATTTAGTTCTGCTAAACAGACCTTAAATTGATACAACGACATCTCTCGTTGAGGCAAACAAAAATTTGTTGATTCAGCCGACAGGTTGGTTGCTTTAGCAAACACGCTTGGTTGAGATGTCGTTCGGGTCCTTTCGCGACTCATCGTTAACGCGAGACAATCTTCGCGCCATCGGCGGCAGACGTGGCGCAGCGCCATTTCATCATCTTTATCGTAGGTTGCCTACCATAAGCGCATCTCCCTTTTCTATGGTAGGTTGGAGGCTCGTAGTCGTTATTTGCATTATTAGGTGAATGGTGAATGTGCAAATGGCAAAATGGCGTTTAAATTAACTCTGTTGGAGTGGAATTTTGCAGATTATGTCGATGCTTTTAAAGGTAAGTAAGTAATCAAAATTTTTTTCAATTTTGCAGTATTTTGTAGTTATCTTTAAACTTTTATTTTATTTTTTTGTGAAAATCGTTTTGCACATATGCCTAACTTGTTATAACCTATATTTTTCGGCAAAAATGTATATTTTCTGTTGAGTTGCACTTTTATTTGGACACTATAAACGATTTTATAAGGTTTGTAAATATTTTGGCACTAATTAAATAATATTCAAAGGCAATAGGGAATTTCATCTGGGCGCGCTTATTTCTTATTTCTGAATAAACACTGCAAATTTCTTATTTCTTATCTTGTTATTCTTGTTTTTATTATGCTCTCTAAACCCACCATTACATTTCTTAAAAAATTGACTTACCTATATTCGGACTGAGACTACAGAATTACAATATACTTTTATTAATATTATTTTAAGAGTGTAGTCTAAGTTATAATATTCAATTAGTTTTTGTTAGGTATTAGTTTTTCAGAAAATAAACATTAGATATTTCACAATTTTTTTTCTTTTTAAACCCTTTTCACAAATAATAATATGTTATGTACCTATCCTCTGTTATGTTGAAATTGTATTAAGACATTTTTACTTTTAGCTAACGAACTTTAGAAGGTAGTTCAAGGTGTTTATCTTTAGTATGACGCTTGACACACATACGAAATTTTAGTATCTATTGTGCTCATTAGAAAAGTATTTTTTCTTGCAGGCTTTATATTGAATCCTGGATTCCCGTAATTAAACGCTTTAATTGACGTTAATTAAAATTTTTAATTATAGCAATTAAAATAGTAAAACAAAATCAGAGGATTTTTAATATTATCATTAAATATTTTAATCGATGTAAATTAAGTGTTTATTTATCAGCTATTATTTTAAAAAGTTTTTTCACTGTGAGGAACCAAAGTTTGCATCAATGGTGAGAGCGCTTTAAAACGTACTTTTAAATGGCGAAGGCGCAAGAACGTGAACAATTTTTAAACTAAAATATTAGCTACCACAGTGGTCTATATTTGTCAGAACAACCAATATTTTAGTTATTTTTACTACAAATTTAGTTCTTACAACTACTGCATTTGTTATAACAGCTAAATGAAATGCTTCTGCAGTAAATGGTTTTAGTAGGGGCAACCAAAGAATTTGTCGCTGGTACTTAGCTACGCTAACTAAAAAATTTAGTAGTGGCAACCAACCTGTCATGGCGCCGGTTTCTTCAATTTCTTGGTTGTGGCAACCAAATTTTTCCCTTAGTGCAGAATTCAGGCGAATCTTCCAAGCCGAAAGCCATTTTTCCAGCTCGATAACGTGACGCTGCATCCGGCTAACGACAATGCGCGGTGATTTAGAAGTCGAGGTAATTGCTGTATCGTCAGCAAAAAGATAGAGCTGCGTAAATCTATCTCGCGGAATACCATAAATATAAATATTATACAACATTGGAGAGAGAGAGGATAGCCTTGCGGCATTCCCGGCCGCATAATCGTAACCAGCGTATCGTATCGCCATCGATAATAGACACTTTAAGCATGTCCTAAATTTCTACCGTATCCGTATCCGCATCGATCTGCGCATGTGCAGAATAGATGCGTTGGACTCAATACGTTACGTTGCCCGCATCGTCACGGGCCAGCCATCGTATCCCTATCCGTAAACGCATTCCAACCAATCGACCGATCTCTGGTTTCTATGATTTTGTCAGTTGTCACTTAACCTAATTTTTTTATTATTTTGTTATTTTTCTGAACTAAATTTTACAAAAATGTTTCAAGTTCCTAAAAAAAAAAAGACTTTTTTACAATCCCGAAGATGACCTTCACTTGTTAAGAGAGGTGGCGGGACAAAACCCTTACGATGACCCAGAAAGATGGCATAAAATCAGAGAGAATGTGTTAGAGGCAACAGGAAAAGAATTTACTTTAAGAAGTTTGAAAGAAAGAGTGGCATTACTCGCCGAAAGATTTGCTACCAAGGCAGCAGCAGATGAATACAAGTAAGTATTATACATATAAACATGTATGGATGCGTTCGGTTTCGTATACGTATGGTTGTTGATGCTTAAACAGTTTTTTTGCGGTCAACGTAACTCAATGCGTTACGGATGCGGATACAGATACGGAAAAAAAAATACGGTTTGCTTAAAGTGTCTAATATGCCCGAAGATCATTCGTAAACAGCGCGCGTGAAGGCACTTTGCAACCACCGCTTCGTAAATAGCGTTCTACATCGCATTATGCGTGCATTGTATGATTGGTCGTACATATTGCAATACATATTGTATGTAGTTAGTTGTTAATGATGATCTTAATGAAAGTAAATAAGGCAAGTATATTTAAATATTTTTATAAAAAGCAGATTAACATAAAGAATTTTCAATGCAAGACTTTCAAACAGCAAGCATTAACACAGTAAATTAATAAACTATAATTTGCCACTAGTAAAAACTTTTCACTTACTTTATTTCTATTATTTCGACTACTCCACTGTACTAAAAACCACTAAAATCTAATTATTTAGGGCTAAGCTTTCTTTTTAATATTTAGGTGCTTAAGCGAGATCACCTGATAAATTATTATTTTTGATTAGGTACAGGGTTATCCAACCAAGACTAGACAAGGCGATTTTTTGACTTTTCCTGTACTTTTATAAAAAAACTGAAATAGCCATCTTAAGTCATTTTCTCCCGCGAATTCGAATATCTTCAGCAAAAAACAATTGAACATCAAACAAAAGTACTAGGGGTCACTTTGATATTTTTTTAAATGGGATGCCGTATTTTTAATGAGCTTATCCGATTTCTTATATAAATTTTGATCTAAAATGTTGGATTTTTAATTTATTATTTTTTTTTTTTTATTTTTAACATTTTCCGAATTTAAAACTGAAGAAAAAAGGCGTTTTTGAATTAAAAATCCAACATTTTAGATCAAAATTTATATGAGAAATCGGATAAGCTCATTAAAAATACGGCATCCCATTTAAAAAAATATCAAAGTGACCCCTAGTACTTTTGTTTGATGTTCAATTGTTTTTTGCTGAAGATATTCGAATTCGCGGGAGAAAATGACTTAAGATGGCTATTTCAGTTTTTTTATAAAAGTACAGGAAAAGTCAAAAAATCGCCTTGTCTAGTCTTGGTTGGATAACCCTGTACCTATTATTTTAAATACGAACCTGTTTTTTTTTATGTTTTATTAAAAATTAAAAACAGTATGGGTTGTTGACTACCCAAAGACGTCAAAAACGCAAAGAAAAAATCCAGGTCCGTATTTAAAAAAATTAAGCTGATGATGATATTTCGAAAACGAAACGTCACACGTAAAATCTGAGAATACTATATTATAGAGCGAAAAAAAATATAAAATTTTTAAATTTAAACTGTCTTTAAAATCAATAGATTCGAAAATATTTAATACCTACAATTATAATCGTTGGTTTTTATAAATCACCCTGTATTTCCGAAACTAACAGAAATTTGGCAACAACGAAAATATAGTTTTAATAGGTAGGTAAGCTTCGGAAATCGCAACTTTTTTCTAATTTAACCGCTCCTGTAACTTTAACTGCTTCCGACATCTCAATACCTAACTACTGTCCCTATGAAACAGTTGGGACCCTGCATAGGGTGTTTACTAAACATACATCACAAATATAAAGGGATATTCATTGGATCAAAATAAGAAAAAAAGTTGCAAATAATTTTGTCGATGGTTTGAACCACTTTAATCCAGTCATTAAAGCCAATACATTTTTCTCCGAAATATTTTGACGTCAACGATAATTAATTGTAAAAGTAAAATAAATAAAGCTCGTGCCTCAGTGATCCGCTCTGGCGAATCTCTCAACATAGGAGCTTTTGTTTACATCAGGCGTCAGAGGTCAGAGTTATTTGATTTTAGTATAAGAATATGGCAGGGCAAGAAACGGTAATAAGATTGTACAAAATAACTCAGCTCAATCTCAGTTCCCTCAACAAACCTCGTTTCTAATTAATTACTAGGAGGATTTTTATAATAAATATATTCTGGCGGCAAGTCATGCATTGTCACGGTTAATCAAAACAAAACTCAAACAATAATAGTCGCAATAAGTAATGCGTTCTGAGACGCTGTTTACGTAGCTCCTGGACCGTATACATGCGTTCACGCGCGCTGTTTAAGTAGCAAAGTTCGGAAGCTCTCGCAGGTCTTCGGCGTGCAATACGCTACGTTACGTTTATGCTTCCCGGCCTGATGCGTTTAATCAAAGAGAGTGCATTCTCTGACGAGACCGCGAAATTTTTATTCTCCAAAAAGAAAGCTACCACCTTAATTAAGTAGTTCGGAGTTCCAAGCCTTATCAATTTTAACAAGAGACCATTGTGCCAGACCTTGTCGAATGCTTTGGTCACATCAAAGAAAACCGCTCCCGTGTGTGTCTTTTTATTAAAACCCTTGGCTATATTCGAAGTCAGTTGCGTAGTCTGCCTGACTGTGCAATGTTCGGTCCGGAACTCAAGCTGTTCGGTAGGCTGAACGTTTCGTCTAAACACAAAGTCAAATCCTAAATTTTGAGTAGTTGAAAGAGATATTCAGCTAGAGTTTGTCAGTAAAGTAGTATTCTTGGTTATAACTAAAGGGATCCCTACTACTTTTAATTTTAAACTATAAACGCGTTTCAAGAGGCGAGAAGCAATAAAATATTGCTTATCGATTGTCAATAATTGGCTGTTAAGCGTGATATATAGATGACGGTTTTACCTGGTACTTCTAACAAAGAGTAGCCCTGGGTTTACTAGTAGAATATATCTCCCATGTGTATTCGCGGCATTAGAAAAGCAATTCCACGAGTTTATAGATTGGCAATTAAAGAATATTACAAAATGATCCCTCGAGGTCAAGTCCGAGGATTAAAATTGAAACACTAATACAAAAAAGATTCCAAGCTGGTTAGTGGAAGGCCAACTTAAAAATAACTGATTTTTGCAATATGCACAGAGCAGCCAGATCACGGCCGGTAAGACCCCGAATGGGCGAAAACGAAGCAGAAGGTCACAGCTGTCACAAACTTATGTTGCAAGAATAAGCGCCATACTCTTGGACATTAATATATCCTTTCTTAAAATGTGTTATTGACAGTAGTAGTTCTATCTTAATTATATCTTATAAGTTCAGCTGTACGTCTGACCGCAAACGAACATTTTCGTAAACAAGTTCACCTATATTTATCCCTTTTTAATTGAAGCCATATTTATTTTAATGTAATTTTTCATAGATGCAATATCGGAATTTTTAATTCTATTATAAAAAATACCAATATCATCATCACATTATAAAAAAATTCAACTAAATTTAAATGAATAATGTCATTTATATAAATTAAAAATAGAAATGGTCCCAGGACTGACCCTTGAAAAAACCTTTGATAATAGTGGCAAAACAGATTAAAGTCTGTAATTATTTACATCATATTTATTTTCTTCCAAGTTCAGTCAAGTGTCAAGTATCCTTCAGAGTTATTTTTTTAATTTAAGCGTACTGAATTTTAAATTTAATACTTTTCTTTATGGCTGAGTTTACCAATCAATAAATGGCTCAAATTAATTTTATGTGCGGTTTGGCAAATGGAATTGCAATGGAGGCAAGGCGTTTGTATGCAGAACGTGTTCCTAAGAAACGAAAACCTTTGTCAAAAAGATTTACAAAATTGCATCTTAGATTAGAGAAAACAAGTAGTTTTACAAAAAATAAATTAGGCGGCCGACAAGTTACAGTAAGAACCCTGGAACTTAAGAAAGACATTTTAAATATGATTGAAAAATCTTCAGGCACAAGTACGAGGAAAATAGGAAACGAGTTGAATGTGAGTAACACAGCAGATACGGAATATCTTAAATGACTATTCTCTGTATCATAATTGCATATAAAGAGTGCAAGTTGTGCTGCCTCAAGATTTTCCAACTAGAGCTAATTTATGAAACTGGTTTCAAGAAAGGTCTTTAGGAGTCCAAAATTATTCGAAAAAAATCTTATTTACATTTACATTTATTTATAAATTTTCATAATAACCTTATTTAGGCTGAAAACAATCCTCATACTATTATTGATGAATGTCACTAGCATAGATTTTCAGTTAATGTGTGGGCAGGAATTATTGCAGATACCTTAGTTGGACCGCATTTTTTTCCGATGCAGCGTACTGGTGCAGTCTACTACAATTCTCTTAGAGAGGAACTGCCAGGACTGATGGAAGAACTGTCGATAAAATAAGAACTTTATTGTGGTTCATGCATGATGGCGCACCCCTCACCCTTTGGAAATTATTTGGACCAACCTTAACCCTTTTATTCCTTTTGATTCTTATTTCTGGGATCACTTTAAATAACTTGTCTATACTACTCGTATTGAAATGGTAGTAGAACTTCAACTGCGCATTATTAACGGTTTTAGTACGATTCGCGCTAGTTCCGAGATACTCCGACGAGAAGAGACAATTTAGCACGTCGAGTAGATAAGAGATACGAGAAAAATGCAAGAAACTTAATTTGCTCGAAATTAATTTCTTAATAATATGAAATGAGAACCTTTGGTATTTAACATGCCTGTATTATTTTTTTTGCGAAATTCTAGTAGTCGTTACCAGGATCTCCGTCACTAAACTAATTGAGAAGTTCAACATGAACACAAAATAAAGTGCTCAAAGTGACAAACATTATTCGAATATTGTCTTTTATTAAATGTTAATAAAAAGAAAACACAAATAAAAGTTTTTTTTAATACCCTGTATTTCGAAAACAAAGCGACATTCGAAAAAATCTTATACCACATTTTCGTCTTACAATTACGTGAGGATTCGTCAGTTTCATTCTTTGACCGAGGCTAGGAAACACCCTGTATACTGGTGTAATTCTAGCAATATTTAATTTTATGGGGAATGTTCCAGATTCGATGAATTTATTGATTAATTTCTAATAATTCTAATCATATTTAAATATTTTGGTTTTGTACCATGTATAAACCAGGTGCTGCTATTATATTTTTGAATGCGCTTTTTCAATAAAGATGTTGTTCACGTATTCAATTCAACACTGATACACTTTGCACAGTGTTTAAAAGACAGTTTATTTTCGACAACATAAAATAATATATACAATAACTGCTTTAAAAAAAATGTTTGTCCAGGTTTTTTGCATTTGGTCGCAATGACCTATTACCATTTATTAGCAATAATATTATTTAAAATTCCAGAGAGTACCCGGAAAAAGAAACAAAATAATAATGTAAAACTTTTAGTTCTATTCACTTTACCGGCATTTTCTAGCCCACGTTGGAGAAATCCAGCAACTTTTTAAATTAAAAGTTAATCTTTGTTTTGGCGTCCACACGTCAGTCTTCATTGATTTCGATAATTGCTTGCCACGTTTTCATTTTTAGCTTTTCAATTTTTATTACATTTTGAATTTACTTGTGCGATGTTGATAACTCGTGAACAGAGTTAAAAGCTTTACTTGTCAATCCAATGTTTGGAAATGGCTAGTTAGAATGGATAATAAGACATAATTTTATAACTCAAAATATGCATACATATAATCATGGGCATTGGTGGGAAACAGACGTGCTCACATTCTAAACAAACTCTAAATGCGCCAAGAAACAATAATAATAAAGATTGCTAAACTAATTAAAGGCCATATTAAAATAGATACTCAGATTATAGCAGATTCATAATCATGTAAGGAAATTGAATCATCTACTTATGATGTTGATAAAGACACCAACCTCATTCTGTGCTTGTTATTTGTATTGCTTGGTGAGAATAATAATATTTAGAAGCAAACCCGAGAAATTGTTAAAACATAAATTATTTGTAGTCAAATGTCTCGTTTGATTTTTTTAAACAAACGACCTTGTTTCGGTTTCTAATAATCAAAGTAATAAACTAGTGATTTATCCCGCAGTATTATAATTCTCGGAAAACATTCTGTAAACGTAAAAACGTGCTATATTCTAAACTAAATAATATTAAATTCACGCTTACGAAAACCGTTAATCGGTAGCTTTGCAATAGGTTTGCGGCTTCGAGGATATGTATATTAGTTTCTGTGATGTTTTAACCGACAAAGAGCAATATCATTTAATGCTTTAACGGGTTCCTCAGTTTTCTTATTGGTAGTAAACCAGTATGGCCGCTAACCTGGGCGGATGCGACCTCCGTTGATTGGTCAAGAGTGTCTATGTGATTACATGTTCGTGGTGGACCTCCCAGACTAGAGCACTGTAGCGCCATCGACAAACCAGTGTCCTGTTGAACTTCAACGTAAGCAGATGCTCTATGTGGCTAAAACAATAATAGCATGCGTCTTGATCTGACATGTGTGTCAGGCAAAGTGATTTTCTAATGTTACAGTAAGTGATATCTCGGGGACGCGTGCCCGGTGACAGGTTATTAATGTTTTAAACGTACAGAAAACGCACCATGAACTTCGCATTTAAATAGACTACATTCTTTGTATTTGGTTAAGACGTGAACAAAGTGCACCTCAGTGTATTGCAGTTCGCGTGAATAAGTGAAATATTCCGATATATAGAGAACATGTCTTTCAAATAACCTTCGTGATATTGAAACGGCATTAGGGCTGTAATTGATTTAAGTTCTAATTCATTCTCTACGGTAAAAACCAATGAAATCCTAACGGTATCGTTTAGTGCTTTAGGGTTGTTAAGATGATGTATTCGTGTTTATCAATGTAAAAATTGTAATATATACAGGGTGTTTCAATAAAAACTCCCAGGCCAATTATTTCGAAAACTATAAGTGACATGTAAATTCTGTGAACACCAGTTTTTAGCCTCTATCATTGGCTTCACAACTGTGTAAAAAATGTGTTTAAATAATACAAGATGTAGGTGGCGCCATGGTGCAAATAATTTTTTCGATGACAGGAACTTTTAAATGTTATGTTTCTTAAAGATAATTAATTGTTGATCAAATTATGTCTCATAAGAATTTTTGATAAATCCAACATGAACGGAGATATTTGGGGTTAAGTTTTTTATTAAAATAATTTTGACGAGTATTTTAATTATAAATATTTTTAATATCCTTTAGCAGATTTTAATTTAATTTTGGTAATGATAATTTTAGTGATAAAACGCTCGTGTAGCGCTAAATTATTACGTCCAGTGACGTCTCAGGGGACGCCTTAACAAATAATATTGGCAAAAAATAAGACGCCACTGAGTTCTTGGTAATTTTTATATTTTTTTCGGATTAAGCAACTAAAAATATCCTTTTATTCAGACCTATGATCAAACTCACAAGTTAACACGAGCAGTTAATTTCAAAATTAAAGTGAGTGTGTTAAAATCCAATGCTATTTTCCATTTTGGTATGATGCAACTACAGTTAACGGTCGTGTTAATTCTCGATCTCGTCATCCTAAACAGGAGTGACGCAATCCTTAAAGTGAGTACTTTAGCATATTTGAGCCAATCAGGGACGAGTTCGGTTATCAATCGCGGAAATTTTGAAGATTGTTTGGAAATGTCAAGTTGTCAAGCGGTCAATGAACTTTTGCCAGCGGTTGACGGCCACAGCTGGGTTTTATTCGCATATTTGTTGATTTTAGGCGATTTTTGCTTCAAAAATTAGTAATCGAATAGTTTTTGGTGAAAAATGCAACGTTTGTTAGATGTATTAGCCAGTTTTTTATAAAGAAATGGAAATATATTAATAACAGTAAGTTAAAAACACAATTGTAAGTACATTGTTGGTATAGATTTTTACAAAGGATTTTACTTTCAGATTATTTTACTTTAAAAATCTTGAAATTACTGAACAAAGTTGATTTGATTTGATTTACAACTCCCTTATAGTGACTTTTATACCTTTTAGATCATAACAAAACATGAGAGGAGAGAATTTCGAGGAGATTTCCTTCTATTTACCTAAATCCGTACCAGCTACTTAATTACACGTAGAAGTGAATAAAATATAAGAATTATACCATTTTCTAATATTTATTGAAGCCTTCAAATAGTTTCCTATAATTTACAAGCTGAAAAATACATGATGTTAAAGTTAAATTCAGCTTTGGCAACAATTTATACCTAATAGAGGTAAGTTTTTAAACTAGGTAGCTAGATACTAGATAATTATGAAAACCTGGATCAACCAAGTATTGTTTCGTACAAATTACACAACTTGTGTTGTATTTATAGATCATTTAGTAGGTACCTAATGTTTATAAAAAATTGAACCACTAGGGTCAATATTCAAAAGCCCAGGTAGGAATACAAAAGTGAGAGTAAGGGCTTTGTCCCTTGGTATTCGTTGGGCTTTGATCCATTTTTCTAAAATATTTACAACAGTTTTAAAGTTAGAAATAGAATAGAGAGTAGATATTTTTGTTGTTTGCTTACCTAAGTGCTTGTAAAAATATCTCATAAGGTAAGGATTCAGGTTAGTTATCCTATCTATCCTATGCAGAGCATTCCTTTGTTTATTTTTAATAAAAATATCAACATTCTATCTTATTAAACCTTTTTTTTACCATTTTATTAATAATTTGATTAGATCGAGATGATGTCTACTAGTATTAAAAAAACATTCAGTCCTATTTTTATACCTACCAGTATCTTAACAAAGAACATATGCACCTGTAAAATTCAGAAACTAAAATATTACTATCGAGGAATGGTAGCCTAGAGCAAAGTTAATACTAAAAATATTTAAATAAGTTCGAATGTTATTTTACTATTTTTTGTTTGTAGGCAAATAGGCAGAAGCAGCTGGATGCAATACGAAGAACTAGTATAGAATGGGCAAGATTAGAAATTGAGATGTACCTGAAATGTTCTGAGGTGCAAAAATTATTAAAGCAATTAGTGTCAGAAACATGGACAATGGATAAACTTTAGACTGCAGTAAAGTCGCGACAGGAACAGGGTACAGCCCCATATTTATAATAAAAATATTAAATTATAGAAATTACTTTTAGATAACTTTAGGTATACTAAAATTCTAAAAGAATCGCTTAACATAACAGCATTGTTTAAAAACATGACCTTTTTTATATTTCCTGTATGAAGGTATCTCTGAGACTTCCTTAAAATTTTTTCGCAAAAACAGTAGGTATAGTATCTTTCGGTTTAGAAAGAAGTTAGTTGAGGTTACATTTTTATGGCATGTATCACATTCTAGTTACTTTTATTTTAGGTGGAGATATACAGGGTGGCTGATTAGTGCGAGAAAGTCCAATATCTCCGTTGTTCTTTAAAATATCGAAATTTATTAAATGCAAAGGTTCTAGGATAAACAAGAGCGCAAATTTTAAAAATATTTTTGGATATACAGGATGCGCCAAAAAAGTGGGGTTTAGCAAAAATGTATTTTTTCAAATGGAACACCCTATATGTTATATTATTTTTGGATTCTACATAAAATTATAGTAATTTTTTAATAAGTGCATTATAGGTCTAAACTTAATAGTTTCCGAGTTATCGACTTTTCCAAAATGACATTTTTGAACTTTGACAGCTTCTAGTTTTCTAACGGTACTTCTTAGAGCAAAACGGCTTACATGTCCCTATCTTACTTTTTAATTGTCTTCAAAAAAATATCAATTTCCGGTTAAACCGGATGTAACTTGAAAGTCGGAAATATAGTACTTCCGGTTTAACCGGAAATTAATATTTTTGGGAAGACAATTAAAAAGTAAGATAGGGACATGTAAGCCGTTTTGCTCTAAGAAGTACCGTTAGAAAATTAGAAGCTGTCAAAGTTCAAAAATATCATTTTGGAAAAGTCGATAACTCTAAAACTATTAAGTTTAGAACTACAATGCACTTATTGAAAAACAACTGTAATTTTATGTAGCATCCAAAAATAATATAACAAATAGGGTGTTCCTTTTGAAAAAATACATCTTTGCTAAACCCCACTTTTTTGGAGCATCCTGTATATCCAAAAATATTTTTAAAATGTGCGCTTTTGTTTATCCTAGAACCTTTGTATTTAATAAATTTCGATATTTTTAAGAACAACCGAGATATTGGACTTCCTCGCACTAATCAGCCACCCTGTATGTTGATTTAGGACCGGATTTAATATATATTTTTTTTATATTAATTAAAATGCGACGAGGTCAGTAACGAACAAGGTCAACTCTAAATTATTAAAGACATGTTAAGGGGTTTTAAAATATTAATTGGTTAAATTACCACGTTTTTCCGGAGGTACAGGGAACAGTATACTTATGATTTCCTGATCGAAAATTTTCTAGTTTTCACACTAATTTTAATATTACATAAAGAAGCTGTCTCAAAACATCACCAAAAGGGTTAAACAATCAAGGTTACAGTTTTATAATAATTATCAAATAATAAATAAAATACTCCCGAATACGATTTTGTTTTGAACAAGTTTCTTTTGAGTTTTGGGTTACTTTTTTTAGTAAGCAGAAAGTGACACATATAAAATTCTAACGTTAACTAACTTATTTTTAAACTGAAAAATATTATAGCTTTGTCGTGAAACCAAAATACAAAAAAAATTTAGCAAGTTCTTGATACGATATTATTTTAGTCTTGACAATCGTGTTGAATATTATTAGCAGTACCTACCTACCAGATTTTGTAAAAATTGTAAATGTGATTTTGCTCGCTAATAAATAAATAAGTAACAACGAAAATAGTTTATATAATGGTTTTACTAAATTAATATCTAAAATTACAGGAGTAACTTTATTGTTAAACCAAATTTACATTTTATAACGTAAAATTACAACTGGAAGCAGCAAACTAGTGTCATGTCTCATGGCTTTGTGTTTCATGTGGTGGGGTTTTCTCTATCTACTGCAACTAGATATTCCAAAAACCTAAAATTGTTAACAGCATTTTACAAATTAATTTTTTACCTAGCTACAGGGCATCCTGGAATGTCACTCCTGAAGTTTCCCATTTGACAAACCTACTTTTATGATTGCTCAAAAAAGGTTTGCTGAATGAGAATTTTGGAATGAAATTCAAAAATAAATCAAGTTTATTTTAACATATTTTTAAATTGTATAGTAATTATCCCCATGGCAGAAAGCAAAAACTAAAATGTCTACACATTACTAACGTCGAATAAGATACTATGTAGTTTATAGTAGATGAAAGCGAGACCTTTTATGTAGGGTTGTAACAGGCACTTTAATATGTACTGAGATAGAAAAGTGGGAATTTTTAGCTGTATAAATGCCTATCTGCAGTTTTTTCTCCAGCCTAGTCCTAGAGTTATTCAAACTACTATCCTCTGCAGACCAAAAACTTGCCCTGACTGGCTTGCACAGCCTCATGTCAGGACTGCATAGGACATCACTGAGTGGAAGATGGCAAATATATACCATCCTCATTGTAACCTCTGACACACAATTTTTGGCCATGGCTTTTATATATAAGTTATTAAATGGTCTTCTCCCATCTTACCTTGGTGGATTTATTGCCCATAACAGTGATGTACATAATTACCCTACTCGAAATAGAAATGATTTTTATATCAAGAGGACTAATTCCAGGAGAGCTATGAATTCTTTATTTTTCAAAGGTCTTAAAGAGTACAATGATCTACCGAGATATGTCAAGGAGTGTTCATCGATTAATAGTTTTAAAAGAGAGCTTAGGACATTTTTTTGAAGTTAAGATAGGCTTTTCCGATATGATGATGTTTTGTAGCCTGAAATATAGATTTTATTTGAGTTTCTAGTGTTATATCTGAAGTATATTAAAACTTGTAGGAGTGTTTTTTAACAAACATCAGTGCACTAAGAATCAGAATACCTGGAAGTGTGAGAATCTAATGCTGCCGAAAGGTTTCTTTGCCTGACTCAAGTGGGCTTAAGGAGTAGATTTTACGAACATTTTTTTTTTAAGAATAAATCATCTTTGAAGTTCTGAGTAGTTTGTCCTCAGTAAAGCACAAGAAGAGTTAAGTGGCTGTGGGCCAAAGAATAATATATATTTAAGAATTGTTTGGGGTTCATAAAGGTTTTTAAGTTGACAAAGGCATAATAAGCAGTTTAGTTTTGCAGCAACATTGTCTACATGGGCTGTTTACTTTAATTGTGAGTCTAGGTGAAGACCCAGAAACTTGCATTGTTCTACTCTTGTAATCAAATCAAATCAAATCAAATCATATATATTACGGTTACTAATTTATATAAAATTTTACCGACGTCATATTGTGTATATATTATTATTAAAACAATTCTCCTTAACATTTCATGTACATATTAAAATTACAGAATAAAATAAGATAAAATAAAATTCAAAGACTATTATTACGACACATTAAAATTTGGAATAACATCGTCACACTGCATTTGTACTATGTGAATCTATGTTCCAAATATTCGTTAGTGCTGTAAAAGGCATTCTGTAGTAGAAGGCCCCTACATGTACGTAATAAAATTATTATTCAATTTTAAGTATAAATCAGGAACCTGCTGCTTTTTATAGAATGCCATGTAATGGGTTTTATTTGTGTTAACAACTAGATGATTTGTTTGGCACCAAACAGAAAATCTAAGCAGAATTGTATAAGTTATTTCCAGTAGTTGATTAAGTGTAGAAGCAGGTATGACTACTGTTGCATCATTTTTTCAAATCGTTTATAAATAATGCAAAAAGCAAGGGAGAGATTACGCCTCTTTAGGGAACGCCCTATCTGATATTTAGTTTCTCCGAATAGGAGCCCTAAAGTTTTACTCTTATTTGGCGATTAGAGAAAAATGATTCCAGCTAGTCAGAAATATTACCACGTATTCCCATAGCATGCAACTTTCTGAGCAAGATGGCAGTGTCGACGCAGTCAAACGCTGGGCTAAGATATGGAGTGATATTTTGGGGTAGTTCAACGGAAATACACAGAATTATAGTCATGCAAAAAAGGTGCATCCGAAATATTTTTAGGATGAAACAGCAGGAAAGTTGTAGGTCTGTTTTTGTAGAAAAAAATATTCTGACGGTAATAGGAATGTACATTTTGGACTCTGTAATATTTGTATGTGATAATAGGGATCTTTTCCTCGATTTTAATGTGAAACATGATTATGACACTCGCCATAAAAGTAATTTAGTACCAGAAAATTATAACTATACTTACATACCTCCAAAAAAATGTAAAATACTGCATCATAAAAATTTTTAATTGTTTCTCAGACGAAATTAGAAACCTGCCAAAGAATAAACTAAAATATACCTTAACAAAATATCTAGTCAGTAAGGCCTTCTACAACCTTAATGAATTCTTTGATGATCCTGATAAAGGAATAATTCAGTGTTAAATTTTAAATGTTTGTTACAATTTTAAGCATGTGTAATTTTATCAAAATTGTCATTGTCTAAATGTAATGTAATTACAAATTTAAAATGGTTATTTACAAAAATCTCTCCAGACATTGTTCAAAAGCCCCTATTGGTTTTTTTTTTATTATGTTTATAGTAAATGTAAGCATCTTATTATTGAACAAATAAATACTATTGTATTGTATTGTATTAAATCGAAAAATAGAGCTATAGTATAGTAATTAGAATCTATTGTTTTATAAATATATTCCAAGAGATCATAAGCAGCTGTGCTAGTAGAGAAGTTTGAGCAATACTAATAAAAAATTAGGTAGGTACTATATTTTAAGACGGGACCTACCTTCACATTATTAGATAATGATCCTTTTATTAGTGAATAAAATTGAATCGAGTTTAATCACATTGGAATCTTCTTGAGTCCTGATATGTGCTGGTAATTTTAGGTTGGTCATATCCTATAACATCACATTATATCACTGAGAAAAAGGCTAAAATAAAAAAATAACTGAAATTATACAATACATACTTTGCTTTCACTGCGAATAATCTCTTGAGTTATCTGTCTAGTTGAAAAGCATCTCATACCATAATCTCTTTTTTTCTAAGTGAGTTTTCTGACACAAGTTGTTCTCAATTTCTGTTAAGCAGATAAATTATTGAGTACCTACTTTAATTTTCATGCAGCAACCACATTCTACTGATGTTAATACATAAGTGTAAGCTGGACTACAAATACAAATACTAATAATCTTTATTCCCACTAGGAGCCCTAAAGTAATTAAAAGTATATTTAATATGAAGTACCTAGTAGGTAAATACATAATATAATTGTTTAGTAACTAACCTCTTTACGTATCAAATATTTTCTTTTACCATTTTCTTGGTGAAAACTTCTCACAGTTACCAATTGAAATAAACTTTGTCTCGTGTCTGTGTTCTTTACTGGTTAATACTTTGATTCCAATCCATATTCTAAAAAAAACGGCATTAATAATGTAAATATGTAAACAAGCATTCAATTGAAATATATAAATAGGTACTTACGACATAAAATAATTGTATCTCGAACGCACACTATAAAACTTTCTCTCTAAAATCTAAAATCTATACTATTTTTAGGTTAAGAATTCTGACACTTAAATCTGACAATCACATACGATAACTTTAACGGCTCAGCTGTTTCTCCACCACAGTGAAAAAACAACAAGTAGGCTGTTTTCGGTTGTTGTCATGGAAACACTCACGTTAAAAGTTAAAGTGAGCATTTGATCATAGGGCTGATTGTCTGTTAAATTGTTTTCATATCTTGCTTCGTTTTCGAGAAATAAAAATGCATATGTATCTCTGGAAAACAAATATCATTAAATATTTAACATTATTAACACTCAGTGTCAGTGTCGGAATTTGCAATTTCTACATTTTTATTTTCACCATACAAATCAAGACAAATTGAACATGGTTTTAGTTTATGGAGAATGCCATCAAAATGCTTCAGAAGCTGTGCGCTGCTATCGAACTCGTTTTCCAGATAGACCAACGCCCGATCGCAAATCTTTTGTCGCTTTGTGTACCAACTTAGCTATATAGTCCACACCAAATATTTTATATTACAAAACAAATTATAGTGATGTAGACTTTCAAGAAGTAGACTCACAAAGGTTGCAAAAACGAGTACAAAATTCTAAACCAAAAATAAATAGAGTTCAAAAAGCTTACAAGACCAATCCAAAAATTTCGTTTGAGAAAAAAGAAGCATTGTTGTTTTTGTGTCGCACCAATGCTATAAAAGAAGTGCATCACCCGTATTACCAAAACCTAAACGCAGAAGCAAGCAAGAAAACAAAGACGACAGTACCGTCTTAAAAGAAAAATATAATTGAACTGTAGTTTTATAGTGTGTTATTACTGACAAGTTTGTATAGGTACCTACATAACTTCAAGAATTAAAATGTTACTTCAGTAAATTTTGTCCCCCCTGCTATTTTGTTACCTATTCCTAATACAAACCCACATAGCTAATTACTATTAGAGTTATATTTGATCTCATTTTCACAATACCTGAAAATAAGGTTGGTGCAATAACAACTTAACTACTATTTCTGGACTATTCTGGCCATTTACATTAAAAGTTTTGCCATTTACTGGTGACATGACGCCTGAGAAAGGTAATTATCCCAAAAAATAAATGAAGAAAGGTAATATTCCACAATGTCAGCAAAAAACGTGCTTTACAATGTACTGCCATACTTCAAACTCAATTTTCTCAGCTTTGGTATTTTTGAGTTATCGCAGTCTTGTACTCGTAGTGCGATATGGTAGCTTTAAAAAGGGAAAGGTTCCAAGAAGGAAGAAGATTACGAACGACGAAAATGTAGCTATAGTCCTACAAACAGTAGAAAATAGCCCACAAACGTCATTACAAAAATTAAAAGATGAAACTAATATTACAGTAAGTTCGTGTCGCAGAATCCTAAAAGGAAATGGGTTTTTTCCGTACAAGATTCATTTAGTGCATCATCTACAACCAGAAGATTACCAGTGCAGATTAAACTTTTTGGCCCATTTTCATATTCTTTTTGAAGAATATCCAAATTTATTAAACCAAATTATGTGGAGTGACGAATCCCAGTTTCACAATAATGAAGTAAATAACAGACATAATTGTCGCTACTGGTCCCGGGAAAATCCTAACTGGATGCGACAGACTAAATTTCAAACACGATTTTGGGTAAATGTTTGGTGTGGTAGGTATTGTAAATGGTTACATAATCGAGCCCTATTTGTACCATGAACATTTAACTTCAGTTCGTTATTTACAATTTCTGCAAAACGATCTCCCTTTGCTGTTACAAAATGTAGGAATTGACGTAAATACTATGTGGTTTTATCAAGACGGTGCCCCAGCACACAATAGCAATATCGTTATGAATTATCTAAATGTGACGTTTCCAGGAAAAGTGATCAGCACAAATGGGGATCTTAGATGGCCAGCAAGGTCCCCTGACCCCACCCCGATGAACTCTTATTTATGGGGCTACTTGTACAAAATGAAATCTACAAGGAACCAATAGAAGACATGGCTGACCTGTACAACAAAATTTATGCTACTATAGCCGCTATTAATCGAAATGCACTATTGAGAGTTTGCAGAACCGAATTATTATATCGATTTGCTATGTGTGTGTATGAAAACGGCAATAATTTTAAACACCTCATTCGACCCCATTAGTTACTTTTTGGTATTGTTCTAATTTTCATTAATAATTTTGTATAATTTCTCATCAGTTCTTTCATAAAATTTAAAACATCTTTTAATTTTATTTTATTATGCTTTAATGTTTTAACTTTGCTTTTAAACAATAAAAAATTCAACGTATTGATAATTTATGGTTTTGTTTCTTAATGCATATGCAATAAAATTGTTTTTATTTTTATTTCTCGAAAACGAAGCAAGCTATGAAAACAAATTAACTGACAATAAAAGGATATTTTTAGTTGCTTAATCCGAAAAAATATAAAAATTACCAAAAACTCAGTGGCGTCTTATTTTTTGCCAATGTTGTTAAGACGTCCCCTGAGACGTCACTGGACGTAATAATTTAGCGCTACACGAGCGTTTTATTAGGTACTAAAATTATCATTACCAAAATTAAATTAAAATCTGCTAAATTAAAAATATTTATAATTAAAATACTCGTTAAAATTATTTTAATAAAAAACTTAACCCCAAATATCTCCGTTCATGTTGGATTTATCAAAAATTTTGATGAGACATAATTTGATCAAAAATTAATTATCTTTAAGAACCACAACATTTAAAAATTCCTGTCATCGAAAAAATTCTTTGCACCATGGCGCCACCTACATCTTGTATTATTTAAACACATTTTTTACACATCAGTTGTGAAGCCATAGAGGCTAAAAACTGGCGTTTACAGAATTTACATGTCACTTATAGTTTTCGAAATAATTGGCCTGTTAGTTTTTATTGAAACACCCTGTATATAATGGGTGGTGAAAAGTGAAAGAATAAAAATGCAAAGCAAAATAAGTTGTGTTTAATTGATCTAGCAAGAATAAAACGAACCAACCTTAAACTGTGGGTGATACAGTGTCTATGTGAGGCCAGTGCGAATCCCTGTCTAAAACAGACCCGAATAAAATAAAAGGTCAAACTTTTTACCTTTGCAGTAAATTTAATGAAATTTTAATTATAGCACTGTATTAGCGGGTTAAGGACAAAATAAGACAATTCCTATTACTTTAAAATTGTCGACGTTTCGACCTATATTGGGTCTTTCTCAAGGCTAAAAATAAATATAGAACATCAATTAATATTGAATAAGATTACTCTCTCTATGTTATTTTGTGAATTTTTGTGACCAAATAAATTGAGACATAACCAAAACAATTCACTGTGGACCAAATTAACTTGCACTCTTTTTTAATATTTCATAACTTTTGTATGTATAAACCGATTTTGATCATTTTTGGATATGTTTAAGAGCTATGCATGTATTCTAAATGGTTGATGCATCAATAACATCTAGAAGAAATTAAGAGAGGGATTTATGTAACTTCACGTAAAGCACGGACTTTAATCTCGATGCAAAAATCGCATTTGAAAAATTCGCATCTAATTTTTTTCAAATTAATTTACATCCTTATAACGTTGAATATTCTTCGCCATTTCTTAATGACATTGTCGATAGGAACTTGATTAAATATTTTCCAGCATCCAATATTTCTGTTGTGCAACCATAGCTCACATCAAAAACCTCCAAATGGAACAGCCAAACGATAGCATGTTATTTTTCAAGTAAAGGGAGAATAATTTTGGTGCAAAAAAGATAATCAAAATGTTTCCTGCTCGCAATTACCGTTCGCGAACAATAAACTATTTTTTAAAGCAATTATAAGAAGCGAATTTCACTAAATATCAAAAAAAGGACTTGGAAGTAAGTAAAGCCCAAGAACAGAACAAAACATTGCCCATGTTAGAGATTTTGGAACCGCGAACGATGAAGCGTAAGAAGCAAAAAAATAATGAAAATTACGAATACAAAACGAACATCAGTTAGAAGAATAATTAAGAAAGATCTTAATATGCCACCTTAAATTCACTGCTGAGAAATCACATTCTTGAGAAAAGGGTTTAAATTTATGTAATATACTACTTAAATCACGACTTATTTATTTTTGTACATTTAATATTTATTAAATTTTTCCTTATTTATTATTTTTTTTTCTTTTCCAAGTAATTATATAGGACAAGTTAGTTTTACATTCTACATTCTTAAATATAATATTTTTTTTCCTTTTACTTATTGTTTGTTTGTAGTTTTTTTCCAGTGGTTGTATGAGCAGCTCTGCTGAATACCGCCACGTTTACTAATGATTTTTTCATTGTAATTTATATTTTATTCGTAATAAAGCACATCTTTATTATATGCGCTGCTTTAAAAAAATATATTGCCAGAAACTAACTGCAGTTAATAAAATAAAAAGGGTAAAGAGGTGTGAAAAGCTTCTAAGAAGATTCGGGAAGACATTTCAAAAATATGGCTTTCGGATGAAAGTTTTATTTTCTGCGACCCTCTTAAAACTCACAAAATAACTCCATAGCTAAAAAAAAATCACAAATTCCTTTAAGCTCGTTTCTTATTCCTAGAGACAACTTTTCAAAATTTGTAATGGTATCATTGGCCGTGTCGCAAATAGGAAAAACAAGATTGATTTTTATTCATTCTGGTGTTAAAATAAGCTCAGAAGTTTATCAACGAGACATTCTAAGCAACATGCTTTCGGCAAGTGAGCAGTTATCAGATAAATATACTTTTTAACAAGATGGTGCCCCGTTCCACACCTGTGTGAGTACAATAAGGTACCAATAGCCCAGACTTAAATCCGGTTGAGTATTTCTCTTTTTTTGTAAGATATGTTTCCAATGCAAATTAATTTCATTCGAAGCTTTCTGTTTTGCTTTTCAAAGGATGTTTCTTGTTATACCGAGTATTTAGACATAAAAGTAAAATAACCATGATTAAAAGAACGCAAGTTAATTTGAAAAAAAATACATGAGAATTTTTCAAATGTGTTTGATTTTTGCAACCAGCTTAAAGTCCGCGTTTTACATGAATATTTATAAATCCGTCCCTGAATTTTTTTTAAAGTTATTAATGCATCAATCACTTTAGAATAATAGGATAGGGATGCTACACTGCTGCTACCTGTAGACCGGTTTCGCTTGTCATGCTTGCCCTGTACTGACAAGAAGCAAAGAGTTGGAAACCGGTCTACAGGACTACAGGTAGCAGCAGTGTAGCATGCTCTCATTGGAAATAAAGGTTCATTTGTTTCGAAGAGTGTCTTTATACGAACATAAAGATGCAAAAATTTTAAAAGTTGTATTTTTGAATAAATGCTACTGTATTTGGCTCTCTAAAATTAACAATTTTTCTGTTGAATGATTAAACACGAATATTATTAGAAACGTTAATATAAATTATTAATAATAACATGAATATCTCAAATATGTGTCAATATCAAAATTTTCTTTTATGACAGCTAGTAAAACTAAAAAAAAATTGTGGCAGTTATCAACATAAAAAAAAAATATAAATTAAGTTAGACGTCTTAATAAACAGCACTTAAATAGAAACTTAATGCGAACGATATCCACACATATTAAAGTCCATAGTCCATAGGAGTTTGATAAAACAATTTTGAACCTAACCTAACATTTTAATGTTAAATATTAATTTATCAATAATCTCCATAACAAAAAATCCTAAAAAGTTGAACGAGATGGCGTTGAAAATGGGACGTCGCGGACTATCGAATGACAATTCCAGAAATGTTCTACTTGTATTAGTAACATGAAATTTTGCAAAGAGAAAAAGATCTAGAAAGTCGTAGAGAATTGAACGAGGTGGCGTTGGAAATAGGACGTCACATACTATCGAATGACAGTTGATCGAATGGCACCATAAAATTTTGCAAAAAAAAACGATAAGATAATTAATATATGTACAACGAGAGTGCGGTAGCACTCTCCAAGAGAGCGATAGCTCTCTTGTTCCTTTCCTTCCGGTAGTTTCTGCAATCTGAGTTTGTATTTTAGTACAGTGTCAGTCAGAGTATGCCAAATTTTGCTATATAATTCAGGGCTCGTTGGGGCATATAGCCAAGAGAATAGCTGTTTTAGCATAATTTGGTTAACAAACAAAGTTCTCACATATATGCATATTTATATGTTATATTTACATAACTCTCAATAAAATTGCAGGATAGACACACAGGGACTAAGCGTTCAATAAAATTAGATACTGAATCTTTATAAGGGGATTATTTCTAAATGACTTCAATATAAGTTAATTGGAAAAAATAATGAAAATATCCACAACAATGATATTATAATTAAATCAATGATGGCGGGGGAAAAATAAGAATTAATACAACAATAGTATTGTACGCTTGATCCTCCAGTTTTCATTGTGCTTTTGATGCATGTTAATGCAAATTTTTATAAAATAATGTTGTCTGCCCCTGTATGCATATCATGGAGAATATTGTATTAAGTCTAATTCCTCGAATCACAATTTACAGAAATTATTGTGTTTTTTCTTAATAGGTGTGTACCCAAATTGTTGTTAGGTAGTTAGTCAGTTGGTTATTAATATCAATCTTAAAACTTCATGTGTTTCTGTTCTCGTTTTGTTTATTGTTTGTGTACTAACACGTGATTGCCAAGTTTATCTGTTTTTGTTAATTAAAGAGTAAGGATACACAATGATATTTATATACATACATATATCACGGATTTCTTTGGTATCCTTCTTTGTAAAAAAATGTTTAGTATTTCTTATTAATTTTTATTTTATGAGCTAAGTAAGGCTACGCTAATTATTCTATATAAATAATATTTACTGTTTTTTCTCGGTTCTTGCGTAACTGCTTATTGTATTGTTCTGATTATGTCTTAGTTTCTATGGTCAAAAAAATTGTCTGCAATAAAAAATTCACAAAATAACATAGAAAGAGTAATCTCGCTTAATATTCATTGTTGTTCTGTATTTGTGATTAGCCTTGAAAGATACCCAATATAGCTCGAAACGTTAGCAATTTTGAATTGTTTAATACTGTACTAAATTCTAAGTTAGGACGCTAATATTTACATTGAAATTTTAATAAATGTTTTTATAAATAGGTAGTCACTCAACATACACAAAACGATGGTTTTGCAGCACATTTTGTTGATAACTGTCAAATATTCCATTTAATCCCTGCATGGCTAGTATGTGTTATTTTCCAGCGGAATATATTTTTAAATGTTTCGCCTATAGCACGATAATCGTTTCAAAGTAAACATTAGAATTTTCTTTAAGACTTTTATCGGGAAAATAAACATGCAATGCCGGCAATACCCAGTTTATTTGTTAAAAAGTAAAGTTGTAAAGTTTTGTAATCTGGACAATGTTATTGTTTTTCTATTTTTGCGGTTTGATTGATCAAAGGAAAACATAATATATTGGGCAAAGGTATTTTTTTTAATTTATTTGCGTTTTATAGTTCTATTGAGCAACAATGAAAAGATAAATTGGGTATAGAGAGAAATAAATAATGAAGTAGTAAAAGAGATTTTGACCTAAAAACTTTAACAAGGGTCAATGATCCCTGTATTATATTAAAATGTATACCCAGGAAGATAAAAAGTCGGTATTGTTCCTATACTGTCGTTAGTATTTCTGCATGACAATGTTATATGATTACGCAATGTAAAAATAACTTTTGTTTCAGTAAAGCTAGTATTACACTTGTAAATTTCTACCTCAATTTACTCGTGAAGTTATTCATAAAGTTCTTTTATTAATATACGAATATGTAATTTCACAATCTCTGGTTACCACCAAACTGCCTAAACCAAGTTTAACCTAGAAGGGTTATAAAAAATATGATACTACATAATGTCATCATGAATAAAGAATGTTTGATTTCCATTCTCTCAAACCTACCTTTTTGCATAGAAACAAAAATAAAATGGAGGTAAAATTAAACAATTTATCATACATCTGTTCAATGCAAATATTAGAATAGTAGACACAGCCGAAATTTCGGCGTGGTCTCCACAAATATTCACCTGCGGCGCTCCTTAACCCGCCCTAACATTTTTCCCTGGATCCACGCCTATGTACCGAACTGCCGATCCTGGCTAGTAACTCACGAACCGCCACTGGATAAGGATAATATTTTATGTTTTGGTAAATTGGGCAACCGACGCCGAAATTAAGCAATGAGCGCGGATTTCTGTCCCTTACTTACGTCGCTTTTTACCGTATATAATATTGAATTAGTGGGGATACAAAGCACATCATGACACCCTGATAAATTTTACCGGCATTATCGGAGTTTAAAATTATTATATTTATTTTATGATTAATCATATTTAAACGTTGATGTTTGCAAAATAAATAAACATATAAAACGTAAGGTTATTCATAGTCAAGCTAGGGCAGTAATTGCCAATAAATCGGAAGATATTTGTTTTTATATTTAAAGCGATTTAAGACCAAAATAATTTTTAAAAAAATTATTACGCACACCTACACTGTCACCGCCATAATAGCGACTCGATCTTCTTAGGCATTTGACCACCCTGCCTCCTGAGGCATTGAAGCTCTAGAACCTTAAGGCGCATAATGCCTGTAACTTTTGAATTATCTCGTATACGAAAAAGTGACCTTATTGAAAGTTGTTCAGTAAATTATTCCTCACATTTCTACCCGCATGAATTATTTCTGTCATTTCTGGTTTGGTTGCCATAGAGACCAAATTACTTTTTTTAAATGGCATTACCCCGTATATGATTACATATTTAGATTCTAATAGAAAAACTCTGAATTTCTTGAATTTCAAATTTTTAGTTATTTAAAATTGTAACAAACCTTAGAATAACAAAATAAATATCCTAGAAAATTGAACAACTTAACATCGGAATAATAAACAAGTGAAACCTTCTCAATGGGCCAGGTGTTCTAAATGACCACCATTTTCTGCCAAACAGAGCGCCAGTCGATCTCTGGACCCGTCTACAACGTTTAAAAGAAAGTCCTCAGGAATGGCCCAAACTTCAGCACTAATTCTGACTTTTAAAGATTCTAAGCCATTTGGACGGTTAACGTAGACTTTGTTCTTTAAGTGTCCCTTCAAAAAGAAGTCGAGCGGGGTTAAGTCCGGAGATCGTCAATAGCACCTCTTCTGCCTATTCAACGTCCTGGAAATTGTTCGCTTAAATATTGTCTAACGTTTGCCGCATAATGCGCAGGTGCAACCATACCTGCTTGTTTATGCCATTGTTTACACCCGGTAAAACCATTCTGCAAGAAGGAAATATGTGATTCCTGAGGAGGTCCAGATATTTTCCGTCATTCAAATTACCATGTATGAAAAAAGGTCCCACAATATGTCTACCAACTATGCCCGCTCAAACATTACCTTTTTCGGGCCTCTGAGTATGACCTACCTGGAACCAGTGAGTATTCTCAGCAGACCAATAACGATAATTGTGTCTATTAACAATGCCATTTAAATGGAAAATAGCTTCATCCGAGAAAATGATATTTGTTGCGAAGTTATTATCGTTATTGCATCTTTCCATCATCAGCTCACAAGATTCAGCTCTTCTATCAAAATCGTCCTCGTTTAACTCGTGCACCAACTTTATCTTGTAGGGATGCAACCTCGCCTGCTTAAACAAATTTTTCACTGACTGATGAGATACATTAAAATCCATTGCCATTGGCCTGGATAATTGTATTGAATTTTCATGTGCTGAGAGCATGATATCCAAAGCTTTGTCTCCCCTGGTTGCTGTTTTAGGTCGACCTGATCTAGCGGGTTCCCTAACACTGCCTGTTTCTCGAAATTTCTTTATCACGCGACACACCGTTCACTGATTTATTGAAGGCCTATTTGGATATAATTCATTAAAAAGTTGACAAACCTGATCTTGCGTTCTCTTCATATTTCCGTAACCGCTCATTTTAAAAATATCGGCTCGTTGTTTCTCATTCAGATGAACCATAGTGTAAACAAAATAGAAACAACAGAAAATTTAACAGGAACTTAAAACTGACCCCTCCTAGGTCGTTGTCATGAAAACACCTTGACTCAACTGGTGGGTATTAGGTAGGAATAATTATAATTAGAAAGTTCTTCATTTTTGAGCTGTCATTAGGTATATCGGAAACGCTTGCAGGTGAAAATTTGAAATACAAAAGATTCAGAGTTTTCCCAGTAGAATCCAAATATGTAATCATATTGTGTTCCATTTAAAAAAAGTAAGTTAGTCTCTATAGCAACCAAACCAGAAATGACAAATGAATGGCATTATGCTCGACTTTTTTGCCACTCTGTATAGGTAGGTATCGAAATTAGGTGGTAACTTAAGCTATATACGCAGAATATGAAATTTTTATTTAAAGATTTCCGAGAAATAAAGAAAAATTAGATAAATGGTTAAAAACTTTCGGAATATCCACAGAATTTGTAAAGTGCAAACTTGAGTACCTACGGTCGACTTTTCAGTAGACGCTTTCGAAGGACAGATTTTCTAGAACCTGAAAATGATGATAAAGGTAGACGTTGTGACAATGGTGTTTCTTCGATAATATTTAGTTATTTGTTTCATTGTACAGGGTGTCTCCAAGGGTCTGAACAAAAATTAATATTTTCCGGAATATCAATTAATCAAGGTTGCTGTCCTCGAATTTACAAAGATCTCGGAGTTTGCGACCAATTCTACAAGGATATGTGTTAGCGTTTTGTGAAAAATACTTTCAGAGACACCCTGTATTAATAATGGGCAACAGTTATATATTAGGTAAACTCGCAAAATTTTTTTGAACGTTACAGATATTTAAATAGCAATAAATTTCCCTTTGAAAAATCCAGTGGTAAGATAACAGATCTCCAACTTTGCTTTATTTCTGAGAAACTGCTTACCTTCATCTGAATTTCGGGCTTAGCAGAGTTTACTAGGTAAGTGCAAAATCTCCCTGGATGTTAACAGAATTGAACTGAACCCAAGTAATTTGGTATATGGTCGGTCTCGTGTTTACGACTGGCAGGATAATAAAATTGCTATTAAATAATGAACTTTTTTAGAATCTGCTTCGGTTGAAATATACGTACTATACATTTTAAAGTTTAAAATGATATGTGGTAAAATGGGTGTGGTGTTATGGTTTCAAAAATAATGTTTTGTTTTATGTCAGCCCGGTATTTTCAGATACAGTTATCCGTATTTATTTTTCAGAATAAGTTTTATTCGGAGTATAAGTAAAAACAGTAACGTCTCATGCAAGAATAGTGTTATTTTCTAGATAAAAAAGCGTCATTCTCCGAATAACTTGTTCGAAGCCTATACCTCCAAATACATACCGCCATATTTTTGAAATAAAGCAAATTGTTGTATATTTTCATTTGTGTTCTTTTTTTGGTTAACATCATATTCTTGTAATGTGAAATGTACAATAATTTTTTTAGGACGAGACGTTTCGGTTAACATTTTTAACTCCAGATACTCTTTCATTCGAACTAAAGAGCCTAAAAAAAGGGCGTAAAGGAGATCTTAAGATAAATTCTGACAGTAAGCTTTGTTACGGTTCGAAAATTGCATTTTCATAGTTTGATTATCTATGTCAAGTTTTCGGTTTTAAAGTTTTAAAGAACCTAGGTAGACTCTCACCTTAATCATTAATTACCTAATAATAGTCAATAGTTCCACTTAAATCAGATTGAAACCTTTGTCCATTATGTTTATATTCCAGGAATGTTTTGTATCTTGTAAGACATAGCCAAGTGGATTGATTTCTTATGTTCTTTGTTCATAATAATTGTGGACAGGTCTTATTTCAAATCCTTGTTTTAGTTAATTAGTAATTGATAAACTTTTCAAGTTATCAGTAGTAGATAATAATTTCTTAACCTTGTATTTAAGGTGTAGGTTAAAGCTGGATTTATAAACTCGAAAAGTTGGTGAGGTTGAAGTTATGGTAAAGTTTGTGAGGTTAGATATTCCGAACTCCGAGCATAAAAATTGATTATCTCTAACTACCCGGGAAGTTTTCGAACCTTACATGAGCTTCACATAAGCAACATGAACGAGTGTATAAACAGAACTGAGTGTTCCCTTTAGTTTAAATTGAACTCCTATTTCCAACACCAACTGAACCTCAACCTCGCCAACTTTTCGAGTTTATAAATCCAGCTTAAACGTCTCGGCTGTTGTGGATGAGCTGTTTTAAGAAAATCGATAAGTTGTTACGCAGGTCAGTGTCAACTGACAGTTCTGTGCATTTTTACGATCACGTCTGGTTAACTTAAAGCTGGATTTATAAACTCAAAAAGTTGGTGAGGTTGAAGTTATGATCAAGTTTGTGAGGTTAGATATTCCGAACTCCGAGCATAAAAATTGCTTTTCTCGTACTACCCGGGAAGTTTTCGAACCTTACATGAGCTTTACATGAACAACATGAACGAGTGTATAAATGGAACTGAGTGTTCCCTTTAGTTTAAATTAAACTCCTATTTCCAACACCAACTGAACCTCAACCTCGCCAACTTTTCGAGTTTATAAATCCAGCTTAATGATCTTGGGTTAATTTAGGAATATTTTAGTGGTTGACGCGGGTTGTCAATGTTTTGTTATTAAAAGAGGTTAGTTTTCATAGATAGGTATGACTAATTTGTCGACGTTTGTTTTGGTAACTATGTACGTTGGAGACAAAACAACATCCGGCCCTTTCGACAATAGGCGCTTGAAGAAAAGCACGTTTGTAGATCTAGCTCCCGAATTTTAGTTTTCTTGGGCAGGGAAGGCTATGTGGTGCCAATAAAACATCCACAAATGGTTTAAAAAAGGATATGGCTTTGAAGTTTGCCTATTCTTTGGGCGGAAGGAATGCCGATTAAAAATGCTTTTCCATTAAGTTTAGCAAGGTCCTAGACGCCATCTTAATATCTTGCATTTGCGTATTGTTCGATATACAATGTTTTGGTAAAGTTTTGCACCCATGTTATGTACAGAGCTTGTGCAATGTAAACGTGTAGCGTATGTCGACATATCGTTATGACGTCACGAGAGTCTCTAGTAGTTTAAAACGTTAGGTGTTACAGCTAATTCTATTGTAAATATAGTTACAAGTTAATATAAAGTAAATATTTTTGTTTCCCGGCTAAAGGCCATTTGCTTTTTCTAAGTTTAACACTTGTAACTTTAACATTTTAACTTATCTACGCCCGAGTGGCTAGTATACTTATCGAGTAACCACATGTACTCGTAAGAATTTGTATTGTACTTTAAGAATGCTCCTATGGTAAATTTAGTTAGTTGTGAGAGGTTCTTGCACAGACTTTGCGGAAATTCCAAGTCTGAGGCAATGTCGTGGATATAGGTCTATGTAGCTGCAATATCAGACTAAACAGTCGGTTTTCTTATGGTATAGGTCTGACAGTTGCCGTCTTGTGCAAGACCATGTCAAACAGGGTTTAAATTTTATTTATTCTTCTAATTATAACTTTGTAATTTGAACCTTCAGAATTTTTATGGCAAACCTAATACTACCACTTTGTTGTTACATTTCACTTATCTATCTTTTGACTTCAAGTACCTACTGCCCACCAAAGTAAGAGGAGCTTGCATTTACAAATCCAAGTAGCCAAGGGAATAACACGACATAAGAAATAAATATTTGTATTGGCTTCTGCTAAACTTGGCTTTTATTTGAAAGACAGCGACTTTGAGGGACTTGAGTGAATGAGAGCTTATAAGAAGCTATTAAAAACCGATTGTGACATATTTGTTCTTTTTCCTAGTTTATTGTTCTCTGAGGCCAAACACTAGAACATTTAAAGGCTTTTAAGTAAAATAAAACTAAGGTGGCGCTTTCAGGATTTGACTTTAACTTACTTATATAAGAGTGCTAGACCGCTCAGTTTAGAAACAAAATAGCGAACCTACCCTGAGTTGAATTAGCTAAGGGGTGAGTTTTCAGGCAGCACAACATAGGTCATTTTTAGGGACTGTTATTTGAAGTACATTGTCCAGGGCGTAGAGTTGCCAGAGTAAGGGTGGGTAGGTTGCCCTTGTCGCAGTTTATTTTAGGTTATCCTAAGGTGAATACTAGCACCCGTGAATTATATTTTAGGGAAACCGTTACCCTGGTGAGATTATATTGATGAAAAGGATAACAGCTTAGAAGAAATGGTCAAGAAATCCATTTATATTTTTTAAAATGCCCCTTTTTCTAGCATTTTAATTTCATTTTTTACCATTGTATACCATTGTATTGGGCTGATGACAGCACACTTGTTTTATCTTTTACTTTGGATGCTCGAACATCGACTGCCAATGCACATCTCTATAGGCAGCAAGAGGTCTCACATCTCAACAAGGACCTGGAAGAAATTCTGTCTTGGGGTAGAATTTAACGCTTAAAAAACCCAGGCGGCAGTTTTTTCTAGAAATGTTAATGTTGAAGAACCGGATATAATCATGGCGGGATACTTGATTCCCTTGACTTCATCAACTAATTTATTGGGCGTCGAATTGGATAGTCATATGTCTTGGCATAGTCACGTTGGAGCCATTACTAAGGCAGCCTCGCAGAAGCTAGGAATATCTTTCCGGACTAAGAACCTCTATATATACATCCCAACAACTTTTAATGCTCTATAAAGCTCAAATTAGACCATCGCTATATTGTTCGCATATTGGGGGCTCTGCTCCTAAACATACCCTAAAATTTATTATTAAAATACCTAATAAACATGCCTGTTACATACCCAATGGGATGTAACTTGGTTTGAATCATAGCGCCGCTTACTCTAAAGAATAGGATCGAGACATATTTGATTTTGCGGTGCAGTGGACATATACTTATCTGTAGTAATATATTAAGGGATAGGGAAATTATCGAAAATCATTCCGAAGATTTTTTGCCGTGGAAATCGCTCGAGGGCTTGCCCGAGAGCGATTTCCTAATGGCAAAAAATCTGAGAATGATTTTCTGATTATTTCCCAATCCCGAAATGTATTTTGAAGATTATTTACCAAATAAAAAACTAACGATTTCTGACGGGTGAGATTTTCACTTTTGACAAGGGTGATTTTCACCGGAGAGCGGGAGATTATCGCTGGATTTCTGACGGGTGAGATTTTCACTTTTGACAAGGGTGATTTTCACCGGAGAGCGGGAGATTATCGCTGAATAATCAGGTGAAAATCAACCCGCTTTTATAATGGATGAGGTAAATAATCAGTTAAACTTCATCTGTCAGTGGATATAGCTGGTTTTGCATTTCGTCAACAACTTCAAAGCTAGATTTAAGTGCAATATATCTAATTTGAGGGTGCCAGGCCGTTTTAACATAAGGAGATTGGATTTATCTATATGATTCACGGCTTTGTGACAAAATTTTAAATAGTGGATTTATCTGCTTTTCCATCTAGACTCAAATGAAAAATATTGTTACTAGCTAGGAACAAAATAGGTTGCCCTATGGTATTGCGTTCTAAAATGTATGCTATTTTTATACAATTTATCACAACACCAATCATTTATCTCTAATCGAATAAATGAGTTTTTCTATTCGATTTAAATCAAGCGTTTGATGCAGACCATTATTGCGAATGATTTGCTTCGAACTTGAATAATATTTTTAATTATAGGAAAGCAAACAAATTTTATTTTTGCTGACTTTAGATAATACGGTTTTAATTAAAATAATATAAAACAAAGGGGAAAAAGGAACGTGTGTTTATATTGACTGGTAACGTATTCGTTCTTTAGTAGCTATAATAAACTGAAAAGCTGCAAATATATGAAAGTACATAATATTTACTTCATTGGTAGCAAGACATAAACCCCCCTTTGCAAAGAATCAAAATATTCATCCCCCACATTTAAACCTATGACTCGAACAATAAGGTTTTCAAAGTTGAAAAAATAGTCCATACTTTCAGTGGAGTCAATGTAATATAAATAAAACAATGAAATCTTCCTCCACAGTTTAATTATTAAACTGTGGAGGAAGAGTGCATTGTTTTATTTATAATAAGGTTGTTGCAATCCATGCATTTTAATTTCCTATTTTTGTAGATAGAATGGGCTATATAATACATATACCTATACATTTAAACATCCAACTGGTAATCCTTAAGATAATCCGGTTGAAATATGTAAGGAAACTCTAATATTTCTGTACTTTCAATATCATGCTTAACAGAGTAGGAATTTGATTTAAACACTGTACAATTTTTTAACCCTGACTTTACAATACTTTGAAGTCTTATTTTTTTTTTCTGATTCGAGAATGTGTTTAAATGATACATGACAGTTACAACTAGAAAGGTTCCTATATATCGGCCAAATCTTTTTTCAAGGGTATCTGTTTGAAATTTACCAGCTAAAATGTATTTTATTTTAAAATGAATAAATGAGTATTCTATAATTTCTATTAGAACTGTGGTACTCTGGTACCTACTACGTTTAATAGCATCATAAGTGTCCCTAGTTAAACTCACCCCCTCTGGATCGTTATGCCATATATCAAGCGCAGTCACAAATTTTTTTAGCTAGTTTACCTTTAAATCATTTTTTAAATATACTGGGGTAGTTCAATCGTCCCTTTTTTAAAACCTTGCCGTACGCAAATAAAAACATTTTGCCAGTTAAACAAACATTGGAACTAACCTTAAGATTTTCCTATAATGATAACATTGATAACTAAAACTCGGGAAAATAACAAACAACGTATGCGTCAAGACTTGTCGATGCACTTCACAATCACAAGATCACAAGCACAAGAGCACAAACAAAAATAGCGAATCATCGGTCTACCTGCAACGTTACCAGACTTTGTCCTTCATAGCTTGGAAGTATAGGAAGCTGTGGTTTGGTATATCATGTCATAATATGAATTTGACACAATTTTAACCTAGATTTGGTTACATATATCGTCCTCTTTTATTTGTGATCTAAACCAAGCCCTACGTTTTTTAGTCCAAGCCCTCTTGGATGAGAATAATTCTTGCTCGCACGGTACAATAATCTGATAATTCACCTCACTTTTATTGAACCAATCAAGACGCTCATTTTCATAGCAACCACCTTGGTAACGGTCGTCTTACCCGATAAGACTACCGCTAGCTCGAAAAGACGCTTTCGAAAAGACGCTTGTAGCTTTTTTACTTAAATAAAAAATTAGTAACACCTCTAACTTGTATATTTACTTTTATCAGACGGCCTTCATTTTTATGTTCAGTAAATTATCCAATAAAATACACCTCTAGAGGCGGTTTCTTATCTTCATACCTTCGTTTTTCACTCGAAACTCGATTTTCCAAGAAAATTTTCACTCAATGTAATTTTTACTTATAATCAAAGATAAGACCCTCGAGCTAAAGCTCTCGGGATCATATCAGATTATAAGTAAAAATTACATTTCGTAAAAATTTGTCAGAAAATCGATTTTTTGTTAAAAACATCGGTATTACCGATAAGACGCCTCCTCTATCGGTATATTACTGTTGAGAATTAGGCTTTAATCATTCTGCATACCTTCGCAATCTACCTTTAAAGTTATGATTTGTATGTTTTGGACGTTAACAATTATTTCTAAACGCAACCAAACAAAAAATGAAATGTTTAAGCTCAATACTAGGATTTGCAAAAAATTAATAAATTACATTTTGCTTTCCATACACAATTAATGAATGCTAGTTTACAATATTTAAATAATAATTTAATTACGTATTGTAGAGGCTAGTAGTCCCTAAAGGTAAATATCGATTAACACTATGCCGTTATTAATGCCTATAACAATTTAGACCTGACCTGACCTGACCTGGACCCTTGGAAACAAAAGATGTATCACCTTTAATACTTGTCCGACATTAGCCTTATCCTTTTAACTGTAAACATGAACCCACAATGTTTAGTTTCCTTGTTTACGTATAATAAACAGTTTATTTAAATTATTAGGTCATAGTTTTTATAACATAGATAATTGCTGATGTATAATCAATGATTTTAATATTAAGAGGCCCACAGAAAGCCGTTGCATAGTAAAAGTGTTTTGGGTATCCATTATCCGCCGTTCAAATTCAAGAGGGTGGATATTTGCCGGTGCGTCATTACTTGCATGTGACTATACGCTGTTGCTTAATGTGAGATAGTAATAAAATGTAAATTTGCAATGACAGGACCCATTAAACCCGATAAACATAATTAAATAATAATAATTGAACTGGGTTTTATAGTTCAAAAATTATTTATTGCTCTCTCGCATTAAGCAACGGACTATGGCTAAGGCCAGTGATTAATTAAAACGCAATCAATGATTATCTTGAAACATCTGTTGTATCGTCTGTTAAACAACGATAAAAGGCATCTAATTAATAATTATATTAAGCATAGTTTCTGGAACGTTTACATCCTAGATTAGTAAACAAATCAGTGATTAATTTCAAAGTTCATTGTGTGTTCGTTGCTTCGGCAGATTGTTTTTATTTTTATTAATTTATTTTTTCTGGGTCCTAGAATGGATTTTGTTGAACATACGTATTAAGGGTCCTTAATTATATGCGAATATTAAAGGGTATGAATCAACATAAAAAAATTAATGATAGTTTGTTTTATAAACTATGGCCCAAGAATGTTCCGTTACGAAATTACGGGGTGCTAAAGTCTTCATCCTTGAAATGGAAATTAACTCAGGAACCCAAAAAAAAAGAAATTTCTAGGACAAAAAAATTTGTTGGCAGAGGAACCCTACAAATTCTTCCTAATAAACAACCTACTCCCAGTCGCTGAGGAAAATAGGTGAGGTGAGGATTTAGGAGGAATTTGCTAAATAAATTATATTACCCTACAAGTTACAGCTACACTGACAAAAATGTATTTACTGATGTCGTGGGTTGCAGAATTAGAGCTACTTTAACGCACGTTTCTATGTTATTGAAACTGAGCCTACGAATTATTACAAATTATTTAAAAACGCTACAATAACTCAGCTTCTTTTGGTTTGCCTCAACACAGAAATATCAACATTTTAAGCACATTTGGGATTACCACAATCCTTCATTTTGTAACCATTTTATGAGTTACCTGAACTCAGTTTTTGGATTGGGAAAACTTACTAACCAATTTTAAAGTGCCGTTTTGAACCAGACGTGCATTATTCTAACTCATTACCGCATGTGTAAATTATTTTGAGTTGAAATAAAGTCATAGAGAATGCTCCAAAAACCCATGTTGAGGGTAAATCACCGATCGAAAGGTCACGAAAAGTTCCGAATTCGCGCTCGTGCCGATTTGGCGCGGTAACTTCATCTCATTATTATTAGTATCTCGTGCACGTCGCATCGTCATGGACCACATAACTGGACTTGCTATCCGCGCAATCGTTGATCGGAGGGATCTTTTTTTATTTTTGTTCAGAGTTTGTTCTCATACAGGTGCGTGAAAATGAGGACACTCCAACTTTAGGATAGATTAAATCTATAGTCGTTAAGTAAGCTAGAACAACTAAAAGGCCCAGTTTTAATAGCGCGAATCATTTAATTAATTAATCTAGCCCAAGTAGTGACGCATCACAATTCCCATATTGGTCTATGGCAGCTTAAACAATGAATTGCTGCAGTCCACGTCGCATGTGTTCGTCAAACCCAGTTATGATTAGCTAAGCTAGCTAGCTAAAACAACCCATCTTCAGGGCTATTATAACTAATGAACAGTGATTTGATGCAATTTCTTCGATTTAGTAGCCGTAATTCAGAGGTCTGAGCTGTCCCCTATAAAGGTAGACTTTCGATGGACGCGGCTGCGACTAATGCGGCTGCGGCTGGCGACCAATGCGATCTGTCGCATCTGTACCCCTTTCCGAGATATGCGGCTTTGTGCGGTCACGACCCGCACGATTATGGTTTATTATCTGTTGTTTCGCGACTTTCTAGGGTTTGGTTTTTAAAAGTATATTATAATACATTCTAAAAAGTTAAGGTACTGCAAGTTATTACTGGAGGAGGATAGAGAGGATGAGGATTTTATCTTACATTGGTGACTGAAAAAAAAGAAAACAGCAATTAAGGAACTAGGTATACCACTTACTCGTAATGGTTCATATAACATCCTAATTGAAAATTAATTGGCTTTCGTCTTCGTTCGCAAACGGAGTCTTTTGAATTACAATCATATATAAAAAGTTTAAAACCACGTGCGATCTACACGACCAACACGACCTGACTGCTTCTAGAGTAGTCGGGTCGTACGGTCGTACGGCCGCGTTGATCGTATCTGTCACACTCGTCGCGGTAAATGCATTAGACCGGTACACACACAACCGGCCGCATAGCCGCATCAGTCGCAACGATCGCATTGGTCGCGACCATCGAAAGTCTACCTTTAGCAATATGCGTCGGTCTATGATAACTCATATTTGTGTTATATCAACTCGATATTTCGTTCAGTGTACAGGGTAATATTTCGCAGTGCGCCAGGGAATCGATGTTTGCTGACGATACCTCAGTGGTGGTCTCAGCACGGAGCTCGGAGGAATTAACCAATAAAATATATTTAATTATTAAGGAATTTAGTAAATGGTGTGCTAAATACAATCTCATTTCAAAATTTCAGAACTTCAAAATTAAAACCGGAAATTCACTTAAACAATAATTCAAATAGTGACAAAAGTACAAAGCTTTTGGGATTGTACCTTGATGAATATGTCTCATGGAACAGCCATATAAACCATATAAGCCGAAAAATAAATGCGGGATACTACGCAATATTTCAGTTGAGAGACCTAGTGGATGAGCCTGCATTTGTTAACATCTACTATTCATTAATATATTCTCATTTAAGTTATAATGTGGTACTATGGGGAAATGCTACAAATAGCCAAAGCATTTTTATCAATCAAAAGAGAATTATAGGACTTATTTTTAAACTTAACACTATAAGTAGCTGTAAGCCAGTTTTCATAGACGTGACATGTACATCTGTGTTTGGCCAAAGTTTATATCTATCTATCTATCTATCTATCTTTCTATCTATCTATTTATTATTTAGTAATTTCAAAAAAACCTGGATCCCTATTTGAATATGAAGGCGCTATTTTTTATTATTTCCACGCCTTACAGGCAATATTATCGCCTCTTTTCTCGGCCAAAACGTGAATGTATAACAAATGTAGTAACGGAACAGCACATTTGGAAAAAACGGATCCAATTTATGCAAAGCAAGAGAAGGCGTAAAAAAGGACATGATGATGTTGAATTGTTCAGGCGTAAAAAAGTCGACTTTATAAAATATGCCTAAAAAACACCCCTCAATTTTTGATGCCTTGGCAAGTATACATATTAGAAGTTCAGACTACAGAGTGAACCAAACTTTATGGGTCTATTAGAAGAATCTCGAGAACTAAATAAGATTTTATTTAACAAATTTGGTTGTGACCATGTTTTTTTACGTTTTTAAAATATTTTGGATAATTCGGTGTGGTCGATACTGACAGCCACTTCTGGATTTTAAATGAATTACTCTGCAATATTATTTTATTATTATATGTACATTAATTCTAATCTTAAATGGGACATCGTATTAAAATTGTTATTCTTATAAAAACAGATGTTTTTGAATCAAATACAATATGCTGATGGTAAAACTATCTCGAACGCGTTTGCAACTTATTTTAGTTCTGTATACGATAGCTCAAATAACATGAATGTTCAATGCGCAGAAAATAACTATTTAACACAGGTTGTTTCTCTTAATGTTATTGCAAACCATGATGTACGAGACGCCGTTAAAAGTCTTAAAGTAAACAAGTCTGTAGGGCCAGATAATATTCCTTCATATATCATTAAAGGCATGGTTGACTGCTTGCTTCAACCGCTCACTTTTTTATATAATCTTTCTTTAAAAACAAGCACATTTCCAGACGAATGGAAAAAAGTCAAAATATGCCCGATTTTTAAGAAAGGCGACAAAGCGGATATCACAAATTATAGACCCGTCGCAATTCCCTCTACTGTCGCTAAAATTTTTGAGTCCATTAATTATAAATTTATTTACAATTCAGTTATACTAAAAATATCTAGTTTTCAACACGGGTTTATGAAAAACAGGTCAACAGTTAGTAATTTAAGTAACATAACTCAATATATTTCAGAAAGTCTAGACAATAAATGCCAAGTGGACGTCATCTATACTAATTTTGCTAAAGCTTTTGACAAAGTCTCACATCAGGTATTGCTTTATAAGTTAGCTAATGAATTTGGCTTTAACCCTACGCTTGTTCAATTCTTCTCGTCTTACTTACAGGGTCGAAAACAAAGAGTAGTTATAGGAGGTTACACGTCTAATTCGTATATAGCTACCTCAGGAATTCCGCAGGGTTCTAATCTTGGACCATTGCTGTTTCTCCTATTCGTAAACGATCTACCAAAGAAAATTAAGGAAAGTAAAATTTTGTTGTTTGCTGATGATTTAAAACTGTACTCTGTTGTTAAAAATGTTGCTGACTGTCAAAACCTTCAAAAAGATATAAATGAGATTCTGCAATGGTCCGAAATAAATAATCTTAAATTTAATATTGCCAAATGTTATATCGTTAGTTACAGTAGAAAAAAGAATTCTTTGTATTATGATTATAACATGGATGATGTAGTTCTAGCACGTGTGGAAGAAATCCAGGATCTAGGGGTAACATTTGATTCTCGACTATCATTTAAAACTCATATTTTGAATATAACGAAAAAGGCATCTAGAATGTACGGATTTATTGTAAGGAATTGTAGACAGTATACAAATTTAGATTGTATCAGACTTCTGTTTATACCATACGTATGTTGTATTCTAGAGTATGCTAGTATAATATGGAGCCCATGTTATGAAATTCACAAAAATGCGATTGAGAGGGTACAAAATAAATTTTTAAGATATCTGTATTATAAAGAAACCGGTGCCTATGATTTAAGTGTAGCCAAGACAGAAATAATGTCCAGGTATAAGTTACTTAGTTTGGAAAAACGTAGGAATATTGCTTCTGTTGTCTACTTACACAAGTTATTGCATAATAAAATTGATGATGTAAACCTCCTCCAACAAATAAACTTTAATGTTCCCTCATATTGAACAAGAAATGCATTAACATTTTATTTAAAGAATTCTCGTACAAATCACTGTAGTTATGCACCTATTAATGTAATGTGTAGGTTAGATAATATCAATCAATTGAGATTTGACATTTTTTACATTACTAAAGCAAATTAAAGCTATTTTAGGCGAGGTATTGTAGTTAGAAATTGAGTTTATGTAAGTCTCTTGTAACTTCTGTGTGATGGTGTGTATGTGTGTGCTATCCTACTCTATAATTAGATCTAAAATGTATCTGTAGAGTTTGTAAGATAAATAAATAAATAAATAAATAAATAATAAAATAAGTAGTTTAGTATTTTGAGTTGTGACACTGTTTCCGAAATTATATGCACCTAACCCTTACAAGTATTAAAATTTGCCTTACTTGTGGCAGTCTTTATTAAAGAAAGAAACAGATATTTATACGCAAAGTTCACAAATTCTATCATTGACTCATTTATTACCAATCACCAAATCTAGAAAGCGGCAGAATAAAAATATTGGAAAAGTAAATGTTTTTCTATGGATACTGCGAAAATATGTGGCCCTTTTTAAAGGGCCTTCATCAAGAAAATGTAATAAATGAGGATGAAAAGACTGCCATCAGAAGAATCACACACTCGTTTAACTTAAAAAAAGAAGTACGTACCTCGGACAAAATAATGTCTGAAATGAACAAGGATAATTTCATTCCACCCATGGGTAAGAAGAAAGTATGGAAAACTTTGAAGGAAATGAGCTTTTGTTATGAAAAAATTCAAAACAGAAAATCACTTTTAATAGAGAAAGACGAAATCATCTGCTGGCGATGACGATGTTTGAGGGCAGTTAGACAGTTTCGAAGGGAAAACAGGAATGTTTATTATATAGACGAAACTTGGTTAAATGAAGGATATACCGTTGATAAAATATGGCAGTATAAACATAATATAAAAAGCGAGAGGCAAGCTTTTATGGAAGGATGGTCCACTGGTATAAAAGCACCCTCGGCAAAGGTAAAAAATTAATAATTACTCACATTAAATGGATTTGTCTGGGTCATTTCACATCAAACCAACCAAAATAAAAGGAGGTTTGGCAGATCACCTCACCGATTTTGATAATTGGTACAGGTATTCTACCCATCTAGTAGATGAAAAATCCAAAATTTCAAATTTTTCTGATAAGTAGTTTTTTTAAAATTGATTTTTAAAAATCAGAAAAAGTGACCATTTTCCCTAAACATATATTAAAAGAAATCAAGATATCTTAAGAACTACTTACACTAGAGTAGTGAGTTATATCTTATTTAAAAGGTATTAAAAATACCTTTCAAATAAGGTGCCACTCAATGCAGGTGTTTAGAAAAAAATATTGAAAATTTTGAAAAAAAAATAATAAAAATATGAAATTTTTTAAAAAGTATTTTTTTATTTTTTTCAAAAAGATATATTATTTTTGTCAATATTTAAGCAAGATATTCACGAAATTTTGGGATGGAGAAATGATGGGATCACACGGAAAAAATATTAACAATTTGAAAACATAGCAAAAATGACCAAAAAGGGTTCCTTTTTTAATTTTAAACTTCATTTTTCAGATTTTACTTGCTTTTGTGTTTTTAAAGTAAAGCCTAAACAAAAACCTAACCATCCTACCACCCATCCTCCTGTAGCTATTTTTTCAAGCAGAATCTTGTTAAAATTACTACTTAACGGGCGCGCCTTAACTATCCCTCCCCTTCCTAGAAAAAAAATTAGCAAGACCATTAGTTTCAATATTTGACATTTTTTTCAAGCATTAACTTGTTAAAACTTGCTGACACGCGCGCATCTAATCTAGTAAGTATCCTTCTACCCCCCTCCTCGCCCTACCACCCTTGGCTGTGTGTTCTGCAAGAAAAAACCTGCAGTGCTCAGACACTGCAGTCCAATTAAACTTTTCTAATTCTTCCTTCTAATTTTTATGCCCCCCTGCTTTATGCTTATTGGTTAAATTAAAACATTTGTTTGAACCTGTGTGAACTGATTTTATTGCATCATATAAGTTTAGTTCTTCAAAGTTTGTTGATGAATTAACAAGTTTCGAAATGGCTCAAAATCAACCACTGGACTGGTCTAAAGTTGTTTTTACTAAGTGTTGTGATCCATTTAAAGTGTGGAAACATTCTGGAAACCTAAGAAATGTTTCAGAAAAAATGTGTTCTTATGTTGGCATTAAATTGGGAATGAAAATTTGTGATGGGTGCAGAATTAAGCTTATAAAAAACTATTAAAGAATTCTGCATCGCCTGAAGCGGGGTAAGTAAAAAGAGATTTTTCTATTTTCTTAAAAATACCCCCCCCCCCCCCCACATTTTAGGTATTTTCATTTTTGTAAAGAAATTTACTTAAAAATATCCGGTAGATAATTTATTAGTCTGCCATACCCATCCTATTGACTCTAAAATCATGAAAATTTGAATTTTCCTAATTTTAACAAAACTTTGTTATTTAGGCCCCCTGATCAAAATCAAAGATTATAATGAGAATCTTTTCATTTAGCGTGGAACAAAAAACCCAGGAACTTGTAAGGTGTTCTGAAATTGCAAATAATGAATTAATGTTTCTTCAATCTGGTTTTGTGACTGCTCAGTATGATAACTTGTAGTGGTTAGCGTGTATTATTGGAAAAAATGAAGAATCTGATGAGCTTAAAATCAGTTTTTTGCATCCAATGGACCATCTAGTTCATTTTATTATCCTACGCCCAAAGCCGATATTTTAGTAATTAAAAGAGATTCAATGATAAAGAAGGTTCAGCCGGTTACTGCTACAGGTCGAACTTACATACTTACTAAAGAAGAAATGTTAAATTCTTCAAAAATTTTAGAAAAAAAAATAAAAGCTAAAATCTAGTTTTAATAAGTATATTGTGGATTTTGGACTTTTTGTAAAATTTCGTTTCTTTTAAAAGTAATAGACGTTGTTTGTGTTACATGGTTATTAAAATAAATACCATTTTTTGCTTGTATTGTTAGTGCTATTATTTTTTTTTCACCTTGTTCCCATTATTTCTCCATCCTGAAATTTGGCCAATATGTTGCTAAAATATTGACAAAAAAAATATATTTTTTTGACAAAAATTAAAAAATACTTTTTTATTTAATTTGAAAAAAAAAATCTTTTCAATTTTTTTTTTTATTTTTTTTTTGAAGCACCTATATCTAGTGGTGCCTCAGTCGAAAGGTATTGTCAAGACCTTTCAAATGAGATATAACTCACTGCTCTAGTGTAAGTAGTTCTTAAGATATCTCGATTTCTCTTGGTATATGCTTAGGGCAAATGGTAATTTTTTTTATTTTCAAAATTCAGTTAAAAAAAAAACTACTTGTCAGAAAAATTTGAAATTTTAGATTTTTCACCTACTAGATGGGTAGAATGACTGTACCAAAAATTATTAAAATCGGAGAAGTCACCTGCCAAACCTCTGGTTGATTTGATATGAAATGACCCGACTATCATGAAGACATGAACGCTGATGTCTTTAAAGAATACTTCCAGCAAATAGTAGATCTTATTCCTCCTGGGTCTGTTATAGTCATGGATAATGCCAACTACCACTCAAGAAAATCTGAAAAAATATCAACGCCTTCTTGGAAAAAAAATTCATTCATTCATCATCAATCATTCATTGACTTACTGTGAATAATTTCATAAAGATATGCTGAAAAAGGAGCTACTAGAGATTGTAAAGTTGAACAAACCTCTTTGTACGAAATTTGTTGTCGACGAAATCGCTTCCAAACGAAATATAATAGTACTTAGCTTTCCGCTATATCACTCTGAATTAAACCTCATAGAATTGGTGTGGGCGCAAGTAAAAGGGTTTGTAGCAAGGCATAACACCACTTTTAAAATGAGAGACGGTGGAAATCTCTTGCAAGAGGGAATAAAGACAGTAGATTGTGAAAAATGACGTAAGTGCGTCAAACATGTGATTGAAATAGAAGAAAGAATATGGGAAGCTGATAACATGCTAGAAAACACTGTAGAGCACCTTATTATTTCTCTGGACCCCAACGACGATAGTTTGTAGGACTACTCGGAACATGATGACTAAAATTTAAAAATTAAGTTGTTGTATTGTACATAGTATATTTTTTTTATAAATAATAATATTTATACCAATTTATCTATTTTCATATTATTCTTACTTGTATACAGGGTGTCCCACGGTGGATGGCGTATTAGACATTTATGGAGAACTAAGTAACAGATCATTTTAAAAATTTGGCAACCGGGATAAACGATCATGGTCTACAGTTTAAAAATATTTTTGACCATGCGGTGTTGCCGCTTCTACTCTAAACCGGTTGCAGCATCGCTATTTTAAATAGAGCACCCTGTATATTCTTCAATTTTCAAATTCCGCATATAATTATGAGCAACTTCTCTTAATATTTCCCTATACCTATCTGTGGCCGTTTTTCAGGAATACATTTTTTTCAATTTTTTTTTACGAAAAAAGGACTTCCAATAAATTTTAATATCTCCCTCCTATTAAACAATTTTGAGCTGAAATTTGAGTCACACCTGAACAATACATCTAGGCATTTGATCTTTTGGTCATATCTTAGCTTAAGTATACAGGGCGGTACAGAAATTAATTTATGTCGGTAACTTACAAAAATGCCAGAAAAATTATTTTTTTAAATGGAACACCCTGTATAATAACACGGATTTGAAAAGCCAATAAAACTAGCTTTCAGAATTTGTATACTTTGCCTAATACCTAACTTTAAATTTTCAATTTATTAGCGTTTATTCATAAAACTTCATAAATCGACAAACTTTCAACGGTTTTAATAGTAGTGGGCTATGGAAACACATTTTTTGTTACATAGTCACCATGGCAACTTGTTTTATAGAAATGTCATTCTTTTGATAATTGTGATTTGTGTGATTTTCAATCGTCACAATCGCCACTTTTGGGCGAATGAGATTCCCCATGTCACAAGAGAGGCAGGTTTTCAAGATATTATTTAGATTTAGATTATTATTTTCTGCCATCTTAGGTACTCAAATCACAATTATTAAAGTAATGGCATTTCTATAAAACAAGTTGCCATGGCGACTATGTTACAAAAAATTTGTTTCCATAGCCCACTACTATTAAAACCGTTGAAAGTTTGTCGATTTATGAAGTTTTATGAATAAACGCTAAAAAATCGAAAACTTGAAGTTAGATATTAGGCAAAGTATACATATTCTGAAAGCTAGTTTTATTGGCTTTTTAAATCCGTATTAATATACAGGGTGTTCCATTTAACAAAAATTATTTTTCTGGCATCTTTGTAAGTTACCGACATAAATTAATTTCTGTACCGCCCTGTATACTTAAACTAAGATGTGATCAAAAGATCAAATGCCTAGATGCATTGTTCAGGTGTGACCCGAGTTTCAGCTCAATATTGTTTAAATAGGAGGGAGATATTAAAATTTTTTGAAGTTCTTTTTCGTAAAAAAAAATTGAAATTAATTTATTCCCGAAAAACGGCTACAGATAGGTATAGGGAGATATTAACAGAAGTTGCTCATAATTATATGCGGAATTTGAAAATTGAAGAATATACAGGGTATTCTATTTAAAATAGCGATGCTGCCACCGGTTTAGAGTAGAAGCGGCAACACCGCATGGTCAAAAATATTTTTAAACTGTAGACCATGACCGTTTATCGCGGTTGCCAAATTTTCAAAATGATCCGTTGTTTAGTTCTCCATAAACGTCTAATACGCCATCCACCGTGGGACACCCTGTATAAGTTTTTATGTACTTAATATAAGAATAATTACCAAAATTGTTAATATACCTATTATTCTAATAAACTACCTGTAGTAAAGCCGCTGTCGCATTACAGTCATTCACCAAACTCGTCTTTATATTATATGCAAATTAGGGTGACCCTAATTTAGGACCGATTCGGGGTGTGTAGGTCTTAAATATCTAATATAAGGAATTTTCAATAACTATCATTGCAATTTACCATGCAACCTTTAAGTTGTCCACCCTGCTTATTGGGTCCTGTCATTGCAAATTTACATTTTATTACTCTCTGGCGTTAAGCAACAATTTATATAGATAATTTGAGGTTATTAATTATTATATTTTATGTATTAATGTTAATTTTTTTTTTCATTTTACAGTAAAACCTCCCTTAACGGACACCTCTTAATAGCGGACACCTCACTTAACGAACACTTTCATTGGTGCAAAAAACATTTCTATTGTAAACCTGTATAAAACACCTCCCAATAGCGGACACTCTATATAGCGGACGCGGACACTTTCTTAAAAACTTCCCTATCTAAAATACATGTATTTTTACCTCCCTATAACGGACACCCCGTAGAATGTTAAATTGTTTATCTCTATTTATGGTAATTTAAAACGTCTATCGACAACCGACACGGTAATTACTTAATAGACCCTTTTATTAGGTAGGTACCTTTTTTTCTGGGTTTTCCGTTTCTGTAAAATGGATTATACCCCGTAAATGGTGTCATAAACATTAATTATGATCTTACTGCGCTATTCAAAGAAAACATTAGCATAAAGGGCCTTTTTGAAATCCTTGTTTAGTTATTGTTATTCATTTGATATTAAAACTTTGTGTCTTTAAGTCTGAAAATATGTCGTTAAAGAGAAAACGTTTGTCTTTGAAGGAAAAAAAATGAAATAATAATGGAAAGTGAAAGTTATGGGGTAAGTGTCAGAAAACTAGCTGAAAAGTTCAGTGTGGGAAAAACACAAATTTCGGAAATAATAAAAAACAAGATTGAGCTAAAAAAGCTGTTTGCAGAAGGCGGAAATGAAGAGCAAAAACGGAAGTTTCCCAAGACTAGTGCATTAGCAGTTGATGAGGTAGTTTTTAACTGGTTTTGTAAAGCAAGAAATAAAAACATTCCAATATCTGGGCCTGTAATAAAACAAAAAGCTTCTGAGGTCGCAGAAAATCTGAAAATTGAAAATTTTAAGGCTTTAAATGGCTGGTTGAAAAAATTTTGTCAAAGACACACGATAACGTTTAAAACTATCTGTGGTGAATCAGCTGACGTAAATTTGGAAGATGTAGAAGCCTGGAAATTAAAACTTCCAATAATTCTTAAAACATTTGCACCAAAAGACATTTACAATGCCGACGAACCAGGTCTCTATTATGCTGCCATGCCAAACAAAACTTTTGCAGAAAAAAGCGACAAATGTCTAGGAAGAAAGGTCCCAAAACAGAGATTAACCATCTTATTCTGTGCAAATATGGAGGGAGAAAAAGAAAAACCCCTTATAATTGGTAAAAGTAAAAACCCAAGATGTTTTAAAGGATCTAATGTTGAGAAATTACCTTTGAAGTGGACATCCAATAAAAAAGCCTGGATGAACACAGACATTATGACAACTTGGTTGCAAGAATTCGACAAAAAAATGAAGAAACAAAACAGAAATGTCATTCTATTTTTAGACAATGCCACTTCACATCCAAAGATAACATTAAAAAATGTTCAAATTATTTTTCTACCTCCGAATACAACATCCCACTGTCAGCCGCTAGATCAGGGCATAATCCAAAATTTTAAACTATTCTATAGACATTACTTAGTTAGGAGAATTTTGTCATTTTCCGAGAACAAAAATTATTTTAAAGATGCTGAAAAAAGCATAAATTTAACCAGTGCCTTAGTTTGGATTGCTGCTGCTTGGAAAAAAGTTTCACCCAACACAATTAAAAAATGTTTTTCAAAAGCTGGATTTATGAAAAATAATTTGGAATATGACGATGATGAAGAAGATGATATCCCACTTGCCCAGTTATTTCCATCCATAAAAGAAACATTTGTTAATCTTAAGCAATATTCCTTGGTTGACCATATTGCTTTTACTGAAAATCCTGGCATCACCATACCAGAGATTATTGATGAACTAATGCCTGACAGTGACGATGAGAGTGTTAGCTTAAATGTGGACGATAATGATATTGAAGACACTGAAGAACTGAAAGAAACTGAAGAACCAAAAACGACCATAACAAATATGAATGAACTATGTGCAAAGTTAAGAAAGGCTCAACAATTTTTGTTAAATTATGATAGTGCTGACATGGCCTTAGAAATTTCCAATGTTTTGTTAAAGTGTGAGTTCGAAGTTTTAAAATCTAAACTTAAGAATATGAAGCAAACTTCGATTGTGATGTATTTTAAAAAGCTGTAGTATATTTTAAATTAAGTGTAGTCTGATGTTATTGTACCATGTTTACTTTAAAATTTATTTTGTATTTCTAGATATGTAAACAAAAAAAGCACAAAAAAATGTATTAGTATATTATTTAGTATTAATATAGAGTTTATATATTATGCAAATAAATTTTTTTTCGACCGACCCTCCCAATAGCGGACACCAGGTTTACTGTATATCTAACTAAACTTAAAACCGTAAATATGAGAAAGAGTGGCGACCCAGCGTCAAACAGACAACAGCCAATATATATTATTTATCTATATTGATTTGCATTATTAACCAACGAAATTTTTTAAATGAAAACTCATTTACTTGTAATTGGCCATTAAGTTTGGGGCACCCTGTACCTATATAAATCTTAAATGTTTGATGGTAGTTATTGAGAACAAAAAAATACTCTAGATTAACAGTAAATAATTCTAGCAATTATTTGGTTTGCCCTATGGAAAAAAACGGATTTGTTCGAGTGAAATCATATTTTTTTTGCTCCAAACAATTTTTATTTCTGCAACACAATCCCATCCAGTTAATTGATGAACTAAATTTCGCTTATACGAGCGGAACAAAGAACTTTATTTTTCCAGTGTTGATTGTGCTTAAACACATGTGTTATGCGTGTTAAATCGGCCAAATCTGAAAAGCACATCAGGAACCATTTGGGGCGAGGTATCCATTACGAATGCAGACCATATTATAATGCGGCTGGTTTCCGTGAGAACAGCAGCATTGTTTCTAAGGGTAAACAACGAGTTTTGTTTGTATTGTATTCTATTTAAGTCCCGGAAAAATGATAAAGCTCCAAAGTACATTAAATATACGTTAATATTAATTTAAAAATATACGCCTTTGTTTCATGTGAAAGATTAATTCAATAATCTTGACAGCCGATCGGAAAAAAATGGCTTTTATTTTACAAAAATAAACAAAATACCATAAAATTTGATTTTCGATATGGAAATTGATTTAATTATATGATTGTATTTTAAAAACAAAATATTGAGAGAAGAAAATGGATCTTTAGTTCAAAAATTTGATATGTTTGATGTATACGCTATATTAATTTTAACTCTTATACCAAGAGGATCTATTGTACATCAAAATGTTCAAAGAACCATAATATGGAAAAAAAACACCTTAAATACCCAACCACCCTTTTGTTACCACGCCACTGGTTGCAATATGAGTCACCTGATATTTAAAAAAAGTGACCTTCAATAACAATACCTTAGACCTAATAATTATGTACCGAGGGCGTTAAGTATAATAATATACTATAATGCCCGGAAGGCGAAAGCAACTAGCCCGAGGGCCTTTGGCCCCAGGGATAGTTTTCGCCTGATGGGCATTATAGTCTAGTAACGCCTGTGGTGTATACAATACTTTACTTTTCATTAATTTTAGAATATAAATAGTTAAACTCATGCATTTTTTTTTTTACTTATTTTCGCCAATTTTTAGTATTTAGTGAGCTTTGATCGGTTGTCATAGAATAAGTTTGACGGTTGTTAAGGGTTGTTTATTTTAAGCGTCTTTTACGTTTTATAAACGAAAGTATGGAAATTCCACAAAATTTTTAGAAAATGCTGAAAAAGCTAAGCAAAAGTTATTACCGGCAAAGTCTAAAGCCCTGTACGACAAGGAGTATGAGAATTTTCTACAATGGAAAGTAAAAAAACAAATTACGATGATTACTGAAACAGTAATGATGGCTTACTTTCAGGAATTGGTATGTAACCCTACTGCTCATTTATAATAACAATTTTTAATTATTTTTACTTTATTTTAGTCGGAAAAATATACCCCAAATAGCCTTTGGATAAAATATTCCCAGGTGAAGTCTGAACTTATAATAAAGGAAAACATTAATATTTCAAAATATTGTCAATTAATAGCATTTTTAAAAGTTAAATCATAGGGATATCTTCCCAAAAAGTCAAAAGTTTTGGAAGGTGAACAAGTTTTAACTTGTATCAAAAATGTGCCGAATGATATTTCCTGCTGCATAAAGTGGTAGGTACTCGTAATGGGAGTTTTTGGCGGCCTAAGATGGGATGAGATGGTAAAAATGACCATTGATGATATCGAGTATAAGGGGCCTGTTATGCTTGTCAAGGTACCAGAAACTAAAACTGCTAAGCCAAAAAGTTTTACTGTAATGGAAGGAGACCAAACAGATGCCTTAAAATTGGTTGGACAGTACCTTGAATTAAGGCCAAGAGGAATTAAGGAACGCAGATTTATCCTTACATACCGAAATGGTAAATGCGCAGCTATGCCTGTGGGTAAAAATACACTAGGACGTGTTCCTTCAATCATAGCAAAATTTGTTAATTTAGAAAATGTCAAGGAATATACAGGACCAGTGGCGTAACTAGCCCTCTGACCTGGGGGTGGCCTAGGGTGGGCCTGTTATTGTGACTTGTAGTGGCGACTCGTGTAGATGCGGGTCGGCGGAGAGCCCGCCGCAAGCGAAATGCGCCGCAGGTGGACCACGCCCACATTTTAACAAATTTGGTCAATAATCAACAGTAATATTACAAGACCTCGTTTTTTTATCGGTTAGATTTTTCAGCTGTCACGAAAACTTTTTTTGGAAATTTTTCGAGTTGAATTTGGACATGTTTATTCTGATTAGATTTAATTTTTGAATAAACAAGCCCAAAGTTCAACGAGTATCGCCAAAAAAGTTTGAGTGAAAAATGGAAAATTTAACCAATAAAAAAATGATGGTCGAGTGATATTTGGCAAGATTATTTATTATAATTTATATAGACTACAATTATAAATTGATGCTATATTTGCGAGGCGAGTAGCGAGCTTACAAAGTCAGCCTTTTTCTGGGGGGGGCCTAGCGACGTCTGGGGGGGGGCCCGGCCCCCCTAGGCCCCCCTGTAGTTACGCGCCTGTACAGGACATTGCCTACATCGGACCTCGTCCACACTTCTTATCGAGGGTGGTGCTTCCCTTGCCACCCTTAAGCTACACGGAAAGTGGAAGAGTACTAGCGTAGCGGAGGGTTATATAGAAGAAAGCATCACGTCAAAAAACCGAATAGCAAAAATGAAATGTTACCGAAAAAGAAAATATGTTAATTAATGTTGAAATGGAGCAGGAATCCGCATGCACATCGAGAAACTCAGCAATAGAGTCGCAAAATTTCATAGTTGGTCCAGCTTCTTTCTCAGGAAAGTTCAAAAATTGTACATTAAACATAGGAACAACAGAATAATATTATGTAAAGAAATTGTTAAAAATAAATACAAATTTTGTTCTATATTTTCTTTAATAATAATTACCGGGCATTACGAAAATCACCGGGCATTATGAACTTTATGGCCCGCCAATATTTCCTATGATATTATGATGATGCTTATAGCAACCGTTTCTAAGGTATTATAAGTAAATAATAGAGAGATGAAAAATAAAAGTTTATTTCTGTATGGTAGGTAATCAGATTATAATAAATTAAGAAAATCAACCATCTTCTAGGGCTTCTGTAGTAGCTTCATGAAGGCATTTACGGAACTACGGTGATATGAACTTTTTTGTTGAAAGAATAGTTAGTCGGAAGGGGACAATAAAGGAGGACTAGGAAATGCTTGTCAACGTTCCGCTTTAATGGTTTATAGCTTCTTCAGGGCTAAAATAATGACATCAAAAATCACAAACTATAGTCTGCTGCTTAATGCGAGAGAGTAATAAATCATTATTGAACTATAAGACCCAGGGGTCTTCGCCGTATTCCATAGGTGTAGTCCTATTTATATTATTATTATTTTTGTTATGATTGCTATGACAATCCGATTTTGTCACAAATGAATTTTTATAATCTAATACCTCACATCACATTTCTTACTTGCATTTTAGCTTTACTTTGTATAAAAGTAAATACGTACCTAAGGTCAACGGCCTCTGTTTTCGTTGTCTGACCAAGCAGGGCTACATAATCCTTCTATTTTAAATCACATATCTCCCTGGAATACACTATCCGACTTATACTAGTATTTCATTATGTATTTCAAATATATTTCCTTGTTTTCAATTTTCATTTTCACCTGTCAGGTTGGCTAATGAATTTTCTAGGTTAGTTCTTCTTTTGAAAGATGTTTGGGCCATAATACTCCAGCAACCGAACTTCAACGACCGTTTTTCGAATATTCGGATAGCAAAGATATTTTGGGCTTTAGGTTTTTTTTTAATATTATTTATATTTATTTAATATATTTTACATATATTTGGGTACTTTTGTCTCATTTCCCTTAGTTTAAAATATCTACGATTGGATGGGCAAGGCGCTAAAGACTTCATTCTATGTCACCGCCAGTGTGTGAACTAACCTTTTTTTTTTCTTCGGCCCGAACAGTAGATCTGGCCGAAAGTGGGTCGCCCCAAATTCGCTTTATCCTTCTCCACCCCTCTCTGTCGTTTTTTCTCTCTCACATCCTGTTGACGGCCGGTACATTTTTTAACTTTAACCTGAAATTCTTTAGAGAGTTCACTTAACTTCCAGTGGGCGACAAAGCAACAAACCTTTCTAGATCCAGGGCTATTCAAGCCATCTTTAGAGGATTTTGGATCTAGAAGCGTCATTTTCTGTGCCCCTTTTGTTTGCTGATTTTTGGTTTCCGGAGCAGCAGAAACCCACGAAGTGGATTTTTGTTGTCGCAGTTGCTCGCTGTTGAAGGCGAGTTTTTTTATACCATGCCGCTTCTTGTGTCAATTTTTCAACTTTTCTCCTAAAATGCCTTCTGGGGCTCTCTTTTAGTTAAGTCGGACCGAGAGGGGCCGAGTATTTGGAGCACCCATCACCTTTGGGACCCCCTACAATACTTTTAAAGACCCTAAAGCTCCTCTTAGGTAAGCGTAATTCATTTTTCTTTCCTTATTTTCCCTGTATATTGCTGCCAAATCGTCATAATTTAACACCACGTGCTTTGCTTCAGATAAATGTGCTTTTTGTACATATGACCGAGTATAATTGGCTTCGCTAGCTGAGTGAATATTTCTTGACACCTTTTAATTCCTTTTTTTTATGAGGCAATTGGACACCTAGGGTAGTTCGACCCCATTTTATTCATGTAATGTGATCTATCGAGGCTAGAGTAGAGTTACCTATTTTCTTTCAGTGCTGGTGTACTGTCAATTTAATGTAATTATTTTTGAAGTCTAATGAAAAGTAATCAAGGGGTCATGACCTTGGAATTTTTAAGTAACTATCTTACGGGTGGTTGCAGCACCAGTGTTTTTTTTTTGTGTTTTGTTAATTCTTTTATAAATGGGTCCAACTTGCCTCGTTGTTTACATATATGTTTTATATAGCACAAGTTTGCTTGAAGGCCAGTGTTACATGGTATCTTAATTCTTGCCATACAGGGTGTGCCCTAAATATAAATATTTTAAGTGTTTTAAAATCAAACCAAATATACTTCATTGTTAAAAGGTTGCTATATCCACATTAATAAAGTAAACTTACGAGCTGTTACAGACTACAATTTTAAATCATTTTAACATCTACAAAATTAAAATAAATTATTTGAACAAATTTAAGGTGGTTTAGTGCCATATAGTGTTGATATTTTTTTTATTTTTCATAACAGTAGGGCATTGTTTTAATTATGATTATGGTATTTAATTGTATAAGTAGGCAGTGAACATTTCTAAATTATCGATTGGACATTTTTAATTTGTATTGTTTTATTTTGAATAGTAACACTAGAGTCTGATGAGCTCTCTTTTTAATAGCGGCATATCCTGGTTATGTAATTCCTTTTTTTATTATATCCTAACTTAAATAAATTATTGATTGGTTTGCTGTTTCATAATTAATATTTTGACATCGATTGTGCTATATAGTTTTATATTTCCCTTATGTGTGTATATGATTATTTTTTATTTTATGATCGTAGGCGTACGTGCTGGCTTGATAAATTAATTTTATTTTAAGTTTTTGCTCATCAAGTTTAATTAAAGTATTTGATCACTATACTAACGTCCCTGTAGAATACAATTTTATAAATTTATTTTTTTTTATCTCAAACCGAAACTTGACTTGTGACTTTAATTATTTTTATTTACATTTTACAAGATTAATTTATTACAAAGTTAATTTAAATTTAATTATTGTTTATAATTTAACATTTTTATAGTTACTTTAACTTTTTTATAGTTCCTTTTCCCTTTTGTTTATTTTCATTTAGTTGGTTTTGCCATTTTAATTATATTACTTTATTATAAAGTTATTGGACGAAGAGAAAAGGAACTAGGCCAGTTTTATTAATAGGCCCTCAGCTAACACTTTTCTCTTTTTTTAATAATATAGGGTCTTCTCTCTTCTCTACTCTTCGCTTTTCTTTCTTTTTTCTGACGTCCTGTTGACGTCCTGTTGACGTTCCTCGACGCACCATCGTCTTCTTCCCCTCGGAAGAAGTCTATCATCGTCTTCACCAATACCAGTTTATTCTTAAGTACTAACCCCCATTTTTTTTTTCTCAATTGAATAAAGCCAGCAATAATTTAATTTATTTTTGTTTTCTTTATACAGCTCCCCCTATTTTGTTTATTGTCCCTAGATTGCGAAGTCCAGCTGAGGGTGAGGCCCCAGCACCATCTTGTAGGTTTCCGTTTTGACCTGGCTACAAAACGGTGGCGCCCTATTTCAAATCGCTTCAAAACGAAATATAACGGTACATTGCCTTCCGCCATATCACTGTGAATTAAACCTCATAGAATTGGTGTGGGAGCAAGTAAAAGGGTTTGTAGCAAGGCATAACACCACTTTTAAAATGAGAGACATTGGAAACCTCTTGCAAGAGGGAATAAAGACAGTGGATTGTGAGAAATGGAGCAACTGCGTCGAACATGTAATTGAAATGAAAGAAAGAATGTGAGAAGCATGCTAGAAAGTACTGTAGAGCTCCTTATTATTTCTCTGAACCCCAACGACGATAGTTCATCCGACTACTTGGAACATGATGACTAAAATTTAAAAATTAAATTATTGTAATGTACATAGTACATTTTTTTTATAAATATTAATATTTATTCCAATTTTTCTATTTTCATATTATTCTTACTTTAATATAAGTTATTATCTATTTAATATTAAAATGATTAATATCTCAATTATCTGCCTACCTTTAAAATAATTATAATCAAGTATAATTATTATTATACCTATTATTGTAATAAAAAACCTGTAGTAATGCCGCTGTTACATTCCTTTCATTAACCAAGCTCGTCTTTCTATTGTATGCAAATTAGGGTGACCCTAATTTAGGACCTATTCGGGGTGTGTAGGTCATAAATATCTAAAATACGGAATTTTTAAAAAGTATCATTGCAATTTACCTCAAATTTACCATGCAACCTCTAAGCTTAATGGGTCCTGTCATTGCAAATTTACATGTTATAACTCTCTCGTATTGAGCAAGAGAATGTAGTACAGAATGAGTAAAGAAAATTTTAATAACCACAAACAAATCCAACTCATCATACTTCACAACAATTAAGATGAAATATAAAATAAAAATAAAAATTTTATACTAAAGATTACAAGAAGGTTGATAAAATTGTAACAATCGCATTGATTTTGTCTACTTTTATATATTTATTGTTAAATTGCCTTTTTCATTCTCCGTACGTGTTCAGAATGGCTACATATTAGAAAGCAAGAAGAACAAACAACGCACCAAATATCTTACCAAAGCTCTTACCTTGTATTTAAAACAGGGGATAAGCCAGTTTGACATAAAAGATCATCAAATCAAAATCAGACTTTTCAGGACGAAAAAAAATATTAGGAGTGGTGGTCTCTCAATAGTGCGGTCACTGAATAGTATATTATTAATTAGGGATCATGTGTGGTTATTGTCTAGGGGAATCCGCTTGATCAATAGAAAATTGTGGTCTCTAAACGTAGGGTAGGCCAATGTTACAGCCTTATACTTCAATAACTTAATAGTGACTACTTTATAACATCGGCAATGATTAGATTTAAAATCGACAATTCTATCAGAAACAGTTGGTTTGTGGTACCAGTCAGTGACAAGATTATTATTAGTCTCATATATTTTTCCTTTTTAATCATGAACTGCAGATCAGGGTGATAACCATTGAAACTGTTAAGTACAGGAAGGTCATTGGTATCCGGAATTGCTGCGACGATATCATCAAAGTTTAAGAACAAAAAGGAAGTGTGGATGGCAAAATTGGGACACCAGCACTAAGCAACTCGTTCATCACAATATTAGCAAAAATCGGTGATGCTGGGTTGCCCATCGCTGGTTTCAAATATTTGTTTATAAAAATTATCATTAAATGAGTAAAAACTAGAGTAAAAAAAAATCAACCAATACTATAATAACATCCAAGCGAATATCAGTGAAGGTATTGATTGTTTGCCAATGTTTAGTGATACTTGTGATAACGACCTCTCTTGGAATGTTAGTAAATAAGGTAGTGACATCCAGTGATATTTTTAATTCTATCAACAAACTGAAAAGAATTTTTAATTTCATATTTGAAAGTTGGAACAAAATTACTCAAATCAAGTCACAAAGTTTGAAACATTGTGGGTTGGATACATGACACAAATACAATAGGTCTCTGAGCGGATGATTGTCTGTGTGTATTTTGGGTAGTCCATATATTTTAGGTGTAACAGAGTTGGTAAGCATTTGTTAGCCCTCTTCCAACTATATACCCTTTCAACAAAGAACATCATTGAACACGAAGACTTTTACACTTATGAACTATTTTTCTAACTGACTCTCCAGGCATGGTCTTTGGCCAGTAATTCGTTCTTGCCGTCCATATTATTTAATATAGGTGCTATAATATATTATGATACAAACATTTTTCAAACTAAAAATCTTTAAAGAAATCCTTTACTTGTCAGATGGAGTAGATAAATATAACATAGGTACTAATTAAGTTCTTGGTAGTTTTAAGCAATCAATTTAGTATTGTAGCGCTAACTGTGTTAGCCAAATACGGCCTTATAGTATAAGGTTTTAAATCAGATGGCTAGGAAATATTTTCCTAATTAGTATGTTATAAACATTTTTCAGTCTACTAATACTAAGTATTTGAATTTCCGAACCTGGCAAAATCACAAAAGGCCGATTTTTATATAAATTGTCTTTTTTCACTAAAAGGGTGAAACACGGACAGCATAATTTAATCTACTTCACAAATATGTTTTCCGAACTTAGCGCTCCATTCTATTGTATTTGGATAATGGTTTGGTGTGACCGGGTCACTTATCCATACAATAATTTGAATGCCATTTAAGTGGCATGTCGAATCAGACTGTAATGACACGTCACCAATTAAGTAGAGATCCCAGTATTTGTACACCGTGCCAAATCGACCACAATGGAAACTGGGTAAAACCCATTAAGGGACATTGCGCATATTTAATTGTGGTAGGCCAAAAACATTGTATAATAAATGCAGATTTTTGAATTGTTTAAAAAATGAACAGTCTTTCATACAGTTTACATATTATTATTATCTGAGATTATAAAAGTATTACATAAAATGATCGCAGTGCTGATTATGTTTCTTTGTACGGTGAGATTAATATACAAGATGTTTCCTGAGTACGGTCTGTAACGTCAATGTGTAATTCCAAATGATATTTTACTAGAAAAGTTTCTGTAGACTATATACAGGGCTGCCCAGAAGTCCGGGTTAAAATTAATATAGCCTTAACCTGTAACTTTTGGGGAAAATGCTCGGACACGTCAATTTAGTTTTATATATGCTCACATTTTGACGTTATTCGTTTGTTTTTTTTATAGACATTTGTCAAAGACATGACGACATCGATCTTTTTTTTAAATGCAAACATACAGCTTGTGATACATCATTTGAAAGCTAATATCTCGTACAGTATGCTCATGAATTTTGGCACGATTCTGTCAAGCTATTTCAAAATGGCGACTGTTAAAAGTTTAAAGAAAATCCCTATTTAAATAAGCGGAAATGATAAATCATTGATGCCTTTTTTTACCTTTCAAGGTAAGAAATCTTCATTGTTTCACGTTCTGACATTTTGTGACACTGTGAACTTGTAAAATTAATTTAGGTATTTCCTAAGTATTATTTTACAATTTTGTAAACAAAAATGGTTTTGTCGGAAAGGCAGCGTATCGAAGTCTTGATATTGTTAGGACATGGAGATAAAATAAGAAGTCAAAGTGAAGTGTGCCCTTTATTTAATGCTAAATATCCGAAAAATCAAATTCAAAAATCACAGAGCACTATTAGTAAAATATTCCACAAATTTGATGAACATGGCACAGTAAAGAACTTGCCTAGGAATGGACGGCCACGTGTTTTAGGCGACGATGAAAAATTGGATATTGCACTGTCTCTGCGGAATAATCCGCATGTTTCAACAGTTTCTTTGGCTCAAAATCATGATTCATGTAGAGGTACTATTGGAAGATTTTTAAAAGCAGAAAAATGCCACCCTTATAAAGTATGTCTTGCAATTTTGTGAAGAAATAATGAGACGGTGTGACGAGAATAATAGATTTCCATAGAACATATTATTTTCGGATGAAGCTACTTTCTATTTAAACGGGGTGGTTAACAGACATAATTATCGTTTCTGGAGTCAAGAAAATCCATGCTGGATATTTGAAGCGCATACTCAGCGGCCCCAGAAAGTAAATGTATGGGCAGGTATCATCAATAACCAAATTTTAGGGCCATTCCCTTTGAAAGGAAACCTCACATCTGAACGGTACCTGGATTTCTTAACCTTCGAGTTGAGGCCTGCTCTAGCTGTAATTTTTCGCAACGAAGTAGATCGAGATATACCTAATAAAACAATTTGGTTTCAGCAAGATGGTGCTTTCCCGCATTTTAGTGTCAATGTGAGAAGATATTTAGATAAGATATTTCCAGGTCGCTGGATTGGACGACGTGGTACAATTGAATGGCCACCGAGGTCCCCAGACTTAACGCCTCTATTTTCTTGGGGATATTTAAAAGAAAAGTTTAACAAAATAGGCCAAACAATATTGAAGATTTGAAAAACAAAATTAGATTGGAGACACATAACATACCGGCTGAAGCCATTCGAAATTCCGTCGACGGATTTTACCATCGTCTGGGAGCATGTCAAGTAAAGGGTAGAGAACATTTTTTGACAAAATAAATAACAAATAAGCTATAGCTATTGTTAAGTCACAATGTCACAAAATGTCAGAACGTGAAACAATGAAGATTTCCTACCTTAAAAGGTAAAAAAAACATCAATGATTTATCATTTCCGCTTATTTAAATAGGGATTTTTTTTAAACTTTTAAAAGTCGCCATTTTGAAATAGCTTGACAGAATCGCGTCAAAATTTATGAGCATACTGTACGAGATATTAGCTTTTAAATGATGTATCACAAGCTGTATGTTTGCATTAAAAAAAAATCGATGTCGTCATATCTTTGACAAATGTCTATAAAAAAACAAACGAATACCGTCAAAATGTGAGCATATATAAAATTAAATTGACGTATCCGAGCCTTTTTTCCAAAAGTTACAGGTTAAGGCTATATTAATTTTATTCCGGACTTCTGGGCAGCCCTGTATAGCTATAATATGTGTACAGAAACGTTCCCTTCTCGAGATCTAAAACTTTTTATTACCTACGTTTTTCGAATATGCTTGGAAGTACTGGTTTGAAATTTCTAACCATGCCTATACCTATATATTTATATAAATATAAATAAACAGAATGTTTCGATGCATTGAAGATGTGTTGTGAATTTCCATTGTCTTTATTTTTTAATGACTCGCGACGTCTCAACTGATGGTAAGTATCTCCAGCCGATTCTGGAATCTTCTCTCTCGCTAATAATAACAATCATCTCTGTGAATTGGTTCAAAACTAAGGCAACAAGCAAAGCAACGAAGCTCTAGTTAAGATATAATGTAGATAAAACTTTAATTATCTGGCATGGAAACGACAAATAACTTTCTACTTCACCTCATCGGCGGCGTCAGAGCAACAATTAAGTTAACAATGAAACAAGGAGAAGATCGTCAACTGCTTTTCTAAGATGTAATTAAATAGAAAAATGGAAACCTAATCCAAACTTCAACATATACTGGATACCAACACAGGGCGGACGGTGCCTAAACTCTTCGTCAAATCATTTTAAAAATATCAAACAGTATATTGTTAATACCCTTTTGAATAGAGCCTTTACAATATAAGGTTCAGACAAAATATGTCAACATTAAATTAACCACAAAAAAACATATAATCCGAAGTAAACAAGCTGACAAAAACCAACATCAACAAACTTTAACATCCAGGATCTATCCGAAAAATTAAGGCGAATTGAGTAGAACTACAATATCGGGATATTTTTTTGCTTCTTATAATTCTCTAAGAAGATATACAATGGAGATCTTACCAAGACGAAATCAGCAAACCAGAAGGACGGAAAGCGTTGTATAATATACGAAATATCTTAGAAATGTCTGCCAATCCCATGTTGGCGAAACTAAGAGACCACTGCCTTCTGAGGGAACTCAGTGAGGTGGGACACTCAATCTTAGGTTATGCGCATCAAGACGCAAGGAAGATTTAACCCCACTGTGAGAGATGAGGGGGGGCCCTTAAAGTGTTGGAAAAATGGATAAGACCGGACGATCTAAACATCATCCCTCAAAAGACCGTCAAAGTTCTCTTCACAAGGTGAAGGACAAAAGAGGGATAAGGACCCCTTATCCTCCGAGGAGAAACGATGAAGCTGGTTGGGGAAGTAAAATATCTTGGGATCATCTTGGACTCTAGACTTACTTGGAATAGTCACATGTTAAAAATTATCCGTAAATCTGAAATCACTCTTGCAGTAATAAGAAGAATATATGCAAGGAAATGGGGTTTATCGCCCAAAATGGGGCACTGCATAAACATCAAAGTGGTGATACCCTCAATAAGTTACGTGTCCATAATCTGGTGGTCAAGAGTTCTACAGAAGACCTCTATACTGAAGCTAGGGAGTCTTCAGAGACTGGCTAGCTTAAGTATAACAGGAGCAATGAAATCGAAACCTTCTGCAGGCTATTAAGCGCCTTCTTGAACTCCCTCCTTCTCATTTGACGATACAGGGAGAGATGAGAAGAGGCCTCTAACGCCTTCAGATGATGCTGCCGACCTTCAGAAGACAAAAGGCATGTCACGAACTTATAGAAGAAATAGCACATGTGCTGGAGATGAAGGTGAGATCAGACCACATGACCCCAAAATTTGTTTACGACCCACCCTTTAAGATAAGCATTCAGGATCAAACCGTGTCGACAAGCAACGAACCAGATTTTCTGTCTGGAGCTCTGGTATGGTTCACCGATGGATTCAAGACTGAAGATGGTCCAGGGGCTGGGATACACAGATTAAGGTTAAGAAATGACTTGTTCTTTCCCTTGGGAAAACTTCCAACAGTATTCCAGGCAGAAACCTATGCCATTATGTCATACTACAATGTGCTTGGGAAAACAATAGAAGAGTCTACCAAAATAGATGAATCAACATATGCTCAGCCAGTCAAGCGGTTCTCAAGGCTCTCATGAGCCAGAGGGCAACATCAAGGCTAGTCTGGGAATGCCAGATTGAACTGAGAACCCTGACGGACAGCAATACTGTGAAAATATTCTGGGTATCGGGTTACAGAGGCATTTTTGGCATCGAAGGAGTAGACGAGCTTGCGAGGCAAGCATCAGCTGTACCATACATTGGTCCTCAACCAGCCCGAGGAGTGCCTAAGTGCACAGTACGAGAAGCTATTAAGCGATGGACGGAAAATGAAAATATTGTCTGCTGGAACAGCAATAGCAAGAGAGTTATTGGTATTGGTCCTGAATTCTCAAAACAGTTACCTAACCTTAGCAGCAATTAACTAAGAATAACAACGGGAATCCTAACAGGACATGTGGCTGTCAAGGACTACCTGAACAAAATGAAGATATACAATGGAGATCTTAGCTGTAGGCTCTGCGGCAAGAATAGGGAAAATGTCTATCATATAATGTGTCAATGCTAATCCCTGGATCGCAGGCAGTATGTAATAATCGGGAAAGTAAAACTAGAACTAAATGAAATAACCACTAAGTCAGCAGTTGACGTATATAAACTAATACACGGAACCAAGATATCCAAGTGAATACAATGAAACCAAGGTTTGCACAATAGACCTACTTATGGCCGCAGTCTTCCGGTTGAGAGCAGACCTAAGAAAAAAAAAGGAAACCAAACTACTAGAAGTAAGGATAAAGGAACACCATGCATGTACATTTAGGGAAGAAACGGAGTGCTCTAGAGCAGCAGACCATGTCTGGATTTATGGTCACAAATAGGCAGACACCAACATCGGGAGCAATATTCCAAAGAAGTTGCAGTAATATATCAAAATCCTGGCTGTTTGCTTCATCTTATCAACTCCACTGAAAGCGTGGACTACTTTTTCAAGTTTAAAATGAAAGAATGTTAATTTGGAAAGATTGCTGTAATAGAGAGTGTTATAATTAGTTAGATTTGCTATTATCAAAAGTTAAACCTAATTAATCACTTACGGATCAGTAGTCACTAATGACTATATTTTATACATAATTTACTGACTTATATTTTAATGGTAATCTGGAATCATATCAAATTTGCCCGAGAGGGTGCAAAACATTTTTTTAATATTGATTATATAAGATTTTAAAAGGAGTAAATTAATTATTTAAACAAATGGATAAAGTAAATTCATGGGGCATGCCAAGCTTATTTATTGTGTTTTCGGCTTTGGTACGGATATTCCAAGAAAATATTAAAATGTTGGAATTATTTAAAAAAATTAAAGCATTACAATAATTACTGTAAAAGTTTATTTATCTGCAGCCAGCGATTAGAACATTATACTTCGTGTTGTCGTAAATACATACATAATATTGTATGGGTAACATCTATGCACCTGGTCGATTAATAAGCTTAACTTTAACAACTTTAAATTTCATCTATTGCCTCTGAGTTACAAGAATATAAAAATAAGAAAATTAACAAATTCCTAGAAATTTTGGTGGCCACACTGGGTATCAGAATGAGAAGCATTTGTAAACTAGCAGAAACAATTTAGGGAAATTGTTTTCCAACATGGCAAGCCCGGGTCGCTCAAATCCATTTCAGTCGAATTGTTATGGAAATACCGATTTGATACAGTGTAAACAATATTTCGTGAACTCATACTAAAATTCGTTTCTGTTCTGGTTTCGGGTTTGTTTTGCAAATTGGATCGTCATATTTGTCTGGCCGTTTAGGGTACGATTGATAACGAAAGCAACCCTTATTGATCGAGCGCAAACATTGGCACCTTCGTGAATGAATTTTGTAACGGTGGTATTTGCGGTTTTACAACAAAAGTTTATTTTTCATTACCTTGTACATATAGGGTTACGAGAAAAAAGATAAACATTGTTAGAGTGGGATGATAAGTACGTGACACCTCTATAATTTATAGAAACACATTGTAAATTAGTACCTCGCAGCAGCGGCGCGCCGGGTGTCTTGGGGGGCCCGGGCCCCCCCACTATTTTTAGCCTTCTTTTGTCAATTGTGAGTATCAGGGGAGGAACAATATTTCGTATTATTATATCAACAGTCAACAGGACAATTGTGGTGAACGGCATCTTTAAAATATTATATAACTAAATAAAACTCGGGAAAACTTTCGGTTATTTTAGAAATAAAGAATTTATTTTTATTATTAATCAAATTAAAAAGAAAATAATAATTTTTTTTAATTCATATTCAGTGCGAGGGGACTTTAAGAAATGAAAAATATTTTATTTAAAATAAGTTTTGGAAAAAAATATTAAGAAATTTACCAGAATAAGTTAAAATAAAGTAAAGAGAATTAAAATATTTTAAATATTTTTGGATAAATTGAATAAATAAAATTTATTATTTAATCATCAACAAAAGTGTTATTAGAATTTAGCCAACTTTAAAATATTTTTATAAAAAGTTCAAGAAAATTAAAATGAGTTAAAAATATTTGGAAAACTCACGTTTGAAAAATAAAATAATCCAATAAGGGGTTTATCAATAGAACACATCACAAATGATCAAAAATATTTCAAACAGAATAAATTAAAATTAAATAAAATTTTAATTTATTTTTTACTTCACTGTTTATTTCCGACTAGTTATTTGACCGAGCAACAGGTACCGTCCGAGAGAAACTGATGAAATTAGGCGCTGCTAAAGTTTAAATAATCTCTCTCCCACCTCGGAGATGACGCGCTAGTACGTTTTCTGATTGGTCAAAACTCTAACTTAAGCTAGTTTTATCTGGATATATCGCGGAATGGGGACGGATCACGTTGGTGTCAACAGGTAACAGGTGCAAAACATCTGCGGTCCAGCTGCAACTGTTTTCTTATAACTGTCAAATAAATTAAGACAATTGCCTTTGTAAAGAAGCCGAAATATTTTGTTTTTCTCGTACCGACAAAGGGATTCCAGAAACTGAAACACTTGTGTAAACATCTGCGAGCAGTTTCAGGTGTTGTTTTGATCAATTTTCCCCTATAAATAGGTGGGATTGCTAGAGGAAAAGTTAGTTCATTTTTAACCGTCGTAATGTTCAAATACCTATAAAGTTAGTACCGTCGTCCGTTAAAAGTTGCCGTGCCGTTAGTCAAGTGTAGTGGTGAAAAGTTCAGTTTGGAAGTTGAAAGTGCGTTGACCCGAAGTCACACGGAGATAGTAAAGTATCGTCGTGGCGGCAGAAACCTTTACTTATTGACTTGGCACGGTAACGCGAAAAGTTTGATTGAATAAAGCGTAAAGTGAGCGCATTTCTAAAAGTAAGTGTCGACGTTAGGATTAAATGTAATTTAAGAAGTAAGTGAAAGATTTGTTTGTGAATTTAAATTTTAGTTTTGGTGGCTCCGATTGAAATTTAATAATATAATAAATAAGTGAAATTAATAGTGACTTTGTCGTTTTACTGCTAAAAATTAGAGGTATACCCATTTACTTTACAATTAAATATTGCTCCCTTTCAACAATATATTGCTCCCCTTAAAAGAAAAATATAAACTACTTCGATTTGGACGTATTTGGCATAACACACTGGTACTGCGAACCCCGTTGAGGATTTTTGTCGCCGCCTTCAAGGAATGAGGTCATAAAACAGTAAGTACCCATTTGAAGATAGAAGGTGGGCGCTACACAATCTTTCTGTAATTATTATGGCGAGCTTTATTAAAACAGAACATTGAGTATACGGCACGCACGCCGCCTCCGCGTAGTTTGTATGTATTGGTTGAAAGGACATGGCTAAGACACAAACATCGCTTGACAATTTTTTTGGCAAAAAGATAACTTCTTCAGAGCTAAAAGAAACCGATTTGCAGCAAGAGGCGACAACGTCAAGTGTCGTAATTTCCGTACCAGGTCATGCGCTTTCACTTCTGATCAAAGAGACCCATTTATTGCTATTTACACTATTGATATTGGGGCGGGACCTTACCAACCTCGACAGTGTTTTAAATATTCAAAATTTGGCGACCGTATAAGAAGTTTTAAGGCCCAGTAGTATGACTGGTATTCCTGGTTAGAATACAGCACAAAACTGGATGCCGCGTTTTGCTTTTATTATCGCCTCCATTCTTCTAATCAGCCGGAATACGCAGATAAAGCTTTTATTAATACGGGGGTAAAATTTTACTAATTGTATAGACTAAAAATACATTAACCTTATTTGAAATATTTTTTAATCATAGGCGAGCGTACACGACGAAATTGCTGAAATCAGGTGTTTGATTGTTGAAACGTCATACTTAGCAGATGAAAGATCTTTTTCTTTCTTAAATGAAATTTTTTTTAAGGCAGAAGTGTAAATTTTGACACTTTCGATTAAACATCTTTGATTTTCTGCCAAATGGATACCTAAACGAAACTCGCCGTACACGTATCCCTTTAAAAATTCATATAAAACAAATTATTAAAAACCTATCCATGGGAAGCTCTTCCTAAGGGCTTAAGGTAGTATTTTCGTCCCAATAAAAATGCTAATATAATCCCTTTACTGCCGCTAAACAAGTCCGTTTTTACCCGCAACACCAAATTTTCTTTTTTATTATAACCCATATACCTTTATTGAAGGGAAAGCAACAGTTGTCTGTAAAATAAACGGTCCTACCTTGCTCTTTTCCCGGTCTTTTTCAATCTTTATTCTTGGAGCGGATATATTTTATCCAATGGACAGCCTAAGTCTGACGTCACAAGGGGCGTGTTTTAAAAAATCTTTCCAAACAAAAATAAATTGCATTGATAATTCACCTCACTTTTATTGAACCAATCAAAACGCTCATTTTCATAGCTACCACCTTGGTAACGGTCGTCTTACCCGATAAGACTACCGCTAGCTCGAAAAGACGCTTTCGAAAAGACGCTTGTAGCTTTTTTACTTAAATAAAAAATTAGTAACACCTCTAACTTGTATATTTACCTTTATCAGACGGCCTTCATTTTTATGTTCAGTAAATTATCCAATAAAATACACCTCTAGAGGCGGTTTCTTATCTTCATACCTTCGTTTTTCACTCGAAACTCGATTTTCCAAGAAAATTTTCACTCAATGTAATTTTTACTTATAATCAAAGATAAGACCCTCGAGCTAAAGCTCTCGGGATCATATCAGATTATAAGTAAAAATTACATTTCGTAAAAATTTGTCAGAAAATCGATTTCTTGTTCAAAACATCGGTATTACCGATAAGACGCCTCCTCTATCGGTATATTACCGTTGATAATTCACCTCACTTTTATTGAACCAATCAAAATGCTCATTTTCATAGCAACCACCTTGGTAACGGTCGTCTTACCCGATAAGACTACCGCTAGCTCGAAAAGACGCTTTCGAAAAGACGCTTGTAGCTTTTTTACTTAAATAAAAAATTAGTAACACCTCTAACTTGTATATTTACCTTTATCAGACGGCCTTCATTTTTATGTTCAGTAAATTATCCAATAAAATACACCTCTAGAGGCGGTTTCTTATTTTCATACCTTCGTTTTTCACTCGAAACTCGATTTTCCAAGAAAATTTTCACTCAATGTAATTTTTACTTATAATCAAAGATAAGACCCTCGAGCTAAAGCTCTCGGGATCATATCAGATTATAAGTAAAAATTACATTTCGTAAAAATTTGTCAGAAAATCGATTTCTTGTTAAAAACATCGGTATTACCGATAAGACGCCTCCTCTATCGGTATATTACTGTTGATAATTCACCTCACTTTTATTGAACCAATCAAAACGCTCATTTTCATAGCAACCACCTTGGTAACGGTCGTCTTACCCGATAAGACTACCGCTAGCTCAAAAAGACGCTTTCGAAAAGACGCTTGTAGCTTTTTTACTTAAATAAAAAATTAGTAACACCTCTAACTTGTATATTTACCTTTATCAGACGGCCTTCATTTTTATGTTCAGTAAATTATCCAATAAAATACACCTCTAGAGGCGGTTTCTTATCTTCATACCTTCGTTTTTCACTCGAAACTCGATTTTCCAAGAAAATTTTCACTCAATGTAATTTTTACTTATAATCAAAGATAAGACCCTCGAGCTAAAGCTCTCGGGATTATATCAGATTATAAGTAAAAATTACATTTCGTAAAAATTTGTCAGAAAATCGATTTCTTGTTAAAAACATCGGTATTACCGATAAGACGCCTCCTCTATCGGTATATTACTGTTGAAAATCCCATAAGAGATTTTTGCAAGCATTGCTACACGTTTATAAGCGACAAATAAGCAATTTCTTCTAATTATTTGTATTTTTGGTGATATGATTGACCCATTTACGGCCACAGATAGAGGTAAGTGTTTCCTGAAAATATTTAATCGCCATCTGAAAAAGTTTGAGGTTATGTTATTGTTGTTTACATTATTGTTTATTAAGACATAATTGTTAGTTTATTGTAAAATAAAGCTTGTGGTAGTGTTTATTTATTAATATGAAGTAAACCCAGTCTATAGCCTAAATAATTTATATTATAGATTCAATATCGGCTAAAGTGGTTACGTATTTTGTTACCTGAACAGAAAATTTTCAAGTTTGTTGTATTCCCTGCAAAGATAAAAGAAAGGAAAGCTCGGACATCACTTATAAGGTACCTAATACAGCAAATATTATTATGTTAAAAAGGGGTAAATGCCTTGGGAGTCAAACCATGTCCTATGGATGCAATTTGATTCAGATCGGAGAAGTTCACACTATGATGAAAGACAAAAGTTATAATATTGTGGTAATTTAAATTACTATCATAAATTTTTTTGTATACTTCATGCAAAATAATATTTTAATTGTAGATTATACTAAACAAAAAATGCAACACAATATCTGCCAACTGTTTATGTTCTAGCGGGAATAAAATATTATCAACTGCATTATTTGGATACTACTACCTATCAGTCACTGATAAGAAGTGCCTTCGAAGTGCCCAAAAAACTAAATCCAGCGAAGTTAAAACAGCTGAGGAGCTATATCCCAGTAAGCCTTATTCATGCAGCTATGGATCATCAGATTGATCAGCAATTTTAGAAATACTGTAGACCTTAACAACATTTGATGTACCTACTGAAATTATAAAAATTTAAAGAAATATTTATTGTTATTTTTATTACATTGTTTTATAATCTACATAATATATATTTCAAATTAATTGTATTAGGCATAGCATTGATATCCCTGTGCATACATAAGGATATGAGAATAGTTGTAACTAAAGCATACTAAAAGTTTTTAAAGGTTTTTTTGAAATTTCTTTCAAATCTTGTATCAAAAAATACTTTTCTGCTTCTAAGGATGCTCCTAAAGCATGAGTCAATATCTTCGGTAACATCTGTCTGCTCACTTCTTTTCTAAAAATAATTTAATATAATGTTGGCCTTGCTTTTCTATTAAAAGTTAAATCAAACTACCTATTAAATGTTCACATTTTTTACTTTAGTTTTTAGGAACGTGAATACATTTTGTATAATAAAAGCTATAACATACCTTTTTTCTGGAGATGTAATGCTAAATTGCCTTTTAGCGCTGAACTCAAATATTGTAGCCCTATTCGCTCTGTCATTGTGCCCAAAATGGCAGGTACAAACCAAAGAATGTTGGGAAGGTTCTCTGCTCTATCTTGACTTCTACCATTGTAAAGCAAATAATGGTTCAACTCCAAGGCGTTTATCCCTTTTTAACATAATAATTGTTCTATTATGTACCTTATAAGATGCTTATAGGTGATGACCAGGCATTCCTCTCTTCTGTATTTGCAGGGAATACAACAAACTTGAAAATTTTCTGTTCGGGTAACAAAATACGTAACCATTTTAGCCAATATTGAATCTATAATATAAATTATTTAGGCTATAGACTGGGTTTACTTCATATTAATAAATAAACACTACCACAAGCTTTATTTTACAAAAAACTAACAATTATGTCTTAATAAACAATAATGTTAACAACAATAACATAACCTCAAACTTTTTCAGATGGCGATTAAATATTTTCAGGAAACACTTACCTCTATCTGTGGCCGTAAATGGGTCAATCATATCACCAAAAATACAAATAATTGGAAGAAATTGCTTATTTGTCGCTTATAAACGTGTAGCAATGCTTGCAAAAATCTCTTATGGGATTTTCAATGCAATTTATTTTTGTTTGGAAAGATTTTTTAAAACACGCCCCTTGTGACGTCATCACTTAGGCTGTCTATTAAAAGATCAAAAGGAAATATCTCTATTTATTATAAACGGCATTATAATGTTATTTATTTAATAAAAGTTTGCATCACTATAATTCCGATTTTATGATTTCTAGCTGAAATTAAATATGAAAGAGAATTTGTTTATTCTTTACCAAATACTAAATTACTATGATTTATTTGAAGTCCTATCGCTAGACATTATTTTTATTTCCTAAAATAATAAATAAATCTAATGACGAAGAGGACGCAGTAAGTAGGTAGAGAGTAAGTGAGAAAATCGTAGCCTGTGGGTAATAGAAGCCAGTCTCTTATTTCGCACTGAAAAGCAGCTCGGTTTCAAAATACAACGAACACTAGTGTTTAGGCTTCTTTGCCGATGGTCCATGACACGAATTCTGACCGACCCGTAGAAAAGGGATCCTTAAATTCGGCCAGAAATGGCACCTGCTCCAAAATACTAAATAGAGTTATTATAATAATATAATGATCCATACCTAATTCCTTTTCGTCGAACCCGAAGCCTCACTGATGAGCCGTCAAGCGGCGAAATGCGTCAAAGGATTGGGTCTGGCGGAAAGGATAAGGGACACTTAAACACCGATATATTGGCTTCCGGCGCCATTCAACGTAGTTTGCCCGCAATGGGCTGCCTTGCCAGCGTTTGAACTTATATGAATTATGGCTGCTGGTTCGGTTGATGGGTATGATCGCTACGAGATGTAGCCACGTGCTGCAAGTCTCGTCTGTTTAATTGCATTTCTGTGTCAAAAGCAATTTGAGGTCCCTTTCTTTTTCGTCAGACCCGGAGCGTTGCTGATGAGTCGTCAAACGGTGAAACACGTCCAAGAATTTGAGTCTGTCGGAAAGGATAAGAGACAACTCTATACACGAATTTATTTTAATTAAGATTTTAATATCCGCAAACTGTGCCAAAATCTGTTTTAATTACGTCAGTGTTGATTAATTGATTCGGGAAAGCCTCTAGAATGATACAAGTTAGCTCAGGTTAGTTTTATGTAAAACCAAATAGTCTAAGCATTCCTAGGAAAACAAAAAATTGTCAATTTAAACAAAAGCAGCAACTTTTATTATCAAAAATTAATCAATACAGAAACAAAGTTATTAGTTCTCTTCAGAATCTAATGAACTAACCAAAATAGCAACAAATAGGGATAGTGTAAATGAAACAATGCAGTCTTCCTCCACAGTTTAATGATTAGTGTAAAATATAAGCTCCCGACATGTTTCAAGTGCTTAAGCACTCATCATCAGGGGATACTAAAAGGATAGTACAAAGTTGAGAACGAACAGTGAGTATAAGATAAAGTTTGAGAAGGACTCACCTAACATCGATTTTTGCAGAAATGTAGGTTGTCTCAAATTAATGAGTACAAAATAGAGATAGAGTTACTAGAAAGAAACTGATTGTACTCTTACTAATAATAAGTCATCGACCACATCTAATTATGTAATTCAACCTAACCTAGGCGACCACCTTAAGCAAACTGTCGTGTTTGCAAACAATGAATTATAAACATATTCTGACCGAAAGGAAGACTGTGGATACTATAGGAGTACATCTTCTTTTAACTTCAATATGCTTAGACAATACTTGAATAGTTTTGATTTCCACAAGTTGTGAAGGCTATTTATTTTTCGAAAAGCAATGTTAGTAGGCCTGAGATAAGGTTTCGTGTCAACGGAGCCCAGATGAACTGGTGCAAGGAGGTAAAATACCTGGGACTTATATTTGATCAACGACTGAACTGGAGGCGCAATTCAATTAATAGAGTAAAGCTAGCATTGCATCAATTACGGTCTATCTACTCTCTGCCTCACAGGCGGTGTAGTCTTGGTAATAGGACTAAGGTCAACCTCTACAAGGTCAGGCCGGTTGTCACTCTTGATGCACCTTCGTGCAGCAACACAAGCTTAATAAGTTCCAGGTAATACAAAACAGGGCGCTAAAAATTATTGCGGATATGTACCCAGGTACAGGGTCTTCCAACGAGGACTGAACAGGGGCTCATTTTTGAGCTTCCTTGTATTTAAAGAATAATTCAAAATAGCCGATCGATGTACTTTTTCCTGCAGAATTTAAAAATGAAACCAAAAATTTATTTGAACCAGAAACAAAAGAGTTACCCTATGGATAAGGTGTTTTTTAAATGGAACATAGCTTTTTTTATACGATTTTTGGAACGAGTGATTTTTTTTTTGTCCGATCTGATTAAAATATTTAATATTGTGACAGCTATTTTTATTAAATTTTAATGTTTTATCCAGTATAATTTAACTTTAACCTGTTTGAAACATACAATAGTCCCGATTTGTCAATATTAGACACTTTTCTTTGGGGCCATTTGAAGAACGTGGTATACAAGCAGCGAAACCACGATATTGAAGAGATCATGCAGAAAATTGTGAATGAAATAAATCGCCTTAACCAGGAAAATCACAGTATAACAGCAAGTTTGGAAAGGCTACAAAGAGGTTATCGCACATGTTTCGAGAACAACGGAGGTCACATTGAACAATTAAATTATTAATGTTTTTTTTTTTAATTAGTATAGAGTTGGATTTCTTTTTCTGTCATGTAATGTTTTATTTTCCTCAAATAGGTTCTTTATCCTTAGAATAGTATTGACGGATATATTTCTGTGAAAATTTGCAATAAATCTTCTCCTTGCTTCTCTTGCATTTTCTTGGCATTTGTAGAACAAGATAAAAATCTGCAATCTCTCATCTAATGAATATTTCATTTCGGCAATATTATAGTAAATTTGTCAAATTTTTTGACTTTGAAGGATTCAAAGGTGATTATACCTTTATTACCTAGTGTATGTTTCAAACAGGTTAAAGTTAAATTATACTGGATAAAACATTAAAATTTATTAAAAATAGCTGCCACAATATTAAATATTTTAATCAGAACGGACAAAAAAAAATCACTCGTTCCAAAAATCGTATAAAAAAAGCTATGTTCCATTTAAAAAACACCTTATCCATAGCGTAACTCTTTTGTTTCTGGTTCAAATAAATGTTTGGTTTCATTTTTGAATTCTGCAGGAAAAAGTACATCGATTGGCTATTTTGGATTTTTCTTTAAATACAAGGAAGCTCAAAAATGAGCCCCTGTTCCGTCCTCGTTGGAAGACCCTGTACACGATGAATCGCATACTTCATCAAGACTCTCGTATGCAGACAATAAATAAATTGTTCACAAAAATTATTAGACTATTACAGACGCACGGACGTATCGACAAACCCAATTATCACGGTCTTACACACGAGATCTAGTCCAAACAGTATGTACAAACTACCGAAAGACTGGCTCCCTGTTAGTCCAATCCCATAGAAGAGAGGCACTAATAGTAGTGAGGCACTATCAATCAACACCTAATCAATGGAACTGGCGCCAAAATTGTGCAGAATAAAAACTTTGTCAATTAAACAAGCAGAAATATGAATAATCAAGGAAAAAGTCAATTTCAAAATTTTTGCTAGTGATAAAACCTAAACAGTTTGCGAAGATTCAAATGAAGTCGCAGGAGCATCCCTAACTTAAAAAAAAAATAGAGATCCCAAAAGTGATGTGGGTTTGAACATAAACGAAGCTTTCTCAAAATTCATATCAATTATTAACTTTGACATCAAAGTAAATTGCCCACTATAGCCTAAAGAATCTAGCAACAGAAAAAAAGAATGGATATCTGACGATATCGTAAACAAATGTCAACATCTAAAAGAAGTTTTTCGTAAAGTAAAAAATACAAATGACACACAAATACAATCTACTTATAAATCTGATATAAGAGAATATAACTTACAAAATTCTAAAAAAATGTATACGAAGTGAAAATAAGCAGAAAACAGTTTGATCTGTCATCAACAGCAATCTAGGTAGAACTAGGCGAAAACAGGGAGTAAAATTACAGACAATGCTTTAAAAAGTTTTACATACATCAGGCAAACTTTAGCCGCATACACAAGGCAGTTTTGCGATAAACTAATAAAATTAACAACTAAAGTGAAAAAACATTTTACAGACATAGTTGCGTTGACCGCCATATTTGTTATTTCTTCATTAAATAATAGATTGGGGGTACCGAAACACATCAGGGCGGGAGTTCCGCAAGGATCCCCTCTCGCTCCGATGCTGTATAACATTTATGTTCATGATATTCCGAGGGACAGATTTAATGAGTTGTTTTTGTTTGCTGATGATACTGCAATTACTTCTGTTTCAAAGTCACCGCGGATAGTGGTGTCTAGATTGCAAAGACACATTAAATCATTAGAAAAATGGCTTTCGGACTGGAAGATTCGTCTGAATCCCGCCAAGACGAAAGCCATTTTCTTTTCGAAAAGCACGGTGAGAAGGCCCGAGACCCTTCTAAAAGTGAACGGCATACAAGTAAATTGGGTTCAAGGAGTCAAGTATCTGGGTCTAATTTTTGATCAAAGATTGAACTGGAAGAAAAATTCCGATACACGACTTAAAAAGGCTGGAAAGCAGCTAGGTTCTATTTACTGTCTTTTAAATAAAAAGAGTAAAATAGGATATAGAACTAAAGTAAACTTATACAAGACTTTGGTCAGGCCGGTCCTGACTTATGGTGTGCCAGCATGGTGCATGATAAGCAGGACTGAGCATAACAGATTCCAGATATTTCAGAACAAAGCTTTAAAAATCATTGCGGACGCTCCGAGGTATGCTGTGAATAGGGTGTTACATAGAGATTTTGAGATTCCAACTTTAATAGAATTTTACAATAAAATTATTACAAACTACTACAGACGAACGGACATTACCACTAACCCACTTATTAGACAAACACACATACATTCTCCGCCAGGCTCCACTTATAAGTACCCTAAGAATTGGCTACCTCCAGTTATAGTTGAGAGGCACTGAGCTGGAGGGCTCGACGAAATATAATAATATTTTAAACAAGGAAACCAATTTCGAGAAGAAATACACTGAGAGAATTTTCTAATAACCACTAATAGAAATTGCATAGCCTTTACCCAGATTTCTGCATAAAATAGGCTCCAATACAAGTGTCTAATACTGGTTATAAGTTCTGTCTAATAGAAACCATCTAATAGCTACTATCAGATTTTCTAATAGAATTTTTTATATTGTTTTTTATTAATCAGTATACATTTGTCTAATAAAGGCTATTAGATTTCCGAATAGGGTATTAAGAATAACAAATAGCCATTATAAAAGTATTTTGTTGCCTTTATGCAGACTTCTAATAACGGCTATATTGTAAACAACTAGCCATAACACAAGTGTCCCAATACCTTTATACAGATTTCTAATAGCGGTTATACAATATTTTTATTGTGAGTATTCATAAAAAGAATAACCACCATACAAGTTTCTTATAGTCTTTATTAATATACTGTATTGCCCTTATTAATGTACTTTATTGTCCTTATTTGCTTTTCTTATTGCCCTTATTAATGCACTTTATAGTCCCTATTTGCTTTTCTTATTGCCCTTATTTGCTTTTTTCATTGCCCTAATACTTTATTGTCGTTGTTTAAGGTAAAAAAAAAACACTTCTTAAAGTTAAAACCTATTTATTATGTTAACAACGTAGTAAAAGAAATTAAAGAAAAAAAAAAAGAGAACATAAGCTTTAACCAAAATATATAACTTAACATAAAATATTTCAAACAAAACAATAGTAGTTTCACGATGGATGGCGTATTAGACGCTTATGACAAAGCAGTCAACCGGAATACCAGGATGAAATTTATCAAAATTATAAGTTCTGTATATGAATTTCATAGTTTGCCGAGTGTTACTTTGACATATAAGTGAAAAAGCTGGTAAAAAAATAACACTTTTGTTTAAAATCTTGATCAATTTCATGGTAGTATTTATTGAGGCACCTTTTATGTCGTCTTAGGTCACGATTTCTTAAGGTCTGCCTAGGCACTTCAATGTTTATAGGCAACTAAAAATATAAATTCTGTCTAGGCTGGGTTTTGTGTCGTGGACGTGAACTCTCACTTGATTACAAAGTATTTCTTACCTTCAAATTTTTCAATGAATGCCTCCAAACCCCATTCTATCAGTTTAAACTTATACTCTGCCATAATGGGATTCCTATAAAAGTAGCTAAATGAATACGTAAATAAATAAATATTCCTTTGCTTGCAGGAAATTTCAGAAATCGAAACATTTTTTTAAGGGCCTTTAAAAAATTTACAGAAAGGTATTTCCCAATTTAAAGGAACGGAAATAGAAGTTTAGTAACTCCATAGATAATCTCACAAAAAATAATCAGCAAATGTTTTCTTTTAATGATATAGGTAACCAATCCCACAGATAATTAATTTAATTTTAAAATTTTTGGGCATCGCTTCGGTTACAACTGTTTAAAGGTTAAACATGGCGGCATAGCGGTAAAGGAAAGGCAAGGAATATCCCAATTATTAGTTATGATGATCATTAGGTATAGCGAAAATATGATACAGTAATTCTACGAAACAGAATAAATGTTGTAATACCTACCTTCTATTTTTGGAGGATTCTTCCTATGATAACAAGATATCACTTTAACCCGAGAAGCTTTAACCACACACTACACACACTAGATTCGCGATTAGCGAAATTCAAATGGTGCTAAGAATCGCTGCGGACTGCATTGAATCGCGTCAAATCGTCTTGAGTACCTGCTACTCGGGGTAGGTCGGAGAGAAACATACGCTTTCGGCAATGGTCGGAGGTTTCAAAAAATCAAAGGGCTCTCTGGCTATTCCGAATTTAGATAAGAGTTATACAGCAATCTAATGGGCATTATATATTATTTTATTAATATTTTTTCTAATACCTATAATAAGGTATAGTTATAGGGATAATATGATTATCTAATAAAAGAATTTCTATTGTGATAGCATATTATTCCTATTAAAGTATCTAATAGTTACAGTATAAATTATGATAATGACAGCAAAATTATCTGCATAACGCTCTATTAGACGAGATCTTTAGCAGCAATTAGGTCAACTAATAGTGTGTATTGACATATCGAATTACTGCTATTAAAGTTCATTCTATTCGAAAATCTAATAGCATGAATTTTCTCAGTGTAGTGTGATAACATTAAGCAAAATTAACGCACTCTCAAACAACAATACTTAGGGCATTGCCCAAACCAAATTTTTATGTGAAGTTCGGCCCATAACGCTACAGATCATTGAATAGAAGTTAAAGGCATTAAGCCTGACTTAGAAGACAAGGAAGATCCCTAATAGATTGGGGGTACACCACCCGGTATATGTAGACTTGTTGTATGTAACTTTTTTGTTAGTTTGATTTACATTCCTTGAACAAAGTTGATAGTTTTAAAATCCTCTTTCTTGATTTTTCGATAAAGTATTTTTTTTCTAAATATTATAAAAAAAAATAAATTAAAAACATGGGGTGATTGGAGTCAGTTACTCCCTTTACCCTTAAATAGAAAAAAAGCTAGTTTGAGTGCTCACGAAAGGAAACCTGAGTTTGCAATTTCAGGGCCCCTACCTTAGTAACCCCATTTTAATGTAATATTTCAAATAACAATGAAAGTGTTAAAATTAATGTAATTTGGTAACACCCGTGACAGGCGGAAGGAATTTGGAATGTAGAACCTAAACATGTGTTTAAATTAATTTAAATTTGAGCTAAACTACTTAACAAACTTAAACTCTAATCCGATATGTTTTACGGTGACATATCTAAGCTTTATGCTTGATGAACATAATTATAACGTAATCCAGAACCTTCCATGTTTTCAGTAAAGCTTACAAAGTGTAACAGTGTCTCATAATCTTCATAGAGAAACCCAGAAGGGAATGATAAATATTTTATGGATTTCTTATGCTTTTTGATTACTAGGGTAATGTAGGGTAATTGTGGGCATATATGTTCGCAGTAAACTGTTTAACGCAGCCTCACCAATTGCTAGTGACAGTGCCTGTAAGTGAGACTGGAATAGTTTCGGATGTTTGGAAAGTCGCAATTGTTAAGCCGATAGCGAAGAAACAGACCAGAATAAATAACTTTGGTGATCTCCGACCAATAAGTTTGCTCTCCGTACCTCTCAAAATAGCCGAATCTGTCCTTCACCACCAGTTATCATTGTTCTTGGAACAAAATTCTATTTTGCCCAATAGGCAGTCTGGATTTAGGAAGGGGTTTGGGGCATGCACCAGCCTCTGTTCTATCGTTGACCAGTGCTTGCACGGATTTGAAAATCAAAAACTTACTTCGGTAATTCTGCTGGATATGTCCAAGGCATTTAATACGGTTAACTTTGACTGTTTGTTGGCCAAACTCAATCACTATGGGATTCAGAACAAAACTAATGACTGGTTAGCTAGTTATTTAAAACAACGATTACAGTTGACTATGTTGGATGATCTTGATTCCTCTTCCATATCAGCATTGAAAGAACTATATTCTGTGGTTCCCCAGGGATCTGTCTTGGGCCCTCTCCTGTTCTCAATTCTAATAGCTGATCTGGTGAATGTCCCGGAACAGTGTGAGATTCATATGTTCGCTGATGATATCCAGCTTATCTTTCAGTTTCCACCAAGGGACAAGGATCAAGCATGCTCTCTTATTAATACGGACTTGGGCCTTGTGAAGTCATGGGCTGACAGGAGTGGCCTGGTTCTTAATCCATCTAAAACGGTGCATCTCATGGTTGGTTCTCCGCAGGTTTTGCAATCCTGCGGTGAACTTTCCTTGAGTATTTGTGGTGATCCAATTCCCACGGTAAAATCAGCCAGAAATCTTGGACTGATTATTGATTCTCACCTCAAGTTCGACAGACATGTTGGCCTTATCTGTCAGAAGGCCTATCTTAGCCTTAAATGCCTCTTCCCTTTTAGGGTCTCCTTGATTCCGAAACGAAGAAAACACTTATTGTTTCCTTGGTGTTGTCCCATTTCAACTTCTGTGATGTTGTCTATGGTCCTTGCATCACGAATGGCGCTCGCAACCAGCTGCAGAGGATGTTTAATCATGCTGTCCGCTTTATAGCGCCTGTACCCAGGTTCGCTCATGTAACACCGTATATCCGTGAACTCAAACTGCTTAAGCTTAATTAATCCCGTTTTGTTCACTATGCCTGTTTCGTTCAGAGAATCCTTAATTCTGGCGTCCCAAAGTATTTGGCCACTAAGTTAAAAAGACGGGTCGACGTGCACAATAGAGACTTAAGGGGTATTGATTATCGTTTTGATACCCCCAGACACAAAACGTCTGCGTTTCGGGCTAGTTTTTCGTTTTGTGCTCCTCTGGTCTGTAACAATCTGCTGGATTTTCGAAGTGTCTCTATTTCGACATTAAAGAGTAGTTTAAAGGCCGAGATCTCGAATGACAGTTTTAAACGCAATGTCGATTTAAATTCGTTCTAATAAGATGTAACAGGTTCACCCGGGCCTTTCTGTTTTTCTGATTCTTCATGTTATGTATAATTTATATTCATATATGCTTTAATGCACCTAAGTGATAATATATATTTAGTGAATTACTAATATTAATGTGTAGTCGATCAAATTTTTTAATTGTAAATATGTAGGGCATGGTGTTTGTATCATTTTTATGTACCTTGTCCTTTTGTGTTGTTTCTGTATAAAAAAAAAAGAAAATGTACACAATAAATTATTTGAATTGAATTGAATTGAAGTACTGCCTTTAGGTTTTCGTTAACCAAAAGCGACAGCAACGCGTTTTCTTAATACCGCTATTGTTCATCCAAAACCGGACAAGGACTCAGATTATTTACTTTTCTAATGTCGTCGGAGTCTTCATATGTAGCTGGATTTTGTCCTAAGCGTCTGTAATCTTAGACGTAGGTATCCTAATTTTATTTTTGTTTTTGGTATTATTATAACAGGTTGATTTTATAAAATACCTAAGCCTAGATTAAGTTAATTCTGTTGTTTGTAGGTTGCTTGGGATCTCTCTGTACTTTTAAGTTAGGAATGCTCCTGCGACTTCATTTGAATCTTCGCAAACTGTTTAGGTTTCATTATTTGTAGAAATTTTGAAATTGACTTTTGCCTTGATTATTCTTGTCTGTGCTTGTTTCATTTAAAATGTTTTTGTACTGCAAAACCTTGGCGCCTATTCTATTGATTCTGATATTGATAGTGCCTCTCTACTACAGGATTTAACAAACAGGGAGCCAGTTTTTCGGTAGATTATACGAAAATGGCGAAGAACGTTTATGTTTGTAATGTTTTATCAGGTCGACTTTATAAAGAATAATTTCAAGAAAGTTTCGCCGACATACTGGGTAAAAATAGATTTTTGAAGGAAGAGATATAATATTAACCTTTGGTTTACACCGAGGGTGAAGCTAAGCACTTCCCGGTTGGTAGTTAACAACTGGTAACTTAGGGGGGGATAAAACCAGAGGTTGATGGTCCATGGAGGGTGCTGGCCGGGATGGTTGTCGTGACTGAAGGCTGAGGTTCGGAATCCACGTTATGCAATAGGTTCACAAGGGAATGTCCTTGGCAGCAAACAAAGAGCACAAAATAATCTACAAATTAACTACACATTGAAAAAGTGTGTAAATCTGCAGTTTGATCTTATGTAATAGAAAAAATATTTATTTTCCAACGCAATGTATATCAGTAATAAATAAGACTTTCGATTTTTCCACGCAATTTTCTATCTTATTATCCCATAATGTAAATCAAACAGATAGTCAGCTATATTTAGCTATAAAAATACTATGTAGCAGATTTAATATCTCATCGAGGGTACAATAAAATCCGTACTGATGGGAGCCTATAAAAATTTACTATGTTATTTATTAGTTTAATCGGCTGTAAATACCCGCTTGGCGAACAAATCAACAAACCAATTTTATTTCTCGATTATTGATATTAACAAATGTTTATTTGAAGAGCTTTCTTGTGATCAAATCTTGGTGCAAAAAAATTCTGGTGAAAGTAATTAGTAGACAGTAATGTAATAGCTGTATTATATTTTATATAATTAATGGTATATTGTATGACAAGATTGACAAGCATGGACTAACATAGGTACATGTCCTATAAGTGTGCTGACTGATATATTATAAAATGTAAGCAAAAAAATACAAAGTTTCCTAATAAGAAAATGAAACAGAATAGCGTTCCTTCAACGAAATAATTCGAATTTTCAAATGGTCATTTATGTTTGTATTTTCTGTGGTTACGGTGATTTTTGTTTGTCTACGCCACCCTTGTCATCGTGACGAAAACGTACCCGTACATTTTTTAAACATTGTGCACTAGTTGCTCACTGATTGAAGAGGCGATAAATAAACTGGCTACCGCAACAAAAATAGTATAATATTGTTTTATTAGGATTAAAAGCAATACTTTTTATGACGATTCTGAAAGTTTGCCGGACGAACAAAGTGAGTCCGGCAATTACAGACAAGTCATAACAAGTTGCTTTTACTACGAATGAAACATACTACTTTTTCTTCAAACGTCGCGTCGTTAAAATATAGAAAAATAAAAATACAAATTTTAAATTTTTTTCATATACAGGGTGGTCCTTAAGTAATGGGACACAGAGCAGCAGTAAATTATACACTTCAAAACATAACGATTCAGCGCAATTTTTATAATCCGAAAATTTATATTAAGACAGATACAGGGTGTCAAAGTTAAAGAAATTATTTCGAGTTTTTTAGATATTTTCAAAAGTTTTCGGAGCATTGGGTTAAAATTTGGTGTAGGGGGGTTTTTTGGGGCGGGAAATAACAATCTGGGCTCATTTTTCTTCTATCGGATAGAGGACGCTATGAGCAGCACTTTTCTTACTTTTGAACTGCAATAACTTGTCACTAGGTATAATAAGACTTATCACTCCTAATTAATAATCTTACGACTTTTTTACGTAAAAAAGGTACTCTTGTCAAATAACGCTAAAGTTGATAGTTTTCGAAATATTTGCTATTTTAATACGCAATGACCTTTCCGTTGTTTGAGATCCAGCAGAAAGAATTCTTCAGTACAAGTTGTTTTTGAATAATTGACGGGTAAATAAAACACAAAATTTCAAACTTTTGTTTATAATATTTTACAAGAGGAAAACGATTTTTTTGGTTAAACTTTTACAAAATCATTTTAAAAATACCAACGTTATTAACTTTTCTTTAACAAATGTTCGAAATGATCACCGTTGACCTCGATGCACTTTGACACGCGTTTCATAAAAGATTGGCTAATTTTAAAGAAGATCCTTTCGTTCCTGAACAAGTTAGCAGAGTTTTCAATTTTTTGCAATAATTGATCTCGGGTGTTAATACTCTCATTGTAAACATTAGATTTGAAATAACCCCAAACACAAAAATCTAGTGGATTGAAATCCGGACTACGAGCAGGCCAAGGAAAAACACTGCCTCGGCCTATCCAGCGCCGAGAAAAAATTTCGTTTAGGTTAATTCCGCACTTGCCTGGAAAAGTGAGCTGGTGCACCATCTTGCATAAAATACATATTTTGTCTTAGGTTTAACGGCAAATTATCTAAAAGATCTCTAAGCCCATTCTGTAGAAAATGTAGATACGAATCTCCATGTAAATTCGGTGGTAATTCATATGGACCTAAAAAATGATTGCCGATAATTCCACTCCACACGTTAACTTTGAACTCTTGTTGAAAATGCCGTTCAACCACTAAATGAGGATTTTCATTTTCCCAGGCATGTTTATTCCGGAAATTAAAAACACCTCGGCGAGTGAAAGTGGCTTCATCTGTGAACAGTATATTGTTTAAAAACATTGGAAATTCATTTTGTTGATCAAGGATGAAACGACAAAACTGTATTCTTGCAGGTAGATCAGCTGGAAGTAAATCTTGCACTGGTGTAAAATGGTATGGAGAAAGACCTTCACCATGAAATATTCGAAGGACTGTTGTTTTACATACATGAGCCTCTCTAGCCATATTTCGAGAACTTATTTCGGGATTATCTGCAACGCGAACAAGAATTTCTTCTTCTTTTTCTGGAGTTATGGTTTTCGGACGCCCCAAAATAGTTCGTTTTGGGCGGAAGGAATCCGTTTCAGCCAGTCGGTCATAAAGATTTCGAAACAATTTATGATTTGGTTGCCTTCTATTTGGATAAACCTGGACATACCTGCGACATGCGCTGCGACCACTAAAATTCTCTTGGGCATAAATGCAGACCATATCTCTCATTTCTTCATTGGAAAAATAATTATGACGAGGCATTTCATCTGAATTGCACAAAATATTACTTAATCAATAATCAATAACAACATACAATTTTGACATAAACTGACTCGTATTATATGGGGCATCGCTATTGTTTTATTATTTATATCAACGCTTGCTACGATAAATAACGTTCGGATAAAATAAGAAGTATTACCTTACATGTTACATTAAAATAGCAAATATTTCGAAAACTATCAACTTTAGCGTTATTTGACAAGAGTACCTTTTTTACGTAGAAAAGTCGTAAGATTATTAATTAGGAGTGAAAAGTCTTATTATACCTAGTGACAACAAGTTATTGCAGTTCATAAGTAAGAAAAGTGCTGCTCGTAGCGCCCTCTATCCGATAGAAGAAAAATCAGCCCAGATTGTTATTTCCCGCCCCAAAAAACCCCCTACACCAAATTTTAACCCAATGCTCCGAAAACTTTTGAAAATATCTAAAAAACTCGATATAATTTTTTTAACTTTGACACCCTGTATCTGTCTTAATATAAATTTTCGGATTATAAAAATTGCGCTAAATCGTTATGTTTTGAAGTAAATAATTTACTGCTGCTCTGTGTCCCATTACTTAAGGACCACCCTGTATAATATCACAAGAGAAAAAATTTTGTCGGCAAAATTTTCGAAAGGTATGAAAGTTTGTTGCTTGGCAATTTGGCAAATGACATTTTTGACAAAATCACGAGCCATGTCATGAGCGAAATTGCCGAAAAGCAACAAACTTGAATAAAACCTTTAGAACAATTTTGCTTACACAATTTTTTCTCGAGTGGTACTCGACATGACTATTTCACGAGAACTAATCTGACGTTTGTTAACAAGAAATAATACAATAACATTTTAAATAATTAACAGAACCATGGTAACAAAATTTCTTTCGATCAAATATTAAAATTTTGTCGCTGTAAAAATCACAAGTGAATTTTGTCCAGGTAGGTGCAGGTAGTAATTTTGCCAGTAGAAAACAGGCCATTGCTATGACATTTTGCCAGTGTAAAATATTCTAGTGAAATAGTCATATATAATACCACAAAAGAAAAAATTTTGTCGGCAAAATTTTCGATTGGTATGAAAGTTTGTTGCTAGGCAATCTCGCGAATAAAATTTTTGACAAAACCACGAGCCGTCAGGCGAGTGGTTTTGTAAAAAATTTCATGAGCGAAATTGCTAAATACTACAGTATATATTTAGTCCGATTCCTATAGATATTAGGAAGCTTAAATCCAAGTTTTTGATCATCAATCCTTTGCAGGTTGTCCGCCATCTTGAATTAAGGGGTGATTTCTTGCATCGCGAATAACAGTCGTATTTTTGATTTTATCAAGAAAACAGTTAATACCATTTTTCTCGTGAATGGTCGAAAAATTGGATTTAAGCTTCCTATATGGTACCCTAAAGATGGCAAAAAAAATTTTTCTTACCCAATGAATTGCATTAATAAAACCTAAATATACTGAACTAAAAAGCAACAAACTTAAATAAACCAAGAGAACAATTTTGCAGACTTAAATTTTTTTCGAGTGGTATTCGACATGACTATTTCACGAGAGTGAGAATAAATGGAAACGGATGTTTTAAAACAACTTTTATTTAAATTTTAAACAAATCCAGTAATAAAAAAGGTAATAAAAGCTACCTAAATATAAAAATTACAATTATTGTAGTTGATCGATGATCTGCGCGTTATTTTTTTTTTCAATTCAGTTTGACATGACTTCAATTAAATAATTGTCATAGAAATAAAAAAAATGATTGTATTTTCAGGTGACTTTTTTTCTAAATATCAAAAAATGGTCGCGGCAATACGAAGTTGGTTGATTTTGTCGACCACCAGTCCAGGTAGTTGTATTGTTAGCTGAATACCGATTTTATTGCAATAGTGATTTAAAAATGTAAAGTTTCGAATTTTACCTCCCAGCGTTGCTATATGGACATATTGTATTGTTTGATACCGATGCATAATTCGATTTGACAAGTGTCAGTAAATCTTATTGCAAGCAATTTCCAAGCCTAAAGCTGGATTTATAATCCCGAAAAGTTGACGAGGTTGAAGTTATGTTCAAGTTGATGAGGTTCGATATTCGACAGTCCAGAATATGGCATTTATTCAGTCAGTAGCCAAGTTCGAAAAGTTGTTGTTTGATTGGTTGAAATTTTTGTCAAATAGAGTAATACTGTTGTAGATAAACTCATAATTTTGGATTACCTCTAGTAGCAATAAATTAGTGTCATCATTCTCTACACTATCCATTTCTAGTTTTCCAATTTCTGGCACAAAACACAATGCTAAGCTAACAACAAACAGAAAATCCAAATACAAATGAAGGTAGGGCGAAGTAAACAACAAAAAGACATTTGACATCTCGCTGTAACCACATGTCTTTCAAATAGCTTCTTCATTGGTCGAGACGAACCTCTCAAACTTCGGACATAAAAATTGGTTATCTCGAACTACACGGGAACTTTTCGAAACATACGAACTTTGCACGAACTGAGTTTATAAATTGAACTGAGTGTTCCCTTTAGTTTAAATTGAACTCTTATTTCCAATGTCAACTGAACCTCAACTTCGCCTACTTTTCGAGTTTATAAATCCAGCTTTAATTTCCTGTTTTAAAAATACCATTTTTTTAAATCAAACACTTTACTTTAAATAAAAATGTCAGAATCAGAATTTACCTGTACGCCCCCGGAGGTTGCCAAAATTGCAGCAGATGTCGTGGACAATTTGTTGCCAACCAATTCCAGTAGTATTTAGGAAGCTGCATTCAAAAGATTCCAGAGATGGTGTAATGAGAAAGACATCAAAAATAATAATTCTGAAAATGTACTCTTGGCGTATTTCTCTGAACTGGCGAACAAACAAAAAATAAAAAGCTACGTGCTTATTTAAAGGTGCAAAATGAAGGCTACACTTCCAAAAAAGCTAACGTATTTACCAGGGAACAATTTGAAAGTTTTCTATCTGAAGCTCTTAATCAAGAAGTATTTGGGAATTAAGGTAAATTTAGATATTACGTCAAAGAATACAAGTTTTTTTATGAAATATATTATGGTATTTTTAAATCGTACTTCTTATTGGTATTTCTGGTGCATGCCGATGTGAAGAAATTGTAAAATTGACCGTTGATGACATACAAGACTTAGGATCTGCCATTCACATAAGAATTCCTGATAGTAAAACAAGAAAGCCGCGATCGTTTACTATTGTTGGGGAACAATATTTAAGCATATATAAAAAATATGCATCATTTCGTCCAGAAGGCATGATTGAAAAAAGATTATTTTTAAAATATGTAAATGGTCGCTGTTGTCATATGGTAATGGGAATTCATAAGATAAGTACTGTTCCTAAGGAAGCTGCAGTTTTTTTAAAATTACCTGATGCCACGGAATTTACCGGTGGCTGTTTAAGGACAACTTCAGCTACACTGCTTGTAGATGCAGGTGCAGACATTACGTGTTTAAAGCGCCACGGGGGATGGAAATCCAGTAGTGTAGCTGAAGGGTACATTGAGGAATCGATGACCAACAAGAAAGATATTACAAACAAAATTTTACAACCTTATTTTACTGAACCAATTCCTATTACCATTGACATAAATTCAACAGCAAGTGGTTCTACGGAGAATTTAACGCTAGAAAATACAAAAACAAGTCAGGATCGCAACATCGCAACACCTTGTGTAAACTTTTCTGGAGCCACAATAAATAACTCTACTTTTAATTTGATGTTCAATAAATAGTTCATTGTTGTATTTTTTAAAAATAAATAAAGTATACAAATATCAATTATTTCTTGTATTTTTCAATATTATTTATTTATGACACACACACAGTTCTTTTACTTCCGCGGCCTATAGCAACCGTCTACTGTAAAAAAAGCAAAACTATAACGTCAAAAAATTAGTAGAAAAATGTCAAGTTTATTGACGTTTGAATAAAAAATCTAGTATAAGCGCTTGCAAAGTATTTTGCTATGGGAGTAAAATTCACTTGTAAAAATAATTAAGGCGTAAATTTGTAAAAAACGAACACCTGGGACGAACCACTTTCTAAATTTCGGTTAATTAACCATCGTTTTCCTTTTCTTTTCCATAGTTTTTCTTTCCTCCACGTGGAACGTGGTCTTTAGTCAAAATTTGATGATTATTTTATTTTAATTTTGTTTTTACAATATACGCTTTTTACATTGGCCCACTCGAGAATAAAGTTAATCTTGTCAATGAAGTTTCCTGTTTTCTGACAAAGAAGCACTGAAGATGACCCAAGGCCGAAAGCGCTCTACTCTTTTTAAATTAATTTTCAAGATTATACACTTAATACAAAAAACGACTGTTGTTCCCTCTTAATTCAAAAAAGTGTACACAGCCCTACCACATCAAGATACAATTAGTTAACATATTAAACTGAACACAATACAACACACTAGTCAAGCAGTACACACTAGGTATTATTATTATTATAACTGCCTTTAATTAGGTTTAGTCTTAAAGCCACCGTAAAATCCGCAATACTATAAGGACTTATACAAATCAGGTATTTTTTCAGTCCTCTTTTAAAAGTTCCATTATTCAGTGACTTTACTGATGTAGGTAATTTATTAAACAACTCAATTCCCGGGTAGTTGTGTTTAGATAGTCTGTGTCTTGGAATTAGAAGGCTGTCCTTGTTCCGAGTATTATAGTCATGTAGGTTCGAGTGTGTCTGTTGTGTGCTAATGTGCAGTTTGCTATTGGTAATGTTATCTAATATTATTTGACCATATAACGTCAGGATGTTTTATGAGGAAAAATGCGTTTTACAGCTTTCAATATTATTTATGTTTGCCAGTATCCTAATAGCTGCCTTATTACGTAGTTGTTAATAAATACCTTTTCATTTGACATTTTAGATTTGTCACCAGCCAGACAAAATTTGGAGTGGGGGTAATGTTAAAAATGTTTTAAAATATGTCCCCTTATTGGCATCCTAAAATTCGGATTTTGGATTGTAAAACTTTATAATTCTCACCCTGCGATTTAAGAAATCCGATATAGGTATAGTTTTGCCGACGACAGCACGCTTGCTTTACCTTTAACGTTGGATGTTGAATCTTATCATTGCACATCTTAATAGGCAGCAAGAAGTTTCACCTTTCAACACAGACCTGGAAAAAATTCTGTCTTATGCGGCCCGCACTACACACAAGCTACTTTTGAGGCATCCCAAAAAACGCTTATATATACTTTCACCACACACAAGCGTCCCAGTTCGACACCGTCTGGCACGATGAGCTAATATACAAGATGATTGCCCTGGGTTATTATTCCAATCTTGCTCGTCTAATTCAATCGTACTTAGCCTGACGCAAAATCCGCGTCCGTATAGGCCACTCCCTCTCCACCCCCGGAACCCTTTAAGCAGGCGTCCCTCAAGGCGCCGTTCTCTCCCCACATCTTTTAAATATCCTCGATATCCCCAAAACCTCCGAGAACACCCTAGCCTCCTATGCAGATGATACCGTCTTCGTCGTAAGGCCACTGCGCCCACATATATTCACGCAAAAGCGGCCAACGAATTCTCCAGTTACTGCGTAAACTGGAAACATCGTCTAAATCCCGATAAAACTCGAATCATCCAGCTTGGTCGCAGAAGGTAACCTTCCTTCGACGTGGTTAACCTGGATGGACGCGCCGTCCCATGGTGCGACACAGTGGAATACCTCGGTATCACCTTCGACAAAACTCTTCACTGGCGCCCCCATATTCAGATCTACCAACAAGTCAGGCTCTTCTATAGCCAATTATACTCACTGCTCAATCGACGCAGCGCCCTCACTCACAAACAAACTCCTCCCCATCAACTCAATCATCCGCCCCACCCTCACATACGGTTTAGCAGCCTGGGGTTACGCAGCCCCAACCAGCCTCAACCATCTCCAATCCCTCGAAAACCGTTACTTCCGAACAGTCATGGACATCCCATGGTTCATCCGTAACGTAAACCTACACCGATATATTAAGCACATTCCCTTAACCCAATACCTTCATGAAAGAGGAACTAAAATCCTCACCGCCACTCTCACCCACCCCAGTCCGCCTATAAGACAATCCTCCGACTATGATATAGGTGCCCTGCACCCTCACAATAGCCCCAGATGCCAGCTCCTACAGGTATAGCGAAACCTTTCAATCCTCATTTTCACGAATTCATGTGAACAGCGGAATATCGCGTAGAGGGCAAGGCAGGCAAGCCCTAGGGCGAGTAAGCAGTAAGCGGAGATGAGAACTTCAGATAGCTCTGGCCACCGATAACTCCTTCAAGATGGACTCACCAAACCGTGAAGCGTGCCAGTAGTTCCCGATTCATTGACGGAATAATATTAAAAATGTCGCTTAAGCAAAAAACATTACCAAGAAACGCTTTAATTATTATTGATGAAAACATACAGTCCAGAAAGCGTAGGTAAAAGCGTTGCTGAAAAATATAAACATTCATTATCCCATATAAATTTCTTGGATGAACTAAAGCTGCATCCAGATGACTATAGCAATTTTATTAGAATGGATGAGGATACATTCAAATTAATATTACATAAAGTCACGCTTTTTGCTTAAATAACTGAATAAAAGCAGAAATAACTCCTTAGGATTGTCAAAATCGCTAATTTTTCGCCATTTCTGGACGCCCACATGCGTCTTCTACACGTTTCGCTGGCATTATGATTGCCGAAATTAAACAAGTTTGATCCCGGCGGCCGGCGTTCTGAGCCACCCAGCGGGTCGTTAGCGCGGCAGCAAATACTCACACACAGGCTATTTGTTACGAGTTTTGTGCGTTTTCGACGCTAGTGGCAACGCCAGTTGTTAAAGCGCCGCAAAAGTAGCTTGTCTGTGGGCCGCATTGGGGTGACAGTAACCAAGGGGAATTTAAAGCTAAAAAACACAGGCAGAAGTATTTTCTACAAAGATCCACCCAAAAGCTTTTGACGCACTATAAAGCCGAAATTTGACCAACGCTTGAATACTGCTCACACCTTTGCGGTTCTGCTTCGAAACATACCCTCAAGCTGCTGGATTCCGTTCAAAAAAGAAGCTTGATCGGCGACTATGATCTGCCAAACAATCTCAAAAGCCTAGAACATGGAAGCCTAGAACTTCAAAGACAGGTTGGCTACTCATTCGCAAATATTTACATAGCAAGTGTTCAACTGAGGTTGTCCGCTTGATTCCAATCAGAGTGATACATGATTGTCTTGAAAATTAGGCCGATCCACAGCATTAAGTCTACTATTTTACGGTCATGCTAAATAAATAACTCTTACCTCAAATCTAAAAAGAGATGTTTTTAATCCTATAAGTAACAGCTTCCTTAAAATTTTCTTTAGGTAACCGTGATTAATAATTAGCTCTGGTTTTAATTGGGTTTCTGAGAGATAATTAATTTGAATAAAGCGCGCAGCGGAAAAATAGGCTGGAAAAATTTACCTTGTAATTATTGAAGCACGTGTTTGAGATCTAACCAAATTATAAAAAAATATTTAAGCTTTTTAAGTTTATTGCGTAATTTATTTTGAGCGAAGGTAAGTCAGTTGGACGGAAATAATATGATGAAAAATGTGAAAAAAAGTTCCAACTTTATAATTTTTTAGAGGATCATGCAGGATGTTAGGAGCAACTCCCCAAATTCTAGGAGTATATTTGTTGGCCGCTGCCTTTATTTGCTTTGGTCAAACATAAATTGTTTACTGTAATTCCATAGGTTGCGTGGTTTAAAATATGTCGGTTAAAATAAAAGGCTCACACAAAAAATATTTATTTACTTCTATTAATATCGGTTACTCACCGTAACATTTGGTATAATATAATATAATTATATAATATAATTTTACAATAGATAAACGGGACTCGAGTCGGGATATAATAATTACATTATTATATCTTCGGGATGACTCCGCGAATCGAACGACCTATTTCATGGCTTGGATGTCGTGAAAACTCAACGATCCTCGCGTAAAAGCCGCGAGTGAGACCGTGTGCTTCTCATGAAGGCTCATACGAATCTGATTTGTCAAAACATGTTACGTCGTATTTGTGATATATCATCCCTCTTTCTCGTACAATGTAGCATCCTGTCATGCTATTTTAATTAACATGTACGTATATCTAGTTGCCTAACAATAAACCCTTCTTTTGTCTTAATTTTTTTGGCAACATTGTGGTTCGGCTCGGATTGTTTGTGCTACGAAATAATCGAATATCTAGTGTTTTTAACGAAAAATAAATACTTCGGACTGTGTCCACTGCCAATAGTGCCTAATATAGCGATAAATCAATAAAAAATCGAAGGATGTCCTAAAACCGAATTGTAATCGGTAAAATTAACACCTTTATTTTCGCGCCAAACACCAGTGACAGATCCCAAAACCATTAGGTTAGAACATCTTATTTTGAACCAACGAATCACAGTGCAACTTTGAAGGACATAAATTTCTGATGGATTACAGGGTTGCCACTGTGAACAATTTGAATGAACTTTCGTGACTTTCCATCGGATTGAGAAGGTGGAACAATAGCGCACACTCTGTGACTTTTGATTTTCTGATACTTTTGCGTTATAATGTCGGGATTCGGTTGCTGTGCAAAGAAAGAACAAAAAAATTTTATATGTGTCAAATGTCTTCTTTTATTTCACCCCAGCTGTATAGAAAGAAAAGGTTACACCGTAGTGAATAAGAATACAATTTACTGTTCATCAAAGTGTGCAGAGAAATCTGATGTCGATGATTGTGAAGTTAAAATTCTTCAGAGGGTTATCGGAGATCTTAAATTAAAATTGGTTCAAAGGGATGAAAACATAGACAAACATCTAAGAGAAATTGACAAACTACAGGAAATCATCAACAACAATAAACAGACTCCACAACCAACAACAATCGACGATAATGCTAACAAAGACTCTGTGCATAAAGAACAACTAGAGCAACTTGACTTAAAAACCAAACGTGAAAAATTAGAGGAAGAAAATAAAGCTTATTTAACCAGGATAAAGGAACTAAAAATCAAAATATCAAAAATAAAACGAACGGAAAACAAGCGAAAGACAAAGGAGAAGACAGATGATCAAAACATAAATATAAAAGAAGTAGAACATATAAGACATCAAAAACCAGAGACACAAACACATATCACTGAGCCTAATCCTAATCCAAAGAAAAGGAAATGTGTTCCAAGGATATGAAAGAAATAACTACGACAAAAAACCAAGGGAACATGGTATTGTAGAAAGAGAATATTCAAGACACCACTGCTATCAACAAACAGAAAAAAAAACAAGGATTTGCTTACCAAAGCACAGCAAATAACACCCATATTACAAAATACAACTGTACCTCCGGCAGCTACACAAGAATAACAAAATGACGAATATAATAAGGGGAAAAAACCTCAAATACTAATAATAGGTGCAGAAGAAGCAAAAGGTTGTAACTTTATAATGAAATTTCTTACAAAATCAACTTTTGACATAAATTACCAACTACGAAGCAAAACACCTCTTGAGGATATAATGGGAGAAACCATATCATACACCAAAAACTTCACGAAAAATGACTTCGTAATCCTGTTTTGTGGAAAATATAACGCTTTGATGGGAAGACCGCCAGATGAAACATTGGTTAAGTAATTTCTTCATAATATTAAAACAAACGTAATTTTGATAGCATCCCCGTATGCACAGAACAGACCAATATTAAACAACTTCACATTCGAACAAAACCTGACAATTTGGCAGCACATCTATACACGCAACAAATGTGATGATATTTTTCATAGATTCTGAGAATTTCCAAAAAAATATCTACGGTAACTTCGACCACTGGGCAAAAACCAATCTAATACATGATATATATACAAATTACATTGCAAACTCTTTGGAGTACAGGTTACAGAAACTCACAAATAAAGAAAATGAATATAATAACCCAATAACAACTGACAATCTGACCTCTAACAGAAATAACAAAATTGTTGCATTCCAGAAAAATTTTCAGAACCGCCGCCCAACGCACCAACACAGATGATCAAGAAAAACCGACAAAAAAACAGTCAATGCAAACTCAAGGTCTTACACTCAAATATTCAAAGCTTGACTAACAAAACTACAACAGTGGAAGTTCTCATAAAAACAGAAAAGCCAGATCTGATCCTAGTGTCAGAACATTGGATGAGCGAACAACAAATCATGACTACAACCTTGTCAGAGTTTTCACCTCTTAGTGTACACTGTCGCACAACTGGTCTCCATGGAGGAGTGGCAATATTCGGCCAAAAGCAGAACAACATAAGAAGCATCGAAAGTGTGACTAAGAAATCAACAGATTTTATATGTGAATGCTGTGCAGTTAGCATAAAAAACAACCTCAGGAAAATCGCTGTATTAGTACTCTACCGCTCCCCGGCATCCAAGTTTAACGAGTTCCTTCATAAGTTTAATAACATACTTTGTCATATAACAAGACTGTATCAAGACATAATCATCTGTGGAGATTTCAATGTAGACTGGAGTGAAAATAGCCGAGAGAAAAGACTACTCAAGGATCTAATGGATAATTTTGAACTAGAAAATATTCTCCCAAACGAACCCACCAGATGCTTTAAAAATAGCTCCTCACGTATAGACTACTGCCTCACAAACATAAAAAATTCCAACGCAAGAAATCTAGACATCAACCTCTCTGACCACAAAGTGCAAGCTGCAACTTTCCAACTAGAGGAAGCTACACGATCGGAAAAAAAAAATCCTGTTAAGACTATAAAAAAACGGACTTTTGGATCTAAGAACATTTCACACTTTGTCGATATGATAGCAGATTCGGACTTCTCAGAGCTCTATACAACGAACGATGTAAATCATGCATGGACCCACTTTTGGAAGATTTTCTATTATTGCCTTGATATAGCTTGTCCTTTAAGAATATACAAACTGGGAATGCAACAAAAAAAAAATTGGGTTGATGAAGAAATAATCAAGTACAGTCATAAACTAAAAAACATGTTTTGGTTGACTAAAAATTCGAATTCTGAAACAGTAGCACATCGTTACAAAGAACAAAAGAAAGAATTTACAAATCTAATTAACAAAAAAAAACACAACTTTTTTAAAAACCAAATTGAGAGAACCCACAATACAGCCAGAGAAGTATGGAAAATTATCAACAGTCAAATCGGCAGGACAAAAAATGAGCAGACAAGGACAATCACAATAGAAGATCTGGAAGTGAACGACGACCTACAGATTAGCGAAGCATTCTGCCACTACTTCGCCACAATAGCACAAAATACTTTAGAAGGCTACTACCCAAATTACAAACACACATGCACCTCACAAAGAGGCATTTCACAATCCATCTTTTTGACCGACATTTCTCCAGAAGAAATCTGCACACAAAATGCCCAATAAAAAATCCTGCGGACTGGACGAAGTACCAATTACAATTCTAAAAAGCCGCCTTCAGCATATTAAAGATCCACTCTGTCACATTTTAAATATCTCAATTAATACAGGCACTTTTCCGGATGCATTCAAAACATCATGTGTTATCCCTATTTTTAAAAAAGGTAATCAAGAACAAATAGATAATTACCGACCAGTGGCACTTCTATCAACATTCAGTAAAGTATTTGAAAAGATTATCCATTCCAAAATCACACAGTTTCTGGAAAAAGCGAAACAATTAAGTCCAAATCAACATGGGTTTCGATCAAACCATGATACCAATACGGCCACATTTTCACTACTTGACTTTGTATATGAGCAGCTAGATAAGGGAGAGTTGGTATTAGGTCTGTTCTTTGACCTATCACGGGCCTTCAACTGTGTAGCATATGGTCATCTTCTAGCTAAATTGACGAGTATGGGAATAAGAGGTCTTGTCAATGATTGGATGGAATCATTTCTTAAAGAAAGACAAATGGTGTTTTTTTTTTTTTTTATTTTACTTTTTTACGGTTCGTCGGCGTATCTGAGGCCATCTAGAACCGGTCATCGACCGTACGGTTTTTAATCGTGCGGTCTACCGACTGGGGAGTGTGAAACGGCACCTTCATCCTACGAGATATCCGATCTCATCCGGCCTGTCCGGCGTGAATAGGATGGTTTTGATGTCGATTCATTTTACACTCTTCCCTAAGACAAGAGCACGCGGTGTTTCCCAAGCGGTCACCCATCCAAGTACTAGCCGCGCTCGACACCGCTTAACTTCGGTGATCTGACGGGAACCGGTGCTTTAGGTGTCGCTAGGCCCTTGCCTACAAATGGTGGTTAAATACAACAACGTTTACTCAGGAAAGCAGAGCATGACTCTTGGGGTACCCCAGGGATCGGCATTATCACCATTACTGTTTCTAATGTTTATTAACGATGTACAGACACACATTCAACTTAAAAAATCAAGAACAATCCTCTTTGCTGACGACACCAGCATCATAATTAGTGCTCCAAGTCATGAAGAATTACAGAAGGCTGCTCGATTGATACTAAATAGTTTTTATAGATGGTGCTACAAAAACCAACTCGTTCTCAATGCTGCTAAATCAACATACTTAATCTTCTATAAAAAAAAACAAATTCCTAACATAGACATCTCAATTAATAACAACACAATTGAAAAATCCACAACTTATAAATTCTTAGGCTGCTATATGGATGACAATCTGTCATGGACGTCTCATATAAATCATGTAGCCAATAAACTAAACTCCACTTATTTTGCAATTCGCAACTTAAAATTATTGTTCAAATATGGACACCTTTTGAACATCTACTATGCTTTAGCTTATCCACACTTAAAATACCTTTTATTGTACTGGTGCCAAGCAACAGAATGGAAGCGGATTTTTATATTACAAAAAAGACTATTACGGCTTATTTACAACTTATCTCCTAGAGACAGCTGTCGACCAATTTTTAAAAGCAATAACATTCTAACACTTCCATCTATAGCAATATTAGAAGCAGCGCTGTTTGTGAAGAAAAATCCTGGAAACTTTGTCGAGGCTGATTCCCATGGTTACTCAACACGGTCAAGAAACAACATACACATCAATAAATTCCAACATTCGTTTTACAAGAAGGGACCAAGATATCTCTGTTGTAGGGTATATAATGGACTGCCACAGGAGTTTAGAGAACTAAGTTTTGTTCTGTTTAAAAAAAACTACTAAAATTCTTAAAGGAAAAGGCTTTCTACTCGATACAAGAATATCTGGCAGAATGACATCGCAAAACATAATATTATGAGTTAAATATCTTTATTATGACCAATCTTTTGTTATACTTGTTTAAGCGTTATATTTGTTTTTAATTTACTTTTTACTATTTTTATTTTATTTATTTCTCTTTGACATTATTAAATCCAATGTAACAATAATTGGCGTATTTAATAAAATTTATTTTGATTTTGATTTGATTTGATTTTGTCACGTACTTTTCTTTATTTCTCATTCATAGGCACCCGCAGAATTTTTACCAACTGGTGGCAAAATCAGGAGCGATATTCCAAAGTCAGTTTGGAGTGAAGAAGTATATTCATTTTTAATGAACTCCGAATGTAAATTATAGCAACACAAATTTATAATTATTTTTTTATGATAAGGCGCAGCACTGCAGGATAAATACTTTACAGTGCTCTGCGAGCGGTGCGTGTGCGCAGGAAATGATTCACATTGGTCTTGAATTTTTTGAGATTATACTCGTTGGGGAACACGGCTTCAGGGAGGTCGTTCCAGAGTGATGGCTTTCTCCAGATGAAAGAACTTTTAAACTGTGTCGTCCGAGGAACACTAAGCTAAACCAAGTATGGGTGGGCTGCAATGGCTCATCGTACATTTCTACCATGCAACGCTCTGGGTGGAATTAAGCGTGTAACCTCAGTTGAGCACTTGCCATGAAAATATTTGTAAAATAGCCTCAAGTCGCCAATCTGCTTTTGATGGTCAAGGGTTTCCAAGTTGATTGTTAGATCATAGTCCCCGATCAAGCGAATAGCTCTTCTTTGAATGGAATACAACAATTTTATGGTATGTTTAGGAGCAGATCCCCAAATATGCAAACAGAACTCCAGCGATGGTCAAATTTGATCATTATAAAGCATCAAAAGTTGTTGGGGTATATAGAGATTCGTAGTTCGGAAAACTATTCCAAGCTTCTGCGAGCCTGCCTTAGCATTTGCCGCAACATGACTATCCAAATTGACGCCCAATAAATTAATTGATGAAGCAAAGGGAATCGAGCGTCCCACCATGACTATATCCAGTTTTTCAACATTAACTGTTTTAGAAAAAACTGCCACCTGGGTCTGTTCAACGTTAAATTCTACTTGGTTACTGTCACCCCAAAACCGAATTTCTTCCAGGTCTTTGTTGAGATGTTGCCTATTCGATGTTCGAGCATCCAAATTGAAAGATGAAACAAGTGTGCTGTCATCAGCGAAGCTATATATAGAATTTTTAGTTTCTTCCAAAAGATCGTTAATGTATAGTAGAAAGAGGGTGGGCGGCAATATAGAACCTTGAGGAACGCCGGCGTTGACGTTAAATGTATCTGAAAGAAATCCTTCCATCGCCACTCGCAGAGAACGGTCTTTAAGAAAACTTGACAGCCATGAAAAAAACTGAACTCCCCATGATATTCTTTTGCGTTGTTCCAAACGTGAGTAACATAAGTGAGAAGGTCTCCTGTTGATCTAGACTTACGGAATCCATACTGTCAGTCACTAGCAATGTTGAAGCCTTCCAGGTACTTTATTAATTTTTCGTTGGTAGCCTTCTCCATGGGCTTTTGATATAACCGAAAGCAATGCGACAGGACGACAGTTGTTTATGAAGGTTTTCTTTTTTTTTGGGTATGGGCTGGACTCGCGCAGCTTTCCAGCAAGAAGGAAATATTTCCTTTTGATAGGATAATTAGCAATAGTCATTAGCAATAGTTATTAGCGAAATAATGCGAGAAACAGCGGAGCAGGCGAAAAACTTTAACAAATTGATAAAACTCACTCACCAATAACGCCTTTCATTAAAAGTAAAGACAGTTGTCAAATAGGTCTCGAGCATCATAAAGAAAGCGGAATCTTCTGCATTTTTCTTCTGTCAGACTCTAGCTTTATTGACGAGCCGTGATACGGCAAAACACGTATGGGGATGGATCTGACAAGAGAAAAAACAATTTTTGCGTTTTGTATTAAAATAAATGTTTACGTTTACTTTATAATTATTTTTTTCTGGAAAATTTTACCGCCATTTTGTAGTTAATCTTATAAATTTTGATCTAGCCCAACAACATTTTTGATAAGCTTTACAGAGAGGTCACAAGTGGGCTAGTGCCATTTAATGTGGACGAGGGTAGTGTAGTGTAAGTGCTCAGGGTTTGGTGAGAGTGGTCCGCAATACCTATTTTTCGCATTTTGATTAAAACTGTAGTTTTTGATTTTTAATATCTTGTTTAGTATAGAGCATATAATAATGTACATATACAGGGTGACCCACATAAAATGGAAACAGGCTTATATTTTCGGTATTTCTGAATTTTGGTATGTTTACGTTATTCTCTTCCTTACAATTTTAGTGAACTCTTTGACGTACGGTTTTATAGGGGATTTAAAATAATAATTTAATGAGTAAAGTACCTTTACCTTTTCCCACAAAATGATCAAATACAAAATTTTAATAAATTGACGCAACCATTCCCAATTTTATTTTTATTTCTTGTAAAAGATATTTACATATGTAAATACGCGCGATAAGGAACGAGTTAATTACCAAAAAAGTTTACTGTTTAACTGCTTCATCTAAAACAATATGATACGTTAAAAGCGGCGGCGTATTGTATTTTCTGCAATAAAATTAACTTTCGTATATTATACGACATACGTTTGTTTTTGATACAACTTTAAATGGTGTGAGATTTCTTGAGTTCTTGCAACATGATTTTTGGGATCTTATTTACATTTTGCTGCTAGAATCTAGGGATAATTTGTATGCTCAGTTAGATGGCGCTACAATTCATTATTTTGCTTCTGTTAGAGGACGGCTAAATAAATTCTTTTAGAATAAATGGATTGGTCGCAATAGTCCTTTTATAGCTTGGCATGGCTTGGCTCCAGACTTGACCCCGCTGGACTATGAAAAATATAGTTTTTAAAACTCGTTCAGCGACTTTACAAGCTTTGAAGGATCGTATAAGACACGCATGTGCATACATTTCCCGTCAAGAAGTTCGAAAAGTTTGTTTAAGGGTTAGAAAAATGTATGAAAAACGCATTAGAAATTATTGTGGTTTAGTCGAAAATATTCACTTTTAATGTGTTATTAGATATATGTTTACAGTTGAACATTCAAACAAGTTTAGTTTAGTTTATATTAATATTGCTTTTGGTAAGTATCAGATTATTATTGTTATTTCAAAATTTGCATAAACCCAGCTTTGCTTTAATACAAAATTGTTGGTTTGGTTGGTAATCTCGTTTCTATTCACTGTTTATTTAAAAGGATTTTTTTTAAATGATCCATTTGTGTAAATGCTTACTACTTATATTTAATATAAATAGATAGATTTAAACAAATATATTTTAACCACCAACAAGTCACAAAACAATAATAAGTTTTGGAATTATTAAAAAATACATCAACACACTAACAGCGTATCATCAGAAGAGAGGACATTACAAATAGAAAGACCACATCGAATCTAATTTAAACCCTACGGTTAAGAAGATTGTTCGAGAAAGCAAGCCCGGTACGATGGAAAAAAATAAAACAAGAAAAACCACAAAATTATCACTTTGTTTACGTCAAAACACGATTGACAGTGATTGATAACAAAATATGACACGTGAAATTTGACTGATATACTATTAACTTCACGCATGCGCATACAAATTTGGTTTCGCCCGACTGGCTTTCTCTCGCCTCTTATTGGTTATGTTACTCTTTGCTAAAACCTTTAGAATGAGGGTAATTTTAATTTATTAAATTTTTTATTATTATTTATTAAATTTAATTTCATTGAAAATTTATTATAGTCAGCAGGAAAATCGCCAATCGGGTGAGACACTTAAATGTCCCTGTACATAAAATGTGATCCTTATAATTAATCCATAAATTCTTTATTTCTAAAAAAAGGTGCATACTTCTCAAGTTTACGAAAGCCGAAATGTAATTCTGACTTCGATTTTATACGGCTAACAAATATTTAATTCAATAATTATAAAATAAAACTATAATTAATTAACAAATAATTAAAAAATTTCAAACAATAATAAACTATTAGGATTTATGACCCACACAAGTGGCATAATTTAAAAGACAAAATAAAACTATACTTTATAAACGTAGAAATAGCAGGAATTTTATTTTGTTTTTGTGTCTGGAAATTTTTACAACTTTAAATTATAACCGCTAGTAATTTTTAGTACCTCCCTGAAATAATTTTATGTAATGATGTTTAGTTTTTACAACTTTATTTTAGTATACTTTCTAAATATACAGGTTGGTTCCCAAGTAATGTTACAATATTCCAGTGGTGCTAATACCAGTAGGCATTTCCAAAAAATTGTACACTTTAAAAAATGCATTGGTAACTAAAACTGATTTTTTCTCGTCAGCTATATTTCAGCATTTGCAAAAGTAATTTTTAGTTTTTAGAACAAGTTTTGGTTTTAATTTGTGTTTCCTTAATAAATTTAGCTAGTCAGCAGAATTTTATTGTTATTCGCATCTTAGTTAAGAAAGTACTGTAATGTGTGATGACAGATGAATTAAAATTTTGTATACTTATCTCCTGTATTTCTTTAAAAAAAAACGATTTCTGGTATGCTTAATAGTAGAAAGAGGGTGGGTGGCAATATAGAACCTTGAGGAACGCCGGCGTTGACGTTAAATGTATCTGAAAGAAATCCTTCCATCGCCACTCGCAGAGAACGGTCTTTAAGAAAACTTGACAGCCATGAAAAAAACTGAACTCCCCATGATATCCTTTTGCGTTGTTCCAAACGTGAGTAACATAAGTGAGAAGGTCTCCTGTTGATCTAGACTTACGGAATCCATACTGTCAGTCACTAGCAATGTTGAAGCCTTCCAGGTACTTTATTAATTTTTCGTTGGTAGCCTTCTCCATGGGCTTTTGATATAACCGAAAGCAATGCGACAGAACGACAGTTGTTTATGAAGGTTTTCTTTTTTTTTGGGTATGGGCTGGACTCGCGCAGCTTTCCAGCAAGAAGGAAATATTTCCTTTTGATAGGATAATTAGCAATAGTCATTAGCAATAGTTATTAGCGAAATAATGCGAGAAACAGCGGAGCAGGCGAAAAACTTTAACAAATTGATAAAACTCACTCACCAATAACGCCTTTCATTAAAAGTAAAGACAGTTCTCAAATAGGTCTCGAGCATCATAAAGAAAGCGGAATCTTCTGCATTTTTCTTCTGTCAGACTCTAGCTTTATTGACGAGCCGTGATACGGCAAAACACGTATGGGGATGGATCTGACAAGAGAAAAAACAATTTTTGCGTTTTGTATTAAAATAAATGTTTACGTTTACTTTATAATTATTTTTTTCTGGAAAATTTTACCGCCATTTTGTAGTTAATCTTATAAATTTTGATCTAGCCCAACAACATTTTTGATAAGCTTTACAGAGAGGTCACAAGTGGGCTATTGCCATTTAATGTGGACGAGGGTAGTGTAGTGTAAGTGCTCAGGGTTTGGTGAGAGTGGTCCGCAATACCTATTTTTCGCATTTTGATTAAAACTGTAGTTTTTGATTTTTAATATCTTGTTTAGTATAGAGCATATAATAATGTACATATACAGGGTGACCCACATAAAATGAAAACAGGCTTATATTTTCGGTATTTCTGAATTTTGGTATGTTTACGTTATTCTCTTCCTTACAATTTTAGTGAACTCTTTGACGTACGGTTTTATAGGGGATTTAAAATAATAATTTAATGAGTAAAGTACCTTTACCTTTTCCCACAAAATGATCAAATACAAAATTTTAATAAATTGACGCAACCATTCCCAATTTTATTTTTATTTCTTGTAAAAGATATTTACATATGTAAATACGCGCGATAAGGAACGAGTTAATTACCAAAAAAGTTTACTGTTTAACTGCTTCATCTAAAACAATATGATACGTTAAAAGCGGCGGCGTATTGTATTTTCTGCAATAAAATTAACTTTCGTATATTATACGACATACGTTTGTTTTTGATACAACTTTAAATGGTGTGAGATTTCTTGAGTTCTTGCAACATGATTTTTGGGATCTTATTTACATTTTGCTGCTAGAATCTAGGGATAATTTGTATGCTCAGTTAGATGGCGCTACAATTCATTATTTTGCTTCTAATAGAGGATGGCTAAATAAATTCTTTTAGAATAAATGGATTGGTCGCAATAGTCCTTTTATAGCTTGGCATGGCTTGGCTCCAGACTTGACCCCGCTGGACTATAAAAAATATAGTTTTTAAAACTCGTTCAGCGACTTTACAAGCTTTGAAGGATCGTATAAGACACGCATGTGCATACATTTCCCGTCAAGAAGTTCGAAAAGTTTGTTTAAGGGTTAGAAAAATGTATGAAAAACGCATTAGAAATTATTGTGGTTTAGTCGAAAATATTCACTTTTAATGTGTTATTAGATATATGTTTACAGTTAAACATTCAAACAAGTTTAGTTTAGTTTATATTAATATTGCTTTTGGTAAGTATCAGATTATTATTGTTATTTCAAAATTTGCATAAACCCAGCTTTGCTTTAATACAAAATTGTTGGTTTGGTTGGTTGGTAATCTCGTTTCTATTCACTGTTTATTTAAAAGGATTTTTTTTAAATGATCAATTTGTGTAAATGCTTACTACTTATATTTAATATAAATAGATAGATTTAAACAAATATATTTTAACCACCAACAAGTCACAAAACAATAATAAGTTTTGGAATTATTAAAAAATACATCAACACACTAACAGCGTATCATCAGAAGAGAGGACATTACAAATAGAAAGACCACATCGAATCTAATTTAAACCCTACGGTTAAGAAGATTGTTCGAAAAAGCAAGCCCGGGACGATGGAAAAAAATAAAACAAGAAAAACCACAAAATTATCACTTTGTTTACGTCAAAACACGATTGACAGTGATTGATAACAAAATATGACACGTGAAATTTGACTGATATACTATTAACTTCGCGCATGCGCATACAAATTTGGTTTCGCCCGACTGGCTTTCTCTCGCCTCTTATTGGTTATGTTACTCTTTGCTAAAACCTTTAGAATGAGGGTAATTTTAATTTATTAAATTTTTTATTATTATTTATTAAATTTAATTTCATTGAAAATTTATTATAGTCAGCAGGAAAATCGCCAATCGGGTGAGACACTTAAATGTCCCTGTACATAAAATGTGATCCTTATAATTAATCCATAAATTCTTTATTTCTAAAAAAAGGTGCATACTTCTCAAGTTTACGAAAGCCGAAATGTAATTCTGACTTCGATTTTATACGGCTAACAAATATTTAATTCAATAATTATAAAATAAAACTATAATTAATTAACAAATAATTAAAAAATTTCAAACAATAATAAACTATTAGGATTTATGACCCACACAAGTGGCATAATTTAAAAGACAAAATAAAACTATACTTTATAAACGTAGAAATAGCAGGAATTTTATTTCGTTTTTGTGTCTGGAAATTTTTACAACTTTAAATTATAACCGCTAGTAATTTTTAGTACCTCCCTGAAATAATTTTATGTAATGATGTTTAGTTTTTACAACTTTATTTTAGTATACTTTCTAAATATACAGGTTGGTTCCCAAGTAATGTTACAATATTCCAGTGGTACTAATACCAGTAGGCATTTCCAAAAAATTGTACACTTTAAAAAATGCATTGGTAACTAAAACTGATTTTTTCTCGTCAGCTATATTTCAGCATTTGCAAAAGTAATTTTTAGTTTTTAGAACAAGTTTTGGTTTTAATTTGTGTTTCTTTAATAAATTTAGCTAGTCAGCAGAATTTTATTTTTATTCGCATCTTAGTTAAGAAAGTACTGTAATGTGTGATGACAGATGAATTAAAATTTTGTATACTTATCTCCTGTATTTCTTTTAAAAAAAACGATTTCTGGTATGCTTAAATATTTAGTTTTAATATTTTTTTTAGGATTGTTTGTTCAACGTTGACAATAAAAATTTGTCATTTTAAAAAGAACTCCTAGTGTACGAGGAGCTTTAAGGTTAAATGAAACACAAATTAAATAATTTAAGATTGACTCTAACAGAAAGTAGACAAATGTAAACAGGAAGGTACATGTATAATCTACGGATTATTCTGTGTATTAAATTTTGTTTGCAAACTAAGTCGCTGTATTATTCTGTTCCAGACTGTTCCTGTTAATATAAGATATTTTTAATTGCAAAGTTGGATGAAAATGAATGTGCTATAACATCGTGGTCAGGTTTCGAGTGAGCTATCAAGCGCCGGGTCAACAATCGAGGTTAAAACCACCACAGGATGTACCTGGAAGGGAGAGGAAATAATTTGTTTTAAAAAACTAAAATTATGGATGTGACATGATATAATAATAATAATAATAATAAATCGTCTTTATTCAGCTTTTTTGAGATATTATAAAAACAAAATTAAATTACTAGAAATATATACATGTTCTAGCTGAAAAGGTGAAGTGTCATCCATAATGGGCGTTTTTCTACTTAACCTTAAAATTACACTAAGATTTATATTTATATATTTACACATATTATAGGTATATAATGATATATTAATTTATTAATTTTAGGCTGACAATCATACATTTATACATTATACATACAAACAATACATTTAAACCATATAGAGAACGTAAAGTTCAAAAAGTATATTACAGTGCTATTGTTACAATGAAAAATAAAAGTATGATGATAGTATTCCAAGGCGACAGCAGTTGTACAGTCAACATTGATCCCTGTTAAGAATTTCCGGCCTGTAGCAACAATAGTGCTTTTAATTTTTTTTTTTAATTTATAATGTCGTAGTTGTAATAGTCATTAGTCAAATTATTGTAGTGGGTGCTGAACTGAAACGAGAAGGAACTTTTAAATGCTGCTGTGCAGTGTCTGGGAATGACCATAAGATTTCTGTTTCGCGTGTTTACGTTATTGATGTCTTTAAACTTGGTAAGCTTACGTAAGAGGTAGGAAGGCTGATCGTTTAATAGTAAGCGGTGACCCAGAGTGAGGAGATGAAGTTGCCGAAGTTTATTTAGTTTCAATCGGCCCGTATCCAAAATCTTATTACTGGCACTTTCATGTCTTCTGATGCCATAGGCAAAGCGATAACATGAGTTTTGGACTTTTTGTACTCTAGTTTTATCGACCGCGGTTAGACAGAATCACAATACGACAATTTCGAGATGATCAACGATTCGCAAAGTTTCAATTTCATTGTGGAATTTAGGATTTCACGACTGCTGTATAGTTGTTTTAACATACTATATGATGTCTTGCAGAGCTGACTAACGTGCTTTGTAAAACTTAGGTTGCTATCGAACCAAATACCTAGATTTTTACACTCTGTAACAAATGTGAGAGTCTCCTCATTGACCTTGATTTTAAGTTGGTTAGTAGCAATGCTGCGTGCTTTTTTCGGTCCAAAAAGGATGACTGAGGATTTTAGTGCATTTAATATGGCAGTGAGTATTAATATATTTTTTGAGAACTACTTATATTGTATTAGAAATCTTTCTAAACTTTACAGCTGCTGCCCAAATTAATTGCTCCAAAAAGAAAAGATCTGCTCAAAGAGACTTGATAAAAAGAATGGACCTTATACCTATGCAAAACATAGGAATGTAGTGACTTTTTGTCTTATTAAGCTAACCTAAAAAAATAATGTTTATGTATATTTTAGTTAAATAAAGAGGTCATACGTAATTAGTAGATTTATTCAAGTAACAAATCATGTTATTTCTTATAACTAATTATCAATAATAAACACATACATTTCAGTTGCTAGAGGTACCTACTTTAGTTAAAAAGACTGATTCGTTGCCATAGCTTATCGCTATTTTCACTAAACTCTTTTGTCACTGAAACTAATATTTTGGTACCGTACACTAATCCATTTTTTAAAGTGCATTGTTGATTGAGAACACGCACTAGTTTCGGGCCATCTAACAGAGGCACGTGTACGAGGGAGCAATTCATATTGCTTTTGACTGTCCTTCATAAACCCGAGCGGGGTACAGCTATACCCCAGACATGAATTTTTGGGTATATTTTCGAAAATATTTTTTTTTACTTAATTTCCTTCGAGCTACGTTTCTTAAATATATATCTAAATTGGTATACAAAATTTTAAATAAATTGCTTTTTATTATAACTAATTATAGAGAGTTTTGTTGCTTGGGGTCCAGCTGCACCCCGCTCGGTATGTAACGACAGGTACAAATTTTGCCTACGTTAAAAACCAACCGAGGTATAAATAAACCCCAAATTGTTCAAACGACGGGAATTTCCCGCTTCTTGGCGTCCACGCTCTTGGGGATTCCCAATTTATTTAATAGCGGCTTTGTTCACGTATTTATCTCAGTATAATTTTAGTGTGTTTAGTCACGTTTACAGTGATTGTCGAGTACGCGTTTACAGAAATGACTGAACCACGGAAGTTTCGAAATGAAAATAAGCTAACTGACGGAGAACTATTGGCGATATTAAAAACGGACGATTACGATACTTATTTTAATGATTTAGAACTAGAGGATGGTGCAAGTGATATTGAGGAGACTGACATAGTGTCCGAAACTGATGAGATAGATGACGTTTTACAAATTAGTGATAGGGAAAATGAGTCGACAGATTCTGCAGATGAAGTAGGCCCGTCAGTAAACTTTTATACCGATCATCCAACTTATTCGTCTAAAGATGGTAGTGTGTGGGCAAAGGTTCCTTTTACTACAAAGATCAAGAGACGAAAATGTAATATTCAAAAGGTTTCAAAAAGGTTTGACTAGATATAGTTCCCAATTTTCCACCATAAAAAAAGCTTTTGAACAATTTTTTTCACAAGATATTATATGGATGTGATTTTATCGGAGACGAATAGAAAAGCCGAATCATATTATGCGAGAAATGAGAAGGCCTTTTCTCCTTTTGTTCAAGAAGAACTGGAAGCATTTATTGGTTTGCTTATTGTTTTTGGAGCCTGACACGCTGCTAAAGAGCCAATATGTGTACTATGGAGCCAAGATCCAACTTTATGTCGGCCTCTAGTATCATCTGCCTTGTCTCGCAACAGAAGATTCCAACAGATTATGTGCTTTCTAAGATTCGATAATTTTCAAACAAGAGAAGAAAGAAAACGCACTGATAAATTTGCCCCAATCAAAGATGTTTTTGATGGCTTTATAACAAATTGCAAGAAATTTTTTAATCCATCTGAACACTTGTGCGTGGATGAGCAGTTAGTCCCATTCCGAGGCAAGGCTCCTTTTCGGGTTTACATGAAGAGTAAACCGGACAAGTACGGCTTAAAAATTTGGGCACTGGCTGATTGTAGTTCGACATATACAGCGAATATGCAACCTTATTTAGGTAAGTTTTTTTAAGAAAAAAATATAGATTTTTATTACAGAATAATAATTTTAGGCAAAGTAGGAAACAAACCGGAGAAAGGCCAAGGACAAAGGGTAGTGATGGACCCGGTAAACCATTTATCTTCAGGATATGGAATAACTACTGATAACTTTTTTACCAGTATTGAGTTAGCTAATAAACTTTTAGATAAAACCTTACCTTGTGTGGTACACTGCGTAAAAATAAGCCTTATATTCCAAAAGAACTACTTCCAGCAAGATATAAGAAGGACTTTTCAAGCATGTTTGCTTTTATGGAAAATAAAATCTTACTTTCCTACATACCAAAAAAGAATGCGGCAGTTATTCTGTTATCGACAGAACATAACGATGACAAAATAAGTGGAGAAAAAACTAATTACATACCAGACATTATCTTACAATGCAATAAAACAAAGGGTGCACACAACAGACAAATTAGCGAAGGAATTCACGACACAAAGAAAAAGTAATCGGTGGCCGATGGCAATATTTTTTTCATCTGCTGGACATTGGTGGCATCAACGCCTATAAACTTTGAGTGTTGAAAAATCCAGATTGGAAAAAAAATTGCTTGGATAGGAGAAGAATGTTTTTGTTGGGCCAAGAATTAATTAGGAAAAACATAATTCCTAGATACCAAAATGACAAGTCGTTACATTCCAATATAAAACAATCCATGTTAACTATTTTGCCAGAATTAAACGTAAGGAACGAACAACCTGTTCCCGTTATTGGCAGAAAGCAGCGATGTTTCTTATGCGACAGAAGTAAAGACAGGAAATCTCGAAAGTTTTGTATTCGGTGCAATCAGTTCGTATGTGCAGAATATTCAAAAAATATAACAGTTCGTAACAAGTGTGATAATTAAATCATTATTTAAAATGTCACTAAACTGCTTGTTATTTTTTCATAATTATTTTTGTTTTTATTATTTCTAATCATTTCATATTATTTTTTCAAAATGTGTTTACTCATTTATCAATGCTGACAACTTTTTTATGTAAAAAATATATTTTTTTATAAGCAGAATGTGTTTTATTTTTAATATTCCTAATTATAACATCAAAAAAATAATAATAAGCCAAAAAAATGTTGGGGTACTTTTGGACCCCACTCGGTATTTAATGTAAGTTTTTGACCACGGGTTTATGAAGGTTAATTAAAGGTTATGTTTATACTTTAGTAGCAGTTTGTTTAGTGATTAATATTAAGAACTTACATAAATATACAGGGTGTCCGGAAAAATGTGGGAAATTTTTCGGATTCAGATATAACATAAAAGAATAGGATGACAAGTTCCTATAAAACTTTGTCTTACAGGCCCTCCCTACGGAAATATGTGCCCCTGAAGGACGCCGCTGGAAATCGGTTTTCTTGAATAACTTTCAAAGTACTTAATATAATTTAATAAAAATTTAATATGATGGACACTACTAAGGACCTCTTAAAATAGTGCCCTTGAAACATATTTAGCTTTCTTAGTTTACCAAGGGCGGACTAAGCTTTACAACCTAAATGCTTAAATTTTTAACACCCTGTATGATAAAGACTTAAAACAAATAAATCTGGGTAGCTTGCACCTTAGACTAAGAAAGAGGCACTTTTGTTTATTGTCGAACAGAAAACCGTTTTTGAGAAAAAGAATAATAAACGAATTCCTGGTTTATTTTTAATAAGAAGGACCATTCTCGACAACAAAGTGTGATGCGAAAGTCACTGAAACAACGGAAAAGTTTTATTTTAAGTTGTATAATCCGAAAAAATAGAAAAATTTAAAAACGCAGTGATGTAATAGGAGCCACCTTAACGAAATTATTGAAAAACTTCAAAAGAGGGACCAAGATGAGCTCCGTGAAATCTGATACACTCGCGGGCACGATGAATTGAGGACTGTTGTACCCACCACAATAACTCAGCCTTGGTCCCTATAACATCACAATGAAACGTTATTCTCTGTAGAAGTTCCGTACTATTGTTTTCGATGTATGTGCTGATAGTTTTCGAGTGCTCGTTGATGGAGTGTTATCTACAGCATTTAAAATATTCTCCTCTAATTGCGACGCACGTACGGTTCTTCTCAGACCAGCATCAGTACTATTTTTCCAAACATTCCTAAAATTATGAAAAAAGTCAATAATATGTATTACCGTATTAACTGAAATCGCCCACCATTCTCCTTTAGACGTTGGTCAACTCATTAAAATGTCTTCTCGTTTGTCGTAGTACGATTAGATGTTTCATGATATAAACTTTTGGCTTCTAAAGCGTTGCAAAACGCAAGACCAGTGGCGTAGCCACAGGGGGCGCAGGGGGGCGATCGCCCCTCCCCGCCCCTCTTGGCCTGGCGCCCCTTTACTACTTAAAAAATAATTCTTAAAAAACAATATTGGTCTTATTTTATTTTTAGTAAAGAAGAGCGATCGGAATAAACTTAATAAAACCGGTTTTGAGAGCGTCCCATCATATTTAATTTATTTCTTTTTATATAGCGGATTTTAACTTCATTTGGAGCCAGACCCCTGTTTCCTAGGGAGCACGAAGGAGGTGAATCCTACGAAATTTGAGCGTGGTCCCAAAAATTTTTTGCCTGCGGCGCTTTAGCTCCGCAGTCTGCGCCCCTACGATAGTTCGCCCCTCCCGCCCCAAAATGCTGGCTACGCCACTGCGCAAGACCATAAAGCAGATGCATATCTGCATACTCAATAAACGTGTAGTCCATAGTTCGAATTAATTTACAATTAGATTCACCACGAAATCCAAAAATCAGTAATTTAATATAGGATCAATGTGTCAGCGATGTGAAAGATGACAAGTTCTAATATGCAGGATATTTTATTTAGTTCGTACCATAGTAAAGCTTGCAACAACAATACGTTCTTTTGGTGTCGATAACTAAATAAAACGCTAATATTTTACGAACACAGGTCTTCTGGATACTCGTTTATTATTCTTTTTCCCGAAAGCAGTTCATTTGATTGACAATAAAACAAGACTCCCTTTTTTTAGTCTGAGGTACAAGCTATCCAGATTGATTTTTTTTAAGTCTTATATCATACAGGGTGTTAAAACTTTAAGTATTAAGTTGTAAAGCTTAGTCCGCCCCTGGTAAACTTAGAAAGCTAAAATGTTTCAAGGACACTATTTTAAGAGGTCCGTACATTACATTAAATTTTTATTAAATTATATTAAGTACTTTGAAAGAAACAAGACGGACAAATAACGTCGAACAAAGGCGAGATTCTGAAGGTCGGCAGGTCTCTTTACCAGGAGCTCTACAGCAACACGGATGGAAACGTTGCCAATATTAATATACGAACAGTAATGAATCAAGGATCTGAAGATATCCCAGATATAACATTGGATGAGCTCAAAGCAGCCCTGCGAGAAATGAAAAACAATAAGGCAGCTGGCGACTATCAGATTGAAATAGAAGCTGTAAAGCAAGGAGGAACTTCACTACATAAAATTCTCTGCAAGCTATACAACGCGTGCTTGTTAAATGGAACAACACCTTCCCAGTGGGAACGAGCAGTAATAATAATCATGCATAAGAAAGGGGACATAACAAACCCAAAAAACTACCGTCCCATTAGCCTGCTTTCTCATCTGTACAAGCCCTTTATGCGAATACTTACCAAACGAATCACCAACAAATTAGACTTCTACCAACCACGAGAGCAAGCAGGTTTTAGATTAGGGTTTGGCACAAATGACCATTTCCAGGTTATTAAGGCTGTTATTGAGAAATGCATAGAATACAATAAACCCTTAGTCCTCATCCTTGTCGATTATGAAAAAGCATTCGACACGACAAATCAACAACAAATGCTCCACGCGCTAGTAGAATGCCGTATACACTCCAGGTATATAAATGTAATTAAACACGTCCATGAAAATGCCAAAGCTTGTATAAAACTGCACGACTATACGAAGGATTTCTCCATCGAACGAGAGGTAAGACAGGGCGATGTTATATCTCCCAAACTTTTTACGATACTCCTGGAATACATGTTTAAAAAAATAGATTTTGAAGGAATGGAGCAGAACATTAATGGTGAAAGAGTAAACAGCCTGAAATTTGCTGACGACATCGTTCTAATAACCGACAAAATCGATGAGGCGATAGAGATGCTTAAGAGACTGGACGAAGCTTCGAAAACGGCAGGTTTAAAAATTAACCACCGTAAAACCCAATATATGACCAACCTAGTGATAAGCGAACAAATTTCCCTGAGTGCTAACCATAAAGAGCAATTAGACGCATATAGATATCTAGGTCATAGCTTAAGCTGTGCATTCCAACATGTTTAAAGAGGAAAGTCTTTAACCAGTGTATACTTCCGGTGTTAACTAACGGAGCAGAAACATTAACACTGACAAAGGAGGTAGTAAATAGAATTTGAGTTGCACAGAGAGCCATGGAGAGGACAATGCTTGGTATAACGCTAAGGGACAGAGTCTCTAAAGTTAGACTTCGTCAAAGGACTGGAGTAACAGATGCGATTGAACACATAATAACGTAAAAGTGGAACTGGGCTGGGCATGTGGCAAGAATGTAAGACGGAAGATGGACAAAGTTAATTCTGGAGTGGAGACCCCGACAAGAAGCCTTTCGGAACAGAGGTCGCCCACCAACAAGATGGACCGACGACATTAGGAGAGTGGAGCCAAGTTGTATGAGAGCAGCACAGGATAGGGGACGTTGGATTAGACTACGCGAGGCCTATGTTTAGCAGTGGATGCAACCAGGCTGATTGATGATGATGATGATGATGACTTTGAAAGTTATTCAAGGAAAACCGATTTCCAGCGGCGTCTTTCAGGGGCACATATCTCCGTAGGGAGGGCCTGTAAGAAAAAATTGTATAGGAACTTATCATCTTATTTTTTTATTTTCTATCTAAATCCGAGAGATTTCCCACATTTTCCCGGGCATATATAAATATATTGAAAACATTACACGTTTTAAGAATTTTTCTAGTGCCTTGTAATAAATCTTGATATTTTCTGCAATCAAGTGACTGAGATGTAGATTTATTATTTTTATTTATTTATTTTTAACAACCATTTGTAAAATAAAACTGGCAAATTTTGCAACAGCCTTAATTTATTTTGATGATCATACCTATATGGCTGTTTGGCTTGTTGAGGATTAAACGTAAACAATTTTAGCCTTCTTGTGGTTTGTTAACTTGAACGCCTGACCTAATAAAATTCGTACTCTTGCCAAAAACCATAAATTACGAACTTTAATCATATAAAAACCTATTTTTAAACTTTTATATTTGTACTATTTTTGTTGTTTTAAAAGCAGCATAATAAAATTTACAGACCACCATTGTCACTATTAAATTTTTCATATTATTGTTGTTAGGTTTCTAAAAAACCTTAACTACGTGGTGGTGTATTATATAGGGGAAATCTTTTATTTCTTATCAGTTTGCCTTTATGCCCGCTACTTACAACCAAAACTAATTAACACCTGCTGACTTAAAATTGAATTTATCGGTGTACGCTCGTCAGTAAAAATAGGACCAGTTAAAGTTTGTTCAGAGATATAGGAAAGTGACTAACTGATCCCAATTAGAAAAGATCCGGGCCAGCTGTAAAATTGAAATATGGCCGAACAGGTCCGTATTTTGCTTAGAATTCAATCATGGTTTGTAATAAAAATAAGTGAGACATTAAATAACATTTTATTTATGTTTAAAGGTGAAATTACAAGTTATTTTATTATTAAAAATTATATTTATGATTATTCGATACTTATAATAATTATTCACTTAATATATCAATATCGCTATCGCTATCATCATCTGTTCTAATTATTATTTGTGCTATATTGTTTATATGGATATAGGATTTTTCCACTTTTTTAACATGTGTAACAGAATTTGCTCAACTTTGTGAAGGGATGTTAAAAACTTAAGTTTCTATAAGCTCCAGTACACTGGAGTTAATAGGAGGGCAAATATTGTTACGACGAATGGCAGATTTCAGTTGGTGCCAAACATGTTCGATGGTATGGTGGAAGCCTTAAAACGGTATGCCCTAGATTTTTTGCATAATTATCACAAAGGTATTCCTTTTGTAGTTTTAAACTTTGTAAAACCTCAATTAATTGTCCTGCTGGTGTAATATTTCTGAAAATAAATGTCAGTATCATACATGTAGTTTGGCATTGTTGCTTTTGTGTTATTTGGGCGGGAGTTTTGGTCAACTGCCTACTATGGTAGCCTGCATTGTCCATTACAATTACGCTATTCGGAGGTATATTTGGAATTAGCTTGTTTGTAAACTAATCTTCAAATAAATCAGCAGTGGTGTCCTCATGGTAATCCAGAGAAGAATCTTTAATGTTTTTTGCAGACAGAGAAAGTCTATTTGGAATTCATCCGTCTTTAGATCCAGCATGCAAAATCGTAATTCGTTTACCTCTTTTTGATGGCGCGCTTGCTTTACACTTGCCGCCTGAGTCAACCCAACTCTTTTTCGGGGTATCATATGTGTCGATCTAGGTTTCATCCAAGTAAATAATCGGCCTTTGCTGATCTCTGTAAATCCCATTTTTTTGTAGATATTCTGATCGCCATTCCCAAATTCTACTTAATTCCATTAAAACTTGTCTCTTATTATTTTTTTTTAATCTAAAACCCATGTGTTGGATACACTTCTATAATGTTGTTCTGCCACATTTAACGCCGGTTTCATCTTTTTTAAGCCTCTTAATCAAATTATATAATGTAGGCATGCTTTGTTCCTCGTATAACTTGTAAATTTTACGCCGTATTATATCTTGACCACTTCTATCTACCTTCGAGAAAATGCCAGTATCGGTTCTTTTTTTCCTCGCTAAAATGGGATTATTCACAATTTTCCATACAGTTGATGTTGGAATTTTTGTTAATGTGGCCGTTTCTTCTAACGCTGCTTGCTTGCTGACCTCACGTTCAATGAGAGCTAAATAAACATTGTTTATAACTTACCAACCGATGGCTCAAAGTAAAATAGACATACCGCATTTAGGAAAAAATATTAAACAATTCTGGACTTTTTAAAAAATAAATTTCAATTTTATTAATAAAATGTTCCAATATGAATCCTGCAAACTGATACCCTTAATGGTCGAGCGACTTTACTTTTACAGAGAATTATACTTGCTAACTTCGCCTGCAAAGGCAAAAACTTGAAATTCTTCGCGAAATAGTTTCTCAAGAGGTTAAATGCGAGATTAAAATCAATTGTAGGTAACCTTCGGGGCGTTGTTAGTCCTTGTTTAGGTTAAGGATATTTGTTTAGAATTCCAGTAAACTTATATTCAGTGGCGTATAGCAATATTATATACAGGGTATCCGTTTATATTTAGGATTTGGACCACTATCTAGAGCGAAAATTGTTAGAGACAAAACAAGTTGAAATACAAAAGTTTTCACATTTTCTCTAAATTATCATAATCAGTGGCGGCTCGTATTTTGCACATGTGGGTAGGCGTCGTAGGCAAAAAGCGCCGCAAGCAAAAAAAAATTTAAAACCAGTTAAAGTCTGCTCAGCAGAGATATAAGAAAGTGACTAACTGATCCCAATAGACAGCCTAAGTGATGACGTCACAAGGGGCGTGTTTTAAAAAATCTTTCCAAACAAAAATAAATCGCATTGAAAATCCCATAAGAGATTTTTGCAAGCATTGATACACGTTTATAAGCGACAAATAAGCAATTTCTTTAAATTATTCATATTTTTGGTGATATGATTGACCCATTTACAGCCACAGATAGAGGTAAGTGTTTCCTGAAAATATTTAATCGCCATCTGAAAAAGTTTGAGGTTATGTTATTGTTGTTTACATTATTGTTTATCAAGACATAATTGTTAGTTTTTTGTAAAATAAAGCTTGTGGTAGTGTTTATTTATTAATATGAAGTAGACCCAGTCTATAGCCTAAATAATTTATATTATAGATTCAATATTGGCTAAAGTGGTTACGTATTTTGTTACCCGAACAGAAAATTTTCAAGTTTGTTGTATTCCCTGCAAAGATAGAAGAGAGGAATGCCTGGTCATCACCTATAAGCATCTTATAAGGTACATAATAGAACAATTATTATGTTAAAAAGGGATAAACGCCTTGGAGTTGAACCATTATTTGCTTTACAATGGTAGAAGTCAAGATAGAGCAGAGAACCTTCCCAACATTCTTTGGTTTGTACCTGCCATTTTGGGCACAATGACAGAAAGAATAGAGCTACAATATTTGAGTTCAGCGCTAAAAGGCAATTTAGCATTACATCTCCAGAAAAAAGGTATGTTATAGCTTTTATTATACAAAATGTATTCACGTTCCTAAAAACTAAAGTAAAAAATGTGAACATTTAATAGTTTGATTTAACTTTTAATAGAAAAGCAAGGCCAACATTATATTAAATTATTTTTAGAAAAGAAGTGAGCAGACAGATGTTACCGAAGATATTGACTCATGCTTTAGGAGCATCGTTAGAAGCAGAATAGTTATTTTTGTATTAAGTGCGTGAAGTGAGTGTTTTTTTAATGGCATATGAGAGTGTCAATTTTTTGCCGAGACCGCAGGTCGAGGCGAAAAATTCTCTCGAATGTGCCATTAAAACACGAATTTCACAAACGAAATACAAACAACATTTTTTGTACAACTGAAAGTTTGAATTAATCGGTAAAATTGTATATTATAATAAAAATTTTACCATATAATTTCACATAATCAAGTTAACAGCCCTGTCGTTACTATAGAAATGGTTTGTTGGCACGTTGCTTGTTTTGTTGTCATACGTTGATAGCTGTTCATATTTATTGCAATTTTTTAAATAAATAGTATAAGTACTTAAAATGGATGTAGATTACGATAGTGATAGCGAGATTCCTTCAGATATAGCCGATATAGCAAATTCGGCTATAGCTAACATGTTACCGGCGAAATCAAAATTTATATACGAGAAAAATTATAACCAATTCCGTGAATGGTGCGGCAAGAAAAATATACAAAAAGTGTCTGAAAAGGTACTTATATGCTATTTTGAGGAGAAATCAAAAACTGTAAAACCTTCTACTTTATGGAGTGTCTACTCAATGTTGAAGAGTACATTGAATGTTAAAGAAAATATTGATATAAAGAAGTTTTCAAAATTGGTGCCTTTTATTAAGAACAAAAACGTCGGATACCGAGGGAAGAAATCTAAAGTTTTATCGAGAGACGATATTAATAAATTCATTCAAGAAGCTGATGATGAAACAAATTTACTTTATAAGGTACAGATGATCAAAATTTTGTATTATTTCAGTAATTTCAATATTTTTTTAATTGTAGGTTGCGTTAATTTTGGGAATCAGCGGTGCTTGTCGCCGTGAAGAATTATTGAAGGTAACTATTGATGACATTGAAGATACCGGGTCTATATTGATTGTTAAAATACCGGATACAAAGACCTATTGCCCAAGAATGTTTACCGTTTCAAATTCTGATTATATTGAGATATATCGCAAGTATAGAGTACTAAGGCCGTCCCATACACACAAAAAGAGATTATTTTTAAAATATTCAAGAGGAAAATGTGTTGACCAACATGTGGGAATAAATAAAATAGGGGAAATTCCTAGCTTGATTGCAAAATGGCTGGGAAAAGAATTGCATAAGAGCTACACAGGTCACTGTTTTAGGAGGAGTTCTGCAACTCTCTTAGCCAATGCAGGGGGTAACATGACATCTATAAAACGCCACGGTGGTTGGAAATCTGCCGCCATAGCAGAAGGATATATAGAAGATAGTTTGAGTAATAAAATTGATATTTATAATAAATTAAATTGTTCCTCTACTTCCAAACAAATCAATATAACTGATACAATTGTGGACTCAACTTTTCAAGGAATATCTAGCGTTTCTGATCAGCAGCAAGGTGGACTAGCTTCGGGAATTAATATTGGAAGCAATTGTTCGAACTTCACCATCAATTATTATTGTAACAAATGAGATTTTTTGGTAGTTGGTAATTAATTAGTAAATTTGTACAAAAAAATTCAATACATTTTTTAAAAAGTAATGTTTTATCGTTTTTTTTGTAAATCATTTTTCCAGTTAAAAAAAGTCTTTTTTTCACCGTGAAAAAAAGTCTTTTTTTCACTGTTAAAAAAACAAAAGGTTTACGTATCGATAGCGATGAAAAAATGTCAACTTTTTTTGACAGTTGTACAAAAAAGTATTTTTTAATACAAGATTTGGAAGAAATTTTAAAAAAACCTTTAAAAACTTTTAGTACGCTTTAGTTACAACTATTCTCATATCCTTATGTATGGACAGGGATATCAATGCTATACCTAATACAATTAATTTGAAATATATATTATGTAGATTATAAAACAATGTAATAAAAATAACAATAAATATTTGTTTAAATTTTTATAATTTCAGTATACATCAAATGTTAAGGTCTACAGTATTTCTAAAATTCCTGATCAATCTGATTATCCATAGCTGCATGAATAAGGCTTACTGGGATATAGCTCCTCAGCTGTTTTAACTTCGCTGGATTTAGTTTTTTATATATATTATAACTTTTGTCTTTCATCATATAGTGTGAACTTCTCCGATCTGAATCAAATTGCATCCATAGGACATGGTTTGACTCCAAGGCATTTACCCCTTTTTAACATAATAATATTTGCTCTATTAGGTACCTTACAAGTGATGTCCGAGCTTTCCTTTCTTTTATCTTTGCAGGGAATACAACAAACTTGAAAATTTTCTGTTCGGGTAACAAAATACGTAACCACTTTAGCCAATATTGAATCTATAATATAAATTATTTAGGCTATAGACTGGGTCTACTTCATATTAATAAATAAACACTAACACGAGCTTTATTTTACAAAAAAACTACAATTATGTCTTAATAAACAATAATGTAAACAACAATAACATAACCTCAAACTTTTTCAAATGGCGATTAAATATTTTCAGGAAACACTTACCTCTATCTGTGGCTGTAAATGGGTCAATCATATCACCAAAAATATGAATAATTTGAATAAATTGCTTATTTGTCGCTTATAAACGTGTAATAACGCTTGCAAAAATCTCTTATGGAATTTTCAATGCAATTTATTTTTGTTTGGAAAGATTTTTTAAAACACGCCCCTTGTGACGTCAGACTTAGCCTGTCCATTAGGGAAGACCCGGGCCAGCTGTAAAATTGAAATATGGCCGAACAGGTCCGCATTTTGCTTAGAATTTAATTATGGTTTGTAATAAAAATAAGTGAGACATTAAATAATATTTAATAATTAAACCACGCCCAATTTTTGACAAATTTGTTGAATAATAAAGCGTTCGGAATTTTTCTTCTTAAACGTAGCATTAATAGTAGTAGTAGTAGTAGTGTATATACAGGGTGTTTTAGAAGTACGGTACGTAACTTAAGGCGGGGGGGGGGGGTGATTTCGTATGATATTCTAAGAGAAAAATTCATATGAACGTGTGCCCGGAGTTGCCCCGTTTTTGATATACAGGGTATTAAAATTTTTTAAGAAAAATTTTTTTATAATTTTTTTAAATATCCCTTTCGTAATTTTCTTGAAATTTGGTGCTGTTACTCATAATAATAAGGGGCTTAATTAGCCCTAACTAGATAAAATTTATTAATTCCAGTGGCGTCCCGGGGAGCACCTTAACAAATAATATTTACAATAGATATTTACGTTATAAGTCCGGTAAATCAACTTTTACAGTATGAGTGAAATGTCTCGAGACGAGGCGACGAAGGAGCCGAGTCTGGAATTTTGAAACGAATACTGTAAAGGATTTGCCGGACGAACGACGTACAATATTTTATTTCATACTGTTCTGTTGAAAGTTGTAATTATGTTTTGAAATTATAAAGAAGTTTTATTCTGCGTCGTATATTTGAAAAGTGCCTATATTTACTGGTGGAAACATTGTGTGTTTGACATTGATTAAACTAAAACTTACAAATTTCAGTCCGGTAAAGAAATTTTACAGGACTAGTCCGGTAAAAAAATTCTATCGGACTTATTGCTGTAAAACCTTATTTTCTGGACTAAATTCAAATATGTAAAGGTGTGTTTTACAATACAGTATGAAATAAAAAAATGTACGCAACTAACTCTTCTAATATTGTAATCTTTTTCGCATAAGCCAAGTTAAGTAAAACATTTAAATTAAAAATAAAATTATTTCTTTTAATTATGATTATTAATCGGGAAGAAGATATTTAAAGAAATTATAAAAAAATTGTTATTTATGTATCTAGGGAATTATAATGGTCTTAATCGTAATTGAGACCCTTATAATTCCAGTGATACATAGATAATTTTATTTCTGACCGATTTTAGTAACATTTTGTTCATTTTTAAAGTGGAATAAATGTTTCAATAGATGACAATCAAATTGACATTAGATGTCAATCGTTTGATTTTATGTCAAATTTTTCTTAATATTCCAAGGGAGTTATGACCCTTATAATTCCCGCGTAACTAAGACGTTATAAGCTAATAATATACCGGTCAGAAATAAAACATTTTTCTAAACTTTAACACCCTGTGTATCAAAAACTGGGCAACTTCGGACACGTTTTCGTATGAACTTTTTCTCTTACAATATCATAAGGAATCATCCTCTTACGTTACGTACCTTACTTCTGAAACTCCCTGTTTATACAGAGTGGCAATAATAAAGTCGCACATAATGCCTGTAACTTTTGAATTACCTCGATAACGAAAAAGTGACCTTTATGAAAGTTGTTCAGTAAACTATTTCCCACATGTCTACCTGCATACATTTTTTCTGTCATGTCTGGTTTGGTTGCCATAAAGACCAACTTACTTTTTTTAAATGTAACACCCTGCATATGATTGCATATTTGGATTCTACTGGGAAAACTCTAATCTTTTGTATTTGAAATTTGTATTTGTTTAAAATTATAACAAAGTTTATAATAACAAAATAAATAGCCTAGAAAGTTAAACAACTTAACCTAGGAATAATAAACAAGTGAAACCTTTTCAGTGGATCAGGTGTTCAAAATGACCACCATTTTCTGCTAAGCAGAGCGCCAGTCGATCCCTAAACCCGTCTACAACGTTTAAAAGGAAGTCCTCTGGAGTGGCCCGAATTTCAGCACTAATTCTGACTTTTAAAGAGTCTAAGTCATTTGGTTGTTAACGTAGACTTTGTTCTTTAAGTGTCCTCACAAAAAGTAGTCGGGGTTAAGTCTGGGGATCGCGCAGGCCAGTCAATAGTACCTCTTCTGCCTATCCAACATCCTGGAAATTGTTTGCTTATGTATTGTTTAACATTTGCCGCATATTGTGTAGGTGCTTCATCCTGCTGGAACCATACCTGTTCGTTTATGCCATTATTTGGTACCCGGTAAAACCATTCTGCAAGAAGGAATTATAAGATTCCTGAGGAGGTGCAGATAGTTTTCGCCATTCAAATTACCACCTATGAAAAAGGGCCCCACAATATGTCTACCAACTATGCCCGCCCAAAACATTAACTTTTTCGGGCCTCTGAGTATGACCTTCCTGGAACCAGTGAGTATTCTCAGCAGACCAATAACGATAGTTGTGTCTATTAACAATGCCATTTAAATGAAAAGTAGTTTTATCAGGGAAAATGATTTTTGTTGCAATGTTAATATCGTTATTGTATCTTTCCATCATCAGCTCACAAAATTCAGCTCTTCTATCAAAATCGTCCTCGTTTAACTCGTGCACCAACTTTATCCTGTAGGGATGCAACTTCTCCTGCTTAAACGAATTATTCACTGACTGATGAGACACATTAAAATACATTGCCATTAGCCTGGATGATTGTGTTGGATTTTCATGTATTGAGAGCATGATATCTAAAGCTTTGTCTCCCCCGGTTGCCGTTTTAGGTCGACCTGATCTAGCGGCTTCCCTAACACTGCCTGTTTCGTGAAATTTTTTTACCAGTCGACACACCGTTGACTGATTTATTGGAGGCTTATTTGGATATAATTCATTGCAAAGTTGACAAATATGCTCTTGCGATCTCTTCATATTTCCTTAACCGCGCATTATTAAAATTTCAATTCGTTTTTTCTCATTCAGATAAACCATATTGTAAACAAATTAGAAATTAGATAACAGAAAATTAAACAGGATCTCAAAATTAACACCTATGAGGTCGCTGTCATGAAAACACCTTGACATAACTGGTGGGTATTAGGTAGGAATAATTATAATTAGGAAGTTTTTCATTTTTGAGCTGTCATTATCTCGGAAACGCTTGCAGATGAGTGAATATTTGAAATAAAAAAAGTTCAGAGTTTTCCTAGTAGAATCCAAATAAGCAATCATACGTAAGGTGTTCCATTTAAAAAAAGTAAGTTAGTCTCTATGGCAACCAAACCAGAAATGACAGAAAGAATTCAGGCCGGTAGAAATGTGGGGAATAATTTACTGAACAACTTTCATAAAGGTCACTTTTTCGTATACGAGGTAATTCAAAAGTTACAGGCATTATGCGCGACTTTCTTGCCTATAGCACCTAAATCCTATACTCTCTAATTTTGTTAATAGTATATCGTGGTCTACTGTGTCAAATTCTTTTGCCAGGTCTACGAATAATTCTAGTGATGGTTCAGATTTATCTATTGAATCATACAGTTTTGAAGTTTACATTTTTATAGCGTCGCTTGTTGAGTTATGTTCTTAAAACCCTAATTGTTTATTTGATATTAATTAAAATTTGTTTAAAAAATTTGTAATCCTATTATTTATTATTTGTTCTAAAAGTTTCTTAAAATTAGAAGTCAATGACATTAGCCGATAATTTTCCATTTTTGTTTTATCTAATTTTTTAAGTGGTTTTATTATAGCTTCCTTCATCAAATTCGGATATTCTTATGTTTCAAAAACTAAATTAAAAATGTATATGCTGATGGTTTACTTATATAATTTTGATTATTAGTTTGATGGTTTCATACCATCTTTACTATGATCCCTTGCAACAAAAGTATAAATAAAAGAAAGTTTGTTTCTTTACTTATGAGAATTCCATTCCAGCGTTAGGTCTTCTTCTCAAAGACCTTGCTGGTCTGGTTGGTGGATAGCTCGATTGCCATAAGATGTCGCCACGTGCAACATCTCGCATGTGTATCTAAAAGTATAAATATTTTTATTTTGATATGTTAATGTTCTAAAACAATTTAATTTAGACATGCCACAATATGCGGGGCATTCCATTTAAAAGAAAAATATGTTCAATAAACAAAGACTATTCGTGGCGACCTGTATGATTCTCTCAATATCACATACATTACAGTCTAGAGTTTCGACTTGTGATGACTCATACTTTCTCGCTTCAAGGCCTTGTTCTTCGGTGGTAGTGGGCAAGTCCGTTCCTGACTTCACTGATGATGTAAAACATCTACTATAGTATGTCTTTATGGCCTACATAAAATATTAAAGCTTCATTAAATTATACATCTTGGTTCAAAAGTTACAGTTGAAGACCTGTGTATACCGGACACCCTGTAGGTAATAATAGTTATAAATGAAACTGGACTTAACTAAAAAATGTAAAAGCATAATTTGTAAATTAGAGAATTTCTTTACCTCCTTGCCATCCCCGGTACAAATTTCGCCTTAATTTACTGTCAGAAACAAGCAGTGCTAATGCAAAGACTTGTGCAAGACCACGCGTTGTTTATGATCTCGTGGGTGTTAAATTTTCACGCTAAATAACAGAGTATGATATTTTATGTTACCGTACCATAGGGTACAAATGGAATTTATATTCACAACTTTTATTACGAAGCATTGAGCACTTGAACGAACTAGTTTAATAACAAGACTAGAACTAGCCTTGAAATGTTAGATATTTTTTGACGTATAGAAGATGAGTTAATGCCAATTAAAAATCCAGACCGCCAATGTTTGATAAGTCAATATTTCAGTAAGATATACAAAAAAGAATACATTCGCATCGACAGAGTAAATATTTCCTGACATATACTGAAGAATATTCTCATTTCGCCGAAGAATAATTTTCCTCCTGAAAACCTGTCGCAGCAAATGACTGTAATAAATAATGTTATTTTGAGCGTGTTATGTCTCAGGTCTTATGATATATTTACATCAGAATTGCCCTTGGAATATTTAACGCCAAGGCGAAATTAGATATAAGATGATAGGTACGAAAAACATAAACGTTAAGGTAAGGGTAGACCTTCACATTTTGGTTTTGAATGTCATATCCCGTTTAAACATTTATATAATTTAGTAAGATGTCTGGAGAAATAAAGCGTGGGCATCTCGATATTTTAAATATTAAGTTTTTTATACAAAAATCACTTAGATAATCTATAAAATTATTTATGTGTATACAGGGTTGTGATTTAATAACGGATAAATTCAATACAAATTAAATGAGGGCGTGTACGGAAAAACGCTCGAACTCGTCGATTTTGTTTTTGGATTGCGCATATTTTGACATAAAATATGGGTATATAGGATGCCCCACAAAAGTGTGTCAGAAAAAATATTTTTTCCTTAAATGGAAATCCCTGTATATTATTGCATTTTCGGATTCTAGAGATGTTTCATATATAATGTCTTAAACCTATCTTTCAGTGTTAACGAAATAGATTGTACCTCTGTTTGTGAATATTTGACAAAGTGTCACTGTATTGTTAATCGAAAATATTTACAATGCGTTTAACCGAGACTCAGAGAATCGAAATATTAACTATGCTTGGCTGTGGTGAGAAAACTAGAACACACAACGAAGCTCGAATAATGTTTAACAATAAATATCCGAACAGAGAACCTGTAAGTCAATCTACAATCAGTTGAATTGAGGCTAAGTGGAGAGAGTCTAGCACTGTTAGGGATATAGGCAAACCTGGAAGGCCTGGCGTTCCTAATGACGAAAAACTAGAAATCCGAACCTCTCAAGTACTCAGCTGGCTTTAGATAACAGGATTCATAGGTCGACTGTAACAAAAATTTTGAAGAAGGAATAGTGGCATCCATATAAAATTCGATTAGTTCAAGAGCTATTTGAAGATGATCCAGACCGCAAAAACGAGTTTTGCCAGACCATGACCGAGCAAACTGATAATGACCCAAGACTATTAAAACAAATATGCTTTTCAGACGAAGCAACGTTTTGCTTGAATGAAGACGTAAATAGGCATAATAATTTTAAGAAAATTAATTAATTGATTCAGCCTATACTAGGTGGAAATCTATAACTAATCCTATGGGATGGAGTAAAACAAAGTTGAACTTTAAAATTCCACTATATTAAAAACAAAAAAGACATGTTTCGCTAACACTGTAGCTTCGTCAGATTACAATGAAATAATAGTTTTTCAAATAGAAAGAAATAACCATCATTGCCTTGTACCTAGAATTTATAAAAACCCATCATTATTAAGTTCTTAATCTTCTACAACCCTTGGTAATATATTTATGTATCCCTCCCACTATTTTGTTTATACTATCAATAATGTGAATTTTACTGCATATTTCTTTGTATATGAATAACTATTATTTCATTGTAATCTGACGAAGCTACAGTGTTAGCGAAACATGTCATTTTTGTTTTTAATATAGTGGAATCTTAAAGTTCAACTTTGTTTTACTTCATCCCATAAGATAATAATTTTAGATACTGGACGCCAGAAAATCCACACTGGTTTAGGGAAAGTCATTCTCAGAATTATGAAAAGGTAAATGTATGGGCAGGGATTATTAATAACAGAGTAATAAGACCATCCTTCTTTAAAGGAACTTTGACGGGAGAACGTTATCATTACTCTTTAGAAAACGACTTGATTCCAGCACTAGCGACACTATATCCTGATGAAAATAATCCAGACATGCCAAACCAAGCGTTATGGTTTCAACAGGATGGAGCTCCGCCTCACTATGCTGCGATTGTTAGAAGATTCCTAGATAATGTTTTCCCAAACCGGTGGATAGGCAAACGTGGATCAACAGAGTGGCCAATCTAGGTCACCCGACCTTACTCCACTAACGTAATTAGAAATATTCCTTCAGAAAGTAGTAAAGAAAAGTACAGCAGGAATTTATTGATCATCTGGGGTATTGCAGAGCTGATAATGGCGGACACTTCCAGCATTTGCTAAAATAGTTTTTGAGATTTTAAAAAATGTAATTTAGCTTCAATAAAGTGTTATTTTAATATTTGAACGTAAATATTTCGTGAACAGTTGAAGATAGGTTTAGGATATTATACATGAAACATGTACAGAAATTTACGAATTCGAAAATGCAATAATAGGGATTTCTATAAGGAAAAAATATTTTTTCTGCCACATTTTTTTGGGATATCCTGTATACCTACATTTTATGTCAAAATATGCGCAATCCAAAAACAAAATCGACGGGTTTCAGCGTTTTTTCGAACACGCCCCCATTTAATTTGTATTGAATTATCCGTTATTAAATCACAACCCTGTATATCAAAAAATAGAAATAAACAAAAACCATAATTGAATACGTAAAAGGCATATTGTTCCATAATTCTCATAATAATTTAGCATATAATTAGCCATTTGTTGTTGGTTACTATTATAATTTTGGAGGATATCACAAGCATTTATTTAAATAGGGAAGAAAATAATTAAATGTAGATGGACACTTTAGTTTTCTTTTTTTGATTTAACAGGGCAGCTTAAGGGTTTTATGTTTTCCATAATTAAAAAGAAACCGATTTTTTTAAACGCTTGCTACCTATTTATTATTCTTTATCCTTTGCAGAATGTAAGATTCTAAGAAAATATATTTTTTTATACAAATTTTAGTCTTAGTAATCTATTCAAAATAAAATAGTAAATGCAATACCAAAATATATTTTACAGGTAAACCTCGTTTTTCCTAGATAAAACTAGTTTTGACTAAATACTTTTCGTAACACTAGTGTTAACAATTGCTTTCGAGCAAGAAAAATTTCGCCTAAATATGAAAGTTAAAATTTTCTGAACCAGATATGATATCGGTATCCGGTTTTTAATGGTTGATAGATTTATCCCTTAGGAAACAATTGCCAAGGTTGGATATTCTTAAACTGACAGAAAATTTAATATACATGGTGTTAAGGAAGACGATGATTTTTGCTCCAATTTCAATAGCATGTAACTTTCACAATAATATTTTTATATGTTATCACTTTACGTCAATTGAATCACTTGTTTATAGCAAAGAAAGTAACTTGTCAAATTTTTGATATCTGCTATATTTTAAGAGATACCGATATTTTTGAAAACCCTTGCTTTTCTTAATTTTTTTGGTAGCTAGATCCCACTGCGCTTTGTATCGTGCAAACTTTGCAAGTGATTATTATACCTTATAAAAAGCTTGTTTATGTCCAGTAACAACAATAATAATTGTTAATTTTAATTTTAGGAGTAGTGTTGTGTTAGAAAGTTACAAATTAGTAAAAACATTTTTTCCAAAAATTAAATTAAAAAATTATATTTTTTTAAATTTTGTAGACACACTGTATACTATGCCTGTAGGTGTGATATGAAAATCTAAAAAATAAGGAAAAACTTGCCTAATAGGGGCGAGAACTTTTCCATACAAAACAATCCTGAAAAATTGTGAGATACTAATAAAACATAGGCATATAAGTGATTAAAAGTACGCCACTGCACATCACAACATTTAGGTACATTTGTTGTTACTGAACATAAACAAGCTTTTCATAAGGTAAATTAATCACTTGCAAAGTTTGCACGATATAACGTACAGTGGGATCTAACTACCAAAAAGTTGAAAAAAAGCAAGGTTTTCCTAAAAATCGGTAGGTATCTCTTAAAATATAGCAGATATCACAAATTCGACAAATTACTTTCTTTGCTTTGAACCAGTGATTCAATTGACGTACAGTGATAAAATTTAAAAATATGATTGTGAAAGATACATCCTATAGAAATTGGAGCAAAAAACATCGTCTTCTTTAACACCCTGTATATAAATTTTTTTGGCAGTTTAAGAAAATCCAACATTGGCAATTATTTTCTAAGGGACAAGTCTATCAACAATTAAAAACCGGATGTCGATATCATATCTGGTTCAGAAAATATTAACTTTTAAATTTATTCGAAATTTTTCTTGCTCGAAAGCAATTGGCCAGCAGTTTAGTAAGAGCTAGAATATATCATAAGATCAAAAAAAACGTCTACCAAGTATGGTATGGAGTTAGTCACGTATGTCCTGAATTATTATTGCTTTTGAAAGGTAACCTAGGTAAAAGGTAAAGCAGAATGGTAAACAGAACTGTCAACTCCTAAAGTTTTAAATTTTAAGAAAATTATATTATTGTCATTAAACAAGATTTAAAAAAAAAAACATACTGGGCAATGCATGGCTTAGTTGAGTATATTAAATGTGATGGCAAAATTACGAAATTTTCATCGTTTAGGTAATACAGCAAACATCAGCAAATTATTATTTGGCATTGACAAAACGAAAACTAGCGTCTGTGACAACATTTTCATTAAAGGCGATTTAATTATAGCGAAATATGAGCTATTCCATTAAGGAAAATTTAACTATGATTAAGTGCTATTATACAGGAATGAGTTTAAGAGCAGTGTCTAAAATGTTATCAGTTCATTCAACTCCCTGATAAGCCTGCCCCTTCCATTTCATTAATTAAACTTATCATTAGGAAATTTGAGTCCAATGGAACTGTAATAAATAACTGTAAATGCTCAATTCAGAATGTCAATAGAGCTGAAGAAAGGGATAATAGAGATCGTGATATTTTACTACACGTGCAGTTTTACCTTCTACATCCAAACATATTCTTTATCTTCTTTTTACAGAATCAAAAACATTAATGAACATTTAGTGGAAGTTGTTAATGCCCTTAAATTCAGTTCAGGTTAGACCGTAGGTCTTCTAAATTCTCGCAAAGGGTTTTAAAAACCGAGTTCTTAATGTATGGCTATAAAGAGGAGTCGCACGGTTTGAGATCGCAGGATAGTGCTGGCCACCTAGCGGTTTCGAAAATGTAACCCTATGGGTGCTCCGCCCTACTGGAAGTAGTCATGTCGTCTATTTCTAAAATTTCTTGACAGTATCACGCCGAATTAAAAAATCCCTTTAAGAAGGATCGATTGCGAGCCACGAAGATTTGACGTCCACAACTTTGTTTTGACTTTTTAAATTCCGTCATTTTTATAACATTTAAATGGTTGACGCACCGAAAGAAAACCACCGGTGCCGACTTTAACTTTCGATCATAGTAGCTTTTTATTTCACCGTGATTACAACATTTCATTTTTTTCTTAAATGAAAACATCAGAACCTGAGAGTCGTATTCTTCATTACTTCATTATTTTACGTAATTAAATGTTGAAATTAGGTATACAACAATAAAACGTACGTTTAAGTGGTACATATTATTATTATGCATAAACATGTGTGAGAAACCCTGTTCTCTAAACAACTAGATAATATCTTAAACTTAAAGGTTATAAACAAACAATGCTAAAATAGTTGGTCTCTGGGTTATTATATACTCCAACGAGTCCTGAATTACAAAGGAAAATTTGCGTATCTTGTCTTAACACTGTTAGACAACAAGATACGAGCTCAGATTGCCAGAAACTATCGGAAATTTTGATAATTTGCTAAATATTTTTATTAGCAATGGCAAAAAAAATATGGCATCGAAAACTACATTTGCTTAAAATTATATACAATTTATAATTATAATGACAAGTTTTAAGAAAAACACAAAAAAACCTAATTTAAATTGAGGATGTCGACTTTTTAAAATACTTTTCCTAAAGTTGGGTTGGGCCTTTTGGACATGGACCATGTCTTTGAATTCCAAAATAACAATATTATGCTACAGGAATTTGTTTTTTTGAAGACCTTTTTCTATAAACGATCCCAGGACATTGAAATTCCTGATTTATTTAATATAAATACATAATATTGCAAAAAAATTCTTTAGGAAAAATCCAATTTTATTCTTTTTAACATTACTTCTCTTAAAGAACGCCCCAAATTATTAATTTTCTTCCAGCTAAAGGTATTAGGTATAGCCCTTTAAAATAAAATCAAAATATACCACTTCTGTCCAAAGTGCTAATTCGACTATATGATAAATACTAGTAGCCTCTTAAAGTCTATATGTTTTATTACCCTTATTTAAAACTGTGCGATAACTGTGATTTTACTCAATACTTTTATGACAGCAAATATCATGATTCGGCATTAGGGCGGTATAGCGGAAATTCTTTCTTATTGATTTACATTATTCTTGATGATACTGGAAATTTTCGAGAAAAAACCTTGATATACAGGGTTGTGAGAAATAAACAAATCAGTTTTATAAATATAATATCACCAGATGACAAGGACGTACTCTTCCTTAGGTGTATTTTGGGCTTGTTTTGATGTGACAAGTCAAGATGATGACAATTCTGGATCTTTAAGAATATTAAAGTCTAACCTGAATAACAAGAAGCTAATGCCTGGTGTTGGGAAAAGGTTCAGTTAGCTAGTTGCATAATTTAATAACACAAACAAGTATAAATTCGTAGTATAGAAAGTACGGCACCATTGCTGTCTAGACTAATTTCGTAGAAATACGCCGTTTCTAACACACAGACTAAATTCCAAGAAGATCCGCCATCTACAAAACGACCGGTCGCCCAGGCAACGACGTGTTAAGCTTGCGTGGCTGAGCGGCGCAGGGGTTGAAACAGTATGACATGATGATACTGTGTGTATGAGAAGGACGGATGATGTATCGCAAGTAAGACTTGACGTGTTTCAAGTTTTTGGGCGGACTGTAACAAGAGTTGTGTAACAGCTCGCGTGAGAAGCGGACGGTTTCCCTCGCGCAATTAGCAGGTTCTTAGTTTTTTGATGACACTCAAGCCAAGTAATTTAGTCGGTCAGTTCGCATTGTTATCCCGAAGATATATTAATGTGACTAATATATCCAGACTTAAGTAGAGTTCCGCAGCCCGCCTTGCAGAAAGCACACGGGCTTCTCGCGGCATTTTGCGCAGTTTAATTGATCTTATGGCATTCAAGCCATGAAATAGGTTGGAAAATTCGCGGTTCTTGCATGTATCCCGAAGGTGTACCCAATGTGATTATTACACCCCAACTCAAGTTCTGTTTATCTGTTGTATAAAGCAATCTCAATTTTGTAGATACGATAAATCCTCGAAGTTTTAAGAGTACAGTAGTGTATCCCGATATTATTGTTTGCTTAGTGATGTAAAAATGTATAGCTGTTTTAATGCAGTAAGTAGTTAAGATACTAAGTTGTAAAAGTAAAAAGAATTTGCTGATACGCAAGACGGATGTGAAGATGATTAAATGAAATACCAGAAGTAAATATACAGCGTGTAAAAGAAGTATGGAACGCTTTAAATATCTTTAATAGCGTTTGTCCGATTTAGCTATAATTCGGTCTCCGTATATAAGAGGTTATCGCAGAGCTGCTAGTGACATTTGCAATGTTGCCAAATTTACAGTTTTTTAGCAATTTAAAATAATTTTTTTTTGAAATAGAACACCCTATATTATTATTCAAAAAAATGATTCCGCAACAAATTCTAAATAACTTTTATATAAGTTACTTAATGTCTAAATCTAGCCATTTTTTTGATATTGGGGGTTAAAATATCATAAGAACTTCTTATCCAAAAAAACTGATAGAGATATAAGTAGTGTAGGTCTTGGAAATTTGTGACACAATTAAATTCTGACAGCGATATTGACAAACTTTTCAGAAGGTATTGGTGCTTCATAATTAATCAGTTTAAAATAATTCTTAAAATGTATTTACTAACGGAAACACTGCGAATAGACATATTAATGATATTGGGTTACGGGGATCGAAGGCGAACACAGCAGGAGGTTGCTGAGATTTTTAATGATAAGTATCCCAACCAAAATCTAATAGCACGGTACAGTAAGCAATTTTAAAGAAATATAACGAAACTGGCCATGTAAAAGACATTTTAAAATCTGGGAGTCCAAAAACTGCGACAAGCGGCGATAAAGCTTTAGATAATTTGCTTAGCATAGAGGAAAATCCACACCTCTCTACTCGAATTATTGGTCTCGATTACAACACATCGCATAAGTCGGTAGATCGCGTATTAAAGTGTGAGAAGTTCCACCTATACAAAATTCACCTGATTCAAGAACTCTCTGAGGATGACTTTGACAGGCGTTTAGAATTCAGTGAGCAAATGATGGATTTGTTTAATGCTAATCCAAATTTTAACAAATGGTAACCGGCATAATATTCGTTATTGGTCCAAAGAAAGTCCTCATTGGATTCGAGAACAGCACACCCAATTTCCGCAAAAAAGTAATGTTTGTGCAGGCATTATAGGACAAAGGATAATTGGTCTATTGTTTATGGATTATAATTTAAATGGTAATAGATATTTGCAGCTCTTAAGAAATGAAATTGTTCCTGCTCTTGCGATCCTATTTCCAAATCCTCGTAAGTTAGTTTCATTAAAGTAAATTAAAATTAATAATCAATAAACAAAATTTTAGACAACGTTGCGGGATTAAATAAAGAAGTCTGGCTGCAACAAGACGGTGCACCACCACATTACGCCAGACAAGCACGGAAGTATCTAAATGAAGTATTTTTTGAAAGATGGATAGGGAGATGGGGTACAATTGAGTGGCCAGCTCGGTCACCAGATCTGACTCCACTCGATTATTTCTTGTAGGGACATTTAAAAAATGTGGTCTACAGGACAAAGCCACATGATATAGAAGACCTAAAACAAAGAAAAGTTGAGTGCCGATGAATCGAAGAAACAGATATTCTTTCTAATGTTTTAAATACTTTTCCGCAATATTTAGCATATTGTCAAGAAGTAAATGGAAGGCACTTTGAACATCTAATTTAATTTCTTTATTCTGTAATAAGTAAGTTTAAACAACAATTACCTTACAATAATGTTTCAATAAATTCTCAATTTTCGAGCTCGAATATTAAAAAAATGGCTAGATTTAGACATTAAGTAACTTATATAAAAGTTATTTAGAATTTGTCGCGGAATCATTTTTTTGAATAATAAGTATATAGGGTGTTAAAAAAAAATTATTTTAAATTGTTAAAAAACTGTAAATTTGGCAACATTGCAAATGTTACTAGCAGCTCCGCGATAACCTCTTACATACGGATACCGAATTTTAGCTAAATCGGACAAACGGTATAAAAGATATTTAAATCGTTTTTTACTTCTGATACACGCTGTATATATTTTGTGTGAGAAAAGAGCATTTATTTCAACTGACATATTTTGAACCAAGCAACCTATGGCAATACAGTAAACAATTTATGTTTGGCGCAAGCATATAACGGCGGCGTCAATACCTGGTTTTTTACACCTCCAAGCTAAGAAAATGATACTTAATATTATAGATTATTTTTAAAACCCCGCAGCAGGTAACAGCTTTGGGAGTCAGTTTAAGGACCATGCAGAAAGTTGTAAACTATATTAGTAAGCCATAAAGACCCATGAAACCATATAACAGTACTGTTTTACATCGTCAGGGAAGTCAGGAACGGACTTGCTACCACAGTCGTTGGGCCAAGTTGTTGACAGTGTGTCATTTTACAGGGCTGAAAACTGATTTTTTAAATACTCTGGTCATTCCTCTTCTGCACTTGTTTCGATAAAATTGCCCGTTTTCAAAGAAACAAATTTTTTTGTATAACACGTTATTGAAATAATAAATCACAATACTACAGTAAAACATCAGTCGTTTTTATTTCGTTAACAATGTGTTTTTGACAAGACTTTTTTAAATTGTCTGATTGGTTGAGTAAATAGGACTTATGTAATGAGGGATTGTTCCCATTCACTGATTTAGTGAATATGCTGACATGCATTTTATTTATTGATAAGCACTCGGCAATTGTGTGGAGGCGAGAATAATTTAGTATGACACATTTCCAAATCGATATTAACCGCACCGAAGAACTTTTGAAAGGGTTTACCATAGCTTAAGAGAAACAGGTACAAAGTCAAGTGAAATTATAAAAAGAAATTGTAAAAGTAGCTAATCTTGTGCTAATCTATTTTAGGAAGCTTTTTTGCTGAAAATCCCTCTAATAGTGTAAGAAAACTGTCGGTCTAAGTTCATGCGACAAAGTGGGCTGTTCATAAGACCCTTCAAGAACAGCTGCTACATTATTATCACGTCCAAAAGATACATGCCCTGCCCCGCTGATTATCCTGCCAGAGTCAACTACGCAAATTGGTTTTTGCAACGATTTAGGCAAAATCATAATTTCACTAGTACTGTTTTGTTCACGAACGAAGCCAGTTTCAGACTAAGTAATAAATTGCCATAATTTGCATATATGGCAAAATGAAAGACCCCATGCAACAGTACATACAAAGTACCAACAACTCCATCGGATTTCTTTTTATGGAGAACTTTAAAAATGCTTGTATGTTCTACGCCAGCAAAACGAAGCAAACAATTTAGCAGACAATAAAAGGATATTTTCAGTTGCTTAATCCGAAAAAAATATAAAAATTATCAAAAACTCAGTGGCGTCTTATTTTTTGCCAATATTATTTGTTAAGGCGTCCCCTGAGACGTCACTGCATGTAATAATTTAGCGCTACACGAGCGTTTTATCACTAAAATTATCATTATCAAAATTAAACTAAAATCTGCTAAAGGATATTAAAAATATTTATAATTAAAATACTCGTTAAAATTATTTTAATAAAAAACTTAACCCCAAATATCTCCGTTCATGTTGGATTTATCAAAAATTTTTATGAGACATAATTTGATCAAATATTAATTATTTTTAAGAACCACAACATTTAAAAGTTCCTGTCATCGAAAAAATTCTTTGCACCATGGCGCCACCTACATCTTGTATTATTTAAACACATTTTTACACAGTTGTGAAGCCAATCATAGTGGCTAAAAACTGGCGTTTACAGAATTTACATGTCACTTATAGTTTTCGAAATAATTGGCCTGCGAGTTTTTATTGAACCACCCTGTATAGTTATTAAACTTTATTTGGTGTTGTTAACTGCCTTTAATTTAGTAAACTATATGGATATTAACGAACCTTCAACTAGTTGTCCGTCATCAAATAATAATCAATTAACATTAGAAGAGCGAATAATAAATAAAAACATATACCATGGAATTCCGAAATGAAATCCTGAACTAACCACATTGGATGCTGCAGAAATATGTGTCACTTTATCGTCTTTGTGCAATATGTTCAGGGTTTTAAAAGGCCTTTATCAAGGAAATGACGAAAAAGAAAATAGTCGAGGAGCCCAGGCAAGACACGGAAAAAAATAATATCGTACGATGCCACAAAACTCGCCATTCGTCGCAAATTTCATAGTTCTTTTTCCTAAAATCTACAATTTAAAAAATTATGTCTGAAATTAAGGACACATCTGACATACTATTTACGGTTATTTCTAACAAAGTGTACAGAAAATACGATTTGCGTACTGTATGATTGCGTTGTACTTTTTATACAGGGTAATTCAGAAAAAACTATTAAACCCCATTTTTTGTTCAAAATAAACGAAAATTGGTATTTAACATGTTAACTGCCATGTAGGTCACCGGTGACCTACGGGTAACGTTCCTGGGGCGCCGGGTGGGTACCTACAGTAAATTTTGTCAATAACTTAGTCAAAACCCAACGTAAGATAAGATTTCGAGGCAGAAGGTGACCTACGATGATTCGTCGAATGGAGGCATATTGTGTTTTGCTTATATTATGTGTTGCCTACCATTACATATACATTTACACAGCCGAGTTCACATAATAGTTCCTGGGGCGCCATGTAGGTAGGGCACCGATCACCTACACCAAAATGAATAAAAATGAAAATGGCGCCGTTGGAAATTTTTTGAAAACAAGCTCTTAACTGCCGTGTTAAGTACATCTTCTAAATTGAAATAATATTTATTAATAAACATTTTTTCTAAAATGAAAAATAGAGTTACTTTACTCTTGGCGGATTTTCCAATTTTTGACTCTCCCTCGTATACCATAAGACGTTTACCGGATTTGATGAGTGTTATTTTGGTTTAAATTTTCTGAAATAAAATGAATTTACTAAATTCAAAGGTAAAAAGTTTTCCCATATGGTGCGCCCTTTCTGCCGGTCACTGTATATACATATATTATTGTATATCTAGTGGTTGGGTGATAATTTCATTTTATAAATAAACTTACCACATTTAAATGCAGGTATTGTTTCTAATTTTATTCGGTGAACTTACCTAAAACAGAAAATATTACAAATTAAGGACACTGAGAAAAAACTTCTTCTTGCGCGAATTAAAACGCTTAATTGATGATGAACAAAGAAAAAATAGGATTATTGAATGTTGGAAAAGTTTTAGTCAACTGTCTATTAATAATGTCAATAACTAATTGCGAAGAAGACTCCAAGCCGGTGTCACAAATAATGGTTTCTTTTTGTTCCTTCAATTGTTATAGCACTGTTAGTTTCGTAATTATATTTCTCTTTCTTTGTAAGATATGTTTCCAATATAAAATAACTTCATTCGAAGCTTCTATTTCGGTTTCCAAAGGATGTTTCTTCTCATACCGAGTATTTAGTCATAAAACTAAAATAATAATAATAAAAAGAATGCAAATTAATTTAAAAAAAATTGCATGAGAATTTTTCAAATGTGTGCGATTCTTGCAACGAGCTTAAAGTCCGGGCTTTACGTGAAATTCCATAAATCTGTCCCTGAATTTTTTCAAAAGTTAATAGTGCATTAACCACTTTATAATGCATAGCCACCACATATATCCAAAACTTAACAAAATCGGTTCTTACATACAAAAGTTATGAGCTATCAAAAAGGCTGCTTGCTAATTTGGCCCTCGGTATGGTGTTTGCTAAGAGCGACTCTTCTATACTACTTAAATGTCGGTCGAATTCATCGATAACAACGGTTTAAAAAGAAGACTCAAGAGGGTAAAATCCTTTGAATTAGTGAAATAGTTTCAGTGTATATGCAACAGGAATTTTTCGACCGATTGATCCATTGCAGGACAGTTGTTGAAAGGCATTTACAACATCTTATCAGATAATTTTTTTCTACCTTGTTTGTTGTCCGTCTATTTTCCTTTTAAGCTAAATGGGCTGAAATTTTAAGAGGTATCCTTTATGAAAAATAAAGCTTGATAATTGACGGTGGAACTTTTTGATCTACATTGAATAATATGATTTTTTCTGAAAAGTTAAATAAATGTGAAAATTATGTAATGGAGGGGTCAATTAGAAAGCATTCCATTTATGAGCCTAGTCCGTTTCTTTAATTAATAATAATGTAACTTTTGAATTACCTCGTATACAAATAAAGTGACCTATATGAATGTTGTTCAGATAATTATTCCCCGCATTTCTTCCTGCATGCATTTTTTCTGTCATTTCTGGTTTGGTTGCCCTAGAGACTAACTTACTTTTTTTAAATGGAACACCCTGCATATGATTACATATTTGAATTCCACTGGGAGATCTCTGAATTTTTTGTATTTCAAATTTTCACCTATCTGCAAGCGTTTCCGAAATAATGACAGCTGAAAAATGAAAACTTCCTAATTATAATTATTCCTACCTAATACTCACCAGTTGAGTCGAGGTGTTTTCATGACAGCGACCTAAGAGGTGTCAATTTTAAGTTCCTGTTTAATTTTCTGTTGTCTGATTTCCAATTTGTTTACACTATGGTTCATCTGAATGAGAAACAACGAGTTGAAATTTTAATAATGAGCGGTTACGGGAATATGAAGAGATCGCAAGATCAGGTTTCTTAAATTTTCAATGAATTATATCCAAATAGGCCTCCAATAAATCAGTCAGGTGTGTCGAGTGGTAAAAAAATTTCGAGAAACAGGCAGTGTTAGGGAAGCCGCTAGATCAGGTCGACCTAAACAGCAACCGGGGGAGACAAAGCTTTGGATATCATGCTCTCAATAACCCCGCTCGACTTCTTTTTGTGGGGGCACTTAAAGAACAAAGTCTACGTTAACCGTCCAATTGACTTAGAATCTTTAAAAATCAGAATTAGTGCTGAAATTCGGGCCATTTCAGAGGACTTCCTTTTAAACGTTGTTGACGGGTTCAGGAATCGACTGGCGCCCTGCTTAGCAGAAAATGGTGGTCATTTTGAATACCTGATCCACTGAAAAGGTTTCACTTGTTTATTATTCCGATGTTAAGGTGTTCAATTTTCTAGGCTATTTATTTTGTTATTATAAAGTTTGTTACAATTTTAAATAAATAAAAATTTGAAATACAAAAGATTCAGAGTCTTCCCCGTAGAATGCAAATATGCAATCATATACAGGGTGTTCCATTTAAAAAAAGTAAGTTGGTCTCTATATGGTAACAAAACCAGAAATAGAAAAAATTCATGCAAGTGGAAAAGTGGGGAATAATTACTGAACAACTTTCATAAATGTCACTTTTTCGTATACGAGGCAATTCAAAAGTTACAGGCATTATGCGCGACTTTCTTGCCACTCTATATAACCTTCCTACTGCATACTTATATTTATCGATCTTTAACTTACATAACACCTTCGATAAGGACCCTTTATTTTCTTATTTTTATTCACGACTTTATCCCTTTAAAGTAGTTTCCCCTTTTCGTCTTTTTTATTAACCGGGAATAATGGAAAGCGCGCGAAGAAAATTTAAATGTGTTATTAAAAAGTTTTATTTTTGTTCATTTTAAGCCTAGTATGTATATTATGTGAAAAGAATTTGACTAAAAAACTTACAAAAATATAGAATATAGTAGAATCCATATTATTAATAATTCAATTATTATCTAGTTGGTATCAATAGTTTTAAAAACAAAAATATTCGTGACATATTCGCTTTAAATGTAAAAGTAATAAAGATCATAAAATAGATTATTTTGATGCCCCTCACAAAACTTATAAATATGTGCCTTAAAGAAAGCATCTATCCTTCTGCCCTTAAATATGGTTTAGTAATTCCCTTGTATATAATGGTGATCCTAGATCCTAGATCACTTCAGAGCAACTACCTAATACTCTAATGAGTAAAGGAATTGCCTTGGGATCAGTTTAAATATAAAATTAGGGAAATATTTAATAAAAACGTATTCTATTCGTATAATGAATTTTTATGATGTTTTTTATATTACTTTAAAATTGTTAGGATAATTTTTAAATACGCAAATATCTTTTTGTACTTCCGGGACTACAGCAGGTACTTTAGTCCCGTTAAACGGGGACTAAACATACAATTTACAAAAAAAAGGTATACATTTTATTCACTTTTGTATATTTAGATGGATGTTTACGTTTGTACAATTTACAATATTAAATAGTCGATTTGGTTCATACCTAGTACGCTGTATAATGCTGCTTGATGTAAAACTACATGCGAAACCTCCAAAATTTTGTCTGGAAGTGTTTATTCTCCACTTCTCGTTCACAGCTTTTAAATGCCTCATATTGCGCCTCTTATATTTTCCTTGAATTTCTTGCCAAAATATCTATCATATACGCCTTCTCAGCTGCTTTTTTCAAATCCAAAGTTTTCATTTCCACTGTTATCGCAAAATCGATGAGGGTGACAACTTGTTTATTTATGCTGTAACTAAGTGAGTCCTTCAAATTGGCCTAATAAAATATTCAACTGATACTTGCATTAAATTGTGACACTACCAGATGGTAAGGTTGAGGTTTAAGTCGGTGAGGTTCGAAGTTCAACAGATTAGATTCATGTTACGTATTTATAAAAACAAGAACGAAATTCGAAAAGTTCTTGTTTGATTAGTTGAAATTTGTATCAAGTAGAATGGAATAATTCATAATTTTGGTCAAGTAAGTTCAGGATAGTTCATGTTAGTTCGGGTTTGGATGGGCTTCTCTCTGAAGATATTCTCTGCCTTACCATTAAGGGCCTTGCAGGTTTTGGCTAAAGCAATACACTTCTCTTTTCTCGCAGGCTTCTTCCCGTCTCGTCTAAAGAAGGCTATAGTTATCCCACTTTAAAAGGGTGGTGGTCATCATACGCCTTCAAATTCTCGATCAATTGCGTTACTTCCCACCTTGCAAAATTGTAGAAAAAACTGTGGAACTGCGGCTGATGTCATTTCTAAATAAACACAACCTTTTGTCCATCCAACAGTTTGGATTTCAGGCTTTGAAGGGAACAAGCGATGCCATCTTCGGGTTCCTTGAGCATCTGTACGTGTCCTTAAACTCTGGTGAGGCTGCTGCGGCTGTTTTCTGTGATTTGTCGAAAGCATTTGATTGCGTGGATCACCAAATACTGCTGTTGAAGTTAAAGGCGTATAGGGTAACAGGATCTGCCTTGATATGGTTTCGCTTGTATCTAACAGGCAGGGTGCAGACAGTCGTGTTTAATAACAACAGCTCTGATGAGCTCAGCACGGGTGTGTCACAAGGGTTAGTCTAAGGTCCTCTACTCTTTTTGGTCTACTTTAACGACGTGCCTCATCTGCCAATATCTGGGACATTTACTATTTTTGCTGATGATACCACCATCCTTATGCATGGAACAAACCTTGGCAAGCTTGAAATTGATATGATTAATGATGTGTACAGGATGAAGGGGTGGTGCGATGCAGATCTGTTATCCTTTAATATCTCCAAGACAAATGTATTGAATTTTAAGTGTATTATAGATAATGCTTTATAGAGAATGAAAAAAATTCAACACTTTCTGTTAGTAAAATCTTTAGGATTATCAATAGACAGCTCTTTCAAATTTGAAACTAATATTAATGATTTATGTAACAAAATTTCTTCTAACTGTTATGATCTGAGGGTGATGTTAAACAACTTAGATTTCACTGTAGCAAGGAGCCCCAATAGAGTCCCATCTTCGCTATAAAATCTGTTTTTGGGGTTCATGCTCTCAATATTTATTTCAATCTGTGTTTGTCCTGCAAAAGAGAGCAATAAGATATGTGTGTAGAGCTAAAGCTAGGGATTCTTGTCGCCCACTATTTACAAAACATGCGATATTGATTCTTTGTTGCATCTTCATTCTGGAGACTGCATGTCTTGTTCATAAAAAATATAAAAGTGAGCTGTTGTTGCCTACTCCTTATAATATGCGTAAATCCTTTCCTTTAAGCTTACCTATTCCTCATTCTGAACAAATCAAGAAATCCTTAATGTAGGGTAAACTACCCAATGATTGGCACCTTAAGGTCATTAGTTGTTTGTTATGAAAATAATAAATTATATATGAGACTTTTGCCACATTTTTGCACTTTAGCATATCAAGTAGTCCTATTTAAACAACAATTAAACATATTTTACCTTGTGAGTGTGTTGCTACTATAAAATATGTCTTTTAATATCATAATTTTTGAAACAGCTAATTATTGGCATTCGTTGTCTATATGTTGGCACTCCAATTATTGGCACTGTTATTAAAAATAAATAAAAAGCTGGTAGGTACCTAGGTACCTATACACACCTAAGCTGTTATGTAGATATCTAAGTAGAGATTGGATGTTTTAAAATATCATATTTTTACAAACAAAAAAGTCAAATCTAAAGTATAAAAACACATAATTTAAATCTTAATAATTATTGTTCATGCAAGTTTTACATACAAAAAAATCCTTATACAGGTCTTTTTTTCTTTAAGCAATGTACATGATAAGTTCTAGTGCATTTTTTGCATTTAACCCCTATATTTGTCAAGTAAATGTTGTGTGTGCAGATATAGCATAAACCTTTTTGTATTGAAATATTATTTTTAGTTACATCTGCTGGCGTCTTAGTGGGAGAATCTTGAACAAATTTTTAACGCGGGATTCCTTAACATGCGAATCTTGAGATAAATGTTTAAAGTGTGATTCTTCCCTATATATGAAGTTATTTGACTTTTCTTTTTGAGACTCTCGAAACAAATTCCTCACATGAGATTCTTTTAAGCTTTTAACATCAGTCTTTAAAGGCTTTATCAAATTTGGTTCATTTGGGATGCTAATAGTCTTATTTCTCTTGTTACTTTGATTGAGACCAGTTTTTGTTTCTTTTTGTGACAATTTTGTTAATCGTTTTTGTTTAGTTTCTAACTTCTTTTTTTCCTTTTCCTCCTTAAGTTTTTCTTTCTCTTCGATAATTTTTTTATATTGTGTAGAAGTGATCACAAATGGAATCCTTTCAGTTTGTCTTTTTCCTGCTCTTTGTGGAGTTTTTGTATGTGGTAAATATAGTTTTATTTTGGGACTTTCCTTTCCTAGTTGAAATTTCTCTATAAGTTCTGTACCTGGGATTTTATCTACTTCTTTCTTATTATTGCCATTTTCACTTTCAAGCTGTATCTCAAAATCTATCTCTGTATTTTTATTATTTTTAGTTTTATAATATTCTTCTCCAGTGTTTTTAGCATCGGTATCATCAGTCCTTATTTTTACCTCATACTCTGTTTCCTCATTTTCCTTATTTGTCATTGTTGTCATGGTTTCCTTTTTATTCCAAGCAGGATTGAACTTAGTACGTTGTAAATTGTCATTGAGTACAAAATTCTGCTGAATAATAATTTTGTTCCCGTCTCTGTTTTGATTTGTAACTGAATTATTATTAGTATTATTACGGCAATTTCCATCATCACCAACAAAAATAATAGGCATTGATTCAAAGTCATCATTAGTAAAGAATGAGATATCATTCTGATAATCAGAACTTTCGTTCTGCTTATGCTGATCAGATTCCATTAAGTCGTTCATATCATCTTGCATATTATGGACACCAGTTTCAAAAACATTTAAAAAATTAAATATCTTTTTTAGGCCCTCATAGCTTTTACAAAAATCGAGGGTACATGAAGGGATTTCTTTTAATTGTAACTGTTGAACCAGGTCCTTTCCAACTAAGTTATTAAACATTTTCAAATTTATTTCCTTTTTAACATAACCAGGTTCTTCTTCTAAACTATCTCTGGATTGTGTAGTGTCTTCTAAAACATTGTCTACTTTGTTTTCTCAAACACTTTGAAAAGTCAATTGCATTGGAATTCCAGGGTGGCAATCCACATGCTCTAAATCCGTTAATAATGGTTTGGCTTTTTAGGTGAGGTAAGGATTCTTTTAAAATTGGGGCAAAATGTTTCTTTCCGAATTTGCAGTAAGGATTACTTTTACGCCAGTTAACTACTGCTTTTTGCCACAAGATCTTTAGAGGGCGGAAGCATGAAACATCTGCTGGCTGTAATATTCTTGTGGAGTTTGGGTATAAACAAACCAATATGATGGATAATTCTTAGGTGACAATATTTAGCAAATAAAATATTTATGATAACATCCAAATGTTGGCATGTATGCCAATAATTAAACATAATGTAATTTTCTAGTTCAAATGTTGGCACTATTTAAAAATGAATATATAAAAAAAAAATTAAAACATTAATGTTCTAATAATCTAAGTATACTTCAATCTAAAGATATACACAATTAATTTATTTAAAAAAGTTCAAAGAGAACTATATAAACTAAAAATCAGTAAACGCTGTCAAGAATTAAAATTTGTGTGTGCCAATAATTAGCCAAATTTCTTTCCCGCCAAATTCGATCATTGGCAGTGTGTCAATAATTGAATGTACAGGTTTTCTAATTCCAAATGTTGCCACTATTAAAAATAAAGAAAAATCGAAGAAAAATTTGTATTTCGGTTAAAATATTTAAATATTATGGTATTCCCAATGATATTATAACAAAAAAATCATGCTTTGTTCTATATTCACCAAATAAATCAATAACTTGACCACTGCATCCCTTAACAAAATAACAACTTTTTTACCTTGTTCGGATGATTCACACACTAGTCACTCCCAATTCTAAATTAATACTAAAGTGAGATGTTACAGCCTATTTTTAAAGGAACGAAGAATGTTGCCAAATCTAGTTAAATTTATAATATCCTATGACTTTTTATTATTTTTTCTAAAAAATAGAAATTAAGCAGGTAGGTGCCAATGGATAAACGAGTGCCAACATTTAGGAGGGTTACCCTATGGTGGCAAGAAAATTTTCAATCATCTATCGCTCTCCCTGAGAAGGCAACAATGTCCAAAGAGGTTTAAAAACCTGACTAAGCGTTTCTTAATTAAGGGAGCTTACTACACTTTGGATGAACTTTTTGGAGATCCATCAGTTCAGTGATTATTTTAGTGAATATGCTAAGTTTGTTTTAACCGTTGTTTTTTTAACTTCTCATTACCTCCATATTTCCATATGTACAACATATCATTGACAATTCAAAGAATCCGTCCATGGTTCACAAAGAGACCTGAATTTAGTATTGTAGTGTAACTCAAAAATCGAAGTCACGGTCTCAAATTCTGATTTTATATTGGTTACGCGTTTCACCCTAATCGGGCATCATCAGACCTTATTACTATGGTCCAATTACAGTATTATAGTTAAGATATATAAAAACAAACACTCGACATCTTCACAACACATTAAAAACAACACTCAGTGAGAATTAGAATTAGAATTTGAGACCGTGACTTTGATTCTTGAGTTACACTACAATATCATTGACAGCCTGGGTAATGTAGGTCTGTTAAGATTGTATACATGTTCTGTATTATTTTAGTTCTATTTATTGACATTTGTTTGAGACCTTCAGATTGTATTTGCGTGTGTTGTATTTACTAATAATTACTTTGCTTTGTGAACAAGAATAATGCTCTTCAGACAATAAAGTACTTTTGAGTTTGGGGTTGAGTTTATCTTTGAGTTTGAGATAGTTTAGGTTATTTAACATTATAATAGTGTCATCATTGTACACAATTACAACAAATATGGCGCAAACGACATTTGACATTTTGCTGTAACCACATGACTCTAAACCGGATCTTTATTGGTCGGAACGAACTATTCTCAAGTCTTACGGACCATTACAGACGAACAGACGTATCGACAAAGGAACTAATAACAAACTCACATACAAGAGCTAGACCTGACTCGACTTACAAATTACCTAAAGACTGGCTCCTTATGCGCGAGCCCAATCAACAGTAGAAAAACACTGGAAATAGTGGAGAAGCACTGCCTGACACTGTCCAAGTGACAAGGTAAAAGGTGCCAAGAAAGCAGTCCAAAGTTTAGAAGAAACACGCACACACGACCCCTTCAGTGTATCTATCGAGATGGGTTTAGATTTATAAACTAAATTTTTGATGTAGCCCCATAAAAGCAAGTCTAGTGGATTAAGATCAGGTGATCTGGGTGGCCACTCTATTGACCCCCGTCTACCTATCCACCCCCCCTGAAAAATTGTATTTAAGTACTCCCTTACATGAACGGCACAATACGAGGGAGCACCGTCCTGTTGAAACCATAAGGTTAAACTTTGTAAATCAGGATCATTATCATCTGAAAACAGAGTGGCAAGAGCTGGAACCAGATCATTTTGAAGGAAATTTAGATATATTTCTCCAGTGAGACTCTCATCAAAGAAAAATGATCCGATTGTCCTATTTTCAACAATGCCCGCCTAAACATTGACCTTTTCATTTTACTGGGTGTGATTTTCTATGAACCAGTAAGAATTTTCCTGTGCCCAGTATCTGTAGTTTTGTCTATTAACCTGACCATTTAAACAAAACATAGCTTTATCTGAAAAACAAATTCTTTGGACAAATCTTGCGTTATTATCTGTTAGCTCAATCATTATTTCACAAAATTGGTCTCGCCTATCAGGATCATCGTCCAATAACTCTTGTACAAATACTGGTTTGTATGGATGAAACTTCTCTTTTTGTAAAAATTTAGATACGGTGGTTTGGTGAATATCGTAGTCCCGTCCAAGTTGCGTGCTTGAGCTATGAGAATCTTTCTGTAGTGATAATAATATGTTTATTTTTTTCTCCTCGGATTTGCCAGGACGACCACTTTTAACATTATCTTAAATAGTGCGGGAAGTTCTCCACTTACTTGCTACCCTAGACACTCTTGATTGGTCAATAGGCGGGCGATTTGGGTATTTTTCATTAAACATTTCACGGACTTCCTTATGACTTCTACTTTTATCTCCACAACCCAACATAATCAAAATTTCAATGCGCTCATCTTCGGCGAGGCGCATTTTGATGAAATATCAGCAGAGCAAAATTAAAATTTGAAAAACATTCACTGTCATTTTTTAACGTCTCAAACTTAAATAAGAAATTATCATAGTCAAAAGATTGTGACTTAAGTTCAGAACGTTGCTATGTCGAGAAACAGACCGATGGTGCATACCAGCATTAAAGTGTTAATATTTCGTAAACGGCTGAAGATAAGTATAGGGCATGATTAACAAAAAATGTCTAGAATTGATTGTACAATATTAAAATGTAAAAGTATACAATATGTTTCATTAAAAAAATTAAAGTTGACACTTAAGCACTTTTATGATCTACCCTGTACAACATCTTTTTGCAGAAAAAAATACATTTCAAAAAAATAAGTTCGACGGGTTCGAGCGATTTTTGATTAATTGGGCGGTTTCCATATAAAAGGCTGATCCGTTTCTTTATCATAACCCTGTATATATTCTTAACTCACAACATAAAAATTGGTTATCTCGAACTACACTTGAACATTCTCCGACCTACCGAACTTTGCACGAACTAAGTTTACAAATTGAACCGAAACTTTTTAGGTTCAGAAATCTAGTGTTAAAGGCACAAGCTTCAAATGTCAGTAAATCGCCCAAAAATATCAAAAATTCAGTTTAGTTAATATAAATCACTAGAAGGTAGAAGTCCAGGCTTTTAACAGTAATTAGGTAACTAGTGTATATGGTAAAAATATAATGAATATACCTACTAGATCAATAAACACATTATGATGAACATAAGTACGATACTAAAATCAATAACAGAAGTAATTTCCGAATAGCGGCAGATGGAAGGTATTAAATATTGATAAATGAAACCCAACACTCAACAAGTACATTAACGTAGAAATTCTCTTGTTTATTTTCTATGCCCATTTTATTAGCGTGAGCTCACGTCGTTTCGTGTCCCGCGAGAAACGAGCTTAGGTAAGTTTCTAGGTAACGTGCGAAATTTATGTTGTTAAGTACCTACCTACTAAAAAGGTCAATGTTTATTAAAATCAAAATTTCTGTTTGGTAGTATTTATTAGTCTTTTATCTTTTGATAATTTAGTATGTTTGCCATGGTAAAAATACTGAAAATATTAATATTTACTTATTAAATATTACCCGTTCTTTTCAATGTTCGTTCGAAGTAAGAAAAACATTCAACTCAAGAAACAAAGCAGTGAGATTTCAGGTTGTACGCGCCCACCTGAATTGGACAGAAAACGACTATAATGAGACGTGTAAGAATACCAATGGATTAAAGATACAATCTTCGTTATGTTAGGTAGGGGAAATTTGCTTAATTCGTACCCCTTATGAACAAATGCTTACTGAATAAAAAGTAAGAGGTTTAAAAAAACAAACTAGGTATTAATAGACGCATTAGTTGGTAACCAAACATTTTTAATACAAGAAGAAATAAAATGAAATAATATAGTGGAAAAAAAATCTTTAAAAAAAAGTGAAAAAAGTACTATTTAAGGCTAATATTTCTAAATCGTACCATGTTTATCCTAAATCGTACTTTAAAAATTAAACTGTACAGTAGTCACAAACATATTTAGAAATGCTTCCTTTAACTCCTGCACAAAGTTCATGTATTCATCATTTGCATGTGAAGCACTGTACCATATGTTCTGTACGATTTTCGTCACACATTATACAGTACCAATTTGTACTTTCTGAATCCATTTTCTTTTTTTCTTGTCCTTCGCTTATTCTTCATTTTTATTTGCGATTTGCCTTTTAGGAGCATTTTTCGATTTTCTGCACAAATTTCTGGATACAATGTTTTTCTTTAGCTCGTCCTGCTTTTTCTCCAGATCGTTTTTGTAGGGACTTTCGGTTAACACTTGAGAAATAGAGGTCTGTGTGGGTATTTTTTTCTGGGTTACCACAATGCAACGCTTTGGAGAGATCGCTTCTATTTCAGCTCTTATTGATGTACTTGGACGACATGACGAATCTGCAGGTAATGAACACGATGGTAAAAAAGGTTCGGGTTCTTCTTGACCTACTTCTTCTTGTGCTACTTCTGCTTGTGGAATCGGGATTTCATCGATGTTTCGAACTTTTGTTTTAGGTCCTACTAATTCATCCGGCAATTCTCATACTATATATTTATCATGACTTATGGCATAACGATTGCATGGCCATAATCCACACTATATAAAACCATTCATCGCAATTTCCATACAAGCCGATCGTGGATATCCTACTCCTAAAATTTCAGATATGTTGGATTGTGTGATTACTGCCTCTAGGTGGTTTTGCATCCATATGTCTGATTGAAGTGATGTTTTAGAGATTTAAAAAATGATTTATCCAGCGGCTGAAGTTTATGAGTTGTATGGGCTGGTAGAGATAGCATTATTATATTATAATCTCGAGCAAGGCGAATTGCATCGATATTTTTGGTGTGCGCAGAATGGCCATCCATGATGAAAAGCACCTGCTCTTATGACTTTTTTGAAGTCTAAGAGAATGAATGAAATATTTTAGCCAATCTACAAACAATGATGCTACTATCCACCAACTGTCAGAGCAGGTGTATACAGCATTAGGAGGACCTCCCCTTGTAAGTTCACCTGTCATCCTTCTGCGTTTAAAGATAAGCATTGGTGGTATAAATTCGCCAGCAGCATTCATGCAACAAACACAAGTCGTTTTCGTTCCTCGCTCGCCACTTGTAACTGCACCAATTTGATGCTTACCTTTCTGAGCTAATATTCTACCTGGCTTGTGCACTGTGCTGAGTGACTTGCTGTAAATTTTTCTTTGTCAAGAATAGATTCGTATTTGTTGAAAAGTCACTAACAGCTTTCCTGTTGAATCCCTTGCAACGCGCCATAGAGGTTGGCTCAGGTGTTCTTAGGCGAAATTTCAGGATGATCTTTAATGAATTTGTAATACTATTTCCGTTCAGCAAGTTGTTTCTCTTTACTAAAACGACGGGAAAGATTGTATTTTTCTGCTAATTCAAACGCTAAACGACGTAAGTCATTAATTTTTAAGCCAAAAAAACAAAAGTCCAATTCAAGAACGTGTTTCACGGGCCTTTCGATATTTTCATAAATGTATTTAATCCCTTTAGGTGTCTTCTAAAAGTAGGTTTTGGTATAAAATATACACGACATGCTTCATTGAATTTTAGCTCCCCACTTTTATATTTTTCTAAAGCGTTTTTCATATCTTTAAGAGACCATTTATTGTATTAGCGTTTCATCATACAACCAAATACTAATAGGCGCATTCCGAAGCTATTTTTGACGCTGTCCAAAAGATTGGCACTGGTATTCAATCTTGCCTCCCCCCTTTCCCTACGATACTGAAAACGGCATCAAAAGAGCTCTGTTATGAAACGAAAATAGAACAAAAAATATTTTTTTTAAGCACCCTAAAAACCTTAATAGATGTGCTGATAAAAAAATTAAAAACAGGTTTGTTCTATCGCCGTCTGTTTTCTTAAAACCAACCTTGTTCCAAGAAACACACACTGTTTTTAGATCCTGTTATCTAAAACAGGTTTTAATCATCAATCAAAAAACTTTCTGTATATTGAGTGACATTAAAAATATGCATATTTAATCTGCCTTTTTTTCTGGGTTTGTTTCTATTTGTTTGTGTTTGTATTGGTTGTTCACATAAATCGATACCTTTATTATTATAATAACCTCAATTAAAATTGAAATAGGCCCATAGAAAATATTGTTTAGCAATTATAATAATAAACCAATGCCATTAGCGCGGGGTAAATTTACCAAACCGATTTTAACAGATTTTAATTAAACAATTAATAAGATAATTTAATTCCCATATAAATAACATCGTTCTAGTTCGATATACCAGCAAATGTAGTTTGGATGGAAGCCTACAAATTAATGACATTGTAGAAATATTACCTGACAAGCAGTATCCCCAAAATTTACGTCTGAACTAGCAATTAAGGTAGATGAATAGATAATGGAGAAAGCACTTTGCAATAATACATTCGTGAGCAAAAGTACTGCGTATTGTGAAGAGCAAAGGTATTTTTAAAATAATGGATTTCCTTTTTTCGTTTCTTATTAGTTATTTAGAAAGCATAGTGAATAAAGGTCGTCGTTCGAGTCTATGCCTATCAAAACTATTTAAGGAATGCCAATGAATGTTGTTAAATTGCTTCACGACATGAAAAAGGTTTCAAAAAAGTTATGCTTAATAGGTACCCCTTATGAAACAGAATGTACGTAGTCGTTAAAAAGTACGAAAACATTATTCTTCAAACTTAAAAAGTGACCGGTACTTTAATTTTATTTAATCTGTTTTACACCTAACTAATTTCAATTAACCGACAAAATTAAAATATGATTTGAAATATCCATTTACTAGCAATTCTGACAACATGTAAGCACGGCAGATGATGTAAGTATGCATTATTCTGATTGGCGGAATTATTTTCCGGTAAAGTTGAGATTAATAGGATCATGGCTATCTTTATTTGTTTGACAGCATTAAACAGAGACAGACAGTTCAATATCGAACATGTGATTGATAGGGACACGCCTCCGCAGCCTCGTTCTGACAACCAGTGGTGGAGGTGAAAGGCTACGTGTTTTATTAATAGAGCGAAATTTTCTTGAAGTTTCTCTTTTTGTTGAAAATGTTTGAAATGTGATATTATCGGGGAAAAAAATCGCATTTCCAATACAGTGAAAGTATTGCTAATGTTTATAAAGCTGACATTACATATATGTAAGTTTGAAGCAATGCCAGTTTCATGCAATGCAAGTCGGCCTTTCTGTTGCATTGCCCGCGGTATTACATCTAGGCAAGTTTGATGCAAGTTTTAGATTTTGACAAGGGTGACAGTAGGGCTACCAATCGTACAAAATAACTAAAATTTTTAGGTTACAGTTATAATTACTGCTAGTAGGTACAGCTCAAGTATACTAACCTCTGAATCGCCTTGCTTTTGCCCTTTTCCATTATAAACATGATTATAAACAAAATCTTTAAAGAAAATCACAGAGCAAAACTTTGCCGGCAAGACATAAAATAACATAACCAAAAAAAAACATTTCAATCGGTTGGTAATAGCCAAATTACTAAAAAAGTTACTAGGCTTGCATACGACTTGCACCGAAAATAGCGCAAGTTCTAATTTTTCGTCTTGCATGAGAATTGCACCAAATTTGCTCCTGCGCATGCGCTATATACTCTTTGGTCTTGCATATCACTTGCATTGCACGAGACTTGCATCATGTAATGCGGCTTTAATGTTTATGATATGGAAGCCAGAAATAACGCATTTAATTTGCTGTTAAAACAAAAATTAGACAGCGTTTCGATATATACAGGAGCAAGTCAGTGGCGTAGCCACAGGGGCGCGACGGGGGGCGGTCGCCCCCCCGCCCCCCTTGGGCTGGCGCCCCTTTACTACTTAAAAATAATTCTTAAAAAACAAGATCGGAATTATTTTATTTTTAGTAAAGAAGAGCGATGGGAATAAACTTAATAAAACCGGTTCTGAGAGCGTCCCATCACATTAAATTTATTTTTTTTTATATAGCGGATTTTAACTTCATTTGAGGCCAGACCCCTGTTCTCTAAGGAGCATGAAGAAGGTGAATTCCTTTGAAATTTGGGCGTGGTCCCAAAAAATTTTTGCCTGCGGCGCTTTAGCTCCGCCATCTGCGCCCCTGCGATACTTCGCCCCCCCCCCGCCCGCCCCAAAATGCTGGCTACGCCACTGAAGCAAGTATCGTCGGGATTAAAAAAAATTTACAACGAAGATTAAGACAGAAAAGCAAACAATCCTGAAAAGTTGCTACCATCTCTCGGCAAGAACATATCTCGTCTATCAGTTATAGCATGCTATGGACTCCAATCATGAATCTCCGGTTTTTCCGAATACAGGGAGAGTCGGAAACTAGGATTGCCAATATTTTTATAAACTTTAATTTAGGCAACGTAGACAAAGTGTCGGCAGTCCCCTGTCCGCCATTTTATGCAAATTGCTAAATTTCCATTTTTAGGGGTAAATGCACAAAAAATTGATTTTGTAAGTTTCAGAAATTTCAAATAGGAAAGCAATGTTTTGGCTTCCGGAAATCTGTTGTATCAGTAGAAATGGCCATTTCTTAATGATGAGACGGATGTGAGCTCTGAGCTTGACTGGTTTAGTGACGGGTTTGTCGAGTTAATGAAAATGACCTTTCCTTTAGAAGCCCGTAGACAGAATAGCTCAAATTGTGTCGATAATAGGTCCAAACCTTGGCTATCTAATAAAATTGTAAATGAGTCTATGTTTCTTAGAGACCTATACAAGGTTGTTAAAGGCCTTGACAATGATGCTTTTGTTAGTTCATATAGGGATAGGGTAAAAAGGGTCGATGAAAGTAAATGTAATTATTACGACACCATATTTAATAATTCTCAAAATAAATCTAAATGTATTTGGCAAATGATAAAAAAAGAATATTGAATGGAGTTAGCCGATACTTGATGGACATTCATGGTAAATTTATAGAATAAAACACTTGTTTCTAGATTTCCACTAACTTTTATTTAAAATTTGTTGACAATTGTTTCGCCAACACTGTGGCTTCTTCAGATGTTTATAACCGAATGAATATAACACATTTAATAACGGGGTTTTTGTCGCTTAACCTGTAAAGAAGTTAACCTCAAACTTACATGTAAATACCCGGATTGCTTTAAGGACTCATTGGGCAATAAAATAGAAAGTCATGAAAAGCAGCCTCTGGATTCAACTTATATTTTATTGATTCTGTAGAAAATTAGATAAATGGCCTTAGATGTTACCTCAAGCATTCGGGTACTTCCAATGGCAGCTCTATGCTCTTGTGCACCGTTACACCATCTAAAGTTGAAACAATTATCTATGCTGCTTTAGAAAAGAATGCTGCTGGTGATAATGGAATTCCTTGCACCCTTTTGAGTTCTGTAGCCGATGTCATTGCCCTTGGATAAATTGTTCTTTTCAGAGAGGATTTTTTCCCTCTAAACAAAAGTGTGCCCTGATTAAAGCAAATCATAAAAAAAATTAGAAGAAAGAATCGAAAACTATAGAGTAGGGGTGGGCAAAATAATCGATTAATCGATATATAATCGATTAATCGATTAATCGATTTTTCGATTTAAGAAAAATTTTAATCGATTAATCGATTGTTCGATTAATCGATTTTCCGATTAATCGATTTTCCAATTAATCGATTTTTCGATTAATCGATTTCCCAATTAATCGATTTTTCGATTAATCGAATTTCCGATTAATCGATTTTTCGATTAATCGATTTTCCAATTAATCGATTTTTCGATTAATCGATTTTCCGATTAATCGATTTTCTGATTAGTCGATTGTAAAACCGAGTGTAAATAAATTTTTACCCGATAATCGAAAATATAAATTATTATGTTATTGAATGATTTTGAAGTTGCTGGTGAAATATTAATTAATATACTGCACAATTAATTATTACTCTATACAATAACAGTTACGTGTACTGCGCCCGTATTTCTACTAGTATACAGGGTGTTAATTAATGGTATGCAGATATTTCAGGGGGTGATAGTTAGTACTCGTCAAAATAAGAAAAAAATGTAAATATTATATGCATGGTCTAAAACGCGTTATTTTCGTTATACAGGGTGGCAAAGTTTCAATTTTTTTTCTCGTATCTTGCGTTTTCTCTCTTATATTCTCTGATAATTGTTTCAAATTTGGAACAACAACCATTTTTTAGAATCTCTACAATAAAGTATCAAAATTGTAGGTCGCAGTATACAGGATGTTACATTTTCTTGAATCCGCTACAATTTTATCTCTCAGAACTTTTTTTGGGGCTCCCTGTATGAATTCCAGTATGAAATTTGAACTCTCTGTTCCCTTGTTTAGCGTTCTTGTCTCTTGTACTATTCTCGTATCTGTGACCGTTTTCGATTTATTTGCAAAAATAGCCATCGATGGAAATTAAATGTAGGCGAAATAGCGCAATAAAAATGAAAATAATTATTACTTAAAATATATACAAATAAAAACAGCTTTTTACTCTTATTCTAAAGTTGAAAAAAAGTGAAACGTTGCTTAAACATAATATTGTTATATTATAATTTTCCCATAAAAGGAGATTGTTTTATTTAAACAAAAATTGCCTAATCGACAAGGACCAAATAAATTATTGGACAATAAATTTATTGCCTGTCCGATTTATCGATTAATCTAAATAATCGCTATACCGATTACATCGAAATTATCCAAAATGATAAATATAATAAGATCGATTCATGGAAAAAATCGATTAATCGAAATAATCGATTAATCGAAACATCGATTAATCGAAATAATCGATTAATCGAAATAATCGATCAATCGAAATAATCAATTAATCGAAATAATCGATTAATCGAAATAATCGATTAATGGAAAAAATCGATTAATCGAAATAATCGATTAATCGAAATAATCGATTAATCGAAATAATCGATTAATCGAAATAATCGATTTCCCGATTAATCGATTAAATCGAAATTATCGATTATTTTTCATAATCGATAATCGATTATAACTTTTGATAATCGCCCACCCCTACTATAGAGCAATCGCAACTCTTCCAGCTTTTTCAAAAGTCTACGAAAAAGCTCTTTATATCAGGCTTTTGGAGTTCTGGGAAAGGTTTAATCGTTTACCTGATACTCAGTTTGGTTTCCGCAGGAAGCGATCCACTATACAGATGTCATATTGACAACCGTCAAGTATATTATCGAAATGATAAACCAGGGAAAGCAAGCGGCTGGTTTGTTCTTTGGTCAATAATAAGTTGCTTCTAGCTTAATTGCATTGCTTTGGAGTAAGAGGAATGCCCTTGAGATGGCCGACCTCTTACCTTTGTGATAGAACTCAGAGCGTTAAGTTGAATATGAGCGGTGGGAAACGGCATCTCCCATTCAGCCCATGGAAGCATTCCATATTATTCCGGTAAAGAATTGTGTTCATTATTTAACTTACTACATGGACAGGATACTCACAATTTGTCGAAAACATCCCCATAAAACCATTTTCCATTTCTATTTCGTTGTTGGTATAGGGTAAACTTGCCTATTCGTATTTGCGCCTAAAACGTACTTCCTCCGTTTCTTGCGAGCGATGACAACTACAATCGTTCCTAGTGGCGGAAAATATAACCAACAGTTCCCCATGATTATGTAAACAAACAGGAACGCTGTGTGATAATTTTACCAATTTCGAGGAAAATCTTTATGTGTCGTTTAAGGGTTTTGGCCAGTTACTTTTTTTAAATCTTATATTAGTTAATTTCTATTTAAATCTATGTTGAATTGTATGTATATTTTTGATAACAAACTTGTCGGTCAGCGCTTGGTCTTTTATGGCGGCAATTTTAAATTAACGCGCCTAACTCGTACCTCATAGGCATAATTTGTACCGGTACGATTTAGGAATAGGACCTTATTTGATTTTTTTTTTTAATTATAGACAGGAAAGCAAAATGATCTCTTGACTTGGTTGTATGTTGGTGTAAGGCTGGCGACGACAGCCCCAGTTATTCCCATGTTGTGTTGTTATGGTTGTGTATCGCGCTATGTCTAACACGTTGTTCGTTTATTCGAAGCTGATTGTAGTGAAGTTATGGTAAGTATTGTAATTTTAATATAAACTGCATGTATTTGCTTAATATATGCTTTGTTATTACGCGTGAGTAATATAGTTTCATTTAAAATGTAAGCAATTTGAACCTATTTTACTTCTAATGTGGGGTGAAATGGAGACATTTATACGGGGCGAGATGGGGACGTCTCCATCTTATTACGCACTCTGTGATAGGTATTTCGTGGTAGGGGGAACTACAGAGAGGTCTAAAACTCAAGTTCATATATATTCAAACCCAGGGAACGAAGAAGCTACTGTTTATTCAAAGCAAGTGCTACAGTTTCACCTTCTATGTCTGGGTGCTCTTGGATGCACTGACAAGATTCTATAGCAGACGATACAGATGACTATACCCAAAGATGTCCCACCTGCGCCTACAATTGAAAAGGTAAAGGCACAAATTGGCTTTTTCTCTGAAACCCCAAGACGAAAGACAGTCAACTTCGCCCTTGTTTTTTATAATAAGGCACAGGACCGCAGGATCAATCCCTTACGACGCTCTGCGAGGGGTGCGCGTGCGCTAGAAACGATTCAAGTTGGTCTTGAATCTTTAGAGATTATACTCGTTGGGGAACACGGCCTCAGGGGGGTCGTTCAAGATTGATGACGTTCTCCAGATGAAAGAGTTTTTAAAGAGTGTCGTTCGAAAGACACTAAGCTGAACCACATACGGGTGGGCTGCAGTGGCCCATCGTGTATTTCTACCGTGCATCGCTCTGGGTGGAATCAAGCGGGCAACCTCAGTTGAGCACTTGTCATGAAAATATTTCTAAAATATATTCAAGTTGTTGGGGTGTATCGAGGTTTTAGTTCGGAAAAGCATTCTTCTTGCTGCCTATTAGAGATGTGCATTGGCAGCCGATGTCCGAGCATCCAAAATAGAAGATGAAACAGCGAAGCTATATATAGAATTTTTAGTTTTTTCCAAATGATCATTAATGTATAGTAAAAAGAGGGTGAGCGACAATATAGAACCTTGAGGGCATTTATGGCGTTGAAGTTAAATGTGTATGGGCTATACTCGCGCAGTTTTCCAGCAAGAAGGAAATGTTCCTTTTTTGTAAGAAAAGTTAAAAAGTCTACCAAATATCGGTAGCAATTCGTCAGCGCATGTCTTAATTACAATGACTGGAATATCGTCAGGACCAGAAGTTTTTTTGGTGTGAAGACTCCTCAAGATTCGTTTAATATATCGGTCGTTCTCGATTCTACAGGGGCAATGTTCGGTGGAGTTTAAATAACAACTAACCGTTGAATGTGAAGAGAATAGTTCCGCTAGTAAGTTTGCTTTTTCCTGTGCTTTGGTCGCAATGGTATCATCAGAAGGTGGAATGGTTGACTGGTCCTGAACTAACCTGACTGATGGCTTTAGCTACCGACCAAATTGATCTTGAGCCGTTAGGACATTCAAGAAGTTTGTCTTTGATCCTCTGGTTGTGTCCTTCTTTGCTTTGGTTTATCGATTGTTTGTATTGGTTTCGAGCGTTAACAAAGATGGTGCGATTTTCGGAGGTAGGTTTTTGACGCTATGGTCGGTAGAAATATTTTTTTGATTTAACAGCTCGTTCGCAATATGTGGTAAACGAAGGATTTCCGTTAGAAGGGCACTTTTTTGAGAAAGGGATAAAGGCAGAGGTGGAATTCTGCGCAAGAAAATCAGCTGTTTTATAAGATGAATTGAATATACTCTTCTCACAGAAAATTAAATCAAAACTGCAAGATGCAGGCACTGAGAAACCCTATGATACTGCTAATTCCGGAAATATGATTCAAATTATTGGTTAACATGTTTCAAAGCTGGAAACATTTAAAAATTATGAAACGGCTAAGAATGAAAAATTTCAATTCATTTTGAGCATGAAGTAATTAACGAACGCTTCGAAATCCTCGAGTCCGTCCGCACACAGTTGGCTCCGCCTTTCAGCGTGAACGTGCGATTGAGGTAAATTTCGAAATCCGTGAAAGGTGAAAGCTTTTTAGACATATTAAAAAAAAAATGCAAATTTGTTTAGTTCGGTTGTAAAGAAAATGGCAAAAGCTAGGTTTCTACGGAATGTTTTTTCAATGTTTACAATAGTTTATGTCCCAAAAAATCAGTACGTCGGTCCTAGGTCATTTAAAAAAAAAGTATAAACGCATCACCGTACACTTATATCTAACTATATCCCATTTCATATTTGAAATTCATTGGAAGATTACTAAAGTCACAATTGACTTTCTGCTATGTACCGTCCACAACCGTATATAGCCTTGAAGAGCAGAAGCGGTCAATTGAACTATATATACTATTTTTTAAAAGTAAATATTGTAATGAATGAACCTAAAATACACAGCATAGTGTGTTAGAAAATGTTTAATGCTTTCTTTAACAGGTTATAGTCAAAGACGTAATTTCTCGCGACTTTGGGTTCTTTAGATATTAAGTAAATCTTTAAGAGTAAAAACTTATTACAAGACCCAACCAAACCTCACCCTATTTATAAGGGTGGAATTAATAAATATGCTCGTAAGATATTTAATATAAGCTTTAATTTGTAAACTGGCTAACCCACCCGTTAAATCTTAGGTTTAAGGTTTATAAAGCGGGCAAATTATTATTTTAAACAAAGAGTAACTAATTTATTTGTATACGCTTTATATGCGAAGAAATGTAATACCACATTTAGGCTATATCAAGCAAGATATTGTTCCTAGGTTAGAAAAAAAGAAAGTATTTACGGTGTTACCTTATGGATTGTCGAATTCCCAAGATTTGTTTCAGGATGAAGTTGAAAAACACTTTACAGGTATTGAAAATGTAGTTATATGCCATGACGACATGATTGTGGCAGGGAAAACGAGACAAGAACATGACAAAGCTGTGTTTGATGTTGTGCAACGTGCAATTTAGGTAAATTTATGGGGCACATTTTTTCTGCTGATGGTATGCAGATAGACCCTGATAGAGTTGAATCTCTTTGCAAGCTAAAAAAACCTGATAATAAATTGGCATTAGAGAGGGTAATCGGTTCATTTAATTATGTCAGACGGTATGTCAAAAATATGTCCGAAATTATACACCCTTTGTGCGAATTACTTAAATCTAACATTGAGTGGTCTTGGTTACCCAAACATCAGCAAGCTTTTGATAGATTAAAAGAAATTATTACAAATTCACCTGCTCTTGTCCCGTTTGATCCTTCTAAAAAAAACGTGTTGCAATGTGATGCGTCAAAAAATGGATTAGGGTGTTGCATGTTCCAACTGTACGACAACAGTGTGTTAAAATTAGTAGCTTGTGCGTCAAGATCTATGAACGATCATGAAGTCAATTATAGCCAAACTGAAAAAGAGCTTCTTGCTATCTACTATGAAACACAAAAATTTTATGATTTTATTTATGGACAAAATGTTGATGTACAGTCAGATCATAAACCCATTGTTTCGATTATGAAAAAACCTATTCAAAGAATTGGTTCCGTAAGACTACAAAGACTAAAACTTTTAAAGTATTTTCTAAATATCTATTATGTCCCAGGAAAAAATGTGCAATTTGCAGATAAGTTATCAAGATCTAGTTTCTTCTTCTTCTTCTTTCTCAGCCTTGATTTGTCCACTCCTGGACATAGGCCTCTCCATTGATTCTCCATGCCTGCCGATCCTGGGCCAATCTGATCCAGTTTTTACCCGCCTTTTCCTTGATATCGTCGGCCCATCTCTTTTGAGGTCTGCCGACGCTTCTTGTAGTTTGTCTTGGTCTCCATCTTACAACACGGGATGTCCATCTGTCCATATCCTGTCGTGCGACGTGTCCCGCCCATTGCCATTTCAGTCTTGCGGTCCTCTCCATGACATCTGTGATCTTTGTTCTTCGTCTTATCTCTGTGTTAGTTATTTTGTCTCGCAAGCCTATACCAAGCATAGCCCTTTCCATGGCTCTCTGTGCAACTTTTAGTTTTCCAGCGCTTTTTTGTGTAATGGCCATTGTTTCCATTCCATACGTTGCTACCGGGAGGATGCAGCTGTCAAAGACTTTACTCTTTAGATTGATTGGAACTTCCTTATTTGTTAGTATATGTCGTAAGTTGCCGAAGGCTGCCCACGTCAGAGCGATTCTTCTCTTGATCTCCAGAGATTGATTTTCTTTGCCTAGCGTAATGGTATGTCCCAGATATACGTATTCATTGACAGATTCTATTTGATGATTTTTTATGTTAATTATATCATCGCTGTTGCTTATAATCTTTGTTTTGTTATAGTTCATGTTTAGGCCAATCTCTTGTGAAGCGTTGTTGAGTTGTTCCATCATAATTTTTAGTTCATTTATGTCACTGCTCAATAGGATAATATCATCGGCGAATCGGAGATGGTTTAGGTAACTGCCGTCTATATTTAACCCGAGTTTGTGCCAGTCAAGCCTCTTAAATACGTCCTCCAGGGCCAGAGTAAAAAGTTTCGGCGATATGACATCGCCCTGTCGAACTCCTCTTTCCAATTTGATTTTGTCTGTTTCCAGGTCTTCATCGATTTTGACATGAATTGTGGAGTTTTCATATATGTCCTTGATTATCATAGAGTATCTGGAGTCAATCCGTGCATTGTCTAAACCTGCCATAAAGGACCATTTTTCTATCGAGTCGAACGCTTTTTGATAGTCTATGAAGGCCACGTGTAGTGGGACGTTGTATTCGGTACATTTTTCGATAACCGTTCTAACTGTCTGAATGTGATCCATTGTACTGTATCCCTTTCGAAAGCCTGCCTGTTCGCATGGTTGGTAGGAATCCAATTTTTGTGTCAGTCTGTTTGTTATTATTCTTGAGAAGAGTTTGTATATGTGTGACAAAAGACTGATAGGACGGTAGTTTTCAATATTTGTATTGTCTCCTTTTTTAAACAATATAACCACTTCTGCATTTTTCCAGTGATTCGGAATTCTTCCTTCTATTAGACATTGATTTAAGAGTATCTTTAGTGCGCTTATCAGTGAGTCGCCTCCCATCTTTATCATTTCGCTTGTGATACGGTCTTCTCCAGGGGCTTTTTTGTTTTTCATTTTATTTAATGCTCCTCTAATTTCATCCTTTGTTATCTCCGGCAGTTCTTCTGATCCTACGTTTGTGATTCTTCCCGATGGAATTTGGTAATTTGGCATTGCCGTTGAAGTTTGAGTTGAGAAGAGATCTAGTTTACAATGTCAAAAATCAATTGATCGAGAAATGTTTGAAATGGTCGATTCAGTTTCAAAGCATCTACCTATGAGTCAACAAAATCAGTTTAGACATGAGACTAGTATAGACCCAGTTTTAATGAAAATTTATGATTATTATTATAATGGATGGCCGAAAGAAAGTCAAACATCTGCAGACTGTAAAATTGTTTACCCCTTTATAAAAAATTGCCGAATTTGTGAAAAATATATGCCTGCCAACTATAAGGAGCCTCTTTTTCCCCATAGTGTTCCAAGATATAGGTTTAGCAAAATAGCTACTGAAATTGTGGAACACAGTGCAAAAAACTACTTGGTAGTAATTGATTATTTTTCACACTGGATTGAACTAATTTATATGAAAGATAAGACATCTGAATCAGTGATTAATTGTTTTCAAGACATTTTACCCGCTTTGGTTATCCTCAAACAATAATGGCAGATAACTTACCTTTTGTGTCTAGCCCTTGCAAAAAGTACTATAAAAGTAAAGATATTGAAATATTAACTTGCTCTCCACATTTTCATCAAAGTAATGGCTTGGCAGAAAAGGCGGTTAATATATCAAAGCAAATTTTAAGAAAGTGTTTCGAAGATAATTGTGACTTTAGAGAAGGTGTGATGCAATATAACAATTCACCTATTATTAGTCTTGGTGCTTCACCATCACAAATCTTACAGAGCAGGATTTTAAGAACTGAATTACCTGTTTCCACCAAAATTTTGGAGCCTAAAGTTCAAACAGACATTTACAAAAAATTATGCAAATAAAAACAGGTCATGGAATTGAACTATGATTAAACAGCCCGCAGAAATCCGTTAGAGTACAAAAAGGGGAATAAGGTAGTAGTTAGAAAACTAATAATGAAAAAATCTGGAAAAAAGCAATTGTTATTGGAAAAGCAAAAGCGCCTAGGTCATATTGGGTTAAGAAAGATAGTAATTGCAAAATTGTAAGGCGTAATATTTCTCATATGAAACCTTCAAGTACAAAATCAGATTATAAATTTATTTGTGAGAGTTTTACCCTAACGAGAACTGGCTTAATTCAAACCAGAATAATCCAAACAATATAGTTAGATCTCCCCAAAATTTGAATAACAGTAACTCTGTCAGTCCTCGCTCCGCATATTCAAATAATAATAGTTACAGTACACCTTGTGCATCATCTGTCTCATTAGATAGTACATTTAGAGGTTTTAGCAATAGTGAAATTATATCTAGGCTTAGTGAGTTGAACAATAATAGTGATGTAGACTATAAACGCTCCAATTCGGTCGTGCTATAAAGCCTTCCCGGCGTCTGGATCTTTGAGAGGAAGGTGTTGAGTGTGAACATGCCTTAAAAAGAAGGACACTGCAATTGAAAAATGTCATGCAGTGTCATTAACATGTATGGATAGATTTTTGAGATTGAAAATAATATATGTTCGTTTGTAAAATTAAAAGTATCTTTTATTAAAACATACCGTGGGAGTGAATTGACCTATTCACAATCAGTTGTTCTCTATTTCCAATATACCAACATGTTTTTTTCTACATAAAATAGCCTTGTTTCAACCCACACTGTCATTTATTTAAATATTTCATGTAAATTTACTGTGATTAGAATTACCAGTATGTATCCAGTAGTTCATGGAAAGCGACGGTAAATCAAGTGATTGCATATTTACGTAATCAACTGCATACTTGTAAATGTCAGATTTATTTAGGGTTATGTCTCTAAACAAAAACACACACGGCTCGTATGCATACATTCCAATATCCAGCAATGCTCTTTGTATCGTCAAAGCGACCACGGTAAATATTGCTGTTAATGTTTGTGGTAGGTACTTGTTTTGAGTGTTTCTGGGTAGGGCCTTTTTAGTAAAATATACTGGATTCCAGATCTATTGATAGGTACACTGAGCGAAATATCGAGTTGATATAACTGAAATACGAGTTGTCCTAGACCGACGCGTGTTGCTAATAGGGGACAGCTCAGACCTGTGAATTACGGCAACTAAATCAAAGAAATTGCACCGGACTCGACTTAAATTTTTGGTAAGCTAAGGCTACCGTAGCTAATCGTAACTGGGTTTGACGAACACATGCGACGTGGGCTGCATAGCAATTCATTGTTTAAGCTACCAGAGACCAATATGGGAATTGTGATGCGTTACTACTCGGGCTAGATTAAGTCATTATTCGAGCTATCTAAACTTGACCTTTCAGTTGTTCTAGCTTACGATGATTAACTTAACGACTATAGCACAGCACGCACCTGTATGAGGAGAACAAACTCTGAACAAAGATAAAAGATCCCGCCGATTAACGTATGCGCGGATAGCAAGTCCAGTTATGTGGTCCATGACGACACGACGTGCATGAGGTACTAATAACAGTGGGATGAAGTTACCGCGCCAAATCGGCACGAGCGCGAATTCGAAACTTTCCGTGACCTTTCGATCGGTGATTTACCTTCGACATGGGTTTATAGAGTACTCTTTATGAGTTATTCCAACTCATAAAATAATTTACACATGGAAATAAGTTAAAATAATGCATATCCGGGTCAAAACGGCACTTTAAAATCAATTAGTAAGTTTTCCCAATCCAAAAACTGAGTTCAGTTAACTCATAAAATGGTTACAAAATAAAGGATTGTGGTAATCCCAAATGTGTTTAAAATGTTGATAAAAAATCTCTGTCTGTGTTAAGGCGAGCTAAAAGAAGCCGAGTTATTGTAGCGTTTTTAAATAATTTGTGATAATTCGTAGGCTCAGTTTAAACAACATAGAAACGTGCGTTAAAGTAGCTCTAATTCTGCAACCCACGACATCGGTAAATCCATTTGTGTCAGTGTATGTAACGAACGTTTACTCGTGAGACATACAAATATGGTAAAGGATAAGGGAAGGGAATTATAAAATGTTCAATAAATAAATTCATACATTTTTAGTCGCAAATAAAATTTTAACACATCTTAAACTAAGTATAATTCAACAAATACACATAAAGATAGTTTTGAATTCTAGCAAATCTTCTACTCGCTTTGTATAAATAACGGTTAAAGATGGAAAACTTAAATTCGGCACCAATATACAACTTTAGGCGTTCTAAAACAAAAAATACGGGGTTCCCATTAAACAAAAGATTGACCATGATTAGTATTTTTTGGCTCACCCTGTATACGCGTATTTCAGTTCATAAAATGCGAAATAAAAAACGATAGTTCACGTGTCCGAGCGATTTTAAGAAAAATCTACCAAAGTGAGAGTACAGAATTTATTCCATGTTAAATGTTCGGATTGCCATAAACCTTACGGCTCCGGGGAATTTTTTTTTAAATAAATATTTTTATCAGATAATAGCTATGTCAAGGTACCGTCAAACGGGGCTACTTTGACATTAACGTAATTTTTTTTTTCTTTTTTTTTATTTCGTATTTTTTTAATTCTAGTTGGTAATCAATATTGTTACAGGCGCTTAGGAACTAATTATGGTGAGAAAGTACCAAGCAATTCCGGGAACCCGGAGTTACAAAAACTATTCTGAAGAAAATTTTAGAAAAACCCTTGATGCCATTCGAAGCGGCATGCGGGCTATGATCAAGAAATTCTTAGACAAACAAGGCAAAACAGTGCAAATCTTTAAAGATAATTACTCAGGACCTGATTTTGTCGGCAATTTTATTAAAAGAAACAATCTTTCGACACGAGTTGCCACAAATATTAAAAAATTCTGCTCTTCTGTAGATAGAAATTACATTATTCAGATTTTCAACAACATACAGGAAGTTTTAGGTGACATCGACAATAAAAATCTGTATAATTACAATGAAACCAACATCGCCCAGGAACTTCCGTAGGGTACAACGGGTACAAAACTATTCTCGCTGTGTGAGCATACTTAATGGTTTGTGGTAACGCCGCTGGGGATCCCTACCTCCTATGGTTGTGTACAAAAGTGCCAATCTATACGAAAACTGGTGTACTGGAGGACCCACTAGGACTGTGTATGGAAATAGCTTATCCGGATGGTTCGACATGAATCTGTTCGAGCAGTGGTTTTTTTAATCACTATTACCCCTTATAAAAGCAATCAAGGAACCGGAAATATGAGCAATTGTAGTTGGCCATAATCTGTCTAGTAATTTTTCACCCTAAATCATTAAGGCATCTGGAGAAAACAATACATACATGTGCCCTTTTCCAGCTAACGCAACACATTTGATGCGGCCACTAGATGTGGCGGTGTTTGCGCCCCTTAAAACGAAATGGCGCAAAATATTGGAAAAATGGCGAAATAAAAGCAGATACTCCGAAACTCTACCAAAGGAACATTTCCCTTCCTTACTTTTAACTCTTTGGCATAGGATTGGCGAAACGGTAAGAGCAAATTTGATATCCCGTTTCAGGACGACAGGGTTGAATCCAATGAATGTTATTGAAGTATTAAAAAATATTCATGGGGGTTTGCCGGAAAATGAGGAAGAAGTTGCGTGAGCGCTTGATTGCAGCTTGGTGCAACTTTTAAAAGAAATGAGAGGGACAAGCGATGAACAAAAGAAAAAGGAGAGGTAAGAAATTTCAAGCCGGAAAACAGATGACAGTAGCTGAAGAAAAATCAATCCCTGGTGAGGAAAGCCAAAATGTAGCTGAGTCTGACACCGAATCCCAATATGTCCAGTGGTACCGCTCGGGACTTTCCATGATATTTTATTGCGTTGTTCCAAACATGAGAAGCATAACCGAGAGCTGAGTAAGTGGGGTTTTTAATAAGTGTAAAAGTGTCTATAAAACGGGCCTAAGCTTATTAAATTTGAGTAAAGCATGTAGAAGATATAGCAATTTAAAAAATATTTTTCCATAAGCAGAAATTAATAATCTTATAAAATTTGACTTTTTAGATATATGCTTGCCGACCTTAGTGCGACACCCTGTATAACTACTTAAACCGAAATAGGTTAGTAAAATATTTATTCACGAAATCATTAATGCTTCAATTCTAAAGAAATGTAATATAAGGATATTAAAGTCAGAGCAGCAATGTAGGGGTATTTTGAGTATTACTTTCCTTTCAAAGCAAACATTCGATGTAAAAAGATCCTGTTTCCTCTTTGACTTCTGAATTATTAATTTGTATTTTTAGTTAAATTACATGTTTTGTAAACAAATGTTAAAGTTATTAATAACACAAATTACGGGATATATTTTGTAATGAAGTTTTTATCAACAAGCTTAGCGAACGATCTGAAAACGTTTAGTAAAGATAAGTATGCCCGTTTTACCCATTCCCCTTTCAAAAATAATTATCTTAAATATTACTAAAAGACGTCCTGAAGGTTGAGAAGTTTCAATAACAACAAAAAATATGCTAAAGCATGAAAAGTAAACTGTTTAAAAAACGTCTATTAGGGAGCATTATATATATTTACTTTAACAAATGCCCCTTAAGAGCTTTTGAGTTTCCTAACCGTGAAAGAGAAATATTTTTTGGTGATAAATAAATTTTAATACAAAGCGTGCCTTATCTATGTAAATGTTTGAATGTTTCCAGTAGGTATACTTGGGTTATACAAAGTGATCCACGGTCGACGCTGTACGTTGGACGTTCTATTTGAAAAAAGGATAATAGGATCATTTTGAAAACATGATTTCTTACGTACAGTGGCGTATTTAGGATTGTAACACGGGGGGAGGGGGGCAATTTTTCCGACCTATTTAAAAAATGCGCCGCAGGTAAAAATTTTTTGGTGCCACGCCCTTTTTTGGAATATCAAAACTTCTACGTTTCGATCGCCCGATCCGAAAAAACGTAAAAACCAAGAAATTTTTAAATATAAACGCCAATATTTGTATTTTAAATATTAGTTTTTTGAAGGTATGTATAACGAATAATATTTTACCCCCTGAATTAGAAAACACGGAACAAGCAATAAAATTTAACAATTGCAGTAATTGCGGAAATCCCCAAACATCTTATATACGCCACAGTCCAGAATCAATACTTCAATAATGCCATACCCATATCATCTTTCTTCGGTTTATGATTAATTAAAATGTACGAAGGCGTAGATTTCATAATACGAAATTTTACTTTAAAATTTTAAAGTAAAATTTCATGTTATAATACGAAATTATTATGAAAATTTCGTCTTATAACACAAAGTTTTAAAATTTCCAGTTATAACTCAAAAATTGAAAGTAAAATTTCGTGGTATTAGACGAAATTTTAAAATTTCGAGTTATAATTCGAAATTTTAAAATTTCGTGATATGACTAGGAATTTTTAAAATTTCGTATTATAACACGAAATTTTACTTTAAAATTTTCAATCATAGGTCTTTTAAATTTTAAATTTTTAAAATTTCGAGATATAAGTAAAAATTTTAAAGTAAAATTTTGTGTTATAAAACGAAATTACCGAGTTATATCACGAAATTTTAAAATTTCGACTTATAACACGAAATTTTAAAATTTCGACTGGTAACACGAAATTTTTAAAATTTCGAGATATAAGTCAAAATTTTAAAGTAAAATTTCGTGTTATAGGTAATACGAAATTTAAAAAATTTAGAGTTATATCACGAAATTTTAAAATTTCGACTTGTAACACGAAATTTTGTGACATAAGTCGAAATTTAAAAATTTTGTGTTATTTGTTGAAATTTTAAAGTAGAAGTTCGTGTTATAAACCGATGTTTTAAAATTTCGAGTTATAACTCGGAAACTTAAAGTAAAATTTCGCGTAATGATACGATATTTTAAAAATTTCGTCGAAATTTTAAGAAATTTGTATCTTATTATTTTATGTGGCCCTTCTACGCATTCGTAGAAATGCAATCGATCTGGAAAATTTGAAATAATGTTTCATGTTGTTTATTGCAAATGATCGAGGGGGGGGGAGCCCCCCCGAACCCCCACTAAATACGCCACTGCTTACATAACCGCACATGCTCCATCCATCTAAAATATTTTGTATATGTTTCAGTGTTACATTCACCGAGAGGTAAAATTTTGAACTCAGTCACCATATAGAAATCAATTTAAATATTATACAGAGTGAGTTAACATTATTTTTATTTCGCTAACGTTTAGAAATGCTCAAAACTCCATTTTTTTAAAATAGAATATTATTCCAAAAATGAAAAGGTAATTACATTTGCCTTCAAACTATATTATATTAACATTTTAGCTGTGACCGGCAGGTGCTTTCGTGGCTAACTTGTTCAGAAAACTTACTATACTCTACATTAAACGTTCTTTAAGGTCTGGCTATAATTTGGTCACATTGTTGTTCATTTTGGAAAGTTCTTTAATAAAACGTTACCAGTCGTGCCAAACTTTTTAAACTGTCATAATATCTACCTAAATACTATGGATAGTCTATCTATTACTATAGATGGCACGAGTCATTCATGTGTGTGGTGTGTTTTGGTGTATGGCACTGGTTAAAACCAAATGGCCAGCATTCTCTTGTTAAACATTATAAATTAAATTTTTTTTTTCTTTCTTTGGTAATTATTATCACTGCTTACACTTTTCAACTACATGAAGTTCACCAGCTGTGGTCTATTACAATATATTCTATATTTTACAGATTCGTCTTACTTACTACTTAGGATACTACTTTTTTTTCTTCTTTCCTTTTTTCTTTTCTTCCTTTTTTTTTATGTATTTATTTTTTTTTTATATATTTTCCTTTTTTTTTGTTGGTGTTTATTTTTTCTTATCTGTCTCTCTCACAAATTTTTTTTCTTTTTTTTTTTTGAATAAGCACTGGAACGGTTGTTTCCAGTGTTTTATTTATTACTTAATGAGTTCTTCAGCATTCATATTTTAATTTGCGCCTGTGTTATGTATTTGTATGAAATATAATAGATTTTAACATTATTTAATGCAATTATGTGCTCGAGTCATTCATAAACGCTCTAAAGATGTGTTAACAAAATCGGTTGTAGGTAAGACGACGGCGACGTAAGGAGTTAGGTGAGGCCGGGAGTGGGGATTGCGCTGCGTTCACCTTAGAATGTGACAATCCAAATCTAACCTTGCCGCAAACGTGACGCTATCGACTCCTTTTAATTAATCTTCAAATAAAAATATCACAAAATACTTGAAACTCCAGAATAACTCTGTCGAAAAAAGACTGATGCCGAGGCATGTCAATGCGGACGGCCTCGAAAATGATGCATGTGACAGTGACAGTGCAGTCATTTACAAGGATTTAGACAATAATTAAAATTTTCCACATCACGTTATTCATGTTAATACTTTTAGCAGCTCAAGTATGACAAACCAGGTAGAGGGGTACAATTTGCATGTAGATTGACATGAGACTGGAATACGTTAGAATCAATACATTTATTTGTTATTGTTGTATCCATGGTTACTATAATATATCATTGGTACTAACAAAAATGGTGCCTTTTTTTTTAGAATAATATACGCAGTGTTCCACTAAAAAAAACTAGTTTTGACCACCATTTTTTGAAGTAAATTTATTTTTAGCCCCCCCTCCCTGTATAATATTACTATACAGGGATTGATTCCTGATTGATAATAATAATTTTCCTATTTAAAATAACAAAATTTTAACAATTTTTTGGTAGAAGCGACTACACTGGAATACAAAAATATTTTAGCTAGATAGAGCATGTGCGCTTATGTAAAAAAACCAAATTTTCAAAACGATTCTATCACCCAGTGGCGTGCAGTGCCATTTAAAATAGGGTAGGCAATAGAATCGAAAATGTCAAAGAAGGAGAAAGCCCGAAATTTTTATTCGTACTTTCACGAATGTCTTACGGAAACGTAAACTAGGGCATAAATAGCTGCAAACAACTGCTGTGTTTTGCGTTTAATGTCATACTTGTAAAGGGCTTACTGTTAATGAGTTTCACCAGACAGTTTATACTGTCGTTGCACTGGCACTCCATAATAAAAAATACTAAAACTATTCAAAAAATCTTTTTAACCAACAAAACTAACTCACAAACAAAACAACAATCCCTCTTAAACTCAAAACTCAAAAATTTATTTCTCAACTCACCAGTAAATACAATGTGAAAAACCTAGATAGGCTGTGGAGAAAAGAAAAAAACAATTATAGTACCTCATCATTAAAATTAATACATTTTACATGAGCAGGTATTTAAATATTACAATATTGCAAATAATATTAAAAAGGTTCAGATTAGAACAATAATTCATCTTAAATAAGTTAATATAATTTAAACTATGGAATGTGTCTATATTACATTATACATTACATAATATGAACCATTGCCAAGCGATATAATCACAAAAAAAAATATATTTACAAAACACCGCAGTAATTATGAGCAAACTACAGCAGAAAGTTAAATTCATAAAATTCCTGCAGACTATAGAAAACGTGAGTCATCAGCAGATTCTTAAGTGATCTGCGAAAGCTGAAGAATTGGAGGTTTTCCGTTATGTAACCCGGTAAGTGGTTAAAGATCCTCACTCCCGCATACAGAGGGCCCCTTCGACTTATCTCGTAATTAAAATGTGGCTTTAGATACAAAAGTCTGCTTCGCGTATTATGCAGATGTACGTCTGAGCATGTCCTTTTATAGGTACTAATAAGCAATGAAGACTAAGGTTAAAGAAAGCAAATACCCATGTTATTAAACCGATGCACGCATGTCTAATTAAGTGTCAAAATCAGCGGCCATATTGCAGTGTAGCTGCGATATACGCATGCGCGAGACCGGCTCGTTCAAAAAATGTTTTCTTACATTTTTATTAAAGCTTTTTAAATAATTTATGGTAATTAAACGCAAAACTGGATGGTTCCAAAACATCTTTAATTTAATAATATGAAAATAATAATATACTTAACAATACAGTTCAATGACTAAATCTATAATACATAAAATAGGGTAACATCGTTATAATAATAAACAGCCCCACATAAAAGCAACTTACAATGTTTATATAATTAAACAATTTTTTTAAAACATATATTACATATGAACACCTGTTTTTTATATACCTAAGTAAAAACAAATGTATACATACTTTCTAATAAAATAGTAGTTTGGACTCGGAGGACTGTAAACTGATGGTCTGGCTGGTTCGGTGTAACTATAAAACCATGAAACAAAGGTATTACAGGGATATCGTGAAGAAATGGATAGTGGGAATACCCGTCGAGAAGTAATATTTACAGTTTAAAAACATACATTGCAATCGGGGGGCACTGATTAAGTATTTTACAACTTCTCCGAGGGACACCTAAATCATATTTTATTTACATTATCACTATCCTGTGGTACTTAGAGTAATATAGTAAAATGTACTATTTATTATTTAAAGAAAGCTCTAAAATATAAAAAAATGGGATGGAAATTAAACAGGAAAAATTGTTTAGAAAAATTGCAAGGTTTTGGGAGGTCAGTGACCAATTTTGAGCGATTTCTTTTGAATCTTCCGATATATCTAATAGTGAAGCTTGAGCACATTTAACTAATAAATGATTGAAATGACTTACCTGCGACAAAAAGACCCATTTACTGCAGAAAATTGGAAAAAAGATAATAAAATCACAAAAAGGAAACGTCAACCTCACCCACCATTTATTAAAAAATCCGAAGATTAACTTACGACGTATAGTCTGAACTTTTAAGAGTGAGAGTGATGGAACAACTTCAAATAACACATTGTAAGAAAGGATAACCCGAGAAATGTCAAAGAGTGTGGCGATTCTTTCTGCGGTTTTTGCAGTGTAGCTTTGTGACAGCTGTCATTCTTCTGCTTCGCTTCCTCCCATTTGGGTCTCACCGGGCTGCTAATACGCTTCCAAAACAATTATTAAAAGGCGTAAAATTCCGATCTAACACAAGAAAAGGGCGCAAAAATTTATAGGAAAACTGAAATTATTGGTAATTACGAGCTGCCGGCATTGCCTTATCGGGTTTCAGTTTCTTACAAAATTGCATCGCATTATTAAATTTATTATTAATGCCCATATATTAATAAATTTAGGGATGCCCGATGTACTGTAACTTAATTTAGAGATAAACGCTTTTTAACCAATTACTAAAGGGTACAGACGATGTCTATCTATTAATGAAAGCACATTTTGGCAACGGTAAATCCAGTCAAATTCACTCATCTTTCCTTCGGCGTCGGTGGGAGTCGTAAGTCGTCGCATGGCTTCTGGCTCGTCTCTTTTCTTTTTATGTATCGTTTCATTTAGCTGTCTTTTTTTAAGCACTGCTTTTCGCTTGCATATAAATCCAGTATTGACAGTCTAAATGCATGCCTTTGATTTGTTATGGAATGCTTTTGAATGTAAGCGGATTGCGGTCGCAGGAGGCCAGGGCGGTGAATATTGTTCCGTTTAATATACGTAGCGTTATATGAGTGTTAGACTGTGATGTTTTTCTATGGTATAATTAATATTTTAATTGGCGCCTAAAGCAAACTTTTAAATTTTCATTATGCTCTTTAATCGGATTTTAATTTTAACAATTAAAATTAAATGGGAAAATAAAGAAAATATCAAAACGTCAGGCATTTCTGCTTTCATTGTATGCACGCCACTGCTATCAACTGTTTTCCATATACGTCTAACGTACCCACCGTGTATATATGATGAGAAGGAAATCAGTACAAGCAGTGACGTAACTACCAGTGTTCACTGTGCTCCAAGGAAAACGGGCACCGCGGCTCTAAAGGGGCCCCTTGAAGAGCACCTTTTTATTGTAATTTATGAAAGTTTCAAGGAATTTCTATAGAATTTACTGTCAAAAGAAAGGGTCGTCCTAAAAAGCAGTTTGATGAAAAGAGTAGTTATTTCATTATTGAAAATGGAGAGAATTATTTCAGAATAAAAGTCTTTTATAAAACTGTCGACATTGTAATTACGCAGTAACGAGAAAGGAGTGCAAGCCTCAGAGAAATCGTGCATGTTTTTCACGTTGTTTCTCCTGATTTTTTGTCTCAATTGACTAACGATGAAGTATTCAGCTATGGAGAAGATTTCTGTACTGAATATTTAGAAGACGTTTCAGATCAATTGCCTCATCAATTCTTATCGTTCAGAACTTGCTTCAGAGATGATTTAATGAATATGACAACGGCTCAGGAAATGTTTGAATACCTGTTGATCCAAAATTTTTCTTCGTGCAGTAGTTTCACAGAAATAATAACTGCTTGTTATTTATTTCTAACCATTCCTGGCACAGTAGCAAGCGCAGAAGGATCTTTTTCAAAATTGAAAGTGATCAAAAAATATCTGAGAAGTACTATGGGACAAGAAAGGTTGAGCTCTTTGGCCATTATTTCTATTGAAAACAAAGAAGCAAGAAATTTAGACGTTTCCAATCTTATCAATGTATTTGCGAATATGAAAGTTCGCAGGAAGGATGTTAGTAATCTACAGGGTGAGTTTTTTAAAGTGTTACAAGGGGATATCTCGCAAACGGTTAACGAGGCAATAGTAAGGGGGGACATATTTAAATATATTTTTATCATATTCCCCCTCTCCCCATTTTGAAGGGTGGGGGGTAACTTTGAAATTTTAAATAGGATTATGTTTTTCTTGTTTATTAATTTCGAATCTACGTAAAAAACTACGTATGTGTACAAAAAAAAATTGATTTGCTCCACTGGTTACGGAATTATGATTATTAGGTTATAAAAATTAAAAAATATTATTTACCATTTAATTTCTACTTATTTATTAAATTTCTTTTCGATTTAGAAAATAACTGCATTCCGCCAATGAATCAAGTTCACTTATTTCAGAATTATTATTCGTTTACATGGAAATGCGTTGTTTTGACTTCTGTCAGTTGAGAATTTTTACGTATCAACGATTATTTCTCAGTTTGGTCAATTAAACATGGAAGTGAATTTTAGTGTGCAAGTTGATATGTTTTTAATGTTGGGGGAGTGTAGAAGAAACTACAGACAAGCTTTACTAATGTGGACCGAGAGGTTTCATAATAACCCGAAATTTCACATGGCATTTAAAAGGCTGGAAACAATAAGTCGTACTACTGGCAGCCTGAAGTCAAAACCACGATTTCGGAAGCGAACTAAAACGGATGAAGATAGGGCAGTTGGAGTTTTAGGAATAGTATCTAATAACAGGCATATAAGTTCCAGGCGGCTTGCTGCAGATGCTGGAATGAGCCAAAAATCGGTTGTGACCATATTGCATATGTACAAATTTCATCCATACCACATTACACTCCACCAAGAGCTTTATGGGCAAAACTTTGAAAATCGTATTACATTTTGCAATTGGGTACAAAGGCAAATGCAAGCAAATAACAGGTTCCTAAAGAATGTTATTTTTTCTGATGAAGCTACTTTCCATAATTGTGGCCAGGTAGGATTTTAAGTTATCCCTTGTCAGTAAAAAGTAACTGTTTTTTTTTGTTTGCTTTCTTAAACGTAAATAGACACAGTATGCACAACTGGGCCTCGGAAAATCCCCACTGGATGAGAACTGTGCCAAATCAACATCCTTGGTCAGTTAATGTCTGGTGTGGTATAATTGGAGATAGAGTTATTGGTTCTTTGAACGCCATTTAAATGGAGAAATGTATACAGATTTAAGGAACCAATTACCCCAATTATTAAACCAAAACATATATCCTGAGATGTGGTTTTAACAGGACGGAACTCGACCGCATTATGCAATACAGGCCCGTAATCAATTGAACAAATTGTTTGAAAACAGGTGGATTGGTGGAGCTGATCCGGTCAATTGGCCTGCTAGGTCCCCGGATTTGACCCCTCTTGACTTTTTCTTCTGGGGATTTATAAAAGACAAAGTAATGGCGACTGCACCTACAACTGTAGACGATTTGAAAGACCGAATCCGCGTTGCCTGTTTATTAGTGACACCTGAAATGTTAGAGCGGGTACGAAATTCATTTAAAAATAGAGTGAGAAAATATTTGAAAGTTGAAGGGAGACATTTCGAACATCTCCTAAAACATGACAGGCGATAAATGGTAAATAATATTTTTTAATTTTTATAACCTAATAAATCATAATTCCGTAACCAGTAAAGCCAAATCAATTTTTTTTTTGTACACATACGTAGCTTTTTACGTAGATTCGAAATTAATGAACAAAAGTACATAATTCCATTCAAAATTTCAAAGTTACCCCCCGCCCTCAAAATGGGGACAGGGGGTATATGATAAAAATATGTTTATCTACGACTAATGTATAATGTAAGTATTATAGTTGTGGTTTTCGCAATATAATGCCACCTATTAATAATGACAAGGGATTAATAGTCCTTATTCCCGCTCCAATCACAAAATTTCTCAAATCAAATAATACCATGGAAACAAAATACACCAAGTCAAAAGTGTCACTGTCAAACCCGTAGTGTTTATGTATTCGTATTGGGATGGATGAAAATGAAGAGGCTTTTACTTGTACACCTCCAGAAATTGTACAACTAGCTACAGCAACAACATCTACCTTAATACCGGAAACATCGAAATCTATTTATAATAAAACATACGCAACCTTCAATGAATGGCGTCTTCGAAATAACACAAATTCATTTTCCGAAAATGTTCTACTAGCCTATTTCGCTGAACTAAGTGCAAAATACAAACCATCTTCATTATGGTCATTTTATTCAATAATTAAATCTATGTTGAGAATAAACCATGACGTTGATCTGGAAAAATATGGAAAACTACGAGCGTTTTTAAAAAGAAAATCTGAAGGATTTCAAGCAAAGAAATCTTCCACTCTGACCTCGAAAGAAATTAAGACATTTATTGACAAAGCTCCTGATGAAGTTTTTCTTTTACATAAGGTAAATATACATAGGTATTTAATCTAATCTATTAAAAAACTCATATTCTTATTTGCTTCAGGTTATATTAATTATTGGAATTATGGGCGCATGCCGGTCAAACGAGCTTTATGAAATGAATATAGAAGACGTAAAGGATCTTCAAACAAACTTCTTAATAACAATACCCAAGACTAAAACCAAAATTGTACGAACATTTGCCATAAACAGTACGTTTTACAACATTATAAAGAAGTACATCGATCTCCGCCCGTCACATGTAAAAATCAATTCATTCTTTCTAAATTATCAAAAATCCAAATGTACAATACAACGTATAGGAAAAAACAAATTTGCAGACATTGGCAGACAAATTGCCAAATATTTAAACTTGCCAAATTCTCAAACTTATACCGGCCATTGTTATCGCAGATCATCTGCCACTCTGTACATTGATGGAGGAGGCGATATAACTGGATTAAAGCGTCATGGGGGCTGGAAATCTACACAAGTAGCTGAATGTTACATTGATCAGTCTATGAGAAACAAGACAACTACAGCAGATACTATTACTAAACAAATAAATAGTAATGAAGCATCTTCTTCCTTTGCAGCAACCGACATTCCATATATTTGTATTGAAAACTCTTCCAAACTTATTCATAGTTCTCGACCAATACAGTTTATTAATTGTACTATTACTAATTTTAATGTTATTGACAAATAAAGTTGTTCATTAAAAATCTCAAATTAATAAATTAGTCGTAGATAAAGTAGAGTATACTACTCACAATAATGGCTATTATTACCTCAGAATATTTACTCCCTCGCCGCTTACGCGGCTCGGTTCGTAAATATTCCTCGGGATTGATAGCTATCATTATTGACTCGTGGTATAATCTACTATTAAATATGTCCCCCATCTTACTATTGCCTCGTTAAAATTTCAAGAAAATATTTTAAACCGTTTGCGAGATATCGACTTGTAACACTTTAAACAACTCACCCTGTATAACGCCTTTTCAATGTACAAAAAATAAATTAGTTTCAGCGCAAAAGAATATTAGTTTTTTTTTCTTTTTGTCAAACTAATAGGAGGGGGGGTCCAATAGAGGAGTGGGGCTAATTTCTCTCGATGGAGGTGGTATGCAGAGGTCGAACAAAACTTCAATGTAAGAAGCCTACAATAATTCAATAATTTCATTGAACTAAAAATGCGCTGATAAATAACGGGTATTGACTTCAATCGCCAGCGTAGTAAATTTTTGCGTTCTGTTATTATTGCAAAATCCTTATTTATCTCTTTATTTACCGTAGAGTATTTTTTTCTTGTTGTTATTTGGGTTGGTATTGTACACACACTAACATCGTAAAATTTAATTTGAAAATTCAATGGCAATAATAATACTTGCTTGCGTGCTTTTTTTATTTGACTTAGAACTTAATTTGTAATTCAAACACAAATATTTGTAAAAAGATTACTAAGAGATTATGGCTAGAAAATTACCCACATGCATGAAGTATAAAATATTCACTAGGTTAAACATTTTTTTTTCATGTACATTAGCATTGAACGTAAATTCCGGTAAATAGGTTGTAAAAAATGTCTGAAGTTTGACTACCGGGCACCTACCGCACAATTCAGAATAAAAACTTACTCCAAAAATCAATTAAGTGTATATTCTCATAAAACTTTTTTAACATTGAAAATATTAGTAGGTATTCCCTTACTTGAGACCGTATCTCCTAAAACACATGTATTTTCTTATGGAGAAATTTCCATTATTCAGCCATGCGCACTCCGTTATGATGGCATCCATTTCAACACAAACATTATAATGTACTTTTTTCCTTTTTGTGACATGCGTAATTGATATAGTAATTGTAGATATACTTTAAAGTTCCTGTACAAACCTGTTTAGGACTCTGTTGACTGATGCAGTGTGGATTAAAAATATTATTATTTTAAAATTATTTATTAAATTTAAGGCACAAAACTTTGTTTATAAGTAATTGGTATAATTAATCGGTGTTATAATCATAAGCCTCTTGATTAAGAACGACCATTTTAATTTAATTGTATATTATGTTGTTAATGTTACATGGTATATTTTACGTAGAATAATAGTTTTAGATTTAGGATTAGACAATCTCCTTGTATTTACATTAAATCATTAAACAAGTTACATAAAAAGGGGGGGTTTTACGTTTTAATATTTAAGTTAAACATACGTGTATGTCAAGGATAAAGCTAGATCAAAAGGATGGAACGAAATCGAGAAAAGTATTCAAGTAGTTGGGATAATTTTAGGGTTTTTCACAGGGAACCGACCTAGATGTCTAGGTAAATTAAATAGCAGTTGCTTGTACCTGATCGCAAAATGTGTTTACCAATCAAGTTGTAGTTAGTTAAAAAAAGGCATTGGTTTTATCTGGATTAAACCGTTCTGATTTAAAAATAATTATTATATCAATGAAATATTCTTATGAAATATATAGTGTAACATACACAAACCTTTATATTATATTCATCGAATTGAATGATTTTCACACTTACCTAGAGTGGACCTTCTATTGGATGGCCGAAGGCAACATAGATTTTTTTCTCTTCAATAAATAAAAAAAAAGAACCACATGCGGACGCTGAACTCTAATCAGCATATTTTACTAGTAAATGGACCTATTATTGTTGTGTACAATGATTCGATGATTTATCATAGTTTTGTATGCGATCTACGAGGGTTCCACCCATATGCTATTAACGACTCACTTTTTCAAATATCACTCGATGTCAGTGTTGTAGTTCTGGTTGCGATAACACAGAGTAATTGGCTGTTGACAGTGTTTATAAAATAAAAATAGACTAACCTTTTCTGCAAACGTTCTTAGGGACCGTTGTCTTCTTTTTTTTTTTTATAACGGATATTGACACAAAAACGGCAGTATAGTGGTCTTTTGTTAATTTCGGATTTATTTGATGTGTTGATTGACGAGGCAAATATCATTGATGATCAGTGGTGATGATTGATATTTACGTTTTACCTGTTAGCCTGACTTTGTAATCGTTTTCAAAATTTCTTCACATTACGACCCTGATGATGAGCTCGCAAACGCATAGACAAAAAGTTTTTTAAATATAAAAAGGTTTAAGGAGAACGTTTGCCCTTAAACATTATACGCTTATTTAAGACAATATTAATTTAAACTACAAAAAAGTATATTGTTTTTATTAAAATTGTACTATTTATACTTTAAGTATGTATAGATATTTTTATTATTTTGTAACTATGGTGAGTTCTTTGTATTCCAAAAAAGTGGATTTTCTGAATTATTTTATTTTACTATTATTATACAGTATTAGTATTTGTCTATCATTAGTTTGCTATAGCGTTAAATAAGGCCACTGCATTTTATGCATTTTTAATTATGAATTCAAGACATATTTCAATTCAACTAACAATTTGCATGTTTAAACATGTAACTGTTTAAAATAACCACCTGAAAAGTAATAACATGTAAGAACTAGGTCCAGTAAAAAATACTACAAAAACTAAGATTAGGGTAAAATCACCTTCTAACCAAGTATGGCTGATTCCAAGAAGATATCACTTCAATGACCCTACACTCCCAGTATAATTTACTTTTAGTTCATTACCTCATTAATTCAATCTCGCGAATTAATTATCCCCTCCCGCTTCATTTTTGAGTAACCCAATAAGTTCTTTTCCCCCACCCCTACAATTCACTACCCCCACTCCAATCTCGACAGATCCTACATTATAACTAGGCGTCTGCAGAAAGACCTTGTCATATCTACTTTAGACAGGCAACCGGACAGACACATCTTGTAGAAATTTACAGAAAGATGGAGAAGTTTATTATTGTTAAAGACGTTGTTAAAAAGTTACGAGAATTTAACCTTACAGGACGCACTCTAGAGTTTAAGTTAAAACCTGTTCCACAGGGAGTTGAACCAGTTGGTTGGGTGGAAAAAGGAATTAATCAAATTATTCAAAACGCTACAGTAGGCCTACAACCCTTAGATCGTGTGGGTTTTAGTTTTTGCTCTAAAGACTTCAACCGAGGAGAAGGTTGGATTCGCTTCAAAGCAGCTAAAGACATAACCTTTCAAGATGTTTGGAGTGTTATAAGTGGCATTTATCAGTCAAACTCAGCAGGTCTTAATACAGAATCATTTTGTCTTAGTGTGACAACTGTTAGATTACCTGTTGGTGGGGGCAGAGGAAAAAATTATAACAGCTTTCACGAGGAATGTGACAAGCGACGAGGTATTATAAGTATTAAAAATACCGATAACCTGTGTTTACCACGTGCTTTGGTAGTCGCCATTGCCCATAATAAAAGAGATCCCGAATTCAGTAAGGTTGGAAGAGATATTAGTAAAATTCAAACCGAAAGAACAAGATCATTGTTGGAGAGAGCTAAAATTAGCATTCCTGAGGCAGAAGGTGGAATTCCCGAGTTAATACAATTTCAAAATCATCTAAAAGAATATAAATTAGTTGTTTATAGCTATGGATCAAAAGGACGAAATATTATATTTGAAGGTTCAACTGAAAGCAATAAACGGCTGAACTTATTACATTACAAAAGCCATTTTAATGTAATTACATCGCTGACAGCAGCTTTTTGTTCTAACTATTTTTGTGAAAAGTGTTACGTCCCATATGATCACAAAAATGAGCACCGATGTGGTGGAACCTGTCAGGCATGTCAGCAAGCCCCTGCTTGTGAAATAGCAATAAAAATTAAATGCCAGGACTGTCTACGATTTTTTAGAAGTCAAAACTGTTACGAAAATCATAAAAAGGATTATTCGTCAGGCAAATTTACAGTATGCGAACAAATTAAACTATGTTCTATTTGTTTAAAAACCATTAAAGCCAAAAGAGCACATGTATGTGGTGAAATTTATTGTAAAATTTGTAATAAACATGCACCCGAGGATCATCTATGTTATATTCGGCCTGATAAGGGAAAACCTAAGATTAAAGATGTTCTTTTTGTATTCTACGATTTAGAGACGAGCCAAGACAAACTATTGGAAAATTCAACGTTTTTACATGAAGTCAATCTCTGTGTTTTCAAACAATACTGCGATGAGTGCATGGATTCTGAAGCAGATACTTGTAAAAAATGCGGTCTAAAGTTACAAAAAGTCAGAGGTATAGACCCAGCGGGGACATTTACTAACCATTTGTTACAAATGAGGAAAAACTTTAAAGAAATTATTGTAATAGCCCATAATGGTCAGGCTTTTGATCACCAGTTTATATTAAACTACATTATGACAAAGACAGATTTTACACCTGAGTTAATCATGAGAGGTACCAAAATAATTACGATGCAACTTGAAAATGTAAAATTTATCGACTCACTTAACTATTTCCCTATGCCTTTAGCCAAACTACCAAAGGCATTTGGACTTGATGATATTTTTAAAAAAGGCTACTTCCCGCACCTATTTAATACAAAGGCAAATGAAAACTATATAGGACCTCTACCATCAATTGAATATTACTCCCCAGATAGTATGAAAGAAGAAGACAGAGCCAAATTTCTTAAATGGTTTGTAGAGCATGAAAATGATGGTTTCGATATGCAAAGAGATCTGGTAGACTACTGCGTATCGGATGTCGAAATTCTTGTGCAATCATGTTTAAAGTTTAGAGAACAACTTATACAAACTACCAATGTATGTCCATTTACTGAAGCCACAACTATTGCTTCAGCATGCAATAAAATTTTTAGAAGAAATTTTTTGAAGCCTAATACTATAGGAATCATACCAAAAAATGGATACCGATGGAGAAACAGGCAGAGCAAAATTGCCATAGATTGGTTACTTTGGACCGAGAATCACAGAAAAATCAACATCTTACATGCTGCTAATGGTAAAGAAGCTGTTTTAAATGGTGTAAAAGTCGATGGTTACTGCTCCGAAACAAATGAGGTATTTGAATTTCAAGAATGTTATTTCCATGGATGTACTGTATGCTACAAGTTCGGCAGGAACGATCCTCTTTCCGAGGACCCCTCAGAAACGCTAAATTTAAGATATGAAACCACAAAGGCAAAAATTATGAGACTAAAAGATTTCGGTTTTTTAGTTAATGAAATGTGGGAGTGTGATTTTAGAAATTTATTAAAAAATAATCCAGAGATAAAATCCTATACTAATACCCATTACAATAAAATTTTGACAAAACTAAATCCAAGAGATGCTTTTTATGGAGGACGAACAGGAAATACATGCGAATACTATGAAATAAAAGATACGGAAAAAATTAAATACGCCGATGTTTGTTCCCTCTATCCGTACATCTGTAAGAGTTCTAAATTTCCACTATCACATCCAGAAGTGTATGTAGGAGATGCGTGTAACAAATTAAACCTAAATAATATAGATGGTTTAATTAAATGCACAATTCTCCCACCAGAAGAGTTGTACCATCCAGTACTCCCTCAAAAAATAAACAATAAATTGATGTTTATTCTTTGTCGAACATGTGGTCAAGACATGAATTACAACGAATGTAAGCATACCAGCGAAGAAAGGGTACTTGAAGGAACATGGGTTCTGGACGAGGTACTTAAAGCCATAGAAAAAGGATATAAAATACAAAAAATACATGAAATCTGGAAATATAACGTACGAAAGTTTAATAAAGAAAACGGTGAGGAAGGATTATTCACATCCATGATGAATAAATTCATTAAAATCAAACAGGAAGCATCAGGCTGGCCTAAAGATTGTGAAATAGAGGAAGACAAAGTTAAATACATTGATCAGTTCTTTGAAAAGGAAGATGTTAAACTAGAGTATACCAAAATTATTGAAAATCCAGGGCTAAGATCACTGGCGAAATTAATACTTAACTCGTTTTGGGGAAAATTCGGTCAAAGAGAGAATCAACCAAAGACGAAAATTGTAAATAAACCAGCAGATTTATTTGCAATGTTTATTAACCCTGCAATTTATATCAATGGGGTTATACCCGTCAACGATAAAACATTACTTGTCAATTATGAATATATAGAAGAAGCCAGCGATCCGTTGCCGACTGTTAATGTTGTTATAGCGGCTTACGTAACAGCGCAAGCGCGCCTTAAATTATACTCCTATCTTGAAGCTCTTGATAAAAGAGTCTTATACTATGATACAGATTCCGTGATTTATGTTTCAAAAAATAATGACCCCGATATATCAACGGGGCAATTTATTGGAGACATGACAGACGAGTTGGAGAGTTATGGCTCTAACTCATACATAACTAAGTTTGTTTCTGGAGGCCCCAAGAATTATGCATTTAAGGTTCACTCGACGAAAAGTAATTTAGAAGAAACGGTCTGTAAAGTTAAAGGTATAACTCTCAACTATGCCGCATCACAAGTAATAAATTTTGATGCAATCAAACACATGATTCTTCAAAAATCCGAACCGATCCCCATCATATCCAGAAGCATACGGCGTAGCAAGGAGCACATTGTGACAACTTGTACTGAAGTCAAACTCTATAGACCTATTTCAACAAAGAGAAAATTTCTATCGGATGGAAGCTCCGAACCATATGGATATAGAAAAAGAAAAACCCATTGAAAATAAAATATATTGTATATTTTGTATGTATTGTATATAAAATATATTATAAATATTGTATATCTAGAACCGCTATGGAGTTTAAAAATGTAAATTAAGTAATAAACAATTTAAAATATCCATTTTGGTTTTATTTTTTTCTTTAACAGTAAGAGTTTTCAAAAAGTATTTAAATAAGTAATTATGTACATATTAAAAAAATATGTTTTTATTTTTACAAAGACATTTATAATTTAAATAGTTTGAAAATATTATCCAGTCATTTAAGTACTACACTTAAACTTAAAGAAAAGTTCTCCGAAGCCACAAAAAACACTAAGGGAATTGGTTCTTTTCAGCTATTTTTCTGTTATTCTTATAGTAATCCATAATCGTTTCAAATTTGAACGACCCACATGATAGTCTTTTTTTTTTTGTAATTTATGCATATTTAATTACAAGGTTTCATACAACTTTAACAAATAAAAGTTGTTTTTTTCTTTTTATTTTTTCTTTTCTGTTTTCTTTTTCGGTTCTTAAGAAATGCTAAAGAATCTGTACAAAACAAGTCACGAATTAACTAAATAGCCACCATTTCACTAAATACTTAACACTCAGTATACAATTTTCAGAAATGTCATGATTAAGAACGGTTCTAGTCATTTTATACAAGATTTCACATGATTTAACAAATTTAAAACATTTTTTTTAATTTTTACTAAATTCTAAACACTCAGTATACACTTTTAAGAAAATAGGACGATTTGCGACTGTTTTAGTCATTTTTTACAAAAAGTTTCACAGGGCTTAATAACGTTAAAACATTTTTTTTAATTTTTTACTAAATTCTAAACACTCAGTATACAATTTTCAGAAATGCCATGATTAAGAACGGTTCTAGTCATTTTATACAAGATTTCACATGATTTAACAAATTTAAAACATTTTTTTTAATTTTTACTAAATTCTAAACACTCAGTATACACTTTTAAGAAAATAGGACGATTTGCGACTGTTTTAGTCATTTTTTACAAAGTTTCACAGGGCTTAATAACGTTAAAACATTTTTTTTTAATTTTTTACTAAATTCTAAACACTCAGTATACAATTTTCAGAAATGCCATGATTAGGAACGGTTCTAGTCATTTTATACAAGATTTCACATGATTTAACAAATTTAAAACATTTTTTTTAATTTTTACTAAATTCTAAACACTCAGTATACACTTTTAAGAAAATAGGACGATTTGCGACTGTTTTAGTCATTTTTTACAAAGTTTCACAGGGCTTAATAACGTTAAAACATTTTTTTTAATTTTTTACTAAATTCTAAACACTCAGTATACAATTTTCAGAAATGCCATGATTAAGAACGGTTCTAGTCATTTTATACAAGATTTCACATGATTTAACAAATTTAAAACATTTTTTTAATTTTTACTAAATTCTAAACACTCAGTATATCATTTTCAGAAAATAATACAATTCTGTACAGTTTTACAAATTTTCACAGGTCTTAATAACATTAAAACATTTTTTTAATTTTTTACTAAATTCTAATCACTCAGTATACAATTTTCAGAAATGACACGATTTAGAACAGTTTTTACAGATATTTACAAAGTCTTAATAACATTATATTAATAATTATCTAACATAATGTATACAATTTCAAGAAATAGTAGATTTTTAATCCATGTACAAAATTCAAGAATCTAAAATACAATTAAATGTAGGCTTTTTTAATTGGCATCTCAGGCAAATTATTTCCCCCAAAATTATCTAAAAAAGATATACCAAAAACATTCTAAAGCGGTTTTTTACCTCTATAAGTATGCAGGCCGATCCGACCCTTGTCGGTTTTATTACCCGCATAAATTAACACAGTAGAGAGATATTGAGAGAGCCGCCTCACGAAAGCACCCGGGTTAGCTCATAAACAGCACCACCGAACCACCCGGGTTAGCTCATAAACAGCACCACCGAACCACCCGGGTTAGGTCATAAACAGCACCACCGAACCACCCGGGTTAGGTCATAAAACGCACCACCAGCACCACTGGTCTCGTTCTCTCCGTTTCTCTCTACTGTGTTAATTTATGCGGGTAATAAAACCGACAAGGGTCGGATCGGCCTGCATACTTATAGAGGTAAAAAACCGCTTTAGAATGTTTTTGGTATATCTTTTTTAGATAATTTTGGGGGAAATAATTTGCCTGAGATGCCAATTAAAAAAGCCTACATTTAATTGTATTTTAGATTCTTGAATTTTGTACATGGATTAAAAATCTACTATTTCTTGAAATTGTATACATTATGTTAGATAATTATTAATATAATGTTATTAAGACTTTGTAAATATCTGTAAAAACTGTTCTAAATCGTGTCATTTCTGAAAATTGTATACTGAGTGATTAGAATTTAGTAAAAAATTAAAAAAATGTTTTAATGTTATTAAGACCTGTGAAAATTTGTAAAACTGTACAGAATTGTATTATTTTCTGAAAATGATATACTGAGTGTTTAGAATTTAGTAAAAATTAAAAAAATGTTTTAAATTTGTTAAATCATGTGAAATCTTGTATAAAATGACTAGAACCGTTCTTAATCATGGCATTTCTGAAAATTGTATACTGAGTGTTTAGAATTTAGTAAAAAATTAAAAAAAATGTTTTAACGTTATTAAGCCCTGTGAAACTTTGTAAAAAATGACTAAAACAGTCGCAAATCGTCCTATTTTCTTAAAAGTGTATACTGAGTGTTTAGAATTTAGTAAAGATTAAAAAAAATGTTTTAAATTTGTTAAATCATGTGAAATCTTGTATAAAATGACTAGAACCGTTCCTAATCATGGCATTTCTGAAAATTGTATACTGAGTGTTTAGAATTTAGTAAAAAATTAAAAAAAAATGTTTTAACGTTATTAAGCCCTGTGAAACTTTGTAAAAAATGACTAAAACAGTCGCAAATCGTCCTATTTTCTTAAAAGTGTATACTGAGTGTTTAGAATTTAGTAAAAATTAAAAAAAATGTTTTAAATTTGTTAAATCATGTGAAATCTTGTATAAAATGACTAGAACCGTTCTTAATCATGGCATTTCTGAAAATTGTATACTGAGTGTTTAGAATTTAGTAAAAAATTAAAAAAAATGTTTTAACGTTATTAAGCCCTGTGAAACTTTTTGTAAAAAATGACTAAAACAGTCGCAAATCGTCCTATTTTCTTAAAAGTGTATACTGAGTGTTTAGAATTTAGTAAAAATTAAAAAAAATGTTTTAAATTTGTTAAATCATGTGAAATCTTGTATAAAATGACTAGAACCGTTCTTAATCATGACATTTCTGAAAATTGTATACTGAGTGTTAAGTATTTAGTGAAATGGTGGCTATTTAGTTAATTCGTGACTTGTTTTGTACAGATTCTTTAGCATTTCTTAAGAACCGAAAAAGAAAACAGAAAAGAAAAAATAAAAAGAAAAAAACAACTTTTATTTGTTAAAGTTGTATGAAACCTTGTAATTAAATATGCATAAATTACAAAAAAAAAAAAGACTATCATGTGGGTCGTTCAAATTTGAAACGATTATGAATTACTATAAGAATAACAGAAAAATAGCTGAAAAGAACCAATTCCCTTAGTGTTTTTTGTGGCTTCGGAGAACTTTTCTTTAAGTTTAAGTGTAGTACTTAAATGACTGGATAATATTTTCAAACTATTTAAATTATAAATGTCTTTGTAAAAATAAAAACATATTTTTTTAATATGTACATAATTACTTATTTAAATACTTTTTGAAAACTCTTACTGTTAAAGAAAAAAATAAAACCAAAATGGATATTTTAAATTGTTTATTACTTAATTTACATTTTTAAACTCCATAGCGGTTCTAGATATACAATATTTATAATATATTTTATATACAATACATACAAAATATACAATATATTTTATTTTCAATGGGTTTTTCTTTTTCTATATCCATATGGTTCGGAGCTTCCATCCGATAGAAATTTTCTCTTTGTTGAAATAGGTCTATAGAGTTTGACTTCAGTACAAGTTGTCACAATGTGCTCCTTGCTACGCCGTATGCTTCTGGATATGATGGGGATCGGTTCGGATTTTTGAAGAATCATGTGTTTGATTGCATCAAAATTTATTACTTGTGATGCGGCATAGTTGAGAGTTATACCTTTAACTTTACAGACCGTTTCTTCTAAATTACTTTTCGTCGAGTGAACCTTAAATGCATAATTCTTGGGGCCTCCAGAAACAAACTTAGTTATGTATGAGTTAGAGCCATAACTCTCCAACTCGTCTGTCATGTCTCCAATAAATTGCCCCGTTGATATATCGGGGTCATTATTTTTTGAAACATAAATCACGGAATCTGTATCATAGTATAAGACTCTTTTATCAAGAGCTTCAAGATAGGAGTATAATTTAAGGCGCGCTTGCGCTGTTACGTAAGCCGCTATAACAACATTAACAGTCGGCAACGGATCGCTGGCTTCTTCTATATATTCATAATTGACAAGTAATGTTTTATCGTTGACGGGTATAACCCCATTGATATAAATTGCAGGGTTAATAAACATTGCAAATAAATCTGCTGGTTTATTTACAATTTTCGTCTTTGGTTGATTCTCTCTTTGACCGAATTTTCCCCAAAACGAGTTAAGTATTAATTTCGCCAGTGATCTTAGCCCTGGATTTTCAATAATTTTGGTATACTCTAGTTTAACATCTTCCTTTTCAAAGAACTGATCAATGTATTTAACTTTGTCTTCCTCTATTTCACAATCTTTAGGCCAGCCTGATGCTTCCTGTTTGATTTTAATGAATTTATTCATCATGGATGTGAATAATCCTTCCTCACCGTTTTCTTTATTAAACTTTCGTACGTTATATTTCCAGATTTCATGTATTTTTTGTATTTTATATCCTTTTTCTATGGCTTTAAGTACCTCGTCCAGAACCCATGTTCCTTCAAGTACCCTTTCTTCGCTGGTATGCTTACATTCGTTGTAATTCATGTCTTGACCACATGTTCGACAAAGAATAAACATCAATTTATTGTTTATTTTTTGAGGGAGTACTGGATGGTACAACTCTTCTGGTGGGAGAATTGTGCATTTAATTAAACCATCTATATTATTTAGGTTTAATTTGTTACACGCATCTCCTACATACACTTCTGGATGTGATAGTGGAAATTTAGAACTCTTACAGATGTACGGATAGAGGGAACAAACATCGGCGTATTTAATTTTTTCCGTATCTTTTATTTCATAGTATTCGCATGTATTTCCTGTTCGTCCTCCATAAAAAGCATCTCTTGGATTTAGTTTTGTCAAAATTTTATTGTAATGGGTATTAGTATAGGATTTTATCTCTGGATTATTTTTTAATAAATTTCTAAAATCACACTCCCACATTTCATTAACTAAAAAACCGAAATCTTTTAGTCTCATAATTTTTGCCTTTGTGGTTTCATATCTTAAATTTAGCGTTTCTGAGGGGTCCTCGGAAAGAGGATCGTTCCTGCCGAACTTGTAGCATACATAAGTTGTTCTCTAAACTTTAAACATGATTGCACAAGAATTTCGACATCCGATACGCAGTAGTCTACCAGATCTCTTTGCATATCGAAACCATCATTTTCATGCTCTACAAACCATTTAAGAAATTTGGCTCTGTCTTCTTCTTTCATACTATCTGGGGAGTAATATTCAATTGATGGTAGAGGTCCTATATAGTTTTCATTTGCCTTTGTATTAAATAGGTGCGGGAAGTAGCCTTTTTTAAAAATATCATCAAGTCCAAATGCCTTTGGTAGTTTGGCTAAAGGCATAGGGAAATAGTTAAGTGAGTCGATAAATTTTACATTTTCAAGTTGCATCGTAATTATTTTGGTACCTCTCATGATTAACTCAGGTGTAAAATCTGTCTTTGTCATAATGTAGTTTAATATAAACTGGTGATCAAAAGCCTGACCATTATGGGCTATTACAATAATTTCTTTAAAGTTTTTCCTCATTTGTAACAAATGGTTAGTAAATGTCCCCGCTGGGTCTATACCTCTGACTTTTTGTAACTTTAGACCGCATTTTTTACAAGTATCTGCTTCAGAATCCATGCACTCATCGCAGTATTGTTTGAAAACACAGAGATTGACTTCATGTAAAAACGTTGAATTTTCCAATAGTTTGTCTTGGCTCGTCTCTAAATCGTAGAATACAAAAAGAACATCTTTAATCTTAGGTTTTCCCTTATCAGGCCGAATATAACATAGATGATCCTCGGGTGCATGTTTATTACAAATTTTACAATAAATTTCACCACATACATGTGCTCTTTTGGCTTTAATGGTTTTTAAACAAATATAACATAGTTTAATTTGTTCGCATACTGTAAATTTGCCTGACGAATAATCCTTTTTATGATTTTCGTAACAGTTTTGACTTCTAAAAAATCGTAGACAGTCCTGGCATTTAATTTTTATTGCTATTTCACAAGCAGGGGCTTGCTGACATGCCTGACAGGTTCCACCACATCGGTGCTCATTTTTGTGATCATATGGGACGTAACACTTTTCACAAAAATAGTTAGAACAAAAAGCTGCTGTCAGCGATGTAATTACATTAAAATGGCTTTTGTAATGTAATAAGTTCAGCCGTTTATTGCTTTCAGTTGAACCTTCAAATATAATATTTCGTCCTTTTGATCCATAGCTATAAACAACTAATTTATATTCTTTTAGATGATTTTGAAATTGTATTAACTCGGGAATTCCACCTTCTGCCTCAGGAATGCTAATTTTAGCTCTCTCCAACAATGATCTTGTTCTTTCGGTTTGAATTTTACTAATATCTCTTCTAACCTTACTGAATTCGGGATCTCTTTTATTATGGGCAATGGCGACTACCAAAGCACGTGGTAAACACAGGTTATCGGTATTTTTAATACTTATAATACCTCGTCGCTTGTCACATTCCTCGTGAAAGCTGTTATAATTTTTTCCTCTGCCCCCACCAACAGGTAATCTAACAGTTGTCACACTAAGACAAAATGATTCTGTATTAAGACCTGCTGAGTTTGACTGATAAATGCCACTTATAACACTCCAAACATCTTGAAAGGTTATGTCTTTAGCTGCTTTGAAGCGAATCCAACCTTCTCCTCGGTTGAAGTCTTTAGAGCAAAAACTAAAACCCACACGATCTAAGGGTTGTAGGCCTACTGTAGCGTTTTGAATAATTTGATTAATTCCTTTTTCCACCCAACCAACTGGTTCAACTCCCTGTGGAACAGGTTTTAACTTAAACTCTAGAGTGCGTCCTGTAAGGTTAAATTCTCGTAACTTTTTAACAACGTCTTTAACAATAATAAACTTCTCCATCTTTCTGTAAATTTCTACAAGATGTGTCTGTCCGGTTGCCTGTCTAAAGTAGATATGACAAGGTCTTTCTGCAGACGCCTAGTTATAATGTAGGATCTGTCGAGATTGGAGTGGGGGTAGTGAATTGTAGGGGTGGGGGAAAAGAACTTATTGGGTTACTCAAAAATGAAGCGGGAGGGGATAATTAATTCGCGAGATTGAATTAATGAGGTAATGAACTAAAAGTAAATTATACTGGGAGTGTAGGGTCATTGAAGTGATATCTTCTTGGAATCAGCCATACTTGGTTAGAAGGTGATTTTACCCTAATCTTAGTTTTTGTAGTATTTTTTACTGGACCTAGTTCTTACATGTTATTACTTTTCAGGTGGTTATTTTAAACAGTTACATGTTTAAACATGCAAATTGTTAGTTGAATTGAAATATGTCTTGAATTCATAATTAAAAATGCATAAAATGCAGTGGCCTTATTTAACGCTATAGCAAACTAATGATAGACAAATACTAATACTGTATAATAATAGTAAAATAAAATAATTCAGAAAATCCACTTTTTTGGAATACAAAGAACTCACCATAGTTACAAAATAATAAAAATATCTATACATACTTAAAGTATAAATAGTACAATTTTAATAAAAACAATATACTTTTTTGTAGTTTAAATTAATATTGTCTTAAATAAGCGTATAATGTTTAAGGGCAAACGTTCTCCTTAAACCTTTTTATATTTAAAAAACTTTTTGTCTATGCGTTTGCGAGCTCATCATCAGGGTCGTAATGTGAAGAAATTTTGAAAACGATTACAAAGTCAGGCTAACAGGTAAAACGTAAATATCAATCATCACCACTGATCATCAATGATATTTGCCTCGTCAATCAACACATCAAATAAATCCGAAATTAACAAAAGACCACTATACTGCCGTTTTTGTGTCAATATCCGTTATAAAAAAAAAAAAAGAAGACAACGGTCCCTAAGAACGTTTGCAGAAAAGGTTAGTCTATTTTTATTTTATAAACACTGTCAACAGCCAATTACTCTGTGTTATCGCAACCAGAACTACAACACTGACATCGAGTGATATTTGAAAAAGTGAGTCGTTAATAGCATATGGGTGGAACCCTCGTAGATCGCATACAAAACTATGATAAATCATCGAATCATTGTACACAACAATAATAGGTCCATTTACTAGTAAAATATGCTGATTAGAGTTCAGCGTCCGCATGTGGTTCTTTTTTTTTATTTATTGAAGAGAAAAAAATCTATGTTGCCTTCGGCCATCCAATAGAAGGTCCACTCTAGGTAAGTGTGAAAATCATTCAATTCGATGAATATAATATAAAGGTTTGTGTATGTTACACTATATATTTCATAAGAATATTTCATTGATATAATAATTATTTTTAAATCAGAACGGTTTAATCCAGATAAAACCAATGCCTTTTTTTAACTAACTACAACTTGATTGGTAAACACATTTTGCGATCAGGTACAAGCAACTGCTATTTAATCTACCTAGACATCTAGGTCGGTTCCCTGTGAAAAACCCTAAAATTATCCCAACTACTTGAATACTTTTCTCGATTTCGTTCCATCCTTTTGATCTAGCTTTATCCTTGACATACACGTATGTTTAACTTAAATATTAAAACGTAAAACCCCCCCTTTTTATGTAACTTGTTTAATGATTTAATGTAAATACAAGGAGATTGTCTAATCCTAAATCTAAAACTATTATTCTACGTAAAATATACCATGTAACATTAACAACATAATATACAATTAAATTAAAATGGTCGTTCTTAATCAAGAGGCTTATGATTATAACACCGATTAATTATACCAATTACTTATAAACAAAGTTTTGTGCCTTAAATTTAATAAATAATTTTAAAATAATAATATTTTTAATCCACACTGCATCAGTCAACAGAGTCCTAAACAGGTTTGTACAGGAACTTTAAAGTATATCTACAATTACTATATCAATTACGCATGTCACAAAAAGGAAAAAAGTACATTATAATGTTTGTGTTGAAATGGATGCCATCATAACGGAGTGCGCATGGCTGAATAATGGAAATTTCTCCATAAGAAAATACATGTGTTTTAGGAGATACGGTCTCAAGTAAGGGAATACCTACTAATATTTATATTATCGCACGGGCACGTTAGTATGGGTACGGAATTCAATGAAATTCTTGTGTTGCATTTGTCCCATACGTCACACAGTCTAACGACACCGATTTAAAATGATTCACAAGCGGAACTACGCGAACCGCCGCCGCCGAGCGGGTGCGGTGGCCCGATGATGACGGGAAAGGGAGAAGGGACGAAGGACGACGGCATCAGACCAAGTCGAGAGTTAGTTTTATATTATGAATCAACAAAACTTATATCAACTACCTAAATATTACATTCAAATCTATGAATTTTCCCAGATCTCAAATCTCACAATAGTCACCAGCGTTGCACTCTGCTTCGGCATGTCCTCCCCGGTTGCATCTTTGTAAAGGACTGTCAATTTTTTAAATTCATACTGTATTGTAAAACACACCTTTACATATTTGAATTTAGTCCAGAAAATAAGGTTTTACAGCAATAAGTCCGGTAAAATTTTTTTACCGGACTAGTCCTGTAAAATTTCTTTACCGGACTGAAATTTGTAAGTTTTAGTTTAATCTATGTCAAACACACAATGTTTCCACCAGTAAAAATAAGCACTTTTCAAATATACGACGCAGAATAAAACTTCATTATAATTGCAAAACATAATTATAATTTTCAACAGAACAGTATGAAATAATAGATATTTACGTTATAAGTCCGGTAAATCAACTTTTACAGTATGAGTGAAATGTTTCGAGACTAGGCGACGAATTAGCCGAGTCTGGAATATTGAAGCGAATAACTAAAACTTACAAATTTCAGTCCGGTAAAGAAATTTTACAGGACTAGTCCGGTAAAAAATTTTTGCCGGACTTATTGCTGTAAAACCTTATTTTCTGGACTAAATTCAAATATGTAAAGGTGTGCTTTACAATACAGTATGAAATAAAATATGGTACGTCATTCGTCCGGCAAATCCTTTACAGTACCTATTTGTTTCAAAATTCCAGACTCGGCTCCTTCGTCGCCTCGTCTCGAAACATTTCACTCGTACTGTAAAAGTTGATTTACCGGACTTATAACGTAAATATCTATTAGAAACAGCTGGAGAATACGTGTATTTTCCAACAAAGCATATAGAAATTGGTAAAATTGGTAAAATTGGTAAAAAAAAAGAAAAAAATGGTAAAACAAAATAATTTTGTAGGTACCTTTGGAGGAATTGTTTCACTGTTCTTGGGAATCAGTATTGTAAATTTGATAGAAGTGGGTATTTTTTTAATGTTCCAAACCCAAGTTAGCCGTTAGAATATTGGGAGAATTTGTGTGTTCATTTACATGGCGCTCCAATTCATTATTTTGCTCCTGTTAGAAGATGGCTCAATGAAAAAAAATGGATTTGTTGCGATACTTCTTTTGTAGCTTGGCTTCCTAGGGCTCCAGGCCCTGCCAGCTAAAAAAATGAAATTTATAAAACTAGTCCAGCGACAAGTTTTGAAGGAACACATAAGACAAGCATGGGCAGAGATTTCTTGTCAAGAAGTTCGAAAAAAGTTTGTTTAAGGGTTTAGTTTTATTTAGATATGTAAATATTTTTTTTCTACGACCGTGCGTTTTAACCCATTTTCCCGCACGCATTTTAGTTTTGAAAGTGCCACTTTCCAGCGCTAGTGCGGAAAAGTAAAATTATGCAAATTTTGACCTTATATATAGTTTTTTTTCCTCGGAAGTAATAACTATTGTTACAATAGGTGAATAAGTATTTACGAAATAGTCCATCTAATAAAATCTACTTTTTTCTAGCGTTTTGTTGAATTTTCAATTTTTTTAAAATATAAAATAATGAAGATATTTTTATATAACCCTGTACATTTCTTTAAAGTCATGTCAAAAAACAAATATTAAACAAACCTGTGACGGGTGGTCTGATATCATTTGCTATGATAACCAAGGCGTGTCATTGTTACTAAAACGTCAAAGTTGTTTAAAGCATCTTCGAAGTGACAGTATACAGTCTTTTTCTAAATTAAACCGAATCAAAGCAATATTTAATGGATTCATCATTCCCGGAGTCATTTTGAAGGCTGCAGATAAAGTAAATTCCGAGCTGTTACCTGCCAAATCCAGACTAAGGTATGAAAAGCAATACGAACATTTTGTTACGTGGTGTAAGGAGGAAGGGACGAAAACCTATAAGGAAGAGGTATTTCTGACGTAGAAGGTCTTGAAATCTGAGACATTATGGTCCCGCTAATCGATGGTAAAAATTAAAAATTAAAAAAAATTTGAATATAGGCACTTCCATAAGTAAAGGTCGATTTATAAAACTTTTCGTCGCTGTTCCCGTTCGTTGTCACTGCTCCCGCTCGTCGCCGCCGTTGGATAGGTATTCATAAAAAAGTCGAACTACGAACTGCGCCGCAATAACAAAAGAAGGTTTGAGGTTGGGAAACAAAGTTAAGAATTGTATTTTATTTTAAAAAGCGTGATGTTAGTACCTTATTATATGTTATTAATGTTTTTTTTTGTAATAAAATCCACAAAACAGCAAAACACTCTAAGTACTCTAACCCTAAAATCTCTTCTTTCAATACTTCAAACCATATGATCGAACATTTCTTTCTTCTCATTGGCCAGAAGTGGGAACGACGAACGACCAAGGTCAGTGGGAACGACGCGATTTAAAAATTGGCCAATTCAGAACTACCAACGGGAGCGGTGGCGGCTTTTCTGAACGTATACACTGTTTCCCCTTAGGTTAAATTGCGACGGGAACGGCGGCGACGAGCGGGAACAGCGACGAAAAGTTTTATGAATCGGCCTTTAACGTCGTTTCTCAAACAAAAAAATTTTGGTTTTCGAGCACAGAAAGCGCAGGTTTTTACCAAAGAAGATAATATATCCATATAAGGTTATGCTAGCCCCTGATTAGGTATACCTGATGATTAAAGTGAGTACCATTTTTGCTCTGGCTAGCGTTCTCCGCAGAGCGGAACTTGTAAATATCACTGTCGACGACATTCGAAATCGAAAATTTCTGATTCCAAAAATCATTCGTCAAGATCATTTGTTTTATCTGAAGAAATAAATAATGGAACCTATTTGATGCTGTACAGAAAGTACGCAAATTTACGACCACCTACCGCTCCGCACCGCCGCTTTTTATTAATTATAAGAAAGGAAAATGCCCAGTTCAATGCGTTGGCGTAAACACTTTTGGTAAGATGCCAACAGAGATTGCTGCATATCTGCGCCTACCTAACCCGGAACGTTATACAGGACACAGTTTCAGACGTTCTTCGGCAACGTTCCTAGCAGACTCAGGTGAAGGTATAATCAACATAAAACGCATCGGTGGCTGGAAGTCTACTATTGTCGCTGAGGGCTATTTGGAGGACTCCGAGAATCAGAAGAAAAACATATCGAATAAAATTCTTTCATCTACAAATGACTTACAACCGTTGCCGTCACCGTCATCGTCATCTTTATGCGACCTGCAACCGATGCCATCCCCATCGACGTCATCTTTATGCCTTTACCAGTTAACACCAAATAACTCCACTGGGCCGGCAATTTTAAATAATTTACAGAATGCAACAAATTGTGTTTTTAATATTATTAACATTCATAATAATTAGTAGCTTTTTAGTTAAGTTTTGTATATATCTGTTGAAATAAAATAATTTTTCAAAAATAAGTAGGTATGCTTTTTTGTACCGGGTGATCGCGTATAATGTACCCCCCCTCTAATTTTTTTATTTGATATAATTAAAAAAAAATAAAAATACAGCCGCGTGGGTGACTTGAACTATTATCTCTTCCGGTTTAAAAGAAGTAATTAAATTCGATAGTACACAGGGAAAAACAAAAAGTTTAATTTTTTTAAATTGGAACACCCTCTATAAAATACATTTTTAGATTCTACTAACATTTCTAAATAACTTTTTTTAAATATATCCTATACCTAAATCCAACACTTACCCAGATATTCAAATATAAAAGTTAATTTGTCACGAAGTGGCTTATTATCAAATTAAATATTATTATATTTACTTAAATAAAATGAATTTATAACACAGATAAACATAACTTCAAAACCTACAGAAAACTTATATGGCGAACTTTCAACGGGACCGTCGTTCTCTTCAAGGCACCTAACTAGGGTTCTGCGTATTTTTTCTAAAGAATCCATTGTAAAATTAGGGTGATCCCGGTTTAAAACGACTATTTCGTTGGTTATTAAGTTCTTTAATTGGTTAATATTTTCTGCATTGTGGAGACCTACACGAGCTTTTAAATAACCCCAAAGAAACACATCCATTGGGGTTGAGTCGGGGCTGTTAGCAGGCCATTTTATCGGTGTATTTCTTTCTATCCACTCCGGAAATCTCTCATTAAGGTGGTTTCTTACTCTAACTATATTATGGGGCGGTGCGCCATCCTGCAGAAAAATTATATGTTGCAAGCGCCGAAGGGGCAACCCGTCTAAATATTCCTCCAAATCATTTTCTAGGAAGTGTAAGTATCTCTCCCCATTCAAAGTTTCCCCAAAAACACCACACATTAACGGATTTGCGGCTCTGAAAGTGAAACTCTCTGTACGAATGTGGATTTTGTACTGCCCAATGCCTCGTGTCTTGCCTATTAATCATACCAGTTGTTACAAATGTTGATTCATCAGTCCACAGTACTTTTCTTAAGAGATTATTATCTATGTTTATACGCTGTAACATTAGCTGACAAAAAGTTACCAGATCTGCTCTGGTTAGTTTGGTTGTAGGTCTTATTTTATAGGGCTTAAAGCAATTTGTTTTGAGTGTTTTTTGAATTTTTCCGTAAGATGTATTGGTAATGTTTTCTTGAGTTTCTCGTAAGTTTCTTGAAATATTTCTTACACATGTTGATTTTCTTCCACTAAGAGTAGAATGTTCAATTCGCTATTTTCATTCGTAGCACATACTTTCTTCTTTCTATGTAAACTGGACGTCTCTTAGAATTTCCTATATATCATCCTAAATGTTCTTCGGGGCAAGGGCCTAGCGACACCTAAAGCACCGGTTCCCGTCAGATCACCGAAGTTAAGCGGTGTCGAGCGCGGCTAGTACTTGGATGGGTGACCGCTTGGGAAACACCGCGTGCTGTTGTCTTAGGGAAGAGTGTAAAATGAATCGACATCAAAACCATCCTATTCACGCCGGACAGGCCGGATGAGATCGGATATCTCGTAGGATGAAGGTGCCGTTTCACACTCCCCAGTCGGTAGACCGCACGATTAAAAACCGTACGGTCGATGACCGGTTCTAGATGGCCTCAGATACGCCGACGAACCGTAAAAAAGTAAAATAAAAAAAAAAAAAAAAATGTTCTTCGAGTTGGTAGATGCATCCCTGGATTTTCTCGCCTCATTTCTTTTATAGCAGCACGAGCATTATTATTGTTTTTTATATAATAAGTTAAAATATTTTGTTTTTCTATCGCGGAATAGGGCGTACTATCGACAAACAGAAATTAACTTACTTACAACAGCATATATTATGTCAATACTCATTAATAATAAACATGGCAGAATTGATATTTATTATCATTTTTATTTTCTATGCATGGCCAACTATTAAAAATCGGTAGATTTTAAGTTTATATCCAAATATTGGGGTAACTATTGGATTTAGGTAAAGGGTATATTTAACAAAAGTTATTTAGAAATGTTAGTAGAATCTAAAAATGTGTTTTATACAGGGTGTTCCAAAAATTAAAATTTTGTTTTTCCCTGTGTACTATCGAATTTAATTACTTACTTCTTTTATACCGGAAGAGATAATAGTTCAAGTCACCCACGCGGCTGTATTTTTATTTTTTTTTAATTATATCAAATAAAAAAACTACAGGGGGGTACATTAAAAGCGATCACCCGGTACATATTATGGTCGTAGAAAAAATAATGTTCCTAATTCATGCGTAGTGTCTTTCCGCACTTGTTAGGAAAATAACTATAATAGGAAATGGAAATAGATTAGGCCATAGGCACGCCACTGGTTCTGTCGATTTGTTAAAATTTTTTTTCGTCACTCAAAATGGAATGATCGCAAAAGGTACTTAACTCTTTTAATTATTATTTTAAATCCTCAATAATTAAAACCATACGCCAATGAGTAACTAACTTTTTACGGAATCTTAAGCAATAGAAATATAAATAAGTGGAATCTCGTGTATAAAAAGTTAATTTTAAAACGTGCACCCTTTAAAGAGCAACTTTTTCTTCATTGGAATCCAAACAGATGTATTTGCACAATCTTTAACAATTCAGTAACAGATTTAACAGTTTTTTTTTTAAAGATTTGAAAAAAAAATCACATAATTTAACTGGTGTATTTCTATAACTAAAAACTTTCGAGTCGGGACGTTCACATCTGCTTTATCAATTTCTCCAAGGCTTTTGATAGTGTCAGGCATGACATACCTAAGAGCGATTCGGCATATTCCTAAACCACAAGTGTTGTTTTCGACTCGGATCTCCTCCTCATTCAAAATTTGCTTTGAGTATCAACTTCCAAAGATTAAATTGTATTTAGAGCATCGCTCGGCATAAATGCCTTAATGGCATACGTTACGCTGTTGAATTTTAAGAAGTCTCCTCTATTATAATAAGATATTTAAAGTGACTATGTCTCAACTCAATATAGTAGTATTGGCCATAGCATATAGAACTCTTAGGTTCAAGAGTACTTCATGGCGAAGAAGGTAGGTGTTACCTAGTGGTGCCTAAATATGTAGATCTCTGAAATTGTGCATTATCATTTGTCTGTCTGCCGACGATTATTACTTTACTTTTGCTTAAATTATTGCATAGCTCATGTTTCTCTCCGACTATACAGTGAGTCACAGAAGTAACGTCTAAATTCATTTAAAATCCAGCGCTGTATTTTTCTGAAAAAACGCTCGGACCCGTTAATTTTTATTTCTTAATGTGGTTTATTTTTATTTTATTTTTAAATTGTGCATCGAATTCTAAGTATGTTTCATGTACCATGTCCTATACCTAGACTGAACAGTTAAGTAATAAGTAAAATCTGTTAATTTAAAAAGAACAGAACAACAAATCAAATTTAATGTTGAAAATGTGCGCCATTTACGGCTTGACAATATCCAAAGCGATCAATGAACTCACTTTGCACGTTTTAACCATTTCCGGAGTTATGGCACGCACTTCTCTTCGAATCCTCTCTTTCAACTCCTGCAGATTTTTCGGCCTATTAACAAGTACCTTCGATTTGGGGTAACCCCACAAAATGAAATCCAGCGTAGCTAGGTCTGGCGACCTAGCAGGCCATTCGACAGGTCCTCTCGATTGGGGAAGGTTTCATCCAAGAATGTACGCATAGTGGCAGCATAGTGCGAAGGAGCACCATCTGCTGGAATACCAGCAGGGAAGTCTGGGTCCAATGGATTCAGAAATAAAGCCACTCATGTTGGATTTAATTCAAGTTGGAGAAATTCGACATATACTTGTCCACTTAAAGACTGTTCAAAGAAGAATAGACCAATTACTATTCCGCGCACTATTCCACCCTACATATTTGTTTTTTGAGCGTACTGGCTGTGAACCTCTGTCATCCAATGTGGATTTTCTGTTGCACAATAACGACAATTTTGTATGTCCACATTACCATTCAAACAAAACGTAGCTTCATCGGAAAAAAATATTATTTTTTATACAACTGTCAAAAAAAGTTGACATTTTTTTATCGCTATCGATACGTAAACCTTTTGTTTTTTTAACAGTGAGAAAAAGACTTTTTTTCACGGTGAAAAAAAGACTTTTTTTAACTGGAAAAATGATTTACAAAAAAAACGATAAAACATTACTTTTTAAAAAATGTATTGAATTTGAATTTTTGTACAAATTTACTAATTAATTACCAACTACCAAAAAATCTCATTTGTTACAATAATAATTGATGGTGAAGTTCGAACAATTGCTTCCAATATTAATTCCCGAAGCTAGTCCACCTTGCTGCTGATCAGAAACGCTAGATATTCCTTGAAAAGTTGAGTCCACAATTGTATCAGTTATATTGATTTGTTTGGAAGTAGAGGAACAATTTAATTTATTAGAAATATCAATTTTATTACTCAAACTATCTTCTATATATCCTTCTGCTATGGCGGCAGATTTCCAACCACCGTGGCGTTTTATAGATGTCATGTTACCCCCTGCATTGGCTAAGAGAGTTGCAGAACTCCTCCTAAAACAGTGACCTGTGTAGCTCTTATGCAATTCTTTTCCCAGCCATTTTGCAATCAAGCTAGGAATTTCCCCTATTTTATTTATTCCCACATGTTGGTCAACACATTTTCCTCTTGAATATTTTAAAAATAATCTCTTTTTGTGTGTATGGGACGGCCTTAGTACTCTATACTTGCGATATATCTCAATATAATCAGAATTTGAAACGGTAAACATTCTTGGGCAATAGGTCTTTGTATCCGGTATTTTAACAATCAATATAGACCCGGTATCTTCAATGTCATCAATAGTTACCTTCAATAATTCTTCACGGCGACAAGCACCGCTGATTCCCAAAATTAACGCAACCTACAATTAAAAAAATATTGAAATTACTGAAATAATACAAAATTTTTATCATCTGTACCTTATAAAGTAAATTTGTTTCATCATCAGCTTCTTGAATGAATTTATTAATATCGTCTCTCGATAAAACTTTAGATTTCTTCCCTCGGTATCCGACGTTTTTGTTCTTAATAAAAGGCACCAATTTTGAAAACTTCTTTATATCAATATTTTCTTTAACATTCAATGTACTCTTCAACATTGAGTAGACACTCCATAAAGTAGAAGGTTTTACAGTTTTTGATTTCTCCTCAAAATAGCATATAAGTACCTTTTCAGACACTTTTTGTATATTTTTCTTGCCGCACCATTCACGGAATTGGTTATAATTTTTCTCGTATATAAATTTTGATTTCGCCGGTAACATGTTAGCTATAGCCGAATTTGCTATATCGGCTATATCTGAAGGAATCTCGCTATCACTATCGTAATCTACATCCATGTACTTATACTATTTATTTAAAAAATTGCAATAAATATGAACAGCTATCAACGTATGACAACAAAACAAGCAACGTGCCAACAAACCATTTCTATAGTAACGACAGGGCTGTTAACTTGATTATGTGAAATTATATGGTAAAATTTTTATTATAATATACAATTTTACCGATTAATTCAAACTTTCAGTTGTACAAAAAATGTTGTTTGTATTTCGTTTGTGAAATTCGTGTTTTAATGGCACATTCGAGAGAATTTTTCGCCTCGACCTGCGGTCTCGGCAAAAAATTGACACTCTCATATGCCATTAAAAAAACAGTCACTTCACGCACTTAATACAAAAATAACTATTTTAGTAAATTATTTTTTAGGTTGCACATATTTTGCATGCGTTTACAAAACTCATTTCGCCTTTAGAAATTATCTTCAAATAACTCATGCACTGGAATAACTTTGTATGGGCGATATTTGTGCTTCTGAACTATTCGGTGAACAACAGACTTCCACATATGTAAATTGACCCCAATGTGCGACAGAGGAGTACATGGATTTTCTTCCAAGGAAAGCAACACGTCAAGTTGTTCATTTACATTTCAAGCAGGACGACCAAATTTAGGCAAATCTCTAACATGACCGAATTCTCTAAATTTAGCCTCCATTCTACTCACTACCTTTTGACATATGGGAGGACAATCAGGATGGATTTCATTGAATAATTGAGCTGATTCTATTTGAGTATGTGTTCTATCACCAAACCCAACCATGCATAGAAATCCATTTTCTTCTCGTTCCGTTAACTTTACCATTCTGAATACCGCAACTTTGCAACTACGCTTGACAATTACTTATTGTCATACAGTTTACCTAACTTTTTTATTCAGTTTTCAAATTCTACGAAAAATTCTAAATATTTTTTATGTATGACTTGCTATCCCGATTTTCAGCTGTTTCCAAGATATTGACATCTAATTTGAAAATTGAAATAAAAAGATTATCCATAAAAATTTGTTATGTATTACTAAAATGAAAATTCTAAAAGCGCAACAAATGCTGGAAACGTCCCCCGCCTTCTACCTGATACGCCCCTAGGCGATGGTAAAATCTGTTTACTGCATTCCTTATAAAATCAGGAGGTATTCTATTTGTTTCTGTCCTTATTCTTTCTTTGAGATCTTCAATGTTGTTAGGTCTCTTTCCTTTAAATAACCCCAAAGAAAATAGTCCAGCGGTATTAAATCCGGCGACCTAGGTGGCCACTCAATAGTACCCCTACGACCAATCCAACGGTTTATAAAGGTTTCATCTAGGTACCTTCGAACCTCTACGCCAAAGTGTGGAGAGGCACCATCTTGTTGAAACCATACCATCTCATTTGGAATATCTGGATCCATCTGGTTAGGAAAAAGAACTGCTAATGCCGGAATTAAATCAAATGTTAAAAAATCCAAATAACGTTCAGCGGTAAGGTTCTCTTGAAAAAAATAAGGTCCCAAAGTTCTATTATTTATTATGCCTGCCCAGACATTAACCTTACCAGCATATTGAGTGTGTGTCTCAAGTAACCATCGCGGATTATCATGAGACCAGAAGCGATAATTTTGTCTATTAACTTGCCCGTTCAGGCAAAATGTAGCTTCATTAGAAAATAAAATATTACTTGAAAAGGCATTATTAGTATCAATCCTTATCATCATTTCTTCGCAAAAATCAAGCCGTCTATCATAGTCATCTTCTAGTAGTTCCTGTACAAGAAGAGGTTTATAAGGATGTAATTTTTCGCTCTTAAAAAATCGATGTACTGTACTACAAGTAGCTTCATTATCTAACGCCAAAGTAACAACTGAAGAGTGGGGGTTTTCAGTAAGCGATAACATTAAATCGATTTTTTTATCCTCGGTTAGAACGAGTGGTCGATCGCTTCTAGGGAAATCTCTAACTGTACCATGCTCCTCAAATTTATGGAATACCCCACTTACAGTCGACTGAGTAATTTGATTTTCTGGATACTTTTCGTTAAAGAAAGTACAAACCTCAGCTTGACTTCTTATTTTGTCCCCACACCCCAACATAATTAAAATTTCAATGCGCTGCTTTTCTGTTAACATTTTTAGGTAATTGACAAATTACTTAAGTCAAAGTCAATATTGACATAATGAAGGACAGTTGATGACAGTAAGATACCTGATTTATTTAAAATGTTTTAATATAAAATACAATATGTACTAAAGTATTACCTTTAATAAAAAAAATTAAATGTCAATATCTTGGAAACAGCTGAAAATCGGGATCGCAAGTCCTACATAAAAGATATTTAGAATATTTCGTAGAATTTGAAAACCTAATAAACAATTAGGCATTTCATTTAAAAAAATTGTCAAAGACGTGACAACTGTTCTATGAGACACCCTGTATAATATTTTTTATGTCGAAAAATGCACAATTAAAAATAATAATTTACGGGTCCGAGCATTTTTCCTAGATCGTTTTCCTTTAATTGATATTAATTTTATGCGGTACTTTTGGGAGACCCAGTATATGAATTTACTTACTTAACTTTTAAAGAAAACACTTTAATTTACGAGTTACCTTCAAGAAAAAACAAATCTCAATACAATTTACCATTTAATAATTGGCAGCTGTACCTGTTTATGCCTTTATAAAACTAAACTATTTTGACTGCTTGCCTAACATCTATTAAAAAGGCTGTATGTCAGTCAAAAATCAATTTAAAAAATCAACATTTAGTTACCGTACAATAATTAGTTTACCGATAACATTTCAAGCCTGAAAAGAGTAAACTTTGAAACAATTAATGAATTTATTTTTACACTCTTCCTATAGAGTGGGGTCAAAAAATACTTAATAAATAATTAATGGTTAAAAAACACTCGGACGCATTTTTTACAAATTTAAATAAATAATTTAAGAGTTATTAAAAATTATTTTTTAATATATAGTAAAACCTCTGTTTGGGATCGCCTCTAGAAAGTGACCACCTGCGTTAAACGACCGGTTAAGAATTCCCCATATTTTAAAATGGAAATTCCATTATTTTATTCTTCTCTTAACCGACCCATCTGTTAAACGACAGCGGGCACTCATCATCGTAAACATTAATGCTAAAAACACCCTCCATTAGGGACAGTAGAACTCGACCCGACAATTTTTAAGAAATATAGGTACATACACTGATTACTTTATTGCAGGCGGATCCATTCGATTTGCTTTAAAGAAGGAAAGTGAAAAAACTGGTTTAAGTACCAAAAAATTAGCTGAACATTTTAAAGTGGGTAAGACCCAAGTGACTATGTTGCTTCAAAATAAAGCAGAAGTTAGAAATTTGTTTCAAGAAGGTGGCAACGGTGAACAAAAAAGAAAATTTCCCAATACCGAAGGACTGGCGTGGACCAAGTTGTTTTTAACTGGTTTTGTAAGGCGCTCAATAAGCATTTACCAATATCCGGGCCCATAAATCAAGCAAAAGCCGTCGAATCTGCTGAATGGCGAGGACTAGATAACTTCAAGGCATCCAGTCGATATTACCTTCAAAAAAATATGTGGCGAATCAGTCGAAACATATGCATTAAAAGATGACAAGTGTACTGGAAAAAAAAATAGCAAAACGATTTACTATTCTGTTCTGTGCAAATAAGGAAGGTGAAAAGGAACAACCACTTATAATAGGCAAGACTAAAAATCTTCGCTGTTTTAAGGGCGCACATATTAAGTTACCTCTCGAACAAAAAAGCGTGGTTGAAAGCAGACCTCATGAAAATATGGCTTCACAGATTTGATACCAAGGTGAAAAAGCAGAATAGAAAAGTGGTATTGCTTCTGGATAATGCAACGTCTCATCCCAAAATAACACTGAATAATGTCAATTCTTCCACCCAATACTACCTGACATTGCCAACCTTTGGACTGAGGCATTATTCAGAACTTTAAAATGCGCAATAGAAGCTACCTTATTAAAAGGCTTTTAACATGCATAGGCGGTGGTTGTCCTCTTTAAGAAATCAAAAATAATATTACCATAACCAACGACTCGATATGAGTTTCAGTGGCATGGCGCAATTTGTCCCCGGTGACAATAAAAAAATGCTTTATGAAAGCCAGATTTATGTGTAATACAGATAATATTGACGAATTCGAAGAATAAGATAATATTCCGCTCGCAAAACTGTTTCCTAACATTAAGGACACATTTGTGAACTTGAAACAATTTGACTCTATTAATAACGATTGACCAACAGAAAGTGCAGAATTGACTATCATCGAGTATAATGACGAGATCCAAGAAACGAATGAAACTACTCCCAACTCTGAGACAGAGGAAAAGGAACCTGAACTTGCTCCAGTGTCGAAAATACCAAGCCTTTGTGAAGCCTGCGCAAATTTGAGAGACTTTTTTAATAATGTTATCAATTTTGACAAGTCTACAAATATTTCTCAAATAAAAAATATAAACCAATCATTAATTTCTGATTATTTTAAAAAATAAGAATTTCAAGGCCGAACATACAGTACATTCTATAATATACGCTGTGGCTCGAATTAAAGGAGCACACTTTTTAATTGTGAATATTTTTTTTCATTTTGCACTGATTTAATTTATTTTTGGAGTGATGATGAACTGAAATCGTCTTAGTGAACTGTAATTTGTATCAAAATATTTTGAACAGGGCCGGATTGACAGGTTTTTTTCAACAAACGTCCGCTTATGTTCGTTGCAAACGGTAACTGATTTATTTAAGTTGCAGATGATACGTTTTTTTGGTAGTTTAACTAGAAAATTCTACAGTATAGGTCTCATTGTGAAAGATTTTAAAATTCAAGAAATAAAATTTATTTTATTCATTGATGTACTAAAATATTGCGGTCATTTTGGAAATTTCAAGTCGTTTGAACCATGATCGCAGCATCCATGACCGTTATTAAAAGTCAGAGTATCCATGACTGTTATTAAAAATCACATGCAGTATCCATGACTGTTATTAAAATAATAAACAATGCTCTTTTTGATGTTGTGTACGCTTCGTGACAGCTAATCCGTACACAATGGCAGTCTTAAATAAAGAGGATCGAATTCTTATTAAACTTTTTCGACAAAAGCATAATTACGGTGCAAGAAAAATTGTAAGGGAGTTTCCTGAAAAAAATTTGTATGTTGGAACAGTTGGAAAGTTTTTAAGACATCTTTGAGAAAATAATGGATCCATAAAAATAAAAGTTGGAAGAGAAAGGAAGAAAGCTTCAAGAACTCAAGGAAATATTACCATGGTAAGAAATATTATAAGAAATGTACGACCTGAAGAATCTGTAAGTACCAGAAAAATAGCGAAAAGAACAAGAATTCACCGTTCTACAGTTCAAAGAATGATTGCCAACTTAAGGTATTTCAAAAAGTTTACTGTTAAAAACTTAATGCCAATGTGAAGGAGAAAGGATTAGAAAGATGCGTAATCTATTACTACGAAGATTCCGTTCTCGGGAAAATATCGCAAAGATATGGTTTTCAGATGAGAAGATGTTTTACTTGAGGCCGCCAAAGAGTACACAAAGTAATCGGGTATACGCAAATGTGCGAGTGAAGAGGGAAATCCCATTGGAAAATATTTTAATCGAGAGAAGTCACTTTTCACCTGGCGTAATGGTCTCTGTGGTAGTTTCCAAATTGGGGAAGTCAAGTCTCATTGTTGTAGATGCCGGAGTAAAACTCAACTCGGACGCGTATCAACAACAAATTTTACATCACTTGCTTTCTGAAATTAAAAGCAATCTGCGACGATTACGTGTTCCAACAAGACTGTGCTCCTTCCCATACCTCTCGGAGCACAAAAATGTTTTTGTTTGAGCAATGTCCCGATTACATCGAACCGGAGATTTGTCCACCCAATAGTCCAGACTTAAACCCTGTTGACTATTCCATATGGGGAATTTTAGAGGCAAATGTTCACAATGGTCAAAGGTTTAACACCATCGAGGAGCTAAAGAAAATGTTACAGTTCTGTTGGAATAATTTTAACCAGGACATGATCAATGCAGCTATTGACCTATGGTGAAGGCGACTGCAATCGGTGATAGAAAATCATGCTGGTCATATTCATAATGTTATCCTGTAAATATTTAGACTACTTTCGGTGTAAAGTGATAGTTAGTGATAGTTAGTCTTGATATCATTAATTGTTAATATTATTAAATTTGTTAATTAAGACTGAACAAAATAAATCGTATTTCTTGAATTTTAAAATATTTTACAATTAGACCTATACTGGAGAATTTTTAATAGTTAGACTACCAAAAAACGTATTATCTGAAATTTAAATGAATCAGTTTCCGTTTGCAACGAAAAAAACCTGTCAATCCGGCCCTGTTCAAAATATTTTGATAAAAGTTACACATTTTACTGAGACGATTTCAATTCATCATCACTCCTAAAATAAATTAAATCAGTGCAAAATGAAAAAAATTATTCACAATTAAAAAACTAACCTGAACTTCTTTAATTTGAGCCACAGTGTATATAATATGTTAGTATCCACGTGCAGTATATACATATTGGTAAATTGGCTCATTTAATTTTAGTTCTGATAAATTTAAACAAAAATATTTAAAATTATTTACATATTATGTAGATACTTAATAATAAACAAACACTGTGAAATGCAGACCAGTTGTTTTAATTTGTCTCTATTAACCGATCACCCCTGGTAACCGACCAACATTTGATTCCCCGAGGGTGGTCGCTATTGAGAGATTTTACTGGATATGGTTGCCTAAAAAAGCAGGAAATGAGATCTTGTTTTTAAATGGAGAAATGTTTATTTCCTGAATTAAGGATTTTTTAACAAATTAATTAATTAACAAAATTAATAAAATATTGGAAACTTTAGAATGTAATGTATAAATTTTTAAAATTAACCTGATAGTTGTTCACAATTCAAATCTCTTCACAATTTGAGATATTAAGATTGAATTGCGTAAACAAATATTGTTCCTCCATTCACTTCAAGCTTTATCGTTTTTCTTTGCCAGATAGATTTTTCCACAGTATTTAGAACTGCCATGACTGACGACGTGTGAAGTATTTATTGTCGTAGGCCAGAAACAAAATCATATTTAATAATAAATAACCTGATCACGTACAAAATATAATATTAAATTGATTGTTTTATAAAGTGGCATTGTTCTAAGTGTCAATTGAATATTATTTAAGGAAAGAGCAATTAAGACGGACAAAATTTTTATGACCTATTAATTCTTAAAAAACTCGATTTTATCTTTTTGAAACAAAGTAGCCCGCTATCTGTTTTTGTCATCAACTAATCTAAAGTGATTCTATTATGAATTAATAGCCAGCGTTAAAGTTATCGCAGCGATATTCCTCTTAGATCACTATTATTTATTCAAAACTCTTAGAATATTGATGACAGTGGAGTTTCTCTTCCGGCAAATCTGACTATCTCACCGGTATCCAAACTGGAGCAGATATAACGACCTTTTAACCTCTTATGAATCCAACATCAACCCTTGAACAAAAAACTACGATCAACGAGAAGCGATAGCAAGGCGTTTTGCGTGTACCGATTGTATGCGCATGTCCCAAAATAAGTTGTGTATCACCCAAAAGCATTCGTCCCTTTAAGTTGTGTTTAGTCCGCGAGCTGACGTTAAGCCAAGCTAGATGTGTTTTTTTTTTGGTATTTGTTTTGTGCTATAAAATGTCTGGATATTATTTTTGTGTATACCGCTCTTGTTCATCCAAGATCAGCCAAACCAAGAATCGCCCATAACCAACGTTCAGTGTCGTAGACAAGTTTCAATCAAGAGGATATTAGCAATTCAGTTTTATTATTTTCGTTTTGTTTTGGTGGTTATTCAAAACTCAAATAATATTATAATGCAGGCGAGTTCTTCAAGTGATAGTAACCAACAAGTTACAAAACGACGTCATTTAACACCTGGGGAGCGTACAATGGTAAAAAATGTGTATGAGGGAATTCTAAGTACACACAGTGGAATATCATTCACTGATGCAGCAGAACTTTGTGCCACATTAAATAAGACATCTTGCCGTACTCTTTATAGAACTATCAAGGAATACTAAAGAATCCGATCAGTAGGAAACAAGAGGACGGAAAAAGATTTTTATTGATCAGCAAACAAAGTTAGCCATTCGTCGGAAAGTGCATGCATTTTTTTTTTTCGAAATGAACTTCAGAATTTGAAAAAAATTTCTGCCGAAAGTGAAAGGGATGAAAATATGCAAAAAATTTCACAAAGAGTTCTAATGCGTACACTACGAGGATTGAATTTTCGATTCTTAAAACGAAATCGCAAAAGTCTTTTGGTGGAAAAGGAAGAAATCCTATTGTGGCGTAGAAAGTATCTAGAAGAAATACAAGAATATCGCTGTGCAGGGAATTGAATTTACTTTACGGACGAGACATGGTTAAATGGAGGACATACTGTAAATTAGATTTGGCAAGATCTCAACATTAAAGATGCACGTAATGCCTTTATCAATGGACTGTCCACTGTCGGGAGTGATTTTGATTTTCTGGATTAAACGTGTTTGAATCTCGTAAAACCGAATCTCGTAAAATCGATAATTATTATGAGGATATGGACTCGGGAGTGTTTGAAGATTGGTTTAAATCCATCTTACCACGTATTGAACATGGGTCGGTAATCGTGATGGATAATGCACCATACCACAGCCGTCGGGTGGAAGCTTTGCCAACTTCTGCGTGGCGAAAAGGAAATATTGTAGACTGGCTCGAAGAAAAATATATTGCATTTGGCAAAAAAATGCTAAAAGTGCAGTTGCTCGATCTTGCAAGACTTCACAAAAAAAAATATACGAAACATGCACAGAAATTGTAATTCGTGTAAAAGTTCTGTTCCGTCTATATCTTTCTCGTTTCGATCTTTGTTAGTTAACGTTTCTTGCAGTTTTTTCATGTACGGATGAAAGAGTAATGTCTAGCATTCCGAAAAAGCAATTTACTTTCATTTTCATTTCTTGATTTTCAATCGGCTGGTCGCCACCTTCGTAAGCTAATTGTTCTATAATCTTTTGTGGACTTAAAATTTCTGCGGATATAAATTTTTCATCAACTTCTAAGCAAGAAGCTAGTTCTTTGGCATCTACTAATAAGTCACTGAAGCCTTTGTCAGATCGATATTGTTTTACAAATTCATTGAGGTTATTTAAACTTTTGCAAGCCTGAATAATATTAAATGTTTTTGATTGCAGATAATTGCTCATAATTTTTAATTTTTTTACCTAGGGAGGTAGCTAGATGTTTTGTCTGCTAGACCATCTAGTTTTTGATAAAGGCTTTAATGTCAGACTTGAAATGTTACTTTTCAAAACAAACCACCGATTGGTTGAGGCAGAAAAAAAATTATATAATCCTTGGAGTTGAAAAAAAATTTATACTAGAAATATTGGATTTCACAGCATCGTTTATGACAAGGTTCAAACTGTGGTTACAACGAGGTACTCGTTTGCTCGTGGATTAATGTATAAAATTCTTTTTTGTACACTATAAATGTCTAAACCATAATTCTCCAAAGTTTTTTGTAAAAAGTTGGTTAAACCTTCACCTGTTGTATCACTTATAGGACAAAATATTAAAAAACGTTCTTCGACGCCAAATTTATTGTTTTTTAAATTAACGTATCTTAAGCAAACGGAAATCTGCTCCTGGCGGCTCACATCAGGAGTACAACCAAGTAATATAGAAAAATACTTTGCTTCTTTAACTTCGTTTAAAATATTATTTCTTATATTGTCACTTATTAATTTAATGGTTTCGTTTTGAATTTTATCTCCAAGGTAAAGAGGATAATTTTTTTGAGATCTATTAATATGTGCAGACATGACTGCATCAAATTTTGCTATCACTTCTATACATTTTAAAAAAAAATCCATTATTTCTTTCAAATAATTTATTACTAGGACCACAAAAAGTCAAGTTTTGTTCAGCCAAAAATTGAATAGTATAAATTATTCTTTCAATGACACTGCGTCAATGTTTAGTTTCATTTTCTAATAAATTTTGCATTTGTGGATCAACGGTTCGATTAGCTTTTAATCTTTCTAGCACATCTGACCAAACACGTAAATTTTGAAAATAAGATTTACTTTTTTCGTAAACTTTCAAACGTTCGCTTAAATGATGCCAATCATTGAAACCGTCTTGGTTACTTAATTTAGTGTTGGTGGATAATGCATTTTTACCACCGGTATTCATAGATACTTTTTTTTAGTTTTATGTTAATTTGTGTTGAAGGCTTTGGCGCCGTCGTGCATTGCACGACCTTGCCCATATGGACGGCGCGTCCCTGATTTCCGGACACCCTGTATACTATCTTTATACAGATATTTAATTAGGTACCTAAGAATAAACGTATTAATAAAAATTATTAAATGCAAAAACTTTTGCAAGTCAAATATAAACACGTAGACACAAGAATAATCATTATATTTCATTATTTTCCACGTCTTTTACAAAACCCAAGAGAAATCACAAGGAATCTAATATCTTTACCAAACAATAGTAGTGGTTATATCAACCCCCTTTTCATATTCTACCGATTCAGTAAAATTATATCAGGCTGCCGCGCGACTACAAAGTAGTTATTTAGTTTTCTGTAGTCATTTACAGGCACTTTGTTATTTAAGAAATGGGAGGCGAAGTCCTTGAGAGCAGAATTTAATATCTGTTTCACCTTTGAGTTAAATTTTGCTTTGTATTCGTAATTTTAAAGGGACCTTTGAAACTTGTTTTAAATTTCTCCCCTATTAAAACTTATTACAGGAGAGAAATTTATAAACGTGAAAGACGTTGACTTAAGAATGTTCAAATAGGGACGAACCACACATGAATTACTTCAGGTTAGTTCAAGATATTTGGGATTTTTAGCCCCAAATTATCAATACCCTGTTAGTTATAACACTCATATAGCTTCCATAACAACAATTGGTTCAACAACGCGAAGTCATCTTGTAGTTTGAGTTAACAGGATATTGATAACTTGGACCTTAATATTAAACAAAGGAGACAATCAGCCCTATGATATACAGTATGACTGATAAAGTCAATTATTAACACCCTTTTAATACTAGAAATCTCTATTAAAACTTCAAAACTACAAAATATGGTTTTCATTCATACAGTCGAACAATATCGCCGTCACCATAATTGCTGACCTATGCAATCCTTGGCAAAACAGCGATATACTGGGTGATCATTCTTCATAATAATTGAATATCACCCCCAACACTCGATGCTTCGTACCCTTAATACCCCTTTGCACGTGTGTATCCCATTGGTCATCTCCAATTTCCCCGTTCAGTAAGGCCAATATAGCACGATTTAATCTCTCACACTGCATATTTGCTCGTGAAATAGCCATAGCATTTTAAACAGGTTTGATTCCATATTCTAAGCGAAAGCTCCTGAAGTACCCCCTATTAGATATTACCCTCATGGGAACTCCAAAAATATCAATCAGGTTCGACATTGCTTTAGTCTAGTGATCTACCGATACCGATACCGATACCGATATATCGGCTATATCGGCCGAGAGCCGATTATCGGTATCGGCCGATAGATGTAAATATATATCGGCTATATCGGCCGATGTATAAAAACAACCATAGCAGCTTAAAACATTTTTTTATATTTAAATTTAAAGTAATATTTCAAATAAGTTAATCTTAAGAAATTATGGTAGATATAACATGAAATAGGCATTTAATATGAATAATGTAGTTTAGGCAAATTATCTGTAGTAATATATTAAGGGATAGGGAAATTATCGAAAATCATCCCGAAGATTTTTGCCGTGGAAATCGCTCGAGGGCTTGCCCGAGAGCGATTTCCTAATGGCAAAAAATCTGAGAATGATTTTCTGATTATTTCCCAATCCCGAAATGTATTTTGAAGATTATTTACCAAATAAAAAACTAACGATTCCTGACGGGTGAGATTTTCACTTTTGACAAGGGTGATTTTCACCGGAGAGCGGGAGATTACTAACGATTTCTGACGGGTGAGATTTTCACTTTTGACAAGGGTGATTTTCACCGGAGAGCGGGAGATTATCAATAGTAATATGTTAAGTGCATGTAAAATTGCTGAAAATCATGCATGAAGGTTTGTTGCCCTAGAAACAGCTTGAATGCATTTTTATTGTTAATTACCAAAAAGTGCCCGACCGAAGGGAGGGCACTTTTTAAGGTAAATAACAATAAAAATGCATGAAAGCTGTTTCTTTAGGGCAACAAATCTGAGTGCATGATTATCAAGCCATTTTACATGCACGAAATATATTTTTTAGACTATTTCCTGAATGAAAAACTAGTAGGTGCAGAAATATAAATTGAAATTAAATAGAAATTGTCAAAGCAGAAATTTCAACTTGTTGTGACAGTGACGGTTATTCTCGTATAGGTAACCAACAATGAAAAACCAGAAGAGTGCAATTTTCAGCTCAATCGCGACCGAGGGCTGATTTTCACCGAAAATCAAGTGAAAAGCGCATTGTAGTTACAGTATATGAGGAAAATAGTCGCTGAATAATCAGGTGAAAATCAACCCGCTTTTATAATGGATGAGGTAAATAATCATGTAAAAATATTAGTTTCTCGGTTGTTTCTGGATTCAGCCGATTCCTTTACGCCGAATTTACGGTTCCAGCTTCTGAAAACATTTGCTCACTTGCAACACTGCCAACTGGTGCAGATAAATATATAAGAGCTTGATTATATAATAATGGTAGAACTTCTCGTTTTTCTTGCCACCAAGAAATGGGATTCGCTTTTCTTTCAAGAAGAGGATGTTTCTTATATTCTGTAATTTCAGCATTCACTTCTTCACAAATGGATGCCCTAGAAGATGATTTTGTGTCACAAGAAGATGTTGTTGGAATGGTTTTTGTTTTTGTGGAGCTCATCCCTTCTCCGGCAAATTCTTCGTAGATTTCCCAAAACAGATTTTGGCCAGATGTTCGACTAGTCTCAGGTTCAGAAGTTCGAACATACTTAGCAAGTGGTTCGTTGTCATCACTATCAATTTCTATAGAATCTATAGTTTCATTTATTGTATGGTCTTGAATGTAATCCGAAATGTCAGGGGAACTGGAATGTTCTACAGATGTATTGTTTTCTTTTATTTGGGACTTTAGATTTGTAGTTATGTATTCGCATATAAAATCACGGTCTTTTGTAAAAAAATTGTCTTTGAAGCGAGGATCCAAGAAAGTCGCGATGGTATAATGTTTTTTTATAAATATATTCTGAAATCGTTTATTCAAGCTGTTTTTCAATTCTTCTTTCATTGTACCTACTCCTGCAAAATTAGCGTTTTCTTTGTTAAGATATGCAGTGATAGTCGAAACAAATGGAATGACTTCAGATACGCAGCAGTCTGAAGAACTTGTAATTTTTGTTATGTCTTCAAATGGCTTTAACAAATTTAAAATGCTTCCAACTAATTCCCATTAGGAAAATGTCAAGTCTGTAAGAGTCCTATGATCCAAAATATATAAATTTACTGCTTGTTTTTGTTCAAGTAGGCGAGAGAGTAGATAAAATGAGGAATTCCAACGTGTTTGTACATCTTGGAAAAGTTTGTGTTTGGGAAGGTTTAGTTGTTCTTGTAGTTTACTTAGTTTATCGCAAGCAGTTTGAGAGTGATTAAAATGCGAAACGATTTTTCTTGATCTTGCTATTAAATCACTGACTGAACGTTGACATTTTATATTAAAATAAATAAATAAAACATTATATACATTTTATATTTTGTATAACATCCTGTATTACAAGTTGTAAAGAATGCGAATGAAGCATGCTTCATAATTTACTTTTGCCTTAACAAAACCATTCCTCATATTGGCAGCATTGTCTGCTAATACTAAGTGAATATGTTCCCTTTTTATATTCCATTCTTGTAACAAAGAATTAAATGCTTCAGCTATGGCGTCTCCTGTATGAGATCCTGGGAACTTCTTGCAGGCAAGTGAAAAATGGGATCTCTGATTTAAACTTAAACATGTTTTTTCAAAAAAATGGATTGTGAGAGACAAAAAAGAACTGTTTGTATATTTGCACGTCCAAATATCTGTAGTAAAAGATGCTTTTCCCAACATATTTGAAATTTTTTGAGTCACTTGTGCTTTAGATCTTGAGTAAATATCTGGTACAACTTTTTCTCTGAAGTATTTGTCAGAAGGAATTTCATAATTTGGAATAGCTTTCTTTAGTAGCCGAGTAAAGCCATCATCTGATACAATGCTGAATGGCTGATTATCTAAAAATATCATTTCACCTATAAGGTAGTGAAACTCCTTCGCTCTGGATGAATTAATGTCCCACTTTTGCATTTGCTTGAAAGAGTCAGCCAGTGAGACTTGCAATAGCTCAGAGTTAGAGTTAGAAGTACTACTAGAACTACTAGAAGGTCCAGCCGTTTCTAAAAAAAATAGACTCAGGGTGATCAAAAGTCAAAACGTTGAAATAAACGGGGAAATTTGTTTTGAAATAAAATCATATCGTAGGTGTTAATTGCTAATGAAACGATTTAAAGTGATGAAAAAGAAAAATGTCCCCCCTCCTACACAAATTCCTTTAATTTCCCCAAATTCCCAACAAATAACTTAATTCTTCAGATTTTTTCAGTAATTTTTTTACACAAATTCCCTTAAAATTCCCTAAATTCCTAATAAAATAAATCCCTAGATTTTTAGCAAAAAATTCCTGGGTGGTTTGCCCCTCAATCCTATATAATAATATAATCCTGAATGAGCAGGTCCTATTGTTGGTAAATATTTTTATAACGTGAACTGGAAAATAAAAATTTAGTACTAACCTGAGCTTGAATCAGTCCCTTTCAATTTATAATATTCTTGAGGATGTTTTTTCCCTAAATGGTATTTCATGTTTAAGGTATTCGCCGATTTTCCCACTCCTCCTAATGAAATGGTTATGTCACACAATTTACATTTTGCGGTGGATTTCTTATCTGCTGGGGATAATTTATTCTTTATGAAATATTTCCAATAAATACTTTTTCCATCCATTTCGCTACTTTGCACTCCACCAAACTCCAATAGGATTATTATTAACTATTAATATTATGTCTTTGTTAAAGATTAACTAAATTACGCCAAGAAATAATCGAACTTAAAACGATCTGCTTTAAGAATGCAATACTGAATGCACCGCAATAAACTCACGGGATTCACCGAGAAATTCAATTTAAGGGGATTCACCAATGACTTGGCGCTAAGCCACATAAATTACCGCCTATTGCTGTGTTGCCAAAGTGCAATTTTTGTTTTTATTTTTGTGATTTTAAATTGATCGTTAAAGAATTATAAATTATATTACAGAATATTCAGATTTTGAACATTAATAATGTTATCAATTAAAAAAGGCCGATATGCCGATATATATTGTTATCGGCCAAGACATTATCGGTATCGGCCGATTATCGGTATCGGCTAAAAAAGTCATATCGGTCGATCACTACTTTAGTCACATATTTGGCTTTTGTGTTGCGTACATAACAGGTGCTGACGCTCGTATCTCTGTTTACTATCGGTTGGGTAATAGGTGTTTCAGAACTTGTGCTGAGTTCTGGCTCTGACGGGGTAGTAATTTTACACGAGATATATGGCAAGACAGCAGTACACTGAGTGATCATTCTTCCTAATAACTGACTAACGAGTCTATGTCTACCAAAAGAATGTCGGCTTAGTTTAAGAGACGCCAGACACTTGTGTCGGTCGAACTGAACCTCGCCCTTTTATATAAACAATTAAAGACTATTATTATTATCATAATTATTATTAGCCTGTTGAAAAAACTAGTTTTGACAATGAGGTTTACTTGTCATTACTTTTAATAAACGAAGAGCGAATAGGAAGCCTGTTTTTCTTTGCGTTTTTATTGTAATAGCCTATATTCGTCGAAAAACTTTGGAGATTCCAGTATTATTAAATATACACCGGTGAAGATGATTAAACCTGTTGATTCCGTCCCCCCTTGCGGATACTGCATGGCTACCACTGAACTCCCACCAGTAGAAAAACAAAGCTATAATTGCCGACCGATCTAAAAATGTCCCCGGCATGCAGGTTCTTTAGGAAAAGTGGTTCATGCGCAGTACCTCGGATTTTTACGATTTTTTGATATTTAACGTTTATATTGTCCAGAGCCGGTCGTCACTAAATTCTTTATTTACACATTGTTTGGCGTGTTTATTGTGAGATTTTCTAGCGTTATTTTGAGTGGTTTTCAGTTCTTTATTGTACAGGGTGTCCAGTTTTCGTATGTTTTACGGGTTATCTGCGTTACTAGTAAAGATAGAAGGTTTCGGTTTTCGCGGCACTGTGTTACTTTTTTGAGAGACAAACGATGCCACAAACAGAATTTTCATAGCCCCCTTAGTTTTTTAGATAAGGGGTGATTTTGAAAATTTTGCATTTTGGTTACGCTGCAACTTATCAAAAAGGTAAAAAATGAACTTTTTATTTTCCCTCATGTAGAATCCAGTGGCTTGGTCAGATTTTTTCTATGTTTAATTGTTTTCGAGAAAAAGAGCAAACTTGCATTTTTTTTAAATAGGACACCCTATATATTTTTAGCTATTATGATTCAGTTTATCAGAAGCTTTTGAAAAATATATAAAACTTTATAGCTGTTTCCAATGTGAAGCTCAAAATTTACATTTTTCAACAAATTTACATTTTTTTAAACGGCACACCGTATAAATTTTAAGATTAACCAATTGTCAAGCTTCTCACAAATATAAAACACTAATTTTAAAAATATATACCTATGTATAACAATAACTTTTAAAATATAAATACCAATTAACTCAGTTGTGTTATACGTTCAAAAATTAAAAGCTACAATTATATGATGATTTAGGAAACTGTCTCATAAATATTGCTCAAACTGTTCTCCATTATGGCTAAGACATGTTTCACACATTGTTCTGATTCGCCTCAGTGCATTTAAAATAATAAAAGGCCGTGCCTGTAACTCCCTAAAGGCTCTTTCAGTGGCTTCTCTTAAATCTGCCATCGTTTGGTACTGGACGGTATAAATTTTATTTTTCAGGTAGCCCCGTAAAAAGAAAATCCAAAACCGTTAAATCGGGTGACCGGAAAATTATTGTTAAGATAATATGCTCTTACAATTTGAGCATTGTGAGCGAGAGCTCCGTCCTGTTGCAAATATAAGCTATTAAGATGAGCTAGGGGCACAATCTCTACTATTTCGCGCACAATGTTTTCCAAAATTTCTAAATATTTATTTGCAGTAAGACCGCCTTCAAATATATTATATAAAATTTTACTTCCCAGTATGAAGCATGAAACGCTAAACCCAAATATGCCTTGCCGTTCCCGTGGAAATATAACATGTTGATTTTCCTGGCACCAAAACCTAGTATTTTGCCGATTAAATATACCGGCACTGATAAAATGACTCTCATCAGACCATATAATCGTTCTTTCAAAATGATTTTCTCTATTTACATTTTGTAAATACCAATTACAAAACTCTACGCGGCGCTCTGCGTCACCGAGATGTAAGTTTTGTACGACATGAAATTTGTATGGCTTAAACTTGTGTTTTTTTAGAATAGTTTGAACCGTTGATTTTGTAACACCGACAGAACCTTCCACTATTCTACAAGAACTACTTTGATTTGTTTCAATTGAAGCCAAAACGTTTACTTCATCAATGTCCTGGTTTTCCTTATTATAAATACTAGGTCTAACAAACGAACATATCGTACTTTTCATAATTCTCGAATTTTGCATTCGCAGACATAATTAAGAAATAACTGCTGTTTGAGACACACGTCATATTTCTGTCGTGACCCAGTACAAAGTTAAAGTAAAAGCGTGAAACTCAATTCTATGAAATGTAATGTAACGTAATACTAATCTAAGCGGCAACGCCGCATTTGTGCTTAATTACTATGTTTTTATGTAACTACTAAATGCTAAAACAATGAGGAAAGTACATTATATTTACATGCAACATAATTGGCAATACCGCATATTACAGTAATGGCAACGTTGTGCATCCATAAAAATATAAGTTAAATCAAAACCTTATGTATAAAAAACACAGTCGGCGATTCTGTATCATTTCCTAACTCGTAAATGTAAATATGATAAACGCCGCTTGCTTAGTAACAGTGGATGTCTTGCTCATTGGTTGGCAATAATATTGTGACGTGAAATAAACCATCTTGGATTGTGACGTATCAGTACCTGATTGGTCAAAGTGTCGGTGGACCGTACGAAGCGGACAATGTTTTGTCAACAGACTAGTGTCACGCTAATTTCTACAGAGAAAGGTTGCGCTCCGTGGACCGGTAAATCCTCTACGTAAAAAGGGTCAAAAGTGATTCAAAGTAAAGTAAAGTGTAGAGTGTCACACTAGTTTCTACAGAGAAAGGTTGCGCTCCGTGGAACGACAGATTCTCTACGTAAAAATGGTGGGAAAGTAGTTGAACTTAGTTGAAAATATGTAAAAGTAGTAAAAAGTAGTTAAGAAGAGTTAAGTGGTTGTTTGACGAGTCTAAGTTAGAAATGTGTTAGTATGTCATACCCATCCTACGGTATAACATGACAAAGTGATTGATTTGTTAATAAAAACCTGTGCAATAAAATTCAAAAGAAATTTTATTTTCCAGTTAAAGCAAAGTTTTGAACCAGTCGATTTATGGAAATACAGATTAAAGTATAATGTGTCGTTCATTGTTACAAACGTGTTCGCGCACAACTGCTATTTATCGATAACCTATTCTGACAGTAAATAAAGATTTTTTCAGATAACAAGCCTGTCATCTTTTGTTTTCCTAAATACCCGTCATGGCCTACTAAAAAAAAATTGTAAATTTTGAGCTTCACAGTGAAAACAAGCTATAAAGTATTATATATTCTTGAAAAGCTTGTGACAAACTGAATCATAATAGCTAAAAATATAATTATAGGGTGTCCTATTTAAAAAAATGCAAGTTTGCTCTTTTTCTCGAAAACAATTAAACATAGAAAAATCTGACAAAGCCACTGGATTCTACGTGAAAAAAACTAACAAGTTCATTTTTTACCCTTTTGATAAGTTGCAGCGTAAGCGAGATACGGGGGGGGGGGGGTGTCCCAAATTGCAAAATTTTCAAAATCACCCCGTATCTAAAAAACTAAGGGGGCTATGAAAATTCTGTTGATGGCATCGTTTGTTTCTCAAAAAAGTAACACAGTGCCGTGAAAACCGCAAATTTCTATCTTTACTAATAACGCAGATAACCCGTAAAACATACGAAAACTGGACACCCTGTACTTTGTGGAACTTTAGTTAAAAACTTATTACTAGATTAAACTTTTGTAAATATTTTAGGTTTATTCAGATTATAGTGTAGTACCTTTTAGTGTAAGTTTGTGATGAGAAACAAGTGTATGGTGTTGCTTTGCAACATTTGTTCTTCAGGTAAAACCTAGGCTACTTAAAATAATTTTAAAATTGTATCCCCGCTTAGCATTTAGGTAGATACCTCGCTTTCAACACAATTATCTATTTACTTAGGTAAGTGTTTTTTTTTTAATGTTTAACCTGTTCATAGGTATACCTACTATAATGTTGAAGTACTTTACAAAAATGTATCCAATTTGAAACTCGACGCAATTTAATTCAATGCAAATTAAAAGAAGCAAACCTGTTACATTCTTTTAGCGGTAAACTAACTTATGTTGTAAAAGATTTTATTTACTCAGAGGATCAAAGGATCTAAAATCTTGCGTGGGTTATCCAGTTATAGTAAAAAATGCTTTCCTAAACATTGTTGCTTGTCAAAGCTAGATCATTTTAATTTTCGCCTAACGTGCAATGTACAGATTTAAATAATATGTCCCTATGTACCCATATAAAGACATGCAGGCGGATTTACCGCAGTACGACATAATGTATGGTTAAGGTTAAGAGCTCTAGGAAGAAAGCCTAATATAGAACATCTCAATAATGGGAATCGGGTTTGCAGATTGCATTTTGCTCAGGATGATATTATAATTAAAATTGATAGGGCATACTTAAAACCAGGTGCCATTCCAACCAAGCGATTGGACCCTCGTAAGCATCTTGCTGCACTTCATAATATACTTTCAATGACACTTAGTAGGTAAGAAACTCGTATGACTTATAGTAAGCAGGTAAGCCTCTGTCTTAGGGTGTAATGCATGTTGTTGTAGTTGTTTATTCAAGAATTTTACATTTTTATAGCTTCGAAGTAAAATTCCAGAAATATTCTTAGTCTGACAGAAAGTACTTATGTACATCCCTAGTAGTTATCTATTTCTTTTCTTATAGTAGACTTTATCCATTTAAATGGGCAATAATATGTGCATGAAACTGTGAACATAAAATATAATAACAAGATATAAAACCTATCTAATAAATAAATGCTAACCTACTCCAACTAATCTGAAGGAAGTACAGTTTAATATTGTTTAAAAGTTATTTTATGTTGCCAACATTATTGTTTTGTGCTTTGTAAAAACTTGAAGCAAGGCGTAAATTGGTAAGGGTATTCGGAAAATGAGTTATGAATCTTGGAGAGACGATTTCACTTGATAAAGTAGGGGTAAAAAAATATGCCACGTAACATAAAATGGAATTGTAAATATTTTTCGAGCTACATCCTGTCCACGTTCTTTTTCCCATACAAAAAGGTTGTGGAGTATGCATTTCATTTTTCCCATATTCTTTTTTGGTTTGACAGTAAAGATACTAAATAAAAATGCTACTCCTCATCTGAATAAACCTTACCCTTTAATGGCGCATTAGAATTAGGGATTTTATAACCCAAATAAAGAATATAATAAATAAATTAATAGCATAATTGTTTGTAAGTTTGTTTTACTATTTTACAGTTTTTATAATGCTCTGCATTAAGGCTTTCCACAATTATATGATAACATGACACAATTATATGATAGTGATTTTCTTTCCTACAAGGTACCAAGGCAGGACAAATGCACATTTTTCTCAGGTCTACTATACACAATTAAAACCTCGATTCTGACTTTTAATCTTAAAAAAAGTAATTTTTTAAACTTTCGTCGTATGTTGTATAGAAAATGATAGAAGGAGACGAGGCGACAAAGGGCACCTGTTACGGTGTTAAGAGCAACCATTATTACTTACGAAACTATGCCAGAAATTAAATGGTAATTCGAAATTTCAATTTCTATATTTACGCATCAAAATACGCAAGTCCTGAAATTTTCATAATTTTTTGCGGTGTATTTCTTCGTCGAGAAAGTTAACGCCCTACATCTTCTTGTATTTCAAATTATTCCAAGATTTTCTATAATTACTTTTTTTTTATAAATCAATACATATTCCAACAAATTAAGTTAAATAAGTTTAAAGCCGGACCTGACGTACACGCTAACTGTGCAGGCCCAAGACTTTCGGAAACGCCGCACGCTGGGGCATTTCTGTAATATATTGGTTATATATACATATACAGTGTGTGTATTAAGTCTGGAAACGGCTTAATAACATCACAATTTATTGGCTGATTTAACCCAAATTTGGTACAGTTGTGTAAGAGGATCTGACGCACCGAATGACGATATTGGTGTTGTTGCCAGCTTTTTAGTTTGTCTGAAATTCGAACGAATTTTATATTTTTGAATGTAACACCCTGTATATTTTTTCATTTATAGTTTTTACTTTAAATTTGTTACACTTTTGGTATAACATACTTTGTTCCTAATATTAGTAGATAGTTTCCGAAATAACGACGTATTTTTAAAATATCAACAAATTGTGTTTTATGTATTAATAAATAAAACACCAGTTCAGTTTTGATCTAAAGTCATAAAAGCTGTCATTTTTATATGCAAAAATGTCTTTAACTGAAAGTGGAAGAATTACAATTCTTATGATGAGAGGATATGGCGATAAGGTCAGCTTACGAAAAGGTTAAAAATCTATTTAATGACGCATTTCCAAACCGAAATCCAATTTCAAAAGCAACTGTTCCAAAAACTGTCCGACGGTTCGAAGAAACTGGAAATTGTAGAGATAGGCGACGATCAGGATGACCAGCAGTAGTACATGAAGAGAAAAGTTTAGAAATTTTACAACATGTTGTTGAAACCCCTGTTTCTTCATTAAGAAAAATTTCTCAAGTAAGTAACGTCTGCTTCAAATCCGTCCATAATGTGTTAATAAAACATAAATATCACCATTTCAAAATACATGTAGTTCAGAAGTTATCAGAAGATGATTATGAGCGAAGAATTGAATTTTGTGATATTATGATGTCAAGGTTCGACCAAAATAACCAGCTTTTCATATTTATAGTATTTTCGGACGAAGCAACATTTATGTTAAATGGTAAAGTCAATAGACACAACTGTAGGTTTTGGGGAAATGAAAGTCCCCACTGGATGAGAGAAGGTCATACACAGTGCCCTGGAAAATTGAATGTGTGGGCTGGGCTTCTGGGTAACCACAAGATCGGCCCATTTTTTTATTGATGGAAATTTGACACTACAACTTTACCTTGTGCTCTTGGAAACGCAAATAGTGCCTACTATACGAAATGTGATGGGTACAAATTATGCAAGTACATTCTTCCAACAGGACGGAGCTCCTCCCCATTTTGGTCGAAACATGCGCGAATCTTTGAACAACACTTTTCCGAATAGGTGGATCGGTAGAGGGGGTACAATCGAGTGGCCACCTAGATCCCCTGATTGTCGCGCAACGACTACTTTTATGGGGACACTTGAAGAACAGAGTTTAAACCACAAAACCTCAAGATTTGGCCGAATTTTGGACAAATTTGAATTAATAACGCCAGAAATGATTTACAACACAATTGAAAAATTTTATTTTCAATTAGCACACTGTCGAGCTGTACAGGGAAAACAGTTTGAACATTTAATATAAAAAATATATTTTTTCTAAATTGTACTCGTTATTTCTAAAACTACTGATATTAGGAACAAATTATGTTATACTAAAAATGTAACAAATTTAAAGTGAAAACTATAAATAAAAAAATATACAGGGTGTTACATTTAAAAATATAAAATTCGTTCGAATTTCAGACAAACTAAAAAGCTGGCAACAACACCAATATCGTCATTCGGTGCGTCAGATCCTCTTACACAACTGTACCAAATTTGGTTTGAATCGGCCAATAAGTTGTGATGTTATTAAGCCGTTTCCAGACTTTATACACACACTGTATATGTGATAGTTACATACTAAAACATATATAAAGGTTGAAATGACGTAAAAATGAAATTTGACAGCCAGTTCAATGCAAATTTAGACGAGAATATAATTTGTATGTCATTATTTCAAAATTGATATAAATCATTACAGTACCTTGGTAGAAATAGGTTTGGATTTAGGCCTTTCCGCTATACAGGGTGTTCTTAAATATCATGTACATACGGAAGGGGGTAATAATTATTTAGCTTATTTCATAACTAAAAATTGATATAAGTGTAAAACCGCAAACGCTTCGTTACCGATCTACAGGGTGTTAAAATTTCTTTATAGCTCCTGTAGTTTTGAGATATTTAGCTTAAATGTGGAATATAGATTACGCTGTAGGATCTATATCATTGGGCTGTGAGAATTTCTCCCCCGGACCCCGCTGGTAGAGTCAAAAATACGTAATGATTTTCCTTTTGTTCAAAACTTTTTAGTCTCCTGTAAGTAGTTCTTTCGTATCTGCGATCATTATCGAGAAAAAAAATAAAAAAAAACGATTTTCTGTATTTCGCTAGATAAATTTAAATTTCTATCTTTTTCGAAGACCCAACAGATGTCCAAAGTTTTACCTTACATGAAAACCCAAACAAGATCCCGTATATAAATTTCTATCTGACTTTATTTGGATAATCTCTTGTTTTTATTAATTTTGACACTTCGCATTTAAAATCGTAACTTGTGTTTGCATGTATTTATAAAGTAAAGGTTTAAGTTGTAAAATATGTAAAAGTGTTATACTCGTTATAATCATGTAACTTTGCCAAACTTTACGAATTCTGAAATTGCTGAGATGCATTTTATCTATGGCCTTGCGAATGAAAATGCAAGAGAAGCCAGGCGTATATGGAGCGCTATCACAATAAAATGATACCTGATTATCGAATATCTATACGCGTCTTATAGAAACTGGAACACCTAAGAAGAATATCAATGATGCAGGTAGAACAAGTACTGTTAGAACACCACAAATCGAAGAAGCTTTTCTTAATGAAATAAAAGAAAATCCAAGCACTAGCCCCAAAAAAACCTGTGAGCACTTAAATATTAGTCATCAAGTTGTTTGGCGTATCCTGCATGATTCTCTGCTTTCCCTTACCACATTAAAAGGGTGTTAATTTCTGCCAGTGGCCCCTTAATAGGCTAGCAGTAACCCTAATTTTGATTGTAAAATCCTTGTTACCGACGAGGCCAATTTTTCAAGGAGCTCAATTTTAAATTTTCACAACAACCATATTATATGGCCTGAAGAAAATCCACATGGAATTGTAGAAACGCATTTTGAAGACCAGTTCTCATTAAATGTATGGGGTGGTATAACTGGGGATCATTTAATTGATCCTTAGTTTTCGCCAGGTCGACTCAATTAGTTGCCTTTATTACTCAAAGACTTACCTCTTTTGCTGAGACATCAAGTGTGGCACGATGGTGCCCCAGCAAAATTTTCTATTCTGGCTCCTTGGGAGCATTTAAATGAAGAGTATGAGAACATGGACCTCAGTTAGGGCTCCCTAAGTCCCCTGACTTTTTTTTTCTATGGGGGCATCTCAAATCTCTAGTTTATGCAACACCAGTGACTTACGAAATCGAATATTAGATGCATTTAAAACCGTAAGAAATCCTCCGGGGGTTTTCGAACAAGGCATCAATAAGAAGAAGAGCGGGAGCATGTATAGTGTAAGGGTTGGAGGAGGTCACTTTTAATAATAATTGTTGTAAGGTAGTTTCCTTGTTATTGTTATTATTTAGGGTTGTTGTATTTCAATAAGTCGTTGCTACAAAAACCGGGTCACCTTAGCTTCAATTTTCAACAAGTAGTGGCGAATAAAGTGTCAAAATTAATAAAAGCTAGAGATCATCCAATTAAAGCCATAATTTTAAAAATTTTAATTTCATCTTCCAAACACAGAAAAACGTTTTTCATTTTTTTTTCTCGATAATTTAAGCAAAGAAAAAATTAATTTGGATTTTAGACGGCACACCGCAAAAAAGCTAGGGGGGGGGGGGGGAAGGGGTACCAATAATAAACGGTGAGTAAGAATGCAAAAATCGTGACCTTTCAATTTAAGACCAATATCTTTACTGCCTACTCTTTCGAAAATAATAGAAAAATTGGTAAAGAACCGGTTACTTTCTTTTTTACATAAATATAACTTAATTTGCGCAGAGCAATTTGGTTTTCAGGAATCAAAAAGTACAAATGACGTCATTTTTCATTTCTTATAAACTTATACTTAAATCTTAATGATAGTGAGGTAGCCGCGGCAGTATTCTGCGATTTGTCGAAGGCATTCGACTGTGTTAATCATAAAGTTCTGTTGTTCAAGCTCAAAAAGTATGGAATAAGGGAAAGATCATTGGAGTGGTTTGAATCATATTTAGTTGGACGGTTCCAAACTGTAATTTTTAATAACAAATATTCCAATCAATTGGTAATTAAATCAGGAGTGCCACAGGGATCTGTCCTCGGCCCCCTATTGTTTTTAGTATATATTATTGATTTAACAAAAAGTATTGAAATAAAAGGTAAATTTACTCTGTTTGCTGATGATTCAACAATATTTTGGGAATGTAAGAATCTGAGTGAACTTGAGTCAGATGTAAAAAATGATCTTGTCGCGGTTAAAAAGTGGACAGATGCCAACAAACATTTTTACCTTTAAATGCAATTTTAATGAAGTTATAGTTGGAGACCACGTAATAAATAAATAATGAAAAGTAAATAGATTTTTAGGGTTTATACATGGATGATAAATTAAAATTTTAATTACATATAATTAACCTAAGCAAACAACTGGGCTCCAACTGCTATGTGATTAGGGTAATTTCTGATAACTTGAATTTTGCTGCAACAAGGACCGCAATATTTCTCCCTAATTAAGTTTCTTTTAAGATATGACATAAGTTTTTGGGGCTGCTGCTCCCAGCATTTACTTAACATAATATTTGCAGGGCCATCTTTAGGCATGGGCCCGGGGCCCCCGGCCACGGGGGGCCCCGCCGATCCTTCCACGGCTGTCAGAATTTCTTAAAAGGGCTTCTGTATTAACACTATTAACTGGGAATTAACATTAATTTGACTAAAATGTTTATTTAAAAAATCATAAAAAAAGTAATCATTTAAAATCTGGCAACAATAATTTGTCTGTAATTAGAATAATGGTAATATAATAATATCGCCTGTTTTAAAATCCGTTGGCCGTTGCGCAAATTGACAAATTGAGTTTTGAGTTAGACACGCAGCGCAGGTTTTGATTTTATAAGTTTAAATTGACTTTTTAAAGTTTGTTAGTGTATATTTCCTTAAATAATAATTGGATTGTTTGTTACAAACCGCGATAAATAAAACTAGTTTGGAATATATTTTAAAATAAAAAAGCTAAAAGGCAAGACACAAACTTTTTGTCCTTGCCCTTGCTTGTTGTATATGATCAATTTTCTTTTTTTTTAAGGGGCTTATTGGTCACTGTTATCATATTTTAATCATCATCATGTCAAAACGCTAATATCCCAGCGGCGCAGAAAAGAGAAAAAAAAATGCTCATCAAAAGGAAGTTATTGAAAAACTACCCAAATTAACTTCATTTTTTACTTCCAAAGCATCAGCTTAAGATAAAAAAAACAACGAATCATCGGAAACAACTTCACAACAAGTTTTTACTTCCAGCCTGGAAAAAAAAATATTTAAAATAAAAATATTGGCGTTTATATTTAGAAATTTCTTTATTTCTACGTTTTCTCGGGTTGGGCTATCGAAAAGTAAATTTCTAGATTTTAATATTCCAAAAAAAGGGCGTGGCACCTAAAAAAAATTTGCCTGCGGCGCCCTTTTTAAGAAACAGGGATGGTAGAAGGGCCACACCGCCAAAAATGCCAGGGGCCCCCACATACCTAAAGACGGCCCTGAATATTTGTTCTTCAAGAAAGAGCCATTAAATATACATGGTTAGGAGAAATTACTAGAACGATCGATTATTTTAAAAGATATACAAGTTAGCAAAAAATGTCTTTTATAAAAGTTGCAAGGCTTTTAAAAATCTACATACCTGTAATAAATTGGAATATACAGGTACGCCCAAAAAGTTGTGGAGAGCCAAAGTTATATTTTTTTAAATAAAACACCCCGTATATTATTACTTATTTTGATCGTCCAGTCAATTTTAAACATTTTCTATTGTATTAACCATATGTTATGCCTAAATTTATTAGTTTCCGAGATATCATGACATTTTTATCAGTTGAGCAATTGTAAACCCTTTTTTTGTTTTGAATAAAGTTTTTTGAATAAAGTTACAAAACACAAAATAAATTTCAATAAACAATTTAATAACTTAGCATGAAAAAAAAAATCGGTATAACAAGTCATGGAAACACAGCTCTATTTTTAAATAAATGTTGAAAATGGCTCCCATTTACTAACTGACAATGATACAAATTGTCGCAAAAATGTCTTTGGGTATTTATAAGCATTTCCCTTGTTATTCTCTCACTTTCATTTAAAATTTTAATTCTTAATTCTTCTAAATTATTGGATTTGTTCCGATAAACATTGTTTTTGAGGTGACCCCAATAAAAGAAATCTAAGGGCGAGAGATCGGGGGATCGTGAAGGCCACTCGATAGGCCCTCTTCTTCCTATCCATCCATTTGGGAACGTGACATCCAAAAATTCTCTAACTTTAAAGAGTTAAATTGTTTATAGTTGGAACTATCACTTACCGAAGAAGCTGGAGATAACGTTCACCGCCTAAATTTCCCTCGATAAAAAAGGGTCCAATTACATGTCCCGCTAACAATCCAGCCCAGACATTAACTTTTTCTGGGACCTGTGCATGCAGTTCTTCATACCAGTTTGGGTTATTTCGCTCCCAGTAACGGTAATTTTGTTTATTGACCATTCCGTGTAGTATGAAGGTCGCTTCATCCGAAAAAACAATATTGTTTGGAAAATGCGCATTCTCTTCAATATTTTTTGTAATTATTTCGCAAAATTTTAGTCTTCGATCATAGTCAACATCACAAAGTTCTTGTACAACATGAACTTTGTATGGATGCATTTTCTCAGTATGAAGAACGGTTCTTACAGATTCTTGATCAATTTCATGATCCAAAGCAAGCTGATTGGTGGATTCTCTGGGATTTTCTTGTATCGAAAGCAGAATGTCTAATTTTTTATCATCGGCGGCAGCACTCTTAGGTCTTCCAGATCTTGGTCGGTTTTTTACACTTTCAGTCATTCCGTAACGCTCCACAGTTCGAAAAACTGCATTTTTTTTTAATTTGCCTATCTGGGTGCAAATTGTTAAAAATATCACATACCTCCTGATATGATCTCTCCTTATCGCCATATCCCTTTAAAATTAAAATATCAATTCTCTCTGTTTCAGTAAGTAAAAACGCCATGCTATTTTCTTTTTTGCTCAATTCTGACCAATGTCAAAGACCATACCTAATTTGTTGGTAAGGTAAATACGACTACGTTCGAATAGGGCATTGTTATCCGTTATTATTTAAAACGTCGATATCTCGGAAACTAATAAATTTAGGCATAGCATATGGTTAATAGAAAATGTTTAAAATTGACTGGTCAATCAAAATAAGTGATAATATACGGGGTATTCTATTTAAAAAAATATAACTTTGACTCTCCACAACTTTTTGGGCGTACCTGTATATTGCAATTTATTACATTTATGTCGATTTTTAAAAGCCTTACAACTTTTATAAAAGACATTTTTCGCTAACTCGTATATCTTCTGAAATAATCGACCGTTCTAGTAATTTCTCCTAACCCTGCATGTGTAAAGCCAAAATTGAGACTCTAGCCGACCAATACTTCTATCATGTAAAATTTTGACTTTGGCCTGTTTGTTTAGGACATCTTGCTTAATTTATAAGATATTTAAGAGTGCAATGAATTCAACCCCAGTACGCAGCACTCGTCAAATATTTAAAATTAAATTACCTATATATACCCAATTCCAGTCAAACCAAAAATTCTATGTTCTACAACGGTTAGAAAATATTTAATCATCTTCCTCTAAAAATTACAAAAAATCCAGGATCTTAAAAAATTTCGAAAAGAAGTAAAGGCTCTCTTAGTTTCTAAAGCTTATTATACCATATAGAAGAATTTATTTGCGATAGCTCCTAGTGTACTGAAGTCTGCTTCTCTTGTCTCAGTGTTCCTTGTATTGGTGCGAATTTTATTTTATTTTTCTGGTAATTGTGCAACTTTACTTCTAATTATTAACAATTTTTATGTCACTTTTTTACTTATCTTTTTTGTTACTTTTAGATACAAATTTGATAATGTTGTGTGTGGTAATCTTTGGGTGTTATTATACTGTTTCTTGAGTGTGGTTATAGTTTGCCCAAAATATTAGAATATTGACTGAACTATTTTAATTATTTGTATATTATTTATCGTGCTTTTAATTTTTAGCAATCTTAGATAACCATTTAATTTAATATGTAGTAGGTATTTTAGTGTTTATTCGTTCATTATATTTTGTTATTTTGACGCTTTATTTTAAGAATCGTCCGGGTTAGTGCGCACCAAATGCATATTGAAAACCTGAAAAATTTTTTTTGTTCTCACACCTTTGTAAATGAGAATGTAAAAATTCTTTGTACAATAAAGCTTTTTTTGACTTTGACTTTGTGTATAACTTATTATCCAGAAAGTTTTTCATTATTTACCTACGTGACTATTAATAATCGTTATTTCCCTGGGTGGAGAAATTTTACTTCCTTCACTATTTTCATTAGAGAAATGAAGTAAATAATTGCGATTTCCCAAGTTAATGTAGAAAAAATAATTTATTTGAACTAAATTAATTAATTTACTTAATGTGTTACTTGATATCATGCAATTACATTACATGATATTAAGTAACACCCTGTATAGTAAATTGCAAATATTGGGTATATTTTGAAATAACGTAGTTACGTAAAGTTCTTGTTAAAATAAATTAATTAGTTGGTTTATTGTTTATCATTTTTTTACCAAACACTTTTATTTTGGCTATTATTGAACTGCTAACAAAGATTTTTGTATCAATCAATAAAAATAAGTTAATAAAAATAGTCAAAATTATGTATTAAAAATAATTCTAATTGTTTTTTGAACTTAAAGCAATTAATTTTCTTCTGCAAAGAAAATAATTTTACCTACCTAAATCAACAGCCAAATATTTTCAGGTACCTAAGTATATTTTTTCGATTCCATTCCTTCTGTAAATATTGACACAGATCTAATCGGCTTTTCCTTGTCCGCGAAAAGGATTCGAAAAGGCTTCGCCACGTGTTTTCCACGACAGTTTCCACCCGGACAATTTATAGGAAAGCGCGCGAGGTACTGAAGTTTCGCGTCTGCTGCTGGTGTTTTCCACCGGACCGGCTTCATCGGCTTTGACAGTTGTTGGAGTAGGAAAATGCGCGCGTAAATTCTATATTATTACTTACTATAGTGTACAGAATGTTAAAGAATTAAAGTTCACTCGAATATTAGCAAAGTATTTTACTACGGCAATCCAAAACACAATCGTAAAAAAAACACGACCGAACATTTGCTTAAAATTGACAGTGTTCAGGCAGTACGAATTTTTCCCGTTTCAGTCAACGCAATTAAATAAACTTGAACTAACCCCTACTTGTTCGGATCGAAAACTTTAATTCGGCATAATAATGTAAAGAAAAAAAAATTAAACCTAGACATCAAAAAATGTTTGCCTATAATCTCCCTTGAGCATGAATTATTTCATTCATTCAAAAATTCCCAACTGAGAAAAAATTTCCGGAATTTTAATTGAAGCTCTCGGGATTTGCCACGAAAATTTTAATGCCAAATATTTTAATTTCCCTATGCTCTAGTAGAATAAGGTTTGGATAATTATATAACGTACAAAATATCATACATTTATATTTAGCCAATTAGAAGTTTCCTTTTTGTTTCCGTTACCTATAATATAGGTATAAACTATATTATAGCAACGGGACAATTATCGGAAATTTTTCATAATCCTATCAAAGAAAGAGTAACTTAACTAATAAAAGACGAAAGCTTTGTCGGCTTCTTTTATATTGATGTGGCAAAATTCTGTAACCTTGATACCACAAGCTACCCAGTACAAAATAAGATGAAACTATAGAATAAAAATTTATATCTGAACACGACCCACACGGGAAAAAATGCTTAAATGCTTATAACATTATGTTAAACTTTTTGCAATACTATTGAATTTCGTTAGTACAGCGCATTTGAAAGGTAATGCTTACTAAAATAGTTGAATAAATATAATTTTCCGGTGATTTTTTTTAATTTTGGTGATTTTTATACGTACATACTGGGTATACGAATTATGATTATTTAGTTGTGTGTAATTTCCCCATCAAGTAGAGTAAAAAGCAGTAAAGATTTGGCTGGTAAAAATAAACAAAATAAAAATTGTTTTAGTTTATTTAAATTTTACCATACTGGCTGGTGTAAAATTACTAGTGTAAATTGGTCAATAATTCTGTTTGATGAATGAATAATCTGTACAGGGACATTTTTTTAAGTGTCTCACCCGATTGGCGACTTTCCTGCTGACTATAATAAAAAACAAATAACATATTTCTCAATGATTTTTGATAAGGAAACCGAATTTAAGGTCGATTTATAAAACTTTTCGTCGCTGTTCCCGTTCGTTGTCACTGCTCCCGCTCGTCGCCGCCGTTGGATACGTATTTATAAAAAAGTCGAACTACGAACTGCGCCGCAATAACAAAAGAAGGTTTAAGGTTGGGAAACAAAGTTAAGAATTGTATTTTATTTTAAAAAGCGTGATGTTAGTAGGTACCTTATTATATGTTATTAATGTTTTTTTTTGTAGTAAAATCCACAAAACAGCAAAACACTCTAAGTACTCTAACCCTAAAATCTCTTCTTTCAATACTTCAAACCATATGATCGAAAATTTCTTTCTTCTCATTGGCCAGAAGTGGGAACGACGAACGACCAAGGTCAGTGGGAACGACGCGATTTAAAAATTGGCCAATTCAGAACTACCAACGGGAGCGGTGGCGGCTTTTCTGAACGTATACACTGTTTCCCCTTAGGTTAAATTGCGACGGGAACGGCGGCGACGAGCGGGAACAGCGACGAAAAGTTTTATGAATCGGCCTTTAATGTCAAAAAATACATAGATTTACAAATTTGACAGATGAGACGCCATTTTGAAATTTCTTAAATGACAACCCCCATAAATAACTACACGATTGAATTGCATTTGGCGATCCGATTCTAAAACTTTATAGTTGTTGATACTTATTTTCAGCCGTTTCGGAAATACGGGGATTCCTAATTTGCCTCAATCGATTTTGTCTATTAAGTGTCTCACCCCTTTAATAAATAGACCTTCTAAGCTGAACACCCTAATTTTTTTTATAGTGACATAATTTCCCGTGGGCAAGCGATCTACGCTATAGTTAAATCCGACAGATGTCAAAAAGTGACAGATACGACGCCATTTTGATTTTTTTTAAATGGCAACTCTCATAAATAACCACACGATTGAAATGCAATTGGCGATCCGATTCTAAAAGTATATAGATGTTGATACTTATTTTTAGCCGTTTTTTTTTAGAAGGTCTATTTATTAAAGGGGTGAGACACTTAAAAGACAAAATCGATGGAGGCAAATTAGGACCTTCCGAAACGACTAAAAATAAGTACCAACAACTACATAGTTTTAGAATCGGATCGCCAAATGCAATTCAGTCCTGTGGTTATTTATGAGGGTTGCCATTTAAGAAAATTCAAAATGGCGTCTCATCTGTCAAATTTGTAAATCTATGTATTTTTTGACATTAAATTCGGCTTCCTTATCGAAAATCATTGAGAAATATGTATTTTGTTTTTTATTATAGTCAGCAGGAAAATCGCCAATCGGGTGAGACACTTAAAAAAATGCCCCTGTACCATCGTGTGGATAGTTAGAAATATCTTTTCTAAAAAGCATTCCGGCAACTCTCTAATATAGACTTAAATGAAAGTCACAAAATCTTAAAGGAAAATCAAATAACTTATAATATCGATTGTGTTCAATATCAAATATCTTAGTAACCTTAACTTATACGAAAGCAGTTTTTTATGGGTTTTCAAGTTCTCCTTCTAAGCTCTTTTGCTTCCTTACAGGAATGCTATTTAAAGCCTCTACACAAGACCCAATCTGCAGGGACCCTGCAAGTTGGGTAGTGTGTAGTCATGTCGGACCGATAAAATCCAGATCGGACGGTTGGTTGAGCACGGTTGGGTCGATTTCACCGAAATTTGACGGGGCACGTCATGTATTAATTCTGACAGATTTGCCACAGTTTTTTTGTATTTTGAATCAAAAATGTTTGAAAGGGAGATGCAAGCTTGGGAAATGCCCTGTCTGTGGGATATTTCCAACGCCTATTATTTAAATAGAGACAGCAGCTCCTCAAATGTCTCGGTATTCATTCTCAAAAAGTTTTTAAAGTCAATTGGTCCTAATTCTTTAAAAATATCTATATGGCTACACCTTTCTCCTTTAATAGCCATTTCCTAACCCAGTATTTTCTTTTCTTTCCTCGCGAATTATTTTCTAATAGCAAAGTCAGCGCAATTCCGATTTTTTGACATTTACTAGAAGCCATTTTGACAACTAACCTTTATGTTCTGTGATTTGACATTTACGACTTAAGATTCGAAATACATTGACTTTGTTTCTGTTTTCTGTGCACACTGCGAGATCGGGTGTTGTGGAAAGCAGCATCCGATTTTCCCTTTCCTATATGCCCTGCAAATCGGACCCTGCAAATTGGGTCGTATGTAGAGGCTTTACCGCCATTGAGATTTAGTGTCTTAACTTGAACTTCAAGTCTCAAATAATGATAATATCACTGTCAAGTATTCAAAACCCAAGATAGATAAATGTCACGATTTGAGTAGTTTAAGGCTAACTTGATTGTTATGCTAGGAATCATAACGCGCAGTTGTACGTAAGAATGGATTTACTTATAGAGTGAACTGTACGTAAATAGTTATTTATACTACAAGGGATGTAAGTAATAGTATATTACATAACAAGAGTGGTAAGAAGCCTATTACACACGAAAGAGTGTGTAATAGGCTTACCACTCGAGTTGTGTACTATACTTTTTCTACGACTTCATATTAAATTGAAAAAGTAGTCTATACTTGCAGTGGAGTTTACGTAATGTAAATAAAACGACAATGTCTTCCTCCACAAATTTAATAATAGTAAAATTATTGCTCCCTACATGTTTCGGGCGTCTAGACGTCCATCCTTAGGGGATACTAGAAGGAATTTCATCTTTATAAAACTAGTTAGAATCATGGTGAACATTGACTTACCTATAATCGAGTTGACTATAAAAACTTTAAATGGTTGCCTCAAATTAATGAGTACAGCCAAAATTGAGTAGGAACCTCAGAAATTGGGTGGACATGTGAAAAATTATAATTTGTATATTTATAGAATGAAAATTTTTGTAAAAATATAAGAATTGAATAGGAAATATATTATTTTAAAAAGGTGCATTTTATTTTTGATGATGATTTTCTAGAAAAACATTGTAGTTGTGAAGAAAGAAATTTAAAATAAAATTTTTGGAGGCATGCTCCGTGTTAATTTTAAAAAAATTGAAATTTTTTATACCAGAGGGGCTATGCCCATGGTAATATATAAATTACGAAATCATTAATAAAATGTTTTTGAAAATTTTAATGAAAAAAGAACTTTTTTTATAAAATACAGAAATAGTGCTAAATCACCACCATGTTCACTTTACACACACGTGTCTCAGAGTGAAAGAGAGTAGGTAAAGCGGATATGACATCACTTGGATGTCAGCTGTTAGAAAAATGAGGTTTACCTAAACTCGATATTGGATTTAAAAAATCGATGAGAGTATGTCAATATTCAATAGAACAATTCATATTATTTTTTTTATAAATAAGAGCAAGTGTTACCTATATAAACCTTAGGAGAAAAATACAATTAATAGGCTTTATATTGCAAGAAAAAACAAACGAACAAACTTTATTGAAAATGTTATAATTTACAATGTAGGTACAGATGGAAAATAAAAACTAGTTATTATTATAATTAATGGTAAAATTTTGACAATTTTTTATTATAATTGGAGCAACCGATTTCTCCATCAGATTGGTGTTCATTGTCATGATACTAGTTGGAATAAATTCTGTAGTTTCTTCCTAGTCTGGCAACTTATTAAATGTGGATGTAGATGCTGAATGATTTACGACGGAGTGCAAGATTCTGTTTGAAGTTATAGTTTTATTTAGAATGGATTCGTCTACATAGTTTTCCGCCACAGTGGAAGATTTCCAACCGCCATGTCTCTTTAAGGCCATTAGGTCACCTCCAGCGTCGACTAAAATTGTAGCGGAAGTTCTTCGGAATCAGTGACCTGTGTACAAAGCAGCATTGGGCAGTTTTAAATATTCTGCAATATTTTTTGGCACTGCTCCTAACTTATTAATACCGACTACCTGACGTGTTACTTTGCCTTTTTGAAAGTTTAAGAAAAATTGTTGAATGTTGGTGTCCCTAATAAGGTTTCGAAGTTCTATATAGTTTTTACATATGCCATAAAATTTTCTGGAAATTATAAAGGAACGTGGTATTTTTGTCTTCGTATCAGGAATCTTGATAATAAGAGTGTTTCCAGTGTTTTCTATATCAGTAATTTTTATATTCTTTAGCTCTTGTTTTCTGCAAGCTCCAGAAATTCCAAAAATTAAAACTACTTTCATTAATAAAAAATCTTGATCCGGCGCTTCATTTAGGAATTTATTTACATCGATTGCGGTGAGTATCTTGGATTTTTTACTCTTATAGCCATCTGATTTTCTCTTTAAATAGGCTTGTAGTTTATGATAATTTTCAATATTAATATTGTGCTTTATGCTTAAATTAGTGCGTAGCATCGAATAAATCGCCCAAAGTAAAGAGGGTTTAAAGGTTTTTGTTAAATTATTGAAATATGCCCGTAAAACATTTTCTAAGTAGGTACTCACATGGTTATCAATACACCGGTCAATAAATTTTTGATATACTTTTTCGTACCTCTCCCTGGATTTTCGGGTAATAAATTATTTGCCGCGGCAGCAGCTTGGTGGCGTTCCCTCAATCTGAATATTGGAGTCGCTCATACTACTAACTGCTAACCACTAACTATTGTAATAATTAATAAAAAATAAAAAATTTAAAAAAAATAAAAAAAAATTCTTAATTACTTTATTTTATCCCATTTATCTTAAGATGTTCTTGTTGATATTTTTACTAATTAATTACTTGGGTCATCACGGCCACTCAGTTTTTTAATTCGCTTGAGAGCTAAGGTCGTAGATTTAATTCAGATAAGATTTTTGAGCGCCATCAACCAAAGGGGTTGAAAAAGATTATAAAGAAAAGAGTGAATAGAATATTTAGTTCCCTAGCCCTGAAAGAGAAAGCAGTATGAATAAAACGATTATTTTAATCAAATCCTATTTTATTAATAAAAGAATAATATTTTCCAACAAACACCCATTTTATTCATTTAGGAAGAAATAAACATAACATAGAAAAAGAATTTAAATAAAAGGCTAAGCAACTAAATCAGAGAAAGAAGATATAAAAAATAACATAGAAAAAGTTATGACATGAGCTAGACAGCTCCACTAAAAGATATATTAGATCGTAGGAAATCAAACAGAATAAGAAGTGAGGATTCTTTCTAAACACCCGATAATAGGAGTCAAATACTAAATAAAGCTTTGAACATAATTAAAGTGTAATTACTTTAAAGGTAGTGACCAAAATAAAACAGAATTTAAATTCAATGTAAACTAAATCAAATTATAGCATTCATTATGCCAAAATTGAAAATAAAATATTCTTTATAGTAAAGTCAATGAAAGGTCAATTGAAGCACTTACGATGCCCCAAAATTTGGTTAAGATCCCTTGAGAAATTTATGATAACTTCAAGGTTATGTAATTAAAGACATTTACCCTTTTGCCCAAAATTCAAAGTAAAGCAGCATTTAGGGTAAAGTTAATATAAAGTCATATACATATATATATAGCATTCCCTACGCCAGAATTTAAAGTGAGTTAGAATTTAGAATCAAATTCATAAATAGTAATATCACTTCCAGGTTATATTAATAAAAAACATTTACCATGCCCTATTCCAAAATAGAATTGGGAAACTTAAAACTTTAGTTATGTTCCCAGCAAAATAGCTTAGGGGTGAAGATAAAGATTATCTAGCTAAGTCTAACTAATAGATATAGCCAAAACCTAGAATGACAAAAAATACATACTGATGGTAACTAAAATTTCTGGGTCAGTAAGTAATGTATTCAAGACCGGGATTATCACTATTATCAGTCTCTTATTAACCTGCTCACAACAGATATAGGTATATCCATTACGAGAGTAAGTCCAATGAAGAAGTTACCGATATAGGAATATCCCAACAACTTCATAGGGGTATCTTAATAAAATTAAGTCAAAATAGAGAAAATTACAGCTATAGAAATAACTCAATACTCTATAGGGATATCTTAATCACATTAAGCAAAAATAAAGAAATTACAGATATAATATCTCAATAACTTTAGTGCGAAAATGCATACTTAAAAATTAAACATTTAACCGCTACTTCTGTTAGAAAGTAAGACTTACGTTTTTTGTTTAATGAAAATCTCAATTTAAGATAATTAAAATAACCATCTTATACTCCTTGTCGAGTAAAAGTTAGTTTCATAAATCAAAACTAGCCTGTTCCAGCTAGATAATCATAAAACCTACTAGGGATTAATATACAAATGAATTTACAATAAATAGACCAACCACTCAAGCATTCCTTGACGAGGCAGGTTTCGATTTTAAATTGAAAACTAAGTTTTCGTATGATACATGATAAGCAGTTTAGGTAATATGTACATTACTGGATTGACCCATCCACTTTAAGCGAAATCTACAAGAATTTACAACAGTCTTAAGGGAAGCTAGGGTAATTATACACTATACATAAAAATATACAGAGGGAAGAATATACAAATATAATACAGTTTACCAAATCACCACATAAAAGGTTTATAACATAGGAAACTAAGTTAAGGGTTAACAAATTGACTTTTAGTGATCAATTTAAAAAGTTAAATCCGGTGAGTGTGGCATTGTACCAGTCAAAACGTTACAAGTGAATAAAAAAGGAGGTATTTTAGCAATATTACATAAAAAGGTGGCTCTAGGCCCATTAATAGTACATTACGAGTGATTTAACTGAAGTATAGAGGTGAAATTATCCTGGATTATTAGACACATGAAATTTACTTATTCAAACTCAAAAGAAGGGTTTTTTTAGGTACTATATTTTATGAAATTTTAATAAAAATTAGTCGGAAGTGGTGTTAGTACAGTAATCAAGGAGAAAAAATATGCTACTTAGCTCATGTAAGGCAGGACTCTAGCAGACAGGCACGACGGATTATGCGTCAATCTCCAGCATCAGATCAATGTGGACGGTTGACCATACAGCACGTCGGGGTGACCGGCACATGCACCGAAACAGGAACTTCATCCAAAATGACACCCCCACTCGTCTTGGCCTCTCTAAGACATACATCCTCCATTCCAGACATGGGATCCATAGCAGGGTAAAGAATTTAGAGGAAGACTCCAGGTTACGAGTACTGACTAAAGCACTTTCAACACATGGCTAAATCCATGTAGAACGTAGAAAATAGAAGTAGAAGGTAATAAAGGTAGAGGATAAAAGATGTAGGAGATAAAAGAACCAGAAGATAAAAGAAGTAGATAAAAGAAGTTGATCAAAGAAGTTGATAAAAGATAAATGAAGTTGGTAAAAGAAAAATGAATAACGAAAAATGAAAGTAGACGAAGAATAATGAAAGTAGTCAAAGAATAATGAAGGATAATAAAGCCTAAAACAAAACGTGAACATTAGGACGCCATTTTGTGGAACCAAAAAATACTACTCACCAGATGGTCGGGCTTTCTACGGTCTAGGTGACGAAGCAATCCCATTTAAGGCTCAAAAGACAGCTTCTGTGTTAAATTCCGATTCGGCCATTGCCGCCACATATAAAATGCGATTAATCAACACAAAACCATAATTTTTATCTTCGTCACCTGCTGTTCAAGTCTTCTGGACCGGTATATAGAACGAACAGACCTAGGCACTACGCCGTAAAGTCCTTAAATAGACTTTCCTATCAAAAAAACAACTTCCCACTCGTGACTCGTACTGCTTCGAAAACCCATGTGACTTCCGGTAATGACAAGTAAAGCTGGAGGGCACTTTGAACTTGAAAACGGGAATCTACTCATTTTAACCAAAAAAGCCATGAAAATAGATGCAAGTTTGACCCGAAACTAAATGCATCCAAAATACTAGGTTAGGTAACGTCGAAGAACCGGCAGTCATCCCAAAAATGTAAAAGATAGCATAATACCATCTGGGTGTGCAAGTGATATTCCGACAGCTAGTCATGCATATCGTCATATTACGGGTTGCCTATACGTAGGTTATTATTTTAAGAAGACCAGCCTGGGTCTAGAACCTTTTAGACAGGGGCGTATTCAAAAATTTTAAAAAATTTAATTATTTAAATTGGTCAAAATTTGATAAAACTCGGGCTATCTACTAACGTTGTAACAAGCACAAAAAGATTGTTACACTATGTACTAACCAAAAATAATATACAAATTAAAAATTTTGACGTTTAAAATTGCCTCTGTTAATACAGACATTGACGTTGTCAAGGCGACGCATAAAAAATGTATTGAAAATTTTCAGGATTTTGACGGCTCATGGCCAATGTGATGGCGCAACTGTTACGTAATATATATAATATATTATTATTACGTTACTGTCCTTACGCACAGCTTGGCTTATAACAATATAGCGTGTGTTATAAGAGTTTTTCTCCACGACCATTACTGAATGCAATAATTCCAAAATCATTTTTGATAATAGAATGTAAAAATTCTCGCTCTTGAGTTGGAATATTTATTCTGAAACACTTGCTTCTTATGCGTTTTGCATGTATTTTCATTCATAACAAGATACGGAATGAATATTCTGTAATTGATCTAAACGACATAGGTTGCCATGAATTTCGAAACTGTCAGTGTCAGATAAAAATGGCCGCGTTGTAATAATTATTTTCAGACAAATTTTAGTGCAAGTCAAAAAATGAGTGAAAAATCGGATGAATCAGATATGGAACTGGATAAACTTCACCTGAAATTACGAATATTGCGAATAAATAACTTAATTGCTTTGTACAGATTTTATTTGTTTTTATTCGTACTTTTTGGTCGTGGAGAAAATACAGTCTGCTACTCGGTTAGAATGAAAATTCGATGAGTGGAAGATTCCGAACGCGAGCGTAGCGAGCGTGAGGAACCACGAGTATCACGTATCACGAGAATTTTCATTCCAACCTCGTTAGAGAATCTACTATACTGATACAGTAGACAGTGCGTAAGTAGATTCTTACTAGTATAGGAGTAGAAAAATATACTTAAATCCCATGAAGTATATAACATTTTTTCTCCTCCCCGCAGAATTTATTCTTGGATTTTTATTAATTTAATTCGATACTTTTCGCATGAAATTATGGACAGCTTTGACCGGTTTCTGTAGCAGGTACCACTCCAGTTTATGTGCTTATGCGAAAAATGGCTTTAAATGAAAAACGCTTCTTGCAATATGTAGCACGTACTTTCTAAACGACAAATCCGCGAGCGGAAAACCATTTTTTTAATTGCAAATATTAAAAAAAAATGTGAAAATAGGGTATCCGCTTGTGACAAAAATGAAAAAAAAATGAAAAACTCTTGTTGATTCATGTAGCATATACCGAATTGGAACCAAAAAGGTGGATTAGATGCCGTGTTAGCGCCTGTTTAACCAATATAAGTCTATAATTATTACAATTTTTGTCGAGTGACTAACAGCTAGAGAAACATAACCTCACTTGTCATTCTCACTGTGCTTTTCGGTCGACTATTTTCACATTTTTTTTATATTTCCAATTAAAAAAATGGTTTTCCGCTCGCGGATTTGTCGTTTAGAAAGTACGTGCTACATATTCCAAGAAACGTTTTTCATTTTACGCCATTTTTTGCATAAGCCGATAAACTGGAAAATTACCCTATAGCATCATAAGCATTGTTATTTTATCAACGTCAAGCTTATTATCAAAAATTGAGAGAAATTGAAATTATTGATTTGTATAACAGCCAAATGGATATAGAAGAATCAGCGCTTGTCTGTCGCTGCTGCCAGAAAAGTCGAGGAAGAGACAAATTGAGAAAAAACGAGAAAACATTTATCGAAATTTTGTAAATAATGTTCATAATTGTAATAATTGTACTATTAATATTCATATCACTTAATATTACTCAATTTTTATAAATCATTGTTTTTATATGGCATAAATTATTACCACCCAAAAAAAATCTTATATTCGCATGGAGGACAGACATACCATACTGAAACGTGTCCGTATTGCAGGGTCTATTGAGAATATTTTCTATGTCGTTCATATGTTTAAGTGTTGCCTTGCAGATATAACAACTTTGGCTCGAAGAATTCTCTGCCAGAGTATTTGCGATCTTACCATCCAGCATTGTTTTTAACAGAATATGACTTCTCGATATCTTTTCCCATATTTGTGCAATATGTTGGAACTAAGTTCTTAATCTGACATTCTATGCGCTTACTTTCTTTTTTAATAACATCATATGTTTCCTTAATGAACTGAAACTTGATCGGTATACAAAAACGTGTAAAAATCGGGGATTTTGTCAAATAACCTTTACACCCGAATTTGGCTTACATGCAATTCCCAATGGTACAATAGATGTCAGTAACAAATCTGAATCAGTTAAATTAGGGCAATTTTGAAGCTGAAGCACTTGCTTATATGTGGATTAGTTGGAGCTACCATCAAACCTCTATTTGTAAATTATTTGAAAATCAGAAGCTTCATCCTCCAAAACTTGCTCCAACACTTCGTTTTGCACCATGCATAAGCGCTTGCTTGTATGATCTAAGAGGCTTTGTAATTTTATATTGGCCATAGATTCAGTGATAGTGATATTCGTTGGATAGCACTCTTTTTTGGCTCGAAGAACTGAATAGTAAGAAGGGAAAATATCGCAATTTCGTCTTTTAGCACCTTCTCTTAGCTTAATGTATTGTGATTTGCTTAGCTTTATATCAACTATTAAAGCTTAAGCATCTTCTGGGGGATAAGGTAAAGAAATGTTTGCAGAAGAATCAATATCATTAATTAATTTTATTTATTATTTTAAAAAGTTGCTTTCTTAATCACAGAAGCAACATTTCTTTTTCCTTCTTTGGTAAAACTTAATTGCGCAGCAAACGCAAGTTCGTGAGAACTATAATTTTTAAGGTTTTCGTCCGCCTTCTTTTGGTTCTTTCGCCGACATTCTCAAAGACCTCTACAGTTTTAAATCGATTAGGAGTTTCCGAATACATTTTAAAAGAACCTCCAGTTTAAAATCTGTACACAAAATCCTTTAGCCAAATAACGTGTTTTTTGAGAAACTGCTTTATATTTCTTCCACTGTTTCTCCAGCGATTTACAATTTTACAAGCAAACAAAGAAATTTTGTTTATTACCTCCAACTCATTAACATGTGAGGTTCGCTTTTTTTATGTAATCTACCATTTTCTGTCTTACCTCTTTGGTATTTGCGCTTGTAATCATCGAATTAGCGCAGAGAAACTCGAAATGTTCCATCCTGGTGACTCCTGGTAATAAAGAGAAGATAAATCGTTTACAGCTATTGCAAAATAAAGCAATGCGAATTATCTTAGGATGTAACAAGTATACCCCCATCAAACTAATGTTAAATACTTTAAATTGGCTTATTATAGAGCAGAGCATTGAAGTGTCATATATAATGATAATATTTAAAGTAAAAAATAATTTGATGCCAGCTTATCTAAAAAATTACTTAATCCCAAGATCTGAAAAACTTTCTTACGATATCCGCTCTAAAGATAATTTTGATATTCCATTTGAGCGAAATTCTTATATGCAAAAACATGTATTTGAAAATGGCCTGCGACTTTTTAATGCTCTAGCCACTGAGCTAAAGTCAACGAAAAACTTCAAGGTATTTCTTAAAAAGATTAAACTATACTATTTAAAGGATTCAATAAGGCATTGAAGTAGTTTTTTAAAATATGACAAAATACAGATAACAAGTGACAGGTACAATGTATGGTGTGGATGGTAGATGTTGGCTCACCCGACATCGCCCGGTGAAATACCATCGCATCGGCTTAGGTAGCGTGAAGTTGCTCTTTGAGCTAACGTTTCGTCACTGTGCCGATGTCTCCGGTTTCCAGGGTGGGAAATATACAAAAAATGCTGTGATGATGGTTCCAAGATCAATAAATTCCGGAGTTAAAAACGCCCCCCGATCGGATCTCCGGGTGGGGGCGGGTCCTGGCGCCTTATCAAGCGAGATTATCCAATCATCCACCATGTCCAGTAGCCATGCGGGTCCTTCGAACAATATTCTAAATGGAAATGGTGGAAAAACTGGAGTTGTTAAAAGACCCGAGATTAGCAACTTCCAAATTGACTTCTGCAATATAAGAGGACTGAACTCCAACATCAATGCAGTCCATCAACATCTACAATCTACCAAACCTCATGTACTTGCACTAACCGAAACCAAAGTCAGATCATCGATTAGTACGGTCAGCTATTTATATCCTGGGTACGACTTTCATCACCGATTTAGGCGGAATTCTGGCCTTTGTCTCTTTGTCCGGAGTGATATTTCTTGTCAACGAGAGGAGACACTCGAGCCTAACGACTTTGATGTAATGTGGTTTAAAATATCAACGCAGAGAATTACTAAATTCATCTGCTGCCTTTACCGGCCGCCAAGCAATACCCATTATAGAGACTTGTTCGCCTCTCTTGCTAATACTATCGACTTTTTGCAAACCCACCATCCCAATTCCGAAGTTGTCATCCTTGGCGACTTCAACATTCATAATGTCAACTGGCTTAAATACTCAAACATGACCGACGAACAAGGTCGTGAAGCCGAATCCTTTGCCATCAGCTCTGGCCTCACCCAGCTGGTGGGTGAACCAACTCGGATTCCAGACCGAGATGGTGATTTTGCTAGTTTGTTGGATCTTTTCTTAACTTCAAACCCCGACTTGTACGCTGTCACCGTGAAGCCGCCGTTAGGAACGTCTGACCACAACCTTATTTCGGCACTAAACAAACTACCAATTAGTGCTGAAGAGCCTCCTAAACCACGCAAGATATGGCATTATACATCAGCTAAGTGGGAGGACCTAAGGGACCATTTTCGAACCTTTCCTTGGCGGGACGTTTGTTTTACCCCTGATGATCCATCCATCTGTGCAACAGAAATATCGGAGGTTATCCTTACTGGTATGGAAGCCTTCATCCCTTTCTCAAAAAAGTGCCCTTCTAACGGCAAGCCTTGGTTTACCAAAAATTGCGAACGAGCTGTTAAATCAAAAAATTATTTCTACCGACAATGGCGTAAAAATCCTACCGCCGAAAATCGTACCACCCTTGTTAACGCTCGAAACCAATGCAAGCAAACGATAAACCAAAGCAAAGAAGCACACAACCAGAGGATCAGAGACAAACTTCTTGAATGTCCTAGCGGCTCAAAATCATTTTGGTCGGTAGCTAAGGCCGTCAGTCAAAACTTTACCAAGTCAACCATTCCACCTCTAACACGTTCTGATGGCACCATTGCGACCAAAGCACAGGAAAAAGCAAACTTACTGGCGGAACTATTCTCTTCACATTCAACGGTAAATTTTCAGGGAAGTACTCCACCGAACATTACCCCTGTAGAATCGAGAATGCCCGAGATTGTCTTTCGCCACCGCCATGTTAAGCGAATCTTGGGGAGTCTCGACACTAAAAAGGCTTCTGGCCCTGACGATATTCCAGTCGTTGTAATTAAGAAATGCGCTGACGAACTGACACCGGTATTTTGTAGGCTTTTTAACTTATCCTACAAAAAAGGAATATTTCCTTCTTGCTGGAAGACTGCGAGAGTCCAGCCCATACCCAAAAAAGGCAAGAAGACTTTGCCAAACAACTATCGTCCAGTCGCATTGCTCTCGGTTATATCAAAAGTTATGGAGAAGGCTATCAACGAAAAACTACTAAAATACCTGGAAGGCTTCAACATTATTAGTGACCGCCAGTATGGATTCCGTAAGTCTAGATCAACAGGCGACCTTCTCGCTTATGTTACTCATGTTTGGAACAACGCAATAGAACACCATGGAGAGTCCCGGGCGGTAGCACTGGACATTTCCAAGGCTTTTGACCGAGTATGGCATGAGGGGCTCCTAACTAAAGTGAGAGCATACGGAATGCCGGTTCAATTTTGTTCATGGCTGTCGAGCTTTCTTAAAGACCGTTCTCTGCGAGTGGCGATGGACGGATTTCTTTCAGACACATTTAACATCAACGCCGGAGTCCCTCAAGGTTCTATATTGTCGCCCACCCTTTTCTTACTATAAATTAACGATCTTTTGGAAAAAACTAAAAATCCTATATATAGCTTCGCTGATGACAGCACACTTGTTTCAACTTTTACTTTGGATGCTCGGACATCGGCTGCAAATGCACATCTCTATAGGCAGCAAGAGGTCTCACATCTCAACAAAGACCTGGAAGAAATTTTGTCTTGGGGTGACAGTAACCAAGTAGAATTTAACGCTAAAAAGACCCAGGCGGCAGTTTTTTCTAAAAAAGTTAATGTTGAAGAACCGGATATAGTTATGGCGGGACACTCAATTCCCTTGGCTTCATCAATTCATTTATTGGGCGTTAATTTGGATAGTCATATGTCTTGGCATGGCCACGTTGCGGCCATTGCTAAGGCAGCCTCGCAGATGCTTGGAGTACTTTTCCGAACAAAGAACCTCTATACACCCCAACAACTTTTGATGCTCTATAAAGCCCAAATTCGACCATCACTGGAGTACTGTTCGCATATTTGGGGCTCTGCTCCTAAACATACCCTGAGATTGCTAGATTCCATTCAAAGAAGAGCCATTCGCTTGATAGGTGACCATAGTCTGACAAACAACCTGGAAAGCCTTGAACATCGAAGGCAGGTTGGCGACTTGAGTCTATTTTACAAATATTTTCATGGCAAGTGTTCAACTGAGGTTGCCCGCTTAATACTACCTAGAGCGGTGCATGGTAGAAATACACGACGAGCCACTGCAGCCCACCAGTACGTGGTTCAGCTTAGTGTCCCTCGAACGACACTGTTTCAAAATTCTTTCATCTGGAGAACGTCATCACTCTGGAACGACCTCCCTGAGATCGTCTTCCCCAACGAGTATAGTCTCCAAAGATTCAAGACCAACGTGAATAGTTTCCTGCGCACACGCACCGCTCCTAGAGCGCCATAAAGGATTTATCCTGTAGTGCTGTGCCTTATCATAAAAAAAAAAAAAAAATAATGTATATTGCAAATAATATTTGTTTTTTGAATTGTAAATGTCTGCAGTAGCCAAGTGCTAAATAAATATTTATTTGTTTATTTTATTTATTTAGATTGTTGCGATTTAGTGATTTCGTTATTTTATTTTGTTTAGATTAAAATCAAAGTTTTTTTAATAAAATCTTGTTATAATCTTGATGACAAATAATTTAGTCTAAGTTTCATCACTGATATTTAAAAGAAAACAGCAAAATCCAGGAAACTACAAGTAAAAAGAAACCTAACATGTAAGTAAAAAGATGTTGATATTTTCTTTCTCAAAAACTATTGGAGACCGGCGAAAACTTCGGACTTGTCCTTAGCGACGTCGAATTAATTCAATGCATCCAGCAATCTAAACAATTTCCTTTTATTTTTACCAACAGTCAGTAATTTCTGCAGAATACCGGTCGAAGGTCATTAACCTGGATGCCAACTTTGTGGGCCCCTTGTCAAGTTATATTTAAGCAAATGTCAAAAGTGTAACCTTATTTGCTTAAAAGACCGCCCTTGTGCCTATGTAAAAATTTAATATCTAAATATACGTATTTCTTTGTTTCTTTTTTAAACAATAACAATAATAATATGCTTAGGGATAAACTGATAGGCCTTTTTATTTTGACATACCTTATTCTATTTAATTTAACATTACAGATTTTAGCACATTTCTGTAACTGCCACTATTAAAAAATAATTGCACATACAAATGAGGCACCCAATTCAAAAAACTCCTTTAATTCATAAAAGAAAATAAATGAGTTAGCGGTGGCGCTGCTTTTTCTTTTAAATGACGTTTATCTATGTCTAAAATATTGTTTATCAAAACCTCTTACATCCCATGACAAATTGCATAAAAACCTTGTTTATAGTTCCAAAGTAATCTGCAAATTATGAGTGCATAAACTAAAATCAAAGGCATTTAATGAAATGCCAAACTATCAGAAGAAAACGTAATTAAATTAAGCTTTGATTGCCAGAAAAATGTGGCACTACCTCGTATTCCTGACCAGGCAGCATATTACTCAAGGCTGTTTGACCAGTACAGTGTACAGTGTACAACTTTACAATAATTTGCTAGGGGCATTCTACTTCCAAACATCAAAAATAGAGTGCCATTGCTAGCTATACGTGGACAGCAAATATAGGATGGAGAGGATCTAATGAAACTTCATCAATGGTATATGCAAAATTGACTTTCTCAAATCTTCAAAATGTGCCAAGCTTAAAATTTTTTTTACGATGGATGTCCTGGGCAAAACAAAAATATTACTACAACAAACAAATGTTTGTCCCTTATCCTTTCCATCAGACCCAATCTCTGGACGCGTTTCGCTGTATAACAGCTCATCAGCAGAGCTATAGGGTCTGACGGAAAGGAAGGGACTGTCTGTGACTTTCATCACTATATATAGAAAACAATATAGGAATGAAGCACAACGGCGACATTCCATAGTAATCGAGCGTACCACCGAGCGAGCCGGTGAGGTTCTATAAAGATCCATACACCAGCACGGAGCCCATAGTAACAGGCATCTAACCTCGGTGGCGCCGAAAACCATTTCTTCGGTTTAGGTTACCGAGACCTTAAGATTACAACAAACAAATGTTTGTTGTAATCTTAAGGTCTTAAGGTCAACAAACATTTGTTTGTTGTAATCTTAAGGTCTCGGTAACCTAAACCGAATAAATGGTTTTCGGCGCCACCGAGGTTAGATGCCTGTTACTATGGGCTCCGTGCTGGTGTATGGATCTTTATAGAACCTCACCGGCTCGCTCGGTGGTACGCTCGATTACTATGGGATGTCGCCGTTGTGCTTCATTCCTATATTGTTTAAAAATATTACTATGATGAATATGCTTATGCGGTGATTGTATTTAACCTAACATCGCAATGTGTAAATATCATCACGTGGTGGTTAAGGTAATTTTGAGACAAATAGCTTGGAAATAAATGAGTTCGAATTTGTCTTTTGTGGAATGCTATTGGTTTTTGTCCTGTGCGAGTAAATTATCAGCCCTGAAGGAAAGCTCGTTTTTTTAAATACTATTTGTATTAGATTAGTTGTAGGTAAGTACTTTTGATCTTATACTTTAACCAATCCCTTAAGAACAATGTAGTTTGTTAATTTATATTAATATTGGTTAAAACAAAATGAAAAATATTTGAAATGACGACGGGCGATAGTTGACAGGAGAAACATGGGTCGAGTTGGCGGGTTAAAATATTAGGTATTATTTATTTTTTTTAGAACAACATCATGGCAGGAAAGTACGCGAAAAAAGCAATTAAAGCTAATATTTCCAATGATATTAATATGATATGAACGACCAAAGAAGTATTGTGAAATAATAGAACCAAAGTGTTAGGTTAGTGTCTGAAGAAATAGAAAGAGGCGAAGTTACCGTTTGTCCAAATTGTGAATCAGATTAAAAGTTTTGATATTTTTTTGCTGATTGATGTTTCTCTCAATATATTATAATGAAATTTGTAGAAATCGTCCATTGTACTCTAAGAGACCTTATATAGAATTTAATAAAAATATGGGACATGACACAAAGTCTCGGTCTAGTTAAAAATTACTTGTTAATTTTTAATAAGTGACAAGTGTTTCGCCTTTAATAGGCGTCATTAAACCCAACTTAAGGTCTAAAATGTTGAATTCCGTAAAAACATACAAACAAACAAAATATGGTTTTGGGCTTTTTCAAGAAATCAAGAGTTTTCAGTTGCAATTTTGCTTGAGTTGTGAACAGCATTGACTGGAAATGTGTTATATTTGTGGTGTTTCGGCAATGGAGAACGTGTATACTGACATTAGTAATTCATCCCTACAAATTTTTACCTACGTTCAGTTAGAATAGTGTAAATCCTTATTCTATTGATGATTCAGACTTCTGTAAGCTTTTAAAAAAAGAGTATATAAAAGTATATCTGAAATTTTTTGCTATTTTGTAGCTAATATTATGTAGAATCTGACAAAAGCTCTCACTTTTGCAATTCTCTGCAAACTTTTAAGAAAATATTTTTTTTTCAGGGTCAGGTCGAGCTCTTACGCATGGTGACTGTTTTGAAGTTTGGGTGGCGGCAACTGGTGAAGCCAAATTCAGTTCTGTAAAACAATTAATTATGAACTTTTATAGTGTCCTAAATCCCGACGAACCAAAACTTGTAAATTTTAATAAATTCGTGTGTGCTACCTTGAAATCTAAGTGGCTAAAGTGTTCGCGTTTAAAATCCTGTTTTTTAAAGAAAGAAGCTGGTTTTCTGGCCTCAAAAGTGAATGTACTTGAAGAGTTAATAGCTTCTCCTAGTACCAGCTCGAAAGTTTCAGTTAAAGGCCGTGGGCGTCAAGTAAAAGAGTTCGCGGAGTGTTCGATAAAAACGAAGAAACGAAAAGTAAGAGACATTAGTAAGAGATTTTAGTAGCGAGAAACTAAATTTTGCTGCTGGTATCGCTGGTTCATCAACGTCCACACCATCATTAGTGGTAAAAAAAAAAAGAAATTACCTTTACAGCAAACCCTTGCTCTATATTTGGATCTAGATTTATCAGAACGGAAGTATAGTGTCTTAAGGACAGCCGTAAACAGTTTGCATAATGATACTTTTCCTAGTTTATACAGACTTAACCTTTATAAAAAACAATTTTATCCCGAAAATATTTCCGCTTCTGAGATGGATGTTCAAGTAAATACTCAAGACATACTACAGAAAACTGTCAATATAGTCAAATCTGGTCTTATCTGGCGGGTCCAAAGGTCACCGATTATATGAATCAATTCGAAAATTCCAGAGCTCATCAACATGTTGTAAATAAAAACCAATATGGCCGTATATGGACAGCTGATTTTCCATAAAATTGAATGTTAATAGGTTAACCGTTAACTTGAAACTATCAGTCATAATAAAAATGACGTGTCTCGTTCCAAAATTAATTTCTCATGGGTGCGTTCGTATTATTGCAGACGGTTAACACAATAGTTTTACATTTAACAAATTTAATAACCAAAATGATGGTGGAAAATTAGATAAACAATATACAGTAAAACCCCTGACTAGCGACCACCAAAAATGTCGATGAAATGTTAAATAAATTAAACAAATTTTAGTTTATTTTAGCAGATAATAATAAATTAAATATAAAAAAAAAATCAAATTACACATTGGCTACATTTTTGTTGTGTAATATCAGGCTAAAAAGATATTTCCAATTTAATAGGTAACCTACTTCAAAAGTCAACGAGAACAAGCTACTAGAGCCGGTGAGGTATCAAATCCCAATTTTATTTTACACGTATTTTGCCCCTGTTAAGCCAATAAGCGCCCCGCTAAAAATAAGTGGGAGAAAGAAACGTATAAAGTCTAAACCGGTCTCAAAATGCGGGTCCAAAGATCACGGATCATATAAATCAATTCGAAAATTCCACAGCTTATATCAAAATGCTGTGAGACTATGTAGGTATCAATATACCCGGAGAAAAGATACATAGTTTTATTATTTTAACTGTCGTGAAGTCGTGAAGATATAATATTATTATTTTTGCAAAAATTATGTACATAATAGTACAGGGGTGGCGAATCTTTATGTTTTAACGTGCATTTTTTCTAAAGAAATGTTTAATGAGGCCATAGACGTGCCGTCGCAATTCGTAATATAATAATTCATAGTAAACTTTGTGATCGGTGGCGAGCCAAAATTTTATGTCGTGTGCCATTGGTTCGCCATCCCAGTAAATAGTATACATTAAATGTATTTATTAAAAACGACAATAATAAACAGTGTAATTTATTTTAACAATTTTACTACTAAAACCTAAAAATTCAATGGCATTTAGTCTGATAAACTATTTCGAAAATGAAAGAAAAAGTGGAAATTGGCCAACCAATATGCAGGAAACCGTAGCGAAAGCACTGGGAATTAGTTTAAGGACTGTGCAGAATAATGTGCATGAAAGACAGCATAATATAATACCGAAGAATACTAAAAAATGTAAACAAAGAAAACCGTTTATAAACTAATTATAGACTAAAAACTGTCATCGTCACTTATAAAATCTGAAAAGTCCTCGTCGTCTGAGTCGTCTTCGAATGGAGCAATTATCATTGGCGCTACTTCGACATCTAGTACTTGTTCTCGATCCCACCAATCCCTTATTAATATTTCTGTATGTTCCACTGATTTCTTCCAGTACTCTTGTGTAATATGATCCAAAGAATCTTGCCAAACTATTTGTACTTGGTCGGATTTAAGACCATCACCTACATGTTTTTCATAATAAGACTTTGCCCCGGCCCATATTAATTCTATTGCGTTAAACTGGCAATGATATGGCGGCAGTCGTAGAACCTCATGGCCATATTCACGCAATATTTCATCTACCGCGTATATTCTTGGTTTTTTAAGAGACTTTGCCATTGATAGGAGTTCCGATTTAAGCATATTTGGTGAAGGATTTTTTTTGTGTTTTTCAAGCCACTCATAAATATCATTTTTCCTCCAAGAGGAAGTAGGCTGTTTATTTAAAATTCTTGAATGATATGATGCATTATCTAATACAATTAAAGACGGAGAATCCAAATTTGGTATCAATTGAAATTTTAACCATTTTTCAAACATTTCGCAATTCATATTATCATGATAGTCAGCACTTTTTGATGTTGAAGAAAAATTAAGCTTGCACCTGGAACATATCCTGTTACAGAACCAGCATGTAAAATCATGAACCGCTTTCCCGTGCCACATCCCTTTTTCCTTTTCACGCTTTTCACAGAATCATCTTGCCAAGATTTTGAACCACTTCCATTTGAAAATATCCACGTTTCGTCTAAAAATACCACTTTTCTAAATTTCGATTTGTAATTCTCCGTATAATTTTTTAAAAACTGAACACGCTGACTCACTATCTGTGGCTGCTCACATAAAAATCTTCGGTTACAGTCTTTTTCATAGCGAAAACCTAACTTTTTTATTAATTTTGATAGCGCTGCAAGTCCAATTTCCAAAACACCCCGAATTTTTAATGTTTCTTGTAAAACTGGAAGAGTTACATTGGTTTTTGATCTGTATAAATCGTAAATCACATTTCGAACTCCCATTTTAATATTTTCGCTTAAATCAGTCTTTGGCTTTCTTCGTTTACATTTTTTAGTATTCATGGGTATTATGTTATGTTTTTTTTTCATGCGCAATTCTCTGCACAGCCCTTAAACTAATTCCCAGTGCTTTGGCTGCTGTTTCCTGAATATTGGTTGGCGAATTTCCACTTTTTCTTACATTTTCGAAATAGCTTATCAGATTAAGTACCATTTTTTTTGCTTGGGGATGCAAAAACCCAGAAAATTTTTTCATTTTGTCACAAACTGTCAAAGTCACAAAACTGACATCTTCAAATCAAGACGAAGGTGGCAGGTACTTGGGCAGGTACAAACTTTTATGAATCGCTGAAAATTAAATACCTATCCTTTTCTTTCATGCCAAAATTGCATAAGTCTGTCATATTTGTCTGACGGATTTTATTTGGTTAGTATGATTGCAATAAAAGAAAAGAAAAATTGAAAGTATGTCTTTGTTAAATCGTAAACCCGCCAGATAAGACCAGATTTGACTTTAGTATTTTAGATCTTGTTGATATCGAAGCTACAGAAAGCATCACTGTAATACATTTAATTCTTGTATGTAAATGGGGCAAGGATGGGAGTTCAGGTCACAGTACTTACAAACAAACGTTTGTACAAAAAACTGCAACCGACGAATTTCTGTTTTTTATAGCTTTCGTACCAATTATGCTAATTGACAAAACTTCTGAAACTGTGCTTTGGAAAAATCCCCGTTCGTCATCGAGCTTGTATTGACGGCCACTGAAATTTTTATTTTCTAAAGAAAATCAAAATTTGGTTAAAACGGAATACTTATAATTAATATGAAATTTTTTTTTAAAAAAACATTGAAAATTGTAGCGTAAGAATTGGCGATAGAGTTTTTGCTATAAATTTTAAATTTCATTTGACAATGATTGATGGAAGTGTATGTAATGTTGTGACTGCTACAAAATCTCCTGCTACTTCTTACATTTGCGGAGCAAAGCCTAGGCAAATGAATAACACAGATCTAACTACGTTTATACCTGAAAAATATAAGTACGGATTATCAACTTTGCATAGTTGGATTCGTTTTTTGGAATGTTGCTTAAAAATAGCATAATATCGTCTTCCTTTTAAACAGTGGCGAGCTACCGCAGAATTAAAAGAACAAACCTAAAAACGAATTAAAGATGAGTTTAAAAAACAGTTAGGGCTCAATATTGATAAACCGAAACAATGATATGGCAGTTACAATGACGGAAATACTACCAGAAAATTTTTTGAGCAACATGAGGTAAGCGCCAAAATCACTGGCCTTAACGAGGAACTGCTTAGGAAGTTTTACACACTTTTAAGACTTTTAAACTGCAAAGAAAAGCTTAATGTAAATAAATTTAACGATTTTGCTAGACAAACTAGGGAGTTGTATCTCAGAGAGTGTTCGTGGTACAATATGCCGATAAGTGTTCACAAAATACTGGTTCATGGTTACGAGGTTATCTCTAACTTCTGCATACCAATTGGCGAAATGTCAGAAGAGTGTTTAGAAGCTAGGCATAAAGAAATTAGGGAAGAAAGATAACACATACTAGAAAAATTTCCCGACTACAATGAAATATTGATTTAATGAATCGGTTGATCATCACATCAGATCCTCTATTAGCGTCCCATCGAAATATAAACAATAAAAAGGGAAAACGTATACCTGATCACAGTATGCTCAAAGAATACTTTATTCGTACAGAAAACACTAATCCTATGTCAGAATTTAATATCATGAATACTCTTGAAGATAGCGAAATAAGTGGAAGTGACTCTGGGGCAGAATAAGATATAAATACATGTACTTACTTGTTTTTCCTAGAATTAGGTTCCTATTATTTGTATCTGTTGTTATTAACGTTAGTATTTTAATTTATTTTAAGAATCATTTTCACTCTACATTAATGTGTTATTTCAGGCGCAAGTTCAAATCATTTTTTTTGTGTAACTTTATGTTGAAGAATAAATGTGTTTTGTTTTATATGTAGACTAATAGCAAACAAATTGGTGGTAAATAAATCAAATCATAATATCAATTTGTTTCAGAGTTCTGATTTGTGTCCCACGTCCCCATAAGATCGCTGCACTGGCACCCTGCGTGTAATATCCGATCACGTAGGAACCGATGCTGCCATTGCATCTTATCATGCATATATCCAGTCCAGGTTAAGATATGGAGTGATATTTAGGGGTAGTTCATCAGAAATACACAAAATTTTGGTTATGCAAAAAAGCTGCATCCGAAATATTTTTAAGATGAAACGGCAGGAAAATTGTAGGTCTGTTTTTGTAGAAAAAAATATTGTGACAGTAATAGGAATGTACATTCTGGACTCTGTGATATTTATATGTGGATCTTTTCCTCGATTGTGATGAGAAACATGATTATGATACTCGCTATAAAAGTAATTTAGTACCAGAAAAATACAACTATCTATGCATACCTACCTTCAAAAAAATTTAAATAAAATAAAACAAAAATATTGTATCATAAAATTTTTTAATTGTTTCTCAGACAAGATTAGAAACCTGCCAAAGAATAAACTAAATTACACCATAAAAAAATATCTAGTCAGTAAGACCTTCTACAACATTATTATATCTAATAAAGAAATAATTCGGTGTTAAATTGTAAATGTTTGTTACAATTTTAAGCGTGTGCAATTTTATCAACATTGTCATTGTCTAAATGTAATTACAAATTTAAAATAGTTATTTACAAAAAATCTTTCCAGACATTGGTTTTTTTATAATGTTTATAGTAAATGTAAGCCTCTTATTATTGAACAAATAAATATTATTGTATTATTGTATTGTATTGAGGTTCTGCTGATGCAGTTTTTTTTTCTATTAGGTATGAATCAGTGTTGATAAGTGCCACGATAATATATACGAATTTGGAAGTCCGTCGGTCACCTGCGAAACGTTTGAAAGTTTTCTCTGTTTTCCTGAAAATTCTCTTAGGCCTTAGGTCGGCGACATACCTGCGGCGAAGTCGCTTTGGGCGGCGTGAACGGTGCATGTCGCGGCTGCGGCGTTGCCGCTAGTTTGTCGACTATCTCTCTCTCATAATATTAATCTATAAAAAGAGATAGGCCTTGTTAAAAACGCAATATATATTACGCCAACTAACTCTAGGGCTTTATTATCCGTTTTTTGGATAAAAGAAGAAGAAGAGAAGTTCTGTCAATTTTGTAAAATGTGAACCCCCGAACGAATTGTTGGTAAGAACTCGATTTTTTTTTTATTTTTATATCATAATTCCCGTTTTAATCCTTTACAGACCGTTTTACGAGTTTTGAAGAATTTTAGGATTACGCGACCTTATAAATTGAAAATAAATAAATAAAATAAATAAATATATCACAGGTATGTAACCTAAATGTAGAATTTACGCCTTGAAGGTTAGGTTTGCTGAATTTTCAAATTCAAATTGGATCTTTTCTAATATTTTTAGCATTTAAAAAGGTCTACCAACCATAGTTTATAGAAGAGGTACATAGCCACAGCCCAAGCGAATGCAAATAGAACTGTAAGATAAGTCATGCCGAAGGAGTTTTAATGTTCAGTCTCGTGTAAGTTTTTCATTTTGTTCTTTGCCATTTAATACTTTAAGTGTTATATTTAAGTGTATGCTCGTTATTTGCCTCTATCAGTATCTATGATGGCCTGTGTCGCCCATTCAATAACCAAAATCAAGTTTTACTGTAAATATCCCGGTTGCAAGAGTGCATTTAGATCTTGATCTGACCTTAATTGTGTCAATAACCATTTTTCTATACATTTCCCCTTACTGATGTTGAAAGACTAAGAGTGTGGAAGAATAAATGTAATATTAATCCTGATATCGAGTGCAAAAACTTCAGGATTTGTGAAAATCATCAATTTAAGAATTCAGTTTGAAAAAGGCTTAATTAGAATGCTGTTCTCAAACTGTCCCTGAGCTTTTACCACCTGATGTTTTAGGATCACTTCCACATTCTTTGTAGAACTATGGTAGTTCAATTTTTTTTTAATGGTAGTCTAAAACATTCTGTTTGATCCTCTAAATGTTGGTCCTCTAAATGTATCCATTCTACTTTTGACACATTTACACATTCCACTTTATATTTTATCGAATTTTTTTTCACTGCTGTCAAGTTGTCAGTACTTAATTAAAAAATTATGTTTTGTTCATCTTTAGTCATTTTGGTACTAATCATTAACATTTTTTTCTGTTGCATGGACACCTTATCAAGCCCAAATACTGTGACAATTTAACTCTGGCTGCAACATTTGACCTACACCTGGCTAAGACATCTTGCATCTGGCTACGAGATTTTACACCTGACCAAGAGATTTTTCACCTGGATGGACACTTTCAAGTAGGTACCTGGACCGTTATGTTTTTTTATGTCAATTTTTTTAAATTTATTTTCTGTAATAAAGAGTTATTTACTGGAAGAAGGAAAATATATTTAGTGCCAGTACTTTTGGCACTGGTTAACTCATGTCCCAATAATTTTTCATTCGTTTTTATTATTTTCCTTCTACCAGAGGCTATAACTGTTTACATCTTTACCACTTGACTGAGCTAAGTTCAAGAGAAAAGCAAGGGAGGAAGAAAAATTCTTATGTAAATTGGTCAAAACTGAAGTAACTTACTGAGTTTACTTGAACTAAGAAAGTGTGTAAAACATAAACAGCTAATTGCTATTTTGTATTAATAGTCAGTAGAGTAACTAGAACCTGGGTTTGATATGAAGCAAACATTTTTTTTTTGGGACAACGGTCAAATGTCAAGAATTCACCTATTTGCCTCGAGCAAACCCTGGTTCATTAAACACTTGGAACCATTTTAGTCACGTCGCTGTTATTAGTTACATTTTTGGTTTATTGTTTACGGAACATTTTTTATTTGTACCTATAAAGTATTTCTATTGTTTCGATACCAATATTTGTCAGAATTTGTTCACATTATGTTTTATGGTAAAGTTTAAATAAATTTTGAATTTTTCTTCATAAACTTTGTTTGTTATTTACATCTGCACACTTATCATGAATTCATAAATAACAACAATATTTGGTTCTTAATGACATTTATTGACTTTTTGGTATAATTTGATATAAAATACATACATTCATTCAATTCTGAAATTTAGTGAATACATGGTATTTTAGAGTGAATTAACTCAAAAAGCGATAAAACGTCTTTAAAAATCTCAAATATTGTTTAAACAGTAAACCAGTAATTTGAAAACGAGTTTATTAAATTACCCGCCATCCGCAATAAATTTCCTACCGTCAAGCGCGGATTTCGGGGGGGGGGTAGGGGGGGTAATTACCCCCCCCTGGATCCTAAAATTCCTAAATTCCTAAACCTATCCAATCCAAACTTGAGTGCCCTATTTTACTTATATATTTTATAATAAAATCTTAAGCCAAGTTACTCCATCTCATTCTACATAGGTATTATTATAATGAAAAGAACTATCTGCGCCACTGGTGCGTGTCAGACAGCAGACAGATTTAAAGCGGCGCGCGGCCCGTGGAGGGAGGAGGCGCGTTGCCACCGGAGCCACCGTGCCAGATACTGCCAGCGCTCCAGCGCATCGCTCATTTCTCATTTATTTGCGGCTTCGCGTTGCGGCTTGCATTTCATTTCATTTTCAACCGTCAGCCTTTTGAAATCTTTTGTCTTTGGTCTTTGGTTGCGTAATATTCAAAAGTTGTGTTTCTCGTTTTGCTTAAGTTTTAAGGTAAGTTATCATGTATTTAGGAACTGGAAAATAAGTAATAAGTTTACATAAGAAAAAAAAATAAATGTTAGGTTTGGTATAACTAGAAAAGTTTTTTTCCAGTTATACCAAAGTCCAGTTGCAATGTGTAGATACCATACCTAGAAGGTATAGGTGTCCACAGTTTTTTACTCAGGTATAGGTAGGTATGTAGGTACTTTTACTACTTTTAACTTTTATTTTTTAGTTATACACGACCCTACTTTATTTATATTTTTATTATAATATTATATAGGTACTTAAACTTATTAACTTATGTATCATACACAATGTATGTTTAATGTTTGTATGTGTGTATTTAGATCTTGGTCACGTGAGTATGAGTAAGAGACAAGGAAGTATTTTGGATTTCCTGAGAGGGAAAAAACATAAAACAAATGGCCAAAGTCAACGGGAGCAACCATCAAGTAGTGATCTGACCATTCAGACAAATATAGAGAAGAAAGTTTTAGGAAATTCGGAGCTGGGTAAGTTCTAAGTTTTTAATAAAAACTTTTTAAGTTATATCTACCTATTATTACTACTATATCTACTAGGTATGCGGGTGGTGGTGGTCCGGAGAAAGTTGTGGTGTGTCAAATTACTTTTTGATTTAAAAAAGTTGATATAAGATATAAAACACTTAAACACAGCTTATAGTCCTATATGAACATAAGGTACCTACATTTTACATTATGTAGGTGTAGGTACTAAACTACTCAAGAGTTTAACTTTAGGTGATGATCATGTTTCTGTTTTGATGCGTGCAGCGTGCATGTATCCCTGGCATGTATTTTTATACACCAATATAATAATAATGAACTTTATAAACTTTAAATTATAATACTTATCATCCAAACACAATTACCTAGTGGGTACTGACGGGTGCTTAACGTTCTTATATTATGTACTATTATAAATTTTCCTGTTAAAATTTTAGATTTGGTGACATCGGCGTGCGGGGACCAATGCGAAATTTTAGATATTCAGGAAGTTGATTGTGACCAAATTCAAAAAGAACAGGTTAAAATACATAAAGAAAATAACGTAGACGTAGAGAAAGCAGCGACAAGTGCTAATGCTAATATTCAGAAATGTATAGTATCCCAAAACTTGGATCTGGGGAAATACTTAAATAAAATTGAAACTTTATCGGATTCCCAGCGTGCTTCGGTCATTAAAAATAAATGGGAATTGTCAGAAAATTTTGTTTATAATTACAGTATTCACGTAAAGAAAGATAAATCAATTAAATGTTTTTTGTCAAATAAGCATTTTGGAAAATTTAATTGGCTCGTTTACTCAGAAACTTTAAAAGGACTTCTTTGCAAACACTGCGTGTTGTTTGCAGGTCAAGGTGGCAGCATAAATCACCAAAGTACTTTGGGTAAATTAGTAAAAATTTCTCTTAATAAGTATTCGAAATTAACCGGAAAGGACGGAGATCTAGAGCACCATGAAAAAACTAAATACCACCAAGAAGCAGTACAAAAATCTGCAATTTTCTTAGATACACTAAAACGGCCCGAGTCTTCTATTCTTAATCAAATAGATAAAAAAAGAAAAGAACAAGTTTTGGAAAACCGAAATAGACTTAAACCTATTGTCGAAACTGTACTCCTCCTTGGCAGTCAAAATATCCCCTTTCGAGGACATAGAGATGATGGGTTTTTTGAGGAAAGCTTTAAAGAATCCTCTGCAAATCTCGGAAATTTTAAAGCAATTTTATCTTACCGGGCATTGGGAGATGAAAATCTAAATTCACAATTAAAAACCACTTCGAGCAAGGCAACATATATAAGCAAGACGACCCAAAATGAAATAATACGATGCATAGAGTTAGAAATTTTGAACCAAATTCTAGACAGGGTGAAACAAAATAAATTTTACAGCATTATATTTGATGAAACTACGGATATAGTTGGTCTTAGCCAACTCTCTTTAGTTATAAGATATGTTTATAATTCGGAAATACACGAAGATTTTTTGGGGTTTATAGACTGCCACGAAAAACATTTAAAAGAGGAAAAAGAAGTTGAACCCATTTTATCAGGAGAAAAGCTGGCGGAAATAGTCCTTAATAAATTAATTGAGTTTTCTTTAGACAAAGATTTTTGCGTGGGCATTTCAACAGATGGTTGTGCGGTTATGTTGAGTGAAAGAAAAGGCGCCGTATTTAAATTGAAACAAACTTTAAAAAATGCAACAAAATCAGAGTGTTTTAACCACGCATTAAATTTGTCAATTTCTAAAACCAGCAAAGTGCCAGCAGTTCGAAACGCTCTTGGAACAATGAAAGAGGCAATTTCTTATTTCGGACAGTCCTCTAAGAGGTTGATTGTATTAAAGAAGTTGTGCCCTTCAAAATTAATCAAAATGTGTGAAACACGTTGGGTAGAGCGGCACAAAACAATATTTAGATTTTGTTCGGCATTGCCTTCCATTATTGGAGCTTTAGAAACCATATCCAACTGGCAGGATAGAGAGGCATCTACAAAAGCAAACATTTTAAAGACATCACTTTTAAACAGTCAGTTTATTGTAACTCTTTTTTGTCTTTCAGATGTTTTATCTCTAACCCTTAATATAAGCCAAATATTTCAAACGAAAAGCCTTAATAGAGCTTCTGCTAAAAATATGCTAAACAATGTTATTAGCCAACTAAAGGAGAAACGACTAAACGCCGCTGAACATTTTTCAAATGTTTTTGAAAAGATTACGGAATTGCACAATGCGGTAGCCATCACTCTAACTATGCCACGAAGAGCAAATATGCAAATTCATAGGGTTAACGTACCTGCTGACAATTCTGAAGATTATTACAGAATTTCGACATATATACCGATTATAGATCATATTATAGAAGACACTCAGTTTAGATTTGATGAGGATTTTTTTTCCACTTTTGACCTCAAAGTTCTAGAAAATCTACACACTTCAAGACCCAAGGACGACTCAGTCAATAATTTGTGCTCTCTTCTTGCGCCATTTGTGGATCCAGAGATGTTGTTTCAGCGTTTAAGAGCAGAAACTGACCTGTGGAGATTATCAAATGCAGAGATTAATCAAGATTCTCCCATTGAATTTTTGTTTAGGAAATGTGACGAAAGTAAAGAGTTTTTTCCTCTTCTGCTTAGATTATTCATCCTGTTATTTACTCTTCCAGCAAGTGTTGCATCTTGCGAAAGGTCATTTTCTGCTCTTAAGCGTTTAAAATCTTGGACCAGAAGCAATATGGCTCAAGAAAGACTGTCTGGTTTGGCATTGATGCACATTAACCGCGATATTGTCATCGATGTCGAAAGTGTTATTAATAGGTTTGCTGACCTTAAAAGTCGTTTAGTAGATTTAATTTTATAAATGTGTTTTTACTAAAAGTACCTATATGGTTAATATTATGTTTCTTTTATTCTTTTAATTAGTTCCTATGTTGTAGCTACCTAATATAGTAATGTAATGTTTTCTTCATGTTAATGGTTTGTTTATTTTTCAATAATTATTAGACAAAAATAAGGTAAGAGTTAACTATATTAAAAAATATATATAAATCAATGAGATTTGAGATTCAATTACCCCCCCCTGGATTTTGACCCAGATCCGCGCTTGCCTACCGTAGCGCTCGGGGTGGACTGGTGGCCAACTTGAATCTTTTTTTCTCTGGTTTTCTACGTAGTTCGCATTTCTAACCTCTTATCTGTTTTGTGAGTCACATAAAACGAGACACCGCCGCCGTGACCACACCGCGCGTTTTCGCGCAAGTATGTCGCCGGCCGATTAAACTAGATTTGGAATATTATATAACATTTAAAAAAAAACTCAATGCAGATACAGTCGTGCATACTTGCTTGAGCTCTGAGATGGGTAGATGAAAGAAAAGGAGGGTCAGTGTACGGCAGAGATATCTATTACCTAATTTCTACTGCGCGCCCGAAGGCCAGAGCTCATGCTATTGCTCGGTTTGTCATAATTACAAATTAAGGAAAACTTACTGTCATGTTGTCCAAGAATAATCGGCCATCATTAATATCAATCACATCAACAATCAAAACCAGAACACTGTCTTAACAATTCATTCTCGTCGTCACATAACACTTCTACTATAGTTCGTCTAGTCTCTCCCGAATTTTGCCGTAAATACCAAGCATAAATTATATTTTAATGTAAATACACGCACTGATACGTATTTACTGAAATTACAAATCCTTTTTTGAATCGAGCTACTAAATAAAAAAAAATTACCGCAAAAAGTATCCAAACACTTTTTTATCTTTGCATCCAACTTTCGGGCGATGTTGCCACATTATATTATGGTCTTGTACGTAAATTAAAGATATACAGGGTGTTCCATAATGTTATTTAAGGGTGTGAATCTACATGAAAAATTAATAATAGTTTGCTTTATAAACAATGATCCAAAAATGTTCCATTACGAAAATACGGGGTGTTAAAGTTTCAGGAAAAAAATGGAAATTAATTAATATTTTTGAAACAGGCTCGCTGCAGTTGTCCGGTCGGCTTTCGGCTTTTGATGTGATACCATCAAAGGATTTTGGGTGAGTGAATTTACTTGGTGATGTTTGTACTCTGGTAGAGGTTAGAGCAAAATCCGGTAATTAATTAGAAGGGTGAAAAAGGTGAATTATCGCAAATTTTTTGAATACACCCCCATTTGAGGCGAGTTTTTTTGTCGGTCTCTAATAGTTTCTAAAAAAAAAATAGTTAATTTTTTTTTTACTGACAAGTAGGTACGATATTTGCACGTATTCCTTACAATTTTGCCTTATGAAACTTATAATACAGGAATTTCTCTTCATTCTGAAGGCGTAACAAGTCAATTTTAATATCGAAATCGAAGTCTAATTACACATTCAATAGAATTTTACTATTGATCATTTTCATATGACGTCACAGGGTTGGCGGCCATTTTGCCTGGAGGACAAACAAAGTAAATAAACACAAGCGTTTGGGTTATAAATTTAAGTTTTCTTTGCAGTTTGCTTTGAAATTTGAGATCTGTGTTCGTTGTGCTAATAATATAATGCGCTCTAAATAAAAGGCCGTCCTTTTGTTCAGTGGTTGAGGGAAATTAGGGTCTTTTGGAATTCCTGCAGTACTTTAACCCGCTGCAGAAAACCTTTATTGACAATTAAAGTATGAAAGAATTTGCTCCAGACATTTTATAAGTGGCAATTTTTGATTTTTGGCATAATGACCTAATAAAATGATGTGATGCAAATTTTTCTAGGAGCTCCAGCAGAATTAGCAAAAAAAGACAACCCTGCCTGGATCCCTAAATGATGAAATAAGGGGTACTTTAACGCAAATGAAGAAACTCAGATCCAAGTTAACAGACATGAGAGTTCGAAAATGCAAATGAGCAAAGCATCAGGTAAGTGTAATATTGTAAATAAAACAACAGATTGAGGCACCTGACGAAGATACTCCGGGAAGTAGTAGAGAGGAAGAAAATGTTAAAATTAATGAAAACTGTTCACATGCTGACACAGATTTAATTAAATGAATGATTCATTCATTTCAAAGACTGTACTAATAGTAATGTTAGAATATAATATAGTTTGGAGAAGCGGTTAAAAGAATGCAAGATAAATAAAAACTCTACCTACTTATTGTAATTTTTTGTTTATTCATGAATGTTTCTTTCTCTAAGATAGTACAGAGTCTACTAATGAGGCAGTATAAGAAAAGAGTGAAACATTTTCTGGCATCGAAAATTTTCTACTCTTCTGACAAATTTTTGCCCTATGACAAGTTCATTTTATATAACATTTTAAATTTGCTAAATTGTTAATTCTGTATTGTGTGTGCTGTGTGCTATTTAAACTGCAAATTTAAAATTTTTTAATTATGACCATTAATTTGACTTTTATATGCTCGAAAAACAGTACACAGCATAAATAAACTACCTATACACTATTGGATAAAGTATGGCAACAAAGTGCTTTTATTTCTTTGAATTTAAAAAACTAATTAGATGATTGTGATCCCCAGCTAATTTTAATGAAATATTATCCCCACAATATTAGTAATATTTCACAATATTTTGGTACACTTTAAACAAAATGAAGGTAGAGAAATATTTATAATTATAAAAATCGACGAAATGAAGTGCGACAAAAGTAAAGCAACAAATTGTGTCAACAGTATTTTATTTTACATATTACGATAAAAAAAACATTAAACACATTTAATAATTACAATAGCTAGAAGTATTATGTTAATAGTTAATAGAATATCCATTATTTTTTATTACTTGCCGACAACGTCGCGGCATTGAGGCAATAAATTTTTGAACAGTATTTTCGGGAAGGTTTGTCCAAAGTTCATTGATTTTATTTACCAATGATTGTTTATTTGGAAATAATTGTGTACGAATTCCACGTTCAACTTCTTCCCATAGATTTTCAATAGGGTTAAGGTCTGGGGATTGTGCCGGCCACTGCAAAACACCAACGTTATTTTCTTGAAACCACTCTTGAACAATTCGTGAAGAGTGTTTCGGATCGTTATCCTGTTGAAAAATAAAACGCAACGGTATTTCCCACTCTGCATAAGGCACCATTACATTTTGCATTATATCTCTATAGACAAATCGATCCATGGTGTCATTAATGAAGTTTAAAGGGCCTACCCCATTCCATGAGAAACAACCCCATAGAAAAATACTGCCTTTGTCATGTTTAACTGTGGTGTACGTATTTGGGATTAAACCTTGTGTTGATTGGCTGTTTTACACGCTTCATTCCATCAGTATTGAAAATTTTATAACGCATTTCATCGCTTAATAAAACTTTTTTCCATTGGCCTACTTCTTGCCGAAATAACGGGCTTTTAGCCGGGCGTCTACTAAATAACTTTGCGTCCACCAACCTTCGTTGAACTGTCCGTGGACTAACCATAATTTCGGGAATTTCAGCAATAATTCTAGATGCAGACGTCCAAGGACCATTTTGAGAAATTCTTTTAATGCGCCTGTCTGTCCAAATTGTTGTTTTTCTCGGCCTTCCCGATTTCGGTAGATTCTCTAAATGTCCCCTTTGAATGTAACTTGAAATTATTTTGGATACGCTGTACCTTGGTAAAACAAACCGTCTTGAAATTGGGGCTTGTACTGTTCCTCCCAAGTGTGCATTCACTACTCTCTGCTTTAATTCTTTCGAAATTGGAATACCTCTTGGCATGATTAACCCAGCACAGAGATATTAATTAAACATAAAATAAACTCTGCAAAAATAGTTTAACCTTTACTTTCACTAAAACCTTTCTTTTTTAGGAAAATATTGAAATGTTGCTTTACTTTTGACGCATTACAATACTGTATTTGAAAGTTTACGTCAATATCAGTTCATTTGTTTTGATTGTTGGAAAAAGATGTTGCCGCCGATAACAGCAGCCTACTTTGATATTTAAGACACGATGTATTTAAATACGATATAATGCATTTAATATTATAAAATTAAGATTTCTTTCATTTTTCGAAAGTGTTGCTCTACTTTTGTCCGATAGTGTATATGAACATGAAACTTTGGGTTTTGGCCTCAATGAAACGGTAACCAAACCCCAAACCTTATAACTTAATTTTACCTTGCCAACTACGTTACTACGATCTACAACATAAGACATGGGATTTACTTTCTCTGCATTAACATTTTCCACCAAACCAGATTAATAAAATTTGAATGCTTGCAAGCCTTTGTATGCCTTCAGCTGCTGGCCAGTGCAAAAATGTGTTAATATAAGGTAGTTTATCAAGTCCATCGTTGCTACTTCTGGCAAAGACATTAAATTTCCAAAAACAGTCTCTCCAAGCAGATATAAGGATCAACATCACCAATAATTTTAAGTTTTGCATCGTATCTACATTTAACATCGCCACTAAGTCTTAAATATTTACTTTTTTCCATGTTCTTAAATTTTACACTACAGAATATAAACAAAAGATCGAAGCACACACCAAGAAGTTCAAATAAGTATTAGATTAGTCGATACTTAGAAATTGTCACAAATGAATCCTAAAATTACTTGGGAACTTATTAAATTACACCAAAAGACTCTTATAAGTCATTAGCATAAAACGGTCATGACCTGTGTTTGTCCTCCATGCAAAGTGGCCAACCTGTCAAAGCCACGTGTTTGAAAATGGTCAATTAGGCAACCCAACAATGTGTCAAATTCCCCTCGGCCATATTGAATTCGTTCCACAGAACTCAAAATCATTCAACGAGCAATTCAATATGGCCGTTAAAGGCAATACACGCGGATTCAATGATTAGATTACAGTCAAGTATTATGTGATTTACGATCCTAAAGATCGATTAGGCACCAAATTGTGGGTTAGTTACCATTTGATCTGTCTTCTAGCGGCTTTTATGTGTCTGCTTAAAACTGTTTTTTCATCATAAAGTGTTGGTTTTTTAAAGTTTAGGCGAGTGTTTAATTTTGAAACAATACGACTTGCCTAGTTGTTAGCTGTAAAAGTTGCTCAAACGGGCTCTTCATAAGTTTTATCTTACTGCATACATTCGAAAACGAAAGCCGAATAGAAAAACTTGCAACACGTTAAAACTCGCATATTACACTGGGAAACAAATTTAAACTTTTTTTTTTGTTTCCTGAACAAAACCTATTTTTTTTTATTGAACTACACCCAAGCAACTAAAAAATACCTATTACAGATTTTAGTTAGCTCGCAAAAAAAATCTAACAAATATTTTACTTTATGGGCATACAATGAACATATTAATTTATAGGCATTTACAATGACCATACAAACAATATATTGTTGGTTTAACAATAGCAATTAAATAGCACATTTTATTAGTTTAAAGTTTAGACACTCATTTTACGCTTCTTAGTCTGTCTTTTGAAAGCAGCCTCGGGGGCATCTCTCGTAATAGTCCAACAGTAGTCGGCTAACGCTAACATCTCACAGTTCCGTTTTCCCTGATATCTTCCTTCTATGTTTGAAATATCCTGGTCCTGGTAGAACCTCTAACCGTGCTTGTCACTTACAGCACCACAATTTTCCAGAAAGTAATCCAGATGAAAATCCATGAAATAAATTTTCAACGACATATTACACCCTAGGTTTTGGTAACATAATAGAAGTTGGGCAACCAGGTCTTTATAGTTTTCTGCTTTTATGTTTCCCAATAAAATTTGTTGCAAGCATTTTAAAGGCATTCCAAGCGTCCTTTTCCTTGCCTTTAAGTATGGAATCGAATTGCGCATCTCCGAAAAGTTTCCTAATCTGGGGACCCACAAATATTTTCTCTTTAATTTTAATGTCACTGATTTTGACTTTTCTTTTAAATAACTAAAAGCACGACCTTCTTTGCTCATGACCTTCACAAAATAAGTCCCAATTTCATATAAAGTAGCGGTAGTAAAATCTTTTCTGGGGGAACTAATGCCGCGCTGGCTACACTTTTCTTTCCTGACTCAAAAGACTCTTTCGGTGGCCAAGTTATTTTTATGTAGTGATTCGATCGTGCTCGACTGTCCCATTCGCAGAGGAAGCAGCAGTATTTCGTATAACCTAGCTGCATTCCAAGCAAAATCGTCACAACTTTTAAATCCCCACAAATTTGCCAATTATATCTTTCATATTGTACGATCTCCAGTAACAATTTCAAATTGCTATACGTTTCTTTCATTTGGATTGCATGACCAATTGGGACTGAAGGCAACTTGTTTATATTATGGAGTAACACAGCTTTAAAACTTACTTTTGAGGAATAAATGAAAAGTCTCCAGTCTTTTGGATCATAGTCGAGATTTAAAGCTGCCATTAATCCCTCAATGTCCCTACAGGCGACCAAATTGTTTTCCATGTTAAAAAATGGTGCCAAGTTTTTCTGACGACTTCGGTACACAGAAACTTTTACTTTATCTTGAAGTAAGTTCCATTGTCGCAATCGAGAGGCCAATAGTTCGGATTTTTTCTTAGGCAATTCCAAGTTCCTTATAAGGTCACTTAAATCCATTTGATTTATTTTATGAGGCTTTTTACCGGGAAGTTCACAGACAAAATCAGAGTCTGGCGAGGTTGATGGGCCGAGGACACTTTCCAGTACACTACCGTTTGAATCCATTGGATCATCATCAGAATCAAGGCTATATTCCTGAGGTGGATTAGGTATAGGCACCTCACTATGAGGCACCGGGCGTATGGCGGATTGTAAATTTGGATACTGTATCGCAGACCTTTTCTTCTCCGAAAAGCCTTTTTTAATGGGAGGTGTCAACAGTCAGTAACGTAGTCTTTTGGTTCTCGCCAAATCGTAGGAACAGCAAAGGGCATCTTACGCTTTTTTCCACTTAGGCAACCGCGAATGTTGGACGCACATTTGTAGCAGCAGATATGGGGAGCCCAATTTTTATCCTGATCTCCAATTCTACAGCCAAAATACAAGTGGTATACATTCTGTATTAAAGGGCTAAGTGTACGTTTTTGTTTCACAAAAGTCACTTCACCACATATATAACAAAAATGATCCGGCTTATTTAAACAAACTCGCGACATGTTGCTCAAAAGTCTCTAATTTCTCAAATACGAACAGCTCTCAATCAAGTGGTGGTTGAAATATAAGTGAGATTTTGCTATTTTGGTCTCGGAAACATTTTTGCTGTTCCCCAGTGTTATAGAGACACCCGGTGTCAATACCAAATGTCGACGTTACAACTTTACCTGAAAATCTTTTATCTCTTTACCAACACTTAGATCACATGAAGGAGCACTTCTGGACAAAGTGGAGTAAAGAATACATATCAGAATTACAAGAGAGACAGAAATGACGACAATCAAATGACACACTCCAAGAGACTGGTAGATGCCACAGGTTGTGTATGCAGTTGGAAAATAATGAGGTGGCGAGAAAGATGACAGATGAAATATATTGTTGAAATGTTATATTATATTATATTATAAGAGCCATCTTTTCAATTAAAAACTAAAGAGCATGAAAACTAAATGATTCTTTTTAAGAAAAATAAATACCATGTTATCACGTACACCCAATATACCGCTTTTTTAGGTTTTTTAAAAGTTGAGTGAAACTAATGCAGAAGACAGCTATCCTAAAACAAATATTTATGCCACGCGTTCTCGCGGAGCAAAGAAAATAATGCATTTGCTCTGAGCAACTGCAGCAGAAAACTCAACCGCAATTCGCAGAAATAACACAACAGTACAAGAGTGCATACTGAGGAAAGCTGCAGGAAATGTCTGCAAATTAAATGTCATTGTATCTTGCTTTTGTTTTTCCATTCGCCTGTCGCTCATATTATTACGAGTAAGGGAGTGGAACTGTGCTTAGAGAACATTTAATTTTGACTCTAGAAATCAGTGTCGCAAACAGAATTTCGGCTTGGGTGGCTGAGCGGATGATTACACACTATCTGCTTTTAGGGTAATTCGTATCTTAAACGTAAATATATTTACGATTGTAAAAATAATTCTCTCGTTGGGGGGTTAATAGTGGTAATGGCAAGTGCATCAGTGTGGGGGTAGAATTGAAAACATCAAACTAGAATACTCTTAAAACATTTAGTTATTAATCAAAATAAGCCGTGTTAACACTTGCGAGGCTGCTGCAGTGTAAAATATCTCGGCCTCGCAGCAGTTTTAAAAAATTAACAAATTTATTTTTTTCTAATATACAGGGTGTTACAAATTCGACATACGAGCATTGGAATCTCGGAAACCATAGGAGTTAGAGAAAGGTTAAACGGAGGCAAAGTTGTGCAATTCGGTGCTAATTAAAATGACGCTTTAAAAGTTTTAAAATTCCGAATACTCCCGATATTATTCGAAAAACACCTAAATTTGGCAAAATGGTTTTAATTTTTTCCTGAGCTCATTTGAATAGCTATTTAAAAATAAACGACACTTTGTTGTTGCAACTTTTTCTCCTCTACAAAATGACGTTATTAAACTAAAGATCCGACGTTTCATCTCCGAGCGGCCAAAATCAACTTTATTTTTTTAAATACGGACCTGGAATTTTTTTTACCGATTTTTAAACCCCCCTACCCTCAAAATGTTATGGCGGTATTACTTTCTAATAATGACTTGTTTTTGCCTATTTCCTTTTAAATTCGTATTTTACATTTGTCAGTCCGGTCCTGGCAACGAATCACAATATTAATTAAACACCCTATTTTATTTAACACATTCATACATAAGTAACATAATTTATTTTATAAGAATTTTCTAATTTATAAATTTCTTAATTATAAAACCCAATTTTCTAAATGTTAAAAAATATTGCCGTTTCGCTCAATGCAACGATCGTTTCTCCTTCCAATTTTGGCGACAGCCCTTTCAACCGATCTTCTCTTTATCCTACCAACTGCAACCTGTATGCGTTCTTTCAGTTCCTCCATGGTATCTAAGTAATTTTTATAAATACAATTTTTTAATGCCCCCCATAAAAGAAATCCAGAGGCGAAATATCTGACGACCTCGCTGGCGACTCTATTGCCCCACCATTTCCGATCCACCTTGTCAGTAAGATCAACTTTAAACAAACTTTGAAGAATTGGAAGAATAATACAACATACAGTTCGTAGGCTATAAAGGTCAATTGAAAGGGGGTAGTATAGCAAGGATCATAAGAAACATCGATCTGTGCATAGGTAGGTACCTATGGGTTAAAGGAAATATTTTTGAACATTTTGGAAATTAGAGCTTTCCTAATAAACTCAAATTTTAAAGGTTTTTATAAAAATAGCGTTTTAATTTTAATTGTGATTCGTTGCCAGGACCGGACTGACAAATGTAAAATACGAATTTAAAAGGAAATAAGCAAAAACAATTCATTATGAGAAACTAATACGGCCATTACATTTTGAGTGTAGGGGGGTTTAAAAATCCGTAAAAAAAATTGCAGGTCCGTATTTAAAAAAATAAAGTTGATGTTGGCCGCTCGGAGACGAAACGTCGGATCTTTAGTTTAATAACGTCGTTTTGTAGAGGAGAAAAAGTTGCAACGACAAAGTGTCGTTTATTTTTAAATAGCTATTCAAATGAGCTCAGGAAAAAATAAAAACGATTTTGCAAATTTCGGTCTTTTTCGAATAATATCGGAAGTATTCGGAATTTTAAAACTTTTAAAGCGTCATTTTAATCAGCACCGAATTGCACAACTTCGCCCCCATTTAACCGTTTCTCTAACTACTATGGTTGCCGAGATTCCAATGCTCGTATGTCGAATTTGTAACACCCTGTATCTATCTATAGGCTTGTACCCACCAGCGATCCGGGACTATTATTTGTTGTGGCGTAATTAGAAACTAAAAAATAGTCTAAAATATTTGACATATCGCATTTGCTTATTTGTCCAAATATCAACAAATGTCATAATAAATAGTTAATTACATTACTAGCACAAATCACGGAAATAAATTTTCCGTAATTTGTGATTACTAGATGCAAAAGTCAATTTTTTGGTGTAAGGAGGTTTTTGAACACCCGAGGCGAAGCCGAGGTGATTTAATACCTTCGAACATCAAAAAAGACTTTCGCATCGTGTGATGTATCAAATTTTTTCTACTACTATTCTCTAATCAATATATTATTAAGTAAATTATTAATGAACTTTGATTTTATTCAAATTATAATGATAAAATAAGGTTATTCCACCTGTAAAATAATCCATGTCAACTACTTATTTGAGTACTGTCAGAGTCTGCCAGTTCGAACATTTAATTTCGCTAGTCTAATGTTCTCCCAAGACTAAAGTTTAAATACCGGCTGTACTTGTGCTTGGAGAAGAATGGAACCCATTTTGAACAATTCATAAAGTAAAAAAGGTGAGCTTTCCAGTATTTCATTATCATTATCATAATTTTTCAAGGAGTTGCATTATTTAAATGTTTATTTAAATACATTTCATTAATTTGTGAGGTTAATAATCACAATTTGGAAAAAAAAATTGATACAGTTTATGTAGAATTTTATAAGGAACACAAAAATGGTAAAAGGAATAGGGGTTGCCATTTAAAATTTTAGGGGTAGGTGCCTTGGGGGTCAGGGGGTTGAAAGTAACACGACAACAAATGCCTTAAAAAATTTCCCCCTTGATATATCAGTTGACGTGTTTCGCCAAATTTTCATACTATCATTGGTAGAGGCAATATTAAATGATGTTCGTTTTCAAATTGTCACCCTGTATGCCTCACTGTTACCTGAGAAGTCAAAAAGTAAATACTATCAAACCTACAACCTGTTTCTGAAATGGTTCGCGGATAAAAACGTTTCTCAAATTGACGAAAATTTGATGTTAGCGTACTTCAAAGAGAAATCAGAAGCCTTATCACCTCCGTCCCTATGGTCACAATATTCCATGCTAAAATTGACTATTTCTGTGAACAAAAATATTGATATTTCGCAGTTTAAGAAAGTCATTGCATTTATTAAACGAAAAAACGATGGTTACGAAGCTAAACAATCTAAAATTTTCAGAAAAGAAGAAATAATAAGGTTTTTACTTGACGCTTCTATTCATAGCTATTTATCTATAAAAGTGATAGCAATAATGGGAATAGCTGGAGCATGCCGCACCGATGAGATCCATAAAATGAGGTTAAAAGACGTCGAAATCAAGGATGATGTAGCTATAGTTAAAATGCTCCAGAGCAAAAACAAGGTTCAAAGAAGTTTTGTGATAACCGATGATGGAGGTTCAGTTTCTTTTGTGAGGTTACTACAAAATCACATTAAACTTCGGCCAAATAATGCACAAGACGAACACTTGTTCTATCGCTATGAACGAGGTTGGTGTGTGAATCAGGTGATTGAAAAACACACTATTTCGAATGTTCCCAAAGAAATCGCCAAATTTTTGAAACATTAAGACATAAATAAATACACTGGTCACTCTTTTAGAAGAAAATCAGCTACGTTTCTCGCAAATGCTCCAGGTGTCGATATTTTGGATTTGAAAAGACTTGGCGGTTGGAGGTCTTTGTCCGTTGCGGGGGGATATATTGGTGATTCGTATCCTAATAAAATCGAAATTTCCAAAAAGATCTTAAATGGAACTCCTACTTTTATTCCATCTAACGACGTGAGAGTGACAAATAGAATGGTCCAAGTCCAGGATAATAACGATACTCTAATACGAAGCGGCAACGCTATTGAATTGAATAATATTCCATCAATTTATTTTTCCAACTGTTCAAATTTTACTATTAACATTATTGGCAATAAATAATTATTATTTAGGTTTTATATTATTGTTATTATACCACTTGTTTTTTCAATAAATATTAGTTATATTATATATATAAATATTAGTTATAGTGTTTTGTTATTAGGTTTTATTCCAAAATGCGCTTGAATAAATACAATAAAAATTTCCTATGAGTATTCGTGTTTTTTTGTCCTGGCACCGAAAGTAGTACTTTCGTAGTTAGAAACATACTACTTTCGTAGCTAGCAACGTATAATATTCAGGTAACTCTAATGTTTACTTTCGTGATCTTTCATGTTGCTAGAGCCTGAAGGTTAATTTATTTATACAGTAGTAGAAAGAAGTTATTTGCAGTTACATGGACATTCTAAATATAAAGTTTGGTGCAAAATTTTAATTTCTTTTTTTTCATATTCAAAAGTAAGAAGGTAATATACAGGGTGTTAATTAATGTCATGCAGATATTTCAAGGGGTGATTTACTCGTCAAAATAAGAAAAAAATGCAAATATATGCATGGTCTAAAACGCGTTATTTTCGTTATATAGGGTGGCAAAGTTTCAATTTTTTTTCTCTTATTTTGCGTTTTCTCTCATATATTCTGTGATAATTGTTTCAAATTTGAAACAGCAACCATTTTTTAGAATCTCTACAATAAAGTATCAAAATTGTCGGTCGCAGTATACAGGGTGTTACATTTTCTTGAATCGGCTACAATTTTATCTTTCTTTTGGCTCCCTGTATAAATTCCGGTACGAAATTTGAACTTTCTGTTTCTTTGTTTAGCGTTCTGATCTCTTGCACTATTCTCGTATCTGTGACCGTTTTCGATTTATTTGCAAAAATAGCCATCGATGGAAATTAAGTGTGTATGCGAAACAAAGCAGAGTAAAAAGCTGTTTTTATTTGTATGTATTCTAAGTAATTATTTTCATTTTTATTTTAGATCAACCGACAGGGTTATCAACAATCAAATAAAAACATCACAAATCAAAAATAAATTAAAACAAAACAATTGATTAGTTAATGAAATAAAAATAAAACAAAATTATAAAACTGTTGAAAATGTCCGCCTCTTGCTAAAATGCACGAATCAAGTCTTCGCCTCATGGACTGACGGACTCTGCCAAATATTCCAGGAGTATTGCGAATTATGTCGCATAAAGCTATTATTCTGTTTCTTAAATCCTCTTCTGTCTGGACTGGGGTCTGATACGCTAATGCTTTCAGGTGTCCCCAGAAAAAGAAATTCAGGCTGTCCAGGTCTGGGGATCTAGGGGGCCATAGCTGAGGTCCCCCTCAACCTATCCAACAGTTGCTAAAAATTTGATTGAGAAAGTTTCTCACCTCTATGCTGAAGTGCGGTTGTGCACCATCGTGCTTGAACCACATTTGGTTTCTGACAAGAATTGGTACCTTTTCTAGCAGCCCTGGGAGTTCCTCCTCAAGAAATTGACGATAATATTGTCCGTTTAGCCTTGCTGGTAGAAAAAATGGTCCTATCAAATAATCTCCAATAATGCCGGCCCACACATTTACTGAAAACTGTTCTTGAAAATTATTTTCCCGTATCGAATACGGATTCTCTTCTGCCAAAAAATGGTTGTTGTGAAAATTGTTGATGGCATTCCTTGACAAATTTGCTTCATCGCTAAATAAAATCCTGTTTTCAAATAACGGGTTTTGGGCTAGCATTTGTAGGAACCATTGGCAAAAATTAAAACGTAGTGGAAAGTCACGTGGGAGAAGAGCTTGAACCCTTTGGATGGGGTAAGGATACATTAAGTTGGATTTCTTGAACGATCCATTTTCACATAGTCGATTATGTAGATTTGCGAATGTCCGTGGGTCAGGCAGTATTCGATTTGAATACTTTTGTGCATACAGTCCTCTGGCTTTATAACAATTGCCATCGGCAAGTCCATAGATTAAAAGCATCTCTGCAAATTCTTGATTTGTGAATTCAACCATCATTAACCAGTTCAAAACAACTCCGGAAACGCCAAACAAAAAAAATATTTGTTACAAAATGTCAGAAGGACAATAAACAGAATTAACAATTACCTATCCCAGCTAACTATTTTTTTTCTCATATTTATTATTGCGCTATTTCGCCTACACTTAATTTCCATCGATGGCTATTTTTGCAAATAAATCGAAACGGTCACAGATACGAGAATAGTGCAAAAGACCAGAACGCTAAACAAAGGAACGAAGAGTTCAAATTTCATACCGGAATTTATAAAGGGAGCTCCAAAAAAAAGTTCTGAAAGATAAAATTGTAGCCGATTCAAGAAAATGTAACACCCTGTATACTGTGACCGACAATATTGATACTTTATTGTAAAGATTCTAAAAAATGGTTGATGTTAAAAATTTGAAACAATTATCACAGAATATAAGAGAGAAAACGCAAAATACGAGAATTGAAAAAAAATTGAAACTTTGCCACCCAGTATAACGAAAATAACGCGTTTTAGGCCATGCATATATTTGCATTTTTTCCTCATTTTGACGAGTACTATCACCCCCTGAAATATCTGCATGACATTAATTAACACCCTGTATATGAAACACAATGTCAGAATTCAGCTCTACTTGTACTAACTGGAACTTAAACGTCTTTTAAAATTGATGCTCATCCGGTCCAATAGGGAGCTTGCACATTTTTTTTTCATCGCATAAATATACTTAATTAACTTCTTAAGGTTCAACGCGCCGGCAAATAATTTCAAACAAAGCGTGACGTCTCGTATCACGCAATCGGGATAATTTGCATTGGCGATTAAACGAATAACGTTAATTTGGTAGTTTAAAACACCTTATAAAGCAGTTATTTTGGTTAGGAATCTGCAATGAATACTAGGGTAAGTTTTTGAAATGATTTATAGTAGCACCTTGTTGCAGTACCACCGTAAAAACTGTTAATGTTAAAGATAATATTTTATAATTTAAAAGATTCTTGTAGTACGCTTTGGTGATTGCGCAGGGAAACATCGGGGTCCATAACTATGCAGGAAAAGCTAGGACCGGTGTTACAGCAGTTCTAAATTGTTGTCCTTTTTTACTTTATGTGCTCATCTGTCTATCATCTGCTAGTGAACGATGTTTAACGTAGATAGTAGTTTGATAAGATTAAAATGATTTCTGGATTGTTTTAAAATAAATATATTTGATTACGTATTTAAATATGACTGAAGGGGGTTTTTTAAACGGTAAATCTAATAATTTACAAAAAGTAGATATGTTTATGGTGGCAACTTATATAAAAACTACGGATAGTTTTCCATTGCTGAAGTTCGCGGAGTAGCGACAGTTAACGAATGTATATTTCATTATTATAAACGTGTAATAACTAGTAAGTAGTAGAAGCTACTAATCATAATAGATATTAGTTTGTAGGAGTTCACCTTGGTATTCTCCTACCAAATAGTAAGAACTCGGAGATAAAAACGAATAAATTCATGCAATAGTGCAAAAGAACACCAAAAGTGTGATTATTTTTATTGTAAAATGTATTTTTTGCTACATTGTTATCTTATGTTTTTTATTGTTATTTTCCTATTTTAATGTTCATGCAAGTTTCCTTTTCACACAGCATTAAAAAATGTTGCAACATGGATCTAACGGTTTTCCCCTTATTTATAGAACCTAGCTGTAAAGCGGTGTATAGAATAGGAAACATCACTGGCAATTTTTGAACATCTGAATGAATCTGACAGTAGTGTACAAAAGTATGCGAAATTCAGATACACAAAGATTTATTAACAACTTTCTCACCGTTTATTTTAACTCGCTTCCTTTTTCGGCAAAGTATAATAGAACTTTACTTTTTTAGATTTAGTATTATGGGTATACTAAATCTCAAGGGCAGATTTTTAATATTTAAAAGGTTTTATAAGCAATAACTTAAATAGTTTTAATTATTCTACAACAAACTCCACTTGGACTTTATTAAATAATTTATTAAAAAGCAACACAAATTAGTTAAGGGGAATGTTTCTAACAAACTTATACAATAGTTCGTATGCTGCTATAGGCTGTTCTACTGGCACCATATGGCTAGCGTCCCGAACCAAAACCTCTGTGAGATTACCAGCACTTTTTACGTAACCAGCAACTTTCCCATCTACCCGCCAAATATTCCTCTCAGCTGTCTTATATTCGTCTGCTGCAGAGAAGTTTAAATTTTGAAGGTAGTTTTCAGTTAAAGGATAAGCTACGACTACATCAAGTTGCCCGCTGTAAATAAGGACCCTATAGTGACTAAGAAGCTCAGCGATCCAGGGAGCAACACTTTTAGTAATGTCATCCCAAAGATTGTCATACACTAAGTCAGCTTGTACACCAAAATCAGTTGCTCCAACATGCAGTGCCTCTCTTACTTCATCTAGTAAAATAAAATCTTCCCAGTACGTTGGATTATCATCGCCATCTTTCAGATAATTGTATATATTTGATAATCCAGTAACTTTGTGGAAGATAGCGCTGTCATCTCCGAGGACGATATCCTCGAATTTCTGCGTTGCAGCAGTAAAGTTTCCTTCTTGAATAAGTTTTACAGCTTCAGTTTCGATAAGTTTAATTTCATCTCTAATAGGTACATCAATTAAACCCAATTGATATAAATAATCGCTGAAGACAAACATATGTTCAGGATCAGACCATCCATTGCCTATTAGACTTCCTTGGAGGTTTATTTTGAGGTCTGCCGTTGGATTATTTTTATGAATAGTATAACTTATAGCTGGAACGTATTTTCCGCCATAGGATTCCCCTGATACAAAAAAGGGATTGTTTTGTAGCTCAGGAAAGACGACAAAGAATTGTACTAAAGCAATATACAGATGGTCGCCGACTTTGGTTTGATCCTTTGCAAATCCTTCTGATGTAAAGCTAAATCCAGTTCCTACAGGACTGTCGATATATAACACAGAATGGTCCTTGTGCCAGGAAGAATCTCTTAACGTAACGCTCAAGTCTTCATTGACAATAAAGGGGCCGTGCTCGTCGAAAAGGCCGTACATACTTGGTGATCCTGGTCCTCCCTGAAGCCATAAAACCACTGGAGCATTTTCGTAGTCGTTAGCAGCGGGAAAAAAACAGAAAAATAGATTTGAATTGTAGCATTCCTCCACGGTAAAGTATCCAGAGTAACTGGTCACGTTTTGGAAACCTGCGTATTGGACTTGTGATGCTGCTCGGGCTTCGTCAGTTTTATTTTGTCTGATATATTCCGTCAAAATTAGCGGTTCAGTGGTTACATTTGTGACTTTATGATGTTTCGGTGCTTTATTGATTTTGGTGAATCGTCCATGAACTGTGCTTAACAGCGATATCGTGAATAGTAATAATAGCGTTTTCGACATTAACCAAAGATATATGATTTTCGTGTGCCTAAAAATAAAGAAGTAGAACTAATTATAAATTAACTAAATAAAAATAAATTAAAGGTAAAATGGTGTGCAGATTTCGATATTGCACACAAAACTTTCATAGTCCTTTTGGTTCTTGATATCAGAGCGAAATTAAACAGTTTCCAGCGTACCTACTTACGCCTTATATCTCTTTAATTTAAGTTAGGGAGGTCGTGGCAATATGCGTGTCCGGTAAAAATATGACATACTTTTGTGAACGTATAGGGGAGGTCAAAATAACCCTGATGCGCCATAGAAAAAAAATCCTTAAGTGCCCCTTAAGGAGATACAGGGCCCTAAAGGGGTACCCAGCTACTTACCTTTCCTTCTCTAACTTTTGAATCGACATGTATAATTTAATAAAATTTTAATATTTTATGTAATATAATATAGACTCATAAAACAATACTACAGCAGATGTTATACATCGTCAGGAAAGTCAGGAACGGACTTGTCACCACAGTCGTTAGACCAAAATTTTGACACGTGTCATTTTACAGAGATGAAAACTGATTTTTTAAATACTCCAGACATTCCTCGTTAAAAAATGTACTCTACATTTGTTTCGATAAAATAAGCCATTTTCGAAGAAAATAAAAATTTTTTTGTACAACTGCCATTAAAAGTGGCACTCTTAATGACAGTCAACAGTGTTAAAAGTGATTGTTTACATTTTCTTATGATGAAATCAAATAAAATTATAATAATAGTTTTAGGAGTTCCAAAGTTGCTCTTCTTGCAGACTCTTCAATATCCACAGGAACAACCAAATCAACACTTTTATTAATTATTCCGCTATCGACAAACATACTAAGCAGTCGAGAACCAAAGACAAAAATTGGACAAGAACGCAATTATTTAAATGACACCATCTTTTTATTTGTAAACAAGCATTTGTTAGTAACCATAGCGTTGGCAACGTTTGTCATTCACAACAACCTTGTGATTATTTGAATATAAAAATGCATTTTGAAGTTGAATGTCATTCCAAATTCCCCTATTTTATTATCGAAATAGGGCAGTTATACAAAAAACATCGTATGATATTTGTGTTAAAAGTAATTTTATTTTGTTCGTGAAATTGTTCAATTCGCTCCGCTACGCTCCGCTCATTTCACAAACTTTTTCACTCACAAAATAAAACATCACTTTTAACACTCACATCATAAATAACTATTTTCTTCAATGACATTAAATGTCATTTATATGACTAGGAGTATAAGTACTTATACTCCTAGGCGTATAAATACATTATAGTACTATAAATTTATTATTTTTTTGTTTGTTGTATTTTTCAATGTTCACATTATGCTTCAAATTTAACACGGACCTTATCATTGAATAATGAGCCCACAAACTAGAACTCTTCATTTTCAGTGCCATTTAGTTAAAATATGCCAATAAAACGTTCTCAGAGTATTGAATTACTTTTTTTCCAGTGCACCATTTGTTGAACTTGACAAAGGCAGCTTCATACAGGGTCGTTGGTATGTATGGAAACGGTCGATTATTTCTTAAACTAAGACAGCTAGCAAGAAATGTTTAAGACAAAAGTTTTAGGGTTTTTTGAAGTCTATTAGAATTTCAAAGAACTAAGTATACAGGATGAGTCGAGATACTTTATGTGCTTCGCACTACGTTCGTCAGACAAGCTTTCCACGCTCAGCATATAAAGTATCTCTTATTCTCCTAGTATCATAATGTACTATTAATTACACGTTATTGAAATAATCAATCAGAATACCACAATAAAACACCAGTTATTTTCATTTCATTACCAATGTGTTATTGACAAACCTTACAAATAAATTTGAACTTAATTTTATCTAACGTTTCGGTATGCTGATTGCTTTCATCAAGTCTCGTTCACTGCTTAATACAAATTTTAAAGCTTCATCAACGTCACCTTCCACCAATATTTTTCTCTACTGCTAATACTAACAGCAACATTTCTCCTCCTGAGGATGAAGGTCACAACCTTCGAAACATGTAGACTTATTAATATGAAAAAATTGAGCATTCGATTGCTCTTTTATTAAATTAGTGGAGAAAGACTTTTTGACTTTCTCTCCTTTTAGTATAATTTCAACTCCACTTTGAGATGGACTATTTCTTTAAATTTTACTAGTATATTGTTCGTCCAAGAACGAAGCCGGTTTCACCCGAGACAAAGTAATAAATTGCCATAAATTTCATGAAGAAAATCCCCATGCAACAGTACAGACAATGCACCAACATAGGTTCATGGTTACATGTGGACGGGGATTATTGGTATTTGTTTGCAATTTTTGCACAAAATTTAGAGGGTTTATTAGAAAATGTGCCCTTAGAAATTAAGAATGAGGTGTGATATATGCACGAAGGTGCACCGCCCATTTGAGCAATTTAGTTCGTCAGCACTTATCAAATACCTTTTGGTAATCGATGGATAGGCCGAGGTAGGCCTATTTTATGGCCACCGAGGTCGCCCGACATGACTCCATTGGATTCTTTTTTATGGAAAGATTTAAAGATGCTTGAATACCGGGTGATGCATGACTTAGTTGAACATAGGAATTTCCATGTAAATTTTGAGATGGCTAAATATTGGTACATTTTAGACAAAAATTATATTATAATTTTTTAAAGAAGCCAATATTATAAACACATGTACCAGGTTTGAATAAATTTTAATAAGCCAATCCTAACTTATTCAATTAAATGTGATTTTAAAATTTACATGGGATTTCCTATGTTCAACTAAGTCATGCAACACCAGTATTCGCCATTTGTTCACACCAGGGAAGATCTGATAGAAAAAATAATATACTATTTCAACGAAATTCGAGACAAGACAATCTTGGAATGTTGTTTTAAGTGAGACATGTAGGGAACTAGTTATTTGTTTTTATACTTATTAAATTGTGGTAGAAGACTGCATTGTTTTACTTATTTTACATTTTTAAATAGGACGCCCTATATTTTATGTCAAATATTGCTTCTACAATCAATTCTCTGTCAAAAATCTATCCTATGTTCTATACGTTTCGAAATAAGAGTAAAATTAAATTAAATTAGTATTTAAACTTGAAAAGCGGAAGGCTTTAAATGTTAGGTAAACAATAATTACTATACTAACAAATAGGGACGTTGTAGAATAAATTTTTTCTACCAGTGTAGCAGTGTAAAATTTTTAACTAGAAGCTTAGAAGTAGTATCTTACCGTCATTTTTCACTTCCAACGAATATGTTGACATGCTGCTAATCTACGGTAAATGCAAGAAAAGAGCGCGGGATGCACAACAGTTATACAAAGAGCGGTTTCCAGATCATCCAACGCCATCGCTATGCACTTTTGCAAATGTGAAAAGAAAAATGCGAACGAGTTGTTTTCCTACCTCGAGAGGCTTACTATATACTCTATCAATAAGAAACGAAACTAACACAATAAATAAATGTCCTTGCATTAATAGTTATAAGCCTTTATGTGTCAGAAAGAGGCATTTCAGAAGAAACAGGTATTAGCAAGACTTCAGTGCAGCGAATTTTAAATAACCACGGATACCACCCCTTTAAAATTCATCTGGTACAAGCTCTACGGCCTAATGATTATGAATTTATAATAAAATCGTGAACCGTCATAATATTCATTAATGGTCAGTGGAAAATCCACATTGGGTTCGGGAAACTCACTTTTAATATGAACCTATATTAAACGGTCGAAGGTATTTAAATTTTTAAACGAGGTCTTACACACGCTTTTGGAAGAAGTTGCCATAAGCGTTCAACCAGATGGTGCTCTGCTACGTAACTTACGCAATGTATCAGATTTTTTAGATAATAATTATGAGTGAAATTGGATTGGGAATCGAAGACCTGGTGGCCAGCACGATCGCCGGATTTGTTACCTTTAGATTTTTCTTTGTGGGTACATTTAGAGCAGGTAGTTTATACTAAAAAACCAAACAATTTGAAGGACTTAAAAAAGAAAATTTCACGCGCCTATAGAGCAATTTGTTTTTGTCACATTCAACAAAATCGTACTGGGACTTTTGATCATAAGCGGCCGACCCAACTCTCTATAGGATAATAAAGAACTATCCCCTCTATCTAAAAATGGACAGGTTCTTGTCAAATCTTATTTGCCTTAAAATTAGAGATATTTATGAGGATCTCTTTTGATACGAAAAGGCTCTTTCAAACAGCATATGTATCTATATTAATACTAATAAGAGAGATACCATACTAGAACTAACCATACAAGAACATCAAAATATGGACTGTTGAGTTTCTTAACTAAATGATTTTCCTAAAATTTAATTATGTAAATGTAAATTTACTTACCTACAATGTCTTTTATATTTTATTTAAAAAATGAATAGTTTGTTTGGTGGTAGAATTAAATTGAACGAATAGAAAATTACCGAAGGCAATCTGACGAACTTTTTATGGCAAATATTTTATAGAAAATTTATTAGGATTCTGGGAACTCAAGATTGATTTTGAGTTGTGACAATCTAATGCATCTACACGCTTTATAAAACAAAAATTTGTTTATTCAATTAATGACATAGCAGATTTGTTAAACTACTTATAATAATCTATACTGTGGATCAAATTAAAGTAGCACAATATTTTAAAATTTATTTTATTTACTTTTCAATTCATTTTATTTCATTAACGGATTTTTGGATACTTTTACAGTAAAATTTGTTAGGGATTTTTTAGAACATTTAGAACAGACATAAAATGGTCAAACACCGTTTTAAAGGTAACGTTTTTTTCTATCGCTTATTTGAACACAGACACCCGCATCTATCCCAACATTAATAATCAAACCTATTTGTTCTAAAATTCTTTGACACCGTGGTACATCAAAATGTTTTTTCAACATTATTTGCAAATAATATTATGGTCGGAAAAAATTAAACTGTTTAAAAAAGGGAGAATTTAGTTTGATCGACAATGTAGTAGTAGGTACGTAATACGCAAGATAGTAAAAATCTTAGTAAAACCAACATAATAAAAGAATTTATTCGAGATTAGAACCCTTATAATAACAATGAATTTATTAATCATGAAAAAGCATTTTTTTAAGCTTCTGTGATTAGATAATCAATGCCTCATAGCTTATTAATATAGACAAACTGTTAATATAACAGGTAGTTTCGTGGGCCAACTCCGTATAATATACAATTAAGAATATTGCATTTTACTTTAAAACCCAACACCGCGCTTACTTGATTTTCGAATCATTTAATCTTACTGAGCGTTAAAAATACTAGTAGGAGCTCTGTTAGAAATCCTGGCCGTGTTAATCAAAAAATCTCATAGTCAAATTTAACATAAGAGTGAATTAAAATTAACATGCAGTAACTTGTAACTTGTCATTCAAGTAAATATAAGTGCAAGTTAAAATGATTAAATTTATAATCGTTTTAATTCTTCTTTTAGGTATAAATTTACCCAAAAAAAAATTAAATACGAAATATTTTTCAAAGTTATGACGACATAAAATAAAAGTATCAAATATTTACTGTGATAACTACTCAGTGCATAAAATCAACATATTAGTAATAGTAAAATATGCTTCTATTACCTATTTGATTAGCAAAATTTGCACTTAAATAGAGTAAATCCAAATATATTTCTAAGTTAATCAAAAAACGCACATGTCCCCACCACCCAGTCTTTTCCGTCTGCCGTCTTGTCTACCCTGCAGCCCGGAGGAATATATATATGCATTTTTATCATATTTTGGCCGTTGGTTCATGTTTTGGCTTTCAAAACAAAACTTTCTTTTCTTTAATAATGTGGACTGTATAAATTAAATTTTTATATTTTAAATACGAGTACATACAACGGCTGTGTTCAGTCTGACGCCATATTTTTTAGAGCGACAATGACATTCATTTTCCAGTATTGTCACTGAACACTTCAGTTAATCTTTTATTTTCAAATGGTTTACCGTACACTTACGGTAAGGATCTAATATTTATTTATTGTACGGAAATCGGGTCGCGGAGCTGTTTAACCAACGGCATCATGACAAACATGTTTCTGGAAAAATTGTTCGGAAATTGGTGGCCAAATTTCGCTAAACAGGTTCCGTTCATAATAAAAAGAGGCAGCTTGAACATCTGGTACTAAATAAAAATACGGAGATAGCAGTATTGGGGCAAGTTGCAATGGATAGTACGCTAAGTACAAGACAATTGGCCGTTGCGACGGGCGTGAGTCATACAAGTGTCCAACGAGTATTAAAAAGATACAAGTTCCATCCTTATAAGATTCGGTTAGTGCTAGAACTAAATGAAGACGACTTTTATCGTCGCTCTCAATTTTGCGAAATTATGACTGAACAAGCGATTTATAATGGTAATTTCCTATTTAATGTGTGTTTTTCGGACGAGTGTACCTTCTTCCTAACTGGTTTAGTGAATCGCCACAATTATCGTTACTGGGCCGATACCAATCCAAGGATTTTCCACGAGACACACACACAACACCCCCAGAAGTTGAATGTATGGGCTGGTATTTTTGAAAATTCCATTGTAGGAATTTTTCCTTCCTGGAAACTTAACAGGCGATATGTACCTGGATTTACTAGAAAATGTCATCGATCCAGCTCTAACAAATATCATAGAGAACGACCCTGCACAAAATGAACAGGAACTGATTTTCCAACAAGACGGAGCTCCTTCGCATTACTCGCAATTATTTAAATGACACGTTTCCAGGACACTGGATAGGCCGTAGGGGTGCAATTGAGTGGCCCCCCTCGGCCACCCGACCTAAGTCCTTTAGATTTTTTTTTGTGGTGGTACATAAAAGCAAAGTTTACAGCACTCCACCCGACACATTGGAAGATCTGCGAGGACGAATCATTGACGTATGTCGCGAAGTGAGACCACAAGTGCTCCAGAATGTACGGCATCGGAACCGGTTTGAAGATAACCTGCATCCCTTAGCGCGTTGGCGGACAATAGTTTGAGCATTTACTTGAATAATACGGTAAGCTTTTAATTAAAATTAAATCGATTTTTGCATTTTGCGTCATTGCTGCTATTTCAAAAGTCCATATTTTCTAAACGAGTCGATCGATTTTCAAAAAGTAAGCAGCGATGTATAGGGAATTAAGAGCGTTTTTGAATGAAGTGTCATTTGAGAAAATTTGGGGATGACACCCCCACTTAGGTTGAAGATTTTGCTATGGTTCTTGCGTCAAAAAATGTCTCCCTGACAAACAAACTTGAGGTGGTTTTGGCTTTTGTCGAAAAGTCCTTTCCCAGCCTGTAATGCTTTGCGGTACGTTTTCGATGGGCCACCCTGTACATTTAAATGTGTTTAAATTACATTTAAATTCCACGCATGCTATTTATGTGTATTTGTTTGTATTCATTTGTACTTATTTGCATTCATTTGTATTTATTTGTATTCACTTGTGTTTATTTGCATTTATTTGTGTTCATTTGTACTTAAATGTATTTATTTGTATTTAAATGTGTATATATATTTAAATGTATATATATAACTACATTTCGACAATTTTTACACTTATTTAAGGAGTGTCGCACCTCGCACCCCTAGGTAGGTGTGTAGGTAACTGTTTTTATCAATTTTTAAGAGCTAATTTGCTCACCTAAAAAAGTGTTATTTTTAAAATTTGTAAATTAAAAATATTTCATGTGCTGTAACGGAATATCTGTTACAGAAAATTAGTTTAGTTAGTTATAAGATAACTACTACAAATTAATACTGCACTGCGTATATAAACAATTACAGAATATTTGTTAAACAAAAATATAGTTTCTAAGGTAAATTAAATATTCCAAAATATACATTTTTTTAATTCAAAACAGAATATTTTCTCAATGTGTATTGTATACCTATATTATATATTATAATTTTAAGATACCTATGGTAAATAATATTAAATACCAATTATTTTTTATTATATCGCGAATATCATTACAATTGGTAAAATTTTAAGCAAAATTTAGAGATTAACAAATATTAATCAAAGATAACGAAATTGGCGATTCGCGTTTATTTAAATTAGACTTAAGTTTATATATAACTTACTGATTTTTAATATATTTTATAGGTAACAGAAATAAAAATGCAAATAACCTACCTGTAATTTTACGATAATTATTTGTTAGAGATAACAGAAATAAAAATGCAAATAACCTACCTGTAATTTTACGATAATTATTTGTTAGAAATAGTTTTTGGTTTATTATAAGAAGTAGGGAGTTTTTAGTAAAATTGCATTACAACTAGTATACCCTTTAAAGTTAAATTTCCATTTTATCATTTTAACTATAATTATTGTACTATAGATATTTAAGTTGCATAAACGAAAAGATCTGAAAATGTTTCCAGATGTTTTAGTTCTTTTCTTCTAGCTTAAACAATTCATAGTGCTTTTTCACTTTTCTAAATCCAAATAGTGAAATGGTCCATTTTGTTCTCAACAATTAAACTTATTATTTTGGATATGTTAAAGAAAAGTACTGCAAAAACCATCTTACCCCATACTAGTAGGTGAGATGGCATATACCTAAACATAGCACGGAAACAAACAAAAAAGATCAAAGAAACTTTAGCATACTAAAGAAATTCTTTTAAAAAAACTTAAACACATAATTCACAAATAACATTTTTTGTTGTTTTTGAAACTCCAAGGCACTCTGCATGTGCCCACTTTTTACAAATTTGACACTGAAGCCATCACTCTTTAGCTTTTAAATAACTAAATAACTTTAAGCAATAAATGCAAGAGGGCTTTTCGTCTTCTTTTATTTCTTGAGAATCGATTCAGGTTCAGTTTCGCTTTCAAAGGATAAAACTTCAACTCTCCTTTTTGCTCTGCGACCAGAACGCCGTAGATGTTCAGCTTCTTTACTAGCTATAGCCGCTTTTATCTCTGCGATCTCTGGAGTAGAGTTTAGGAAACCGAATTTTCCTTTTTTACGAATCGATCGCTTTTGAGTAGTTGCGGTAGATCAAGGAGAAATATCAGCGACAGATATAGAAGAAGGTCTACCTTGTTCTGCAGCAGCAAGAGTAGTAGTAACATCATCCTATCTGGCAACTAAGGGCACCGTAGTTTCAGAAATTTGTATTGCTGCTGAAAGATCTGGTAATTCATTTACTATTAAATTAGTTGGAGTAACGGCATCCTCCGTGACAACTAATGGAGCCGCGTTTGGGAAACCTCTGTTGATGTCGAAAGACTAGCTAGTAACTCACTTTCTGTTATATCAGCCGATGCGAAAATCCAGTCAGGAAATATATTTTCGTTTAACGGGTAAATTCCTGTCGATGCAAATCCACTCTGTCCATTTTTCATTGTGCCTACACGCAAGTAGGCTAGATTCTTTAATTCTTGGTTATAGTAAGTATTTAGCGGTCCAAGGAAACTGACGTCGAGTGGTTGAAGCCTGTGCGAACAGTGAGGTGGAAGACAAAAAATAATTATGTTGTTTTCTTTAGCAAATGTTAAGACATCTAAATTCCTATGGCTTGAATGTCCATCTAAAAGCAATAGCAGTATATTTTGTGGTGATGGTTTTGAATGCTTAACGAAATGCTGAAGCCATTTAAGAAAGACCTCGCCGTTCATCCAGCCTTATTCCTGAGCATGAAAATGAAAACTGGAGGACTGAATGTTCCAAGTGCATTGGCACAGCAGACTGTAGTATAATGACGACCTCGTTCACCGCTTGTTAAAACACCAACTGGTTTTCTACCTCTGGTGGCAAAAGTTTTTGTATTTTGCGACGGAACTGTGCTAAATGCCGATTCGTCCACATTCCATATTTGCTGTGCTTCAAATTTAAAGCAATCCATCACATTGGTGAACTTCTGAAAAAAATTTTAAACCTGAGGTTTGTTAAAGGCACGGGCCCTGGCTGCAGAAGTGGCCTCTGGTATGCGTAAAGATATTGTAGGATTTCTTCTTCTGAATGCTCGTAACCAATCCAGTCCCGCCATTTTATTGGTAACTGAAAATCTGTAAGGGATATTTTTCGTAAAAGCAATCTGATAAGCCAATTTTCTGACGTCCAGGGGGGTCATACCAAAAAACCTGATTTCTAAATTTTGCAGATGTTCCACAAGTTCCCTTTCTAGTTGAGCATCAAATGTAACCTTATGTCCACCAAGATACCCTTTCGTAGAATCGTTGGTTCTTGCATGGCGCCGCAATGTTGTAGACGGTACAATAAAGGTTTTGGATGCTAATAGCCAACCCCTTCTATTAGAACGGACGGCGTTAATAGCCTCTCGCATATTCGTTTCACTCCAAGACTGTCTCCCTGTCTTTCTTATGTAAGGCGCCATAATTGATTCTAAAAAAATAAGATTTTAATGTATTGTATGTTAGATGTATTTTTTAGAACAAATACATTATAAAACTATTTACGACCAAATAATTTTGTCATGGGTAAGATGGCACGCAGGTAGTCATCTTATCCATAAATACACAAATCTCTTAATTGTGTGCTAAAAAATGTAAATTAAAGAATACACACATTTTAGTAGCACTTTAGAAATTGGCAATCATAATACAACTAAAATCTTTAAACTTGCGTAGCAATTGTATGTGATCTGTCGAAGGCATTCGACATGGTGGATCATGGCATTTTGCTTCACAAGCTAGAGAAGTATGGTATAAGGGGTGACATACACAGATGGTTTAGGTCGTATCTGGAAAACAGACAACAATTCGTATCAATTAGAGAAAATAATCAGACATACAATTCCGATGCCAATAAAGTTTTAGCTGGGGTTCCACAGGGATCAGTTTTGGGACCCTTATTGTTTAATATCTATGTTAACGATCTGCCACAACATGTCTCTGCCAGAACTGTTATGTATGCTGACGACACCACTTGCATTCTGAGTGATGTGGATGCTAATGTGCTTTTATTAAAAACTAAAATCGCGGTCGAACAACTAAATAAATGGTTTATGTCAAACAAACTTTTGTTTAACTTAGACCAAGCACGTATTCAGGGGGGGGCCGAAATTTGAAAATTTTTTGTTTATTGTACACCTTGTACTGCATCTTTTTATTGCATTATAAATAATAATACATTAAACGTCACATAATGATTTAAGTTTTAATGTGTGATTCGCCTTGCTCTGTATTAACTAAAATAAGTCCACATTTTTGAATGATTTTCGTCCTTGGGCCCCCTCCCCCCAACGAATTTCTGGATACGGGCCTGACTTAGACAAAACTAATATCATGATATTTAACGGAAGATCTCTTTGCCTTAACAACAAAATAAGTATAAATACAGTAGTAATCAATGTAATTAATGAAGCTAGAATATTGGGGTTAATAGTTGATTCTTCACTAAAATTTGAACAGCACATATTATACAAACTTAATAAAAAACTAAATTCTGCCTGTTATTCGATTAGATGTTTGTCGAGAGTAATATCACTCAAATCACTAAAGACGGTTTACTATGGATATTTTCACAGCTTAATGACCTATGCCATTCAATTCTGGGGCAATGCTGTTACTAATCAGATTTTTTTTAAAACTCAGAAACGGTGTTTACGGATTATGCTAAAGCTCGGACCCAGAGCATCTTGCCGAGACTATTTTAAACAACACAAAATCTTAACAATGATCTCCTGCTACGTATCTAAAGTATTAATAATGGTACATAAAAATAAGGGAGATATGTTATCCACTAAAAAAAGTACCAATTATGGCTTAAGAAAGGATTTATTAAGACCAAACTTCCCAAACTCGACTAAATATATTAATGGCCCATTTTATAAGGGTCCTGTTTTATACAATTTACTACCTGAAACCCTGAAAAGTCTGAGTAATAATAAGTTTAAAAGAGAGTTTAAGAAGCTATTATTGGAAAACGTATTCTATAGTTTGGACGAGTTTCTAACTTTTCTAACATAACTAATAGGGCATTTTGATTTTTTCGGCTATTGTTTTTGGTGCTTCATTATTGTGTAACCGTTTGTGTGTAAAAGTATGTTAACAAGTAATTCCAGATATAGCTATTTATAGATAGAATATTTTAATTTTATTTACCTAACTATGTATACTATGTCAATGTCTAAAGCTACATGCAAAAGGGACAATAAATATTTTGAGTTTGAGTTTGAATAAACACTTACATCGTATATTGCAGGAGTTTCATAAGACAGCGACTCAAACCGTAACAAAATATAATTTAAAATAGGTTTTGATTTTTTTAATTCACCTGCACAGCTACTCAGTTTTCCGCAGTGTTGCCAACACCAAAGTATTAAATTGTGCGATGGCTGAATGCAAAATATGCGATTTAATGCACCAAGATAAATTTTATAAATTTAGCAAATTTTAATTCCAAAAACCACAAATTTCTATTTATCTTCATTTTTGTGAAGGTCACGTGTCGCGCAAGAAAACGTTTTGAGTTTCTGAATAAAATATGTTTTTTACAAAAAAAAATGGATTATAATTTCATAAACCTAAAACTTGTGAACGAGGTTCAAGCGGTATATAGTATATATCTAATAAAACGGCAGCGGTCGACAAATCGACGGGTATTGACGAGCCAACTACCATGAAATTAGCGTATTTTGCCTTGAGGATCACTTGCTTCACACGTTATTGAAGTCCTAAAATATGAATGCTGTAAAATTCTAAAATTATTAATATTATTATCAAATTATGCAAATTGCATTAGCAGGGACGGACTGGGTCTGGAAAATGTGGCGGGCTATATAAAGGCAAAGGCGCCGATATGAAGAAAAATCATAACATTGTATAATTATTGAAATGTACTTTGCTTTTCAGGAATCTATATTGGCAGGGGTTCACAAAGAAAACAACATTAAACAGAAAATAAAATATTTCACTCATAAGTGAAAACTATAAATATTGATAACAAAACTAAAACAACAAAATTAACAATAACATCATAAAAACATAAAAAACAACATTTTGACCTCATTTTTTGCAAAAAAAAATATCTAAAAAAAATAAAATAAGAACATGAAAAAAAAATTGCAACATATAGCACTTACAGACTACCTTACAGTTTGCATAGCAAGCAGGGCAGATAAATTCTTACTAGTTGCAGCTAAATCATTTATGATGTCGTCATTACTAAGTGACATTAATATATCCCTTTCGAAAGACATAAGCATAAAGGCTTCAACATTTTGCTGTGACAAGTTATTTCGTAACCGATTGAGGATATACTTTAGTTTCGAAAATGACCTTTCACATGTCACCTGACTTATGGATAGCGTAAGCATATATTTGTATACGTTGGAAAGCTAAGCATAGGTATTTGCATAAAAGTTATATTTATATAAAACATTATAGCAACATAAAATGCAATTATTGCAGGATTTACATGACGTTTCTGTAAAATCACAGTCTTCATCTTTATCGCAGCAATGGCTAGGTAAAGATTTACAAAATTCTACAGTGAGAGATTGCTCATGTTTTTCTACCCTACTGTAAATAGGTTTAACATCCCACATTCCCCCCTGACTAAAAGGTGATTCTTCTTTTCCGAAAGCTAAACAAACAACAAAACAAGAAATTGTTTTTATCGTTTAAGTAAAAGCTAATCCACTGCCTTGTAGTTTTATCTTTTTTTTTATAAATTAAGTTAGCATTTAAATTATTTGGTAAATTTTTAGGTTGAATTGTATGACCGTAAATAAAAACTTTAAGATCTTTTTCATTTGTTGATTTTTTAAAATAGAACTCTGCCTCAACAATATCTGAGTTAAATGACGGATTATTTTGAGTATGACTTACATAAGCTGTAAATTTAGTACTCCTCATAGCTTCTTGTACAGGTATTTCCACCAGTTATTTATTTATTTATTTATTTATTTATTTATTTATTTATTTTATTCAACACACTATTATACATTTTGTCTTATTACCTAATCATCAATAAACAAATAAAAATTGGGTGTGATATAAGCTTAAATAAAGATTCAACAATAATAATCAGAATTGAAATTCTTTAGAATTTTGTTTTTTAATGTACCAGAAACAGAAAAAAGTAGTTTAGAATGTACCGAAATTTACAAAGCCAAAGGCTTGACTGCACATCTCGGTATATTAATCCTACAGTGTGCTTATGGTGAGTGAATAATGTATTCTAGATAAATGATAAATGAAAGATGTTATCATAATAGACTTAAATTAAGCAATTTGTATGTTCGACAAGTCGAGAAAGAAAGAAAACTGAAGACTGAAAGGAGAAGCTGAGAAAAGGCAAAAAAGAGAATTTGAGATAGACAGTAAATGAAGTTCCTATTTCCAAACTTGAGAATCCCGCTAGAATCTGTAAGTTAATTTTGTTTACAACGAGTCATCGAGTGTCGTTGTATATTTATTTAATTTATATTTTTGTGTTTTTAATAAGTTTTTAACAATATATAATTTATACTTATTATGTAGGTCTACAATCAAACAAAAATTTATAATATTTTAGGTGAGTATTCGATTAGCCATTCAGATATTACTTTTTTAAATTTTTTGTTATGAATAATATTTTTCAGGTGTAGAGGCAGTAAATTGTATATTTTTTGTCCTAAATACAGAAAGCTGCGTTGCCCGATCGCTCTATTTGAGCGAGGTAAAATTAAGTTCTGATTTTCTCTATATCTTGTATGGTGAATAATTACGTCGTTATCTGTCTGCATTGCATCATGTCTTATTGACTGCATAATAGCATCTTTGTAATAGAGATTTCTGACACTGAGAAAGTTGCAGTGTTTAAATAATAAGTTTGAAGGGTAGCGGATGTTTAATTTGTAAATAAGTTTTATGATTCTTTTTTGTGCTACAATCAAAGGATTCAAGACATTATCATAAGCTGCGCCCCATCCTATAATGCCGTAAGACAAAATAGACTGGACAAGAGCAAAATAGATTTTACGAAGGTTTTGTAAGTCAATAATTTTTCTGATTTGTTTAAAAATATGCAATAGTGATCTTATCCTTTTTGTTAGCATTTGGATTTGATAGTCCCATTTAAGATGATTGTCTAGTATTATGCCCAAATATTCCGCATGGTCAGTACGGTGGAGAGACCAAGTTTTATTTTTTCTGAAGGGTAGGAAGATTTCGATTGTTGGATCCCTTGGGAGACGAGTTTTATTGTTTGAAAATGGTAAATATTTAGTTTTATTTAAGTTTATAGTTAGTAGATTCTTATCAAACCATTTCGTTATTGTAGTAAGATCTGAGGAAATATTTTCTTGAACTTCAGCCCACGTATTTCCCTCCACAAACAATACCGTATCGTCCGCAAAGGAGATCACCGTGCCCTTATATTTTTGCATTAGCAATTGATTTAGATATAGGATAAATAAGATGGGTCCCATTACAGTTCCCTGGGGGACACCGTACTTAATTTGCTTTTCAACACTCAGCGTCTGATTTATTTGGACCTTTTGTACCCGTGTCTGGAGATAGCTCTTGATTAACTGCAGTGCCGGCCCTCGAATGCCAACATCTTCCAGTTTAGAGAACAGAATTTTGTGACTAACCGTGTCGAATGCTTTGGCCAAATCCACAAAAATCGCCGCACAAGGTCGACTTGAATCAAGACTATTGGTAATTTTATTTAGTAATAGCGAAATGGCATCGTTTGTTGACTTGCCATTTTGAAATCCAAATTGATATCTTGAATAAGTTTTATTTTTCACTAAAAAATTAACAAGTCTGGTTTTAAGAGCTTTCTCGAAAATTTTGCAAACATTTGAAATAAGACTTATGGGCCTATAGTTTTCAATTTCAGTTTTTTTTCCCTTTTTAAAGATAGGCTTTACTATGGCTATTTTAAATGTTGTGGGACATATGCCTTGCGAAAATATTAGATTCATTAAAAAACATAAAGGTTTAGCTAGGACATCTTTATTCTGCTTTAGGATTTTATTCGTTATTCCGTCTAAGCCTGGGCACGAGTCATCCTTAAGGGAATGAATTATATTTTTTATCTCTACTTCACAGACCGGTCTTAAAAAAATTGAGGTATTACTAATTGATTCTTTCAAGAGTTCCTGTTGTTCGATAAAGCTATTGTCAAGGTTATTTTTAATGTCGTTGGCCAATCTTTCTCCTAATGTAGTATAATGGGTGTTGAACAGTTCACTTACCTTGGTTGGGTCTCCTTCAATTTTATTTTCTTCATTCCGAACGTGGAAGGAGGATACAGCAGTGTTTTTTTTCTTTTTACCTGTAAAGTCATTAAACGTTTGCCATATTTTTCTGCTGTTATTCTGATTATTTAAAAACATATTTTTGTAGTAGTTCTCCTTCTGGATTCTAATTATTGCCGTTATCCTATTTCTATAAGTTTTGTAAGCCCGAAAGTTTTGTTCCGTTTTATTCCTTATGTATTGTCTATAGAGCTTATCCCTGTTTTCCATAGACTTTATTAGACCCTGAGATATCCAAGGTTTCTTTTTGGCGGCAACTATTTTTAAAAACTTAGATTTATCGACAGTATCAGACAGTGTCTTTATTAACTTATTTGTAACAATCTCTGGGTCGTTCAAAGAGTAAAGAAACTCAAAATTTGTTTGCATTAATAATGTCTTTACTCGGTTATAATTTATGAATACTTTCCTCGTGTTGTCGTAACCGTCGTTTTTATTTGCATCGAACTGTAAAATGGTGGGATAGTGATCTGTAATTTTAGAATTTAAGACTATAGGAACCAGAGAGTTGTATTTGTCCTGTGCGCTACGAAAAAATATATGATCCAAACAGCTTTCTGTATTTTTGTCCACCCTTGTACATTTATTTATCGTTGAAATAAAACCATTTTCATAAAGTATGTTTAAGTATTCATGACTCTCAGGAGAGGTCATATCGAGGATATTTATATTAATATCACCTAGAAATATTTCGGTATCAGAAAATTTTTGCGTTTTGAAGAAGTTGGAGAGCTCAGTGTTAAAAACATCTATATTTATGGACGGTGACTTATATATCGCTGTAATAGAAATTGTTTTATTGGTGGGTCTAAGATATATTTGGCTTCTTATACATCTAACACCAGCAATGTCGACCAGAGCAACATCAAAATCATAACCATTTCTAACATAGAGAAGCACTCCGTCGTTCTGGTTAACATCGCCGTCGTTATACGTTAAAGAATAATTTGGAATGCTATATAAGTCTACATTGGGTATTCGCCATGTTTCAGTAAGTATTAATACATCGTGAATCCCCTTAAATTGTTCCAGCATGATCTCAAGTTCGGCGAAATTTTTGGAAATACTTCTTATATTTGTGTGGAAAACTGTGAAGTTATTCCTATTTTCACTCAGACATTCTAGTGTATTTTCAACGCTATCTATCTCAAGGGTTTGTATTTCTTGTAAATCAATATTTGTTATGTAATCATTCATTATTCAAATTCAAAAAAGAAAAAGAAAAAAATCCAAAGTATCGAGTAATTAATTACTTATTGCTAGTTATATATAAATTTAATAAATTACGGGAATTTATAAACGCGTATTATTATCTTATTGATAAAATATAATGTGGTAAAATATGCACAATTAAAAAGGAATTCTTACTTTTTGCTATTTCTGGTAACCTTTGGACTATATTGGTATACTGTCTTTCTCCTTTTACTTTTTTGCACGGGAACGAAAACTCTTTCCGCCAACGGTTGAATATGTTGTTCTTTGGTGTGCTGATTTTGAACTGCTTTATTTTCTGTATCTCTTAGCTCGGGAAGATCTTCAGGTCCAGTGCTTTCCACGTCACTATCGTCTGTGTATATTTCCTGGGATCTTTCCTTTTCGATAGTTTCTAGATCTTCAACACTGTATTCCTGTTTGTTAATGATAATTTTTTGTCCTACTATTTTAGCTTCAAGTTTTTGAGATCTAGCAATTTTTAGGTGTTTTCTTAATTTACCCTGAACTTCCCTGTCCTCTGGGCAGAGATCGTTTGATATCGCTATTCCACGGGATTTCAGATTTCTCAGCTTGTCACTGTTCTTGAATAGCTTTATCTTCTGAAGATAAGACAAAAACTCGAGGACCACTGGAGGTTTCTCTGACCTACCCACAGGATAGTAGTTGTTTATGTCCCTTTCCGTTATATCGGTGTCCAAGAGGGAGTTTAATAGGTCCAGTATATCCTGCAATGATTCCTCAGAGCGTTTAAAGTTCTGCAAGCCAAAAATAATCACGTTGTTTTTCCTTGTTTTTCTTTCTAGATGAATATGGTTACGTTTCACTTTCTCAAGGTCTCTGCCTATCTCTTCAATTTTTGACGTGGTTTGTTGAAATTCTAGTTTTATTTCTTCGGTTTGTTTATTATTAACTTTGACTAATAGTTTATAAAGCTGTTGTTGTTCTACAGGCAGTGCTAATACATCCATAATCGAATGGAGATATGGGTGGAGTCTGATGGCTAATAAGTTTTAAACGTTGGTGATATACACTTTCGTCTGAGTATACACTATAGTACCGTATCGGAATTTGAGCCCTATATTCACTTTAAATAAGTAACTTCAGGATATTTTATTTGTTTTTGACCGTAATGACGATAGATTAGATTAATTTAATTTGTCACTGTTGTTCTATGACACTACCGAAACTCTATGCTCACTTTTGAAGATTTTTCTGTGGTTATTTACCAGAAATTTAGGCCTATTTCACTGAGAGCACACGATAGCGTGTTTGCATGACCTTTCACTGAGTTGGTTGGCAGATGACTGCAATTTTTCACTTGGTGCTTCTTCATTTAACTGCAATATTTCTGACGACATCGAAGTATCATTTCTTCAGTACACTTCATTTTGCTCATGGATGGTTGTATGTGCTCTTGGGGAGCTGGAGCAGTGTCACTAGTGTCAGTGTCCTCCTTATCCAGCTTATCCTTATTCTCCCCCATCTCCTAATTTTTGTCGTCTTTTGTAAAAAGCTGTGTTATTTTCATACAACTAGTTGCTTCTTGCTCCATTATTCTCTTTTTCTTTATTTTAAGGTTTTCCGCGCCGGATCTTTTTCTTGTTTTTTGCTTGAACTCCATAATAAATTGTATGGGTATGTAGTATATGTTGTATTATTGTTGTATGTTGCAATTCTAAAATTTTATGACAAAATGAAATAATTACACTGAGCGAAATATCGAGTTGATATAACTCAAATATAAGTTATCGTAGACCCACGCGTGTTGCTAATAGGGGACAGCTCAGACCTCTGAATTACGGCAACTAAATCGAGGAAGTTGCATGAAATCACTGTTCATGAGTTATAATAGCTCTGAAGATGGGTTGCTTTAGCTAGCTAGCTTAGCTAATCGTAACAGGGTTTGACGAACACATCAGTTTGGCCTTCACCGGGCGACACCGAATAACAAGTTGTTTTTCATAGCGCATGCGGGCGGCACTAAAAAATTAGATATTAAGATATTAATTTATTATTCATTATGTAATATTTTCTATTTAAGCGCTTGTTTTTTAGATTACGTGGTATTATTATTTTTTAATAACTAGGTATTATTTTCATATGTTCACACGTATGCCAAAAAGCGCCTGGGCGATGTAAAAAACAAAAGGGGAGGCGGGCTGCGCCCGCCAGGCCAGTCCGTCCCTGTCATTAGGATGCAAAAAATATGCGCAGGCAGGTGAAAAGATGAGAAAATCGCACAATTATGCACCGATTGGCAACACTAATTTGCTGCCAGAAGCGAACTGAACTTGGAGCATCTATGCTTTTTGATAAAGCCTGTTCGGAAAACGGTCGCACTGTTGCCACTTATGGCACAGTTTCGCAAAAAAAGATACCTAGGGTAAAGTAGGGACAGATGACGCACCTTTTTTTAAAATAATCTACAATGGTTAATTTTGGTTTAATTGGAAAATAATAGATAAACATAAGTTGGTTGTTAATACATTTATTTAAAAAAATAAACAAATAACTTAAGTTTATTCATTAAACAAAAAAAAGAAAAAAATCTGTATTTGGCAATCTATCCCACATTGTATAGGTGGGACGACGCATCAGCTATGGGGCACATTGCTTATGAAAAACACATGAAATTAAAAGAAAAAATATTCTTAGGCTAGATTGTCCACCCATGCTTCCCTTTTTAAAATTGTTCTTTATTATGCGAAATCTTAAAGTTCGTTCGGGAATGTTATTTTCCCTAGCTGCTTGCCTAATGGGAACCTTATGAATAACTACAGCATCAGCAGCTTTACGAAGATCGTCTTCTGACCACTGACCCCTACTACTTTTCCTTGAGCCGTAAAATGTTGGCATTTTATATTTTATCTAAAAAGAAAAAAAACACATGCTATTTACTTTCAACTAACACTCCCCAACCTAACCTATTTTTCGAAACATTACTCAATATTGTGTTAAAATCGCTATTTTTTCTTTTACAAACGCATAATTAATGTTATTGAAAAACTTTGCGGTACTTACCAAACTATAAATTTATCGTTACTACTTTATTTACGCATATATCAATATTTTCACACTAACAAGTAGCGGCTATTAAGAGCTTTAACCACCTGATTTTTTAAAAAATCGCGGCTAATTTAAACGGTGCGTCGTCTCTCCTGCTGCGTCATCTGTCCCTACTTTACCCTATGCCATCTCATCCAGTATGCCGTCTCAGTAGAGTACGAAAATCAAAATAACTAACGTATAAAAGTTAAATCTATTCAAAACGAGCTGTTGACATGATTAAAAAACAGAAACATTTTCTTTTTCACAAAGTAAAAGTTACTGCAGAAATGAATTTCGCAGTTAGTTAACATACTTTTTTGTTAAGTCACTTGAAAAATGTGATTTATAAAATTAGTTAACATTTACATAAACCAAGTGTTAAGTTAATAAACTTAGTAGTTTTTTTTTACTGTACAATAATGTTAGATTAATGTTAAAATAATGACATATATGCAGCCCTATGATCGAAAACACAAGTTAACTTTTAACGTACCGTTTCAATGACAACAACCGAAAAAAGCCTACTTATTAATTTTTCACTGTGGTTGAAAAACAGGTAATTTTGAAGTAACTTCTAGAGTTTACTTGTGTGTTTGATCATAGGGCTGCTTATCAGTTACTATTTGATTTAAGCGTTATTAGCTAAATTGTCAAAAAGCAGGAGTGAACATCCTGGGACTTTTAAAAAATGTTAAATTTAATTGTTCTCTTCTAACAGTGTATTTCTAACAAACCTATACAACAGATTGTACATGGCCTTAGGTTGTTCAAGTGGTACCATATGGCCAGCATTCCGAATTAAAACTTCAGTAAGATTACCAGCTTTCCTAACGTAACCAGCAACTCTATCATCTATTCGCCAAATAGTTCTCTCAGCTGTCTTGTACTCTTCTGCTGCAGAAAAGTTTAAATTTTGAAGGAAATTTAGAGTTAAAGGGTAAGGTACAATTACATCTAGTTGTCCGCTAAACATAAGGATGGGATAGTGACTAAGAAGCTCAGAAATCCAAGGTGCTACACTTTTAGTCAAGTCATCCCATAGAGCATAGTATACACGTTCAGATAGTGCACCAAAATCAATTGACCCAACATGCAAAGCCTCTTTTACTTCTTCAAGCCTAACAAAATCTTCCCAATACGATGGTTCGTCATCGATATCTTTCAAATAATTGTAAATATTTGAAAGGCCTGTAGTTTTGTGAAAGATAGTATTTGATCTGTCTCCGTGCCTGAGAATGATTTCCTGAAATTTATCCGTAGCAGCGGTAAAGTTTTCTGCTTGTATAAGTTTTACAATTTCAACCTCGACATCTTTAATTTCACTTCGGACAGATACATCCACTAACCCTAATTGATATAAATAATCGCTTAAGACACACATATGTTCGGGATCGCTCAATCCATTGCCTATAAGAGCTCCTTGTAGGTTTATTTTCAAGTCTGCCGTTGGATTATTCTGGTGTATGGTATAACTTATAGCTGGAACGTATTTTCCTCCATACGATTCTCCTGTCACCCAAAAGGGCTTACTTTGTAGCTCGGGGAAGACAGTAAAGAATTGTATCAAAGCAGTGTACAGATGGTTGCCAACAGTGGTTTGATCCGTAACAAATCCTTCTGAAGTAAAACTAAATCCAGTTCCTACAGGACTGTCAATATACAACACAGAATGATCTTTATGCCAGGAAAATTCTCTCAAAGTCACGCTCAAGTCCTCGATGACCGCAAAAGGTCCATGCAATTCGAAAAGACTGTACACACTCGGAGATCCTGGCCCTCCTTCAAGCCACAAAACAACGGGAGCATTTTCATAATCACTAGCAGCGGGAATGAACCAAAAGAACAGGTTTGAGTTATGGCTTTCGTCTACGGTGAAAAATCCAGAGTAACTTGTCACGTTTTGAAAACCTGGATAGTGGACTTGCGATGCTACTCTGCCTTCTTCTGTTTTATTTTGGTTAATATAGTCTGTCAAAATTAATGGTTCACTGTTTACATTTGTAACTCCATGATGTTTTGGTGATTTATTAAGTTTGCTAAATCCATAAACTGTCTGTATTAGAAGTAAAGTAACTAGCAATGACGAAACCTTTAGCATTGTTAAAAGATGTTTAGCGTTCGTTCACCTTAAAATAAAAAAAAGTGCAAGTACTTTTAATTTTAAAATTAACATTACTAACTAAAATGAGTTTTAACTTAAAACTAAAACCATTGTTATCCGGTAAAAGTAGACATTTCAATTTACAATAATTCGCATAGTTGATACAGACTTTGGGAACATTATTACAAATAAAATACTAAAGGCCTTGACCGATCCCACATCTGCAAAAAAAAGTTATACAAGGTGAAAAGTAAAAAAAAATGGTTTTTAAATTTTGCCGATAAACGGTAAGTTTCATCATCAGAATAGATCAGACAAAAGTTGCAGATCATGAAATTATCTAAAATAATTGTTCTTATACTTTTTTTTTAAGAATCACCATTCCTGAGATATTGCGATTCTAAAAGTTGAAGAAGTCGCATTCTACATAATATGCAAACACTTCCGCGCCACCTATGAGGTAGTGTACTCGGCGCATTTTTTTAACGTGGTGGCCCCTGTAGGCATATTCCACGATCTACTGTGACCAAGTTTTATTAAAAAATATTGTATTAACTAAAAAATGGTACTATTGACAATGATTTAAATCGAACGAATTATTGTTGGTTTCGAGAAGATGTCATTCTGACTGAAAAATGTTTATATGCCACTTCAACAGTTACATCTTCTTCACTTTCTTCTTCTTCTTATTCTTCTAGCTGGATATGTGAAAAAGATACATTAGTTATCTCCTCATCGATATCATAAAAATCTTTATCTGTTGAAGTTGATTTAACATTGGAGCAAGACTGGCCTTGGCAATTAGTACATACTGGTGAACAAAATCTTCTGGATCCAGTAGATTGCCTAACCATACTTGAACTTGACAGTATACTCGACACAAGTGTTAACTAGCAGCAGCAGATCTTGGAGGAAGACAAGATGATTGCACTCTTTTATTGTTCCGTGTATTTTTTACAAAACTTAAATATCTATACTTGTCTAAAGAATCAATTTTCTTTGGAGCTCCATATAGAGCAAGAAAAAAGCGAATCCCTAAATTTATTCAAATCATACAATCCCAGTGACAATAATAACAATTAAACAATTAACTATATTAGTAAAGATAAGCTTTAGCACCTAGATGACTAAATATCCGTATGTGCTAACCCAAATGTCCAGCATAATCCTATACAAGACATAAATTACCCATACCTAAAACTGTACAAAAAATGAAGAATAAAACAGAACAGGGTAAGTACGTTGGTTTCATCCTCCAATATCAAAATAACAATTTGAATTTTTCTAGATTTTTAAATATTTATATGTCCTACACTTTTGCTTAGTATTATTCTTAATATCCGGATGTATCATATTCAAAATCTTTGGAGCCAAGTAATTTACAAACCGTAAGTTTATATTTGTATGGCTATTGGGAATCTGTAAGTGTTTGTTGTCCCTACCTATGGTTAATATACATGCAGAGCTCGCGATTTTTGAACATAAAAGAACATATTATTATCTCCAGTACATAGATACATTGCACATCAAACAGTTCGTAAGTGTCTTATCTATTACTTTAAGGATATAGTTCTGTACACTACTGTACAGTACTTAGTGGTTTCAGTGCCGTGTTGTACATACCACCCCACACAACAATGCCAAACTGGAAAAACCATTTTATTTACCTTTGACCTTAAATAACTTTTTTGCAGATGTGGGATTGGCGGGGACTTTTAGTATTTTATTTGTAATAATGTCCCCAAGGTATGTACTAGTTTTTAGCCCTATGCGAATTATTGTAAACCTACCGCTATTTTTTCGACTACTTTGACCGGATAATTATTATGAAAAAAAAACAGTACTTTAAGGTAAAAATGTTCTAGAAGCTTTCAGTATAGTATTTTGAGACAATAAAGCTGATGTCATGGAAGTTAACAGAAGAAAATGAATATTAAAAAACCTGACAATTAGGTAAGAAATAAGAAATTTTAACCTCAAATTAGGTACTGGTGTTTTAAAGGGCATAATCAATTTTAAAGTTAGATTAAAGAGCGCAAAATCTAAGCAGCTATTTTTGTGGAATTTAATTAGAGATCTTTGGCATATTTCCCTTTAATTAGGATTAATAAGTTAAATATATTTTAACCTAGGTTTGTATTAACATACCTGTAATGTAGGTAAATCTGTTTCTATCAGTTAAATCTTTTAATATAAATCGGAGATTTCTGCGGTACTTGGTTGGGTCACTATCCTTAGAAATGATTGAATGTGTTTTTTTTTTATTATTTCAAATTACTAGCCGGCTAAGTGTCTTTATTTCAATTTTAATCAACCAATTATACTTTTAAAACAAAGGTGACTTTATCTATCTATAAGTATTTAATTACGTAATTCACAAAATCAAACAAAACAAAGTCATTGAGCCACTTACTCTGACGAAATCTAGTTCTGATCAAACGGTTGTAGCGAAAAACACATTTTTAATTGGCCCAATTGAATGATGAAAAACTTTAGTCACATTTTAATATTAATACCAGTAATATCAAGTTCCCTACTTGTAGGCTTATCAATGGCAAAAGTTAAACAATAACTAAAAATAATGTTAAACAGCGTTATCAGATTTAATAAGTCTGGTTTGACAACCCCAATGATCAAGGTGATCAACCATCCTGATTTATCCAGGACGGGTTTAGGTTTTTTAGGTATTATCCTGAGAGTCGACCTTGTCCTGATTTGTTCTGATGTTTCCCGATATTAAACAGTCAACGTACCAAAAGAAATTTTTACAATTCGACAACATGGCTTGTCGGCGGTACCAAATCAATCTTCGACATATCGTCGGCTTACTTTCAAAACCTCCTAAGCCTATTCTTCGTAATTTTTCAGCGGGCACAAAAAACCATACTTTTTATGGCTTATACTTACTATCATGATTTATTTTTTGATTTATGTCAGTAAACATAATCTTATTTAAATAAAGAACATATTTTTTATGTAAAAAAAATATTATGAGTTTTTTCGAGACGGAGGTTTTAGCACAAAATTTCAGGAAGATTTAAAAGACTTCAGAGCTTTTAAAAAATAGTTTATTTTAGGACTTTAGATTGTATTAAAATATCTTTAGAATAATAACAAGAAAAGGAGTTAATACTGTAAAAAATTACTGGTTGCTGTATGGCAAAGTATCATAAAATAAGTGGTAATCAACCGGAATTACGTCTTTCAGCTGCTGTAAGTGGTCGTATTTTGATTTTTTAATAGGGATTTGCTTTTTATAAAGATAATTAATTTATCATCAAATTATGTCTCATGAAAATTTTTGATAAATCGAACATGAACGGAGATATTTGGGGTTAAGTTTTTTATTAAAATAATTTTAACGAGTATTTTAATTATAAATATTTTTTTCCACTACTAACCTATAACATCGCCATTATTGACCGATTATTAACGCTAGAAATCGTTTTTCTCTACCTTATAAGTCATTATTGACCATGGTCAATAATAAGCCATTGAAATCCATTATTGACCGATCTTTGACCTTAACCGAATTTTGTTTGAACGCAGGTAACTTGATTTTTTAATTCTACAACATCAATTCATTGTGGCTAGGCAACCAGATAATTATCAATATATATTAGATTACTTGATATTGTAAAATATCGATACAATCAACATTTTTTCTGCTTCCATCCTTAATTCGGGAGGTGTACACATAATATTATCACTAACATTTTCTTCGCTCATTTTTTAAAAAAACGCAAAACTCGTGAAATCTGATGACACAAATTGACATTGACAAAGCCACATGACAAAAGAACAAAATATTTTGCCAATTCCAAAGCGCAGGTAACTTGATTAAAAAATATACTTATACCTACCTATAATTTTTTATAATTATTAATACTATAAAGATAAATCTCATATAAAAGTTTGTAGTAGTGGAAAAAATAATATATTAACCACGGTTTAGACAGCTTATTATAGCCCTCGCGTCTTAAATCCCTCGTCGCTTCGCTCCTCGTGATTTAAACTCGCCGCTCGGGCAATAATGATGGCTGTCTAAACCTTGGTTAATAATATACTATTATTGTCTGTTAAATTGTTTTCATATCTTGCTTCGTTTTCGAGAAATAAAAATGCATATCTCTGGAAAACAAAAATCATTAAATAATTAACATTATTAACACTTAGTCAGAATTTGCAATTTCTACATTTTTAAAATAAAAATGGTTCACCATACAAATCAAGACAAATTGAACATGGTTTTAGTTTATGGAGAATGCCATCAAAATGTTTCAGAAGCTGTGCGCTGCTATCGAGCTCGTTTTCCAGATAGGCCAACGCCCGATCGCAAATCTTTTGTAGCTTTGTGTACCAACTTAGCTACATATGGTAGCTTTAAAAAGGGAAACGTTCTCTCGAAAACGAAGCAAGATATGAAAACAATTTAACAGACAATAGAAGGATATTTTTAGTTGCTTAATCCGAAAAAAATATAAAAATTACCAAAAACTCAGTGGCGTCTTATTTTTTGCCAATATTATTTGTTAAGGCGTCCCCTGAGACGTCACTGGACGTAATAATTTAGCGCTATACGAGCGTTTTATCACTAAAATTATCATTACCAGAATTAAATTAAAATCTGCTAAAGGGTATTAAAAATATTTATAATTAAAATACTCGTTAAAATTATTTTAATAAAAAACTTACCCCAAATAACTCCGTTCATGTTGGATTTATCAAAAATATATATGGGACATAATTTGATCATAAATTAATTATCTTTAAGAACCACAATATTTAAAAGTTCCTGTCATCGAAAAAATTCTTTGCACCATGGCGCCACCTACATCTTGTATTATTTAAACACATTTTTTACACAGTTGTGAAGCCAATCATAGAGGCTAAAAACTGGCGTTTACAGAATTTATATGTCACTTATAGTTTTCGAAATAATTGGCCTGGGAGTTTTTATTGAAACACCCTGTACATTGGCGTGTTCATATTTACGTATTCGATTAGTTTCTAAAATAGCCTTTTAACCAAACAATTTAGTCTTTTTTCAATTTTGAATGTATTTAAATTAAGACAAAGGTATGTTTCTAACAAACTTATAAACTAAATCATAAGCCCATTTTGGTTGATCAACCGGTACCATATGACCAGCATTTCTGACCAGTACTTCTGTCAAATTTCCAGCAACTTTGGAGTAACCAGCTATTTCATCATCGACCCGCCAAATATTCCTCGGTGCAGTTTTGTACTCTTCTGCTCCACTAAATTCCAGATTTTTCAAAAAGTTTACAGTCAGAGGATACGCGACAATAATATCAAGTTGACCGTTGAAGAAGAGAACTCGGTAATAACTTAGGAGTTCTGATACCCAAGGAGCAACCGTGTCCATAATGTCTTTACGTAGATTTTCTTCTACTGCTACACCATCGGCGTATGTTACGTTACCAATATGAATAGCTGTAATAGAAAAATTTGATAATTTTTATGGTTCTTATACGCACAGTAAATTTAGCCTCATATTTAACCACGCAACTGTAATCACATTTGTAATGAAGTTCGTCATTTAAATCTAAAGGCCGTATAGGCTCTTTGGTGTTGTTTCCTTTTATTAGACCCTATAGTCTCTCTGACGGCCGTGAGATAGCGAAATGCGTCTGAGGATGGGTCTGATGAAAGGAAACGACTAACCTTTATACAGTGTTTATTAGCCAAATGGAATAAATTCGATAATACATACATGGGGGCGTGTCCGAAAAAACGTTCGGACACGTCGATTGGTATTTCTTTGCGCATTTTTTTCAATAAAAACTTTTTGTACAGGGTGTGTCATGTAACAGTGGCAAATACTAACTTTCTTATTTTAAATTCAACACCCTGTATATTACTTAATTTCTGGATTCTTCAGAAAATTCTAGACATATTTCATGTACAATATCCTATACCTATCTTCAACTGTTTCGGAAATATTAAGTGTTTTCAGATTTATTGCAAAAATTAACAACACACTGAAAAACTAATAAGTTATACTGTTTATTTCTTGATAATGGAAAATACAAAAAAAAGCATTGATGTAGGAGATGTTGAAAATGCTCGTCGCGAACGTCTTGGCAACATAATCTTAAATACTGAACATCTCAGGCGTGACCGATCTAATCGCAAGCGTTATTCGTCTTGTTAAGTCAGCTAAGTCGAGGGGTTTAGTTTTGTATACAATATTTTTGACATAATCCCATAAGAAGAAGTCTAATGGCATCAGATCAGGGGATCGTGCTGGCCATTCCATCGATCCACGCCTCCCTATCTACCGATTTGGAAATATTCGGTTGAGGTACTGCCGGACATTGATTTGGTAATGGGGCGCTGCTCCATCTTGCTGAAACCATATCATATTCGCTGGAAGTTGTGGGTTTGCTGGATCAGGATATAAGTTTGTCAAAGTTGGCAAGACATTATTTTGGAGCAGTGCTAAATAATTATCGCCATTCAAATTGCCATTAATGAAAAGGGACCTACGATATGATCTCCAACAATTCCTGCCCAAACATTAAGTTTTTCAGGATATTGCGTATATTCTTCTCTCATTCAGTGAGGATTTTCCCTAGACCAATAGCGGCAATTCTGACGATTAGCATGACCGTGAAGTGTAAAGGTGCACTCATCAAAAAACAAAAAAAGTTCTAATTGGATCACATGGTTATCCAACATTGCCATCATTTGTTCACAAAAATACGTTCTCCTATCAAAATCGTCTTCCATGAGCTCATGAGTAGGTATCATTTTATAGGGATAAATTTTATTTTCTTGTAATGTTCGAATAATCGATGAATGGCAAACATCGAACATTGGGGCTGTTTTTCGACTATAAGTATGTGGGTTTTCCTGAAACTCAAGCATAATAATATCTAATTTGGTATCATCACTTATTGCATTGGCAGCTACTTTTTTTAACTGCTTTACATGTCCAAGCTGGCGAAACTGCTTTTCTATTTTACTAATTGTCCCTTGAGTTATAGGCGGCAAATTTGGAAATTTTTCATGAAATAAGCGAGCAACTTCGATTTGTGTCCGTGTTTTATCTCCATAACCAATCATCTGTAGAATTGTTATTTTGTAAACTTCTGTTAAATAAACCATTTTTCTGATATGTAGTTAACGAAATTCAAAAGACTATAACACTGACAAATACTGTCATGCAGACAGGCAACAATTTGCTAAGGTCAGGCGTTTTAACCAAAAGTAACCAAAACTATTTATACCTTTTTTCTATTTCATATCAGTAAAAACATTTTAACATCAATTTCCAACATCTCCTACATTAATGTTTTTTTTTTGTTTTTTACATTATCAAGAAATAAACAGTATTACTTATTAGTTTTTTAGTGTGTTGTTAATTTTTGCAATAAATCTGAAAACACTTAATATCTCCGAAACAATTGAAGATAGGTATAGGATATTGTACATAAAATATGTCTAGAATTTTCTGAAGAATCCAAATATTGAATAATATAAAGGGTATTGTATTTAAAATCAGAAATTAGTATTGACAACTGTTACATGGTGTTATTTAATGTATGTCAGTAATACGGAGCACCTCATTCCCAAAAATGTCAAGTACTTCTGGTCTTTTGTTAGGAACCTGAAGGGTACATCGAGTCTGCCAGGTGTTATGAAGTATAATGATCAGGAACTCACTGCTTTGGCAAAATAGCAGATGCCTTTGCGTTACATTTCCAATCATGTTTCTCAATGCATAGGGACCCTGACCTCACACGCATTCAACCTGTTAGGTTTGCCACAAATTTGTCATCACACTTATTTACTACGGGCCAACTGACTGAAAAGATTATGGATCTCGACGTCTCTAAGGGGGCTGAACCAGACGGGGTTCCTACTGTGCTATTAAAGAACTGCTGTACATCTCTTGTCAGTCCGTTAAAGACTATCTTTCAAAAATCTTTGAACAGTGGTATTTTTCCATCCGTATGGAAGCATTCAAGCCTTATTCCTGTTTTTAAATCTGGCGATAAGACGGATATCACAAACTATCGTGGTATATCACTACTTTCTGCCATTCCAAAGCTTTTCGAAGCTATGATTACAGATGAAATATTTGACACTTTCAAAGACTACATTATACCCGAACAGTACGGTTTCTTTAGGGGTCGATCTGCTGCGACAAATCTGGCAGTGTATCAGAACTTTTTGGTGTCTTCAATTGAGTCAGGCCAACAGGTCGATTCCGTCTACACCGATTTGTCAAAGGCCTTTGACACCGTGTGTCACCCTCTGTTGTTACGCAAACTTTCTGAGCTAGGTTTGTCCGGGTCTTACCTAAAATGGATTGAATCCTACCTATATAATCGTCGCCAGCGTGTGTCAGTGTGCGGTTCCGTCTCGCGTGAAATAACTGTATCCTCGGGTGTTCCTCAAGGTTCCCACATTGGACCTGTGCTATTTTTGCTCTTTGTTAATGACGTGATATCTTGTTTTAACACATCTAATGTTCTCCTTTATGCAGATGACCTTAAGTTCTTTGAAGTTGTTGATCCCCAGTGTAATAGTCTGCAATCTGATCTCAACAGATTTACTGAGTGGTGCGAATTAAACTTTCTAAAGATCAATGTCTCTAAATGTAAAGCTATCAGCTTTTATAAATGTCAAAATCCTACTAAAGTTGTTTATAATATAAACTCCACCAATATCGAAAATGTGACTTCTCTTAATGATCTAGGTATACTTTTTGATAAGGATCTCTCCTTTAACTTGCACATTAATAATATCATTTTAAAGTCATTTAAAATGCTTGGATTCATCAAGAGAACCACAAGGCACATTAATGACACAAGAGCAATCAACTGTTTGTATACCTGCCTAGTTCGAAGTGTTCTTGAGTATTGCTCCGTGATTTGGTCTCCACAGTATCGGTGTCACATTGACAGGTTAGAGCGGGTGCAGAACAAATTCATTAAGTATCTATTGTATAAATTTCATTTTCCCTATGCTAACATAACTTATGAAACCAGACTTTTACTGTGTGGTTTGAGCACCCTGAGTTGTCGTCGCCGCAATGCACTATTATTGTTTTTGCATGGGCTTATCAATGGCTCCATCAATTGCGAAGTAATATTAAGTTCAATTTTTTTTCAGTGCCATTGAGACGTACACGGCACACTCAGTTGTTTTTTGAGCATACTCACAGAACTAACTATGGTCTGTGCGCTTTTGTTGATCGTATGGCTCACAATTACAATGCTTTTTTTTCCGACATGGATATTTTTTATTTTAGTTCACGCACCCTAAAAAGATTGTTAAATAATAATTATTAATATTGTCATTCCAAATGTTGAGACGAATAAATCTGTTTCCCTGTTATTTCTGTGTATTGTGCTACAGCCACCAGAAATTTATGATTTATTTTGTATTCTATTTTGTATTTTGTATTTTATTTTATACTTATTTATATATTAGTGTTTTTACTGATTGTTTATAGTTTACACTATACAGTGTCACCATTAAAGTCCGCACCATATGGAACTTTTTTTTATTAATGAGGTTAGTTAAAATTAAATTTCGGCAATCGTTTTTGCTTCAAATTAGACTAAAAATTATATAATCAAATGTCACCATCTGTCATTCGGTATCTGTCAAAAATTACATTTTAATCAAAAAATGCTGAAAAATGGCATTGTTTTACCGAATTTCAAAAAATTTTATTAGAAAAAGTTGTTTCTAGTACAATTCTTGGCCTAAATACAAAGTTTCAGTTTTCTAGCTCAAAGTTGATTTTTTTGCCATTTTTTCTAATTAACTTTTTTTTTATTTAATGTAAGTTCGCTTAATGGATATTAAACTATTTGCTTATACCATACTCAATATTTTATTTAGTTTGTATGAGCTTTTTTTTACTAGAATGCCATTTTTTTTCGAAATTTAAAATTATAGGGAAAAAAATTTGACACAGGTGGTGCAAAGTTATCCTAATTTAAAAATTTTAACAGATAGACGTCAGATGTTTCGTTTTTCAAATGACAAATACATCTAAATATTTGATACAAATTTTATTTTATACTTAAAACTATCATTATTATTAAAAGGAACAAAAAGGAACTTTAATCATTTTAAATAGGTAACACAAAAGCAATATAAATTTCACATTTCAGTGTGACGTCCTTCTCGCTCTATACAAACACCCGTCCGTCTATAAACATCTTTGACAGCATTTTGTAAAAAGCTTGGTCTTATATCGGCACAACACTGTCTTATCGTTTGTTCCAAATGCTCGATATTTCTAAACGGTCGATTCTTATAAACTTTCTGCTTAAGATAACCCCACAGAAAAAAGTCTAGTATGGTTATGTCAGGCGACCTGGGTGGCCAGTGACATTCTCTATCACGCCCTATAACTCTGTTTTGAAATAATTGGTTTATGCGTTCTTTCACTGCTACAGTTTGATGTATGGGTGCACCATCAAGCTGACACCATAAGTTATGTCTATGGTGTAAGGGCATGTTATCCAAAACTTCGGTAATCTCGTTATCAAGAAAATTCAGGTACCTTTCACCAGTTAAGTTTACTCTAAAGAAGTATGGTCCAATAAGCTCATCTTTCAAAATTCCACACCAAACATTGGTTTTAAAATGATACTGGTCGCGACATTCAATTGTAAAGTTAGGATTTTCTTGGGACCACCATCGGCAATTTTGTGAGCTCACGGTACCATTCGAAGAGAAAGTGGCTTTATCTGTCCATAATATCTTGTATGGAAAAATAATATTCTCCTCATATTGTCCCTGATACCAAAACGAAAAATCAAGTCGGATATCAAAATCGCGTTTTTTTAATGTGTTTATAAACTTGGGTTTATATGCCCGAAATCGATTTTTCTGAAGAATTTTTCTAACGCTTTCCCTCTTGCACCCTGTTGAATCACTTATCTTGGTTACACTAGTTTGACCGTGGTCAATAACAGTTAAACAAACATCAAGTTGTGCTGCTTCATCGTATTTATTTGCCGCGTGAGGTTTCTTAAAATTATTTTGAACAGATCCAGTTTCTCTAAATTTTGACATTATTCTTGAAACAGTGCTATGCTGCAAATTTTTTTCTGGATGCCTCTCATTAAAAATGGCAGATACTTGCCGGTGAGGCATATTCTCTCCACAAATTAAGACAATTTCTATTTTTTCTTGAGTGGACAACATTGGTGATAACACTGAAAACTATAACTTGCGAAAATATTCAAATTTATGACATTTCTTTTATTTATTCGGCACTCTAATTCGTTTTTTTTTTCCATGGCCTACTTATAAAATTCAAAATTCCCTTGATATTTTATTGTGGATAAAAAGGAAATGTGTCTAAATTTTGAACTAATCTGATATCTGGGAATTTTATTATAAGTTTTTTAAACTTCTTAGGTGTATGTACTATCAAAAAAATGGAATATCTGACGTCTATCTGTTAAAATTTTTAAATTAGGATAACTTTTAACCACCTGTGTCAAATTTTTTTGCCTCTAATTTTAAATTTCGAAAAAAAATGGCATTCTAGTAAAAAAAAGCTCATACAAACTGAATAAAATATTGAGTATGGTATAAGCAAGTAGTTTAATATCCATTAAGCAAACTTACATTAAATAAAAAAAAAGTTAATTAGAAAAAATGGCAAAAAAATCAACTTTGGGCTAGAAAACTGAAACTTTGTATTTAGGCCAAGAATTGTACTAGAAACAACTTTTTCTAATAAAATTTTTTGAAATTCGGTAAAACAATGCCATTTTTCAGCATTTTTTGATTAAAATGTAATTTTTGACAGATACCGAATGACAGATGGTGACATTTGATTATATAATTTTTAGTCTAATTTGAAGCAAAAACGATTGCCGAAATTTAATTTTAACTAACCTCATTAATAAAAAAAAGTTCCATATGGTGCGGACTTTAATGGTGACATTGTATATGTACCATTTAAAACTTTTTTGCTTCTGTAGTGTACTGCTATAAATAAATAAATAAATAAATGACACGCCCTGTATAAAAAGTTTTTATTGAAAAAAATGCGCAACTAAAAATACCAATCGACGTGTCCGAGCGTTTTTCCGGACACGCCCCCATTTATTTATTATCGAATTTATTCCATTTGGCTGATACACACTGTATGTCTAACAGTTCATACCAAATATTGTCCAGACTTGTAATTATTTAGTCAGTTTCAGTTTTAATACAATTCAAGTTTTCCATACAATAACCACACTATAACATACCTTTTCTTATTGTTGGTGTCTGTAAAAAAGTTTCAAATGAAGATTCATTTCCTTCAGCAAGAAACAGATAATTAAAATAGGTGGTAAATCCAGTTACATTTTCAAATACAGTTGGATATGTAAAGTCGCCATTTAACAGCGCATCAAAACCAAGAAACGCTTCCAAATATTCCTTTGCCTTGATATGTTCCACCGCTTCATTTTGATATTTAACAAACACATCTCTCGTGTTGTCATCAATGAAACCATGTTCATAAAGGTAGTCTCCGTATTTAACAATTTGGTTTTCTGGATCAGTTAGACCATCACCAATCAGAAGACCTTGGAGGTTGATCTTTATATCAGCTAAAGGATTATTTTTGTGAATAGTGTAGCTCACAGCAGGTATATACTTTCCTGCATAAGATTCCCCGGTAACGAAAAAAGGATTTGTCTGTAGGTTAGAAAAGAGAGTAAAGAATTGTAAGAGAGTTTGATAAAGGTCTTCACCCACTTTAGTTTCATTTTGGGCATATCCTCCGTTGGTGAAGCTAAAACCTGTTCCGACAGGGTTGTCAATGTAGATGACAGAGTGGTTTCTAGTCCAGGAATATTCTCTGAAGCTAAGATTGTAATTGTCTGTGACAACGTACGGTCCATTTTCCACAAAGAGGCCATACGTACTTGCTCCTCCAGGCCCACCTATAAGAAGAACTCTTTACATAAATAATAATTGTCACGATGCCTACCCTTAACTAGCACCCTATAGTAAGTAACTATATTATTAGGGAAAGGAAAGAAAGTCAAAAAGTCTTTCTCCACTAATTTAATAAGAGCAATCAGAAGCTCAGTTTTATGAAAGCGCGTCTACATGTTTCGAAGGTAGTAACCTTCATCTTCAGGAGACAAAAAATAGTGCTGCAGTTTATATTAGCAGTATAGAGAAAATTGTGGGTGGAAGGTGACGTTGATGAAGCTTTAAAATTTTTTTTGAAAATGTGTCACGTAGTGAATGTAATCAACGTACTGACAAGAAATTTTGTTAATGAAGGTAATAAGTTCAAAGTTAATTGTGAAATTTAGAAGGTTATAAAGAAATACATGTTCTCCTTATTCAGGTTCAAGTAAGGATACATAAAGAAGAATTTCGAAGTTCTTATTCATATTATGATTTTGTATTAAAAGAAAGGGAGAAAAAAAGAAAGCATCTGTTATCAATTAAGTAAAGATTCCATTTTGTAAAATTTTTAGGACATGTTGTTAGAAAATTTTTATGTTCGTGGTGCTGGAGACTCAAGGTCCGGTTTCCCGTAGTTATATTAATCCCATTATTTAGGGCAGTTAATAGACGTTTGAACAAAGATTAAAATTTGTTAAACAAATAAAATAAAAATCTTTGATTTATATACCCTTAAAGATGAACAGGGGGACAAACACAAATAAAATAGAACTAGTTCATGTGTTAAAAATTTTACAAAATGGAATATTCACTTAATTGATAACAGATGCTTTCTTTCTTTCTCCCTTTCTTTTAATACACAATCATAATATGAATAAGAACTTCGAAAGTCTTCTTAATGTATCCTTACTTGAACCTGAATAAGAAGAACATGTATTTCTTTATAACCTTCTAAATTTCAAAATTATCTTTGAATTTATTACCTCTATTAACAAAATTTCTTGTCAGTATGTTGATTACATTCACTACGTGACACATTTTCAAAAAATTTTTTAAAGCTCTATCAACGTCACCTTCCACCTACAATGTTCTCTATACTGCTAATATAAACTGCAGCGCTATTTTTTGTCTCCTGAAGATGAAGGTTACTACCTTCGAGACATGTAGACGCGCTTTCATAAAACTGAGCCTCTGATTGCTCTTATTAAATTAGTGGAGAAAGACTTTTTGACTTTCTTTTCTTTCCCTATATTTCAACTCCACTTTGAGGATGGACTATTTCTTCAAATTAACTATATTATTAGATTATTTTGTTTGTAAAAGTGAAGGAAGAAATTATTTGAAGATCCACTAAAACTTTTTTTAAAGCATCCGTTGAATATATTAGTTGATATTCTGTTTTGTTAGTTACGACATACCACATACCTTGTAACCATAACAAAAGTGGATCATTTTTAAAATCACCTTGAGATGGAATAAACCAGAAAAACATATTGGAATTATACACTTCATCTACAGTGAAGTATCCTGTATAACTGGGTATAGCTTCAAATCCTTTGATGGTTACGAACGAGGCTGCCCTGGCTTCTTCAATTAAACCATTTTTCAGATATGGGGTTAATATTAAAGGGTCTCCTACATCGTCATCTGAAGGGTGGTCAACTACGATGGGTTTTCTCAGTATGTTTGGGTAGGCAGCTTGAGACATACTCAAAAGGTTTAGATATACTATCGATGAAAGGGTAATAATCATTTTGTGTTTTTTTCTGCAAGTAAAAGTAAAATAAATAATTAAATCGTTTATTTCCGAGTGGTAACTAATATTTTTCAGTTTATAATAAGCAAAAAAGTGATTGGTTGATGCCTGTATGATAATGTGTGCAATAAATCTCCTAATTGCCAGTTTAATTACCCCAGGCACACAAACTGTTGATGCAGTCTTGGTCCAATGTTTTGCAGTCGAATACGTGATTCATGAGTTGGATGTCATGTCAGCGCAACAAGCGACAACAGAGAAGGTGCTTGGCTGCTTAGTTATGGTCAACTTTTTCAGGATATTAACATTTCAAGTTTCAAATAAACCAATAATGTGTGTGTGCTTTCCTGTGATGAACATCATCCTTTGTCAGTCATATTTTTATTTTTGGCTACTGCACAAGACTTTAATCTAACCAATACTTCCGTATGGTATACCTACATGGTGTCCTAGGGAATGCCCAGCAGCAATTTTCAATTTCGAAGGACCAGCAACTTTTTAATTAGTTGCAAATTGCATGTCCATAGGTTTAAGGGGCGTTTGGAATGTTAGTGAAAACACTTTTTGTTTAGTACCAGTAATTAAATTATTTATTTATAACATCTTCACTGCCCACGATGGTACAAGGGTTAATGTTAAAAAACAATAAAAGTATCTCAATTATTTATGTTACAGAGTACCTGCCGAAAGGTTATTTCGGTCGCGACACTAACTGTTTTACAAATTGTAGTTCTTTATAAAAAAATTTAGTTTTAGTTGTAAAAAGAAAAAGGAACACTCTAATTAGTAGTGTAGATTGTACAGTGAGTAGAACGTAAAAAAACTGTTAAGTATTTGTATCCCGTAGTACAGGGTGAAAAAGTAAAATAAAAAAACTGTTGAAAGCTATGCCGTAGTTGGCGAATGTTCGAGTTGAACTCATTTTTCCGACTGTCCGGGTGAATCTCTTTCTTGTAACTCCTTTGAATGTTTGAGCCTCTGGTCATAATAGGTACCATACCTACCATAAAAATAAATATTCCATGACAAAGGCCATCAAGTTTTAAAATTACTTTGTTATAAAATTATTTACAACTGGGATTTCCTTTCATTATAATATGTAGTTGAAGCAAAATGTGAAAAATGATAATATTAGGTTTTACAACAGAAACGATTTACAATTTCCTAAAACTGGCGTGATAAAGAATAATGAGAGAAATTGAATTTTGAACAGTGTACCATAATCAAGACTAGGACTAGAAAAAGTTACAAGCTTTTCAAAACAAGATTTTAAAAATCATAACGAATGCCCCTCGTTGCATGATGACTTCCTAGGGGCTGGCTTCTACTAAGACCCCCTCCTCTATGATTTACCATCCACTTATCAACAGTAATATACCGATAGAGGAGGCGTCTTATCGGTAATACCGATGTTTTTAACAAGAAATCGATTTTCTGACAAATTTTTACGAAATGTAATTTTTACTTATAATCTGATATGATCCCGAGAGCTTTAGCTCGAGGGTCTTATCTTTGATTATAAGTAAAAATTACATTGAGTGAAAATTTTCTTGGAAAATCGAGTTTTGAGTGCAAAACGAAGGTATGAAGATAAGAAACCGCCTCTAGAGGTGTATTTTATTGGATAATTTACTGAACATAAAAATGAAGGCCGTCTGATAAAGGTAAATATACAAGTTAGAGGTGTTACTAATTTTTTATTTAAGTAAAAAAGCTACAAGCGTCTTTTCGAAAGCGTCTTTTCGAGCTAGCGGTAGTCTTATCGGGTAAGACGACCGTTACCAAGGTGGTTGCTATGAAAATGAGCGTTTTGATTGGTTCAATAAAAGTGAGGTGAATTATCATGTAATTACCACATTCCCCGAAGACTAAAGCAGCTGCTTCCCCGCTTACCGCACGTCTGCCATTAAAGAAAACAAGTTTCAAAATGAAGATTCTGAACAGCGCCACAATCAATTAATAAAAGTTAAAAACAGACTGACTCAAAAAGAAGCACATAAACACAACCACAAACTGTTGATGTGGTCTTGGTCCATTGTACTGCTGTCGAATACATCAATCATGATTTAAGTGGCATGTCATCGCAATAGATGACAACGGAAAAGTTGTTGGGCTTCTTTTCAAGTTAATAACATTCTAAATGCCAATAGTGTCCGTGAGTTTCTGCTTTCCTGTGATGACCATCATCCTGCTTTGTCAGTCACGTTTTTGGTCAGATATAGTGAGCTATAGTAGTGAGCTATAGTATGAATCTTACGCTTATAATTTAAAAAAAGTGGATTAGGACATGTTAAATAAATTTTTTCGCATTTTATACAGTAATGCACTAGATTAATGACCTCAAAATCGTACAGTAATGGGTCACTTTACAGCATAGCAACCATTACAGCATAGCAACCATTACAGCATAGCAACCATTACAGCATAGCAACCATTACTGCATAAAACGTCAATGTCATTCAAAACACAATTTTACAAGAAAGAAATTCGTTTATTTTAAATCTTATTACAATAAATATTAAAAGAACAATTATTTAAGTTAGAAAAGGATGCAACTGCTGACCTCGCCGTATTAAGTAGTTGTTGCTGAACATTTTTTTTCATTCACCACAATTCCTATGGGGCCTTCTTGGGGTAGTCCCAGTTGGACATTTTTGAATACCCTTTGAGAATTTTTCAATTTATTTTCAATGCTTTCTTCCACGTATCCTTTAGCTACGCTTGTGGACCGCCATCCCCCATGCCGTTTAAGATCCTGAATATCAGCGCCATTATCAGCAAGAAAAGTTGCAGATGTTCTTCTCAAACAATGACCGGTGTAGCTTGAAGCATCAGGAAGTTTTAGATATTTTGCAATTTCTTGTGGGATTTTTGCGAAAGTGTTGATGCCAACTGGCTGTACTGTACATTAGCCATGACGATAAAACAGGAAAAATCGATTGTGCCTTACTGTTTTAGGTCTTAACAGTAAGTACTTGTGGTAAATTTTATACCCTTTGCCATCTGATCCTACGGTAAATACACGTTTTTTCTTTGTTTTGGTATCATGTAACGTTACTATTAGCATTGTTCCTAAATCCTCTATATCTTCAGATGTTAAACTGCATAGTTCTGCACGCCGACATGCGCCATTCAGCCCAAAAATTAATACCACTTTCATTAACAGAAACGTGTCGTCTGGAGCTTCCTTCAAAAACTTCGTGACGTTTTCCATGGTCAAAACTTTTAATTTTTTAGTTTCATATTTGTCGTTTTGACGTTTCAAAAAAGCGATTAACTTTTTATATTGTGAAATATCCGTATTTTCACTGATAAGTATTGTGTTTTTGATCATAGAGTACGTAGACCATAAACTGGAAGCTTTGAGGACTTTTGCCTAAAACAAATAACAAAATTAGTACCTATATACCACACTTTAACCATATAAAATAGCTTACCTTCTCGTAAAAGTATGCCAGCATCAAATTTTCGTCAATGCCTTTAAAATTCTTGGTGTTTCTCCACTCGAAGAACATATTATATGCTTTCTCGTATCTTTCCTTGGATTTTACTGGAAGCAAACTTGAAGAAGCTTCGCGGGCTGCATTCAGGATATCTTCCAAGTCGTTTTCATTAGCCATTTCCATAATTCTTGTGAAATTCACTCTTCAAATATGACTTTATTTGGATGCTGTCAATAGTCGTCAAACACAAAAAAACATCTTGTTTATATTGCTAAGTTACCGAGAAGTCATACTACTAAGTTCTTGTAGATTTTCTTCAGTAACTATTCTTTTTAGATTTTAATATGAAAAGCAAAATAATTAATTACTTACAAAATGCGAAAAAATAGTATACGCACCTCGTCATAAAAGTGATTTTACTTGACTCGTAATGTACTATTACCACTCAATTCATTGGAAAAATGTCTGGCATTCAATCGGAGATCAGGAGGTCGTACGACTACGCATCCAGTGGTCGTCGAGCTGTAGTCTGTATACAGCGGTACAAGGGGATTTTTTGAAAAGAACCCCTCAAAGATATTACCTACTGATATGCTGCTTTTAACATGCACTCGGATAAAGCAAGCGACGGGCCACTGCATGTCATTTAGAAAATCGCCTGCAAATAATTAGAATCCACCATGTGGTGAATAAGAAGAAGAAGCCGCCTCAACCATCATTTATCACTGCGAGGCGCTGTCTTACAGAAGACTGAGAATATTTGTAGGAATACAACATGGTGACACTGTTTGACATGAAATTATTGGAAGAATGCTCCTGGATCTAATCAAATGAACCGTGTTTTTCTAAAAGGACAGCGGGGAACCTTAAGGCTGAAGTGCAAAGAAGACCAGGCTAATCTGACCCCCGCCTTTAACTAAGCAACCATAGTGTGTGTCTATAATGTATTCTACTTATTATATTAAATATTTTAAATTTAAAGACCATTATCAAACAACGTGTTCTAGTATTTTGGCAGTTTTCGTAGTTTTGACTGTTACGTTACTGTCAATAATATTGGGTTTAGGGCTTAGACCATATAGTACATGGACTGAGCGTTCTCTAATTCACTTCATTGTTTTGACCCGGCCGTGGATCACTTTCAAACAAGGCGCACAGGGATGTATAATCAAAGATTAATGGTTGATTTAAAAACTTGAAGTTTCGTTTACGTTATGCGATTGCGCCTGCGATTCAAATTAAAAGCACAAGATTCCAAATGATCATCGCTAAACATAATCAAAATCGTGTTTGTGTGTCACGTGATATTTAGTAGATATTATTTTAATTTACGCCCAACATGTTATGTTATTGTTTTTTTGACGTGAAGGTCACAACCAACGTCAAGTTTATGGATGGTCGAATTTGGTTTCTATGGATGGCGGCGCAAACTTCAAGCACGAATCAGACGAAAACGGTACTACGGCAAGTTTCTAAATCCGCCTCTTTACTCCGCTAAGGCCCAATTGTATACGTTAAAATTAACTATAGAATTATTATGAAGATTTACCCTCGAATTAAACCTAAAGTCAATCTAAGGTAGGTTTTTGTTGAAACTGTATATGATGGGGTTAATCCATAAAACCGCTAACTTTAGAAGGATAGGAATATCAAAGTTGCTTTCTGTTTTCGGTAATTTTCCAGTTTATCGGCTTATGCGAAAAATGGCGTAAAATGAAAAGCGTTTCTTGCAATATGTAGCACGTACTTTCTAAACAACAAATCCGCGAGCGAAAAACCGTTTTTTTAATTGGAAATATAAAAAAAATGGGAAAATAGTCGACCGAAAAGCACAGTGAGAGTGACAAGTGAGGTTATGTTTCTCTAGCTGTTAGTCACTCGACAAAAATTGTAATAATTATAGACTTATATTGGTAAAACAGGCGCTAACACGGCATCTAATCCACCTTTTTGGTTCCAATTTGGTATATGCTACATAAATCAACAAGAGTTTTTCATTTTTTTTTTTCATTTTTGTCACAAGCGGGTACCCTTTTTTCACATTTTTTTTTATATTTGCAATTAAAAAAATGGTTTTCCGCTCGCGGATTTGTCGTTTAGAAAGTACGTGCTACATATTGCAAGAAACGTTTTTTAGTTAAAGCCATTTTTCGCATAAACCGATAAACTGGAGTGGTACCCTGTTTTCATGTTTTATTTGTAAATTGTCATGTTCATGTCATTTAAAAGTACTTAACCAAAATGCAAATTTTTATATTTAATATTTTTTTGAATTGTAAGTTGCAAAAACATTAATGTCTTTGGTGATTTGGTACCACATTTCTCTTTGCAGGTGTTGGCCAATCAGTTGGATTATAATTCCTAGAGAAGGTTTTGAAATTCTAAATCTTGCAATGAGTTCTAGATGTATCCAATAGTCCATATTCTCAATACGAGGCCTAAAAACCCGATGTTTTCGCACCTCCTCAACTACGTTAATAATCCTCAAATATTCTTCATCTAAGAGAAGCGATAATTTACAACATCAAAAACATCTATATAAGGTTAATATACACTTACGCAGCAGTCAAGATTCAATAGGTACAAATGATAAAATAGGTTCAAAAACAAACATATGTTAAAAATACGCCATTTTTATCCCTTTAATCCCAAGACTGCGAGTTAACTCATACCTAACTCACGAGTTGAGGGCTAATCCTAGAGTTGGAGGTAACATCTGGTTATACAATGCATTTTAATAATAACTCCTGGATTATCCTCCACTTTTGATTTAATCCCAACCTATAGGTGCAATTGGGATTGATAAGTGGAGTCCATGTGTTGTTACTCGTTGGGTAAATACCCTTTTCTGTCATCTGACATGACGATCAGTTTGAAACTGACGTACAGTGGGACCGAATCCCAAAAACTCGCTCGGCATAAAGCTGGATTTATAAACTCGAAAAGTTGGCGAGGTTGAGGTTCAGTTGGTGTTGGAAATAGGAGTTCAATTTAAACTAAAGGGAACGCTCAGTTCCATTTATACACTCGTTCATGTTGTTCATGTAAAGCTCATGTAAGGTTCGAAAACTTCCCGGGTAGTTTGAGATAACCAATTTTTATGCTCAGAGTTCGGAATATCTAACCTCACAAACTTGATCATAACTTCAACCTCACCAACTTTTCGAGTTTATAAATCCAGCTTATAATACAAAACTCAAAAATAATATTGACAGATATTTAATAAAAATGAATGGATAATGTGATTATCGGTTAAAAGGGATATCTGTCTTATCTTGAGCATATTATAAAAAATACCGAAGCAATAATTTCATTTCATGGGTGGGTAGGAATCGAAAAAGGTTGTAACTTAAGCTACATACGCGGAATATGATTTTTTTAAGATGCCCGAAAAATAAAGAAAAATTAATTTAAAGAAATAGTCCATTCTCGAAGTGGAGTTGAAATATAGGGAAAGGGGAAAAAAAGTCAAAAAGTCTTTCTCCACTAATTTAATAGTGAGCTATTAAAGACTCAATTTTAGAATTAAATTGTCTCTACATGTTTCAAAGGTAGTAACCTTCATCTTCAGGAGACCAAAGTAGTGCTGCAGTTATTATTAGCAGTAGAGAGAAAACTGTTGGTGGAAAATGACGTTGATGGAGCTTTTTTTTATTTAAAAATATTTTGACCAGATATTAATAATTGAATGTAATCAGCATGCTAAAATTGGAAGTGGTCGAATTTAAAAAGGGAAAATATTCGTTATTTGAAAATCATACGTCAGGATATATAAAAAGGATCTTTTGGACATTCTAGATCTTGTTAGAGAAAGATTTTTGTTTGTGATTTGTTTTATGAGAAATTATAATGTTGAAATTTCATTTGTAAAATTAGTTATTGGAGACCTAAGGTCCCGTCACCTTGCGTTATGTTCTTCCCATTATGTAGGGAAAACAATAGAGTTTTATTTAAAATAAAATTATTAAAAAATTAAAAAACAAAAAACAGATCTTATATTTTATATACCCTTAAAGATTAAAATAGGGAGACGAACACAGTTAAAATGAAAACGTGACAACGTGTTCAGTCATTTTATAGTCGACCGTTGACTGGGTTTTAATATTAAGAATTTTAAAAATTAAAAATAATAATAAAAAGATAGGTCATCAATCATTCTCCAAATCACTTAAATCACTCGCTACATTTACTTCAATACCAATTTGTGGAATGTTTAGTTTATCTAATACGTGGTCTGTTTCATACCATTTCAATATCTCGCTTTCTGTATGCCAAATTAATTTTTTCAGGAGTAACAGTATGCAATGAGCTCTTTGCACCAGCTATTTTTATAAATAGTAAACAAGGTAGTCGACAGAGATATGTACGTACGCCCTTGTTATTCTTAAAAGAACAGTTTTTTAATGCTGTTTATGAAAAGATCTAAAGTTTTTGTTTAAAAATACACTCGCAACAAAAGTAACAACACGAAAAACTGAAACAAAACGTCAAAACAGGCCAACAAATGAGCTGGCGCCACCGTTGACAGTTCTGTTGCCAACTGTTAACCCATAAAGTTCAAATTATATTAGTTTTTAGTGGGTTAGAAGAAGAATACCTTAAGTTTGAAGTACATTCAATATCGCATGAAATTTTAATATTTTTTACCCGAATTAAATTTCGTCAAGTTTTCTTACGGATTTTCTGATTGATGACGTTCAACGCAAATTGTATTACATTAAATATAGATGTTTGACCACTTCGGTATCTTGAAATCTCAGTACATGCTGGGGCGCAGTCACGGGAGGGGGGTCGAGGCCAAATAATTGTTCCCAAACAACGTTTACAATATCGTTTTTTACTCCCTTTCTGTTCTCATTGTTGTCAAATCGCCCACAAAATCTATTCCTGGCTGCGCTACTGAGTATATTTACTCAGAATTCAAGACTTCAAGCTTTGCTGTTTTGTTGACCAAGCTATGATGACGATTGCAATGTGTGACAAGTTTTTGCTCTTTGTAGAACAAAATGTTAAGCAAAATGAATGTATCTATATAATATTAATAATAATAAGACTTACCAATTTAATAGAAATATAGTAGTTATACTGCGTGCAAAAATATATTTATATGCAGAATGCAAGATTTATCAAGGAACAACGAACTCAAGATTATGATTCTTTGACGCGGCACTTCAAAAAGTGCATTGTTTAGATTAGGTCTATGCTCCAGATCGTTTCACTTTATCTATAAAAACACAACAATTAAATGCCTTTTTAAGAAGTAGACAAACACACTTTTTCAATAATGAAAGTAAATAGTTATATTATGTCTTCTTTTCCTATTTAGAATTAGAATTGTTACACGAAAATAGATATAGAACTAAACGGCACTAAGTTACGGGATAGTTTAAAAAATTAAAATAGATAATAATTTATAAATAAAATTATTAACCAGAAATATTCAACTTAGCATATTATAATTACATATTACATTAATAACGTTTGGTGGTTATAATACATACTAAATGAGTCTGCTCAATAAAGTATGTATAACATGTTTCACGTGTATTTTGACATTAGTAACATGTAACAACAATATAAAAAACAAATAGGAAATAGATACTACGAAACAGTTACGTAATAAATGATCCGACTATTCTAAGAAAATTAACGCCAACTTTAAAACATCATTAGTGGAAAGGTTTGTTACTTATGAATCTACTTATCATATCAAAAGCCCACTGGGGCTGATCAGCCGGCACCATATGCCCTGCGTCTCTAACTAATATTTCAGTCAAGTTGCCCGCTTGCTTAACATATCCTGCAATATCCTGATCAACCATCCATTGGTATCTTGAGGCCGTTTTATATTCATCAGCACCACTAAAATTTAATTTTTGCAAAAAGTTTAGCGTCAAAGGATACGCCACTATAATGTCCAACTGCCCGTTATAAATTAAAACTTTGTAGTAATTTAATAGCTCTGCTATCCATGGAGCTACACTCTGAACTGAATCTTGAACAAGGTTCTGCTCTACGTCGTTCTTAGTATTGAAAGTAGCATTTCCAACATGAATCGCAGCTCTTACATCGTTTCTTTGAACGTATTCACCCATAAGCTTAATTTCGAAATCCAAAGGAACCTTCGGGTACAAGAAGTTGTAATAATCATCAAAGCCACTGACATTTTTAAAGAATGAAGTATTTGTCGAATCGCCATCAATTAATGAATCAAACCAATTAGCTGCGTTTTCCCACTGCTGATTTTTAATCATCTGGATACCTTCCTGTTCAAGCTTTTTGATTTGATCTCTTGTATTAGCGTCATAAAGTCCTAGTTGGTACAAGTAGTCGCCGTGTTCAAGCTGATTGATAGGATCACAAAATCCATTTCCAATTGCGATGCCTTTTAAGTTAATTTTCAATTTGGCTATGGGGTTGTTTTGGTGAATAGTGTACGCCACCGCAGGTATGTATTTTCCAGCGTATGATTCACCCGTGACGTAGAAGTCTCGTAATTGTAGGTCAGGGAATATGGTAAAAAATTGAAGGAGAGCTTCGTAGAGATCTTTGCCAACTTTGGTTTGGTTCTGAGCAAATCCCCCTAAAAGAAAAAATATGTATGAACAAAATATATCTACCTGTACAGGGTTATTCACCTAGACGGCGTACTGGACGTTTATGGTAAAGCGGTCAAAGGGACGATACAAAAAGTTGTTATTTTGCATAAAAGAACATGTTCTACCCAGCTACATTTTTAAAAAATACGTTTTTTTATGGCCGTGTACCACACTACAAGATAAAATCCTTTATGGCGCTTGTGTTGCAAAGCGATTCACGTTGGTCTTGAATCTTTGTAGATTATTCTCGTTGAGAAATACTAACGTCAGGGAGTTCACTTTGAAACATAACAAAACACGCTTGCTGGCAATTTGTTATCCTATCTTTTAACATGCACCACAAGTAAAAATCTGATATATTAAGATCGGATGAACTCAGTGGTCAGTTCAGCTCCGTCGAGTTGGCAGGTTAAAGTCTGTGCGTTTTAAGAAGTCCGATATCGGATTAAATCACCAAGGGATGTTATCGCTTTTAAAACAGTAAGTCGGTTAAGTTACAATATCTTCGCACCTTCGCTATACTTGATCACAGCGAACATCCCACTGGTTTACTGTATTCTATTACTGGGCGAAATCAGAGGTTTCAAAACAAAATTATCTTAGAATTACGCGTTGAGCATAAATAATAATTAAATAGATAATTAAATTATTTTGCTATTATTATAGTTAAATCTATATAATAATCGCTATTTTCCAAGAACCAATTAAAATTTGCTCAAGTGCGGGATGGTTAAATATGAAAGATTTTGTCAGGTATATACTTTTCCGATAATGACATTATTTTGGGATTATTATAATTAAATCTTCATAATAATTACTATTTTCCAAGAAATAATTAAAATTTGCTGAAGTGCGGGATGGTATGTTCTACTTTATTTTAAATAAGAAGTTGTGCTTTTCACTTTTAGTTTGTTTCTCATTGTGTGTGAATTAAAATCAGTTATTAAGCAAAGTTATGGAAAATGTTCAGCAACGTTATTTTACTTTAGAAAAAGATAACTCGGGCCCGTTAGAGTCTGTTTTGGCAGTGCAAAAACGAACGTCTGATGCTTGCGGCATTTCAGAGAAGACCTTAAGAAGACTTCGAAAAAAGAGTGAAGAGGATTTGGACAGACCATATAAAAGGGTTCGACTCCATTCAAAAACCTTGGATTTATCCCAAGGGATAAAACTCTCTATTAGGAATATTGTTTATGATATGTATAAAGCCAAGGAATATGTTACCCTCAAAGCTATTCTTGAAAAGATAAAGCAGAAAAAACTTTGCGATATTGGAACTAACAGTTTGTCCATTATCTTAAAACATATGGGTTTCAAATATAAAAAAACGAACAACAGAAAACTGCTTTGCGAGCTGTCCAATGTTGTTTCGAAAAGATGGCAATTTTTAAGGGATTATTTAAACAACAAAAAATCGGAATTGTCAAGACAAGTTGTTTTTCTTGACGAAACATGGGTATTTGCAAACGGAACTTCAACAAAAACGTCTTGGCAGGATGACTCAAAGCATTGTTATTCAAGTACCCGTGCAAGTAATGGAAAAAGGTATATTATATTACATGCTGGTAATGAAGAAGGTTTTGTTTTAAATGCCAGTTTGATATTTTCATCAACAAAAAAAACTGATGATTATCACGGCAATATGGATGCTGAAATTTTTGAGCATTGGTTCGAGGAAAAACTTTTAAAAAGTTTAGAAAAACCTTCCTTAATTGTTTTAGACAATGCCTCTTACCATACGAGACTCGAAGAGAAATTCCCTACAAGCAGCTGGAAAAAGGAAGAAATAAAAGAGTGGTTGTCATAGAAAAACATAAACCATGAAAATTTATATTTAAAAACTGAACTTTTAAGCAAGTGTAAAGAGCAGTCATTTAAAAAAAAGTATGTTGTTGACGAATTAGCCCTCAAATATGGACATCAAGTTTTGAGATTGCCGCCCTACCATTGTCATTACAACGCAATTGAATTGGTATGGGATATTAGCAAGAACTATTATGACAAACATGCCTGTAAAAATATCGGTAAGCCTAGCGTTATAAAGTTATGGGAGGAGGCGCTTAGCCAAGCGGGCAAAGAAGAATGGCGGAAATGCATTGAACACCAGGTAAGGATTGCATAAGGGCAGAATTAATTGAAGACATATGTACAAGAATACGTCTCCAAGCCATTGATATATTATATATTTTTAACCTAATAATAGAAACAGGTACCTCTCTAACAGATTTCAAGGAAGCTGTGGTAACTCTAATATATAAGTCAGGAGACAGGAGGCATGTACAAGATGATAGGCCTATCTCCTTAATCTCTACTCTTAACAAAATACTAGAATAAACAAGTAAGAAAAGATTAAATAAATATATGGAAAAATATAAATTAGTTTCCGAAAGCTAATGTATGAGACTCTGGACAATTCGCGGCCGTCGCTATGTGTTTTCTTAGATGTAGCGAAGGCTTTTGATACTATATCGCACAGTAAACTCTTAGAAAAGCTAGAATTAGCTGGATTTAAAGGCACCACATATAATCTATTTAAAAGCTATTTTAATGAACGAACCCAATATGGCAAACTCGGTGAACATATTATTAGTACAAAATGTGAAGTAACCTACGGAGTACCACAGGGTACTGTATTCGGACCACTACTATTTATTATCTATGTCAATGAAATTCTTATTACTAACTCCACAGGAAAACTCTTTTCATATGCTGATGATACAGCCATTTTTTATACAGATGCTACTTGGAAAGATCTATAAAATAAAGTAGTAACTGACCTATACAACATCGTAGAACTATTTGACAGGAACCTACTTACCATAAATTTTTCTACATTCTACTTACCTATCACCTCGTATAAATGCTACCTAGCAGGATATGAGGAACTGCAAATCGCAAATGGAGAATTTAAAATTAAATCGACAGAAAATGTTAAATACCTTGGAGTTATGTTGGAAAGCCATTTGAGGTAGCGAAACATATAGAACACACTACTCAACAGTTACGGGGACTAATTTATAAATTCAAAGAACTAATGCCAATTATTTCAATGAAAGACATATTTATATTATATGGAACTTTAGTAGAACCACTAATAAATTATAGCATATGAGTATGGGGCGGGGCGGCAAAAACGTTGATTCAACCCCTGGAAAGCATCCAGAATTCATTCCTAAAATAAGTCTTGCTAAGAGAAGACTTTACCCAGACTGACAAGGCTTCAAGTCAATTGTATCCATGTGAACTGGTGCCAGGAAAAAGAATACCTGGGACTTATATTTGACCGACGAATGAATTGAAGGCTTAATTAAATTAAAGAGCAAAGTTTGCATTGCGACAACTAGGCCCTGCTTCACAGGCGGAGTAGATTAACAGGACTAATGTTAACGTTAACTTATGGTGCAACATAAGTAAAACGGAGCCTAATAAGTTCCAGGTAATACAAAATAGGGCGTACCGACCAAGATACACAATGAACTGCATACTGCACAAAGATTTCGATATGCAGACGATAATCCTATTTTTCATGGAAATTAGTATTGACTATAGGTACCACAAACGCACGGATGTATCGACAAACAATGCATCACAGATCCGGACAAAACAACGCATACAAATTACCGCAAGATTGGCTTCATGTTGTGTGTTCATAGTAAAGAAGCACTGATAGTAGGCAGGCAAATACTTAAAATTCCTTTAAATGAAAGAACCTAAACAGTTCACAAAAATTCAAGAGAAGTCACAGGATGTATCCTAACTTAAAAGTACAGAGAAGACCCAGAGTATAGAAATATACCATTTACGTTAATCCGGTTATCTTCGTCGGAAGTTATGGGTTGTGGTATTTGCCCTTTCAATGTTGAACAAAACGCAACGAAATGGATTTGAATTAGTAAAACTTTTGTAGTTCATTGACAATTAATTAAGCTTTCTTTCTTCCTGCTTATATTTTTCTTACATTCTCCAAACAAAATAAATAACCTCATTAGAATTGCGTTTCGGCTGACAAGAGCTAGAAGTACTAGAATATGTAATATCTTAAAGAACTCCTCATGAGGATAGACTATACAAATCACACCAGGCTACTTACGAAAAAAACGGATTTACGAAATATCCATGTTTTATACATGAGTGGGATAGTAGAGCTAGAGAGCAATACTGGGTAAAGAGAAATTGGAAAAAAAGAGAGCATTTAACACCTGTCAACAAGAATGCTCTTCATGAAAGTCTAGTCGATCCTGAAAAAGTATTATTACCTCTACTCCATATTAAACTTGGTTTAATATGTTAAAGCGTTGCACAAAACAGGTCGATGTTTCCAACTCTTGACCGAAAAATTTCCCTGTCTATCAGAAGCGAAGATTAAAGAATGTATCTTTGTTGGTCCGCAAATAAGAACGCTAATGAAAATTGAGTTTTGAAGCGGCAGTGAAAGACTTTTAAGGATATTGTAAATAAATTTTTGAGAAATAATAAAAACCCAAATTATGTGAATATTGTGGAGAACATGCTGGACAAGTTTAAGGAAATAGGTTCCAATATGAGCATAAAAATTCACTTTTTACATGCACAATTACACTATTTTTCTACAAACTTCGGTGATGTCAGTGTTTCGGAAAAATTTTCTGAGAAGAGCAAAAAGTAGTTCGTTTCCCTTTTGATATGCTTTTTGTATTTTTTTTATTAATATTTTGGTTTTTAATGCTTATTTTATAAATATAGTCTGTTGCTTGATGCGAGAGACTAATAAATCATTATTGAACTATAAAACCTAGTGGTCTTCACCGTATTTCATAGGTACCATATTGTACAGTTGACGACATTTAACTTCGTAGACTAAACTGTGACACTGTAAATGCAACTTTTTTACCTTTATTACCTTTGTAACTTGTTAACTGTTATCATGATATCTGTCAAAGTATTGTCATCATCTTATTTCATTGAAGAAATGCCTCATTAAAGTATATTATTGAGAAAGCAAGCATAATATGTTTAGAAGAAATAGGGTGGTCTTATGGAAGAATAGCTAGAATATAGCTAAGAATATAATCATTTTAGAGTACCTAGAAGTACTGTTCAAGGAATTGTTAAAAAATGGCGCTATCATCAAACAATTGAAAGGTCTGTTGGGTCAGGTTTAAATAATAGAAAATAATCAAATGAAAAAGACCGAAATTTGGTAGCGTATTTAAGGCACAATGCATTTGAAACTGCAGTATCCGCTATGCACAGAACAGGGTTCCCGGCTTCATCTAGAACTACGCAACGCCGAGTAAGACAATGTTCCGAATTAAGAAATCGAGCAGCTGCGTCAAAACCGTTTTTAAAAAATAGTGATAAGGAACAAATAATTGGTTTTGCTATGCAATATTTACCAGAAAATGATTTTTTTTTGGCAAAGTGTTATCTTTTCCTGTGAGAAAACTTTTCAGTCTACATAATATAATGAAAGGATTCGAGTATATAGGCCACCAAATTCCCGATATGATGAGAAGTATACTCAAAAAAAGCAAACCAGTGGACGTTTCTCGGTTAATGTGTGGGCATGGATAAGTGTTCACGGTGCAGGTGTATGCTGGAATATTGGTGGAACATTAAACAGTAATATATATCTTCAGATTTTGGAAAATGTTTTTTTCTTCCTTCTGCCGCGATAGTTTTTGAAGGAAATAACTTTATATTTCAGCAGGGTAGAAAACTCAACCTATTAGAAATATTACCAATCAAAAAAGCATTAAAAAATCGATATAATGTTGTTAACAATCAAATTGAAATACCTTCAGGTGCCAATCTAATACTTAATAGCCTAATAACTTAAGATAAATATGCAATAAGCACTGTCAATAATTGCCAACGAAAAAACGCATAACTATTATACACAATATAATTTTCCTAATTTTATTACTTAGATGTAAATGCCTCTATAATCATGCCTGTGATTTAGTTGTACCTTTGGCCAATACCTGTAAATTAAGGACCAAAATAACCTATCATCTGTCAATTTTTATTTTAATGACATGTAGAATTTATTATTGTCTCATAATGCCTTTGATAATCGGGGTACTACTTTAATTTCCTCTACTATGGAATATCCATTTCACCAAGCATGTAGCCCATCACCATATCAATTATATTAGTATTTTGTTTGTTGTTTGTTAATAAATTTACCCTTTCTGGCTTTATACTTTTGTAGTTTTCTTGGTATTGTTTTATAATTTTATAATTTCGCGGCTGTAATTTAAAGACAAAAATATTTAGAAATATCCATTATTAGTTATGGTAAAAAATCGTACATACAATTATTTACAGCTATGTATATAGCTGGTGCTCTATCCAGGTATAAGCAGCAAGGTGAGAAACCCATTTTACCCAATTTTGTTGTAATTGGGTTATGTATGGGTGGAGTCTATGAATTTATATGTCGTTAATTGTACCTATGATTATTGTCAGGGGTTCGAAATCGGGTAGGTAGAGGCAGTTGTTGGAAAACCTCGTTCTTGAAAATGGCTAGTGTTTCTGAATTTGTTGCTGAGAAACGAATTAGTAAAACTGCGCTTTCTAAAAATGAGAAAATTAATATTCTCAATGAGTTCAACGCTCTTCGCCACCAAGATTCAACATTCGAAGTTGCAAAAGTAATGGAAATGTGTTCGAGTATGACTGGAGTCGAACAGTCAACAATATACCGACTTATGCACGAGGTAAACGCGTCACCTTAAAGAAAACTACAGGAAGAAAAGAAACTGTAATAAATGAGGATGAAAAGACTGCCATCAGAAGAATCATGCACTCGTTCTACTTAAAAAAAGAAATACCTGCATTGGACAAAGTAATGTCTAAAATAAAAAAAGGGGATTTCATTCCACCAATGAGTAAAAAGAAAATATGGAAAACTTTAAAGGAAATGAATTTTTGTTATGAAAAAAAATTCAAAACAGAAAATCACGTTTAATAGAGAAAGGGAAAACAGGAATATCTATTATATGGACGAAACTTGATTAAATAAAGGATATACCGTTGGTAAAATATATATGGCAGGATAAACATATAAAAGCGCGAGGAAGCTAAAAACATGCTAGTAAACACTGTAGAGCCCCTTACTATTTCTCTGGACCCCAACGACGATGGTTCATCGCACTACTCAGAACATGATGACTGAAATTTAGAAATTAAGTTGTAGTATTGTACATAGTAGATTTTTATCTACTTAATATTAGAACAACTAATATCTCAATTATTTGCCTATCTCTATAATTATAATCAAGTATAGTTATTATTATACTTATTATTCTAATAAACTACCTGTAGTAACGCCTCTCTCACATTACTTTCATTCACCAAACTCGTCTCTCTATTGTATGCAAATTAGGGTGATCCTAATTTAGGACCGATTCGGGGTGTGTAGGTCTTAAATATCTGAAATACGGAATTTTTTAAAACTATCATTGCAATTTACCTGAAATTTACAATGCAACCTTTAAGCTGTCCACCCTGCTTGATGGGTCCTGTCATTGCAAATTTACATTTTATTAATCTCTGGCATTAAGTAACAGAGTATAAATATTATAAAAGCATACCGTTTACATATACAATATGATTATGTAGATTATCTTTTGACAAAAAAACCCTAAGTAATGCATAAAAACTAACAAAATATTTTAAATCAGAGACACCAAATTATTATTAATTCAGTTAAAAAAAAAGCAATTCACATTTAACAAGGTGTAAACACGCAGGCCTGTATTATCGGTCAAATTTAATGATGTACTATTAGTACAATCAATCTGTTATGAAAAAGCGGGTTTACGGGAAAAAATACCATAAGCGATTTTATTTCATAAATGGTTAGGGGGGCATGTGATTAGCTTAAAACCAAATTGTCGGGCCTCCCCCCCTTGGGCGCTTGTGGAAAACTCAAAAAGAATTTTGACTTGATTTTCCGCAAAAACGGTAAGTCGCAGAGAAATATTTTGTAAACAAATATTGTAGAAAACAATATTCTCCACAATTTATCTCATGGAGTCACTGCGCTGCGACTAAAAGTGCAGAAAGCAGAGGGCGCCAAAAATCACTTTTTCCTTAACTTCGACGCGAAAAATATTTTTTTGCTCAATCGCATAAATACAAAAGTTGTAGAGCTCAAAGAATCCTATAAATTGAGTCCGCGCTTTTTTTTTACAATGCACGGTTACGGAGATAAAGCGCCTGGAAGAACCAACGGAATGCAACGTCTTAGCATTCTATTAATATTGACCCTTATCTGGCACACAAATCACAGGAAACTGTTACGAAATAAAACAAATGAATATGGCAAATTAGTTTAAGATGCAACCTTGGGTAACTTTAAGTAGAACATCCAGTATATTTTAGAAACACGTAATGCATTTTTTTTTTAATATTAAAAATATAATAATATTATGTTGATATTTGCTCCAGCCGTTTTCGAGATATTTCAATTTAAAAATGCTGATTAAGTATACCACTGTTATATTAAATCACAGTTGCCATGAATGAACATTGAACATACCATACAAATATTAATAATTATCCGGCTGTCATTTATTTTTTGATTTTTTACTGATTGTTTTACCAAATCGCTTTAAAAATATCAACAAATTTTAATCAAAATATTACTGATAATGTATGGTCATGAAATCAATTTAGTACATTTAACTCTACAAATATACTATTGTACTAGAGTAATAAAATTGCAAAAACAGCATATTTGATGACATCGGTAACTACAGATTATTGACGTCACAGAATGGCAGGCGTTTTGACCCACATTCAAAATGTTAATGGTAATTTTATTGTAATCTCGTAACACAATTAGAATTACTTATTAACAATACTTGTGTAAGGCCATTATACTGGTATTCTAACGTCGATTTGAAAATATTACTCCATTCTACGAGTTCTTATTACTCCATATCAAGATATATCCCCTAAATGTTTTAAAATATTAAGGGAATTTACCATTTTTTTAAATTTACACTTTCCTATCAATTGCATATCAATAATATCTGTTCACTGTTGAGGTTGATTTGAAGCTAAGTAAATAAATCGCCCATAGTCGATGATTCACAGGGTGGAACCGTTTTGTCAGTTCGCCTTAATGAAGGTATATTGATTATTCTATTCTATAACTATAATAAACTTGTGGAGAAAGACTTCGACTTTCCTTTCCCCTATAAAGCATTTTTAGTTGTGGCATAGTGGTCATATTAGACGTGAGGATCTGTAACAATAGAATGCTATGATCACAGGACATAAAACAAATGATGCTGCATTCGGTTGGTACTTCCAGGCGCTATATTTCCGTAACCGTGCATTGTAAAAAAAAAGCGCGAAATGTATAGGATTTTTTGGGCTCTACAACTTTTGTATTTATGCGATTGAGCAAAAAAACATTTTTCGCGTCGAAAATAAGGAAAAAGTGATTTTTGGCGACTTTGGCGCGCCCTCTGCTTTCTGCACTTTTAGTCGTAGCGCAGTGACTCCATAAGATAAATTGTGGAGAATATTGTTTTCTACAATATTTGTTTACAAAATATTTCTCTGCAAGTTACCGTTTTTGCGGAAAATCAAGTCAAAATTCTTTTTGAGTTTCCCACAAGCGCCCAAGGGGGGGAGGCCCTAAGGCTAGGCTAATCACATGCCCCCCTAACTATTTGTGAACTAAAATCGCTTATGGAATTTTTTTCTCGCAAATTTTACAGATTGGCTGTACTTACTGTACTACTATACAGTTGAGGCACTGTACCTATATTCTATGTTAAGATATAACGTACCTAAGGCACCATGCTAATGCATCACTAATGCTTCCTGCCAGAAATTGTTCTTAAATGATAAGGTGTAAAAACTAAACGAAGATAATATTGATGTTAAAGATTTTAAAGCTGACGTAAAAAAGAATATCCCTTAAATTATGCTCTGTGCCAACCTACGATACTACAGCATTCTCTATAGCTAAAATATTAAGATTATTATTTGTTAAATGGCTAACGGGCCCAATAATTTAGTAGCTCATCGATTTCGCAGGGTCTTATGAGCTGTATCAAATTGTTCATACGAACGCTATACTTGTTATACTATCTACTGGTATGACAGCGGCAGTCTGCAAGAAAATGGATTATAGAAACCCAGATTTCTTTTCACAAGTAAAGCGGGTTTTAATAGTATATTAAAGTACATGTTTTATAAAGCATCATCTTATAGCACGCGTCGATGTTAAAAAACGAGCCGCTTGCGGCGAATTTTTTAACGGGACAGTGCTCTAACTGCTTTATAAAACACGTACTTTATATTATTTTTTCTATTTTGTATTATTTTCAATAAGAAAATACATATTTAAAAAGAAAATCAACCCTTCAAATTTTGTAAATTTGTATGTCTAAATTCTATGTTGGTAATACTATAAATTTACTTTCATCATAGTAGCCTTGACAATAAATAATATTTTCTTTGTGTCATTGTCACGAAATTTGTGTTTTAATATTTCATAGAGTTGTTCATAATTATAATTAAAAAAATATGGAGCATGATAATCTAAGTTCAACTCCCCCTGAGTTAAGGGATATTGCTAATAAAATGATAAATCAACTTTTACCAGAGAAATCCCGAAAACTTCCTTTTCTCATGGATCACAATAACAGGAAGCGTCAGACGTCAACAGAATAAAACATTTAAATATTACCAATGCCAACTTTTAAAAAATAAAAAAACGGTATCGTAATAGATCTGTTTCGATACTGAAAACGGTATCGTAATAGATTTCTTATGAAACAAAATTAGAAAAAATATTTTTTCTAATTTTGTCTCGAAAAATAGATATTTCGAACGCGCTAGCGAGTTCGAAATATATCCATTTCGAACTCCGAATTTTATTTTTTAAAAGTTGGCATTGGTTATATTTAAATGTTTTATTCTGTTGACGTCTGACGTTTCCTGTTATTGTTATCCATGAGAAAAGAAAGTTTTCGGGATTTCTCTGGTAAAAGTTGATTTATCGTTTTACTAGCAATATCCCTTAACTCAGGGGGAGTTAAGCTTAGATTATCATGCTCCATATTTTTTTAATTATAATTATGAACAACTCTATGAAATATTAAATCACAAATTTCGTGACAATGACACAAAGAAAATATTATTTATTGTCAAGGCTACTATGATAAAAAGAAATTTAGAGTATTACCAACATAGAATTTAGACACACAAATTTACAAAATTTGAAGGGTTGATTTTCTTTTTAAATATGTATTTTCTTATTGAAAAAAATACAAAATAGAAAAAATAGTATAAAGTACGTGTTTTATAAAGCAGTTAGAGCACTTGTCCCGTTAAAAAACTCGCCGCAAGCGGCTCGTTTTTTTACATGGACGCGTGCTATAAGATGATGCTTTATAAAACATGTACTTTAATATACTATTATATAATTCATTCTTGTAGTTGAGTGCATCTACACATACATTTCATGTTTCCAAAATGTCCGACAGCTTAGAAGATAGTGGTTACCTAATATACAACCAATATGAAAGTTTGTTCTTTTCTCCCAACAAAACTTCATAATACCTTCACCGCTTTTACGTATTGATAATTGCTCATTGCGGCTAGCATGAGGCGAAGAAAAATGGTTCAATGATGTTACAGAAATGCTATTTTTCGGCGTCTGTTTCGTCTTTGTCGCACCATCAGTGATTTTATATGGATATATGATTTGGTGCTAAATGGGTTTATGGATGAAATGCATGGTCCATTATTATTTTAAAAGTATATGGTACTAACCTTTGGTGACGCTGCGTATCGGGCTGTATTTAATAGAAAGGTTTGTTACTTATGAATCTACTTATCATATCAAAAGCCCACTGGGGTTGATCGGCCGGCACCATATGCCCAGCATCTCTAACTAATATTTCAGTCAAATTTCCTGCTTGCTTAACAAATCCTGCAATATCCTGATCGACTTTCCATTGGTATCTTGAGGCAGTTTTATATTCATTAGCCCCACTAAAGTTTAATGTTTGCAGAAAATTTAACGTCAAGGGGTACGCTACAATAATGTCTAATTGCCCATTATAAATTAAGACTTTGCAGTAGTTTAGTAGTTCTGCTATCCATGGAGCAACACTCTGAACTAAATCTTGAACAAGATTCTGCTCCACATCGTTCTTAGTATTGAAAGTAGCATTTCCTACATGAATAGCTGCCCTTACATCGTTTTGTTGAACGTACTTGCCAATAAGCTGAATTTCCGAATCCAAAGGAACCTTGGGGTAGATAAAGTTATAATGATCTTCAAAACCAGTGACGTTGGAAAAGAATGAATATGAGTCGCCATCTATCAGGGAATTAAACCAATTAGTTGCCTTTTCCCACTCCTCATTTTGAATCATTTGAATACCTTCCTGTTCAAGTATTTTGCTTTGGTCTCTCGTTTTAGCGTCATAAAGTCCTATTTGATATAAATAGTCCCCGTACTTAAGCTGATTGATAGGATCACAAAATCCGTTTCCAATTGCGACGCCTTTTAAATTAATTTTCAGTTTCGCTATGGGGTTGTTTCGGTGGATGGTGTATGCCACAGCAGGTATGTATTTTCCCGCATATGATTCCCCTGTGACGTAAAAGTCTCGTGATTGAAGCTGGGGGAACATGGTAAAAAATTGGAGAAGGGCTTCGTAAAGGTCTTTACCGACTTTGGTTTGGTTCTGAGCAAAACCTCCTGAAAAGAATATATAGTATACAAAAAATAGCTCTAAACGAGTGTAGAGTAGGGATCGACCGATACCGATATCGGTATCGGTATATCGGCCATATCGGCCTTCTTGCCGATATCGGTATCGGCCCATATCGGCCAAGAGTATATCGGTATCGGCCGATATATTTTTTAAAGAAATTAAAACATAAATTTATAAAGTAAAATAAATAAATAAAGAATTTTTAAGCTCAATTTTAGTAGTCTGCACTCCAGAAAAATCAGCTCCTCCAGCTTTGTCGAGATAAATCAAAAGTGTCTTAAGTAATGATATTATTTCTGATATAGATGCACTGTTCTTACTAAAAATATTGGTAATCTCTTCAAAGGGTTCTAATAAGTTTCATAAGTTTTTTGCTAGTTCCCACTGGTGATATGCTAGTTCCTTATCTTTTAAAGCTGAATCATCCATTATAAATATATTTAAAGCGTTTTTTTTTTCTACCAAACGTTCCAACATATAAAAACTTGAGTTTCATCATGTAGGTACATCCTGAACCAAAGATTTTCTCGCCATATTAAGAGTCTTTTGAATATTCTTCAGTCTATCACAAGCCAAAGAGGAGTGACTAAAATAAGTTACTATACGCCTCGCTTTTGCCAATAAATCCATGATTGATCGTTGACTTTCTATCGAGTCTTGTATGGCTAATTGTAAAGATGTATAAAACAAGTTTGGTGTTTTAGTTTGATTTCGTCGATGCCCTTTTTTATGTTGGCGGAATTGTCAGCCAAAACCAAAAGAACCTGATTATGAACTAACTTCCATCTCTTCAGTAAATCATTTAACATCTGGGCAATATTTAAAGCTGTATGTGTTCCTGGAAAATGTTTGCAGGCCAGTACAAATGAACATTTTTCAGTCGTTTTAAAATCCATCCAATGAGCAGTAGAACACATAAATGAATTGTTATTGTGTTTGCACGTCCATAAATCTGTAGTTACAGAAACTTTAAGGTTTTTTTCTAAGGAAAGTGATGATGATAATTTTTCACTAATTGCTGAAGAACATTTTTGGTAAATATCAGGAAGTATATTTTCTCTAAAATATTTATCAGAAGCATATTGTAACAAGAATCCAATTTTTTTAAACGCTGTTTTTAAAGCCGACATCATTCAGAATACTGAAGGGTTGTATACCTATAGCTAATAATTCTCCGATAGAATAGTGAATGTCTTTAGATTTAGTACTATTAATGTCCCATAACTGCATGTTATCAAAGGATTCAAATATCTTTAGCTGTGTGGTTTTACTTAAGCGGGCAGTTGAACAAGACGAACATTAATTGTAGCTAATTTATATAGCAAAGTATCCATAATAGAAAATATAGCCGATATATCGGTATCGGCCGATATCGGCTATGCATATATCGGTATCGGTCACAAAAAATCATATCGGTCGATCCCTAGTGTAGAGCCGGATTGAATTTAACCTCTGTGCGTAAAGGCATGGTAAATATTACCACTACTACACCGGTGAAGCCAAAAAGGGGAACCTGGCTGCCTGAGAGGGTCTAGCATTGAAATAACCGCCGTCGGTTGTGGGTTTTAGTAGGTATGCATATTATTTAAGAATTTAGAATTATTGAGAAAGCGAAAAGGAGAAAGTAATTTGTGACAGTTACCGGGATTTTCATTTACAAATTCCTTTCCAAATATCTTGGAGCTATAGCTGTATTTTACCAAAGATGTCCTTAAATATACAGGTGCATGAAACATTAGACGTTTATGGCAAACCGGTCAACGAGAAGCTCCAAGAGTTTGTCTCTTTTTAGCCCAATTTATTATTTTTTAAGTCTTTATCATACAGGGTGTTAAAAATGTAAGCATTAAGTTGTAAAGCTTAGTCCGCCCCTGATAAACTAAAAAAGCTAAATATGTTTCAAAGACACTATTTTACGAGATCTTTACTAGTGTCCATCACATTAAATTTGTATTGAATTATATTAGGTACTTTGAAACTTATTCAGGAAAAACCGATTCCAGGGGAACATATTTCCGTAGGGAGGGCTTGTAGGAAAAAAATTTATAGGAACTTGTCATCCTATGTTCATGTTCTATCTGAGAGTTTTCCCACATTTTCCCGGACACCCTGTATATCTGTCATGTTCAGTGGCGTATTTAGGGGGGGGGGGTCCGGGGGGTCTGGACCCCTCCCCGTGGACTCAGTAGTAAAGAAAACTGAAATTCACATTCATTTATTTGCAATAAATAACATGAAACATTATTTCAAATTTTCCAGATGTTTGGGGATTTCCACAGTCTTTTAGTTTAATAATTGTTGAATTTTATTTTTTGTTCCGTGTTTTCTAATTCAGGTGAGTAAAATAGTATACCGTTAATACATACCTTCAAAAAACTAATATTTCAAATGCAAATATTGGCGTTTATATTTAAATATCGCTTTATTTCAACGTTTTTTTTGAGCCGGGCTATCAAAACGTAAAATTTGTAAGTTTAGACAGTCAAAAAAAGGGCGTGGCACCTAAAAAAATTTTGCCTGCGGCGCATTCTTTTAAGGGAAATAAATGGACCCCCCTCGTGTCACAATCCTAAATACGCCACTGGTCATGTTACTTTGTGTTAAGTTAAATACATGTTAGGGACTATATTGTTGGTAACTAAAACGGGACCATCATAGGATTACAGGGCAGGCCAGGCTTTGCTTGATATTGTTTTGAATGTTTTGGTGTTTTGATTGGTCAACTCCAATTTGTTTTTATACATTTTTGTGCCTTGAAACTTTATTTAATTTTGAAAATTAGTTCTTTTCAGAGCTATTTCCATCGTACTATTGCGTTGCCGCTATTTGGACATTTAGTATGAATCATTCATTTTAAGTACCGTAAAACGGGGGGAAGTTGACCGATTTTCAACTTTAGAAGGAATTATCTTTGTGAAAAATTAGAAAAAAAGGGTATTGGTGTGGGCTATATTATGGGCCTTGAAATATATTATTAATACTTACATTAATTAACCACAGTTTTTTAGGTTTTGAGGTAAAAATTTTAAAAAAATCTATATGGTCAACTTCGCCCCGCACAGGGGTGAACTTGACAATGAGGGGCGTAGTTGACCACCGCAGCGCAGTAGATGTGAAAATGTACTGTTAAATATTTGCATTTATTTTTTTTTTTAACTAACACAAGCTACAAACAAGCAAATAATAAAACAAATTAACATTACTATTGAACACTTTAAAATAATAGAGCAAAAACTTCATTGAAGACTGTAAATATCGAATAATCTATATTATATTGAAAGGAGCTCGGAAAGGAGACAAGTCATTTTCAAAAGAAAGTTCGCCCCTTCTGCCTATCTGAGGTGAATTTAAAACCTTTTTAATGTCCGATATAGGCACTTCGTCAACGTCTTCTTTTTCGGGCCACACAAATATGCTTTTATATTTTTTCACGAACTTTATTTTGACTTCATTATGGATATTAGAGGATATGACTTCTCCTACGTAATGTTTAAGAGTTTTTTTAGTTAAATATTCAACAACGACCCACGATCGTATTGTTATATTTTGTCCAGTTTGTTCTATAGGACCAAACTCGTCTGGTAAAATGACTTCGTCGTCGTTGTAAGACATTCTGCCAACTAAATGAGACAACGGCACATCATCTTCAGATTCAGAGTTCACGAAATCTTCGCAATCGAAATCAGATTGTTCTTTTGGATCCTCCATTATTTGTCGTTTTACGGTCATAATTTTACTCGTCGAGGGAAGATGTGCGTCGTGTGTTTTCTCCGGGCTATCCTCCGCAGCAACTGACCGACCGGGGATAACGTTTAATTTTTTTCTCTTTGTAGATCTCGTTTTTGACTCAGGATTTTGCTGATTTTTTAGAAAATCCACTAAGACAGCGCTCACTGAAGTGTTAGGTATTTCCTCTTTAGAAGGAATTTTTGAAAGCATCTTTTTTTTTGAAAGAGGATAAATGTCACATGCAAGAAATTCACTTATTGCATTTTGCTGTGCTGTTGCTGACATTTTATCAAATAATTTCTTTAAAAGCCTCGGGAATATAGTTTTTTCAACAGAAGAACTTTTTGCGTTGCTTTTCTTCCATTCAACCAATAATTGTTTCCAATAATTTTTCATAGGGCAGTTTTAACTCGTCGTTTTAACTTGTCAGTCAACTTCACCCACGCGGTCAACTACACCCCAAATTTAAGAAAATTATGCGCAGTTTTGAATTTTTTTTTTACTCAAAAAACATTTTATTTCTTAAAATTTTCTTTACATAATATATGCTGTTGAGAGAGGATACCTTATGTAATAAAATAGAAATAATATACGGGAACGAGATAGCTATCACTTGACAGATCAAAGTTTGACCACCTTGTTTTTATGGCTTAATACAGTGGAATAAGGAGTATATAGTTTTTCACGTTATTTATATCCGAAAAAGTTATCCCATAGTATTTTTAGAGTTTATTAGGTTACTAATAGGAAAAAAATTAAGAAAAAATCTTTTAAAAAATTAGGGACGAACTTATAACCAAAAATATATTTTTTTGTAATTTTGGTCAAGTTGACCCCACCGGTCAGCTTCCCCCAGTTTTACGGTACCTATTATAATTATGGAAAATAACATATTTTATTACTTATTTTAAATCCGACTCTGTCCCTAAGAGGCTGTCTGTCATTGTATTGCTACCAATAATACTCCTACTAAAAATTAAATAGCTGGAATATGACTTTTGTCAAATTACATGGGCTTACTCGCTGAAAATTCTATAGTTTTGCTTAAAAGAAAAGGAAAAAAAATATATCGATGTAATAAAGCAGTAAAATAGACAGTGGTTCAAAAATGCTAACCTATACTTGCTCTGTACTAACCTTTAGTGAAGCTGTAACCAGTTCCTACAGGATTGTCCATGTAGATGACAGAATGTGTCTTGGTCCATGCGAATGGTCTTTCTTTTAGTCCGTGTTGTATTTTTACCGAAAAGGGTCCATTTTCAGCAAATAGTCCTAAATAAAATTGTTTTCAAAGTATTTATAATATTACATCAATGTGTATGTAACACTTTCAAGTGGTACATATCAATAATAAATAATATATTTAGTAGATATGTTATTTTGTAATAAAATGTTTGTTCTCTTTCATGCTTTTGGGTTTGATGCATAGTTGGATCAAATAACAATAATATGACTAAGTGTATAAGAGAGGAATAAATTAATATGTTAATTGTTTACGGAGAAAGTTACAGAAATGCCCCTCGAGCCGAAACATTGTACAGAGAGCGCTATCCAGATCGTGGATCGCCTAGTTCAAATTATTTCTTATCTGTAGAAAAAAAGTTAGAATCAAAAAGAAGCAATGATCAACGACGAGAACTTTGTTATAAGCAAGAAAGCACATCTTCCTTGCGAGAAATAGAACAACAATGTAATATTAGCGACAAAAGCGAAGAAGAATATTAGAAAAACATAGCTTTAGGCCTTTTAAATACCAGGTTCACCACGATTTGAGAGAAAACGACCCTGTCAGAAGACTACAATACTGCAATTAGTTTCTAGGGAGAACAATGGCAATAACGGTTTCCATCGAAACGTAATATTTTCCGATGAGGCAAGATTTACAAGTATGGGCATGTTTAATAGGAATAATACACGGTTCTAGGCAGTTCAAAATCCCCACTTAGTTAGAGAAGACGCTTTTCAGGAGCGTTTTGTTGTAAATATCTGCATGGGAAAACGAGAATCGTTGGTTCAGTATTCTTTTTTGATCATTTGAATTCATGTTCAATATTTAAATATTCTTAAAAATACCGTCGAAGAATATGTTTACAGCTTACCTTTAAAATGCAATAAACGAAATTTATTACCAGCAAGAAGGCGTCCCTGCGCATAACTCAAGGATTGCAGTAAACTTGTTAAATGAAATGTTTGGTGATGAATTGGGGCAAACGGACCAATGCGATGGCCTGCCCGATCACTGAACTTAACCCCGCTTGATTTTTTTCTATGGGGATATGTGAAATCAAAAGTGTATGCCACTGCAGCGACGTCATTAGACGACCTAACAGTGAGAATTCGAAGAGCGGTTAATACCATTAATTTAACTAATTTAGAAGATGTTTTGCGAGAAAATATCGAAAGAATAAACTTGCGCCATGACCAAAATGGTCGTCGTTTTAAACATTTGATTTATGGTTAATTTGTCTGCATTATTCATTTCGATAGTTATTATTTTACTATTTACCTATTGCTTTTGTTTGTTGTTAATTAATTTAATCAAATTTTTATTAAAACAAGTCTACATTCAAGAATATACTAACGTTGCCATGTGTTTTAAATGTTGCAACTATAGGCATGTTGCAAAGTATTGCAATAGTAAGGAGTGTTGTTTCAAATGTGGAGCGGACCATAATGGCAGACAGTGTCTATCTTCAAACTTGGACTGTCCCAACTGTAAGAGATTAAGACTTTTAGAGCTACGTCATACTGCTAAAGATTTGGCCTGCCCAGCATATATACAGAGAACAGAAAGACTTCGGCAATATGTGAATTACAACAATGATTTTTTATTTATTTATTTATTTATTTATTTATTAATTAACGGGCAATGCCCAATTTGTTTTTTATTTTATTCCAATCGAACAACAGGCAACTGAAATAGATAAACTTCAGAATCAAAATAGCACTATTACTTTTACGGAACAGTCGGTGGGTGAAAGCATATTTAACATAAACTACCAAAATGTTCGAGGACTTAATACTAAAACAAATATGTTTTTCAATGCAGTATCGCTGACACAGCATGAGTATGATGCAGTGGCCTTAACCAAAACATGGCTACCAATGGATGTGTTTGATAGTGAATTATTTCCAGCTAACTTTTTGGTATAGAGAAATCGAAATAGACCAGAGCAAGTTCGGGGAGGAGGTGTCTTACTAGCAGTGAAAAATGTGTATAAAAGTGATATAATTTTGGTGGATTTTACTGATTCAGCTATAGATTTATTAATAGTTAAGGTATATACAAGCGACATTAGTTTTATCTATATAATAGTCCTTTATATTACTCCTAGTTGTAGCATATTAGCTAAAGAAAGTATATTTTCCTATCTGGAGTGTTTGGATTTCTTGTATGAAAGTTATTTTATTATTATTGGAGATTTTAATATACCACGCCTTGCAGACTATTACCATAATGATAAGGAGAGGGATGTTCACGTCGATCTTCTATTAAATTTTTTAGAATTTTTTGATTTCAAGCAACATACCTAATTATGTATCAAACAATAATAACCGTATTTTAGATCTGGTAATCTCGCGTCTCCAATGTAATATTACAGAAAACTCGACCGATCTTGTTGATGAAGATCTGCACCACCCATCTCTTATCATTGAAGCACAATTGAAATCTCATAAGCAAAAGACACTTATCATTAATAAAATAAGTAACTTTAATTTTAGAAGCGCAAATTATCTTACAATGTACCAACTTTTTCAGGGAACACGCTGGAATGAATTGGAGTCGCTTACTGATGTTAATGATGCAGTTCGATTTTTCTATGACAAGATATATGAAATATTTAGAGTTTGTGTTCCAAAAAGTAACAGAAAAAAGCAATATCCTGCGTGGTTTTCTAAAGAAATTATAAAAAATATTAAAAAGAAAGAGAAACTAAGACTTAAAGCAAAAAAATCTGGCATAATTGAAACAAAAAGAAAATTTATTACACTTAGAGCTAAATTAAAACGGAATATTAAAAGGGCGTTTAATGTATATCTCAATAGAATACAACTGCAAATCAGTAGTGACTCGAAAGCATTCTGGCAGTACATAAAGAATAAAAAGGGCAACATGTCTATACTAAGTAAGATGTATTTGAATCAGATACAATATGCCGATGGTAAAACTATCTCAAACGCGTTTGCAACTTATTTTAGTTCTGTATACGATAACTCAAATAACATGAATATTTAATGCGCGGAAAAAGGCTATTTAACACAGATTGTTTCTCTTAATGTTATTACAAACCATGATGTACAAGATACTCTTAAAAGTCTTAAAGTAAACAAGTCTGTAGGGCCAGATAATATTCCTTCATATATCATTAAAGGCATGGTTGACTGCTTGCTTCAACCGCTCACATTTTTATATAATCTGTCTTTAAAAGCAAGCACATTTCCAGACGAATGGAAAAAAGTCAAAATATGCCCAATTTTTAAGAAAGGCGACAAAGCGGATATCACAAATTATAGACCCGTCGCAATTCTCTCTACTGTCGCTAAAATTTTTGAGTCCATTATTTATAAATTTATTTACAATTCAGTTATACAAACAATATCTAGTTTTCAACACGGGTTTATGAAAAACAGGTCAACAGTCAACAGTAATTTAAGTAACATAACTCAATATATTTCAGAAAGTCTAGACAATAATTAAAACGTAAGCAAAAAGCATTTTGATTTCCAGAACGGATTTAAATATTTAAGGATACTTTAGCCTTTCATATTAAATAATGAAAACTAGATCCTATCATTTGGAAAAGTTACGTAAGTAAGTTGAAAATACGATTTTTCTCAAAAATTAAAAAAGAAAAAAATTTAAACGTCGGTGCTTAAAGAGTTATGAAAGGGTCCAATTTAACAGATTTTATTACTATCTTCCCCGTATCAATAATTGTATACTTTGTTCTATAGACGCCATTTTGAATTTTATAAATTGGCTCATAAGTCGCCATTTTGAAAGTAAATGTCACTTTGTTGTATGTTGAAAAGGTAATTTTAAGAAGAATTCGATTGGATAATAAAAAATACAGGTTGTTACTTTAAAAAAATTAAATGGCGTAGCTTCCGGTAAAACCGGAAGTGATATTAATTTGGTTTTTAGGTAAAAATCAGAATCGCGCTCAAACATGGCAGTAAACGAAGCTTCATTAAAATATCTTTTAACAAGTGGTGCTTCGTACAATGATTTCGTTGACATCCGGTATACCCTCATATTTTTTGACAGTACCTACATATTATTTTTTGAATATTTTATTAGATCGGTCAAAAAATTAATAAAATTAAGGGTCAGATGTGGATATCGCATCCCAAAAAGCCTTTACTATCATATTTCATGCAAATTTTGCTATTATTAAGTTAGATATATTTGGAAAAAATAATAAAATATAATAATATCTTTGACGTATTTTGGTAACTATTAACTTTTTGACTGATGCGTCAGGAATTTATGCCAGCATTTGGTACACACCTTTTAGAGGTACCCTGTATAGTTTCTGTACTCTTCTACTTACCTAGTAAGCTTGTCGCACCAGGACCTCCTTGTAACCAGAGCAACACTGGGGCATTTTCATCATTGTTTTCGCTTGGGAAGAACCAGAAAAAGATGTTTGAGTTAAATGTTTTGTCCACGGTGAAATAACCTTAAAAGTTACATTTCTATTAATTAAAAATTGTAAAAAAATATCTTAATTACTTAATTTCTTAATTATAATATTTTTTATAAAAAAATACCATTTTCCTTTAATTATTTATTGCTCCCTCACCGAATATCAGTTCCGCAATTTAAAATCATTTAATTCTTCTGAAATACAGGGTGTGTCCAAGATAAGAGTGCACTCTACAGGGATCTCGTAAGCCGTCGGACATACAGAGATGATTAAATTAGAGAAAAGTTGCGCATTACTGAATTCTAAACCATAAATGTTTCAAATTAAATTTAAAAAATTACGAATATTTCCAAAGGTATTCGGAAAAAAACCGAATTTTTGCGATATCGTTTTTATTCTTTTTTGATTCTATTTGAAAAGAGATACGTAAAAATAAATTTTACATTCTCATTTTCATTTTTTCTACCCTCTATCTCTATAAGAGGGTTTAATTGAATTTTTAATCCGACGTTTCGTTTTTTCGCAATCATTAACTTATTTAATTAAATAGTCCAAATATTTTATTTACAGTAGGTAGGTACCTATTTACAATAATATTAGATTAATTTTCAAATGCATTAATATTAATCATGATGGTACATAATACAAAGAAACTAATAATAAACCATTAGAAACGTATGAACAATTTAGAAATTATAAAAGCTAATCTCTAATAAACAAAAAATCTCACATTTTTATAATACAAATTATTCTCAAAAAACGCATAGGTAGGTACTATGCGAACATAATGTATCATTTAAATTTAGTATCACAGGCAGAGGGGCGGCTATGAAATTGGATAACGCTTACAATTGTTTACATAATTTGTCTAGATCTGTCACCTGGCGCAAGCAGAGATGCAATATTTTTAAAAATATCCCGAATGGCGTCATTAAAGGAAACATGACGCGTTTGACAAACCAGTCCCACACAGCACAGTTCCCTTCAAAAATATCTCTGATATATTTCGAATGTCTTGAAAACATATCAATATTTCTAAAATATTTCAGATTCATCACACCCAAAATGACAGTTGACATACCCTGCCTTCGACACTTGACGAACTAGATGCAGAAAAACCAGCTTGTTCCCCTCACGGGTTCCCGTTATTTTATGTTTTGTTTGTGTATGTTCTATTAACAATAATTATTATTAGGCATTGTTATTTATGGGTAAACTGTGATACTGTAAAACTGAGGTTAGTCTCTATTTTATATTAATAATTTTAGGTTATATTATGTACCTATGTTATTTATTAAACTTGAGTTGTTACTGTTGTGAATTAGAATGTTGAACAGTAAAGGGACAGAAGAATAATAAAACATTTTTAAATTTCAAAAGCATTAAAAGAATAAATAACGATGCAGTAAGGCATCATCTCCCTCCGGGACAGAACCAGAGGTATAAAATATTGTTGCATTGTGGCTGTCACCTATATAAGTTGATAACAATTTTGGTTAAACGTTCCTGTCTTTATAATGGAGTATGTAGTTTTAATAGTGTTTATGTATCAAACATTGATATACGAAGCGTGCTTGGTATATTAGAGATTCTTATTTTTCTACTAGAGACCTATAATAATATAAAGGTCGATTTCGAGGTCGATTTGTAAAACTTTTCGCCACCGCTCCTGCTCGTTGTCATCGTTCCCGCTTGTCGCTACCGTCCTTAGGGTATTTATAGAACATTGCAGAATCTGCACCGATATAAATTTGCGAGAGCAGTAACGTATTTTGAGGTTCGAATATTAATTTTCTTTAAAAAAGTAGATAATGTGACCAATATTTAATATTTTTAAATTATGAGACAAGTTAAGCCCTGTGTGTTGTCTATAAAACAATTTAATTGCCACTCGTGGTCCCATATAAACTGACCTCCGCGATCCCCAGATATTACATCAATGGACTTTTGTTTTTGGGGATTACTTGGCAATGAAGTTTACTGGAAGACTTCAAAATAATGATGAGCTATACAGGGTGTTTCAGAAGTACGGACGTAACCTATAAGGGGGTGATTCCTTATGCTATTCTAAGAGAGAAAGTTCATATGAACATGTGTCCGAAGTTACCCCGTTCTTGATATACAAGGTGTTAAAGTTAAAAAAAAAATTGGCTTTTCATAATTTTTTTAAATATCCTTTTTCTGATTTCATTGAAATTTGGTACCATTATTCATAATGATAAGGGGCTTAATTAGCCCTAACTAGACTAAATTTATTAAGTCCAGTGGCGTCCCGGGGACCACCTTAATATTTCTGACAAAAAAATGTACGCCACTAACTTTTCTCTAATTTTGATATTTTTTTTCGGATTTACCAACTAATAATACAACTTTTTTGTTCCTTGAATTGTTTTCGCATCTTGCTTCGTTTTCGAGAGAAAAAATCAAAACCAGTTTATTGCATGCACAAAAAAAACATTTATGTAGGTACAGGGTTATCCAACCAAGGCTGGACAAGGCGATTTTTTGACTTTTCCTGTACTTTTATAAAAAAACTGAAATAGCCATCTTAAGTCATTTTCTCCCGCGAATTCGAATATCTTCAGCAAAAAAACAATTGAACATCAAACAAAAGTACTAGGGGTCACTTTGATATTTTTTTAAATGATATGCCGTATTTTTAATGACCTTATCCGATTTCTCATATAAATTTTGATCTAAAATGTTGGATTTTTAATTCAAAAACGCCTTTTTTCTTCAGTTTTAAATTCGGAAAATGTTCGTCTACCGTAAGATTAATACCTGATAGAGGGATACCCGTTTCACCTGTTCACCCTTTAACCTGCTTTAAAGCGTCCGTCAGGTAGACAAAATAATCAAGTTTCAAATTTCTATATACTTTTCTCGAATTAATTACAAATAATGAAATATTCTTTAGAAGAACGGCTAAATGTAATAAAATTATATTACAAAAGTGGAGAGAATGCTCGACAAACACAAAGAACATTTTTTGAGAGTTTCCAGAGACACATTTCAGTGGATACAATTCTCAGAATTAAGACCCTATTTGAAGAAAGTAAGACATTGAAAGATAAGCCAAGAAAGATGAAAAGACGGAATATAAGGGATCGAGCTATTGTTCAATATTTTACTATAAATCCGAAGAGTTCTATTCCGCAAGCGGTACGAGAAGTAAGGTATGGTCCAGGGCTCCGGAGAGTAAGCTATGGAACAGTTCACAGAACTTAAAAAAATGTGGTCTAAAACCATATTGCATCCTTCCCGTTCAATACTTAACACAGCTTCAAAAATAACTGCGATTTCGATTTGTTGCTTCAATGCTGATGAGAGAGCAAGACGAAGATTATAATTTATAATAAAATTCTATGGAGTGACGAAGCGTCATTTACAACATCGGGGGTATACAATCGGAAAAATACAAGATACTGGGCAGCAGTTAACCCTCATAGATATGAAATGATAAAGTTTTAAGGTTGGAGCTCACTTAATGTTTGGTGTGGGATGTTAGAAAATCGAATTATTGGACCACTATTTTATCGTGGCTCTTTAACAGGCCAAAGATACCTCCATTTTCTTCATAACGATATCGAGGATTTCTTGGAAAGGTTGCCATTGCAAGCCTACAACAATATCATTTGGCAGCAGGATGGTGCTCCGCCTCATGCAGTTCGAGAAGTGGTAACATACCTAAACGAGCGTTACAATCAGTGGATTGGCCGTAACGGAACAATTCATTGGCCACCAAATAGCCCCGATATCACGCCAATGAATACATTTTTATGGGGTCATTTAAAAAATGTAGTTTATCAACGACCCAACAGAAGTCTGGAGGACATTCAGCAAAAAATTATAAATGAAATTAATAGACTTAACCAGGACCAAAATATTGTAAGAGATTCTTTGGAGAGATTGAAAAGGGGGCATCGGTCATGTTTTGAAAATAATGGAGGACACATAGAACAATTATATTATTGAGATTAAAGTTATTCACTTTAGTTTATAGTTTTTTCTAATATGTCATACTTTTTTTATACGTAAGCAATAATAGATTTGCAAAAACTACTAAATTTGTAATTAATTCGTGAAAAATATATAGAAATTTGAAACTTGATTATTTTGTCTAACTGACGGACGCTTTAAAGCAGGTTAAAGGGTGAACAGGTGAAACGGGTATCCATCTATCAGGTATTAATCTTACGGTAGACGAACATTTTCCGAATTTAAAACTGAAGCAAAAAGGCGTTTTTGAATTAAAAATCCAACATTTTAGATCAAAATTTATATGAGAAATCGGATAAGCTCATTAAAAATACGGCATCCCATTTAAAAAAATATCAAAGTGACCCCTAGTACTTTTGTTTGATGTTCAATTGTTTTTTGCTGAAGATATTCGAATTCGCGGGAGAAAATGACTTAAGATGGCTATTTCAGTTTTTTTATAAAAGTACAGGAAAGTCAAAAAATCGCCTTGTCCAGTCTTGGTTGGATAACCCTGTACATATTTCAATGTTAATTAAAAATAAAATTATTTTTCTAAATATTGATACAAACAAAAATGCAACAGTTAATCAAAGCAAATATTAAAAATGGACACCTCCTGATAAAACGCACGATTACAACCGATTTTTTTTAACTTTAACACCCTGTATATCAAAAACGGGGCAACTCCGGACACTTGTTCATATAAACTTTTTCTCTTAGAATATCATAAGGAATCACCCACTTAAGTTACTTGCCGTACTTCTGAAATACCCTGTATAGAAACAGCACTTCGAGCCGCAATAGGAAGAATAACCCCAGAAGTATTAAATAACGTTATGGAAGAAATAATTGTTTACCGGTGTTATTTATGTCTGGAGAATGACAGTGGAATTTTTGGAAATGACAAATAATTTCAATTATAAAAATGTTAAAAAAGAAATAGAATTAATTAATCACTTGTTACATTTTTAAGATGAGCTTTTATAATTTCTAAATTGTTCACACGTTTCTAATGGTTTGTTATTAGTTTCTTTTTATTTTGTGCAATCATGTCTAATATTTATACCCTGATTTATGTATTTGAAAATTAATCCAGTATTATTGTAAATAATGTAAAATTAAAAAAATGTTTTTAAAGCAAACTAGAGTTTAAATACAACAATGGAAACAAAAAAAATATAAATGTGTTCATTTTCGAGTTCTTTAATTCGAAACGTGTCAACGTGTAACAAAAATAAGCGTGATATGTCGTTGGATTCAGAACAAAAAGTAGAGTTGTAAAGCGTAAAATGAAATGTTAGGACTATGTCTTTAAAAAACAAAGTTGATGATGGTTGCGAGAAAACGAAACGTCGGATTGAAAATTTAATAAAACCGTGTTGTAGATGATCAAAAGTGGCAATGAGAATGTAAAAATTTGTTTTGACATATCTCTTCAAATATAATCAGGAAACAATAAGAACGATATCGCAAATCTTCAGAAATATTCCGAATTTTTCAAATTTGAAAACATGATGTTTCAGGGTTTAATACTGCGCAACTATTCTCTCATTTAATCATCTCTGTATGTCCGATGGTTTACGAGATCCTATAGAATGCATTCTTATCTGGGACACCCTGTACTTAAAAAAAGTAATAAACATTAGGTATCTATTGCAAAGTAAATTAGTTCGGATAGACGTAAGAAAACCTTCTAGGTACCTATTGGTTTATGGCTTACTTAGAAACTTGGGAGGAAGATTACGGTTATATTTAAGTTATAGGTAAATATAACTAAATGTCTCACATTTTAACAAGCTCTATTTATGTAAACTTTCATACCAATAAGCGATATAATTATTATAATGGTATCTACCTGAATAACTCTTTTTCTTTAGAAATCCATTAAAGTACACTTCCGACGCCATTTGGGCATCATCTATTTTTCCTGCTTCAATAAGAGGTGTTAAAAGAAGCGGTATTCCTGGATCATCCCCGGCCTCAAGTGGGTGCTCCATTATTTTTGGATATGGATTAAGAAAAAATGCGGTTACGAAGCAAGATGAAACAGCAATTAAAAGTAACAGAAGCGATTTGTAAAAACAATTTTGATGTATCATTGTAACTAAATATTATTCGAGAGCAAAAAAAAATGTTTGTATAAGTAACTCACTCAAACAGGCAAAACTAAAGAAAACGACGTAATCGCCGACCGACGGTCGTCTAAAATAAAGCACAACTACTAATACTAATATTGCCTAAATGATTATTTGATTATACATAATATGATGTATTTATTCACATCAACATCAAACAGTCTGGAATTGTTTGCGGTTCCATTTGGTTGTTATCATCATCATTTATATAAGGTCATTCAGCCAATTAAGAAGCTTTATCTCGATATTTTGCTTCGTTGTTCTAAGTGACTCACAAAATGTTTTGATTTTGAGACGTTTGACTTGAAGATTGTATAAATAAATAAAACAAAAAATAGAAAGATCGGCATAATAGGGTTCGGTTGTATATATGAGCATGCCCTAGAGATGATACAAATCAGTATTTTCCAGTAACAGGTACGTTACGTTCCGGTTCCATGTTCGTACCTGTTAAAAATACCGATTACTTTTTACCTAGTATTTTTTATATCCCGTCCTGGTCTTCGCCTTGCGGCCTAATTTGGATTATTTGGAAGCGATATATTTGTATTTGGTGCAGGTGTTCAAGTCGCGCGGCAAGTTTCAAAGGGAATTTTTTAACAGAAATTGAAAATTCTGAGAAGTCATAAATAAAAATCTCTTTACTGTTACGCTGGCCTGGCGGCTTTTCTTGCGATAAATAGAAACAATAAATTACTATTAAATATAACAAACACCCCAATATCAAATTATCAAAGTTTATTAATATAATAATAACTTGTCACATAACATAAAATATCATTATCAGTCACTTTCAATTATTACCAAAAAGAAGCACGTACGTGTGTAACAGTAAACCGTATCCAATGATTCCAGAGTATTAAAAATACGTGTAAACGCAAAACGTATCTAATACGCATGCAAATATCAAATACGGAACCGTACGTATATCGCATAGACGCGTAAGAAAAAATATCAGCTGGAACTAGTATTTTAGAATATCCGTACCTATTACGTTACGTTATACGCTCATACCTGTTACCATATACCTGTTCCTAGTATTTCGTATCATCTCTAGCATGCCCACACAACGATAATAATCCAAAGAAGCACACACGACACACGACCAACAAAAGCTTTTGGCGAGTTAAAAATTTAGAATTCCAATGAAATTACTAAATAAGCAAGCGAAGAAAGAATAAATGTCAAAGGTTTTACCTGACATAAAAACCCCCTCAAGATCCTGTATACACAGTGGGTAAAAAAGTCCCTTAGGCCAGCGGTTCTCAACATGGGGGGCGCGCCCCCCTCGTGGGGCGTGGAAGAATTCCAGGGGAGGCGTCAACAAATTAAAAATAATGAAATAAGTTTGTAGTTTTTGAAACAGTTGTTTTTCATGTATATTTACAACAACAAAAAATTTAATTTGATGCTGGACACAAATACACAATCATTAAAATTTCTTGATAGCAATTAACTTAATAAAATGTAAGTGAGCGTTACTCAAACATAATGTAAGTAAATTTATCATATATAAGTCTAAATTAACTTAATCCGTAAAGGGAGGCGTAACCTCACACCAAAAAGTATGAAGGGGGGCTCAGAGCCTGAAAGGTTGAGAACCCCTGACTTAGGCTGTAGGCCTTAAAAAAATCTATAAAATTAGGATACCTGTAATTATACAGGGTGCCTCAAAAGTCATGATAAACAAAACTTTGGTTTATTTAAATGGAATGGCCCCTTTTTAATCACGTTTTCTGATTCCTCTAAACATTCTAAACAACAAGTATGAAACATGTCATATTATGGCTAAACCCATTAGTTTAGGAAATAATTTGACTTAAAGGACATAAATACAACAGGTAAGATATTACCTACATTTTGCATTTTTACAAGCTGGAACCAGAATGTTTTGCGTCACTGTCATATTAATTTCTGGAAATGTCTCTCAACGAAAGGGAGCGTATAACTTTACTAATGATCAGAGGTTTTGGAGACCGATAAAGATCATTGAACTTTTTTAACCCGACAGCCCATATCAAAATCTACAGATGTGAGAACACTGATTCGAGGAAACCGGGTGTTGCAGAGACAAAGTTCGTTCCGGAAAACCAAAATCGGCAACTAGTGATGAATAAAATTTAGAGACATTACTTCATTTTGTTCAGGATCCACATTTGTCGTTGAGAAAAGCTACTAACCAAGTTGATGTATGTTTTAAAGCAGTTGAAGTTGTTTAAAAAAACAGTAATTTTTATCCCTATAAAATAACTTTAGTCCAGGAATCATTCGAACGTAGAATGGAATTTTGCGAAGTAATAATGCAAAAACAGGAAGAAAATAACAATTTGTTTAATCAAATAGTTTTTTCGGATGAGGCAATGTTAAACGGGAATGTCAATCGACATAATTTTGTCGTTACTGGGCTGATCAGAACCAACATTGGATGAGAGTAACACACACTCAACACCCCCAGAAAGTAAATGTGTGGGCCGGTATTATTGGCAATAAATTAGTGGGACCTTTCTTTATAGAGGGGATTTTGAATGCAGAATATTATCTCCACAGACATGCTGCAAAATCAAATTGTGCCAGCAATAACCAATACAGTAGGACCACTATTACGACATACGTGGTTTCAGCAGGACCGGAACTCCTCCCCATTTTAGGCGAGCTGTAAGAGTTTACTTAAATAATACGCTCCTTGATTTTTTTCTCTGGGGACAACTAAAAAATAAAGTGTATGTGACAAAACCTGTAGATCTGAACGAATTGAGAAGAAGAATTATTGAAGAATGTCAATCTATTAACCAAGAAATGTTACAAAACGTCATCGACAAATTTTATTAGGTATAACCAACGAACATTAACAAGATATAACCCAGCCCATTGTCAAACTGTGGGAGGGAAACATTTTCGAAATTTAATTAAATAACGACTTACTTAAATTTATTTTTGTTCTTGTTACGGTTTTAACGCAAAACATTCTGGTACCAGCTTGTAAAAATGCAAAATGTAGGTAATATCTTACCTGTTGTATTTATGTCCTTTAACTCAAATTATTTCTTAAACTAATAGGTTTAGCCATATGACATGTTTTATAATTGTTGTTTAGAATATTTAGAGGAATCAGAAAATGTTATTAAAAAGGGGTCATTCTATTTAAATAAACCAAGGTTTTTTTTACCATAACTGTTTGTGGCATTCTGTATACTGTATAATTACAGGTATCCCAGTTTTATAGATTTTTTTAAGGCCTACAACTTTTACACCGGAAGTTTTTTATATGGTGCGCCATTTTCTAAATAATTGACCGGTTCGGGACTTTTTACACACTGTGTATATACAACGATAATAAAGTTAAATTTAAAGATTTTAAATGTTACGATCTTATTAGTGCCACATGGGTGACTTCGCAACAAAAAAACCGTTACAAAACCAGGTTTGAAATTTCTAATAACCGCTATTAGAAATCGACTTATTTCTATACAGGGTGTTTTTTAATTGAGTGCCGATACTTAAGGATGTGAATCCTTGGGTGATTTTAAGAAGAAAAGTTAATATTAACACATGTCCTAAACCTCTTCATTTTTGAGCTACAGGATGTTAAAATTTTTAAAAAAATATAACTTTTTTATCATAATTATTATATCACTCTTAGATATTTTTATGAAATTTTGTATACATCTTTTATTTATTAAGGAGCACTTTTTGACTTAAAAGATTTTTTAAAATTATTACCAGTGACGTCCGTACGAGGTTTGAACTGAATATTTTTTAAGAAAAAAATGGTACGCCACTGATTTGTATAAAAACCAAACTTATATTTAAAATCCTCATTTATTTTTGAGCAAATTTGGTCCATAGACTTACTTTCGTACGATGCACCGTTTTCGCATAAAAACAAAAAAACTTTTTTTCCTTCGGTTCATTGAGACTTTCTTTCGATATTTTGTTGAAATTTGGTAAACAGCCACCATAAGTGGTAACACTTTTTTTGGTTTTTATTTTTTTATGCCAGAACGGTGCCTCGTACGAAAGTAAGTCTATGGACCAAATTTGCTCAAAAATAAATGAGGATTTTAAATATAAGTTTGGTTTTTATACAAATCAGTGGCGTACCATTTTTTTCTTAAAAAATATTCAGTTCAAACCTCGTACGGACGTCACTGGTAATAATTTTAAAAAATCTTTTAAGTCAAAAAGTGCTCCTTAATGAATAAAAGATGTATACAAAATTTCATAAAAATATCTAAGAGTGATATAATAATTATGATAAAAAAGTTATATTTTTTTAAAAATTTTAACATCCTGTAGCTCAAAAATGAAGAGGTTTAGGACATGTGTTAATATTAACTTTTCTTCTTAAAATCACCCAAGGATTCACATCCTTAAGTATCGGCACTCAATTAAAAAACACCCTGTATAGAAATCTTCATAACATAGGGGACACATTATGTTCGTTGTTGTGGTTGCTAAAATAAAAGTGCTGGATGACGTACCACAAGTCGAATTTACATAAGTCGTTTGAGTTAGCTTTGGTTACCAAACGGCCTTTATTGCGGTAACAATAAAATGTTGCTACCCGCAGGCCCGTACCCAGAAATTCGTTTCGGGGGGGGGGGGGGGGGCTCAAGGACGAAAATCATTAAAAAATGTGGACTTATTTTAATTAATTCAGAGCAAAGCGAATCACACATTAAAACTTAAATCATTATTTTCAAATTTCGGAATTTTGGGGGGGGTCCCCCCCCCCTGGATACGTGCTTGCATGGCTACCCGTATTAAGTACTGTTGGTTGTAAGCAAAAATTATACTCGTTTATCTTAATGTTGGTTAAGTCGATGGAGTCTTCTAGAAAGCTAAATCAGTTTGTTTTTATGTGTGGAGGTAACTTTGTATGTTGTTATCAACTATAATTATGACCATACGTTTTAAGGTTTGATTGTACCAAATACCAAACACCCAACACGTACAGTTATAAAATAGAATTCGTATGTATGAGACACGGGTAAAGTAAAATTAAAATATAAGGCTTAAATGACAATATAATTTTTCTTTTGATCACAACCCCATACCTTCCTATAAGTACTAACATTTTTAATATTTTAATTTACGGCTGTGGCCAGGGCCGCCGAGAGCCGACACGGACCCTGGGACTGGACAGCCTCCAGTGTTGCCAGGTATGCGCCGTAGGCGGCAAAAAAATAGCGCCGCAGGCGAAAAATTTGTGGGTGCCACGCCCTATTTTGATGATAGTGCTTGCTTTTTAAGTAGATAGTGCATGCCTCTTTTTTTGCCTTTCATTTAAATTTAAAATTTATATTTAAATATATTTTTTACCGTGCTTGTAGGCTTGTAGTAGGTATATTTCTAATGCGGATCAATTCGCGATTCACGCCCGGGCCCCGGGAATTTGTCCCGTCTCGTCGGCCCTGGCTGTGGCAGCACCATAATTTAGTTACTATATAAATAAAATAAATTGCTGTGATAAGTAGTGCGGTGATTTGACATAAATAATTGTTGTTTTTGCTGCAGCAACAATTCTCGACTTAAAAAACTAAGTTAAAGTTTGCATAATTAGGAGTTTTTGTATACCTAGAATTCCCCACGTGACAAATGAAGAAAACTATACAGTAAAAAAATTATTAGAAATTTCGTGATTCTTAAAAAACTTTATTAAAAATCTATAACTAGGTAGGTACCTATACATAATGAGAAATTTCTTTTTCGAGAATTAAGTATTTTGCATTTTATTACTTTATAATTCTTTATTTGTATCTATACAAAATTTGTACTTCATTGTTTGTAAACTTCGTTCCTGAACTTTTTTTATTAGCTTTATAAACACCATATTATGTGCATAGTTGCATAGTATGTAATTTCTTAAATTACCCTACGCAAATTTTAGTTGTAAATATGAAATCATTTAAAAAAGATAAAAAAGGAAATTGAAGTAGGTATGCAAAAAGTCAGAAACGCCAAGTATGTGAGATATATGTATGTTATACAGGTTAGTATAAAGAAGCTGAACGTAGTATTGAACATTTTATTAGGTGTTTTAATAAATTAATTAACAGATATTCTACTAACAACAGTTACAGTACCTATACTTAACTAAGGTATAATAAATTTTTATACCTAACACAGAGTATAGTTAAACCAAAGAGTTTAGTTGGGTTACTCTTTGGTTAAACTAGATACTGGATAGCAGTAGAAGTATTTGAAAAATGTACAAAGCTCTGTTAATTGCAGTTTTATTAGTTACAATAAGACATGACATACTTATAGGTAAACTATTATATAACAGCTATATTATACAATCAAATATTTCTAGTAGTAGGTACCTATGCCATTGAGTTTAGCGCATCAATTAACTTATTATGCATGATTTGTGACCCACCCATCAATATTATCGAAAATGAGGCTGCTGTAGGGTCATCGAAAGAAAATATTATTATGCTCACTCTGTTGAGCTCTCATTCTATGAAACTAATGAGACTATATCCTATATTATGTAAAGCGTCGAGTACCTACCTATTATACAGGGTGTTTTAGAAGTACGGTACGTAACTTAAGATGGTGATTTCATATGATATTCTTAGAGAAAAAGTTCATATAAACATATGTCCGGAGTGGCCCTGTTTCTGATATACATATAGGGTGTTAAAGTTTATTTTTAAAAATCGATCGGAGGAGCGCAAATCGCGGAGCGAAAGCGCCGCAGGCAAAAAATTTTTGAGACCACGCCCAAATTTCGTAGGAATTCACCTTTATGCTCCCTAGGGAACAGGGGTCTGGCCCCAAATAAAGTTAAAATCCGCCATTTATAAAAAAAATAAATTTATTGTGATGAGAGGCTCTCAAAACTGGTCTTATTAGGTTTATTACTATCACTCTTCTTTACTAAAAATAATATAAGACCGATCTTGTTTTTAAGAATTATTTTTTAAGTAGTAAAGGGGCGCCAGGCCAAGGGGGGCGGGGGGGGGCGATCGCCCCCCTGTGGCTACGCCACTGATGCTGGTTAGTATCCAATAGTTTGCTTTCTTTAATAAAGTCCATAAGACGTCCATATTAAATATTATTGTGATTATATTGTATTGGTGCGGATAGTACTCTTTTAATTTATTTTTTATTATTGTGCAAATTTTTTGTTGTCTGGAAGTCCCGCGTCAAGGACAAAGTATATACGAGCAAATTGATACTCTTTCGCCTCCTGGTGTGTCTCTGTCTAGGGTATAACATTAATTATAGTTAGTACACCCTATCGTAGTATTCTGGGGTTACACAATAGATATAATAATATCCTTGAACTATTTGATATTGTCTTAAGTTCGGCAACACAGCTTAAGTGCCAGCGTGACATCTATCGGACTATCGTTCCACGATCCAAAAACTTGCTAAGATTGATATGAGGGACTCCATAGAATGCAGAATGCTCCATGTTTGTGGGGTTCACAGTGTGCACAAAATACAGAAAACTGCCATATCATTGTTCCAGTTCTTTATTGGTAGGCGACGACAAAGCTGCAGCATGCGTTTCTCAGGATGTATAAGAGAAACCTGTAAACAGCTGATTGGATGTCACTGTCAAAGTCAAGTTATTATTTATTTTAAAATAAAATTGAAAAGATCCAGAAATGGCACAATCTGTGAGAAGGACCGTTCAACAGGTCAAACCGATTTTGTCTCTAGATAAAGATGAAGCTCGCAAAAGGGTGCTAAATTTATACAAGGCCTGGTTTAGGCAGCTCCCTTACATAGGTAAGTAGGCTTACATTTTCTGTTCCTAACCTAGAAATTAGTCATTTTATGTAACAATTTTTGACCCTCTTAACAATTTACTGTTTCTTGAATTAATGATAGTAGTAATTTGACCGTTTTACATCTTTAGATGGCATTTTGCAGTACTGTTTGTAATTGTAATATTAGGAATTTTATTTTTATTGATCTTGGCCATGACACCTCTTGTAATTTCACAATAAAAGACATTCTGCCTTTTGCTTTGCAAGAATTGGCCGTTTTTTAAATTAGTTATGCAATTATAATTGTCTTCTTTTTTAGTTAAACACTATGACATCCCAAAAAGTGTTGAACAATGCAGGCAGAAATTAAGAGAGGAATTTACAAAATATGATGATCTTAATGACATCAGATTGGTTGATATGATGGTAATTAAGGTAAATGTTTCTATTACATTTTTGATGTCCTTTAAGCTTGTAGGTACAGGGTAATTCACGGTGGATTGAACAGATTAGATGCGTTTGTCAAACCACTCGAGGGTATACTGAAAATTAGCATAAACAGACATATTTTAGCCAGCTAAAATATTTTTGATAATGCAGTGTCACACACTTTAGATATTTTAAAGAGAAAACCATATATTATACCTAACTATAAAATTATTTTTCTAATTTGTACTAGTAACAACTTTTCTTATTATTATGCAATGTCACTGTTGTTTTAATTCTTAAAACTAGTGGGATACACTCTGTATATTATTATGTTTTTATTTTAGGGCCAAATGGAGCTTAAAGAGACAGTAAACATGTGGAAACAAAAAGGTCACATGATGTCATATTTTAAAGACACATGGGAGCCAAAACCAAAGGACTTTATATCCAAATTTTTATCTGGAAAAGAATAGGGTTAAAAATTCCAGTACCGCCTGGCAATTGTGTGTAGGAATTATGGAGTAAAGTGAGTGTAGATTTGTGTGAATAATTTAAGAATATAATAAAAGAAAATATTAAAATTCAATGCTTATATATTATTATCACCCTTTTATTAAATTAAAGTTAACACCTATTTCTAAAAAATTCGAGGTAATAACGTTTGTTTCCTTCAGCTTAAAAAGTAATTTTACAGCCTCCGTGAGTCATGGAATGGTTTATTTCTAGTAAATCTAGATATCAAATCCCATGCCCACTGTGGCTGGTCAGCAGGTACCATATGCCCTGCATCCCTCACTAAAACTTCTGTCAATTTCCCTGCTTCTTTAACATAGCCTGCTATTTCAGTCCCTACATACCATTTATGTCTAAAAAAAATAAGTCAAATCAAAAATTTAATTTTATTTGGAACCTGTATCCAGCCACTCTTGGTTTTTTCATATTACTTTTCGTGAGACGGCAAATGATCTGTAGTGAGTTATTTTGCAAAAAATGCTTCCAGATTTTATGTATTATTCCTACCTTTGTGCTGTCTTATACTGGTCAGCTCCAGCAAATTTCAAGTTTTGAAGATAATTTTCTGTTAATGGATAAGCTACAATGATATCTAGCTGTCCGTTGTAAATTAAAACCCTATAGTGACTTAACAGCTCGGAAATCCATGGTGCAACACTCTGCATCACATCATTTAACAAGTTTTTCTAAAAGAGAAATATTTTCAAACAATATAAAACCCTCAAATGCCTGTCATGAGCTATAAAAAAACTTAATCTTACCTCAACTACATTTGTAATATCATTAAAAGTACTGTTTCCAACATGTATAGCAGCCCTAATATCTGATCTTTGTACATACTTCCCCATATAAGCCAATTCTGCATTTAAAGGATCCACAGGGTACAAATAATTAAAATAATTGTCAAAACCTGTAATGTTTTTAAAAACAGAGCTGTGATTGTTCATGTCACCATTTAGTAAAGTGTCGAAAACTGTGAATGCTTTATCAAATTGCTTGTTTTGAATATACTTAACACCCTGTGCTTCATAGTCTTGTACAATTTTTCTGGCGTTGACATCAATTAAGCCTAGTTGATATAAGTAGTCACCATATTTAAGCTGGTGCTCGGGATCGCTAAGGCCATTGCCTATACTTAAACCTAAAACAAAATAACCATAATATAACTGGAAGAAATTTGATGAAATCCATATCAGGAAGTAGGTAATAGAAAGAAAATAAATTCCTCTTCAAGGCATATCAAAAGTAGTAAGATAGTTGTAAGTGGGTACCTACCTTGTAAATTAATTTTTAATTTGGCACTGGGATTTTTCTTATAAATTGTATAGGAAATTGCAGGAACATATTTTCCAGCGTACGATTCCCCAGTAATAAAAAAGTCATTTTTTTGTAGGTCAGGAAATAAAGTGAAAAATTGTACTAAAGCAGTGTACAGATCTTCTCCCACTTTAGTTTCATTTTGGGCATAGCCTCTATTGGTAAAACTATAGCCAGTACCTAAATAAAGGGACATATACTATCAGAACTTAACCTTTTAATTTAAAAACAATCGAAGAATCTTGTTATAACAGTAATTAACAATAATTTTCTTTATACCTCTTTCATTCATTTATTCATCTTTAAAGCCTAAATATATTAAAATAGGTAAAATAATATTAGTCCTTACCAACAGGATTATCTATATAAATTACATTATGGTTCTGTGTCCATGAATATTTTCTTAGCTTTAGTCCACGTTTGGCTTTAACAGTAAATGGACCATTTTCCCCAAAAAGCCCTATTAAACTGGTCGCTCCTGGCCCTCCTTGGAGCCAAAGCACAACGGGTGCCTTAGCAGGGTCATTCTGAGCAGGAAAATACCAAAAAAACGTGTTTGAATTAAATGCTTTGTCTACAGTTAAGTAACCTGTCAACAAGAGTAAAGAAATAATGGAATTGAACAAATAGAGAATTGTAATATTAGCATTAATGAGTGTACCTTTAATCTATAATATACATTTTAGCTCACCTGAATAGCTTTTTTGTTTTTTAAAACCATTAAAGAATACTTCAGCAGCAGATTGAGCTTCTTTGATCTTATTTTGTTCAATAAGTGGGGTTAGAAAAAGGGGCTGCCCTGGATCACCTCCGAGTTTTTCTGGTGGTATTTGGGTGTAGAAGTTTGGAAAGGCTCCAAGTGCCTTATATACACTTATAATTACAAGAAACAAACAAAAATACAGCTGCATTTTGGATTTAAAGCGTCGATATATAAGATAAATGTGAACAAGCTGATGGTGTAATTATGTAAAAAATAATTGCTCTATACTCTACGACATGATACGGGTCAACAATTCTATAATTAGAAAAGGTTATCACAGTTTACTTGCCAGAAATAAGATTGTTCAACAATAATTGATATTGATAAACTATTCTATCTTCCTTACGTGAAATCCCTGAAAGACATTCTATTCTAATTATTGAAAATCTAATATTTTTGTCCTGAAACCATGGTCTAGTAGTGCTATCTGCCGGGAGTCAGGAGCTACTCAAAATTGTAAATCCAGAAAATCAGTAATGGACTCTTGCTTATAGATTCCTGTAATAAGAAAAGTAATAAATGCTATAGGGTCTCTCATTTGGGTAAAGATGGAAGCACGCATTTCACGGTTTTAACGAAACTATGATAATGTTTGAAATGGGAAACTCTCAAAGACAATGTCTTTGGAAACTCTACATAATAAAATGTATTTAAGTATATTTTTAGTTTTTCGTAACCTAAAATTGATCTAAAATATTTCAAGATTTCAAGAAGCTATTTCTCAAGTTTTTTTATAGAAAATAACTTGATATTAACATAACAGTAAAAAAAACTCTAATAGTTATTTATGTAGGTATCTAGGGAATTATAATGGTCTTAATTACCGAGGGCAAAGTTTATTTCTGACCGATTTTAGTAACATTTTGTTCATTTTTAAAGTGGAATAAAGCTGGATTTATAAACTCGAAAAGTTGGTGAGGTTGAGGTTCAGTTGGTGTTGGAAATAGAAGTTCAATTTAAACTAAAGGTAACACTCAGTTCTATTTATACACTCGTTCATGTTGTTCATGTAAAGCTCATGTAAGGTTCGAAAACTTCCCGGGTAGTTCGAGATAATCAATTTTTATGCTCGGAATTCGGAATATCTAACCTCACAACTTGACCATAACTTCAACCTCACCAACTTTTCGAGTTTATAAATCCAGCTTAAATGTTTCAATAGATGACAATCAAATTGACATTAGATGTCAATCGTTTGATTTTATGTCAAATTTTTCTTAATATCCCAAGGGAGTTATGACCCTTATAATTCCCGCGTAACTAAGACGTTATAAGCTAATAATATACATATACCGGTCAGAAATAATAGTTATTTATGTATCTAGGGAATTATAATTGAGACCCTTATAATTCCAGTGATACATAGATAATTTTATTTCTGACCGATTTTAGTAACATTTTGTTCATTTTTAAAGTGGAATAAATGTTTCAATAGATGACAATCAAATTGACATTAGATGTCAATCGTTTGATTTTATGTCAAATTTTTCTTAATATCCCAAGGGAGTTATGACCCTTATAATTCACGCGTAACTAAGACGTTATAAGCTAATAATATACCGGTCAGAAATAAAATATTATTTCATTTTATCTTATTTAGGGGAGAGTGGGGGAATACCGGCCCCTTAAGGAAATACTCGAATATCTCGGAGATTTTAAAATTTAATGGGATACTGGAGGGTTTAAAAGAAAGGTAACACTTTCGGGAACAAAATATATTTTAATTGGAAATGAACAATACTGTTTTAAAAAAATACAACATTTTAAAAAAATATATGTGTGGCCGGTATTACCCCGCAGCTTGGAGGTAATATCGGCCAGCGGCCGGAATTACCCGAAATTGTGTTCATTGACAGAAATCGCACACATACGTTTTTTTTGATTCTCCGTTTGTACATTGTTTGTGAGCCCATCCAGCGCAGTTCACACATCTTAGCCAGAGTTCCCGGTTTTTCCCAAATTCTCCGCAAATACTACAAATGTCCTCGGTAACTTCGGCGTCTGAATTTTCTTCTTCCTTGTCACAGCCATGGTAGCTTACTAGATTTTTTTTTTTTAAGTTTTGGCTTGTCTTGTTTGTTGTTAGTGTTTTTGTTCGCTAAAACAGAGGTGTCATCAAAGTTAGCGAAAACCTGCTTCTTTATGCCTTTTATTTTTGCCAGTTCTAGAGCACGATTCGTCTTTTTCAGCCTTTCCTGTTTTGCATTTTCTTTTTTTTCCAACATTTCTTTCATTGGAGTAGACGTAAATATTTCGGAGTGTTGCTTTTTGCCAACTTTTTTCCCCTTGTCGTTAGTTCCAGAACATCCAGGAATGGGTAATATTTCTCTGAATGATAGGTTCTGTCTTGAATCATTTTCTTTTGTATCTGCTACCTCCATTTGTGCTCCTATGTCTACTTCTTTTTCATCTATTCTATTTTCTTCAAGTTGTTCGTTCCTAGGAACCGGTTCAGTTAAGTTGGCAGGTTTTAAGTTTTCAGCAGGTGCAAAATCTTCTGCATTGAATACATCAGGGTTGACGGGGAATATTCCCGTTACCTCAAAACCTTTGGTAGCCTTTTCTATAGTTGCAACTCTCCCGAACGCTTTATTAAATAAATCAGCAACGATATAGGGCGTGATTTTTTCCCCTGGGTGACTTCTCATAAATTTATCACATTCTGAATTATATGCTGATTTTAACGGACCATAAAAAGTGACGTCTAGTGGTTGAACTCTGTGTGATGTATGTGGAGGAATCGTTAACATAATGATTCCCTTTTCTTTGCAGAAGTTGTAAGCATTTAACGAACAATGACTAGAGTGGTTGTCTAGTAATAATAAAACTGGATCTTCCTTTGAAACTTTAATACAATGCTCAAAGTGCTTTAACCAGTCAATGAATAAATCTTCAGTTATCCATCCGTTATCTGAGCAGTGATAAACGGCGCCTGGAGGGCCGTTCTTCTTTAAATGATCGGACATTCTTTTTCTGGCATATATGAACATTGGAGGAACGTAAATTCCAGACGCGCTAAATGAACACATAACAGTTGTGGTTTTTCCCCTCTCCCAGCTAGTTAAAAAACCTACTCGTTTTTGCCCTTTTTCAGCATAGATTTTATTTGGACGTTGTACTGTTGTAATGCCGGTTTCATCAGCGTTGAATATTCTTGCTGGAGAAAATTTGTATTTGTCCATTAGGGTACTAAGGTTTGCAAAAAAAAGTCCAATTTCTTCTTTGTTAAAAGCCGTCACACGATTTACGCTGGTTGATTCCGGTTTCCTTAGACTTATATGTGGATTGCGTCGTAAAAATCCCTCCAACCAGTCCCGACCCGCTGAACCTTTCTCCTCCTTAAAGGGGTTATTCAAGTTATTGGATTGGGCAAAAGTGTAGGCGCTTTGCTGAATTTGTGCCGGCGTAATTCCAAAAAAGAGCTTAGAAAGATTAATTATTTGCTCCGCTAATTCACGCTCCTGTTTTTGGGTAAATACTGGGCGTCGTCCCAATTGAACTTTAGCTACTCTGCCGTTTCTACGTCGATCTTGAAGAGTCGCTCTTGGAATAGCAAAACTTCTTGAAACTTCCCGAAGATGCCGTCCATTTTCTATTGCGGCAAGAGCTTCTTGAAGAGTCTCGGAAGTCCAAGAACCTCTTGTAGTTTTTCGTTTATAAGTCCGCGGCATCTGAAAATAAACGAAAATTTACCACTAAATTATGATAGGGGGTAATACCGGCCATGCCGATATTACCCGCATGATAATGGCCGTAATTGCCCCCAAAACAATAAACTTAAGCCACACACATTATTTAGACAAGCCTAAACTTAGGTAGTTTTTAAACAGACTAAGTGAAAGAAAACATAATTTAGTTGATTTGTATGCATACCAACTATTTTTACAACTTACCGTTATGGAAATATACAGCCTTAAACAAACACCTTTCTTACAGTAGCACGTGCTTTTCCATAAAATTGTCTTTAAAAACTGTAAACCCCCCGCTAGCACTGCCTAAGTGATACTAACCGTTGGATTCGCTGACGTGCTTGATCTGTAGGCGTCCGCCGCTTCAAATTTTCTATCAGGGTGGGAGAAACTTGGCGGCCGGCATTACCCCCACGGCCGGTATTCCCCCACTTTACCCTAGTGTGCCGATGGAGGATATCTCGTTAAGGCTTTAGCAAAAAAAAGTTTATTAACAAAATTGTACAGGCTAATGGTCTGCATCTTTTGAAAATAATATTAAATATACTACAGGATGTTTGACAAACGCGGATCAGCTTAAATTCAAATGTTTTTAAATGGGACACCCTATATACTCTTATACTCTTTATATGGTATTGCATGATGTCCCTCTTTATTCTTTATGATTGTATATAGTCTCAAATTTTTTTTCTAATCTGTTGCGATCTTGTCAAGTTATTAATTTTTTTGCTTTTGTACAGACGTGCAATAAATAATGCCAGTTTCATTTATTGATTTTAATTTCATAAATATTTTTAGCAGACGATTGCATCAGGGTTGTATTAGTAGGGGAAGTTGGGGCAAAAAGGCCACCTTAACCAAAAAAATCTACAAGTATTCTAAATTTTTTGCCTGCGACGCTTTAGCTTCGCAGTCTGAACCCCTCCGGTAGTTCGCCCCCCCCCCCCGCCCCAAAATGCTGGCTACGCCACTAATTAGGCTGTAAACTTCCAAAATATCTAATGGTTCTAGACCAGTACTATGAAATAATATTGAAAAAGTGAGTTATTGCAAAATATTCGCTTTGCCCCATATATGGGGCAAAGCGGATATGAACATGATCAAATACAAAGAAATACTTTCCATAATAAAAAAACATTTTACTTAAAATAGCAGGAATACTTCTTGTTTTAAAGAAACCTACTAAATCTAAATTTTGACATAGGTAAGTATATAATTTCATTTTGTATAAAAAAAAAAACATTAAATATTGGAAGCTTGAAACAAACTTTAACAAGTAAAAATGGAAAAACCTACCAAAAATAATCCTAAAATGAAAGGAACTGTGTGTAGTAACATGTTTAAAAATTATTAAAAAATCTTTATTTTTCCGTGCCTTAAAACTTCTATCTTAACTTTTCCCAAAATTTCGTTCATTAAAACTTTACTAATATCCTTTATTTCAGGGAAAACAAACACGTCTCTTGATTGTTTATATTGTCCCAGAAACGAAACAATAATCTTAGTTTTCAATGTTTTTTTCAATGCTTATTATTTGTGCAAGAAATTGTTTTCTTGTCATTTTGTCAGATGTTAGTTCTGTCAATATAAAATCATTATTATTAAGATTCTTTATGTCAACTTTTTCTATATCAAAATCCTTTGGCTTGAGATAAAATTCGAAGTCGCTAGCTGAATCGTCTAAATTGGCTAATTCCACTTCAGTTGAAATGTCTGACGATGTATCTTCCTCCGGGTCTGTTTTTTTCTCTATCTTCGTCTTTTTGTTTTTTTCCAAATTTCTTTCGACCATTTTTTCTTGTTTTTTGGTATTTTATTTTCTGATATAGCCTTCCACTCTTCATAATTAGGGGTTGACGTTAGTACCATAGTTTTTCCCCTTTTTACTTTTCTTTTAGGAGCTCTTATTGTTTGAATAACTTTTGGTAAAGCTAAAATGTCTTGTGGCGAATAGTACATATTTTCAGATATTTCTCCAGCTTAAACTGAATGGACTACAGGAAACGGGGTTCTAACCCTAGAGGGTCCTGGTTGTGGAGACTGATTTATTTCAGCAAGCCTGTTCTCATCGGGTACAATCTGTTGTGGAGATTTTGGGCGTTCTTCCTCTGGTACTCTATCTGTAGTTTCTGCAGATTTAAATAAATATTCTGGAAATACATCCGGGTTATAAGGATAAATTCCAGTCGCTTTGAAGCCATTAATAGCGTTTTGCGCAGTTGCAGCTCGTTTAAAGGCGTTGCCAAAAAGTTCCCCGACTTGATATAAAGTTATCGTTTTCCCAGGGTTATTATTGGGCCATTTTTTTGTTTCTTGTTCATAGTAAGTATTGAGAGGAAACATAAAGGCGACATCTAGAGGCTGTAGGCGGTGGCATGTATGGGGCGGTATTACAACTATGTGCACATGATTTGCTCTTGCCTTTTCAACCAAAGTTAAATTTTTTGTATGTATGTATGCCCATCAAAAATCAGTAACACCGGGTCAGTCTCGGACTTCAAGAAGTGATCAAACCAAACATCAGAAAATATATCACTTTGCATCCACCCAGACTGATGATAGTGATGATATTGAACTATAGATTCTGGAGGAAGTCCGTGCTCAAGGGCTGGGCATTTTCTCACTCGCGGGATAACTAGCAGTGGAGGAATGTAGAATCCAACAGGATTGAAGCAAATTTCTGTTGTAGTTAAGGTGCCTCTTTCGGCCGAAGCTAGACTACCCACTTGTTTTTTTCCTTTCATGGAGAATATTCCTGGAGGGATTATTTGGTAGAGGAAAGTCGCCTATTATGGCGTATGTTCCTAATGTGGGGTAGGCATATATATCTCGGCAACCAAAATAGAGACATCCACGTTTGAATAGCCAAAGTAGACCTACCAGGCTTGTATTGATTTCTACTTAATATTAAAGCCTTGCACCAGATAGCTGTTCCGTCATTTTCATTTGTACGTTTTAATAATGGTCGTAAAAGTTTGAGGCGGTGCCTATTTAAACGATTTTTTTTTTAAATAGAAGGTAAGTCTTGGCTATTTGTTATGCATAGGCTAATAATACGAATGTTAGTAAGTATTTTGTGCATATAGGTTTTTGTTTCTGTTTTTATTTAAACAAAAATATTTGATTGGTTACTATTTGCCGAACGTGTCCTATTATGGGGTATCCGAAATATTCCCAATATGGGGTGCCCCATATACCCCGAAATATGTTCCGAGATTACGATTTTGTTAATAACAGTTCACATGAAAATTCCGAGGAAAATATTGGTGATTGTTTAACCTCTTCGGTCCATGGGTCCCGCCCGCTTGACAAAACTAAAATATTTATTATATGGAAACACCTCACACTTTTCATCGCTTTAGCCAGTGGCCCGCCCGCTGCACACTCTAGACCGCATAAAAATTTTTACGGTAGAAAAAAACGTCAACAGTGTACGATACATTCAGTTGTTAGTAAATGTGCATGGTATGGCGAGGTTATGATGGCGTCGTGTAAAAAACAAGGTAATTTCATAGTTTTCTAATAGCTTTTTTTGTTTAATCTTTGAACAAATTGTTTGCTGGGTACCATAAAATGATTGTAAGGTAAAATCTCCCAAAATATATTTGTTAGCCGCTATGCTAGGGTTCACTAAACCTTTTGTCAAGCAGTTTGGACACCAGGATTTAATTGAGGTAAAAGTTAAATAGTGAAATTCTTTTTTTCAGGTTTGAAGAAACCTCTAAACGATGTTCAGTTAGAGGAAATTTTAGAGGACAGTGATTTTTATCTTAGTGATGATGAAGATGATGACCCCACAATGAATTTAGATAATTTGGAAGAAAATATATTTCAAGATGATGATGTACCCGATAACCCAGTAATTCCAGAAAATGATTTAGAATATGATTCTGATGATAATGTACCTTTAGTTCACTTGCGAGAACAACTACTAAGAGAAGCGGGCGGAAGCTAAAAATCATTAGGAAAAGAAATCGTTTGAAAATAAATACGGCAACTCTTCTGAAAACCATTGGGAGGTGAATAATGAACACAAATTTTGGACACCGCTAGATTATTTCTCTCAGTATTTTGCAAAGGAATTTTGGGAAAATTTGTCTTTACAAAGTAACATGCGTGCCATGCAAGCAAATGAAAAAAAAGACTTAAAATCAACTGCAGAAGAGTACAAAAAAGTAACTGGAATTCATGTTTTAATGGGTATTTTCGGACTACCACGACTTAGACTATATTTTATGAAAGGAATTGAAATTCCTATTATTACCCAGATTCCCAGAGATAGGATTTATAAATTACGAAATTTTTTACATGTAGTAGATAATTTAAGTGTTTCGGCGGAAGTCAAAGCAGAAAATAAACTTTGGAGAGTTCAACCAATATTAGATTCTGTTAGAAAAATGTGCACCAGCCTTCAAAGACCAACAGAATTATCAATTGATGAACAAATGATCCCATTTACTGGCACAACAAGCTTACGTCAATTTGTAAAAAATAAGCCAAATCCTGTAGGCCTAAAAAATTTTGTTCTTGCTACACCATCAGGATTAGTGCTTGACTTTTTTATTTACCAAGGCGCTAAAACTTGGCCTGATGCTGGGCCTGAAAAAACGTTAGACATTGGAGGCTCTGTGGTCAAAAAGTTATCAGTTGATATATCTGCAGGAACCACTCTTTACTTTGATAGATATTTTACGTCAGTTAATTTGCTTGAACACTTAATAGACAGAGGGATTCTTGGTGTTGGTACCATCATGAACAACCGCATTCCAAAAACACTTTGACACAAAATTAAAAAGGACTCAGATTTGTTGCGAGAAGGACGAGGTTCTCATGAAGAATGGGTAAGAGCCGACAACAAAATGACAATTTTGAAATGGATGGATAATAGATTTGTCACGATGGCCTCCACATCTTCAGGGTCTTTGCCCCTAAGTGACGTTCGAAGGTGGGATAAAAAAAATTCGAAATATATTTTGGTACCTTGTCCGAACACAATTGTTAAATACAATCAATTAATGGGTGGTGTGGATTTGTGCGACAGATTAATTTCCTATTACAGAATCTGCATGAGAACAAAAAAATGGCCTGTGCGTGTTTTCTGGCATTTTATTGACCTGGCAATAACAAATTCCTGGATTGAGTACCGGCAAGACCGTTTGGCATTTGGTGACAGAAAATCGGCGATAATGGATTTATTAGAATTTAAGTTGTATGTAGGGAAAACCCTTGCATTAGGTGGACAGCCTGGCAGTCAGAGATTGCTTCAAGTTGCAGTGCCACAGCATAATGAAATGACTCAAGTTCCCGAGCCCCCCTCAAAAAAATCAAAAATTGTGGAAATACCGCCAATAGACGTTAGAAAAACCAATAGTGACCATTTACCGATATGTAGTGTAAACAACAAAAACTCATATATGCGTTGTCGAAATCCTGGTTGCAGCAAAAAAACTAGATTTTCTTGCACAAAGTGTAAAATTTTTCTATGTATATCTCCTGAGCGACAGTGTTTTTTTGAATTTCACACCTAAGTGTGTGCATACTAATATTCCAAACTAAGGCCTTTTGTCCAAAATACTGGACCTGTCAAATATATTGTTGTCAAATAAAAGTTTTAATATTTTAATTTTTTTTTGCTTTCTTTTCCTCCAGTTAATGAAAAAAAAATAAACAATGCAGGAAAATTTAATAAAATAGATCGTTGGGTCTGAAGAGGTTAATGCAAGGAATACCTAATGATTCAATACCGAGCACCTCGACGACAAATACTTTGGATAGTACTCTTACTACTAGGTCAAAATTAGTTGCAGATCATGCCATTCCAAGCACTTCAAAGTGTAATTCTCAGGAGATGCTCCACATCACTCCACCAAACACTACTACTAAAAGACTGATTTTACCCAGCAACATATTGCCTATTCCAAACATAGGCCGCAGAGGGGGCAAGTGCGTTGTGGTTACTAGTACACCCTACAAAAGTGAACTGGAAAAGGTTCTCAAAAAGAAAACAATTCTTGTTCCTAAAACGTCAACTGTTAAAAAGGACTCATCATCTGATTCAGATATCGAAGTGCATTTTCAAGAATCAGACGACTCTGATTTCGGTGACATTCAATCAGAATGCATGTTTTGTCACCTTATATTCAAGGATGATAAAAGTGGAGATGAGTGGGTTCAGTGTCAAGGATGTTTGGAATGGGCCCATGTCAAATGTGCGGGAAATGACACGCCGAAGTATATTTGCGACTTCTGTAAAAGCTTTTAATTTTGTATACATATTCTTAAAAGTTTCTATTAAGATATTTATTTAAGTGAATCTTTCCACCATATTTAGGTTTTTATAAGTTATTTACATTTGTATAATTTCTTCTTGTATCAATAAAACTTAAAAGTTTTAAGTACGTTTTATTTTTCTGTTTTTTTTTTGTACTAAACACTTGCACCAGATAACTTTTTCAGGTACCCCATATAAGGCATACCAGGACCCCATAATAGGCTACCTAGTAGCCTAATATGGAGTAGACACAGCATTTCTAAATTATTTTTTTTTACAAAAACGGTAACGTTCTAAATTTTTTTTTATCTAGTATTATCTTGCTTGCATAATAACGAACCAATGTTGCTGAAATGAAATATAAAAAAAATAAATAAAAGAAAAAATTGCAGAAAATAAAATGGTACCCCATAATAGGCGACTTTCCTCTACCGCAAAAACACCTGTTTCGTCGCAATTATAAATTCTACTGGGAGGGAATTTATGTTTATCGAGCATTTCTCCCAGAAGCTTTAGCTACTGATGTATATTCTGGCAGTCTTAGAGGAATATTTTTGTTTCTGTTTAAAAACCGATAAATCCAATCCTGCTCTGCGAGACCTTTGGTGGCATTAAAGTTATGCGCAATTTTGTTTTTTTCTGCAAACTGGAAAGCAAGGTGTCTCAATTCCCGTGTGCCGAGGCCAAAAAGCCTACCTTCCATGCCCAAGATAAAATCCGCCAGTTCTTTTTCTTGGTTTGCCGAAAAAACAGGTCTTAATCGCCATAAATATTTTTTTAAAGCTGCTTCAGGTTCTTTGTCTGAGTTGATTCGTCTTCATAGTGTTGTCAAAAGAACATGGTATTGGTTTGCTGCTTTTTTTGCACTGAGTATTTTATTTCTTACGTCGCGTATGGCTGCTGTCATACTCTTCTTCGACCAAGAGTACCTACTGCTGGGTTTTGCGTTTATAGTTACGCACCATTATTGAAATATCCTAAAAAAAAACAATACAATTAATAATTAAAAAATATTAAAATGAAAAATTTACGTTCAACTTACTACAAAAATATTTTAATTTTTTTTTGATGAAATGAATAGTAATTTTTGTGTTACTTTGATTTTTCGCGTTAGGCCAACTTTTTGGTAACATTTTATTAAAGATAATGATTTTCTATTATAGGGTCAAATAAGTGGCTAGGAACCACTTTGCCGTGATGAGAAATCCACTTTTCCCCAATATGTACCGAAAAAGCATTTTAGAAGTCATGAAAAAGTTTGTGTTTTTCGTTCAAATGTCTGTATATACACGTCAAATATATATCAAATATCATTTGAAACTCGTTCAATATTGAACAAACAATTTATATTTTCAGCTGAACTGTTACTTTACATACCGATGAATATTACAAACACGTGGTACAAAACTTTTCACACGCCGGGAAAAAATGCGTGTGTTCTCGACGGCGACTGAATGCTGAACTCTACATGCGTAAGGGAAGTGATGTACGTAAAAGCATCCATAGATGTCCTTACGATACAAGAAATATTGTACAAAATCAGTTTGCCCCTTGGGGCCGCTTTGCCCCAACTTCACCTACTATTTATCTGATATTACGAGATGTTTTCATACAAGGTGCTCTAATTTTACTTTCAAATTTCGGTAAGTTTAAATAAAAAAATTTACCCGATTTTCTTAAGCGAAATACCCTATATTATTTTTTTAAAAGAGATTTTAATTCCCTTCAATTTGGTACAAATCGTGGGTCGAGTATTATATTGTTCTATGCGTCAAAAATGAAATTGTTGGGAAATGGCGATTGAATATTCGAGGTTTAATTTTTTTACCATGGAAATATTTCAATAATTTTAAGTACTGGTTTTGGACAGACACGTAAGAATGGAAATATTTCATGGTTCCTATTTGAACTTATTTCTTCCTATAAGTTTTTAAACAAATTAAACAATTGTTGATAGAACATTTTTTTTATTTGTCAACAAAAATTTTACGAAATATCAGATTTTGTTCTAACAGTATATAAAATTCTGTTGAACTAAAAGTTTCAGTTCCAAAAAAGTTAAATAGTAGACAAAAATAACATGAACACATTGTATTGTACTATAAAAAATATCATGAATATTCCTAACATAAAATGGAGGTATTCTTAAGTAAAAAAACAATTAACACAAATATTATATTATAAACTGAAGGTAACTATTTCAACAAAATTGAAGGTTTACACTTTTTTATTCCTTTGGTACTTTCGGTATTGGATTTTGATTTACCTTTATTTACTTTTCTATTAGTTTTTGAAGCCTTGAAATTAGCTTTTGCTTTTTGCAGTGTTTTCTTTGAATTAGCAAACACGGTAGTGTTATTATATTCTTTGAAAAAAGTACGAATAAAGGTAATATCCACAGCATGCATAAACTTAAAAAGCTTTTTAAGATCGTCAACTTTTGCAAACGGGAAACGACATTTTGTAGGTTCTGGTGAAATAGTTATTGCTGGTAGCGGGAGTACAACAGAGTTGCTTGTTGCTCTGGCCTTGCTTGATGAATTAATGGGGTTGGGGTAAGTTGTATGCTACTGTGTCCCGGTTCACAAAATTTTTGTATTATTTCCTCAATATCCGGATATTTTTCTAAGAACTTCATAAGGGCAAGACTCATGATCGAGTTTTTATTTTGGGGCACACAAGAATCCGACCAGAGAATCATTTTGTTTATATAACGAAAATCTTTAACCACCCTTTCTAATATTTTTATTAAAGCAGATGCAATATCATTGCCTTGTCTTCCGTGGGTCCCCTCGCTCCATATACAACAATATGCTTGTTTATTCAAGTTACGATGTGCTGTTAAATTATACGTGTTTAATTTTCTGCTATAGAAAAAACATGATACATTGCTTCGCGGTAGTGCGAAAACATTCTCCATGTCGAAACATACGATAGCGGTTCGTTCATCTTCATTTTTCCTATCTAAATTACGAACCATTTTGGCAGATATTTTTCCCTGTAAGTGGTTTTCAAACCTAATTTTCTGCTCTTCTGCAATTTCGGTGCCTCCCCAGAGGCCGTGTCTATTGCTACTACCGGCATACAAAACTGAAAGAATAAAAATTATATTATTCTAACAGCCCAAAATGCTCTCCTCTCGTTGGTTAGCCTGTTAGAACATTATAATACTAAACGGTTTTTAAATGTGAGTGATAGAACAATTTAATACTGGTTTTATTCAGGTTTGTGTGTTAAATTATATAGTTTTTTTTATACACATAGAACAGAAATGTTATGTACTATTGTTCTAGCTTAAAAAACTATTTCGCGCCAAAAGTGCTGTTAGAACAGTATAATACTCGACCCACGAAATATGTAAATACTAATCTATTATGGGACATTTTTGGGCTTCTGAAAGATTTCATCAATATATCATAAATCTTTTAAAATATTTATGAAATATCTTTCAGAGAAATTAATATCAAATATTTCTGAAATATGATTGTCCTGGGTGTGTAGTCTATGAGACGAAGAGTTGTTTTCTGCATATTAGCAAGAGAAGGTAACTCTCAGCAGTTCTTATAATTTTTTTAGTTTTTCGTGTAACGTCAGAGTTAAGGCGGCGTATATTTTTCTATTTTTACGGAAACCCGGAAATGAACACATCAAGGAAACTGTCCTTTTAAAAATTGAGGTAAAAAAAACTGCACACTAGTATTGAATTAAAATTGGCACTACGTGTTCATTTCTTTATTTACAGATGTCCTCTATGTCCTAAACTTGCAATATTTTTGTTTGTTTCTAAACTAAAAAAAAAAAACTAGAAAACGATGGCAGATACGATATAAATTTAGGGGATCAAACAGAATGAGAAAAGAACGTAGAGTTAAAATATGATATCAGTATTTATACAGGGTATCCTCAAAAAAAGTCGAGGAGAGTGAAAGTGTTGGTACCGCAAAAAATGTAACTCTCTGTATACTGCCTCTGACCATTTAGACATTTTATTGTAGAGATTCAAAAAACTAATTAAGTACTGTACCAAATTTGAAATAATTATCTCGGAAAATGTATGTGGAAGAAAAAAGAAAAAAAAAGTTAAAACGTAGGCGTTTAAAAAGTTGTAGTAGAGGACAGTGACGTCGAAGAAATTCCCCCCGTAAAATTGCTTACAAAACAGAAACGATAATTTTCCCATTCCCCTTTGAAAAACAAAAGAAAAACGTTAGAGTCGTGTCGTTATCTATCGGTTCTCCCTGTGCTCGGGTGACGGATCCCGTCCTGTTTAGATGAGACTTGTTCCCGTGCATGGAAATGGCCTACTTGCGCCAATGGGATGTCAGGCTTCCTATTTATGACCCCACTTGAAAATACAGGACCGTATTTAAGCATCATATTATATCGGCGCTTTTAAGAGAAAATTTAAAAAGGAAACGTTAGAATTTAAGAACATTACAATGTCGATATGATGTCTGATAAGATTCTGAGTATGATGGAATAACGGGGACAATACAAAACTAGAACACAAAGAAATACACAGCAATCAATGGTGAAATACGAAAGAAGATCAGAGAGGCTAAGGAAAGTACTTTGAGAGAAATGCAAGGAAATTGAAGAACAAATATGACATATTCAACTTACATTAAAAAATGAAGAATTGCAGATCTCCGAAGGAAACCCAAGCAACTGTACTTTCGGACAAGAATGGAAATATCCTAATCAACATAGATTAAAAACTACAATGTTGGAAGGAATACACCGACGAACTGTTTGAAGATGACCCAACTAGTAAAATAAATTTTATAAAGGTAATATAAACTGCTATACAATAAACTTTATAGAAGCTTAAAATTCTTTGTGGTTAGATACCGCTATATGATATTTATAGGATCAAAAAAGGCCTACTTTTATAAAATATTTTGATATTATAAGAGTTCTACAGAAGTTGTGTACCACACTTTTAAAGCAATTTAATGCAACAACTATAAAATTGTTTTGCAGTATGTATTTGGTGATATGTATACAACAAAATATTATCGACACTTTAAAAGTCTTACAAATTTCATTGCGCCGGAAATTTTATTGATAAAATATGTATGTATTTGTGGCATAGAAAAGATGCACTTTAGTTTTGGCCACGCTTGCTTTAAAATTAAAAACATATATATATAATTTTTTTCTTAATATTTCGATATTTTTTATATATAATATTAAGTTATTACTTTATCTAAGAATAACGTTAGAGAATAGTCTTCTAAAACTAATAAAATAACGTTAAGACTACATTTTTACGTCTCCGACTTACTTTTACATGATGGCGGCAGTTGCGGATCCAATAAATCATTATTTTGTACAACTGTCAAAAAAAGTTGACATTTTTTCATCGCTATCGATACGTAAACCTTTTGTTTTTTTAACAGTGAAAAAAAGACTTTTTTTCACGGTGAAAAAAAGACTTTTTTTTAACTGGAAAAATGATTTACAAAAAAAACGATAAAACATTACTTTTTAAAAAATGTATTGAATTTTTTTGTACAAATTTACTAATTAATTACCAACTACCAAAAAATCTCATTTGTTACAATAATAATTGATGGTGAAGTTCGAACAATTGCTTCCAATATTAATTCCCGAAGCTAGTCCACCTTGCTGCTGATCAGAAACGCTAGATATTCCTTGAAAAGTTGAGTCCACAACTGTATCAGTTATATTGATTTGTTTGGAAGTAGAGGAACAATTTAATTTATTAGAAATATCAATTTTATTACTCAAACTATCTTCTATATATCCTTCTGCTATGGCGGCAGATTTCCAACCACCGTGGCGTTTTATAGATGTCATGTTACCCCCTGCATTGGCTAAGAGAGTTGCAGAACTCCTCCTAAAACAGTGACCTGTGTAGCTCTTATGCAATTCTTTTCCCAGCCATTTTGCAATCAAGCTAGGAATTTCCCCTATTTTATTTATTCCCACATGTTGGTCAACACATTTTCCTCTTGAATATTTTAAAAATAATCTCTTTTTGTGTGTATGGGACGGCCTTAGTACTCTATACTTGCGATATATCTCAATATAATCAGAATTTGAAACGGTAAACATTCTTGGGCAATAGGTCTTTGTATCCGGTATTTTAACAATCAATATAGACCCGGTATCTTCAATGTCATCAATAGTTACCTTCAATAATTCTTCACGGCGACAAGCACCGCTGATTCCCAAAATTAACGCAACCTACAATTAAAAAAATATTGAAATTACTGAAATAATACAAAATTTTGATCATCTGTACCTTATAAAGTAAATTTGTTTCATCATCAGCTTCTTGAATGAATTTATTAATATCGTCTCTCGATAAAACTTTAGATTTCTTCCCTCGGTATCCGACGTTTTTGTTCTTAATAAAAGGCACCAATTTTGAAAACTTCTTTATATCAATATTTTCTTTAACATTCAATGTACTCTTCAACATTGAGTAGACACTCCATAAAGTAGAAGGTTTTACAGTTTTTGATTTCTCCTCAAAATAGCATATAAGTACCTTTTCAGACACTTTTTGTATATTTTTCTTGCCGCACCATTCACGGAATTGGTTATAATTTTTCTCGTATATAAATTTTGATTTCGCCGGTAACATGTTAGCTATAGCCGAATTTGCTATATCGGCTATATCTGAAGGAATCTCGCTATCACTATCGTAATCTACATCCATTTTAAGTACTTATACTATTTTTTTAAAAAATTGCAATAAATATGAACAGCTATCAACGTATGACAACAAAACAAGCAACGTGCCAACAAACCATTTCTATAGTAACGACAGGGCTGTTAACTTGATTATGTGAAATTATATGGTAAAATTTTTATTATAATATACAATTTTACCGATTAATTCAAACATTCAGTTGTACAAAAAATGTTGTTTGTATTTCGTTTGTGAAATTCGTGTTTTAATGGCACATTCGAGAGAATTTTTCGCCTCGACCTGCGGTCTCGGCAAAAAATTGACACTCTCATATGCCATTAAAAAAACACTCACTTCACGCACTTAATACAAAAATAACTAATTTAAACATGGCGCATTATAATACGATCAGTTTATATCAAATAATAGTTATTTATGTATCTAGGGAATTATAATGGTCTTAATTACCGAGGGCAAAGTTTACGTCCCGAGGGCCTTTGGCCCGAGGGACAGCAATTGCCCGAGGTAATTGAGACCCTTATAATTCCAGTGATACATAGATAATTTTATTTCTGACCGATTTTAGTAACATTTTGTTCATTTTTAAAGTGGAATAAATGTTTCAATAGATGACAATCAAATTGACATTAGATGTCAATCGCTTGATTTTATGTCAAATTTTTCTTAATATCCCAAGAGAGTTATGACCCTTATAATTCCCGCGTAACTAAGACGTTATAAGCTAATAATATACCGGTCAGAAATAAAAATGTTTAATAATATTTTAGTGCAAATTAGAACTGTATACGATGAAATGGTTTTATAATGTTGCATATTAGGGCGTTTTAAATTTTTTTGTAACGTGAAAACAAGATGTTGTTGTAACGCTTTAGAAGCTGCCAGATTTTGTTAAGCCAAGACTTGAAATATAATAATCGTTATAATATTCTTATTAATATATTTCCCTACATACAACGGACCCCTAAGTGACTAAACATGCCAGTGGTAAGCAAAATCGCCTCCAGGCACTCACAATATTTCGTGTATTATCACATTGTAATTATTAACTATGTAGTTTGTAAGCCTGTCCATGACAGAGGGAGCCAAACCATTTGCATCCATTTTGGGAGGGTTATTTTATTTTTTTTTTTATTGTGATAAGATTGCACTTCAAAAATTCGACTTAAATATTACATTACAACATCAGAGCTTGAGTGAGACATTTCTTTGGTACCTACCTATAATTTAATTTCACACAAAGTACTATTTTACATTTTTAAAATTTCGGATTGACTTTAATTGAAAGATTAATTAGTTGTCTTTGTATAAATCTTAGGATATCGAAGTAATTTTTATAAAATTCACTTGTACCATTGTATTTTCAATTAAATCGGAAACACTGTTTTTAAAACTTCGATAAAACTATACAGTGAGGACCTAAAGTCCCCCCCCCCCCTCTAACTTCTAAACCGTTCGGTATATTTTAATGAAATTTTGAACGATAATATTTAAGTAAGTCTTGCATTTTTTGACATACCAATGACAGCTTTAAATGTCAAAATGACAGCTGGGTTCGCTTTTGGAATATTTTTTTAAATGGAAAGGGGGTTCCAATGAAACCTCATTTTGAAGGTATTTTAATGCTTAAAACATTATCCGATTTAAAAAACATTTGGTTCAGTATTAAATGAAATTTATTAGTTATAAGTATTTTAAATAAAAGATAAAGGCACACATCTACAAAACAGTATTTACTTTAACAATTATTGTTGAGAATGACCACCATTGACCTCCTGACAAATAAATATTCTATTGTTAAATTCCTCTCGGACATTGTGAAGCATCTGTGGCGTTATGTTATTCTTGAACAAACATCTGTAATTCGTTGCCTAAGTTCATCTAATGAGCCTGGAGCCATTTTATAAACCTCAGTTATAACGTATCCCCAAAGAAAAAAAATCTAGAAGCGTTAGGTCTGGCGATCTAGCTGGCCATTCTGTCGGACCTCGACGACCAATCCACCTATTTTCATAAGATTCGTCCAGGTAATTTCTGACTTGCCTGAAATAGTGTGGCGGAGCACCGTCTTGTTGAAATGTAACCTCTTGAAACTCATGTGGGTTTTGGGCAACAACATCATTAATAAGTGGAGTAATTGTATGTTGCAACATATCCAGGTACCTGGGGCCATTAAGATTATATTCCAGAAAAATGGGACCTATAATGTGATTACCCAAAATGCCTGCCCAAGCATTTATTTTCTGGGGAAACTGAGTGTGTCCCTCCCGAAAAACGGGGGGATTTTCATCACTCCAGTACCTACAGTTTTGGGTTTAACTCTTCCATGTAAGAAAAAAGTACTTTCGTCGCTAAAACAAATATTCCGCAAATAGTTATTATTCCGTACGATTCTTTCTGACATAATTTCGCAAAATTCTAGTCATCTATCTGGATCATCTTCTGTTAATTCGTGTATAATTTTCATTTTATATGGGTGAAATTTATGGCGTTTCAAAATTGAAGACCTCGGGGGAACAAGGGGATATGCCACAACAAGTAAGAAATCTGTTTAAATTCATTCTCCAAAGTACCTTACACATATCTGCTTGTAAAAAAATTTGTGCAGCTATTTGACAATAGATGACAGCACTATCGCAAAATGTTCTTATTCTCTGAATATTATTTATTTAGTTTTTATAGGCAACAAGGGGAGAAGCCACCTAGATTTCAAGATGGCTGAACCGGCGAAACGAGCAGTTAAAAGGCAATATTATTTTTCTGATAGTAATGACAGTGAAAGTGATAGTTATTTTGACTCGGACGACAGTGTGAAAGACAAAGACCATGTTGACAAGGAGATGAGCGGTGATTCGTCAGATTATTCGACAGATCAGGTAAATAAATAAATATGTGGCTTATCCCGTTTTTGCCAAAAAGATTGTGGCTTATTTCGCAAACAACTTTTAGCCATTATACCATTTTAAAAAAACGCTCTTCGCAATTTTGTATTGCGTAGCAACATGTAGATTTCAAACCACTACGCAACTATCCAAAAAAGTTTTCCCTTTAATGCAGTAAAAGGCAAAATAAATAAATGTGGCTTATCCCTTTTTTGCCTTTACTTATATACTATATGTGGCTTGTCCTCTTACTGCATATATTTCTTTTTTTGCAGGAAAATAATAATAATTGTTACACGTCAACTTCACAACCAAGCGATGACCTTTCTGATGCTCTACAGATAACAGAGTTAAACTCAGGGTCACTATCGATGCCTTTAACATCACGGGGCACATTGGAAACTCCCGAAAAATTACCACCATCCAGATGAAAGACACCGAATTTAAAGAGAAGAAAGAAAATAAAAAACAAAATAAAAAGGAACTTAGGGCACTCTTATATAAACAAGAAAGGAAATGAAGTTAAGGCAAGAGAAGTAGGGCCACCAAGCACATGCAAAAATAAATGTCGAGAAGTTCTAGACGGAAAAGAAAACAATATTTTTAAATCGTTCTGGGGCTTAGGCGATTACAACAAGCAGGATCTAGGAAAATTTACCTACCTACCTTAGGTGTTAATTATTATTCCTTTTTTTATTATTTATAACTTTAAATTACATATTTTTATCACTCCAGTCCCCAGTGTTATTAGTTCAATTTAAGGCAAAAAGGGGATAAGCCTATAAATATGTCAAAATCTTTAACATTTACAATATTTTGTTACATTTTCTGTTATTTTTTTATAATAAACGTCCCTTTTAATATTTTTTCTGATTTCATTTACCAGTTACTTTATAAATATGATTTCAGGATTTGATTGAATATCTAAAACTGAAATATCTCAAAAGTAATTTTTGGTGGCATATCCCTTTGTTCCCCCAAGGTCTTCAATTCTTTTGACAAAACTACGAGAAACATTGCATGCCTCAGCCACGTGTTTCGTTGGCTGTTGGGGAGTAACAACCATTTTAGCTAAGACTTGGACTTTCACATCTTCCACGATTTTTGTCCTTCCAGACCTTGGAGCGTCTTACACCGTACCACTTTCTTGAAATTTTAAGATTAGTTTTCGCAAAAATTTTCTGCATATTTGGCGTTTCGGATATCGTTCATTGAACATACGGACAGCAGCATAGTAGTTTCGGTTAGCTTCGCCAAAAATAATAATCGCTTCAAATTTATCTTGTAAAGAACGAGCCATTTAAGACAATTTCGAGCTAAGAATATTTTCTGTCAATCAAACATTTAAAAACAGTATGACAGCAACAATCAATAGACAACTAATAGGTAAAAAAAGTGTGTTATAAACAGTGGTAGTCATAACGTAGAAACCGATATTATTGATTTCTATTTAGAAAATACTGAACCAAATGTTTTTTAAATTGGAGAATGTTTTAGGCATTAAAATACCTTCAAAATGAGGTGTCATTGGAACCCCTTTTCATTTAAAAAAATACTCCAAAAGCGGACCCAGCTGTCATTTTGACATTTAAAGCTGTCGTTGGTATGTCAAAATATGCAAGTTTCTGGATCAAACATGACTATAAAACGATTTTACAAATAAGAGCATATCAACGTTAAGCAATAATTTTATTATTTCCCTTATACAACCTTAATAAAACATGTCTGTACAAGTATTGTATAAGGCGCTAATTAAAGGCTATTTGTGCAAGTATACGACTCTTTCTCAATATGGTTGCAATACTTATAGATACATAATTTTAAAGGTTGTATCTCGTATTATAATACTGTCATAAAATTCTTAAACAAGCAAGAATCATTTGTTCTATAGTAAAAGTTGTAAAAGACGTTATAAGACAATGATGCGAGTATTTTTCTTAACGAACAAAATTATCGCAACGATGTGCGCTACAAAACAAAACTTTTCTTAAAGCAACGCTATTCGATAGTTATAAAATAATTTGCTTCCTTTAAAGTTCTACTTTGCTAGTTGGGGAGCGAACGGATCCAAAAGAGATATTTACGATATAAGATGAACCATCCAAGAAAGAAATATTGTACGCCATGAAAAATTCAAAAAATGGAGAAAGTCATGGTCCTGATGAACTCTCTACCGACATCCTTAAAGCTATAGATGGAGATCACATATGCATTTTTCCAGCAACGATCAGTACTTTATCTAGGCTCTGTAGAAGACATAACAAGGAATCTTTTGTTAATGTTTGTGAGACATTGGGCGTACGATTTTGTTCACCTTTGTGTTTATCAATTTCGGAAAAGATTTTTAGTATTAACCCTTAAAGGTATCGAATCCTACACCAGAAATTAATTTAGAGACAAATGTTGTTGTTTTCTATATACAATATAAAATATGACATATACCTATTAATATATAAATTTTGATCATTTTGAGGACAAATTTAGGATATTCTTTCATAGCATTTATTCAGAAGGATTTTACCTACATATTTTTTTGGTGTCAGATCCTTAGTCCGCTTCTGTTAGGGATGGTATTTACGAGCCATTTTCAGAGACAGTAGCAGAGCGAGGACGGGCTGCGTCATCTCGCGTCGCGACGGCCGCTTTATGCAGATAAGCTCGTTTTAATTGCGCCAAGGAAATCGCAATGGCCCAGAAAATAAACGAAACAACGCGACATGTTTCGCTTTTGAATGCGAAATTTTATATGTTGGTAAAAGACCACATCCTCATAGGTAAAACTTTCGAATAGTAAAATCTATTTAATAATAATTGTTGGAGAAACGATCATCCAGGTGCATTAAAAATAATATAATTAAATGCAACAAATGTTTTTAGAATCAATACTACTGTTTAATATCTGATTTCAATATTATTTAAATAAAGGAGCAAAATGTATCAATGTTTGCTGAACGAATATAGTGTTATCGCCGGGATAAACATAAAACTTGCAAATATCATCTTTTAAAATACATATTAATAAGCGGCTAGTCAACCGTTATTCCAGAAAAAAGCAATGTTCCACGTTTAGATGTGTTAAGAGTATATTTTTAGAATCTTGTATATCAAAAAACCCGTTTGACGGTGTTTTAGCGCTTTAGAGGGGTGACACGGCATGGTGCATTTTGTTGATTGCCGTCCGATTGGTTGGGAGAAAACATGGCGGTTGTGTAGCCTATCAGAATGCATTGTTGGTTAGTCGTTGTGATAGCGGGGGCGTAACCTTGCTGTCAGATAATATAGTTTTCCTTTTTCTACTCCACTACACTTTTGGCTAAGATAAAGCAAGGTCGTATATCAACAAACGCACGTGGTTTCTCTCCATCGGATTGAAGCAAATAGCATTGCCTAAAAAAAGGCACCCAGCAAATGTACTAAACAATGTAGCGAATAGTTATGTTTGTAAATCAGTAGTGAATGTTTATGTTATAGTATGTTATTGTAAAATCATGTACCAAAGAAGTTTTGGGTCATTTGGAGAAATTAACGCCAAATTACCACAGTGAAAAGCTCGTTTAATTCCTTCACTCAGTAAATAAAAGAATCAGTGAAATTAACTCACAATCGAGGAACATAAAAGCCTCATGAACTGTTGACGCAAGTTAAATAACAACACTTGGCTTGCTTAACAATAATTCTATCATACAGGGCGGCTGGTAGTCATTTAGTGGGTGGACGGAAATATACAATGACTTTATTTCAAAACGAACCACCCTATATATCTCTTGATTTTGAGGCATGAATATTGACTAGGGCTGGGCCATTATGAATTTTCACAATCGATTGTCGATTGTTAAAAATAATCGATTATTTCGATTAAATCGATTAATTGAAAAACTATCGATTAATCGATTAATACTGAATAATATTCACCTGAAGATGACTGGAGATTTTTACCAGTTGAAACGTTGTGATCAAAATAAATAAAGGCAATGGAAGTCCAAAACAGTCCCTAACCTTCAAACATAATAATTATATTATGCAGTATTTCTAACTTTTGGGAAAACAATATATCTTCTTGAATTTTGTAATTTATTTATAATATAATCTGTCCAAAATTGCTAAAAAGGCAGTTTCTTTTCTGCAAATTTTGATGTTGAAAAAAATATGAGTGAAGAAATTGTAAAAACAAATTATCCATTTTTTTTACTTGCACACTCATACCATTATGATTTAATTTTTTGTTAAACTTTTTATATTTTTCTCACTTAGTTAGCCTGGTTCTTTTATTACTTTGTTTTCTTTCTAAAATTCCAGCAAACAATAAACATAATACGGGGCACAAATTTTATTTTAACGTTATTTTACTGCATTTTCTTCAAGAAAAAAAAAGCATAATATTATATTATGTTTATATGTAGGTATATTACATAGTTTATTCCAACAGGAAAATTCGCTTAGCAGGCTGCTCACGAGGATTATAAAAAATCATACTTGATTAATCGAAAAATAATCGACTAATCGATTTTTAAAATTTTCACCATTGTTTAATCGAGTAATTGATTATTTTGCCCACCCCTAGTATTAATGTAATGGCCTCCTTCTGCTTGCACTCCGTGCTGGTTGATTGGAGATTTCGCTCACTGCATTGAAGTTGTCTGCTATGGCGAACATAATGTCTTGACTGAACAAAGTAAATGGGGTTTTTTGAAAGCTTTTTCCCCAAATGTTAGTTGTTAGTAACCATAGCGTTGGCAACGTTTGTCATTCACAACAACCTTGCGATTATTTGAATATTAAAATGCATTTGGAAGTTTAGTGTCATTCCAAATTCCCCTATTTTATTATCGAAATAGGGCAGTTATACAAAAAACATTGTATGATATTTGTGTTAAAAGTTTTGTTCGTGAAATTGTTCAATTCGCTCCGCTCATTTCACAAACTTTTTCACTCACAACATAAAACATCACTTTTAACACTCACATCATAAATAACTATTATTCAAAGATGTAATCGGAAAATACTGCTACTTAGGTAGTAAAGTATAAGGCCAAGATACAACTTCGCTGGATGGTTTACCTTCATAAATGCTTTTTACTGCAGTTAAGTATTTATATATTTCATTGTTTTTTACAGTTACATCTAATTTGTTCCTTACTTGACCTCCTACTTTACCGGAAATGTTGTTACAATTCACTGACGTCAGTGTTACAATTAGTGGAAAAAGTTTCAACAATGATACTAATTGAGTCTCTTAAACTTAAATTCTACTCTTATAAAACTTAAATTAACCTTAATAAAAACAAGATCTTTAACTACACTTGCACTTTTTAACAACTCTTTACTTTGCACAGTACACTGCAAATCATGATCTAAATCAAAAATTAGTTCTATAATGGCTTCGAAATGTTCTGCGTGGAATATTGCGGCCTTAATCCATGTTCCCCACCGGGTAATTACAAGTTCTGGAGGCAAACTAACTCCTGGTAACCTCTCTTTATACTGAATGGACACTCTTCTTTTTAAGCGTGGATTCGTCATGAATTGTTTGTTGACAATATTGGTAAAAATCCTCTAAATTGCGGATTTTGCAATTTTTTTAAGGGTATCTTTGCTGCGACCAAAGCCTTGCATAATAAGTCTTTTTTTAAAATTTCCTTTTCAGATTTATTTAACATTTTGAAATGCGTTTTTTACACTCAGATTTCATTTTTGTTACTTTGATTTTCAAATGTTGATCGATTTGGAACTTCTTCTCATAACCAATAATTTTTGCACAAGCTATACAGAAGACTTTTTCTCCACTAAACTCTAACTCTGGGAAATTCTTAATCCAATGAACACAAATTTGAAATCACTAGTTTCACACTAAAAATACTGAAATCTTTTGACAAACTAAAACAGAAATACGTATTACAACCCGATATAAATACAGTTTGTTAAGCAGGTAATAATAATACATTATTAAATGTCAATAAATAACCCCTAACAATATACCTGGAAACCCCAGAAACCCTCAATAAATACCTAGTGTATATATTAATTATTATATAATTATCTTCAGATTGGAAAATCCCTGAAACAAGTGTCGGACTGGACATTAAACCTATGAGTCTAGGAGTTTTCATGACCGGGCGTTTTCAATTTTTTGATAACGCCGAAAACATGAAAATATGCTCATAAAATAATAATTTACAAAATATGCAAAAAATGCATACACTATTGGACAAAAGTAGAGCAACAAACTGCTTTTATTTCTTTGAATTTAAAAAATTAATTATATGATTGTGATCCCAGCTAATTTTAATGAAATATTATCCCCGCAAGATTAGTAATATTTCACAATATTTTGGTACTCTTTAAACAAAATGATGGTAGAGAAATATTTATAATTATAAAAATCGACGAAATGACGTGCGACAAAAGTAAAGCAACAAATTGTGTCAACAGTATTTTATTTTACATATTACGATAAAAAAAAACATTAAACACATTTAATAATTACAATAGCTAAAAGTATTATGTTAATAGTTAATAGAATATCCATTATTTTTTATTACTTGCCGACAACGTCGTGGCATTGAGGCAATCAGTTTTTGAACAGTATTTTCGGAAAGGTTTGTCCAAACTTCATTGATTTTATTTACCAATGATTGTTTATTTGGAAATAATTGTGTACGAATTCCACGCTCAACTTCTTCCCATAGATTTTCAATGGGGTTAAGGTCTGGGGATTGTGCCGGCCACTGCAGAACCCGAATGTTATTTTCTTGAAACCACTCTTGAACAATTCGTGAAGAGTGGATTGGATCGTTATCCTGTTGAAAAATAAAACGCAACGGCATTTCCCACTCTGCATAAGGCAACATTACATTTTGCATTATATCTCTATAGACAAATCGATCCATGGTGTCATTATTGAAGTTTAAAGGACCCACCCCGTTCCATGAGAAAGAACCCCATAGAAAAACACTGCCTTTGCCATGCTTAACTGTGGGTGTAACGTATTTAGGATTAAACCTTGTATTGATTGGCCGTCTTACACGCTTCATTCCATCAGAATTAAAAATTTTATAACGCGTTTCACCGCTAAATAAAACTTTTTTCCACTCGTCTGCTCTCCAATTTAAATGTCGACGTGCAAATTCAAGCCTAGCCACTCTATTTCTTGCCGAAATAAGGGGCTTTTTAGCCGGGCGTCTACCAAATAACTTTGCGTCTACCAACCTTGTTTGAACTGTCCGTGGACTAGCCATAATTTCGGGAATTTCAGCAATAATTCTAGGTGCAAACATCCAAGGATCGTTTTGAGAAATTCTTTTAATGTGCCAGTCTGTCCAAATTGTTGTTTTTCTCGGCCTTCCCGATTTCGGTAGATTCTTTAAATGTCCCCTTTGAATGTAACTTGAAATTATTTTGGATACGCTGTATCTTGGTAAAGCAAACCGTCTTGAAATTGTGGCTTGTAGTGTACCTTCCAAGTGTGCATTCACTACTCTCTGCTTCAATTCTTTCGAAATTGGAATACCTCTTGGCATGATTAATACAGCACAGAAATATTAATTAAACATAAAATAAACTCTGAAAAAATAAGTTAACCTTTACTTTCACTAAAACCTTTCTTTTTTAGGAAAATATTAAAATGTTGCTTTACTTTTGACGCATTACCATACTGTATTTAAAAGTTTACGTCAATATCAGTTCATTTGTTTTGATTGTTGGAAAAAGCTGTTGCCGCCGATAACAGCAGCCTACTTCGATATTTAAGACACAATGTATTTAAATACGATATCATGCAGCTAATATTATAAAATGGAGATTTCTTTCATTTTTCGAAAATGTTGCTCTACTTTTGTCCGATAGTGTATATATGCACTTTGCATAATATATTCCGCCCTTTACTTATGACGTAATAATGACAGAATCAAAATGTCGCACCCTCAAGATCAAGAGATATTTAGGCAGATACCTCTCTTGAATTCTAAATGAGATACGAAAAAGTTATGTTCAGGTTGGTTTCATTAAAAGAAAAACATAAGTGATCTGCCCCAGATTTCTTTACCCAGATTACCCTGTATAAATAAAATTATGTTCGAAATATGTACTACTGCTCAAACACACAACTTTTGTAACGAACTAGAACTTTCAGGTTAGCTTAAGTAGGTTCGTCTAGCATCCCAGATATCTTCAGATAACATGCATAGATTTTTTCATCACTTAAGGGTTCTTATTAAATGGAAACGTTTTGTTGAATTTTTTATTGCAAATGTTCCATAAATACATGTAAAAAAAAATCATAAAATATGCCATATTAAATTTATTCCACTTCTTAATTTTCACACCCGCTGGATCCGTTACAGGATCGTAAAATAATTCACGTGACAAATGGCACATTTTAGGAGGCAATAAGACTGCTGTAATTAAAATTATTATAACCAGGGGACTCCACCTGTAAGTTTGAATGTCTTTATCCGCCACATACATCATGCGAACTCAGACGATTTTGGATAATTGGCCTCTTAACTTTGGGGGTTTATGAGGCGGTTATTCTTTTATTGATGCGGCAGATGAAATATGTTTATAGGAGTTGTAAAAGTAATCTTGTGTTAATAATGTATGAGTTTTTACGCATACACCTATATTTCTTCCGAGCAGAATAATTTGTTCAATAAAGCTAGGAATATTGTTTTGAAATTGAATGGCGTGCTACCAAAAAGAGCCCCATTACACATGGTCAATGCGTCGATAAACTTTGAGTCAATCAGTGTAAAAGCCGCATCCTCCCCAGTCACACAAAACGTTTGCAAACATTCGCAAACCTTTCTAGGTGATTGCGCAACTGCTGTGCGCACACACGAACGGCCACGAATGTTTGCAAACGTTTGAACTTACCAGCCAAAGTCGGTAAAGTACTTCCCAACATATTTCGTTTGGCTTAATGACTGCAATAAAACCCCCCATATACTCGGCTTTCGCTTTCGCAGAGACATATTAACCCACATTTATTTTTAATGCCAGTTTATAATAACAATAGATACGTACATTACTTGGTTTGTTATCAAAATTAATAAACTGTCTAATTAAGGTTTTCTAGAAACAACTTAATTATTAGGATATTTCTCAAAACTTTTTAGTTACAGGTACCTGTTTATATAGCTTATATAAATAGTAAACATAATATTCGAAATAGATTTATACCTATCTATTTTACTTTGAAACCATGTGCAAGAAGTTAATATTAAAAGGTGGATACCTTGAGAATCTTCAGCTAATGCGATATCTAGCTACCCTAAACATTCCAGGAAGCATTTATCTTCTGACGCCAAAGTGATCGTGAAAAAGGTATGTGAATCGTTATTAAAGAGCGGCACTCTAAAGTAATTGCCATTAAAAATATCAGTGAAATGACGAAGGTTCTATTATCGACGGTACAAGATATTATGCTAAAAGGACATTTTAAAAGAAAAGTTCGCAAAGATACCGGAAAAATTAAATGCATAGATGATTGTGACCAAGATGTTATTCGCAGGAAAATATACTAAATGAATCGAGAAAATATTGTGCCCATGTTAAATTCTTCAAAAACACGGTTAACAACTGACGATAAACGATATCATGTAGCAGGACGAGTCTTCACCGCGCTTTGCAAGAGATGGGATTTAAGTATAAGACAATAAACAAGAGACAAATTATTATGGAGTCGGAAAGACTAAGAAAAATGAGATTTCTGTACCTTAGTGGCATTGCTATTTTATATATATTACCCTTTACAAATAAAAAAAAATACCAAAGAACTCTCATTTCAGTAATATAAACAGTGATGCCAGGTAGATTTTGCTGGTCAGCACGCTCATCGACAGTTTTATATGGATAATTTTACCAAGAAATTCTTTAAAAACGTAGGTTTGGCAATCGAACAGGTAACGGGGTTTCTTTGGGTGTTTACAATATAATAAAACTATTTATTGCAGTTATTAGGTCAAGCGAAATATGTTCGGATGGACTTTACCTCAATACCTGAAAGAGATTCGTCGTTCGAGCGCATTATCTGCTTTTCTGGTTAAGAAGGACCACAAAGCTGACCAATAATTCAGGTAAGAGTATGTACAGTTATATGATATAAATAAGAATATTATAATCCATTCTAAACTATACTTTCTCTTAATTCTTCTTCTAACAGAATTAAAAAAAAAGGAAGAGAAAAAAGAAACAAAAATACAAACATTATTTTATTCACTTAAATTTATAAATCAAATTAAAAAAAAAACAAAAAAACAATTAACTTTATGGAGGTAGTTTTGATCGCCTGTTGGAATTTCGGGCAGTCATGGTGGAAAAATAGGACGGGAATCGAAATTTCTTTAATAATACATTTTTTGCCGATGAATCAACTTTTATGCTCTACAGCACAATCGACATGCACATGTTCAGTACCCTAAAAATCTCAACGTTTAGGCAGGTATCATCCGAAACCAAATAATAAGTCCGTTTTTTATCGATGAAAATTTAAATTCAGAGCAGTGTTTGCTGATGCCAGAAAATCAAATTTGAGCCGAAGTTATAGTTAGAAGAGGTCCTAATATTCAGTAGACATGATTTTAGCAAGACTGCGCATAAACGTAAGGATATATTTTTAAATATTATTTTTCGAACGGGAAGATTGGCAGAAGGGGTAAAATAGAATGGCCACCCACATCTCCTGACCTTACGCCGATTGATTATTTCCTTTAGGGGCCATTTAAAAAGCAGACAATATTGAAGTGCTAATAGATAATTAGGACAGAATGTCAGCTAATAACTTCAATTATGCTACAAAATGTAATGAATGGGTTTTATTACAACTGTGCTCATTTTGTAGCTATATATTATGTATAATAAAGTAACATCTCCTAACTGCCTGACTGGCTGATGATTTGTCATCGCCCATCCCAAACCGCTGCACCTAGAAGCATTAAATTTGGTGAATGTATTCATCTCGTGGTAAAATCACCCAATAAGAAGAGATTTTCTAATACTCGGCCCCTAAGAGGGCAAAATGTGTGAAAAGGAAACTTCATAATACTTTTAGTTATAAGGAATATTTGTTGTTAGGAGAAGGTTCATACGGTGCAGCAAAAAAAGTACCTACATAAAATATTCTAAAAACAAAAGTAAAAATATGATAATAAATTTTACAATCTCTAAGGCTATATTTTTTACTTATTAGAATGTGGCTCTTATTTCTGAGAAGACTGTTGGACCAAGTTAGTTTACATGTCTGATACAATTTTCACGTCTCATATATTGAAATATATCACACGTGATTGAGAGCAAAGCCGCTGAATACAAGCTGGTACTGAATAAAAATAGAGAACTGAAACCAATCTTTTTCTGGATCCGATATCAGTTTTAGCTTTTCTCAAATCATTAAGCCGTCAAATCCTTATTACCTTGCCACCGCCATATCCATGATGCCCTGATATAAAGCATCTACGTGATATGATAGTTATGGAAGGGTTTCCAGTTTGCGCGCCTCTGTTCTGATATTATCTAGTCCAAATGAAAGTTTACGATACCGACAGGGGCGTAGATTAGTATTGATACGAAATTTGCTGCTTAAAACAAATTAAATAAAGTTCAATTTAATAACATTATACAAGAAAACTGTAACGCTGTGTGACAGATCTGTCTCTGTTTGGTACATACCTACCTACCTACTAACCTTCGTTACTTCAGTTTATTAGTTGCAATGTAAGAAATACCTACAAGAAGGCCAGCTGCCGGCACAACAAAAAAGTTATAGCAACTTTTAGGTAGGAAGTTTCAGTTAATCAAATTAAATTATTTTATAAAGCAAGAACAACCATAATGCCACTCTACGACATAGGGTGAGGGCGCCTAAGAGCGCGCACAATCCAAGACTGCGTATCTATAGTTACTGCCGAATGTTAAGTGTTGAAGTATTCCTTCTTGTAGTTTTTGAAGTATTGAATCAAAGGTAAGATATATTGAAAACTTTATTACAATCGATTGAATGAAAGTCGCAGTGACGTGTTTTTTTTTTTATTTTGACCTATTCCAAGTTTTCGTGGCTTTCAATAAACTGTTTACCGTATTATGCTGTATACAGATCCATTAACTTGTTCGACCACTTTTGTAGACCACAAAGAAAAGCAAGCGAACTATGCCTGCATGGCCTGCGAAGAAAATTATAATGGTTTCGTGAGAGTTTATACTTCCTATGGAGGATTTTTAGAATATGTTTGCGATTCATATCTAATCGCGCACTCTTACTGACAGTGCGACCCTTGGAGCACGGTAGAATAAATAAACGGTAAATCCACTAGCCCTATATTGCCAATTTTGCCGGCATTGCTCGGATTCGAAGTGAAACCAGTTCTAACTTGCTAGTGGCTAGCGCTGATATAGTCTATACGAAGTCAATTCGAACAGCCAAAAAAAGGGTCATGTACCGGGTCTGCCAAGTTTACCAATAAATTTAAAAAAAATTACCTAATCTTATGATGATTAGATTGCGTATGAATTTTTTTCGCCCACGCGTTCCCCGCCGGCTGATTCTAGTTGATGAAATAATTTTGGTGGAGAAAAAAATAAAATGATGCCTAAAAAATGGCTGTTCCACTGGGTTTTTTTACCTATTGCCCCTGACAGTGGTGTAGTTTAATTATTAAAATAAGGGGAAGTAAATTCAGTTTATTCTTTTATTCGTTATTGAAAATTTTAGAAAGTATCTTAAGAGTGTGCCCGAGTGTAGTGTTTTCTAAGTTATTTTGTTGTTGTTGCCGTTGCTGTTGTCACCGTTCTTGTTGATATATTGTTGTTATTTAAATATTTAATCAATATGGCGTTGTGAAGACCTTTTGATGTTTCTGATAATGAAACGAACAATGTGGCAGCCGATTCCATGGCGGAGCCGTTGGAATTTTTTAATAAAGATTTACATGTTCAAACTCAGAGACCTATTTTAAATATTTAGTGAAACTCCTTGGACCTCCCAAAACGAAATATTAAAAAGGATTTGTGAGCTCACTAAACTTGCTCGAACTACAATTCACACGGTAATTAGAGCAGGAGTTATTATCGACCATTTCGTAAAGCGAAAAAGAGCTAATCAGAAGTTTAAAAAAGTTGATAATGGTGACAAAGAAGTTATACGCTGAGTTGTATATCAATTTGACGAGAAAAGCAAAATACCGATATTGGAAATGGTTCGGGATAAGTTACGGGATTATTCTGATTATGAATATAAATCTTTGGGCACCTTACGTAGAATTTTGCTAGATTCTAGCTTAAAAAAATTGAACAAAAAAATGGTGTAATGGAATCGTCTCGCATCGTAGCATGGCGGCAAGAATATTTACGTAAAATTAAGGTATATCGTCAATTAAAAAGGGAGATAGTGAATATGGTTGGGTGGACACTAAATGAACCTTGATCTCGCGGTAAACGAGTTACCATACTACACACAGGCAATACTAAGGGTTTTGTTCCAAAGCTTTATTGTTGTTGGCCAAAAATATACTGGGTATATAATATAATAAGCACTCATCGGCTGACTACCGTAAAGATATGACCGCCAGTCTATTCCAAAAATGGTTTATTAAAGTTATTGTACAATTACTGCCAAATATATCCCCCAATTATATCATTGATATGGACATCCTATCATTCGCGTCTACATAACAAACTTCCTAACAGTAGCACAAAGAAGGATGAAATTCTTGGAAAGTAGAAACATGAAAATTCCTTAAAATGCTAGAAAAAATAAGTTATTGGAAGCTATATGAGAACTTTAAAAAGGAATATGTAATTGACAAAGTATGCGAAGCACATTGTCATACTATTTTACGCCTCCCCCCTATTACTGTATATTTATTCCAATCGAGATGATTTGGGCTGCAGTCAAGAACAAACTGAGAAAATATAACAAATCGTCAACTGACAATGCTTTTGTACTTGGAAATATAAGCATAGTTGTTGATCAAGTAAACGACAGTGGTATATGGATAAAATGTATCCAGCAAGTCACAGAGAAGCAGGATAAATATTGTATTTTACCGGCAATAATTGATTCATTATTATATCCTCAAATACGAATTCAAGCTCTGGAAATTCGGAAAGTGAATTTTGACTTTTTATCAAATTCGCATAAAATAAAATATAATGATAGACGGGTATTAAGTGTTTTCTTATCATCACTATATGTGCTGTCAATTAAAAAAAAAATAGATCCGTGTAGTTATATGAAAATTATTGGGAACAAGTTGGAAATAATTTAAATGCTGCCCCACAATGCCGACCTCAATAGTTTTCATGTTATAAAAATTAATTAATGTGGTAAAATATTTTTCATTCATGGTGTTGTACGCCGCCATGCTTCTGAAAGAAGTTGCCGGCTATAACCCGAATTTCGGTTTTTTGCTGTTCCGATTGACTTCGTATATACTATACTAATCTGGGCCTTTTTGTTTAACGAGGGACACTTGGAAAACTATTCTGTTTGAGTGGTCGCGTCTTATGAACATAATTTAGAATTTTGTGCGAGTGACTGTTCTCGGTGATATTTGTACTCTGCTTGGAGTATAAACCGCGTACTCTTGGAGCGAAACGGAGCCATGAGTGTGCATTTACTTTTCTCTTAGAGATTATGATTCACTTGGATTTTATCCTTGTTCTTTTATAATAATAACAAATCGTTGTGAAAACAAAAAACAAAGTTTGTTTGATTTATAGCCTGGCCAAAGTTAGGTTAGGTTTACCCTATTATGGCATTCAACTATAGCAAGGGTTGTGCTAAGGAGAATCATATCAAATGCATAAAACCCTCTCAAGGTACCTACAGTACATCCACAACCAACGTGATCTTCATACCCTTACGATCCAATGATGTTATACTGATTTAAAAATAAATGAATTGAAAATAAGGCAAACAATTAGAAACTGGTTAAAACATTTTCTTTGATATGAGTCTTTCAAGTACCTTAAGGTGTCTTACGGCAAAAGGACAATTGTTTTTTAAATTTGGTACTTTCGGATAAAATTAAATTTTTTTTTTAAATGGACTCAATATCGTTCTTAAATTAGATTTATATTAAAAAAAGGCACTGCCCAGTTTGCAATTCGCCTTTTTTTCGAACCAGGCATCAATATGGCAACATCGGATTGCGACAAATAGATCATAAAAGATTGGCAACTGGACAAGCAACGAAAATAAGTACGTAATTTTTAAATTCGCGCGTTTTTCATCGATGGGCAGATATTCGGTTTGACTGTTAATCTCCTTAGTGAAACATCGGTGGATTTTATCCCTCTGTTTTTATTCTCATCTGGTATTTATCGGTGAAAGTACGATTAGCCATCGAATTCATTGAGGTTCGTGTATGATGAACTAGTAAAACTTCTAAAATTGTTTACTTCATAAAGCGTATTTGACGGTTCTCAAAGCATTTTTAATGCTTTCTTACTTCTATTGCATAATATTACAAAAAATATTTTACAGAATTGAACAATGGCAGAACATTACGAAAATGGCATGAAAACCTTCAGGCTGCGGAGTATAATAACATTTTTCATAAGTTTTGCTGGACGAAGAAACTTACTCAACATTAAATGTTACTCTGCTCTATTATTTTGTAACAAATATTAAATTTCAGATGAAAATATGCCAAACGAACATGCGGGAACTCTATTTGAATCAGATTTGTTAAACAAACATAAAAAGCTGCGAGAGTGTAATGAGGAAGGATATAAACAGAAACAGTATAACTTGGAAACCATCATAACTAGAATCAAAATTATCTATGGTTAATAATGTTGGCCTCAGTCGTTCTTCTAGTTGCTCAAGACAGAAATCATCTGAGCTTTATTCAAATAGAGCCGACGGATAAATAAATATATAATAACTAGCCTCAACTAACCTCGGCTACATTTAATAAAGAAAATGCTTCGTTTAAATGGGATAACATAACTCCATTAGATTATTATTATTAAATATTTGCATTGGTATTTTGTATGCCACGCTGCAAAAGAAGGAAGCTGTAGGACAAGGTAGCAAGTCAATGAAATGAGTTGACTACATACAGAGTCAACAAGTGGAAAAAAAAATACAAGAAGAGAAGGCTTCAACAAATTTTTTTTAAATAATCGACAAGGTATTGGGGCATAAGGCTTCTAGTGCTGCTCCACAAAGTTTTTTATGTAGTACTATGGACTCAAACACCTCTATTGAAGAAATCCAAAATACAGAAGACGATTAATCGGCATTAGAATCCGATCGAAAATTTGTTTCTTCACCTACACCTAGATCTACACTATCAAAAAAGAAGAAGAAAAGAGAAGGATTATCTTTGAAAAGGTATTTGTTTCTTAAGTTTCGGAAATATTGGAAGAAACAACATCAGCAAAGAGAACGGAAAGAACAAAAATGTGCAATTGTGTTTTTTTAAATCTAAGTCATTATACCTAAGTACTTTAGAGGAAATATAATTAAATATATTTTAATGCCTTTTGGACTTGTTTATTACAAGTGTTACTAAAACTCTTCATCTGAAGAACTTTCCGCCTTACTTGATGATGAAGATTCATCCACTAGTTTTTTTTATGAAGTTTAGTGTGCCCATCATAAGCACATTCAAAATATAAAAAAAAAACAGTTTTAGGCACAGGCAAAAAATTAAATGTATCCAACAACAAATAACAAAAACTAAATAAATATGCTGCTGGCGGAGCGGATAAAATTACAAACAGGACTATTAAAAACTTACATCAATATTTACTGACTCCCCTTCTTCATATAATTAATACTGTGATTGTTACCGGCGTATTTCCAAATATTCTAAAAGAAGCGATTATTATTCCATTGTACAAAACAGGGTCAAAAAAGGAAATGGGTAACTACCGACCCATTGCTCTTACTAGTAATATAAGTAAAATAATCGAAAAATGTATTAAACTTCGACTAAACGAATAGTTAAAAACAATTAATGCACTATCGAAATTTCAATTTGGATTTAAAGAATCATGCTGTACTGAAGATGCAGTTCAATTGGTAGCGGAGCACGTGACCGGTGGGTTTAATAAAAATGAAAAGAGTATGGTGGCATTTTTAGACCTGGCTAAAGCATTTGATACTGTGTCACACCGCATTCTCCTAAATAGACTTTTTGAAATTGGCATCAGAGGTATACCTCATAAGCTATTTGAGTCATATCTCACAGAAAGAATACAAAAAGTAAAAATTGGTAATATTCTCAGTGACTCATGTCCGGTTGAATGTGGTGTGCCACAGGGTACAGTTCTGGGTCCAGTACTGTTTTGCATATATATCAACAATATGATGGAAACATTGCCCGAAGGAACCGTGGTCTGCTATGCAGATGACACTGCCATAATGGTTAAAAGCAATACATGGAGAAAAACGCAAGAATTAATGGAAGAGTCATTAACCTTCACTGATAAAACTGTGTTCCCTTAATCAAATAATCTGATTTATTTGGTGAATAATTATTGGTAATAAATAAATGTGATTTTAATTAACTAAATTTGATTTAACTGAAATAAATGAGAGTATTTCGTTTTATTTGCAAAGTTATTTGACTGTTGGTTGATTTGTGTCAAATCATAGAACCCTTCAAACAAATATCTTACCAAAAAACCACTAAAATAACAAAATCTAAATAACTAATTATTTAATCGAAATAATTTTTATTTAGGAACTAAATCCCGTTAATCGCTAGTTAAATCACCCAATAGAGAACTATTTAAATGTCTAGGTCATTTAAACTAAATAATTATGTATTTACATTAAATCGTTAATATAAAACAACCAACTATTTACAAATAACTAATTATTTAATCGAAGTACATTTCAAGTTAAGAACTAAATACCTTTAACTTTAATTTAAATCATTCATTGCCGAACTTTTCAAATAATTTGGTCATCCAAACAAATAATTAAGTATTTAAATGAACTCCTGTCGCCTACTTTGGGCTTTGAGTAATTTGATTGGTTATACAAAAGTGGCATGATCATCGCGTTTTGGGTCAGTTGTGTTCGATTTTGTCTTGTAGAAATTTATGAGTGAGAGTGAAATCTTCTTTGTTAGTGGCACAGAAGTTAGTGGTTCCATCAAAAATTAAAACGAAGATATGGGGAATAAACGTAATATGAATAATTATTTAGAAGATTGGGGTATATCGAGGGGTATATCCCATATGTTTATTGACGTATATTTTAAGGGGAACAACAACTAATGGTCGGTTTATACAGCAAGATAACATAACATACAAATAAAATAAGAGATGGTTATCTTTTAAATTTTTTGTTATTTTCATGTAAAAATCGTTGTGCGCGTGCGCGTAATTTGTCATAACCTTTATTTTCGGCAAAAATGTGTTTTTTCTGTTGGTTTGCCCTATTATTTGAACACTATAAACAATTTGATAAGGTTTGTGATTATTATGGTATAGGTACCGATTAAACCATATTCAATAGCAACATTTCAATATTTCTTATTTTTATGTGACGTCTGTACAAACACGTACTTGAAAGGTATTTAAACCAAATAAATTTATATTTGATCTAAATAAATATAAAAGACAAGTTAAACAATTATGTACTTGAATAAAAAAACAATCACTTTGATGGAAATTACCGGTTTATTTAAATCAAATCACTTAAATTGTTTAATTAAATAACGTTGTTGTTACGGCAAATACATGTAAAACAAAAGTAAAATAAATATGTACTTGATAAAATATATATAAATATCAATCAAATAAACATTTTGTTAACTTAGCTTTTAACCTATTTACCTTAAGTCATTGAAGCGGCTTACTTAAGTTAGATTACTGTTAAGGAAATAAATATTTGCTTGAATTTTGTATTCAGTGATTAACTCCAAATAAAAAGTAATTTGTATCAAATCAGATAATACTAATTTAGGCAAATAATTCCTTGGTATTTTTCAAATACATATTTGTTTGGCTAATAGGAAACAAATATTTATTTGAGTCAACGGTAAATTTTTTTGATTCAAATAATTAATTTTATCAGTGTTGGTAAAAGCATGGTTTGATCAAAATCTGTTAACATTAAATACTGCAAAATCCCATGTGATGTGTTTTTCCATGACAAAAAGATGTTCGCCTAACATAGAATATTTAACAATACACAAATATAACTGTTCAAATAAAAACAACTGTAACTGCGAAATTTATATTAAAACTGCAGATAAAATTAAATACTTAGGAGTAATTGTGGATAAGCATTTAAAATGGACAGGCCACGCTGTCTACATAACTACAAAAATTCGAAAATTATACCACAAATTTTACATATTAAGAGGTTCCCTCAACAAAAAAGCAACTCTCAATATATACAAAACTCTCGTAGAAACACTTATTACCTATGGTATAATTATATGGGGAGCTGCTTATAACCGCATTTTTAACAACCTGCAAATAGCACAAAAGAGAATTTTGAAGATTATTCTATTCAAAAATAAACACTATCCCACTCAAGAACTCTTTCAGGAAGCAAAGGTTTTGCAAATTAGGAAATTGTCCATAAAATCAATGATAAGATACTTGTCAAATAATAAAATAGTCAAAATACCTGTAAGTCACAACCAAGTCACAAGATTACAAACTAACAACACATTAACTATTCCAAAAACTTCTCATAATTCAGCTCAACATAGCGTAATGTATATGGCACCTAAATTGTTTAATTTATTGCCAAACTCATTAAAAAACAAACCATATAAAAGAATTAAAAATAAAATAACACCTTGGTTACTGACTTTTGACTTAAACTTATTAAATATTATAAGATGATTCTACATATTATCATTATATTGAAATTATAGTGTAGGTACCCTATAGAAAATATCTTATTTTTGAAAATTTTTTTAAAGGTTTTATTATTTACTATTGATTTGTTACTTCTTAAATTTACATACGTAACTTTAAATTTCAATTTATATAATGCCTTCACTGTGTAACTAAATATTTTTATTTTTTTCTTTTTTCTTTTTGGGCTGTACGCACAAACTTGATAGTTCATTGTACATCCTAAATTAGGTCTTAGTTGATTAGAATTGTAAACATAATTAATAAATAAATTGAAAAAATAAATTGAAATTGAAAATTGAAATAAAATCTTTATTCAGGCGGTAAAATATTAGAATAGAATTAAAATAAAGTACTACTCTCAAAAATCCATCGACGTGTTCTTCCATTTCATAAATTTCACCAGCTTATATTTGCTTCATTTTGATGATGTCATGCTAATCGAAACTCATTACTGACGGAATTCATCAGAAAAATCCGATGAGAGTAAAAACGCAGGTATATTTTGTTAATTGTTTTTATGAGTTTTAATAAATAATTCTATGTTTCCCGTATCTAGAAACTTTTAGAAATATTCAAACTATGGGATTAAAAAAGAAAATACACAAATTTGAATTTATTTAAAGTGGGTAAATAGTGTACCGGACCCCAATGCAATTTGTAGGGCAAGTCCAAACATAAACGCTGTAATAATAGATTCCATTAACTAGCCCACCAGTTCGAAAATGGGCTTCAATCATGTAAATTTTGTGATCAGTTAAGAAACCCATAATTCAAGACCAGCTCAAGACTATAATGGCAAGAACGCTTCACCAGAACTGCTTGACAAATTTTGATAAACAAAGAATGATTGACACACAAGCTAACCTAAACTTGATGGAATTATTTGAAAAGGCAGGACATCTGTTTTTCCATTTCACGATCAGCTTCTTCGATATCTCGCGGTATATATAATAATACTACTAACAAGTATTTACGCTTTTTAGTTTTTAAGGATTTAGACTCTATGTTTAGTCTAACATACCTGTAATATATCAAAAATGTTATAATAATATATATTTTTTTATTTATTTATTTGGTGTGTTTTATCTACTACCGTATGTGTTTCTACCTACGCTACTGGCATTATCCAGTCGAAATGAGAGTTTACGATATTCGGGCAGTTACGAAGCGCGAGCTGACGGCTTAGTTGCGATACAAACTGTCAAATCGGGGCCTGATGGACAACTGTCGGACGTGCGTCGCATTTGATTGCCCTTATTTCTCCGGTTGATGGGAAATCAATACGCTTCTGTTCCCTGTCGATCGCCCAATGCCGTCACTTTGTTTTCAATGCAAGAGTTAGCTCTATTCATTGTAATTTTGAAGTGGTACTTTTGGAGGACTGATGAGACCGATTTGTTGGAATTGACAAGTGGGGATGATTTGAACAACTTTTATAACGGGGATCATGAAACATGATTGGACAACCCCACGCATTTGAGCAGTCTGTAAAAAAAAATTATCTGTTTTTTATTAATATATTTTTAAACACCCTGTATAACAAAACTTTTATGAAGGTTGTTCAGAAAATGTCCTATGAACCTTTGCATATTCAAACAAAGGTAGTAAGCCATATGTTACAAAAACTGTAAATATAAAATAAAGTTAGTTGTAGGGTTTGCTATTTATTTTACCTATGATAAAATAAACCGTAAATAGTGAAAAACACACCAGCTTCGCTCTCGGGATCTGATCAGAATAGTCATGCCCAAATTCAATATCAATTTTCCAAACGAAATAGTTTTTGTGACAGCTAAAACATTTATACGATAAAGAAAAACGACGTCCTGACGTCCTGTTATAATTACCTTAGCATCCAGAGAATATTCTTACCTGCATTCATTAGGATGATCCCACGCACATCCAATCGCTTGCTTATCTGAGGCAGCATCATGAAAGTCAGAAACCCATCGGATGACTAAAAGGTTAGAATATTCTCAATTTCAAGGTTCAATTATGCAGCAAAGAATATTACAAACTAGTTGACTGCCAAGAGATTCTGTGGACTGAATCACGAATAGCAAGTCGGTTTTCTCTCGATAAGTTGAAAAAACACAGGACCAAGGATGAACGGCTAACGCGACAGCAAGAAGCTGATATAAATAGACATGTTGCTGAAAATTTTAGACAGTTTTTACGGCATTTTGGGAGAAGAATATTTTTAAAATAGGAATTCTACGAGTAGAATTTCTTTGTTCGTATTTCCGGTTTGTAACTACGTATTGAAACTAGTTGAAGTTTTATTTAAAATATAATAAGATTTTACGCCATAGAAAAAAAAACTTTGTTTTTGGATTTAACTTATTTTAAAACATATTTCTCAAACAAATATGTCGATGATCCAAAATCCTCGCATGTTTCATATTTCAAGAAACTATGCCTTGCCATGCGCAGGATATTACAAGAGCTGTGAAAGTGTGACTGGGGTATCCCTTATTGCCATCTGCGACGAAGAAGGAAGAGACAGAGTCATCAGAAACACGCTTTCTGTGTCTAATATTTAATATTTAAGAAATTGAAGTTTCGACTCTCTCGTGATGGAGAAAGCAAAATGTCTTTGGAATTTGTGACGGTTGAAAAGACGCTCATAAAAAAGTTTAGAAACGCTAAAAACTATTAAGTTGTAACTACAACGTTTCTAAAGTTTCAGACTTTATTTTCAAAAAAATAAAAAAAAAATGTTTTTTATTTTGTGGCGGTGTCAGGCAACCTTACTTTAAATAAAAGGTTGGTACTTACCTAATATCTGTTATCAATACGTACATAGGTTCACAAGCCCGTAAGGGTGTTGGTAAATTGGTTACCAGTTGATTAAAAAAAACTTAATTAGCTGGAAGCACTTATCTAGTAAATAAAGTACCTGGAACCTATTTTCGATCAAAGACTGAATTGGAGGTTAAATTTAATTAATAAAATCAAGGCAGCATTGCGCCAATTAAGCTCAATCTACCCTCTGCTTCATAGTCGGAGAAGACTTAGTAATCGAACCAAAGTTAACCTCTACATGGTCTAGGTCAGGCCGGTACTTACTCATGGAACGCCACATTGGTGCAATACAAGTAAGTCTGAGCTAAATGAGTTCCAGGTGATTCAAAACAGGGCACTGAAACTCATCGCAAATACCTCAAAATATGCAATTAACCGTCTTTTACATTAGGACTTTCGAATAACGACTTTCAATTAATTATTTTTAATAATAATCACAGACTATTACAGACGTACGGACGTATCGATCAACTAATATACAGAGTGGCTAAAAAGTCGTGCATAATGTCTGTAACTTTTGAATTACCTCGTATACGAAAAAGTGACCTGTATGAAAGTTGTTTAGTAAATTATTCCCCACCTTTTCACCTTCATGAATTTTTTCTGTCATTTCTGGTTTGGTTGCCATAGAGACTAACTTACTTTTTTTAAATAGAATACCCTGCATGTGATTGCATATTTGGATTCTACTGGGACAACTCTGAATTTTTTTGTATTTCAAATTTTCACCTATCTGCAAGCGTTTCCGAGATAATGAAAGCTCAAAAATGGAAAACTTCCTAAGTATAATTATTCCTACCTAATACCCACCAGTTGGATTAAGGTGTTTTCATGACAGCGACCTAGGGGGTGTCAATTTTGAGTTCCTGTTTCATTTTCTGTTGTCTGATTTCTAATTTGTTTACACTATGGTTCATCTGAATGAGAAATAACGAGTTGAAATTTTAATAATGAGCGGTTATGGAAATATGAAGAAATCGCAAGATCAGGTTTGTCAACATTTCAATGAATTTTATTAAAATAGGCCTCCAATAAATCAGTCAATCGTGTGTCGAGTGATGAAGAAATTTCGAGAAACAGGCAGTGTTAGGGAAGCCGCTAAATTAGGTCGACCTAAAACAGCAACTGGGGGAGACAAAGCTTTGTATATCATGCGATATGATACATGAAAATCCAATACAATCATCCAGGCCAATGGCAATGGATTTTATTGTGTCTCATCAGTCAGTGAAAAATTTGTTTAAGCAGGAGAAGTTGCATCCCTACAAGATGAGGTTGGTGCACGAGTTAAACGAGGAGGATTTTGATAGAAGAGCTGAATTTTGTGAGCTGATGATGGAAGGATTCAATAACGATAATAACTGCGCAACAAATATCATTTTCTCGGATGAAGCTACATTCCATTTAAATGGCATTGTTAATAGACATAATTATCGTTATTGGTCTGCTGAGAATACTCACTGGTTCCAGGAAGGTCATACTCAGAGGCCCGAAAAAGTTAATGTTTGGGCGGGCATAGTTGGTAGACATATTGTGGGACCTATTTTCATAGATGATAATTTGAATGGCGAAAAATATCTGGACCTCCTCAGGAATCACATAATTCCTTCTTGCAGAATGGTTTTACCGGGTGTAAATAATATCATAAACAAACAGGTATGGTTCCAACAAGATGGATCACCTGCGCATTATGCGGCAAATGGTAGACAATACATAAGCGAACAATTTCCAGGACGTCGCATAGGCAGAAGGGGTGCTATTGACTGGCCAGCGCGATTCTCGGACTTAACCCCACTCGACTTCTTCTTGTAGGGAAACTTAAAGAACAAAGTCTACGTTAACCGTCCAAATGACTTAGAATTTTTAAAAGTCAGAATCAGTGCTGAAATTCGGGTTTTTCCAGAGGACTTCCTTTTAAACGTTGTAGACAGGTTCAGGGATCGACTGGCGCTCTGCTTAGCAGAAAATGGTGGCCATCTTGAACACCTGATCCACTGAAAAGGTTTCACTTGTTTATTATTCCAATGTTAATTTGTTCAATTTTCTGGGCTATTTATTTTGTTATTATAAAGTTTGTTCCCAGTAGAATCCAAATATGCAATCATATGCAGGGTGTTCCATTCAAAAAAAGTAAGTTGGTCTCTATGGCAACCAAACCAGAAATGACAGAAAAAATTCATTTAGGTGGAAATATGGAAAATAATTTACTGAACAACTTTCAAAAATGCCACTTTTTCGTATACGAGGTAATTCAAAAGTTACAGGCATTATGCGCGACTTTGTTGCCACTCTGTATATTAGTTGGTCGATACGTCCGTACGTCTCTAATAGTCTGTGATTATTATTTAAAAGAATTCGTTGATTTTCGTTATTCGAAAGTCCAAAGTCCTCCAAAAACTATGCAGCTTTCCAATCATCGAAAACGACAGACGACACATAATCCAATATTGCAACAAGTACAAATATTACCGAATAAAGTCACTAACCCAAAATCGTTTAACGGTTTTACATCAAAAGCAGAAAGCCGACTAGACAACTGCAGCGCGTGCAGGAAGGGGGGGGGGGGGGATTCGATAGGTATTCAGTAAATTAAACAGAATCGTTTTTTAACTGCCCCTCGTTAAGCGAAAAGGCCTAGTTTATATAGTGCTCGCGCTAGCCACTATCCAACTGGTTTAACTTCGATTTCGAGCGGTACCGGCAAAATTGAAAATATGGGGGTAGTGGATATACCCTTTAATGATTCTACCAAATAAAAATTCAAAATTTAAGCGATAAGACCCAAAAAGTGTTCGACCAAAGAACAGATGTCAAAGATCTATCCTGACGTAAAAACCCAATCAAGACCCCGTGTCTACAACCCTTTTCTTGCTGTTTTCGGTAGTGTTTAAAGCTGTTGAGTTGTAAATTATTCTAATATTATTTTCTGCTATTTCTCTCATACCGTCGTTATAGCTTTCGCATAAATATGACACTACACAGCTCCACTGGGAGGTCTGGCAGTACGAGAATAATGGAAATAACTTATCATGATATTTCTAAACGGCCTACCATAATTTGAGAGATTACGTGCATATTTTGGGATACCCTGTATAAGTTGAATAGTTGTCCAACACTACGTATGCATCATGACCCTGACAACAGAACCAAAAGAACATTTTCACAAATTTTAAGGATACAACAAAACCAAATTCTCCAATTTGTATTCACTGTTTCTCTTCAATTTCGTTCCAGCCAGCAATACTCATTAGTTAAAATACAAACAAAAACAGAAAGAGACGATTCTAAATTTTATTCTAATGTCGACTCTAGCTTGGATATTGTCGAAAAATATTGCCGGTTCAGGTAAAGCGTTCTCTGTGTCTCCCAACAGCGCTCAGGATGGTTTAGTACACGGCTTTAGAGGTAGAATTACAACATTTAGAATATACGTGCTTTCGGTTAAATTGTATGTTGCACAGAACGGAGAAACAATTAAAACAATCGACTTTGTGCATTTCGAATACCAATCAGAAGCGGGATGGAAGACGTGAGATTGCAGTGCCGCGTTGCGCTTATCGGAGGAGGTCTCTCTGAATGTAGCTCTTCGTGAAAGGCAACCGTTTGTTTTAGCAGGAAATATTAGAGTTACTGTTTTTTAAATAGAGCTTGTTTTTCTTTCGTATACAGGGGTATTTATGGTGGATGGCGTACTAGACGTTTATTGTGAACAAGACGATCCACAAATTCCAGATTTTACATAAAAATGTTGCCGCGATCCTAGAAAGTAGTAGCAACTTTGATATTTTAAACCAAGTACCCTGTATATAAACCTTTTTACAATCTCTAGTATTTCCTAAACAACTTTCCCTATTATTTCAATAGATAGTAAAGTTTACATTATATCGTTGACCGTTACTGCAATAAATCAACTACCTCATTAAACTCCATTTTGTAGGTCCCAACATCTTCAAACCGCAATAAATCGGTGCAGGGTCGGCTTAAAAATATAGCTATCTACATATTGACTTATTTTTATTTTACATTAAAAAGACAATTTAAATATATTTATTTATTTATTTAAATACTTGCCCAGGTTAATAAACCCAACTACAGGGCTGTCCAGCCGATTTAACTCCGCCCGACTTCTTCTTATGGGGCTACGTTAAAGAGAGAGTATACAAAAATAAACCACAAAATTTAGAAGACTTGAAAATAAGAATAAGAACCACGATAAGGCAAATTACCCCAGATATTGTTACTAACGTCCAAAGAGAGTTTGTGGATAGATTGGGTCATTGTATAGAGCTGTGAATGGATACCACTTCCAACATTTATTAAAATAGGCAGGCATATTTCTTTATTGTAAATAATGTTCATTAAATAAAATAAATGTTTAAAATTTAAAAAAGTGTCATTTTGTTTATAAAAACAAACTTAAAATTGATACTGATTTTTTGAGACACCCTATGCGAATAAAAATAAAGTTGGGAATAATAGAAATATCTGTGAACACGTTAACTTAAAAAAAAAAAACGCTCAAATAATTCCATTTATATTTTTATTTTCATTGAAGATGTCTAATTTTCAATTGTCAATAATTCGTTAACAGTTGAAGATAGGTATAGGACATCATAAACGAAATCTGCTTAGAATCTTGCGTAGAATCAAAAAATGGAATAATATACAGGGTATTCCATTTACAAAAAATGACATTGACGTGATAATTAATTTATGTAACACCCTGTATATTCTAGTATTAGCTAAAAAAATGCAGAAATAAAAACCACTCTGTATAAATATAAACATAAAATAAAAATATATATTGAACTTCCTCATTCCTCGTACTTCTGAAAACAATTATACTGCATGCATTGCCTTGGCACTGGTTACATAGATTATAGCAGTTTAGGTGTGCCTTTCTGCAGTCGGTCTTGCGAGTACAAAAAATTAGTTTAAGGATAAATTCCGGAACTATTGGCTTATCGGTCTGTATAGGCTGTATAGCTTCTCCCTGTTTTTTCCAACCCCAAATAGTAGGAGATATTAAAATACCCATCCATTCCTCGATTTGATGGTAAACTCGTAAACTGTGGTAACATGGTGCATCTGATGTTGGAGGCAGACATGCTAACTCAATATTTTTATTTAAACTTTATCGTGCTGTGTTATAGTAAATTTTAGAAAACGAAGTTTACTTAACTCTTTTGTTGACTTATTTGCGCCATAAAGGGACATTAAAAAATCTTCACGGGACTCTATAACGGCATCATTTTCTGCATGTAAAAATACACCAACTATTTCTTGTAGGGCTTTATTTTTGATGTTTAGATGTTTTATGTCGGTTACTTTGTGTGGTTTTGATAAGTTACCTAGTATTTTATAAAAAAAAAAGTGTAATTCCCTCACTTGGATATCTTGGTTACAAGCTGGCAACACTGTTGATAACTGACGTCACTCGAAGGGTATGACGTGCATCGGTTCTTTTTATGCATTAAGTATAGGTACTTTGAAAAAAATGTTTTTTAATATACCGGGTGTTTCTCAAAAGACGCTCACCCCTATAACTTTTTTGTATTTATAGATATTCAAATGAAATTTTTAAATTGTGCATAAGAGATGAGTCTGCATTTATTGGCATACCTTTTTATTTGTTAGCACTTTCGGTTTAACCGGAAGTGACCTTGACTTTGGTATTTTAAATGGAACACCCTGTATATTTTTACTTATTTGGATTCAGCATGATATTCTGAGTAAAATGACATCCCACTTGTCATTTTTTGACGTGTTATAACATTTTTATTCTCATTTTTTGTATTGAATCTAGAGGGCCATGAATCAATTAAATAGGTTAATTTATAGTCAAGTAGTTTACGAAAAATAAAATTATGTCATTCTAAGTTTCACAAGCGTTTAAAAAATGAAATGACGTGTACTCCATTTTTCCAAATGGAAATCAACGATAGTGGTTTACTAGGATATTTGAGACGAGCATTTTTTTCCCAACAATTTGATACCATACAGTCCTATGCTATTTTAAAACTTACGCAGGTGTTAAGAAATTGATCTAGGCAACTAGGCTTAATTATTAAAACTAAACTAAAAGTACTAAAGTTAACTAATTCATTCCCAACAAGCAACTAATAGTATAGATAGTAATTGTTTATCATTATTAATAAATCAATCTAGGACTTTAATTATAATACCAATTATCGACGCTCTAAATGTTCGAAATGTCCTCCCTGTTGATGAAAACAATTTTCCAGTTTTTCGACAGTTGCCCTCATTACATTTATCAACTGGTTTACATTCATTTCTTGAATTGCTGCTCTCACTTTATTTTCAAGTTCTGCACGGGTGACTGGTGGAACGTTGTGGACTTTGTTTTTGAGGGTCCCCATGCAAAAAAGTCCAACGGAGTTAGGTCGAGGGACCTAATTTAGAAAATAAAAATGTTAAAGGATGAAAAGACATACCTACCAAAAAGCTTAATACCTTGCTGGCCATCTTATCGGTCCGTTAGTGCCAATCCAATTTTCCCCATACGTGTTATGAAGGTATTCCCTAACAGCACGAGAATTATGTGGTGGAGCCCCGTCTTGTTGAAAAATAATAGCCATTTGTTCAACTACAGGCAAATTTTCAAAAAATTGTTCTATTTCTACTTGCAAGAACCCTAAATATCTTTCGCCGGTAAGGTGACTATCAAAAATAATTGGACCCACAATTCTATCTCCAGTGATACCTAACCAGCAATTGAATACAAATCGCTCTTAAAAATTGCCTTCTTCCATTAAATGCAGGTGATCTTGTGACCAATAACGCTTGTTGTTTTTATTAAACATGCCCAAATTTATGAATCGACTCTCATCCGAATAAAGAATTTTCCACGGAAATGTTGGATCTTGTTGATGTCTTTGTAAAAATCAGTTACAGTATTCAAGCCTTCTGGCATGGTTATTTTGATAGAGATGTTGATGAATATGGTATTTGTATGCATGATATTTGTATTTATGTAAGATCCTCCATACTGACGAGCTACTAATATCACATTCAACAGCAATTTTTCTGACAGAGGCAGTAATATTTATGTTAACTAATGATAGTACGTCAATTTTTTTCTCTTCACATACAACATAGTTATTGACCGCATCGTCATTGGGTTCTGTACGCATTTTTTGTTCCAGTTTTGAAAAATAATGCCGGATTGGAAGTCGACAACCTGGAAATCTCTCTGCATACAATCTTGCGGTCTCAGAAGAATTTTTTCTGGTCTCTTCAAAAATTAAGAGCATATCAATTTGTTCATTTCTAGTAAAACTAACCATTTTATCTGTTTTACAATATAAGTTTTATAAACAATTGACATTTGAACAACTTTTAATTAGAGCCATATTGGTTTTGATATTCAATTCAATTGTTTTTTAAAGCCGCCTTTATATCTCTTTTCTTTAGAAAGGACAGGGCGGCAATAATAATACATAACGCTTTTATATATGTGATTGGGATTTAGGGCAATTTTTTTCGTGTTAATTTTAAAATAGCATAGGAGTGTATGGTATCAAATTGTTGGGAAAAAAATGCTCGTTTTAAATATCCTAGAGAACCACTATCGTTCCATTTGGAAAAATGGAGTAAACGTCATTTCATTTTTTAAACGCTTGTGAAACTTAGAAAGTCAATTAATATGACATAATTTTATTTTTCGTAAACTACTTGACTATAAATTAACCTATTTAATTGATTCATGGCCCTCTAGATTCAATACAAAAGATGAGAATAAAAATGTTATAACACGTCAAAAAATGACAAGGGGGATGTCATTTTACTTAGAATATCATGTTGAATCCAAATAAGTAAAAATATACAGGGTGCTCCATTTAAAATACCGGTTAAACCGGAAGTCCAAACAAACAAAAATTATGCCAATAAATGCAGACTCATCTCTTATGCACAATTCCAAAATTTTATTTTAATATCTATAAAAACAAAAAAGTTATAGGGGTGAGTGTCTTTTGAGAAACATCCGGTAGACTAAAAGACAGAAACATCATTTTGAACACTGTGAAATGAAAAAAGACTACTAGGTAACTACTAAGCCCCATATCAGCATGTTAGTTAATAACAAAAGTAATATAACAATTATTTTTCAATTTTTTAACAACTAAAGTAATATTGCTAAACTTTACATTATGTTTAAGATTTAAAATCCTTATATAATCTTAAAACTCTCACAGTTAAAATAAAAAAGAAAATCTTTCTCCTTCAGATGTTGTAAATCAATTTATTATTTTATCCACAATGTTTTTTCACTAATCTAAATTTCACGTTTATAATCAAAACTTTATTTATATCTTAATTTCAATACAATTAGACAGTTTGTATCCCAAATCTTCAACCTTATCCTGTGAGTTGTACTCACTAATTTGAGATAACTTACATTTCCGCTAAACTCGATGTTAGTATCCCCTGATGATGAGTGCTTAAGCACTTAAAACATGTAGGGAACTTAATATTTACTTTGATAATCATTAAACCGTGAAGGAAGACTGCATTGTTTCATTTACATAAACTTATTGTGTTATTTATAATAAAAATGTAGACAAAACAAAGAGAATTATTGTTCTGAGCTTATTATTAGTTTAAATGTCTGTCTCCCATGCGAACGTCAGAGTAAATGTGACACGACTAACTGAGCGTAAAAATACTGTTAAGGATTGTTTTTCTCAAATAAGAATTCGCTGGGTTAATGCAGAAGTATGCTATGTCCATTTTTGGCGAAATTGAAGTTTTCACGCCTATGTCCAGTTAAAATGTTATTTAATTTGCTGCAGAAATATCGTATCTCTATCTTTGACCTTGAATCTAAAAATAGCTGCAATCAAACTAGCTTATGTCCAACCAACTGAAATATTTCAATGCAGAAGTACTTTATGTGGACATATAATACTTTATCTTTTTAACGTTGGACATAGACTAGTACTGCCCTATTAAAGTGATCATCGTGAAAACGTTTATATTGTCTTGTTAGCTAAAAAATATGTATAAAAGCAGAACCTGTAAAATTTTTAATAATGCTGTTACTCAAGCTGCAGCTTCTAGTTCTAGTGCTCCTAATACTGTAGCCGGTAAGTAAAATTAACATATTTTTAGATAGAATCGAATATTTTACGTATTGTTCTGATTTGTGAGGTTATGATTTTAATGTGTCTCGGGTTTTCTTGGGAATTGTAGAATTATTTAGTATGCAAGGGACGGTATAAAATGCCTAAGGATTATTTATGTACCTATTATATTATGATTGGTTGTGAATCGAATATAAAAAGCCAAAAACAATATCATGTAGAACAATACTATGTCCAGTTGATTCGGACATATGATACTATTGCACAAAAAATGGCGGGAATAATTATTTTTTCCTTATAATGCTAGATGCATGGGTGTTATATTTCTGTGTTCTCTTTCTCGCTATTCAATAGGCGTAACTTTGTGTGGTATTGTAATGAAAGATAACAAAACAAAATTATGATATTTTCAAGGGTAGGTACCTGAAAAAATTTATACTTTTAGTTTAAAACCTTTTATATCCCCTGGCACATCTAAAATATGACAGTTAGTGCAATATTAAATAAATAAAATTTATTAAAATTAAAATGTTTTTCCATTGTTTGCTGTTCCAAGATTTAATTGTTTTTGTATTTTTTAATTAGGCGCTGTTGAAAACCGAAGGGATGACGAAGACATTATGTCTCTTAGTAGAATTGATAAAGATATTCTTGCAGAGTTTACACAACTTGAAGGAATTCTACAAATAGCTCAAGGTGAAATAATAATTAAAAATTATTTTACTAAATTTTTTTGGATTAAGAATGATTTTAGTTGGTACTATTTTTTTTACTAGGTGGTGTTAACAACCCAATCTCAATTCCGGACGAAAACATCTTGCCTCTTAGCAGCACAACTAGTGAAGATGCTTCTGCAAATATTGTGGAAAGAATTCCACAAAAGGCTCAAGGTAATTTAATAAAGTAGATATTGCGTAATATATTATTATTCTAAAATAATTTTAGCAGAAGTTAAATTTTGGTTTATATTTTTTCCAGATGACTCCCTAAATCAAATCCAGGAACTTGATGAACACATTGCACTTCCCAACTTCGGTACCGATAAAGAAACCCACAACATAACAATAACCATTCCAGTTCCAGATTACACCGTAACCATTGATCAGTCTGAGGTTCCAAAGATTTCCCGTCAAAACGATTCCAATGCCGATAATGCAACCAGTGATCAAGAGGAATTAATTTCCGAACCAGACCCTTATGAAACAGACAGTGGTTCAGATTATGTACCACAGCAAGAAGAATATGAAAATTCTGAAGAAACAAACACGGATACCGACGAACGCCAAAATGAAAACAGAACCGAATCAGATAACGAAGAACGTGACCGTAATGAAACAACAGAGAAGAGAAGAACCCGTAAACGATCAAGAAATGAAGATAAGTGGAGAAGAAATATAATCAAGAGGCTTAGAAATAATGGAAAAAAGTATAAAAATTGGAAAAACAATGTTGTGCCTGCTCGAAAAATGAAGGGTCCATGTACCTGCATTTTAAAGTGTTCAACTAAATTTTGCGAAGAAAATAGAAAAGTAGTGTTTGATCAATATTGGGGCTTAGGCACAATAGACAGACAAAGGGATTTTATTTCGAAGCACGTTAAATTTTTTCCAAAATCGAGATGTCGACTAAGGACTGATAAAAATGATGAAGTTGCCGTAAATAGTAGAAGAAACTATACATACATTTATAACTTGCCGCATTTAAGCGGCGCAGAAGAGATGCGGGTCTGCAGAACCTTTTTTCTTAATACATTAGATATAAGTTCTCAAGTAGTCAAAACGGTTGCTCAAAAATGCATAGAAAATATCACTATCCCTGCTGACAAACGCGGTAAAGTTAAGAAAAATAGCGAATTGCCTCCAGAGGTTAAAGAATCCGTACGTCAGCATATAAGTTTCTTTGTGCCCGTGGAAAGTCATTACTGCCGTAAGGACAGCAGCCGGTTGTTACTGCCACCTACTTTGAATATAGCAAAAATGTATGATCTTTACAAAGAGTTTTGTGAAAGTAGCAACATCTCACACATGGCAAGTTCTGCAGTATACCGGCAAATATTTACCAGTGAATTTAACATATCGTTCCTGGTACCAAAAAAAGATCAATGTGATGTTTGCAACAGATATGAACATTCTTCAGCTGATCAAAAAACCGAACAACAAGAGGAGTATAACTTCCATATTAAGACTAAGGATTTAGCCCGAGAATATAAAAATAAAGACAAAGAAAAGGGGAAAAATAACAAGGAGTTCTGTGTAGCTGTATTTGACCTCGAACAAATCTTGCCTGTACCAAAATCAGAAGTGGGACTAGCATATTACAAATTAAAGTTATCCACATACAACTTTACTGTTTTTAATTTGGCTTCAAAAGAATGTAGTTGTTACATGTGGCACGAGGGAATCGCTAAGAGAGGTGCATCAGAAATAGGAAGCTGTCTTATATTATTTATAGATGAGCAAGTTAAAAAAGGCATAAAGGAATTTTCCTTTTATTCTGACAATTGCTCTGGACAAAACCGGAATAAATACCTCTACACTTTGTATAATTATTTAACCAACAAACATGCCATTAAAATTCGTCATAGTTATTTAGAAAAAGGCCATACACAGAACGAGGGCGATTCTGTCCATAGCCTGATAGAACGCGCCTCCAAAAATATTCCAATATATCTACCAGACCAATGGTATACCTTGGTTCGCACTGCCAAAAGAAGTAATCCTCAGTATAAGGTTCAGGAAATGACAAAAGAGGTTATATTTGATTTAAAAGACTTGCAACTGCATACTGCTTTAAACTGGGATAAGGACGCTAATAACGAAAAAGTAAAATGGCAGAAAATTAAAATTATTGAGACGAACCCGACATATCCGGACACAATATTGTTTAGGTATGAATATGAAGCTACAGAATACAATAGAATAAATTTGCTACACAAAGGAAGAAAGACAATGCAGAAAAAAAACGATTACTTAATGAAACCCTTGTATCAAACTTTAGTTCCGATCAAGAAAAAGAAGTATGAACACCTTCTTTTTCTTTGCAACAAACTGGTTATACCTTCTCAATACCACAACTTTTTTCAAGGACTACCTTACAGTGAAAATGTAAGGGATGAGGTAGATTCAGACTAATTATTTTTTACCATTCCAATTTTACCATAAGAATTTAATTTTTTTTTTCAGTTTTTGTATTTTTTTTTTATTTCTTCATCTTAGATTGTTTTCAGTAATAATTTTGTGTTATAGAAAAAATAGTTCTGTTCCTAATAAATAACATTACATAAATTTTGCGGTTCCCTTATTTCACCTACAATTTTAACTTCATTACGCATAGGTTTAGTTTTGTTCTGAATTTCTAAGCATGGACATAGACTATACTTGTTACAAAATCAAAGTATCCTAAGTCACTTAAAATGGACATATGATACCATTTTCAACACAAAGGTATGCTATGTCCCATAATTTTTGATATTTATAAAAATTGAGTGTGCTAATATTAAGAGAATATTCTGCACTAAAAACACAATAGAATACCGGTTTTTAAAAATTTTAATATTAAGTTTTTTGCAAGTTAGTCAGTTTTTTACTTCTCCTAAATAAAGTAGTAAATGTGACTTAGCATACTTCTGCATTAACCCAGCGAATTACACTCGATTTTAAACTTGGTTAAAGCAACTCCGTAAACTCGCCCCGACTTCAAAATTACACGTCCACAACTTCTTCAGTGTAAGTATTAGCTCTGTTAGTTATAGGTTTTAATTAGGGCTTTTCCCGAAACCGCTCCGGCTCTCCGTCCGTCTAATCACAGACCGGTCATTTCCTGCGCCCGTTTCCAGGATAATGTCACAGGAGCCATTCCAAGTTGGTCAATCCTTTAAAGGGCGCATTACTCGCGTCCAATTGCCCACTAAATTGGACCTATCTTGACACCTTTACTACAATTTAGAAGGCTCTTAAAGAGAGCATCCTGCTAGGTCCCGATTTTATGGTCGTCCTCCTGCGATATTCCCGGTTTCTGTCACATTATGGGTTTAAAGTGAAAGATATATTAGGCAAAAACTGGTTTTTAGTTAAATGCCGGTCTAGTATGTCTGTTCCTTTAATTTTTAAAGTCGTTTTCTATCTGTCAATTTAAGGGACCATACGAAAAATGCTTTTCCTATAGTTTGGTTCCTGAAATGTTGTGAGCAAAATTGGGCGCCTTCTTGAACTGATTGAGCATTACAACGTACCGGGTGTCCCACTAAAAATGGCTGTCGGTCGTATCTCAGAAAGTGTTAGTCGTATGGCTTGCGGAAAAAAAAAATATTAGGTAAAGTGGTCATGAGAAATTGCTGGAAATTATTTTCAAGTTTTTCAGACTGGCGCTAGAGGGTAACGGTAAATATGAATCACGAAGTTTCCTCAAAAGTTGCCTAGTTAAGGTATCCGGAAAATAACATTTTTGTAAATTTCAAAGATTTAATAATAAAATTCACCTATAGAACGTGTTCGTCACTTTTCAAATAAAGTGGTGAGGGAAGGTTGAACATTATTTGTAATAAATAAAGTCCAAAAGTTGTCTATGTAACGGCACCTAAAGAAAATTTAAAAATTCATTGGTTATTCCACCTTTAGCCATGGGGTTGAAACTGAGACTATAATAGAGTAGATGGACTAAGCATTCCATGCATGGATTTCAAAGGACCTGAAAATGATAATAAACGTAAACTTCGTGAAGGTGCGGTACTCTCGATAAGAATTGTCGATGGCATGAACAATTTTCGAAAGCACTTGCGTGTTTCCAATTTTCCAGATTCGAGCAAAGAACTATTGACAGAAATGCCTAAAATAGGCAAGCAGCCACCTCCAACCTCCATGCAAAAAAAGAACCATCGCAAGATGTGTGAAACTTGTAGCGTACAAAATGGATCCTCTGCAACTGTCATATTTTATGTTTCCAAACGTTTTTGTTTCCTACGTGGCTTCAAGAATGACCCCCAAACGAGACGAAAGACATTAATTTTATAGCCTCGATTGCTGAGGTTACCAGGACATTGATAATTTGAAGCAAAATATCCTAACAATATTTTGTCCTTTTTTGAAAAGTCGCTTTGTTTCGACGATGCGAGAATGCAATGTGGTTTATGTACTATGGTGCTTCAGCGCATTTTAATCTGGTTGCTCGTGAGTTTATAGCAGTAACATACAGAGATCGCTAAAAAGGAAGTTAAAATAAGATTTGCTCTTTTTGTACCTATTTCTTGTTTTACTGTATTTTTTAGGGGTTGCGCAAAGCTTCAAATCTAAGATAAAGTAGTCACTGCTGGGATGCTCATGACGTAAGCTAAGAGATGATAAGAGGCTATGTAATAGTTTAAAAAATAATGTTGTTTAAATCAAACGACGAAAAAAAAATAATGTAATTAACGAAGATTCAGGTACAATGAGGTACTTCTAAGATATGGCTTATCAGAATATCAATTACATATAATATATATCTCAGAGTAAACAAAAACGTGCATTAAGTACTTATTATTAGTGAACTGGTCACCTCTCAGCTACTTATACATTAATATGTGGCACGAAGCAATATTATTGACCTTGCTTTTAGGGGTGAGTTTAGCGGATCTGCCAACTAACTACGAGTATTTTACATCAAGTGGCATTAGCTCAGGACTGACGGCGGACCAACCGAAATTTTACCTCAATGGAATAGAAATGTATATTTATAGTGGAGCTATACACTATTTTAGGGTTCCAAGGGCTTATTGGAGAGATAGATTGAGGAAACTAAGAGCAGCAGGTTTTAATGCAGTTGAGACCTATGTCGCGTGGAATCTGCATGAGTATGAATCTGGTAAGTTGTGTTGGGCCAAATATTTGTAAACCTAAATTAGCTTAACACTTTGCATTAGAAATTTGCCACCACCATATAGATAATATTTAATAAATTTTACGTGGATAGGTATCGGATAAAATAATAATTTAATTAAAAACAAAAAAAAATGAAAAATTATTATTTTTACTTGGATTGAAGTACATACTTGATAAATGCTATTAAAAAATACAAAGGTATTTGAAGGATTTCAAAAGGGAATTTTAAGAATATTTGTGCAAAATAAAGTTGTTGATAACATTTTTATAAATACTTTATTACTTAATGCAACCAACCTGTTGTTTTATAGTGAAGTACTTATGATCAGCATGTATAACACTTTTACTTAGTAACAAGTAGCATACTGTATATTTGATAATACCTAAAATGAGTTTGGTATACAGTTCTAAATAAAACAACAACAACAATAACAACAAAAACAACAACCTACAACTATTATTTCTAATTTAGCCCAAAAAGGTGTGATTAACCGGAATTTACAGCATCTACTAAAGTCTACTTCGCGCCAATGTTTACTTCATATGACATTTTGCTTCCCTTTGTAGCGAGTAGGTAGAGTTCGCCCAAGTTCAAATGGGTACATTAAATGGCGGCCACTAAAGTTGCGCAGTGATTTATTTACGTTCGTTGCCTAGCGACGGCCACGATGCAGCGTCATCTGAAGCGATTCAGTGTCGTAACATTGTTAGAGGGTGGCAGAAGTATTAATATTAGCGTAAAAGTGATATATTGTGTAAGGTGGTGTGTGAACTGTGGTTGTTCTGTTTAGAAGATAATATTATTATTTTGGATTTGAATGGCGCCAAAGACAATTGGCAGACGAAGAAAGCCTCTAAATAGTCAAGTGCGGAAAATAATAGACAATATTTCTAGATTTATGGAGAAAGAAGCAAGCGAAGGAATGCAAATTCCTTTAAAACAGTACAGGTTAGTGCAATGAATATTACATTTAATATTACTTGAATATTGAATATTACATTTTTTAAAAATTAATATGGGACAAGATCGGCAAATATTTTTTTTTACTATTTATCTATCGTCTAAGTACCTATGTTTTTCCTTTACCCAAATGTTAAACTTTTTGCAATAATGAGTATCATTTCAACATGAATTAGCTATATAATATGTCTTCACTTACAAGTATTGCTTACAATGTGGTTGTTAATCGTTATATAATCTATAAATTTTTAGAGTTGTTTTTTAAATTTAATTCGTGTTATATGTATATAAATATCGTTTTTCCCATATTTTAGAGAACTGATTTTAGCAGCAACTGGCATCGGAAAAATAACTTTGCAACGAATTAGAAAAGAAGGGCAGAAAGTGCGTGCCAATGTGGCCACTACATCTTTTCAAACGCAAACAAAAAAAAGACCTTCTCATAAGCTCGCACTGAGTCCTGGAAATATTTATGATATAAAAAATATTATTTTTACGAGCTTTTCGCTATAGAAAAACGATCACCTACGGTTAGAGGCAAGTATTAAATAACTAAGTTTTTTAATTATACCTTACAAATATAGAGAATAAGCAGTACTTATATACTTATTATGATTTTTAGAAATCTGGCAAAAAATGAAAGATAAGAGGCATCGAGTTTAATGGAGGCAGAGAAACATTAAGAAAATTAATGCATAGAATTCGAAATAGAAAAGAATAGAAAAAATATAACATCGGCCAGCCTGAAAGCAGACATGATGAGATGGCTCGAAGAAAAGGACATACCACACGATCCAAAATTAACAAAACCTGAACTATACAAAATAATACAAGACAATAAATACAGATTTTCGCTGGTATATAGATTGGACAATTTACTGGCAGCCCACGGACACAATGTACTTCGTCTATCACCTTATCGCCCTGACCTAAACACAATAGAAAAAATATGGGCATCTGTCAAAAACTGGGTCGCAGCCCGTAATAGAACTTTTACTCCAGCCGATGTGGAAGCATTAACTCGCCAAATGTTTGAAGAACTGCCGGTTAAGGAGTGGGTCAACATTTGTAAACATGTTAAAGATTATGAAAATGGACAAATTGAAAGGGAGCATTTGCTGGATACCACCATGGACCATTTACGCTTTACGGTAAATATTGGGACATCGGAAGAAGTTCAAGCGCACCAGATAGTCGCAGTAGGAGTAGCTTAGGAGCACACTCCTTGTCTGATTCAGACTAGATGAGGGTCTTGGTTTTTAAGACTTGATTGTTTACATTTAATACCATTGTTATATGTATATTTAATATATACCTAAGTATAATTAAAAAAATGTTTATTTTCAATTTCTGTTTCATTTTTTTAATGTACACTGTAGAAAAATCTCATCATTAATATAAAAAGGGGGATCTTGGCACCCCTATGCCCTCATGAAATATTTTCTAGTTTTTTTCTTAATTCCTTCGATAACATCGATGTTTGTTTTAAGAGATATGTTTTTTTAAAACCTTTATAAACAGAAATGTTGCATTTTTGATTTTCTGTGTATTTTAACTGTTAGTTACCCGCATATTTCTATCAAAAAAAGAAGAAAATAAACTAGTCACTAATTGTCTTAAAAACTTTCATATCTCCGCTACTGATTTTGACGTCAACCCGTCGCGCATTGCCATGCACGTGACTGTACCCATTTGAACTTGGGCAGACTCTATATCTATTTTTCAGAGAATAGTTAGTTCATGTTAGACTTTTGACATGTGTAACTTTCTAGTTACTAAAGAAGGCAACCCAAAATTTAAAAGAGTATATCGTTTGAATATCCGAGTCAGCTGTAAAAATCCACAGAAGTTGACATGAAATTTTTTTTTCCTTTCTTCGTCTACAGCATTACAGCAAATTCGCATGTCTGTGCATTGAATCCTACTTTACCGATAAACGATACAGAATCATATTGGGGCGTATTTTATTCAGTGCATTCGTAAAGTAGCGAATAAATTCGATAAAAATTAAGAGGAGAGTTTGTAAAAAAACGTTCGGACCCGTTTAGGGTTTTTTAACGTTGCAGTAAAATATATAGGACATATCAAAAAAGAGATACGTCTTCGTTTTATTTTTAAATGGTAGCCCCAGAATTGTAGAATTAGAAACAGCACATTTTTTTTACATATGGCAAGTAAATAAGGGTAGTGGTTACATAAGTAAATTTAGAAGAAAAATTGTCTTAATAATGTGAAATTATGTATCTAAAGTAAACTTCAATGATTCCATAAACTAAACAATACATTTTATAACCTGAAATTATGAAAAATATCGTTGACAAAAACTTGAAGGAAATATTATTTTGATATTATATGTTCTTATTTCTAGAGATTGTCATCTTTTAGGTGTTTTTGATTTTGGTGGGGGTGGATCCGAAATGTCTGATTTCCTCTATCTGGAAGAGTTCCTACAGACAGCCCAGGAAGAAGACCTCTTTGTCATTGTTCGACCGGGTCCTTTCATCTGCGCTGAACACGAATTTGGGGGCTATCCGAGCTTTATTCTTAGGGATGGTGAAAAGCTCTGGGTTCGGACTGATAATGAGTACTACATGAACTATGTTACAAGGTACCTACTTAACTTGTAACCCAAATTCAGTGCCTTCTTCCGAGTTCAAAAATATTTTGTTACATTTATTGTAGAGCATGATTTTCGCGAAAGAAATGGAAATTAATTAATACCTGGGTCTAAACGGTAACAGATAGGTAAAGGAAACTAACAAGGGAAGTTCTTGAGAAGCTAATATTTCTCTAAAATATCAAATTAACTACTACTTTCTAGTAGAAGCGGCAACACCACCTCCGTAAACGCACATAAAAGATTTTTCGTACAGTACTGTGCCTGATCATAAAAAAACGCATGTTCGAAAATACTTTAGGTGGATGCATATCCGTTAATGTAAAAAAAAACAATTTTTGGAATAGCTATGAGATAACTGGTTCGCTATAAACGTCTGATGTTCTGTCCACCATGAATCACCCTGTACAGTATTACATAGTCCATGAGAAACTGCTTTTATACAGGGTGTTTTTTGAACATACGGCAAAAATTATGGACTGTTCTAAGAATATTTTGTCCTTTGGTGATTGTAAAAACCTGCTTTGTTTTAAAGGTACAGAGCGAGAAACGCTTTCGACAGTAACAACATTTTATTACCAAAAATTACATGTAAGATTTCGAACTTTTGCAAAATCACCAGGGCTGTTTCTTATTGAGTTACACCCATCAATTATTCGATTTCCTAAATCTTTTAAATTCTCCACTGGAGTCGTATAAACTAATGACTTTAGATGGCCTCATAGGAAATAATCCTTGGGGTTTAAGTCCGGAGATCGAGCAGACCAATCCAGTGAACTGTTACCGCAAAATGCGGTTAATAGCTACGGTTTTGTACACAAAATACCACGTATCTATTTACGTTCGCTTATTTAAACCAAAGTTTTGGTGCTAAAATTTGTGTCCATATTAGGGCTATTTAGGGTGGCATCCAAACTTTTTTTACGGGTGACGGTTTTTGAAAAAAAAATGTGCTTGCAGCTATTCACCCCGTAGTAGGGGTCAAAAGATTTAGGTGTTTAAAACGCTGTAAGTAGCTAATAAACACATATAGGGGGTCAATAAATACACGTTCTAGGGATTTAAAAACATTTATTCTTGTAAAAGTAGGTATATATAAATGTGAAAATAATGACAAACGAGTTATGAAATATGATCTATTATATTATTCTAATAACTCTGATTTACGCTAAACCGAAGTAGGCCCCTACAGGAGGATCCAATTTTCCCAAAACTCGCTTATATTTAAAGCTGCAGACGTCAGGAACATCTGTACATCCATAGATGAATCCGCTGAAATCCCTTGTCATTTTTGGATGAAGAAATGTTCCCTTAAATGGATCGATGCTTAACACTTTTCCAATAAATCGCCGCAGTTTTGACGTTCCTGGCTTATTGCTTTCCATGTAGAATTCGACCACTAGCCTGTCATTGATACTTATATCTTCTTCTTTAATTTTACACAAACCCTCCTTTTTTTAGATTAAAAACATACCAAGGGGATGTCGTCCTCAGAATCGCTATCATTTTCAAGAAAATTTGTAGAAGCAACATCGAATTCGTTTCCAGAATCAGACATAACGTCTTTGGAAGCTTTATCTTCACTTCGTTCAGGGTTCTCAACGATGTCATAAGTGACGCTTTTCCCTGGAATCAGTTGTAATTTTTTTCCTTGCTTGCGGTTTTTGGGATATCACCGTATCTCATTGATTTTAGTAAGCCGATAAAAGTTTGATCAGCAACGGCAACGTCTTTTGCATTTTTATTTTTATTGTCATCTAAATGCTGAGGTATAAGCTGTAGTACTTTTTTTCTAATTAAAGGAATTATTCCTGATTATAAAAATCCCGATTTTATGTTGGAGTCCTTATTCGGCTCTATTTCCGCTTTGCTAAAAGCCTGGGAAAACCATTTTTTGGAATCGTTGCTGCAGTTCTTCCCGGTCCTATTTTCCATGCCAATAGCAGTTTCCTCCATGCTACCCTTCAGAGGCCCAAAGAATGCAACATCTAGGGGCTGCGCTAGATGTGTGGAATTGGCAGGAAGAAATACGAAGTCAATGTTGTTCTGGCACAATTTAATCGAATCAATAGAGAGGTGACTAGACAAATTGTCGCCTATAAGTATTTTTTTTCCCTCAAGTTTCTTCGGATAAGGAACAGCGACTGTGGCAACCCAGTCATTAAATCAGTCACCATCGAACCATCCTGCATTTATTATAATATCTAGTCCCTTTCGGCCGCCTCCGTCCAAGGTGGTGCATGGGAAAACAATAGAAGAGCCCACCAAAATATGCTCAGACTCTCAAGCGGTCCTCAAGACCCTCATAAGCCAGAGGGTAACATCAAGAATAGTCTGGGAATGCTAGAATGAACTGAGAATCGTGGCGGACAGCAATACTGTGAAACTATTCTGGGTACCGGGTCACAGAGGTATTTTTGGTAACGAAAGACGGCAAGGCAAACATCAGCTGCACCATACATTGGTTCCGAACTAGCCCTGGGAGTGGCTAAATGCACAGTACGAGAAGCTATTAAGCGATGAAGCAGATATGAAACTGGAACAGTAGACAGGGACTTAATTAGCAAGAGTGGTATGAACCGTATTGGTCTCAAATTCTCAAAACAGTTGCTTAACTTTAGCAGAAGTCAACTAAGAATAACAACAGGAATCCTAACAGGACATTTGGCTGTCAAGGATTACCTGAACGAAATGAAGATATACAATGGAGATCTTAGCTGTAGGCTCTGCGTCAAGGATAGGAAAACTGTCTATCATGTAGTCTGGCAATGCGAATCCCTGGATTGCAGACGGTATATATTTGGGAGTGTAAAAATGGAACTGAATGAAATAACCACTAAATCAGCAGTTGACGTGCATAAACTAATTAACGGAACCAAGTAACCAAGTAAAAATAAAATCCTATTAAAAATTCTTTTTTACCATTCATTTTAAGATTCGTTAGGGTAATTTTTGAATGTACTAAGAATGTCCATATTGAGAAGGTAGAGATAAATAGGACTTGAACTAACCCAAATCTTTTAGGATATACATTTTTAATTTTAAAGTAAGACAAGGATTTCATTTTGCACTTTAGACAATATCTTTGGCAGACGTACGATACCTTCTCGTTTTTTTAGATGGTTTAACCAATTAATGCCTATATTAGCCAGACATCAATTTACTAAGGGAGGTCCAATTATTATGCTCCAAGTTGAAAACGAATATGCGTTAACTGGATATAAAGATCACAACTATCTTTGGCACCTCAGGCAGTTAATGTTGGACAATGGTAACAAATTCACTTTGAATAATATGCAGAATGGCAAAAAGTCGCGCATAATGCCTGTAACTTTTGAATTACCTCGTATACAAAAAGTGACCTGAAAGTTATTCAGTAAATTACTTTTTTTAAATGAATGCATATGATTGCATATTTGGATTCTACTGGGAAAACTGAATTTCTTGTATTTAAAATTTTTATTTATTTAAAATTGTAGCAAACTTTATAATAACAAAATAAATAGCCTAGAAAATTGAACAACCTAACATCGGAATAATAAACAAGTGAAACCTTTTCAGTGAATCAGGTGTTTAAAATGACCACCATTTTCTGCTAAGCAAAGCGCCAGTCGATCCCTAAACCCGTCTACAACGTTTAAAAAAAAATCCGCTAGAATGGCCCGAATTTCAGCACTAATTCTGACTATTAAAGATTCTAAGTCATTTGAACGGTTAACGTAGACTTTGTTTTTTAAGTGACCCCACAAAAGAAGTCGAGCGGGGTTAAGTCCGGGGATCGCGCTGGCCAGTCAATAGAGCACCTCTTCTGCCTATCCAACGTCCTGGAAATTGTTCGCTTATGTATTGTCTAACTGCTAACATTTGCCGCATAATGCGCAGGTGCTCCATCTTGCTGGAACCATACCTGTTCTTTTATGCCATTATTTACACCCGGCAAAATCATTCTGCAAGAAGGAATTATGTGATTCCTGAAGAAGGTTCAGATATTTTTCGGAATTCAAATTACCATCTATGAAAAAAGGGTCCCACAATACGTCTATCAACTATGCTCGCCCAAACATTAACTTTTTCGGGCCTCTGAGTATGACCTTCCTGGAACTAGTGAGTATTCTCAGCGTACCAATAACTATAATTGTGTCTATTAACAATGCCATTTAAATGGAAAGTAGTTTCTTCCGAGAAAATGATATTTCTTGCGGAGTTATTATCGTTATTGCATCTTTCCATCATCAGCTCACAAAATTCAGCTCTTCTATCAAAATCGTCCTCGTTTAACTCGTGCACCAACTATATCTTGTAGGGATGCAACTTCTCCTGCTTAAACAGATTTTTCACTGAGTGATAAGACACATTAAAATCCATTGCCATTGGCCTGGATGATTGTGTTGGATTTTCATGTATTGAGAGCATGATATCCAAAGCTTTTGTCTCCCCCGGTTGCTGTTTTAGATCGACCCGATCTAGCGACTTCCCTAACACTGCCTATTTCTCGAAATTTCTTTATCACTCGACACACCGTTGACTGATTTATTGGAGGCCTATTTGGATATAATTCATTGAAAAAATGACAAACCTGATCTTGCGACCTCTTCATATTTCCGAAACTGCTTATTATTAAAAATTTCAACTCGTTGTTTCTCATTCAAATCAACCATAGTATAAACAAAATAGAAATCAGCCAACGCAAAATTAAACAGGAACTCAAAATTGACACCACTTAGGTCGTTGTCATAAAAACACCTTGACTCAACTGGTGGGCATTAGGTAGGAATAATAATTATAATTAGAAGGTTTTCCATTTTTGAGCTGTATTTATCTCGGGAACGCTTGCAGATAGGTAAAAACTTGAAATACAAAAAAAAAATAGAGTTTTTCTAGTGAAATCCAAACATGCAATCATATGCAGGATGTTCCATTTAAAAAAAGTAAGTTAGTCTCTATGGCAACCAAACCAAAAATGTAAAAATATGGGGAATAATTTACTGAACAACTTTCATAAGGATCACTTTCTCGTATACGAAGTAATTCAAAAGTTAAAGGCATTATGCGCGACTTTTTTGCCACTCTTTATCAATGAAATTCTGCATTGCACTTGTTTTATTAAAATTATTTAGTAGGATCTTATATTTTTGTTAAGGTATTGTTGAACTTTTGGTAACTGCCGATAACCCATGGAAAGGTACTGATGGTACTTATACAGAATATTTCTTGATGACTGGTAACTTTGATACGAATCCCAAAACAAATCTGGATGATCTAGTTAAATTGCAACCTAATAGACCTATTATGGTTATGGAATTTTGGTCAGGTAAATATGTATCTCTTATGTCATAAAGTTTGCGATAAAGAGACATGAAAATTACATTTAGTATTACGAGTAGGGGAGCCTGTTCCAAAATGATATACCATACACAAGAATCTTCCCAGTTTGGCTATTTTTTAATGAATAAGGTATATACTTAAAAACATTATAATGAGAAAGTTACTAATAATTATAATTTTTCAATGTTAAACAATAGGTTTGCTGTGCCATTTGATCCTGGTAACTATGGTTAATATTACATACCTTATTCCCTACTGGAAAAATTCATATACAAATGTCTTTGTTCTAGCAGACACTTCTGCACACTCACTATGTGCCAAATTCACGCACTTCGGTCACTTCCCGTTAGCAAGATTGAGTACAGAGTCCATTACAGTATAAAAAAACTTCATCTTGATCATATTCATCCTCATCTGCATAAGGTTTGACCTTCCTTTTTATCCTCTGCCTTGGCCTTGATCTCTTCTATGTAAGTAAAGCTTCTCAATACTTGAGAATTATAATGGTTTATTTTCCTTGGCCAGGAATCAAAAGCACACGGCGCCGGCGCTAGGGATAAGTAAATGGGTCTTGCAGCGACTTCTGTAGAAGCAGCTCAATTTTTAGACGTCTTGGTGGATGTATTCTTAGTTGCTATGAGATTATTTGTTGTGATAGATGAAGCCATCTCTGCATCTACCTCCACAGTAGTCGAGCACTCATCTATTCCTCCATCAGTGACTCCTATCAGTAGTCTCTAGAGAGGAAAATTAATGGTCAGAAAAGGCGTTTTGACTTCTAGTGATTTCGTATTGCTTCACAACCCTTCCAGGGTGATATTTCAACCACTTCGTCACTTCCAAATTATAATATGCGGTCTATAGAAACAGACATCCAGCGGCTGAAAACGATGCGTACAGTGAGGTTGGAAAGCTACCAACCATCACTATAGCCTACTATAGGTACTATTTTCGTTGGCGTATGATTTTACATCGACATGCGGTTGAAGTGGCCATCGACCCGAAGCAGCACCTTGTTTTCTAAAGTAGTATTTGTGTGCTTAAAATGCACCAACTATTAGGAAAAGCTCGCCAGTCATCCAACCAGAATCCTGCACAAGCTCCAGAGTTCCTGTTGATGCTCCATTGATAAACTCGTTCTACCATCTGTTCCATGAATAAATTAATGCTTCCAGATGAATTCATATAGCAAATTACCCTTAAATGCTGACCACGTTAAGCACTAGTAAGAGCATCAATCTGTTTTTTGCCCTTTGAGGCAAACACTCCATGCGGTTTTTGTACTGTGGTGAGCACCGATTCGTCTACGTTCCAGATTATGATGCAATGGATATTTTGGTTTTTAAACATAACAACACAAAATCTAAAAATTGGTACTTGGCGTTAAAATATGCTTTTAACCATTAACTATATAGATTGGTAATATGTAGTTGTATAGTCATTTTTAATATTTGTTATTGTTAGGTACGTTCGACTATTGGTCTCAAAATCATAACGTTAAATCCTTGGCTACATTCCAAGAAGTCTACGAAGCAATCCTTGCATATCCAGCGTCCGTTAACATGTACATGTTTATTGGAGGAACGAGTTTTGGGTTTTTAAATGGAGCAGAAAATTTGGCATGGGATGATCTGAACACAGGTAAATTTATTAAAGCTTTATTTACCATATATAATATATTTCTATTATAATAAAGGCAATAGCGGATGCCACCCAAATCACTAGCCACTGATTCATATTTAATAGAAGTAACGTATATTTGCTCTTTTAGATTACTGGCCGATGACCACAAGCTATGACTATACTGCCCCTTTGGCAGAAAACGGCGACTACACCGACAAATACTGGGCTACCCAAACACTTTTAGCTAAATATAACCCTATCCAAACAAAACTACCCGCCGCTCCTGAGCAGGCTACCAGAGCTTGGTATTACTGGGTGAAAATGGAAAAGCAAATTGACGTTGGAGTGTTATTGGCTCAAGCATCTTCCTATACATCAGCATCACCTGTATCTATGGAAGTAATGGATATCAACGGAGGTAGTGGGCAAAGCTATGGTTATGTAGTATATAGGAAACGTGGTTTAAGTTTACCAAGCAATTCCGTTCTTAAAATTGAGGGTAGAGTATGCGACACAGTCATTGTGTTGGTCAATGGAAAGAGAGTGTCTCCAATTTTGGAATATGGAGCTGATTTAGATAAATTCGGAACGTGGAGAATAAAAGATTCGACTCTTGTTCTCAATACTGAAGCGCTTGAGGACGCTCAGGTGGATCTCATAGTGTCCAACTGGGGCAGAGTCAACGTAGGAGCATATAGGCAATACAAAGGCATTTGGCAAGGAGATATTTTGATCAACGACGCAGTGATCTCTCAATGGATAATGTACGCTCTGGAATTTAAAAAGTCTTGGACAAATAGTCTGAAATATTGGGAAGATCGTACCGACATGGCAGCAGATAGTGGGCCAGTTCTTTATAAAGGAACTCTTGCAATTGATGGTGCTCCAAGTGACACCTATATTTCTACTCAAGATTGGACTAAAGGTATCGTTATTGTTAACGGATTTGTCCTTGGAAGATACAGCAAGATGGGACCTCAGCAGACTTTATATTTACCTGCACCGTTTTTGAATCAAGGCAATAACGATATTATGGTGTTTGAAGAGTTTAAGGCTACTGATCAAGTTAAGTTCGTAATTGATGCAATTTGGAGTAGTAATGGTACCGCTACTAGAGTATAAATTATTTTCTATTTGGATAATGTACAGTTGAGTTCAGAAAGAAGTAGGACACGGATTCTTATCCTATGTAAACCAGTCTTTTAAAAAACATCAAAAGTTTGACATGACACTGACATCCTTTTTAAATTATTTAAAAAAATATATTTTTTGTACAACTGTCAAAAAAAGTTGACATTTTTTCATCGCTATCGATACGTAAACCTTTTGTTTTTTTAACAGTGAAAAAAAGACTTTTTTTCACGGTGAAAAAAAGACTTTTTTTAACTGGAAAAATGATTTACAAAAAAAACGATAAAACATTACTTTTTAAAAAATGTATTGAATTTTTTTGTACAAATTTACTAATTAATTACCAACTACCAAAAAATCTCATTTGTTACAATAATAATTGATGGTGAAGTTCGAACAATTGCTTCCAATATTAATTCCCGAAGCTAGTCCACCTTGCTGCTGATCAGAAACGCTAGATATTCCTTGAAAAGTTGAGTCCACAATTGTATCAGTTATATTGATTTGTTTGGAAGTAGAGGAACAATTTAATTTATTAGAAATATCAATTTTATTACTCAAACTATCTTCTATATATCCTTCTGCTATGGCGGCAGATTTCCAACCACCGTAGCGTTTTATAGATGTCATGTTACCCCCTGCATTGGCTAAGAGAGTTGCAGAACTCCTCCTAAAACAGTGACCTGTGTAGCTCTTATGCAATTCTTTTCCCAGCCATTTTGCAATCAAGCTAGGAATTTCCCCTATTTTATTTATTCCCACATGTTGGTCAACACATTTTCCTCTTGAATATTTTAAAAATAATCTCTTTTTGTGTGTATGGGACGGCCTTAGTACTCTATACTTGCGATATATCTCAATATAATCAGAATTTGAAACGGTAAACATTCTTGGGCAATAGGTCTTTGTATCCGGTATTTTAACAATCAATATAGACCCGGTATCTTCAATGTCATCAATAGTTACCTTCAATAATTCTTCACGGCGACAAGCACCGCTGATTCCCAAAATTAACGCAACCTACAATTAAAAAAATATTGAAATTACTGAAATAATACAAAATTTTGATCATCTGTACCTTATAAAGTAAATTTGTTTCATCATCAGCTTCTTGAATGAATTTATTAATATCGTCTCTCGATAAAACTTTAGATTTCTTCCCTCGGTATCCGACGTTTTTGTTCTTAATAAAAGGCACCAATTTTGAAAACTTCTTTATATCAATATTTTCTTTAACATTCAATGTACTCTTCAACATTGAGTAGACACTCCATAAAGTAGAAGGTTTTACAGTTTTTGATTTCTCCTCAAAATAGCATATAAGTACCTTTTCAGACACTTTTTGTATATTTTTCTTGCCGCACCATTCACGGAATTGGTTATAATTTTTCTCGTATATAAATTTTGATTTCGCCGGTAACATGTTAGCTATAGCCGAATTTGCTATATCGGCTATATCTGAAGGAATCTCGCTATCACTATCGTAATCTACATCCATTTTAAGTACTTATACTATTTATTTAAAAAATTGCAATAAATATGAACAGCTATCAACGTATGACAACAAAACAAGCAACGTGCCAACAAACCATTTCTATAGTAACGACAGGGCTGTTAACTTGATTATGTGAAATTATATGGTAAAATTTTTATTATAATATACAATTTTACCGATTAATTCAAACTTTCAGTTGTACAAAAAATGTTGTTTGTATTTCGTTTGTGAAATTCGTGTTTTAATGGCACATTCGAGAGAATTTTTCGCCTCGACCTGCGGTCTCGGCAAAAAATTGACACTCTCATATGCCATTAAAAAAACACTCACTTCACGCACTTAATACAAAAATAACTATTTTACAAGTAGTTATTGATTCAAAGCATAATGCCTAGGCTTGACAATGTTCAAAGGACTCAAATAATTGCGTTTTTAAATGACGGAATACCTATACGAGACGTTGCCGCTATAATGCACGTAGCAAAAAAAAACGGTAGAAAATATTAAGTACAGATGGGAAGCGGATGGAACTTTGGATAAGAAAAAGCCTCCTGGAAGACCAAGAAATACAACGCAAGAACAAGACAATGGTCTTGTGCAATACTTGGAGGAAATTCCCTTTCAAATAATGCGAGTTGCTATTCAGCAAACTAATTTTCCTGGTTCGAGACCGACAGGTTGTCGTAGGGTAAAAGAATCCCATTTAAAAAATTATGTTGCCGCCAAAAAAATTAAATTAGGGGAAGAACACAAACAGGCACGAATTATTTTTGCCTTAAATAATATATTGCGGCCAGACTGGAATAGAGTAGTCTTTACTGACGAAAAAGTTTTTCAGTCTACGGTCAACAGACATATCAGGGTATACAGACCTCGCAATACAAGATATACTGAAAATTTTATCAGTAATTCCGAAAGATCAGGGAGATTTTCGGTAAATGTATGGGCATGGGTGAGTTATCATGAACTTGGAGTGTGTTGGATTGTAAATGAAAGGTTTAATGCAGTCACTTATAAGAACATTTTGGAATATATTATGATGCCTAGTGTATCGCAACATTTCCCTAACCAGAGCTTTATTTTTCAACACGACAACTGCCCGGTTCACAGCGCGGGTATGGTCAAAGATTGGTTCCAGAGAAATAACGTGGAAACTTTGCCGTGGCCTTCAAAAAGTCCCGATATTAATATAATAGAAAACGTGTGGGGTCTAATGACACGAAAAATATATAAAGCAAATTTCAGACCAGCTAACAGAAATGAACTTGTTTCATTTATTGAAGAAACGTGGAACGAGTTAAGTGATGATCTTGATTTTGTGAGAAGTCTATACTTATCGATACCCAATAGACTGAATGAGCTTTTACAAAAAAATGGAGCGATTACTAAATATTAAATAGTTGTAATTGTCTTTTTTAATTAATTATTGTGTACAATAAAATGTTGGAATTAAGTTAACTTGTTATTTTTTAATGAAACGAAGAAAAAATGGAATAAAAATTATAAATATGACACATTTAAGTCTAGCCCAATAAATAAAAAGTTTAGTCTGTTATAATTTGAACACAGTCAATAGCTTGTCCTACTTTTTTATGAACTTTCGGGGATTATGGGTAGGTTTACAACACACAATCGATGTCCTACTTCTTTCTGAACTCAACTGTACCATATAATATAAAATATTTTAGGTTTATATTTTGTTTTTGTGCCTGTCTTTTACAATTTTATGCTTCATATCTCGAAAACGAATAGATATTCTTTGATTTCGTAAAAAGCCGTCGTTAGATAACATCACTTTGCATTTTTTGAAGGTAACATCAATGCGACCCCTGCGACGTTCTGGACGTCCCGACGCATCAAAAATATAAATTAATTGCAGGTACATTTGAAAGTCCTATAAATTTTAGGAGTTTTTTGTCATTTACCCTAACTCAATTACTTCACTCGCTTTTAAGTAATACGAGGTTTTAAAAAACTGTAAACCCTAATTTCTATTAATTTTCATGAGTTGGAGGCTAAATTCAATTAATAGAGTAAAGCTTGTATTGCGACAATTGAGCTCCATCTACCTGGTGCTCCACCAGAGGAGTAGAATGGGAAACAGGACAAAGGTCAACTTGTACAAGGTCTTGGTCAGGCCGGTTTTGACTTAAATGTCCTCCTGGTGTAACATAAGCAGAAGTGCTAAACAAGTTGCAGGTAGTTTAGAACAAGGCGCTGAAACTAATAGCAAAATCTGTTATGATCACACAAGGACTTTAAAATACAGACCATAAGCGAGTTCTTTTTAAAAATATAACCGACTATTACAGACATACAGACATTTCGACCAACGAACCTCCCTATACCCAGACTAACCCTTATTAAAAAATCTCTTATATATGAAGGCCTCAAGATCTATAATCATTTGAGCACAGAATACAGACGGTTGCCATACCCGCAGTTTCGGAGGAGGATAAAGAGAGTTTTAACTACAAGGTCTTATTACAGCTTGGAGAAAATTTTGATGATAGTCTATAGTTATGTATATTTCAGTTATTCTTTATTTTATTTTATTGTTGTTTTTATTATTAGTTTTATTCTCTTCTTCATTACGTATTCGCTTTGTAAACAAGATCTTTGTTCCTCTTACAATAAAACATATTTGATTTTGACTTTGAGTATTAAAGACAAAAATACACGTCAAACGAGACGTATTCAAATAGAGTCCAAGTTTAAACAGATTTGCTTAAAAAATAACAACGCATATTTAAAAAGAATGATACTCGGTAAGCCCAGTGTAGTACACCATACTTTTATTTCTAGTACATTAATAATTTCAAAATATATAAAAAAAAATTTGTTTCCTTAGGTCCGTCCTTAACCGGAGCACTGCGGCCATAAGTAGGCCTATTGTACAAACTTTCGTTTTATTGTATCCACTCGGTTATCTTGGTTCCGTGTATTATACACATCAACTGCTGATTTAGTGGTTATTTCATTCAGTTCCAGTTTTACTCTCCCGAATATGGCATAGCGTCTGCGATCCAGGGATTCGCATTGACAGACAACATGATAGACAGTTTCCCTATCCTTACCGCAGAGCCTACAACTGAGATCTCCATTGTATATCTTCATTTTGTTCAGGTGATCCTTGACAGCAATATGTCCTGTTAGTTCGGGACCTACTTTCTTTACTCTGGAGGTCGGAAGCATCATCTGAAGGCGGTGAAGGCCCATTCTTGCCTCTTCCTGTATCGTCAAGTGAAGAGGAGGGAGGTCAAGAAGGCGCTCCATCGCTGCAGAAGGGGTCGATTTCATTGCCCCTGTTTTACCTAAGTAGGCTAGTCTCTGAAGACTTCCTAGCTTCAGTATAGAGGTCTTCTGCAGAACTTCTGACTACCAGATTACGGATGCGTAGGTAACTCAGGGTATCACCACTCTGCTGTACATCCAGTGCACCATCTTGGGCGATAAACTTCATTTCTTTCCGTACATTCTCCTTGTTACTGCAAGAATAATTTCAGATTTACGGAAAATATTTTCCATGTGGCTATTCCAAGTAAGTCTAGAGTCCAGGATGACCCACAGATATTTTACCAATTTTACCAACTGCAACGTCTCTCCTTGGAGGATTAGGGGCTCTAATCCCTCTTTTTTTCTTCGCCTTGTGGAGGGAACTATGATGGCCTTTTGAGGGCTGATGTTTAGTTCTTCCCGTCTTATCCATTTTTCCACCACTTTAAGGGTTTGTCGATAGTTTTTCTCGATTTGTATATTAAACAAAGCGGCTTTGTAAAAATGATCAAAGTACAAAATTTTCTTAGAATAGTCTAGAGAATGACCCTTTTAATTATTGCCATACAATAAACACCCTCTATATTTGGACCACAAAATAAAAAAAAAGTCACGAGTCGCCACTGCTAGTTTTTCAATATGAGATAATCAAAATTTACTGACGATGAGACATACCGTCGCCGTCGTAGGGATTTTCTTATTCTGGCGTTAACTCGTATTTTTTAAATTTGTTTGATGTCGGCTTTTGCATTCATACAGATGCTTTACACATTAAATGATTTGTGATCTAAGGCCGCTCTGCATGCGGTAAATTGCCAATTGCCTCCTTCTTAGCTAATAAAAGATCCCTTACCGAGTGGCTTAACCTTACCCCTTTGCATATCTCCAACCCCTTAAACACGTCTGATTCCGAGAGCCCCATAAACTCGAAGCTTAGCGGCCGCATGACTGCTCTAGGTGCCGGATTTATTATTTATGACGAGCAGAATCGTCGCAAACTAACACTATGTATCACGGTAATTAGCTTAAGCGATTGCGATCTCGCAATATAAATTTCCCATTTCTAGAATCTTCCATGGTTTAGTTTGAGTTCGAATTATTCATTTAGGATATAATCAGGAGAAACGTATTATCTTGATCCCACAAAGGCTATAGCAGTACTATAGCATGATACAGCGTATAGTGTCGACCTCAGATAAGAATATTCGACTATAATTCAACGCCACATTACAAAGTAATAATTTCTTATTGACAAAGTTTAAGAGGTTCTAGAGTAGGTAGCAAATAAAGAAAGCAATCAAAATCAAATGCAACGACACTCCAGGTAAGATAGTATGAACAAGGGAAGAGAGACTATAAACATTTTACACAATCACAGTTTGTAAAAACCTCAAAACCTAAAACAGACATCAAACATTAACAGAAAAAACAAAGCAATAGAAAAAACAAAAAGTACTAAAGAAATATTAAAATTGTAAAATTCGGTCAGAATAACAAAGTCATTCTTGCAGAATCAGGTAACTAATACTTTTACTTTGGTAACATGACATTAACCAAAATAAAATAAAAATGCTAAATTCAGTGCAATTTTTACCAAAAGTTCCTTTAAATTTCTACGAAGAGATCTCAAGTTTTGCACATTTCTGATTTGCAGTTCCACATAATTATAGATCGAAACGTCGTCGTAAACGAATAAGTTCTTAATAAGAGTGGAATGTGGAACAGGCAAAAAAATGCTGTTACCTTGACGTGAGACACATACTTACTGATGAGTGGAGGATTAGTAAGGTGAGCCCACCATAAAGGAGTCATAGTCGGAGGCTTGTCTGATGGGTGGGTTGGGGTGAGTGAGGGTGGCCGTGAGGTTAGTTTTCTCTTTCACGGGGGTATTGGGTGAGGGGGGTATGTTTGATATCTCGATGTAGATCTACGTTACGGATGAACCATGGGATGTCCATGGCTGTGCGAAAGTAACGATTTTCAAGCGATTGGAGACGGTTGATGTTGGTTGGGGCTGCGTATCCAAAAGCTGTTGAACCGCATGTGAGGGTGGGGCGGATGATTGAGTTGATGGGGAGGAGTTTGTTTGTGACTGAGGGCGCTGCGTCGATTGAGCAGTGAGTATAATTTGCTATAGAAAAGGTTGGCCTTGTTGGTGGTATCCTGAATATAGGGGCGCCAATGGAGGGTATTGTCGAGGGTTATACCGAGGTATTTCACTGTGTCGCGCCAGGAGACGTCGCGTCCATCCAGGTTGATCACGTCGAAGGCCACCGTTGGCGTCTTCTACGAGCAACCTGGATGGTTTGGCTTTTACCTTACGACGAAGGCGGTATCATCAGCATAGAGGGCTAGGGTGTTGTCGGGTGCTGGGGATACTGATGAGTGGGAAATTGATGTTTGTTTTTATGTATTAAGCAAGATGTTTCCAGAGTTAATAGCGACGGTAAGGTAAGGATGTTGCGCTCAATTAAGAAATGTTTTTGGGTTCTTGGGTCTGCATTGTATAGATTTCTTACATCACGTTTCTGAATAGTAAATACAGACACAAAATATCTTAAGATAATGGCGTGCTAAAACTTTGGGTGCGAGCATCATATCTAGAAAAAATTAGGAAAGAAATATTATTAAAAAATTTATTTAATTTACTAAAAGAATTGTATCAGTACTGCACAATGTATTTATTTAATAATTAACTTATTAGTGACTCCCTTGGGCCTATGTCGCAGAGCAAAGTTTTTCAAAATAAGGTTTAATATTAGAAATTGACAATCTAAGCTCTTATTCTATATTTAGCTGAGATCTATATTTTGTGTTCAAATCAACCACCGAAGAAAATCCTGTTTCGCAAAGGTAGGATGTTAAAAATGGTAATGGTATACGAAATGCTCTTGTTTTCAGTGCAGAAAACTCATCATCTAACTCTGCCCAAGATTCAAAGAGAAATTTATTACTAAATTGTCTTTTGATTTCGCCACTTGCCATGAAGTCTATAAAGATTTCTTCTTCGGCAGTTGAGAGACCTCCGGGAGTATTTTAAAATGGCTCCCTAATCCACTTGTAACTTGCTACTAAATTGAAGTCAGCAAGAAAATACTTTTTTTAGATTCTTTGCCAGCATGGTTAAATGATTAGCAATGGTTACAAAAATAACTTTCACATGTTGTTCTTAAGCCTTGTAAGTTTTAACACCTTCATCCACATGTGCAAACATTTTTAGGTTTTTTGTTTTACATTTCTGCTCCACAATTCCTGTTTTCTACAAAAAGCATTAACTTTATCACTCGTATTCCACATATGTGTGTTTGCGCCTTGGAGTTGAAGATTCAAGGTATTTAATTTCTCGATGAAGCTCAACTTCATCACCAATAAATCATCTCGAAACTTCTCGGCTTTCGGTCGGTTTTCCTCTTCTAGAAAAATGGCAATTTCATCTCCTAATTCATAAACACGTTGAAGAAATGTCCCACGTCCAAAGACGGTTAATATAACACTTTAGTGAGTTGGCGTAATCTATTATTGGCTTTGTTTAAATAATACTTACAATCTTAACAATACATCTGTCTCCTTGTAATGTACAAATAATATTAGCCAGTCTGATGTGTCGGAACCGAGCAAAGGGTAGTGCCGGCCGTGGTAGGAGGGTCCTATGAAATCAGTGCTGTGATAGATCTCAATAAATAAACATATAAATATAAGTATAAGTGACTGTGTAAAATACGCAAATGAAGGTATGTTTTGTTTTTTTTTTATTTTAATTTCATGTAATTCTCTAATTTTCATGTATTTTGTAGTTCTGATGATGGTTTATGTTTGAAATAAACCAAAGCGTCAAATTATACTAAACTTTTATTCATATATAACCTTAAAGCTGGATTTATAAACTCGAAAAGTTGGCGAGGTTGAGGTTCAGTTGGTGTTGGAAATAGGAGTTCAATTTAAACTAAAGGGAACACTCAGTTCCGTTTATACACTCGTTCATGTTGTTCATGTAAAGCTCATGTAAGGTTCGAAAACTTCCCGGGTAGTTCGAGATAACCAATTTTTATGCTCGGAGTTCGGAATATCTAACCTCACAAACTTGATCATAACTTCAACCTCACCAACTTTTCGAGTTTATAAATCCAGCTGTAAACCCACCAGGTTAAAAAAATAAATAATTTCAAACAAACAAGTCGTGCACCGGATGTTCTGTAGTAGCATTGCTTGGACTAACCTCTTTGTTTCTGAGCTTTAGCTTCATTACTCTCAAACATTTCAGAATAATTCTGGCAATATCTCGAATATTACACAGAATCAGGCAATGAAAAAATGAGATCAGATTTATGCCCCTTAAAACTGCAATAGGTTCTTTTCGGATAACTTACTATTCTATGTAAAACGACTTCAGATAAAAGCGGCGAATAATAACAGATGAAGTAACTTTATATAAAATATGATTAAATAAAAATGATAATTACGAAAACTTACTTGTGAGATTTTCTAATATATTTACGACAGTAGTCTGGCAAATTCCGAACCCTCTAGCTAGGGTGCTGGTCCCCACAATGCAATATATGTGAACACATTTATAATGTTTCCTTCCGTTCGGCCACTGGATTGCTTTCCATGTAGAGAAAGGTAAAAACGTCCGGTGGTCCTGAGCCTTTCCGCAAGTCTACGAAACCCCCACTCGAATAACGCACTCTTCCAGGAAACTGTATGGCGTAAACCCTGGAAGCGACTTTCGCTTTTCGCATGCATTCGAAATAAACGCCTATCATATCAAATGCCTCGTCATTTGTATAACGCATCTTAATAAAAAAAGGTTTCCTGAACACAAAAAAAAACAATGACCTCAATGAAAACATTTTAACACAATTCATTTGTTTATTTTTTCAAAGCTTACTCTTAAGTCCAATATGTGAAGAGAAATATTGTCTCTACAAGCGGATTACATAAGTTTACTGAATGATAGAAAAATGAAGAAATTGTCGTAAGATTTGTAGAGATGCATATTTTAAAACTATTTTTTGAAATACAGGTTGCTAGAAAACGCCCTTAAAACGGATAAATATGTAGTTTATTTTGGTCAATATCTCCGGTTCCATAAAAGGTACGAATATAGGGTTTTTACAGAAACGTTAAGAATTTAATTCTCTATTAGATCCTTTTAATACACACCTATCATTGTATTTAACTTTGTTGTGAAAAAGCCTAATATTCGCCTATATCCCAGTTAACGCTATCTAGAGGCGAAGGAGAAAGTCAAGAATATAATAACGAAAGCACAATTTGTAGATAAGATATTGCTCTCTTAAATGAGACCAAATTTGTTAAAATGGGTTATGCCAAATGGGATTAATCGTAGATTATGTAATAAAACATTTGAATTCCCTCCACCACTTTATTTCACTAGATAGGAAAATTTGTGCATAATAAAAATTATAATGAAATATGCAAGAATTAAAACAAAGAGGTTTATGTTACGTCTTATGAAGTCATAACACGAAGAAAATCTTAATATTTGCAGTGGTCATGAGTGTGACGCTCCCTTGCGGACTTTTTTTAAACTCGAAAATAATTTCCAACATTTTCTCTTGGGCACTTTTATTTAAAAAAATATTACCTTGAAGCTCTATGACTGCCAGTTTCTGAGTTATAGCTGGCGGCCATTCTTAGTTGTTTACCCGGTACATGATATTTAGGAACACCCTGTATACTCTACAGTTTTTTTTTAGTATTCCTGCTTTCAGTAAAAGGACCGCGCGCCCCAACTAGCAATTTTAGTCGCCGCTACGTAATCTTCACTATACGAAGAACTTTAAGGTTGCTGTTACTGCTGTCGGGAACCGTTCAGGCACCGTTTCTTCACCGCGTTGTTACCAAAATGGGGAATGATTGTGCGGTAACGTTTACGTACCTACATCGTCCCCGGAACTGTAATTTTTACGTTCCGCCACCATTCCGATAACGTTCCAAAACCTTAAATGTGTGTTAATTCCAACCGAAATGGAACTTTCCCATCGTGCGGTGCCTTAAAAAAATTTTGATCTCTCTCTTTTAAATAAAATCATGTATATTATGTTTCCGTCTATCCAAATAACCTTATTAACTTCACAACATGTCAATTTATATTTTATTTACCTAATACAATATGAATATAGGTACCTACATAATAATATAATATATAAATACTTTAGACTTTAGACTTTATTTTTGAAATACAAGGTGGTAAAACCCAAACGCATAAAATTTTTCTGTCAAAAATAAGGATGTTAGATCTAAAAATAACAACTCGCTCTTAAAATAAAGCCTTTTGAGAAAAAACATAAAGAAAATCGTAAAACTATTAGGATTTAGTAAACGTATATTTAAAGGATATACCAGTTTTATAACATCCCTAATAATAGGAAATAATAAAAAAATAAACTTTATTACTCTAAAAAGTTAATAATAGCTAGGGCGAATGTTTTGTAACAAAAGTTAGGATTTTTCCAAAAATGGCGTGGTCATTTTTCAATTAAAAATGGAGTATCTTATTCAACGCCTACCTCTGATACATTAAAGAAGAATTTACTTATGTATAAGTAGCGGGGTTAAAAAATATATCACTGCAAAGTTTATTTTACTTAATGGTTGAATTTTTTACTTAAAACTGTAGATTTTTCGTTACTTCGTAGTAACAAACACGCCGGCATTTCGCAAAAATTTTCCTTGAAGTGCTCTACAGAACTTACTAGTCATTTTTGCAAAGTTCCATCCGTTTCATAAAAGCCGTAGTTCCATCGGTTTCATGCAAGTTCCCATTTGGGACGTTAAAGTAATCACTATGGTAATAATTCCTTAGTTTTGGAACCGCCTAGTTATTTTTGCTACTTTAAACGCCCGCTTGGAACTTTAACCTTAAAATAAATTATTTTATTTCAGCTGTTGAAGCTGATTTTGGTGTCTTTAAAAGAGTTCTGCTATCAGCTGGAACTTGATGTCCTTGTTATTAATAGCCTGGTGGAATATTTTCTCGGTTAATCACCATTCTTTGATCCTTTTTCTAAATGGAAGTGAAGAGCAAATACACACAGCGTCAAAATTCTTGGACCCCCTTATGTTTGTCAAAATGAGACACAATTATTATAAGTCAAGAGGTGTATTATAAAGTATATTTAATTTGGTTATGTATCCAATGCAAATTGGCTGAATTAAATTTTAACTGAACAAGAAAAAAAATACAAACGAAAAATAGTGCATAATAAAATGATTACCAGAATTTGAAATTTAGAAGAAAACCACTTTAGAGCGAAATCAAAAATGCATTAATATTCGGTGTGTCCTCCCCTGTTCTGTAGTAAGGTGTTAACTCGCCTGTGCATGGAAACAATAAGGGCGTTAATGGTATCCATTGGGATGTTCTTCCATTCTTCTTGGGCCGCGAGTGTGAGTTCCTGGAGGGTGATAGGAGGATTATTTCTGTTTGAGATTGCTCGTCCAACGAAATCCCACATGTGCTCAATGGGATTCATGTCTGGCGAATTTGCTGGCCACGGTAATCTTTAAATATTCTTAATCTATAGTGCATTTTGTACTCTTCTCGTGCGATGGAGCCTAGCATTGTCATCCATGAAAATGAAATTGGCCCCAATTTCATTTCGGAGAGGATAAATAATGGGTTCAATAATGTTTCGAACATATCGATCCCCTGTCATAGTGTCTGCAATAGGAATAAGCTGCGTACGACGACCATGCATTATGCCTCCCTAAAACATTACTGTTTCTCCTTGGTATGGAACGACTTCTCTGGCAAAATATAGTTTTTCTGGTCGCCCTGGCCCTCTCCAAACTCTGTGTCGCCGACTATCACTAAGTTAACCAAATCTGGTTTCGTCCGAAAAAAGGACATTTCGCCACTGAGCTAAAAGCCAGTCTCTGTGTTCCTGTGCCCAATGTAGACGAGCGGCTATATGTCTGAGCAGTAACCTACGTACTCTTAATGGTCTCCCAGATCGCAAATTGGCTCCAGCAAGTCTCCGCCGTATTGTGGTACTAGAAATGAATCGACCAAACGTTCTTCTCAAATGAGTTCGGACAGCTGAGACTGTTATGGTTCGATTCCGACGTACATAACCTGCTACATACCGATCTTCTCTTGCATTAGTTACCCTAGGATGCCCAGTTCCACGTCTCCAGTCAACGCTGTTAGTTTTCTGGTAGAAACGCACTATTCGAATAAATGAAGCGCGGGGAATCCCTAGTCTATCCGCGATTCGATGATTCGGGATTCGGCAGACCCTCATCATGCAAAGCCACTATTCTTGCTCTATTGAACACTGAAATTCTATTGCCAGGCATAATTGCAAAGAAAAACTCAACAATCACTTCAACACGCAAAATCGATATGAACCACTTTTTAAACATTGGTATCTAAAATTGTGGGAAATTGTTTTTGTAAACATTTTTAGATGCGTAGCAACGGTGAAATAACTAAAGATTAGATGTACAAAAAAGCAGCAATGATAAATATTTCGTGTTAAAATTTACGAGGGGGGTCCAAGAATTTTGGCGATGTGTGTATTATTTTTCCTCATCATAGTCATCATATCCATTTGTTAAACTATCAGGCTCCGGCACCATAATGCCAGATTTATTAGCATTGCTAAAAACACAAACGTCATTTGACGTACCTACTCGTTTTAAAACTCACTGATGAACTTCCAGTTTTAATTTCAGAAATTGGAGGTGAAATAGAAAAAGCATCACTTTTAGTTATATTTAGTTCCATTTTTACTTTTCTATAAAATGTGGAAGAATGGACGATATTTTCTAGCCTACAAAATTAAGAGAGCTATGAGGTAGATTCATGGTAAAAATTACTTTAAAGTAATTTTGTTTTGTAACCATGACTATATACCGTAATTTTCTAATAGTTTAAAAAGTCAAAATTACTGACAAGTGAGATAACATGGAAACGCTTACTACAGTTACTAACAGTCACCTTAAAATACTACTTAAAAGTTACCTTTCTGTCGTTACAGCGACAAATATTATTTACTTTAAAGTTTTGGTGTTATAAGTACGTTAACGTTGCCGCGCTACGGTTTCAGCAACCCTGAAATTTACCACAAAGTAATGACACCTTATAGTCAGTATATCAGGTAATTGTTACGTAAAAACAATTGCTTTTTTTTGCCTTAGTAAAAATTTAAACTTTATAGTAAGTTATTTGGTATCATATACCAATATTTTACCTAAAGATAGTAGCAGTGACAATTAGCGACAGTTGCTGTAACTTTGATGCTAGTTGTGATGTCCCACTCTGTAGAGAGTTGATGAACTAACCTGAACTAGTCTAAATTAACCTGAACTAACCTGTGATTTATTAAGTTTATGATGCATATATATTTTACTTATGTTAAAGCCGGTCCTGCTTGATAGGTTTTTCTGAGATAATCGTTAGCAAAGCAGTTTCTCTTCATAATCGCCCATAGAACCGGAACAGGTTGCGTGTTCGGGATTAACCCGATGAGAATTTCGAATATTAAACATATTTACTTGTTAGTCCATACGGTAGTCCGCACAAGGCAATACAATATAGTTTAATTAGGACGACGGACAAACGGCCTGTTTAACTGGCAGAACTTGCTACCAGCCGTTGCAGAAACTCAATTTCAATAAAAATAAAATACTGTAACGTCCTTTTTGGTCCGTCTCTTAATAACTGCGCCCGTTATTCTGTATGTGGTTTTTTAATAAAAATATTGGCCGATTTTAATGTCTGAAGTCCTAATTGCGTTTAATTCCGAACGTAAAGTCTGATTTGGATTATCCGCTTTAGCGCGAAAGTTGAAAGAGATAGGTACAAAGGGGAGAAATATGTTACGTAAATGCAGATTATATTATGTTTCTAGAAATGTGCGACCAAAAGTAATTATAGGTCTGCAATATTGATCAGTTTATTAAGAATGAATAATAGAACATATTTTGATGGTTTTTTGCGGGAATTTAAAAAAATGCACTTAATTCCTTTTGGAAGTCTGCTCCTCACATACACAAAATCTTAGCATCTGTTATATTCCGAGTTGTATAAAGCAAATAAATTGGTAAATAAACTGTTACTAAATTATTTTTATTGCAAAAAGTTGACCTATAAATAATCACTGCAATTAAAAGAGCTTTATCGCCAAGAGGTGTAATTGTAAGTCAAACCCGAAATATTCCACCGCATAAATCCCATAACTCCTAGACTAAAGCTACACTTATGTACAGACAAGAAAATCCGGGCATCTCAAGACATTATTTAATGTAATTGTTAGGATGAAGTTATTAGCTCGGAACACAGCTGCTTATTGGTTTGGAAATGCAGATACTAAAGGCAATAATCGGCCCGCGGAACTTAAGCCCTTTCGGGAAGGGTTAAGAATCGTAAATCGCTGGCTCGGTGACGGCTCACGGAGATTCTTAAGCGAGTTAGTGAAGATATCGCGTTAATACAATCGCCCGATGATATATTCGAGGACTTGTGCAATTATTGCGATCCAATGGCCATTCAAAACTTAATTCTGGAAATTTATATGTGTAGTTTTGGTGCTGGTGGGATATTTGATGAGTTATGACCATGTGCAAGGAGATAAGAGTGCTGAATTGCTTTTTAGGTACAAGTAATCGGCGCCGGCGGTATATGAACTCTGAATAATTTTTCTATTTATTAAACGTCTTTATTTAAAATATTGATTTAAATTGATATTATAATATTAAGGGCGAAGTTGGTATTATTTCATACAGTTTTTCTAACATTTAACCGATAGATGATATATTATATAAAAATGAATAATATATAACAAAATAATATTATATAGGCAATGAGAAAAGAAGAGAAATAAAAAAAAAAAATAGGCAAACTTACCAACCCGTCCTAGATATCAGTGTGAATAGATAATTATAGACGCACTTATTTTTGACATTATTTTTAGAATTTTAAATGTATAATGTATTCTCTGCCCTGACTAATTATTTTAAATGGAGAAATTCCGGAAAATAATATCAAACTTTTAATAAAACAGAAAATTATATCATAAATTTAAAGATATTTCAATATTATTATTTCATATAACATTCGGAGTTACAAAAATAGTTGAAATGTGTTCAAATGTAACTGGAGTCGGACAGTTAACAACATACCGACTTGTGTACGAGGATAAACGCGGCCCCATCAGGTCACTAAAGAGAAGTACAAGAAGAAAGGAAACTGTAATAAATGAGAATAAAAAGTCTGCCATCAGAAGAATCATATACTCGTTTTACTTAAAAAGAGAATGAAAATATCTGAAATGAAAAAGGATGATTTTATTCCACCCCTGAGTAAGAAGAAACCATGGAAAACTTTGAAGGAAATGAATTCGAATAGAAGAAAGAATGTGGAAAGCTGATAACATGCTAGAAAACTAAGTTTCTATCTTAAAAACTTGACGTTCTGCTAGAAGACGTACCTCTAAAAATAAAAACTAACATGTAGTTCATGCACGACGGCGCTCCAACTCATTTTAGCCTAGTTGCTCCTTAATACCTCGACAACACTTTTCTTAATCGTTGGATTGAACGCGCATGCCCCCAAGATTGGCCAGCTCGCAATCCCGACTTGAATCCTCTAGACACTCTAGACCATTTTTTATGGGATCACCTAAAGTCTCTTGTATACAAGGCGCTTGTACTAGATGAAAACGATTTAGGAAGTCGAATTATTGAAAGTTGCAATGCGATACGAAATAATGCAGGCATTTTTGATCGTCTAAGAGAATCAATGATGAGACGATTGCAATTGTGCGTTTTATCAGAAGTTGGCCATTTTCAATATTTGCTTTGACCAACTGTTGCATTCTTGTTTGCATGATTATTTAAAAAAACAAGTTTATTCTTAATTTAAATGTTTTACTTAACTTTAAAATACATTGGTACATTTTTTGTACATGCAAAAAAGTGGTTTTTATTTTTTCTCTCGAAAACGAAGTGAGATAGAAAAACAATTCAAGGAACAGTGGCTTATCCTTCTGTCAATAATATTCGTTAAGGTGCTCCCCGGGACGCCACTGGACTTAATAAATTTAATCTAGTTAGGGTTTATAAAGCCCCTTATCATTATAAATTACGGTTCTAAATTTCAATAAAATCGGGAAAAAGATATAGAATAAAAAAAAATAGTTATTTATGTATCTAGGGAATTATAATGGTCTTAATTACCGAGGGCAAAGTTTACGTCCCGAGGGTCTTTGGCCCGAGGGACAGCAATTGCCCGAGGTAATTGAGACCCTTATAATTCCAGTGATACATAGATAATTTTATTTCTGACCGATTTTAGTAACATTTTGTTCATTTTTAAAGTGGAATAAATGTTTCAATAGATGACAATCAAATTGCCATTAGATGTCAATCGTTTGATTTTATGTCAAATTTTTCTTAATATCCCAAGGGAGTTATGACCCTTATAATTCCCGCGTAACTAAGACGTTATAAGCTAATAATATACCGGTCAGAAATAAAAACTATTTTTTCTTGATAACTGGGGAATAAGGAATCATCCCCTTAAGTTACGTACCGTACTTCTGAAACACCCTGTATATATTTGCCAAACTCCCCTAATTTTTCTGTCTTTATTTATCACTTTTAAATTCAACCCTACAGTTGAAAAGTAAAATAAAAACAAAGCATAATAATAAATAGTTTGGCTATAAAATGGGCACCATTCATCTGTTCAAATATCATTTTGACAATAAAGTAAGTAGGGTAAGCAGGACTATTATTGGCACCCCCCCAATAATTGGCCCCTTTCATTCAAACTCGTAATATTAAGAAAGTCGTTATTACTGAGGTTCTACAAATGAGAACGTTGCAACTGACCATATGTTTCAATGAGTACGCGACAAATTTCAAACCGTCAGTTAACTGTTCCTGCTTCTGAAGGGCAGTGGTTTACACACGTGTTTGTGTTGTGTACACTTTGGCTTAAATCTTCACAAATTGGTAGGTATCACTTTCAACTTTTTCTTAGATATTAGTGTAAAAAGCTATTATATGTTGCCACTATTACTTTAGGAACTGTTTGCTATGATAAAAGTACGTTATTCAACAAGCATAACCTCAAGAATATTTAAAACCGCCAAAATAATTAGGGGCCAATAACTGTCTATATGATTTTACTTAAAAAATAATAATTGGCACCCATGCTAATAACTGTAAGCCTAAGAAAATATTTACTAATAGTTTTTTCGTATTTTTTTGTAGATTTTATTAATAAAATACGTAAAAATGCATGTTTCTTTGAAAAATATTTACGAAAAACAGTTATTGGCACGGGGCCAATTACTGGATATTCTGGGTGCCAATTATACAATTTTCCATTTTACTAGGTATTATTTTTTTTTAGAAATCAAATCATTTGGTTCTAAGTATCTACCTACAGGCTAAGTATTATTTTGGTAAAATATTGGTGAGAATCTATGGATAAAAGTCTTTATTAAATTAATGTGGGATATTTACAAAAAATCGAGTTTAATCGCATTTTATGCATTTGAGGGCCAAAAAACCCAAGTTACCTCTAGTTTACATGAACTTCTAAGGGCCGGTATAAAACAAATGGTATAAGCGAATTAGAACATTGCAAGATTAGTTTGGATCGAACATTTTCAAATGACGAGGCAGACAAAATAAAAGCCGACCGGTGTAAAGCAGAACGAAAAATTGTAAGGGTTGGAGATATCGTTAATATACAGGATATTAATATTATGGAAACTCCAGCTATCATTGATAACAACGGTGTTTTAGAAGTTATTCCTCTTGATTTCTCTGCGAACGAGAGAAGTACCGAAATCAGAAGTAATGATATTCAGAATCAAACTAAATCTCAATATGTTGAAACCTCATTAAATGTGGATACTGCACAATGTATGCCAATTCTTTACTTGTCTAATGCAAACCTTAGCCTACTCGATAATTTATATTTTCCTGAAACCCCTGTTAGAAAAGGCAAAAGGGAAGTTGAAAGGCTACCGTTTGTACTTAGTTCGTCGACATACAAAGAAATCCAGGAAAAGAAAGAGATGGAAAGGTTAAATATGTCAATGGAAAAAGGGGAAAAAAGATAGAAAGAGAGAAGCTAAAAAAATAAAAGCGACAGACGATAAAAAATTTAAAGCTAAGAAAAGAAAGCTAAGTAACGGAGAGAATAACAACACAAAGAAGAACAACCAAAAAGTGAATGGTCAATAATGTGCAAATAATGGCTTAAATACGACTCAAAATGAAACACAGATCCTCAGTTGTGCAAATGGTGAAAAGATACCTAGTACTCAACAGAGTAATGATCAAGACGATTTCCTATTAGAACTAATTAAAACTGTTTCCAATATAGTTAATAATTCAGAAAACTCATTATTAAACCAGACTATACATGTAAAAAGAAATTTAACAATCGAAATGTATGAGGTTGCTGATAAATGAGTTCCTTTAGAATCGGTAAAACAAAATTTTACAAATACCCCTCTTCTTGAAGGAATTTGTTATTTGTGTACAAAGAATCTAACGAAATCAAATTGTGGCATACGGTATATGCAATGCATTAGAACACATCACTTTAACTGTATTGAAAAACATGAATTGCATAAATCAAATTCAAATACGTATATCTGTTTAACTTGCCTGAAAAAAAAATGCTAAAGAATTATATTTTTATAATATATTATTAATATTATATTATAAATTACTTTTTTATTATTCTACTTTTATGTTTTTGAAATGTTAATAAATATTTTAGTTTTGTTTATTTGTTATAAATACTCTTTATTAACAAAGCTTTTTTGTTTTCTTTTCATTTTAAAACAACAATATTCGTTTAACAAATAATATTTTTTCTTCGTTTTGCGTGATGGATGTTTTCCTAATTTGTTTTTATTTTCTAATATTTGCTAATATTAATGCAAAATATAAGTTTTTTTTACAAAATATTTGCATTTTATTAAATAATTAGCAGGATTTTTAAGTGCCAATAATTAAACTTTAACATGCCAATCACTGTGTTGAGGGGGCCAATGACTATATTTCCATGCAACTTATGAAAAATATATATAAGTAAATTGTTCATTATTTTTGTAATTGCAATAGGTTTCACAGTTCCTTTACTATTGAACTATATATCGCACCCTTGCTACAAAAGTGACACAACTCAAAAATTACTATTATTGAGTTAATACTATCAACTAGTTATATAATATAGCCCGCATCAATCATCAAAACCGTTTGAATTTAACTAACAACGTAAGCCGCTAGATGTCGCTTGGAACGCTTTTGAAGATTGCTTGTGAGTCATAATACCTTCTACAAAAACGTCACATTGTTAGTTGCGCTCCTGCGTTCTTAAGAGTTACATGTATTTTCGCACGTTAAATAGTGAATTATTTTGAGTTGTGTCACTTTTCATGATAAGTCAAAATAGATTTACAGTGACTATTTTGAGTTCATACGCTTTTGTTGAATAAAGTGGACGCTCACATTATAACTAATTTGAGAAGTGTCGTTTTAGAAAATTAGGGTAAGTACATCCTTTTTTCCTATTTTTACTTATGCCCCTTTTAATGATTTAATTTCCTAAATGACGTTTAGTTACGTTTTTTTTTTTCGATAAAATATGCATGTTTTATAAGTTCATTAATGTTTTAGGGAAAACATACAAAGATACTGATTAAAGGGGCTACAAATATTTAATTAAAAAAGGGTAAGCCATCCGGTAGTACATTTTGTAACCTGTTTAACCTTTTTTGGGCGTGATAAAAATAGCCTGTTAGTAGATACCTAGAAAAGTTTATAATAGGTTTACTTTTAAAGATTAATGCTTTATTAAATTAATATTTGCAGAAGGTGCTAATATGAATCCAAACTCAACTCGAACGAAAACTATTTTAAAACTGGCAGCTCTGAAATTTATGGAGACAGAAGATAGAATCGACGATACAATCCAGGAATCTATACAAACGGACGTCAATAAAGAAAATATTTGGCAAGATAATCATCCCACAAGTAACTTAGTTGAAGCGTCTTCTAGTCTAGGTCTTCCTATACTGTTACCATCTAACATAGTTGAAGATCAAGAAGCGGATACCTATAACGTATCTCTTAGTTCGTATTGTCCTAATATTCTACCAGCTTTGTTTGAAAATGAGAAAGCATCCTCTAGTTCGGGTAAGCATTCTTTAAAATTTATTTTATTTGTACGTATTCATTTTTTTATTTATAATTTTTCACCAGGTAACTTACTTGAAGATAAAGAAGCTAATATTTATAAAGTATCCTGTAGTTTGAATCGTCCCACAGTTCTACGCTTAGAGAAAATTAAAAAAAAGAATTATGCTATATCGCCAACACATAGCGGCGAGAGCGATTGTGACGATTCCGATGCTGATCCGCATTATAGTTTGACTACAGAAAGCGACACTGATAGCGAAAAAGATCCACAAATACTGACAGAAGAAGAAGAAGAAGAAGAGTCAAACCAGGAAAAAGATATTAAAAAAGGCAAGAAAAGAAAAGCGAACCCTGAAGCTTGGAGTTTTAGAAAAACCAAACAATTAAGAAATTCTGGGAAATCCTATACTTCGGCCTCAAAGACCAAAAGAAAGTTTTGTGAAAGAAAACTTCGTCCGCCCTGCGGAGATAAGTGTAGGTTACAGTGTAGTAAGAAAATAAATGAGGAGACAAGAAATCATATTTTTTCAAGCTATTGGCAACTTAGCGACATTCAAAGGCAAAGGGAGTATATTATAGCACATACTGATCACGTTAAACCAAAGTATCGCTATTCATGTACCCAAAATTATAGAAACATGAACTGCGCCTTTTATTTTGAGAATAGTGATAGCCGTATAAGAGTATGCAAAACATTTTTTAAAGCTACGCTGGATTTAAATGACAGGCCAATCCGCACTGCGTTAAACAAGAAAAACGAAAATGGATTTTTGGAAAGCGATAAAAGGGGAAAACACGGAAAACAGCCAACTGTAGACCCTGTTATTAAAGAAAGCGTGAGAACTTTTATAAATAGAATACCACGGGTTGAGTCACATTATCTGCGAGCTCAAACTAAACGGGAGTATATCGAGAGCGGAAAAAGTCTGGCAGATCTCTACCGCGATTACAAGGAAGAAAGAGAATCCCAACAGCTTTGTTTTGCTAACTCTGTAATGTTTAATCGAATTTTTAATGGAGAATTTAACATAGGATTTCACTCGCCTAAAAAAGATCAATGTGATCTGTGCGAATCCTACAAAAATGCAGACGAGCCAGGCAAACAAAAGCTACAAGAATCTTACGATCTTCACTTAAAGGAAAAGGTACTGTCCCGAAAAGAAAAGGATGCTGATAAATTGAACAAAGATGGTGCACATGTCGCTGTATATGACCTTCAGGCAGTAATGCCCGTACCTCGTGGACTAGTGTCTTCTTTTTATTACAAAAGTAAGCTTAATTGTTATAATTTCACAATAAGTGATTTAAATTTAAAAAATGTGGAGTGTTTCTTTTGGAATGAAACGGAGGGCAAACGAGGAGTCATAGAAATTGGAAGTTGTGTTTTATATTATTTAAAAAATTTAAGCGAAAACGTTGATAATGACAACTTGGATGTAATATTTTATTCCGATAACTGCTGTGGCCAGCAGAAAAATAAATATTTAGTTGCTGCATATATGAACGCTGTGTCAACATTTCGGATACGCAGTATCACTCATAAATTTTTGATTCATGGCCATTCCCAAAATGAAGGAGACAATATTCATAGTGTGATCGAAAAACAAGTAAAGAGGCATCTCAAATCTAACCCTATATACGTTCCTGAGCAATATGCGACTCTAATTAGAACGGCTAAAAAGGTTGGACCTCAATATCGCGTCCACGACATGACTTATGAAGACTTTTACGATTTAAAAACTTTGCAAGAAGAATATGGTAGCAACTTTTCATTAAATACCGGATCCGAAAAAGTTAAATGGCATGACATAAAAATGCTTCGAGTGGAAAAGCAAAATCCTAAAATGTTTTCTTACAAAAACTCCTATGAAGATGAAACATTCAAAATGGTGAACATTTTTAAAGGAAAAAATACCAGAGGCAAAGAAAATTCTGAACGTGAAGTGCGTTTAGTGAAAGCCTATGCGAACAGGATTCCACTAAGTGAAAATAAAAAAAGAGATCTTACCGAACTTGCCGAAAAAAATATAATACCTAAACTTCATTATAACGCGTATTTTAAAAATATTCTGGAAATCTAATAATTAATCTGCAAAAATGTTTTTTTTATTTCAGTCTTTTCCGTATTTGTATTGTTCCGATTTTAGTAATACCACAAATTAAATGCTATATAAACAAAATGTTTGTTGTATTATTATTGTATACTGTATTTGCGTTAATATAATCATTTTTTCAGTTGCAATTAGCATTATTTTTTAAACAAATTGGAAAATAACTAAAAGTATTAACACTGAAAAAGCTTGATTATGAAAAATCAAAAGTGTCATATTCCCTTATTGAAACGTCAAAAGTGCAATAACTCTAAATAATTTAAATACGTATCTTCAAATATGTCCCACAAAAGTGTCACAACTCAGAAAACCAGTTTTTAGGCTTTAATAATGGCGGTATACCAAAAATACAAAAACAATTCATTTTCTTACAACAATATATTTTAGTTTTTAGCCTATAATTAAATTAAAACATATTCGTTGTTTATAGAACAGTTTTTCGCGTTTTGCCAAAAACTAGTTTTTTTGAGTTATGTCACTGTTGTAGCAAGGGTGCGATATGATTCATTAAGAGTATATCAAGTATTGGGTTTAAATTAAATAAAATGCATATCTAAAGTGCTTAAGGGGCCAATAACTGTATCGTTTACCCTAGGTACTTTTTAACGCTAGAGTTAAGAAGTACTTTTCAAATTTACTTTTCAACACGGGTTTGATATAAGGTGCTTGCCAAGTTAACCGTGCATTTTTGCTCAATTCTGTAGACGGTTGAAGGAAAAATAATATTTCCTTGTATTAATGCATATTTTAGAATTTTCATTGCAGAAATATTAATTGTCGTACCAAAGGCGTCGCCTATAAGAACGTAGCAATGTTAGAATGAAAAAAATCTAGCCTACCATGACATTCTTAAATAAGTATGAAGGGATACTTAAACAGATACAAAAAGCAGATTTATTAGTATTTTATAGGTATAAAAAAACATCAGCGTTTCCAGATTTTTTGAAGAGTAATTGGACCATCCATGATATATGTGCGAGGTATCTATTTACTAATCCTAAATCAATTTGCCCATAGTAGCTCTCAAAATTGATAAATGCGACTGGTCATGCCACACTCCACCGTTTGCTACTGCTTTATGGCGATCTGACCGGTAAATGTTAGCAAGTTTAGGTGTTAACTGACGTTACGCCAGATTAACGTGAATAAGGCTGAATTTATGGAGAATCAGAAGCGGGACGATATATGAGCTGATTTCGATTAGACCTAATACTAAATCTGTTTGGCAATAATCATTTTCTAATTGTTTATCAAAACTTGCTTTGCTATTTGACCGATGTTAGGGTATAAGGGTAGAAACTGTAGGAGCACCTAAGGCAATAAGAGTTGAACTAATTAAATATATTGCAAACCCTTAGAGCATTTCATTCGCATTCCCTTGAAGATAACTTTTAACGATTTTAGTTTGTGTCCGCTAGTTGCATATTTTCGCTTCATCATCCAAAAATAGTCAGGAACTATGTTGATATCTCACTTGCTCCTATTTCGCGTGGCAGCATTTAACTAGTTTACAAATTTTCAAATATGAAGTGAACTAAGCTATCCTGCTGAAAATAAGATATTTATATTTATATATTGTACTGACTTCTGAAATCCGTTACTACAAAAGGTAGTTGAAGACTTGTAATAAAAACCGGGCTATGTACCAAAATCAAAATTTTGAGATAATCAATATTTGTAGTATAGTTGGGGTCAAGCAAATATTTGACGCGTGACACTTCCATATTGTCATGGGTGTCAAATACGGCAGGCCACTCATAATATAAAAGTTACTAATGGCTAATTTATATTATAATAATTACCACCCACTCGAAGTATTTGTATCTTTATCCTTTTATATGACTAAAAAGAGATATACATAAACCGAGTTACCTTCTCGTCGATTGGGTCAAATCATATGGGCTGCAGACCCGCATTTTATTTATTAATTTAATCGTTATCGAGATCGTTATACACTACTAAGATTGCTTTTGTTAAGACCTGTGATATTAATGGTCAATCCTGAATCCCACCATTACAATGCACAGAATTTATCAAAACAAATTTATTTATATTATAATTCATATTCTTAGACCAATTTCCCAGCAATAATTTTCTGCAAAGGTTAATAAATAACAATATACGTCAGTCCGGCCCTGACTAAGTATCAGCTGTAATAAAGTTGGTGAAATCGAAATAACCTAGTATTGGACAAATATGACAAGATGGAAGTGTCACGCGTCAAATATTTGCTTGACTCCAACTATATATAAAGTTTATTTTTGATTATAGAAATTCACAAATATTTCTATATGTTTAATAAACAAATATTTTGGCCCTATTAACTTAAAATTTTAATAGTCGTAAAAAAATTATAAAGTTCAAATTCTGAAAAAGTGCTATCATCAAAATTTAAGAAAGATGGTAAGTACCATGAACAAAATTTGAAAAACGAGCTGTACAGTGTGGAATTTGTAAATATGTAATGCGACATTACAAATTATTAAAACACCGTTTTTGATTTAATTTTTTTAAATCCACACTTAAATTTTAGGATCTACATATACAGGGTGTCCGGAAAATACGTGTACAACATTTGGCGACAGACTCCTGACGTCAAAATAGATCAATCTAAGCAGACTTAGTTATATCCAAAATTGTCTCGTTTAGCCGGTAAAGGGCGTCAAGAATTTGTAAAAATATTGGTTTTTCCTAAATTACGTGGAAACCTGCTAATCGACTTTAATGATTTTTAGTATGTAGACTAATACTATAAAATGACGTTTTCTAATAGTATAATCACCGGCTGTAAATAAGTGGAAGTGTTATAAAAGTGATAATAATATAATACGTCAACATTTCTCCTGATTTTTATATCAACGGCGTTATGACATCCCAGATATGTTTGTCGAGTGACTGGATGTATTTGGAAGCTATTTTACCTTTTCAATATTTTTCGTTGGATGAGCTGTTTTGCCAGAAAAAAAATATTTACAATTACCTGCATATATCAATTATTAACAGTAATATAATAAAACAAAGTACAACAAAGTTGGAACTATGTATTAAAAATATTGTAAGAAACTAAGTAAAGCGAAAACATTACTTAAGCAAATGTGTGGAATGACCACCATCTTGCTGAATACACTTATTAACACTCCTTAAGAAATGATATTGGACCCTATTTAATGTATCGGGGCTATTAAACTGGTTGCCTGCATTTAAAATCCGCGTCAATAAATCATGGCGTGTGTTTACCGGAGTCTTGTAAACTTCTGTTTTAATAGCGCCCCACAAAAGGAAGTCACAAAAATTTAACTCCGGAAAACGTGGTGGCCATTTTACTGGTGCATCATTGCCCCTTCCAATCCATCGGTTGGGATATTGATGGTGTGAGTATTGCCGAACGGCAACGGAAAAATGGGGCGGGGCACCATCATGCATATACCACATTTCCCTCCGAAGTAAAAGGGACAAGTTTTCCAGAAAAATTGGTAATGTGTCTTGCAAAAAATTTAAATAAATATTTCCATCTAACCTGTCTGGAATAACAATAGGACCAATAAAGTAGTGATCAATATTACCTGCCCAAATATTTAATTTAAATTGATGCCTGATGATGTGCAACTTTAATGGCATGTAGATTTTCATCGGAATAAATATGTTCGTTGTGCAGATTGGTTACTCCAGATCTTGTAAAGCACGCCTAGTCAGTAAACAATATTTTTTTTACAAAAATTTGGATCACGTATTCTTTTGTTTCTAATAAATTGACAAAATGTAAGCCGCAAGGGGGGATCAGTCGGTAAAAGTTCCTGGAATTTTTGCACGTGATATGGATGTAACAACTGTTCTTTTAAAACCTCATTGACAATCGTCATATATCTCACGTTCTAAGCGACGGGTACTGGTATTTGGTTCTTCTTCAACTCTTTCCAGAATGTTCTCTTCTGTTTCCATAGTTCGAGTTGTTCGCATACGACCCCTGCCTTCAAATTTTTTCTCAAAGCTGCCCGTTTCTCGAAGTTGTCGCTCGATATTGGCAAATGTTTGGTGGTTTGGTGTTCGACGGTTAGGAAATCTCTCCATGTAAACCCTACCACTCTGACGCCCATTTCCTTGACAAAACCCGTATACCAGGAGCATGTTAACCTTCTCAGAGTTCGTATAATTTTCCATGTTTAATGATAAAATGAACTTGTAATTCAAGAATGTTGATCGTATACTTTAGTCAATTTCATAGGCTGGTGATAATTTGTCAATAATTGTAAAATTATTAAATGCCATAGCAACAAGGTCACTAAAAAAATTATTGTTACAGATAATTTGATATTATGATCAGCGCATAAGTCATATTTTTATCTTTATCGCACCTTAGCTGGTACGGTTGAATTCAGAGAGAGAAAGATAGAGAACGTTCCCCACGCTCATTCTAAATACTTGTTTTGCCGCTACCAACGTTAGGATATGAACAACCTTATGAAACAAAATCCCTACAATAGCGTCATCGTCTGGTTAAAGAACTAAACGAACGGGGAACGATCTTCACCATTTAAGTTATCCTAGCCTGCTCGGAACAATAAGAATGTCAGACTGACATATTATTCCAATAATAACGTTGTAAGAAGATTACTATAGTTTTGTGTTCAATAGCTATAGGGGTTGTTTTCGATAGCTAGGGGTATTGTTTTCGGGGGCAAGTGCACAAGTGCATCAAAATTACCGATAATTTTTGAATGAAATGTGTTTTTTTATAATTGCAAGAGTTTGTTATCATATTTTCGCGAAAAAGCCCGACTCCGCAGGAGGAGGGCATTTTCGTAAAATATGAAAACAAACGATTGCAATTTGTAAAAAAAAACACATTGAATAAAAAAATTATCTGGTTATTTTTATGCACGAGTGTAATTTATTTGAATATTTCCCAAATTAATTAAGAACTCGAATCAAGTAAATTTAAATATTTTATTTAACAGAAAATACTAACAATAAAATTAAAATGCTTAAAAATTACAAGAATTGCAATGAAAAGTACAATTATTGTAATTATTGCTTGCCTTTTCTGCATGAATTTCTTATATAGTCGGATAGGGTAGATGTTCGGGTTTACTTTATTCCTGACCAACCATTTCGAGGATGCGCAGGGCTTATCTCCTCCTTGAGTAGTCTTGGTAAAAAGCGGATTGTACTATATTCGTCCCGCCTTCTGACCCGCGTGATCCAGTTCTTCTTTAAGATAGTTTGTTAAACACCTTGGGCCTTCTCCTCCACGCCAGACCAGCTCGTAGGATAAAACAAAAAACATCTTTTTTTGCAAACCGTCGGGGTTTCCTCGTCGCAAGTCTCTACTATTTTGATGAATTCGTCGTGCTTTAGAAAAACTGAGCTTTGTTTTCTTTTTTCCGTCTCCTGCTGTAGTTGTTTCCGCTTAGCATTTTTGGCATCACGGGATGATTTGAACTGAATGTCACTGAATGGGTTGAAAATAATATTGTAATCTCTGTGATACTTATTCATCAACAATTTAGCGGTAACATTCCATATAGTTTTGTCAGTATAATCTTTATAGTCCTCACCATTTTGCTTTTTCATATTAAACGCCCAGTCCTTTAAGATATCTGCCAGTTTTGAAACATTAGTGTTTTCATCAAGAACGTGCCCCCTTTCCTTGCAAAAACACATGAACTGCCGCCAAATATAGTCGTGATTGATGCAGTATTCTTTGGAATGGCTTCTGTTATTTTCTGCTCTATTTCGAGGATAGATTCTTCGCCAAAACGAGACATTTTTGTAGTAAAATTACGTCTACGGAAAAGTTCAATAGCGTTGTTTACAAAAAAACCAAAAAATTTACGTTGCCACGGGTTATCCCAATGCAAAGAGATAGTTATTAACAATTCTTGACAAAATGAAAGGAAAACATTCGTTGACATTGACTTTTTTGTCTGCTGTCACTCAATAAGATGACGTTAATTGTCAGAATATTACATTTTTTGACGTTTGTTAACAATAAAATCCCGCTTTGACGTTTCGTCAACAATATAAACTTGCGATGCAATTTTCGATTTCTGGCAGTGCTGTTTTCGCTGTAATTTTGCGAAAATTGCATTTCTCTTATGGGAACTTTAACATATGAGGGAAATATTCGATGTAATCAATCGAAAACACCTCTAGCAAAATGAATGAGGGTAATTTTCTCCCTAAATTACACTCCTGCATACAAATTTTCAGGAAATTTTGCATTTAAGCATATTGCCTTATAAAATCTACATTCGTTTATTTTCTCATTTTGTGAAATAGCCCTCCTCCTTCGAACTCGGGCTATTTCGCCAAAATGAGAAAATAAACTAATATAGTTTTTATGCAATAAGCTTTCATGCAAAGTTATCGAATATTTTTAAGCACTCGTGTAATAACCCCCGAAAATTACCTTTCTTTTTATTAAAAATAAAGTATATACCTTTGCTTTGCTCTGTTTTTTTATTTTTTGGAATATTGTTGCCTTCAGGTGGGAAAAGGGGTTCAAACTGTTAAAACAACATTGTGTACAATAAAAGTTAACGTGTTTTTAGCGCCAGCAAACTGGCAAGATAAAACTAAAGGCAGCCGTCAATAAATATAATTCATCCCCATCACGGCGCTCCTTCGGGAGCCGGGTAAAACAAGCCATTTGAATGCATAGTTGTCCGTCAGTCAGGGTGACATTACAGCCCGACGCGGCGGCCGCTTCTCTCCCTCGGTTTCTCCAAATCGCCAATAAATTGTCATAAAACCGTCAGATCGTCTGATTTGACAGCTCCGGGGTAATTAAAGACGGGATTTATGTGAACGTTGCCGCTCGCATCTCGATTTTAGGGCTTGGGTTTGTTCCGTTTAACGTGTCGGAAGTTTTATCTTCTCAAGCAAGTTTGCTTGGCATTATGGTCGCACTTAAGAAGCTTAAGGGCAAAATATATGACAATTCTTAAACAATTTTACATAATATGAATTAATTCCTCATGTTTCACATATTATATTTCTAGGTTTGGCATTTATATGACGGTAGTAGTATTTGGGGGCACAATGGCTAAAAGACTAAGTGGTGGTATACTTTTCCCAATGTCAGTTTGTTGAATAAAAAACTCAATAAAAAAGCTTCGACCGGGCTTCAAAGGGACCGGCATCATAATCGGGGTTGTCAGATCTTTTTTTAAAAATTCTTTAAGTTTTTATTATTAAAAGTGTTCTTTTATATCAGTATTTAATTGATAGTCAATAACTTTCTTGTAAGCTAGTTTGCAAATCTACTTTTAACCAAGAAATTTTCAATGTCAAAGAAAGAAAAACCAAGCCATTCATGAATATTATAATAATTTTTTTATTACTTCAGAAATAGTATTTATACAAAAATAATTTAAATCAAACTAAAAGGAATTTCATTGTCGTTAAACAAAAAAAAATAAACAATTAACAAACTCTTATCTTCCTCCTACACTTACGAAAACTTTGTAGAAGTGGCAACAGCCTAACGATAGATCGTCGAGGCTCACCCACAATTTGAAGTGCGGAATGAGACTCCAAGTCAGAAAATTAATAGAGCAGCATATAAATACAAATTTATATGCTGTAGACAAGAACAGCAAATAGTTAAAGGTTCGCCAATTGGGTGATCCCTTATCAGCTTTAAAATCCGTTGATGCTTCAGGTAGGCGATATTGAAAATCGGACAGTGGCGTGGCTGGTTCAAACGATTTACTGTAATTTACATATTTTATTTTCTGCTATAACTGTTTGGTTTTAGACAAGTAAGTTTTTACTTGTTACCTATATTTTGTTATATCAGTATGACTTTTTGGCGACAATTTGAAACGATGCCAGAGTCGGTCATAGAAAACGAAATAAGTCCGGAACTAAGAAACAAAGATTTTCATGTTCAATGTCAACGCATTATTTTAAATATGTACGTTTAAAAAAGAAAATCCGGGAAATACTGAAAACATGCTTGGGTTTTATAAGAATTTATAACGTTATTAATTTGGGGACTGTCACCGGTCATTCCATAAAGCGCACATCAATAAATCAAAAATTCAAAACGACTGACAATGCTTCAAGGGATTTTATTCTGCGAACTATTTACAACTTTTACGAGGATAATATAGTGTCAACTTTAGAACTGGTTCGTGATAAATTGCAAGGTTACAACAACATTGCGTGATGTTTTGTTAAAATGTGGCTTTAAACATAAACAAATTAGATAATCTAATGGTTATAATGGAATCCTCGCGTATCATTGAACTACGAGAGGACTATTTGCGCAAAATAAAGGAGTTCCATGAATTCGATAAAAGTATAATTTATTTAAATGAAACTTGGTTCGATACTTATGATGTTGTTAAGTATAGTTGGGTGGACAGTATAAATTGTACTTTTGGTACACCGTGTTCGAGAGGGAAACGCGTTATCTTGCCGGAAGTAAATATAGGTTTGTACCTAATGTATTGCTCTTGTCAGCAAAGAATATCACTCAATAATCCACCTCCAACTTTAAGCGCAGTTGTCCTTGATAATGTTCGTCAGGTAATAACGAAGTGAATAGCGATGTATGGAAAAATTGCGTAGCTTATGTTATAAAAATATAAAATGGATATTTTGTTTCACCACCTACAGCGCCAGTAGTAATCTAACCTGGAAATTATTCTAATTCTGAAAGTTCTGACGATTTCAGTCATTAAATTGTTTATGAATTTTAAATTAATTATGTTCGTTTACCACGTATCCTAAGATGTTGTTAAAATATATATAGTAACATAGTACCCGCCCCTTTCTTGGCAAGGAAAACTGATAGTACCTCCTCGCGGTCCTGGCTGGACAAAGACAATTTTTTTAAATTGTTTTCGGCAAAATAAGCATTTTTATTTCCGAAAGACCATTTTAAGAATATTAAATGCATTGTGTTCTTTGCAGGCGATGTCACTGGTACAAACCTCTTATCGATATTAACTATATTTTTAAATTGTTTTTGGCAAAATTAGCATTTTTCTTTATAGAAAGACCATTTTAAGGATATTCTCTGCAAGCAAGGTCACGTGTACAAACCTTTTATCAATATAAACTATAATGAACAAGCTGTAATATATTATACTATTTAATCATATTCAAAATTTACAGCAATCCGCATTTTAATTATTTGGTAGAAGCGACGCCTATGGTCAGGAGTTTAACGCTTTTTTATGTCATCAAATTAAGCTTGGAACAACTATAGTTTCATCTACGGATAGCGCCATTCGTCGAATAATGTATATGGAAACAATTGTCGACACAATTGAAACTATATTAATTATGTAGAGAATAAAGATATTTGGACATAAAAGTACAGGGCCTAAGTGAAAATATTTATATTAATATAAATGGTATTGGGATACCTGTGAAGTGGATAGCCAAATCGCTTGGTCTGACTATTCATAATCAGCTCAAATTTACTAAAAATAGGAATATATTATTAATGAAATCATTTTTTAAATTGAAAATTTTGTATTCCAGTTGACACATACTCTCCAGCAAGCTTCGCAGAATACTTGTTAAGTCGGCAGTCTTGTTCAATTTTAATTATTGTAACTATTGAAGATTGAAAATTCAAAAATTTCACAACTCTTGTGTGCGAATTATTTTCGGATTGAGAAAGTATGAGCATATATCTCTGCAATTTAGAGAGCTCTCTTGGCTTGATATGTCGCATAGAAGGCAATTTCATGTCGGAGTTTTTATCAAGAAGATTATGGTGTCCTCATTTCCCTCGTATCTTAGTTCATTGCTTGTAACTCTCAATAATATCCATACTGTGACTACGCGTCATAGAGGATTGTTGATTGTTGGCTATACCAAGACACGAAGACACGCGACTGCTTTGTTTCCGAGAAGCTTTACCTATCAAGCGGTATATTTTCATAACAAGTTGAGGAGGCATCTAAAGGGCGAAGCGTCTTTACAACGACTTAGCAGAATATATGGGCAATTTTTACTACAGCAGCAAAGTTAAATCAATATTCTAGATAGAATATGTGATGGCTGGCGGTCTGCTGGTTTCAAGTATTATTTTTATTAATTGGGTATCTCTAATCTATACATAGGGACTGGTTCTCATCCTATTATCTATTAATATATTATATGTTAGGACTTGGAGTCTATGGAACTGTATAAAGTTGATGAGTGGATATGGCGATAGGGTCAGGTCTTGAGGTTAAAAATCTATTTAATGAGGCATTTCCAAACCGAAATCCAATTTCAAAAGCAACTGTTCTAAAAACTGTCCGACGGTTCGAAGAAACTGGAAATTGTAGAGATAGGCGACGATTAGTACGACCAGCAGTAGTAGCTGAAGAGAAAAGTTTAGAAATCTTACAACATGTTGTTGAAACCCCTGTTTCTTCATTAAGAAAAATTTCTCAAGTAAGTGACAAATCCGTCCATAATGTATTAATAAAACATAAATATCGCCCTTTTACAATACATGTAGTTCAACAGTTATCAGAAGATGATTATGAGCGAAGAATTGAATTTTGTGATATTATGATGTCAAGGTTTGACCAAAATAACCAGTTTTCAAATTAATTGTATTTTCGGACGAAGCAACATTTATGTTAACTGGTAAAGTCAATAGACATAACTGTAGGTTTTGGGCAAATGAAAATCCCCACTGGATGAGAAAAGGTCATACACAACGCCCTGGAAAATTGAGTGTGTGGGCTGGGCCTCTGGGTAACCACAAGATCGGTCCATTTTTTATTGATGGAAATTTTACATCACAACTTTACCTTGAGCTCTTGGAAACGCAAATAGTGCCTACTTTACAAAATATGATGGGTCCAAATTATGCAAGTACATTCTTCCAACAGGACGGAGCTCCTCCCCATTTTAGTCGAAACGTGCGCGAATTTTTCAACAACACTTTTCCGAATAGGTAGATCGGTAGACGGGGTACAATCGAGTGGCCATCTAGGTCCCCTGATTTGTCGCCTATTAACTTCTTTTTATGGGGACACTTAAAGAACAGAGTTTATACCACAAAACCTCAAGATTTGGCCAATTTGCAGCATCGAATTTTGGACGAATTTGAATTAATAACGCTAGAAATGATTTGCGACACAATTGAAAAATTTTATTTTCAATTAGCACACTGTCAAGCTGTACAGGGAAAACAGTTTCAACATTTAATATAAAAAATATATTTTTTCTAAATTGTACTCGTTACCTCGAAAACTACTGATATTAGGAACAAGGTAGGTTATACCAAAAGTGTAAAAAATTTAAAGTAAAAGCTATAAATGAAAAAAATAATACAGGGTGTTACATTTAAAATTATAAAATTCGTTTGAATTCCAGACAAACTAAAAAGCTGGCAACAACGCCAATATCGTCATTCGGTGCGTCGGATCCTCTTACTCAACCAAATTTGGTTTTAATCGGCCAATAAATTGTGATGTTATTAAGCCGTTTCCAGACTTTATACACACACTGTATGAGATTTATTGTAGAAGTTGATATATAGCTTAAATCTTTTTCACTCGCTTAGATATTAAGTGTAAGAATAGGCAATGACTAAACTTCACCTTTATTATCAGTGTTTTGTTTTCCTCATTCTGAAGTGTGCTGTTACTTATAAACTGAATTAACAATAAAATACGTTTATTATTATTAATATATTATATCAATTGAACAAGCAAACGAAATAACAAGGTTAAGGAAATGGGATATGGTGTATCGTGGCAACCTTACCATCATGGATAATAGGGTTGTTACAATATATAATGCGAATAGTAGGTCTAAATTGCAGAGGGACTAGTTCGTGGTCCGAAGACAAATACTTACACCTTCCCGCCGTCATTGCCTGCCTTTGGACGTCACTTAGTTTATTGAGACTAAACCAAAAAAATATTAAAATACCTTTGGCGTGTGAAAAACATTAAGAGAGCTTCTTCAAATGCTTCGGCGAAGAAAAAGCATTTATCTCTCGATGCTAGGAGCATTATAAAAACTGTTAATAGTTCTCTATTTAACAGGGGACTTAATGCCAGTGCTGCTGCGAGTGAAACTAGTAATTTGACTAAGATATCTCTGACTCCAGTGAAAATAATCGTGTCAAATCCAATCAAATTAAGAAAGAGGAATAAAGATGCCGGTTCCAATAAATGTTTCGACGAAGCCGACAAGGAGTTTCAGGAATTCCTTGCCACAAATCTTTTTCTGTGAGGCAATGCGTACCATTCGTTGACCACGTATTATTTTATTTTAACCATATATCGACTTTGTACTATATTTATGTCTAGTTTTATTGTTTTATTTTAGTTTGTAATATTTTCTATTGTATGTTACTTTTTTCATTGTCATATTATTTACTATGTATTTTGGACATTGTTTTTTTTTTACCTGCTATAATGTATATTTTTTGTACAACCATAGTTAAATAAAATTCTATTCTATTCTATTCTATTCTATTCTATTCTAAAGCGGAAAGTCTACACCTTGAACGAAGACCAACTCGTACCTACATTGGAAATTCTGAATAAACGGCTCAATAATGGCAAAACCCAAATAAGCTGTAGCATCACTAGCCTTTGGAGAGTTTTGTTTAAAATGGGCTTCAAATATCGCACAATTGACAAAATGCAAGTACTCATGGAATCCGAGCGATTACAAAAATGGCGTCATGAGTATATAAATATCGTTCTGAAAATCGTTCAATAATTTACCTCGATGAGACATGGTTTGACACGCATGACACACCATCCAAAGGATGATCCGATTCTTCCAGCAGGTGTAAAAAAAGAGCTCCGCTAAATAAAGGGAAAATAATTACCATTTTACATACCGGGTCAAAAGGCTGTTGGGTCTCAAATGCCATGTGGCTTTCTGCAATGAATATTAAAGACTCCTGCGTGAACTACCGTAAAGATACAACGGCAGAACTTTTTGAAGAATGTTTCAAAAATAGTCTTTTACCAAACCTTCCTCAGAATAGCGTGATAGTAATGGACAATGCGAGCTATCACAGTGGCCAATTATATAGGGCTCCAGGTTCAAATAAAACGAAATTGGAGATTCAAAACTACATGGCAGCGAACGATATATATCTTGAAGAATATTAGAAGTTTTAAAGGCATTCTGTATAAAAAAAGTATATGTTTGTGACGTATTGACAGAGAAAATAGTATGTACAGGGTTATCCAACCAAGACTAGACAAGGCGATTTTTTGACTTTTCCTGTACTTTTATAAAAAAACTGAAATAGCCATCTTAAGTCATTTTCTCTTTCGCGAATTCGAATATCTTCAGCAAAAAACAATTGAACATCAAACAAAAGTACTAGGGGTCACTTTGATATTTTTTTAAATGGGATGCCGTATTTTTAATGAGCTTATCCGATTTCTCATATAAATTTTGATCTAAAATGTTGGATTTTTAATTCAAAAACGCCTTTTTTCTTCAGTTTTTAATTCGGAAAATGTTAAAAATAAAAAAAAAAAAAAATAAATAAATTAAAAATCCAACATTTTAGATCAAAATTTATATGACAAACCGGATAAGCTCATTAAAAATACGGCATCCCATTTAAAAAAATATCAAAGTGACCCCTAGTACTTTTGTTTGATGTTCAATTGTTTTTTGCTGAAGATATTCGAATTCGCGGGAGAAAATGACTTAAGATGGCTATTTCAGTTTTTTTATAAAAGTACAGGAAAAGTCAAAAAATCGCCTTGTCTAGTCTTGGTTGGATAACCCTGTACATACTGTGCTACGGCTCCCACCTTATCATTGTATTTTTAATGACATAGAGCACATGTGGCACCAATTAAAATCAATTGTTAGGTCAGAACATACTTCTCCGATTTTAAGTTATAGTGTTGTAGAATTAACAAAAAAATATGTTAGCGATATTTCCCCAGGTAGATGGAAAAATTCAATCCACCATGTAAATACTGTAGATAATTCTTATGTTACTCTGCGTGATACAATTAAACCAATTATAATTAATTTAAATGAGGATAGCGACAACGAAACAGAACTAGATATAGAATAACATCATACATCTAAATAAATATAAGTAGTATTTAAAAATTTATATTATTTAGTTTTTTTTTTCTCATTTCATTAAATTAATATAAACAGATCATATGAGTATAATTACTTAATTTCCTTAGTCCGACCCTTACTGCAGCTTTATACTTAACATATTTATTGTCCACACAATGGAAAAAATTCCGAACGATGCACAGAAACACGCAGGTCACTCCCACCTCTGGTTTCCATATTCATTGCATTTGTATAGTAATAAGCGTTAGATTGAAATAGGTGTGGGTACTTTCTAACAAACAATACCAGTGGTTGAACCCTGTGCGTAAAGACATGGAGCAGTGGGCACCTTCAGTCTGGCAAAGTACGGCATGCAAGACACCCTTGAACATAATTTATAGGCCGCCCTGATAATGCGTTTCTAGGCCTAAAGATATCCGAAGCAACTAACCCGTTGAGGCTTCTAAGAATAATATGCTATAGCTCATAATTAATTGTATGTAAGCAGAGAGTCTAACAGTCTCTGTAGGTAGCACCTGACGGATCGTACAAACCGAGGCGTAATAGCTATTTAATTTAGAACTTAGGATGTCTATGTGTTTCGACAAACTTAGTGATTGGTCTATAGTGACTCCCAGAAATTTGATATTTTCAAGTACTGGTATTAACTTATGATTCAGTATGACTAGGACTAACTCGTTGTGTTGACTTTTGCTGAATGAAATTAAGCCAGTCTTCCAAATTAAGTTTCAAATGATTCTACCGACACCATGCCCACATCTACTCCGCTGCCCCCGAACAGTCCTCGAACAACCCCTCCAGGCTCGGATCTGCCAATACCACAGACGTCTCTTCAACATACTGATATACCAACCCAGAGATAAAGCCGTCGCAGACTCTATTCGCATAGAGCAGGAACAATAGCGGTCTCAGGACTGAACCCTATGCGACACCCTGCAGTAGTTCAACCGGCTCCGAGAAGTACGTACTGTGCCCCACCCCTGCGACACACACAGTAGGTATATTATGGGATATAATTTGACTTTATCTATTGATAATTGGATTATATTATTCGCCATTACTACAGTCACTTCTCGCGGCCAAACTCAACACGTTGAATTTGACCGCCACTGCAGATCAGATCGCTGCTCAGATATCTGCTCCCAGGCCGCTTGATCTAGACCTGCCCGTACTGCTGTGATTTCATTAATTTATGTCTATGTTTTTATATTGCCGCCACCGTGGCCGTGGCCGCGTCGATGTGTTTAAGCCTTTTTAGTCCTCTCTCCCACGATTTCTTTATACATCCGCACCTTTTGCCTTGTCTAAGAAACTACCACGAGGCTGCCATACAAGGTACAATCCGTACAACTTAACCCCAAGGATGACCTTATACGGACACTGTAGCGATTTCTCATACGGAATAGTCTCTACCCAAAACAATGCACCTATCCAGAAAAGGTCCTACTTTCTTCCCTTTCGCGTCAATCTAGCGACACACGTGTGTACGCGTATGCGAAATACTTCTCTCAAAAGCGTGGCTTGGGCTGATAACGGCGCCCAGAGCCGAAATAAAGATAGCGATCTTAATATACTGCCTTTGTGTTCGAAATAGTTCCCGGATTTATGGGTTTTTATGCTCCAAATCTAATTAAAAACCGGTTGTAAATCACTAATTTGTTTAGGGCGATGGGATACGGGGCGCCATTATCGTGCCTATTGGGTTTTAGTTAGCCATCCGTCATTTGAATAAATGCTTTTGATTGCTATTAATACTTTTATGTGGAGGGTCAACATTTAAATGAGCTTTAACTTTATTTCTCCGGTAGGGTATAAGGGGTTAATATCGACTGCCTTAAAATGACTACTTAATATTCAGGTTAATCCCTTGATTTTATCTACTTTTCTAAAATGTTGTTAATATTGTAATTAATAATTATGTATTTATGATGTTAGTGTTAAAGTGTCATTTATTATACAGGGTATTCCTTACTCGCTGGTACGTTAGAAGTATCTGGAGAACGAAAAGAAAAATAATTTTGAAATTTTCACTACGGCCGTAGGGAGGCTGCGCTCTAGCTTTTAAAAATAATTTCGTCGTTGCAGTGGTGCCAGATCTATTGATCAACTTTGGACTTTTAAATGGGACACCCTGTAGTTTATTTTATTTTTAGATTCTACGAAGCAATCTAGGTTTGTTTTGTATAGGATATTTTTCCATTTCTCTTGCCGTTTCTTAAATATTAATTCTTTTGTGTCTTTTTTTTACCCAAACTATGTGAATTAAAACTTTAATATTTTCGTCTCCAGATGTCAAATCGACGTAACATTTTAACATTATTTAGTTAACATGTGGTGCTTTAATTTTGGCAACATAGAATCGCCGACTTCTATATAGAGTGTCCTAAAAATTAATTAAAATTCAGATTTTATAAATTTGATCAAAAGTAACTTTTTTTAAATGAAACATCCTGTATATTATTAAAGTGTTAAATAGAGTGGACCAATTGAATTTTTTTCATATAAAGTGTTCATCTACCTATTTTGAACCGCTTTCGATTTATAAGCTATTTTATGAATAATTACTATTCATATTCGAGAACTAGATATTAAAGATCTAAATCGATAAGTGTGCCATGATGTAACAACTGCAATACATAACGATGGTGACATGACATGTCTCACTTTTTAGTTTGGGTTTGCTTATGTCAGATTAAAATAGAAAAAATGGAGAATGATAGTTATTGAAATGCGGATATTTTGAATTTGTTTTATATTCACGGCGAGTGTCAAAGAATTGTTTCAAGAACCTGCAGAAGATTTCACGCTCTTTTTCCGAATTTGCCGCCAATGAACCCACGGAAATTTCGCAGATTTGAACGTAATTTTTTAAATTTTGGAAATGTACAGGCTCCAAGATATCAGTTTCAACCTGTTACTGAAAACGAAGAAAATGAAATGAACGTTTTGGCGTATTTTCATGCCTATCCACATGCTTCAATAACAAGTGCCAAAGATGATTTAGGAATAAATCGAACATCAATATGGAGAATTTTACATAAACATAATATGCATGGCTACAAACTAGTTACATTACAGGCTTTACAAGCAGGTGATCCTCCAAAACGTGTAGATCTCTGCAAAATGTTATTAATTCGAATACAGGAGGATCCAGATTTTCTAAAAGAACTATTTGGACTGATAAAGCAAAATTTTAATAATTAAATTAAATTAATTAAATTTAACCGTCAAAATAATCACTATTGGGCTGCGGAAAATCCGCACGTAATAAAAGAAAGAGGCTACCAACAAAGATTTAGTTTTAACGTATTTTGTTTGTTGATGGACAGGCAATTATCAATCTATATTTATGATGATAATTTAACTTCTGCAAAATATCTCGAAATTCTAAGAACGACCGCATCTGACTTTTTGGATCATCTACCGCTTATCGATTTGAGAAATTGTTGGTATCAATTAGATGGATCTCCTACTCATTGTACCCATGAAGTTTCCGCGTCACAGTATGATATTTTTAAAGATAGGTGGATAAGACGTTGAGGACCATGGAGTTGGCCACCGCGATCTCTAGATCTTAATCCTTTAGACTTTTTCCTGTAGGGTAGGATTAAATAAGTGGTTTATAAAACACCAGTAAATTCAAAAGAAGATCTAGAAAATCGTGTAAGGCGCGCTTTTGAAGAACTTGATCCATTAGAAATTCAAAGAGCTACTACCAGTCATGTGATGACATGGATTACCGATTGCTTACATGAAAATGGTCAGCATTTTAACCATCTGACGTATTAGGTGAGAATTTCAAACAACTGACAAAATCGGTTCTTTTCAGAACCACAATTTATCATGAAAGGAAATTTGTTTTGATCATGGCACACTAATCGATTTAGATCTTTAATGTCTAGTTCTCGAATATGAATAGTAATTATTCATAAAATGGCTTATAAATCCAAATCGGTTCAAAATAGGTAGAGGAACAATCTATATGAAAAAAAATCAATTGGTCCACTCTATTCAACACTTTAATAATATACAGGGTGTTCCATGTAAAAAAAGTGACTTTTGATCAAATTTATAAAATCTGAATTGCAATTAATTTTTAGGGCACTCTGTATAGAAGTCGGCGATCCTATGTTGCCAAAATGAAAGTACCACATGTTAACTAAATGATGTTAAAATGTTACGTTGATTTGACATCTGGAGACAAATATATTGAAGTTTTGATTCACATAGTTTCGGTAAAAAAAGAGACACAAAATATTTAATATTTAAGAAACGGCAAGAGAAATGGAAAAATATCCTATAAAAAACAAACCTAGATTGCTTCGTAGGATATAAAAATAAAATAAACTACATAGTGTCCTATTTAAAAATCCAAAGTTGATGTCAGTTATCAGTAGATCTGGCACCACTGCAACCGCGAAATTATTTTTAAAAGCTAGAGGGCAGCCAACTACGGCCGTAGTGAATATTTCAAAATTATTTTTCTTTTCGTTCTAGAGATACTTCTAATGTACCATCGAGTATGGAATACCCTGTATACAGGGTGTTATTTAAGTACGTGGTCAAACTTCAAGGGGTGATTCTCAGATGAAAAGTTTATATAAACATAGGTCCGATAATGCTTCCTTTTCAAGATGCAGGGTGTCAAACTTTTAAATAAAATAAGTTTTTTTTTGTAAATATCTTAATACCCCTACAGCCGATTTTGCAATAAAATGATTTTTATGTTTTTTATGCTTTTTCTCAAAAGCAAAGCAAGTTACGAAAGGAATGCTAAAAATAGAAAAATTGTAGTTTTAGTTGCTTAATGCGAGAAAAATATAAAAATAATTGCAAAAAAACTAGTAGCGCACATTTTCTTTTTTCAAAAATCTTAGTTAAGGTGCCTTCCGGGATGCCATTGGACCTAAAAATTTTAAACTAGCTATGACTAAATTAGCCCCTAACAACCCTAAATAACACTGCCAAATTTCAACAAGATCGGCTGAAGGATTAAAAAAACTTTTTCTTTTTAAAGTTTGACACAACATTGATAACGAAGCATTACCAGACCTATGTTTATATAAATTTTTCGTCTTAGAATCACTCAAGTAATCACCTATTGAAGTTTGTTCACGTACTTAAATAACACAGTGTATATTAACAAAATTAAAACACTTTTAGCAAGTGTCTCATACAATATTTTTTTTCGTCTTAGATACAGGAATTATGTATGCGGCCTTCCATTTCACTCAAATCGGTTATATCGCTCAAATTGAACATTTATTTATAATAAAAGTAAGGTGAGGCAACAGAGGGTTAGTGCAAATAGCAACATTTTAATATTAATCCCTCAACTCCCGCTGCGCCATTTTTTATTTTATACAAAATTCTTTTCACCACGTCTTCCATCACTTCCTGAAAATTAAAATGTGTCATATTAGGTTTAAGAATTGTTTCACCAGCATAATTTAAATTAATAAAATTTGAAGAGCCATCATCAGAAGGTAGTATATTATTTTTAAAAAAGTCGTTAAACCTTTACGTCGTAATACCCTCATCTAGATCATTTACGAAGTTGCCTTTGGCCCCTGAGCAAATTATTAAATATTTTAGCATTTTCCAAAAATGCCTAGGATCAATCCAAAAGGCATACTGCAAATAAGTTTTTTCTCAGCTTTCAATAGCTTTACTGTTTACAGCATTATTGTCACTAATAACGCGAAATACCTTGTAGCCAATTTCCTTTAACTTACTTCTAACTGTCTTAACTAATGAAAAAGTAAAGGGTGTCCAATTTTGGAGGTAGAAATAATATGCATAACGTGTTTTACGCTTGACATACTGCTGGATATAATAAATTCAAAAGCAGAATTTGCCAAACAAACATTATTAAAGGCAGTTTCAACAACATTTCCTGCTGTATAATCAAGAAATGGTTTAATGTGGATTTTGTTCATTAAAATATATTACATATTTTTTACGGTCCCACAATAATTACTTATAAAGGTTTTTCGCGTATCCACAAGAAATTTTTTTTTCAGTGTAGGGTCACTCAACAAAGAACTAAAAATATATTTTACTGTATCTGGATAAGATAATAAACGTACATCACAATGTCTCAAGTATTTGTAAGCATGCGGACTTATTGTTTGAAGGAAAGAGGCTAAAATCAATATTATTTGTATATCGGTAAATAGCCTTGTGCGTGCTGTATGTAATTTTAGCTGTTAAGTTAAGTTAAAGCAGAGTTATATTGATAATTCACCTCACTTTTATTGAACCAATCAAAACGCTCATTTTCATAGCAACCACCTTGGTAACGGTCGTCTTACCCGATAAGACTACCGCTAGCTCGAAAAGACGCTTTCGAAAAGACGCTTGTAGCTTTTTTACTTAAATAAAAAAATTAGTAACACCTCTAACTTGTATATTTACCTTTATCAGACGGCCTTTATTTTTATGTTCAGTAAATTATCCAATAAAATACACCTCTAGAGGCGGTTTCTTATCTTCATACCTTCGTTTTTCACTCGAAACTCGATTTTCCAAGAAAATTTTCACTCAATGTAATTTTTACTTATAATCAAAGATAAGACCCTCGAGCTAAAGCTCTCGGGATCATATCAGATTATAAGTAAAAATTACATTTCGTAAAAATTTGTCAGAAAATCGATTTCTTGTTAAAAACATCGGTATTACCGATAAGACGCCTCCTCTATCGGTATATTACTGTTGAAAACTCTCTTTCCTCTCATGCGGTCTAGGACATTTGGGCGCGGCCGTCTGAGCGCGGCCGCTTGGGCGCGTGGGCACTTGGGCGCGGGACACTTGAGCGCAAAGACACTTAGGCGCGAGTCAAAATGAAACACATCTTAATATTGTTGTTGCCATTTTATTTTCTAAATATACACAAAATTTATAAGAAAAAGGAAAATTTTCAGACTCTTGATTTTATGAATTCATTTCATAATTGTAAGAGATAGCTCTTAAAAACTCAATAATATTCCTATTATTTGCACCGTCAACTAGATTGCGTTGATTACTGTAGTCTTCGACGAGGCTTTTGATCCTTCTGCCAGCATGGATGTATTTTTTCTTTTTTTTTTGAGTAGGCTCATTTCCCGCAAGCAAATGTTCATAAACAACGTCTCTTCCCCTTTGGATAGTTTTTAGGCTGCCGATAAATTTCCAAATGGTTGGATGGTTCATAGACACCTCTGTTTGTAGCCCTCTGTGTGCTGCCTCTGCGTGGTTGTTTGTGCGATCAATCTTTGTCAATACCCGATTATGTAAGAGGTTCTAGCTCTGGGGGCAACACATTTGACAATTCGTCGATAACTTGGTCCAAATCGTCCGTCGGCAAAAAAGCCAAGGATGTAGCCATGCGACCGTGAGCTGCAAAATCCGCGTCATTATTGTATCTCCCGAGAAGATTCAGTTGTGCCAATTGTTTTCGCATATTTTTTGTCAGATGAAAAAAACATCCCATCATGTCCGCTTCCGGAAACGCTCCCTTGAAGGCGTTGATGGCAGCTAATTCAAAATCGCAAGAGATTTTTTTGGGGGTAGATTCGGCTGTACACTTTCAGGAGATCAATCATTTTGATATAAGTTGTCGTTTGTTTATTTGGGAGAAGCGCATAGGCTACGGGATGAACTCCACACCAAGCCTTTTAGCCATAATCGCATACACTTGATAGAATAATGGCGGAGCAATGGAAAATGTTCCATCGACGAACCATTGGTCGGAATGCAGCAAAATCTGGAATTAAATAAAAACATTCAATAAATTATTCAAATAGGTAAGCAAGAGTTTTTTTACTTCGTCTGTTCGATTTTATTATACAGGGTGAGGATTTTAAAGTGTTACAACGCAATATCTGAAAAACGGCTATAAATATTTTAGTCAAATTTTGGGACGTGGATAGGGAGGTTGGGGGACAAATTTTAAAATATTTTTGATATTTACCCCCCCTCCAGATTTGATGTGGCTAGTGACAAATTTGAAATGTCAAATGGAAAGGTATTTTTTTTTTTTGATAATTCGATTCCTCGTCAATAACTACGTAAGTGAGCAGAAAATTGTTACATTTGCTCTACTAGTTGCTTAGTTACGAATTTTTCAATAAATAAAATAGGAATACTTAAAACTACACATTTTAAATCATGACACCTATGATTATTGTTTATCCAAACCTTTAATTATGTTGTATCCTAGGAAACCACTTTTGACTTTGACAAGTAGTGATAATCTGATAAAGTTCATTATTCAGTGCAATTATGGAACAATCTTATGACATTGAAATAGACATGTTGTTAATTCTGGGAGAATGTAGAAAAAACTACCGGGAAGCGGCGCAATTGTGGACTGTTAGGTTTCCCGCCATTCAAAAATCTCATATGGCATTTAAGCGATTAGAAGATCGAGGCCGCAGCACGGGAATCCTAAAAAATAAGAACAGAGTTAGAAGACAAACAAAAACTAATGACGATATGGCCGTTGGAGTGTTGGGTGTAATAGCTGTAAATCCTCATGTTGGTTCAAGGGAACTTGCTCGTGATTCAGGAATGTGCCAAAAATCGGTACTGGCTATTTTACACAAGCACAATTTTCACCCTTACCACATAACTATTCATCAGGAATTGTATGGCCAAGACTTTCAAAATAGGATTACATTTTGTACGTGGTTACAAACTTTAATTCACGAAAACAATGCATTTTTAAGAAAGATAGTATTTTCTGACGAAGCTACATTTACCAATTGTGGTCAGGTAATTATTTAAATCAATATGGATTAATGTAACTTTTAATAATCAAAAATATGTAATCCACTACTTGATGGGTGTACATAAATAAATACATATCTAAACACCCGTTAACGGGTGTTTAGAGAATATTCACATACATTTAGATTTATTTTTAATTTTATACTGATTCAATCAATTTTGCTTTTCTTAATTTAAGGTCAACCGGCACAATTTACACTATTGGGCACCTCAAAATCCTCACTGGATGAGATTTCTGCCAAACCAACATCCTTGGTCGGTTAATACCTGGTGTGGCATAGTCGGAGATAGAGTCATTGGACCACATTTTTTTGACCGTCACCTAAATGGAGAAATGTATAATAATTTTTTACAAACCGATTTGCCACAACTTCTGAATAATAATGGAAATCAACAAGAACTATGGTTTCAGCAAGATGGTGCTCCGCCACATTTTGCCCGACAAGCTCGAGATACACTAAATGAAATGTTTGGAAACAGATGGATTGGTCGTGGTGGTCCTGTAAATTGGCCTGCAAGGTCACCAGATTTAACCCCATTAGATTTTTTCTTGTGGGGATTTATAAAAGAGAAAGTTATGGCTACACCACCGACCACACCAGAAAACATGAAAGATCGTATTCAACAAGCATGTAATTTAGTAACGCCTCAAATGTTAACTCGCGTGCGCAACTCATGTCAAAAAAGAATTGCAAAATGTTTAGAAATGGATGGGGGTCATTTCGAACACCTTTTGAAGCATGATCGTCGTTAGATTTTTTAAGGAATTATCATTTTTAAGTATTCCTATTTTATTTATTGAAAAATTCGTAACTAAGCAACTAGTAGAGCAAATGTAACAATTTTCTGCTCACTTACGTAGTTATTGACGAGGAATCGAATTATCAAAAAAAAAAATACCTTTCCATTTGACATTTCAAATTTGTCACTAGCCACATCAAATCTGGAGGGGGGGTAAATATCAAAAATATTTTAAAATTTGTCCCCCAACCTCCCTATCCACGTCCCAAAATTTGACTAAAATATTTATAGCCGTTTTTCAGATATTGCGTTGTAACACTTTAAAATCCTCACCCTGTATATAGCTATAAATATAAAGGATTTATGTGAAAACCTGAACTAACTTAAATTCTTACCTAATGTATGTTTTTTTCTCGGCCAAATATCAGTATCCTCTGAGGTTCTGCTCCGCTGTCGGCCAATAAAAACTTCTCTATTCTTCCACGTACATCATATGTCTTAAATTCGTCAGGAATGATAAGATCTTCTACTCGTAGTGGAGTTGGAGGAGCAACCTGGACTTCATTTCTTTTCCTGCGAATCATTCTTTTCAAAGCATTCGGTGCTGGTAGGTTTGCTTGTGTTGCCTGTGACAAGTTTGCTTCATTAAGACACAAATTAATAACCTGCGATGTTGGTTCCATTGTTTTAGCAGCACGAGTTTTCATAGCAGTACAAACGACCCTCTTTTCTAAATTTACTGCATTACTGTCATGTGAATGGTTATGTAACTGATTCACAATAACGCCATCCAAGGTATGAATGCGAGATTTGCAACTTTGATTTTTAAATTCACATTGCCAAAATTTTTTAGTCCCACACGCACCAAACCTGTCAAATACATAGCAATAACCATTACTACTGTAGGTACATACGCTTGCCTCGTAACGAAACTACTTCCATTCTCAATCCCTAAAAAAATAAACTGACCACTATATACGATACTACTAACTGTTAAACAGGTAAGCGTAAGCTAACTTCCACAAATAATTTAGATGCTATATTATATAACAAAGTAGAATAATGGAATACCAGGTTCAATATAAAAGGATAAACGTAATTAAGAGGAATTAAAGAGAAATTTACAAAAATAATTAAAAAAGGTTTACCATAGGTAAACTGTGTAATAATTGTTATTAATACAGGGTAAGCGTAGAGGAACTAAAGTAGGGAAGAACCATGCTAAAACCTAATTTTCCATGTAATTATAATGTTAGGGTCAGGTCAGTCGATAAACGTAATTAAGAGGAATTAAAGAGAAACTTATAAAAATAATTTAAAAAGGTTTAACATAGGTAAACTGTGTAATAATTGTTATCAATACAAAAGGACAAAAGAGTTTAGCCAATGTTCTTTTCTATAAAAATTGGCTAGAAAATTTTTCTACTAAAAATGTTTTTTAACAAACAAGCTCATATGTTAACTAAGCAAACATCACCGTGTACAAGTGTTCTCGCGCCCATGCGTCGCCGCGCCCATGTGTCCTCGCGCCCAAGTGATCTGACGTATTACGTACTTTGCACCAAAAAATATAATAAGTTCGAAACACAGTTTTAGTTTGATCACGTTTTTTTGGCTTATGTTTTTCCGAGTTGTCTACCTATATTCACATTACTAAAGGGTGTGTTTAAATCAGGTTTAGTGACATTTTAGAATATTTGTTATTTTGCAGCCATATACAAGCATGTTCCTACCCTTAAATCAGAATTTATGATTACAGAATATGTTATTACAGGCTCAGGAGAATATTTTAACTTAAACAATGCGACTTTTTGCAGATCATTAACTTTGAACTGGCATTCGGGTACATAGCCAAACGAGTTAAAAACAACAAAGAATCTTTAAAGTTGGCATTCGAAAATTCTTTTCGATAAGTTTTTAACTTAGTTTTACTATTTTTAATCGCTTTTGCCAAATTTTGATTGTCCAGTTCCTGGAGATTATCTTTACGACTCAATTTTATAGTTTTGGATAAATAAGAGAGACAGTTGGGGAATTGAATAGGTACTGCATCGCGGTTTAGGTTAGGAACAGTTATAGTTTCGCCGGTTTTTAAATCAGTTGCTGCAGAACAATTTAATATGTTTTCTAAAGCAAAACGTACCTAACTCACAGACTCTACTAAACTTGGATGGAGTAAAATTTTCCCTGTGATAGCCCTTACCTATCTATCAGATCGTTGTATCTGTTGGAAAACGAAATGCGTGTACCTTCGGTTCATTACTATAATTTCCAGGACATCCCGGCACACAACCAGAGTACGGCATTTTAAGTATACCGGTACCACCAATGAAACACACCACAATACAAAAATATCACACAATTTGTTACTTTTTAATTACAACTCGAGCAAGAAGTAACCGCTTCCTTCACTCAGACAGAGACAAGGCGATCAGGCGTGACACGTATACCTCGCTGTACCTACGTCATGCGGCTCTGACGTCACAGCACCGAGTCCTTCTAATCTCGGTGTTATTGACGCGATCCAACTTGCCATAGGAGATTATGACGTCACACAGCGGTTTCTGTTAATCGATGTTCGTAAATTATTTTAGAGGCTTTAGAGGCGTCAGAAAATTAAATTTTTTTACAGTTCGCACTAAAATTACAAAATGTTTCAGAAAATGTAATAAAAAAAATACTTAATGGTATGTAAATCGGAGACACAATCATCGTAATTAAACACAAAAAAATCTCAATAGGTTTTGTGATAGGCTTAGGCTTCTTCTTATAGAAATTAGTCAAACTACAACTGACCATATAATGGTCAGAAATCTCGTCGAAGAAAAACTCCTTTCTACTACCCCGAGCGTTCGGAATCTTTATTCCATTTTTAAGGCTGCAATATAGAACAAGTCTGAAATTTTTATATAAGTATTTTATACATTCTAAATTAACTTATAGTCCGCCGCACTATGCTAGTACTGCAATGTATGAAGAAAAATGGGAGATAAATGCATAAATATGGACTTTTAAGCCGCGCGTTATAGACTTGCGTACAACTTTTCTGAATATGATTATTTTATTATAAGTTTAGACAATATAGAATTATATACAAATTAAATAAAGTATACCCAACCGCTCGCTTGAGACGTCTCTAAATTTATAAACATGGAATAAATTACAACGCGTAACGCGTGTACTACACATTCATCACAATAGCTCGCACTTACAAGGCCTTGCTAATGACGAACAATCAGCACACGCCTGACCCTTCTCAGATGCACAGCCGGGCATAGCACACCAAATATTTTTTGGTTATTAAATTACATTCTCTGGTCCACTGCCTTAAGTTTGTCGCGTTGATCTGTTGTTAGATTTAGATAATTAGATTAAATTATAATTTATGTAAATATTCCATGACTTATTGAAATGTGTGCTAGTCAAATCGGCAACATTGCACTTTTTTTCACATTTTTTTCATCGGGCAAGCTTCATGCTACGTACTATACGTGTAAAGTGAGATTGTGACTTAAAATTAGCATTTTAATTGGTCTTAGGGCTCCTCGAAGGAAAACTTGAGCCTGTCTATATCTATTATATTATATATTTAAATATGGAATATTATTCCAAAACTTAAATCATAGGTTTGAACCAAGCACTTAATTTTTTAAGCTATCATCGAGGTGATTTGCGAACAATGCCAGCTAAACTGTGATTTGACAAAAAGGCTGGGTGTTGCCAATTATTGCTTGAGTAAGATAGAGACAAAAGGCAGAGAGAGCCGCTGCGTGCTACCAGTCTATGTTTTTTTAAAAAAACGCCATATTTAGGCACGAAACTTTAACAAATCATACATTTCCGAGCACCGAACGGTGCCGATAGTAAATTTCGTCCCTTTCGGCAATAGCTAGCAGATGTTCCACGCTTCTAATTACCTTTAATGATGTATGCAACCCGATTTACTCAATTTATCGGCTACGGAAGCTACGAAAATAAAGCAAATCGCACTGAATGGATTCACATATCAAGCAACATGCTGCGTAGATGCGACGCTAATGTCCTTGCTGCTAACAAGGGCGCGTCGTATGTGCTGCAATAAGGGGATAATTGAGTATTTTAATGTTGTTTCTAATAATCCGTGTCGGTAATAAAGGGTTGTAAATTTTGAATGTTTGTTGAAAGCAAACCGTTATCCGAGATTTCAGTTTTTAAATATTTTTTTGACTAATAATGACAACATTTATAATTAATTTTAAAACTTTTAAGCATTGCTTCCACTTTTGACTTTGGGGACTACCATGTCTTAGGATATATTAGCAGAAATTAAAATTTGAACAAAGAAAACTAACAAACCTAACCATGTAAAGGTAAAAAAAAAAAAAAATTTTAACTCTAGATAAGAGCTAAAAAGTGGCGACCGCAGCCTAGTGGTTAGTGTGTCCGACTACTAAGCCGAAGGTCCCCGGTTCGATCCCGGGACCATGCATCGATCTTTATTTATTCGGTCGTCACCTCGTGGAAGGCAATGGCAAACCACCACGTAGTAATTTGCCTAGTACAACCTCTCAAATAGTGCCGTTCGGAACCGGCGATAAACTGTAGGTCCCATATACCTGTGAAAAATCTGAAAAAGGCACACATCACAGGTATATGCGAGAGGTCGCCTACGCTCGAATGAGCATGGCACATAAAGAAGAAGAAGAAGAGCTAAAATACAGTGAGGTACAGTTGTATTCATCATATTTGCGTAAATCAGGCTTTTCTAATTGATTCACTGTTTTTCAGGTTATTGCAGTAACATGACGAGCAAAGCACTAGCGTTGCTATACAAAGTAAGAACGTCTAGTAAAGTGTGATTTTTAATATGTATAAAAATATTTCTATAATATTGCCAATTTTCCAACTCTATGTACCATTAATAACAACAATAGAACAACAATAATAACCCTAGTTTACAGCCAATTGCAATTGTAACGTAAACGGCCGTTGTTTGCTAATTTTTGGTATTTTTGGTTTTAAATGATAGTAAAAGCTTCCTAACACCGAAGATCTTTGAGTTATGGGTTTTCAGCAAATATTAATGAGTATTTTAATTACATTATTTTAAAAAGTAGTTTGTAATATACCGAAGCGCGACGTTGCCAAATTTACGTTTCCCTAAGTTAGGAAAATTGTGCACAATCTCGCAACGCCGCGTCTAGGGATGACACCTCAACCACGAAGTCTCAACCATCTACGGCTCAAACCAACGGAAGTACCCATTTATACCCAATTCCAAATTTCACTCTGCCCCGTAGCCAAATCTACTTATAGATGGCCCTTGTACATGAGAATTATTCCGTCGCTTCTCGAACTTTCCATACCCGATATTTCTAGAAAATACCAGAGGTACGGAACGGCAATAAAAGCAGCTGGCTGTTGGATCATCAGTATTGGTTTAGCACGAGCAGTGGTCATTATAAGATAGAATAGCAAAGTGCGCGAGCAAGCAAATAGTAAGAGCCTTATATTAGTGTTATATTTGTGTTGAATAAAGTTAGTTGACGCCTGTAAACGTAGTATCACATTTGTGAACCGACGTACGCGACAGTACAAAAATGTATAAAGTATAGAAACGTGAAATTATGCTAAAACAGCTATTCTCTGGGCTACATGCCCCCAGAAAGATGGCGCTACCTATATTGCACTGCCTAGGCGGAACAATATTATGGCTGTAGGGTGTTTCGATCTTCCAATGGTAGGTATGCTCGCTTGTCATGCTTGCCCTACACTGATCAATGAAAATAAAGATTCATTTCTTTCTTTTCCGGTATTTATTGAATTAACAAAATGACCAAAATAGCTTATCATGAGTATTTTGGATGTGTTGTTGATGATCAAGATCGGGACTGGGCTGCTCACATAATATGTTGTCAAACCTGTGCGGCAAATCTAAGTAACTGATTAAATAGCAAATGCTCTTCTTTGCCTTTTGCAGTTCCAATGATTTGACGAGAACCAACGAATCATTTAAACGACTGTTACTTTTGCATGAAAATAGTGACTCAAGGAAGAGCAAACATAACATATTCAATATATTCCCTAAGCAATTAAACTGATTCCTCATGGAGAAGGTGGTTTACCAACTTTAGCGCCCCCGACAACTTGGGAGGAAGATTTAGAAATATATGATGATAAGACAGAACCCGATAATGTATCAGTCAAGGACGATTCTTATTTTCACGAAAGTGAAGGGTAACCACCCCATTTAATCGCCCAAGCTGAATTTAATGATCTAGTTCGGGACCTCCACTGGTCCAAAGAGCACGCTGAAGTATTAGGTTCTAGATTACAACAATGGAATTTACTAGCCACTGGAACCAAAGTTACATATTTTGGGAACCGTAACCAGGAGCTATCCTCGTTTTTTACTATGCATGATAAAATGTGTGTTTGTGTTAATCCAAATAGTGTTATAAAAAACTGGATTTGCACATAACCCGGATGAATGACGCTTGTTTATAGATTCTTCTAGAATAAGTTTAAAAGCAGTTCTGTTCCATAATGGCAACAAAAGACACTCTATTCCTCTTGCAAATGCAGTTGACTTGAAGGAAACATACAAAAGTATGTCTAAATGCAATAAGCTATGATAAGTATAAGTGGCAAATATGTGGTGACCTAAAATTCATAGGACTTTTACTAGGGCTTTAGGGTGGATTTACGAAGTATTGCTGTTCTTTTTGTCTTTGGGATAGTAGAGCAACACAAAGCAATAACCAAGTAAAAGAATAGCTTCCAAGGGATCAAAATATTCCAGGGTAAGCTAACGTAAAGAATATACCTCTTGTTGACCCCAAAAAAGTTCTGTTATCTCCTTTACACATTAAACTGGCATTGATGAAAAATTTCGCTGGGGGATTATTGTTGGTTTCTTATGATGAGAAAAAGCCATCAGGAATATAAACAAAAGTCAGCATTTGCAAACTCGAGCCATTACGGTTGCTATTAACAAAGCTCCAAAATGAACGAGGGTTACTTCTAAGGCTAGTCTCAGTCTACTGGATATACCTTTAATAGCATTGCTCACGTAGAGCCTTACAACTGTCCTTCAGGCGAAAGAACTCCCGACATAACTCTAGTTCTATCTATATAAGTCCATCTCAACTCTGAGCTAAATCACCTTGAAAAATGTATGCTTCTAATTCTTCGCACTGCTGCATACAGAGACGCACCCTTATACAACTCGCAGTAAACCCTCGATCAGATCTCCGCAACACCGTAGTCACTCAATACAGAGACCCAATTCTCGGATGACAAAAAGTCATTCAATCCCATATAATCACCATAAAGAAAGTCATAATACGCCTCATCATACTGTGAGGGTTCAGTCTGATTTACATGAACATTCACATTAAAGCAGTACGCAATATAATGGAGATTACTAGGCAACAGTAGATACACAGCTGCCATCACTTTCAGATCATTAAGATGGGAGTGAGCATTATATGTTCCAGAACAGACATATAATGGTCGGCACCTTAAACCTTCCCTCCAATCGCCACAAGACATTAGACCCATAAACACAAATCCAGCCCCAGACATTAACAGAAAATCGTCAAAGTCTAAAAGTATGATCGCTAGTATACCTTTCTTCGAATCTATGTGTTATCTGGACTGTATACACGAACTTTTCGTCAGTGAACACTACCGTATTCCAAAATTGATGATCGCGGTGTAAATAATTTAGGACGAAAACTACAGGGACTACCCCCGTTGCTCTGTGGGCATCATATTTTCGCGGTAACGCGGTTTCTTAACTCCGATTATTTTACTCTTCTGTGCAGTATAGTGGTACCGCATTTTCTGTCATAAAATTAAATTTTAAATGTGAAAAATTAGAAAAAATCGGATACGCATACCTTCATTAAAACGCCCTCTACAAATATTAAAACTCAGTTGACCATGTAAATCAAACAAAATAATTATTTGAAAACAACAATAACAATGTGATAATTACCAATGTTCTGCCCGTTAAGGCATCATCAGACCTAAATCTCTGATCAACATTGCAACTTAAATATAAACACAACGAAATAATAATTATGAGTTTCGAACCCGCCAAGAATAAATTGCATTTAACCATAGTAATATTTTAACATGACCAAATTTGTTTCATAAATGAAAGCACGTTAAAAACATTTCCTAATTTTATTAATTAGTAAAGCAGTGGCCATTATCATAAAATATACATAAACTTAAACGTAAAACCTTTTAACGAGCATATGACCAAAAGCTTTTATAACATCTTTTCGAATATAGTGTAAAAGGAAATATGTTTATCGAAAATAAATGTGGCTTCAGCTATTAGATGTCGGTTTTAATTTGGGATAAAGTTATAAAAAAATTAATATTTTAATAAGTTTAAAAGTAGGGTAAAAAAGATGGACCTTTATGTTTGCTAAACATTAAACTTGGTAATAATATAAAAATACATGTTTTAAATTATACAGGGTCTCCATACGATTTTCGTCCCGAACATATAGGATATTCTCTTATTTCTTGCTATACAAAAAAAAACAGTTAATAAAAATATATAATTTCAATTAAGAAAGCTGGCGATAAAAGTGAGGCCAAAAAAGTGAAATGTGTATAATTACATTAAGAAGTGTCCACCCTTAATGTATTAATCATACTTTCTTATATTTTTATTATTTTTGGTAATAATAGAGCAATATGGTATGGAAAAATAATACGCACTAATACCAAGGTAGCAGGATGATGTCTTTATGACGTCGAATATTGGGGATTTTTAGTCACTTGACGTCTTTTGGTCGCGATATGACGTCTAAATAACGTAGTTTTTAAGACGTGTATTATACATCATAATTTTACGTCGATTATTAGTCATTTATTGATTTATACGTATCATTTTAGAAAGTACTATAAACGTCAAAATATCGTTATCTAAGTTTTTTGAAAATATAGTGAGACAGAGTTCTAAAGTAAAACGCCTGAGAATAGTTTTATTTGTTATAGTTAAAATAACATTTTTAATATATAAGACCCTATACTATATTATTTTTTTATATTTTTATGTTAATACCAATGCAAAAAACCTTAAAAATATTACCATTTCAAATTGTGTGCAAAAGCGAATATATTGTTATTAAAAGTCTGCAAATATCAAATTTAAATTACCCGCGCTCCGTTTTATGACATCTCTTTGCTTTTGTGGCAGTCTGGCAGAAGGCAGAACGCATTGGTGTTCTGTTGTTGGCGCTGGCTGGCAGTCGACCATTCGGCAAAAGTGAAAAGTTTATGGTGATTTAGTTTTTATATATTTTGTGTTATAAAGGAATATATATGTGTCAGCTTATCGAGTTCGAGGAAAATGACGGCGGGGGTGTAGCCATTGTAAACTCAAACTGGGTGACGCCTCGAAAAAAGAGGTATTTTGGCCGCCATTAAAGGGTAATTGAAAAACAATTTCGTGTTTATAAATCATTATATTTATATTCAATCGACTGAAAGGCCTTGAACATTTATTTTATTGAAAATATATCAGAATATTATGTAGAATATTGTTCACTAGATGATATTATAGCAAAAATGATGATACTTCCTACAACTGATGATAAGTTAGTGTATGACATATAAATATGTATATATGTGAGAACTTTGTCCTCTAGCCACTTGCTGAGACCTTATACAATAAGGATTTACCAAATTATGCTAAAACAGCTATTCTCTGGGCTACATGCCCCAACGATATGTCATATTATGATTACCACTTGCCAAGTAGTATTGTTTTACTATTTATAAGTTAGTGTCTTTTCCAATTCTCCATACACATGAAAGTTGTAATATTTAATTTAACTAACCAAAAATTTTAGATCCATTATGAGTAAAAATAGAAATGCTTGTTATGTTTCACTATTTATTCAGTTACCTGACACGCGTGTTTCGATCCTTTCAGGTCATTTTCAAAGAAGTACGTACTTCTTTCTTCTAAAATTTATATTTTAAGGAACATAATAAAGAAGTAAGACAGGGACAAATGAGCCGTTTTGCTCTAAGACATACCGTTGGAAGCTAGAAGCTGAAAGTTTATAAAGGCCATTTTTTAAAAGTCGATATCTCGGAAACTATTAGGTTTAGACTTAAAATGGATTCATTAAAAAATAATTGCTATTCTATGTAGAATTCAAAAATAGTGTAAGATATAGGGTGTTCTATTTAAAAAAATAAAAGTTTTGTTCGCTTCACTTTTTTGAGCCACCCTGTATAATGTAAAATATTTTTAAAATATGCCACTTTTAATTCCAGAACTGATGCTCGTTGACAGACTCGATATAGGATTCGTTTTATTTATGGAAATGGTCGAAATTCTCTGGACCTGTTTATCACATTTTAATAAAATTTAGTACCAACTATTGTTTTGTACTTTTTTAGAGGAAACTGCATGATATTATTAAATGGCGGAAGTAACGCATTGTATTTTTCGAAAATCCTAAAACATGCAAAAAAATAAAATAATTGAACGATTTTCGAAAGGTTATTGCGTTTAGTGTATGTTGGTCCCCAGGTGATTGAATTCGAAGGAAGTGGCTCTTCCCTCTACATCAAGTAGTGATTTAGGCAAAGACGTCATCAAAATTGTTGATAGTCAAAAAAAGTAGTCAAAATAATCCACTTGGAAGTGATTCAAAAGTCTACAGTGAAGAAAGCATAGCGAGAAAAGGGAAAATACGGTGTCATAAATTCTACACCTGAAGTGGAGGAGCCTAAAGGCAAAAAAGGGATTTGAAAAAAGGGTAATATTTTGTTTTACAGATCTTGAGATAGCAGAAAAAAGTGAATTGAATTAGGGAAGTGATAAGGACGAGGATGCTGCCTGCATCTACTGTAATGGTTTATATTCAGGATTAACACAACATAACTTCTAAATCCGCAGACAAAGTTGTAAGAGGTGGTACAATAATCAATCAAGTGTTTTTATGTGCGATAAGCTAGTAACTCTTAACCATAAAAATCAGAGGTTTGCTTTGTACTTTAACATTTATTTTGAAAACCAATTTTTTTAGTTTTTGTAGGAGAACATGTTTCTCTATATAAATCGCAGACAAATTTTAGTGTTATCAAGATAGTAAAAGTTCATGTTCCTGGAAAGCTAAAGTCTAATTAAAGGGTCCATCATATTCTCATATTGGGGTATGTCGGACCCCTTGTCTAATATACTTTGATGTCTATTTTTTTAAAAAGCTTTCACTATTTAAATATTTTACCAATACCAGTTTAAACAAAATAACAAGTGAGTTACAGAGTGGGCATCTTTAAATAATTTTGAAGGGAAGCTCTTATTTCTAGATGCGATAGATGAAAACTGATGCTGATAAAAGTGTTTTGGAAATGTTTCCATAGAAATAAAAAAAAATTCAACTGGACAAATGCGCATTTTAGAAAACACCCTGTATCTCTGTAACGTTAATAGATATCGATATCCAGTCTAAATCATTAAATTTGTCATTAGGGTTAAGCCTGAACCACCGATATCAGTTCTCATCTATCACGTACAAAAATAGGAGTTTCCCTATAAAAGTGTTCAATTTGACCCATCCTGTACAATGTACATCCAAAATCTAAAAAGACAAGGCCCGATTTCCCCTACCTTCTTAATTTAATTAAAATCTGATCAGCTGTTTCAGACATTTTTACCGGTTCCATACGTAAGCTCTACCCTGTATAATATATTTACTTAACATATGACTGACTAAAAGCGGCCCAAACAACTAACAAGTTTTAAATGAAAAGCGACAGTAACTAAATGTTTCTAACAATTTAACAATATTATCTGGGAATAGAACTTTCCGGATAAATTAGCCTTGCCATTTAACAGAGATGTCCACTTGTCTGGACTCCTGCAGAGGGTCACCGAATATGTTAATCATTTTACGTTCGAGTGACGTTAACTGGACGTATACAAGGCATCCTGAATAGTGATTAGCTGACCAGAAACGTGCCTGATACCAGTTGACTGGTATGAATTGTAACATGCTTCTTTTTTTAAGATAATTGTTTCTGTGTTTGGTAGATTTGAATGTCTTATACTGGATTCCTTTTTTTTTAAATTCCATATTTTGAAAGTATAGTAAGTGTATACAAGAAATCAGAACTTCATAGCAACCAATTGGGCTTCAAATACATTTAGCAATTTAATTACCAATTTGGAAACCAGGGCTTACAACTAGCAAAATAAATTATATAAAGGTAGTATAATCTGCTATATAAATATCAAATTTTGTGCAAAAACGTTATTGCCAAGAATTAAAGCAAAATCAGAAAACAATTTTAAATTTTGACACGCTGTGTATCGTGTGATTTTAAACTTTTGGGTTAAGGAAATTTTGGTTTATAAATACTAATATTTTTACACAATACTGACCCGTGCACCCTACAGTCACTCTCAAAACACGTTCCCCCCTTGCACTGTCTACCCGCCGGGTCCGAACTGGCTTCCTATAGAGCAGTATTGAACCGATATTGATACTGTGTACAATAGGGGCGCCCGCTAAAACTTTAACCCCGTATACAGGCAATTCGCGTTCGACTGGCAAAATGAGAGATGTTTGACAACATGAAAGATGCCGACACGGGAGTGAATTAACTTTCTCGTTTTGTACCTATGCCCGTGAGTTTTCTTTATAACATCAGTCATGTATAATAGAAAATGATAAGGCTTGGTGAATAATACATTAAATAATTGGGGAAAGGATAACTTTGTTATGTCATATTTGTATAAATTATGAAAAGTTTTTTGATAAGCTGGTAATAATTAATTATAAGTACGCAAAATGATTTAGCACTGTATTCTAAAATTATTCATATAGTCATTACTAGTACCAGAGAATGCATCTGAATAAACAAGCAAAAATGTCAACTTAATTGATATTTATTTACAGCCGTAATCCTTGACCATTTTCCTTTATCCCTCGTCCGTTCAATAGCTGACCTGACCCCTCTAATTAGAACCTAGCACATATAGCTGTCAAGCCATCCTATTTTGACGTTATAAACATGTGGAAATGGACATAGCGTTACGGGAACTACATGTAATATACATAAAGTTTTATCGTCCGATACTTTGAGCCCCATGTTCCTAGCTTGACCCCAACTAATGCTTTATTTCAATGTATTACTATAAAATTCATGACGTATGGCGTAATGATTAAGGGACGGTTAGTCACGGTGTTTTGGGTTTTATGAACGAGTTTGACGCCGAAGTAATTTTAACGAAAACCTAAAAGCAGATTACAGGGTGGTACACAATACACAGGTCTAAGATCAGCTAGGTTAGGTATGAATCCGAATGATACCAATTGTTTTTAGCTGCAAGTCATGGATATCGATACTTACATATACAGGATGTTTCATAATTAAATGTCAATAATATTTGGAGGTTAATCTATGCATAATTTTAAGACAAGAATTTCGTATAAACATAGGTCTGCGACTGTTTTATTTCTGAGATAGGGTTTATTATTTTTTGATTACGTCTTATCACTCACTCGAATTTGTTTCCATTTTTTTTATGATTACGACGATTGGTTTTTGATTAAAAAATTAAATACTATTTTTTCTGTAAGTAATTATTAAGGAAACCGCTGAAACACGAAAATTATTTTTTTTTAAATGGCGACCTAAGTCACATGGGGGCTTTAGAAAAGCGTCTTCAAAAGCTGAATCCCACGGAACTAAATAAGTAGAGGTTCGCTTATTTCGTTACGGTAAAACCAATCCGAATAAGTTCTGCCCAAAAATCTGTTATCAATTAGCAAAAGCCTACAAAATTTACAATTACAAAATAGTTTTTTGCAACACTGTGTTCCTTATCACCGTTTACTGTAGGAAAATGTTAGTATTTGAGTAGTTTTGTTTCCTATCGTTCTGTGTATTTTTTGAATCATTGTGCTCCTAGAAAGGCAGCGTATTGAAATTTCAATATTGTTGGGTTATGGAGACAAGGTGCGGACTCAGAATGAAGTTTGTATGTAATTTAATGAAAAGTATCCTAAGAGTCTATAAGTCCTATTGCTTTTTTTTTTAAATAAAGGAAGATAGCTAGACCTACACTGCTCTTATTTAGTGTGAAGAGGAAGTTCCGCCAGTAAGTTTGCTTTTTCTTGTGCCTTGGTCGCCATAGTGCCATCAGAGCGTATTAGAGGTGGAAGGGTTGACTTTGTAAAGTTCTGACTGACGGCCTTAGCTACCGACCAAAGTGGTCTTGATCCGTTAGTACATTTAAGAATTTTGTCTTTTGATCCTCTGGTTGTGTGCTTCTTTGCTTTAGTTTATCGTTTTCTTTCATTGGTTTCGAGCGTTAACAAAGATGGTAGGATTTTTGGCGGTAGGGTTTTGACGCCATTTGCGATAGAAACGATGATAAGAGATTAAAGTTCTGTGAGGAAATGTTCACAAGATGTGAAGATAACAACCTTTTTTCCGAAATATTATACTCTCTGATGAGGCTATATTTTATTTAAATGAAATAGATATAATTATCAATTCTGGTCTGATCAAAATCTACGGGGGATACGTGAAGAACGTGCACAACATCCTCAAAAAGTCAATGTGTGAGCTGTAATAATTCATAACAGAATCTTAGGACCATATTTCTATGACTTGTTGCTTTGCGTTACTTAGATTTCTTCTTATTTGATTTAATACCTGCATTAGCAGATTTTTTTCCTAACGAGGATGATCCACATATTCCCCATGAAAGAATATGGTTTCAACAAGATATCACACCGTCGTATCTTGGCGTAGATGTTTGAAGATACTGAATTTTTTCCAAATCGCACAGATCCAACTAAATGGCAACCACGGTCTCTTGACCTTACGCTATTTGATTTCTCTATATGGGGGTATTTAAAGAAGAAAGTGTATAGAAACAGATGATTCAACATTGAGGACCTTGTAACGTTGTTACTTTCAGGTTGTTCTGGTTATATTTTATGGTAGAACGGCAAGTCCGCAGATCTGCCTTCGTGGCCAAAACCGCTTTTTATTTTAAGGTTGTGTTCTCTCAAATATGGTTTATTCTCTGTGACTTTTGCTGTGGGTTTTTGAGCTAAACGGAAACTCTCATCTGTGTCATTCGGTCAAACTATATTCCGCCGACTGGTCAGACCTTACTTACTACTTACTACTACAATAATAAGATACACACACTTATCCGCCCTTACTTGGCAAACTTCCTCCAAGTCAAAAACTTTCCTTGGTGACTACTTGGAACATATCTACCTACATTCGGTTAATTACCAGACCAGTGAACCTTTAAACCTCCTTCCTTAGGCATAATAAAGCAGGTAATAATAATAACAATATTTTTATTAGATATAAACCAGAAATCAAGAAAATAAGTACCTAATCATCTTAGAATACGCTAAAATGCATAGTCCGGCATCAACCGCGGTAAAAATTCCTGACAGATGACGTCACGGCGCGTTTTCGATCGCGTGACGTATTTTCAATTTCGGAGCAATTTCAATTACTTATAAGAATTAAATAACAGTTTTCTTGTGAACTATAGGTTTTGTTACATTGTTATCTTACGCTTTTTAAAGTTATTTTCCCCTTTTCATTTTTATGCAAGTTCCCTATTCTGTCAGAAATATATGGGAAAGGTACACGGTAAAATAATAATGAAGTAATAATATTTACATAATTTATTGTTTATAAAGTATCGGTATGGTCCAAAACTTTTTGGTCATATAATATGTTGCTTAAATATCATTTAGATATAAAGAATAAATTGTACGTAATTATCTTGTTGTCTTCTCGCAAATTGTTGTTAAGTCTTAAAAGTATCTGTTATTTGTAAATACATCTAGTTTACCATACATTATGAATAACAATTCCCCGTTATAAATTAATTCTTTTGTACACAATTCCCAAATGTTCAAAGGAAGAAGAATATCCAATAAAAGCCTGTCCCAAAGCATAATTACTGAGCAAAGTTGACTAGCCAACAACAAGGTAGCAGCGGTGGTCCGGTGATAAATAAGTGATGCTCGTAATATCATGTGCCGGCTGGGCAAAATTGTTACAAATGGCCTATAGACAAGCCTAACGTAAGTTTAGAAGGCTTCAACAAGAGAATTTGGCAACAATGGCTCTATATTATTTTGCTTTTGGCCTAGACTACCAGTACAGTCAGATATGCAAGTTCTAAAGTGAAGAGAAAAAGATAAATTAATTCATAATAATTCTAGCCCATCAATTGCTGCAAAGACTTGCCTTGCCAGACGAATCCTCCCGAATATCTTATCGATGTGTGGTTTCCACTGATTGCAGAAACAACCTAAGTCCACGTGACATTTGACCTTTTGAAGTTTCGTGACATGACCGACAGTCTTCTGTTTTATCATACTTACTTAGCTTTAATGCTGATATAAGTTATGGGTTATTTTATAATTGATACAAAAATGTCTCTAAGCAGCTAATTAATTTTTTTCAATTATCTCAAAAGCCGTTATGTGTGACTTGGGTTGTTTCTGAAATCAGTGATCATATGCTTAATTTATAAAAGATCTTAAAATAATAGTTCTCAAAATATATACAGTACTAGGCTAACTTCTAACCTTCAGCTTCTACTTCCCAGATCGGTTGAGTGTGAAGTGTAGATCTATGGATTATCTGCGTTTATGCAGAACGGTGAGAGACCTGTTGGCTCAAAAGGTATATTACAGCCTGGGAGTTTGATTTAAACTTGATTGTAATATTTTTTGAGGTTTCTGTATTTTATGAACTCTCTGACAACTTCTTAGACTTGGGATAGAGATTGTATACCTACCTAACATCTTATGTAGAGCAGATATGCAATGCAGTTTTATGTACAGTGTAGTTCGGGTGGTTCTCATTTCTACCAAGAGTAATTGCTGAGTTAGTGAAAATGCGAACCATTTGAGCGCTGAGTACTGATGAACGCCCCATTGTTAAAACATATATGTTTCCATTATGAAATTGCAAATCTTACTAAACACACTTAATGAAAATAAGCAATTTGGACATTTAAAACATGGTCGAACAATTCAGATAATATCGTCGTTCCAATCTATAAAGTGCCTAGCTCCACAAATCCCTGAGAATAAGTTATTTTATTTTTCATCTATCAATTATTTACTTATAATACCTTAGAAACGGTTGCTAGAAACATAATCATAATATCATAAGAAATATTAGCGGGCGATAAAGTTCATAATGCCCTGTAATTATTATTAAAGAAAATATTGAACAAAATTTGTATTTATTTTTAACATTTTTTTTACATAATATTATTCTGCTTTTCCTATGCTAAATGTACAATTTTTGAATTTGCGGATTCCTGCTCCATTTCAACGTTAATTAACATATTTTCTTTTTCGGCAACAGATCATTTTTGCTATTTGGTTTTTCAACGTGATGCTTCCTCAATATAACCCTCCGCTAAGCTAGTACTCCTCCACTTTCCGTGTAGCTTAAGGGTTGCAAGGGAAGCGATAAAAAGTGTGAACGAGGTACCACGTAGGCAATGTCCTGTATATTCCTTGGCGTTTTATAAATTAAGAAATTTTGCTGTGATTGAAGGAACACGTCCTAGTGTATTTTTACCCACATGCATAGCTATGCATTTACCATTTTGGTGTGTAAGGAAAAATCTGCGGTTCCTTAATTTCTTTTGGCCTTAATGCAAGGTACTGTCTTATCAATATTAAGGTATCGGTTTGGTCTCTTTTAATTATAGTAAAACTTTTTGGCGTAGCAGATTTAGTTTCTGGTACCTTGACAAGAATCGCAGGCCCCTTATCCTCAATATAATCAATGGTCATTTTTACCATCTCATCCCGTCTTAGGCTGCCAAAAACTCCCATTACGAGTACCACTTTATGCAGCAGGAAGGTATCATTCGGCGCATTTATGATAAAAGTTAAAACTTGCTCACCTTCCAAAACTTTTGACATTTTAGAAGGATATCCCTTTGATTTAACTTTTAAAAATGCTATTAATTGACAATATCTTGAAATAATAATGTTTTTCTTTCCTATAGGTAAGTTAAGACTTCACCTGGGAATATTTCGTCCAAAGGCTATTTGGGGTATATTTTTCCGACTAAAATAAAGTAAAAATAATTAAAAATTGTTATTACCAATGAGCAAAGGGTTACATACCAAGTCCTGAAAGTAAGCCATCATTACTGTTTCAGTAATCACCGTAAAAATTTTCATACTCCTTGTCGTTCAGGGCTTTAGACTTTACCGGTAATAAGTTTTTCTTAGCTTTTTCAGCATTTTCTAAAATATTTTGTGGAATTTCCATTTTTTTGGTTTATAAAACGTAAAAGACGCTTAAAATAAACAACCCTTAGCAACCGTCAAACTTATTCTATGACAACCGATCAAAGCTCACTAAATACTAAATATTGGCGAAAATAGTTTTAAAAAAATGCAGAAGTTTAACTATTTATATTTTAAAATTATTGTAAAATAAAGTATCGTATACACCACAGGCGTTACTAGACAAGAATACCCATCAAGGTATTATAGTCTACTTAACACTTAACACCCTTGGTACATAAATAACTAATTTATTAATCTTATTAATTTTGCACAATGCGCATGTCCATATATTTATTCGGATTGGAAGATATCGCTTATTATGTAAACTGTATTACAATGTATACACTTTATTAACGACATATTTAATATGAAAAGTATGGGCTATGGTTTATCAATTCTCTTGCCGTGATAAACAAGGACAGCTTATTGGCTGACGTACATATAATCAAAGAATTTGTAAGTGTCCTTAGAGTTTTTAATTATTTTTTAGCGCAAACTTTAGTGGCCCTTTACATAGAGTCTCCAGGAAATAATTTGCAGGTCACGGTTTCTTCTTAGCTTGGACAAATGGCAACTATGGTCAAGGCGAGCCTCTAATTACAACATAAATATTATGTTACGACGATGGCTTCTCTATGTTTATACGTTGGACTGTCGATCTTTATGGATATTATTCTGAATGATATAGTACTTGTAATTGTTAAAAATTATGTTATATTAAATTTGATTTAATCGGCAGCTAGTTCCTTGTGAAACAATTTTAAAGTAATAAACTAAAACACTTTTTGCCTTTTATTGTTTTAAGGCTTTTAATAGAGAGTTACTCTACATATGTTTTGCCTTATTAGAGTTTTTTCAAGAGTACCTAATTAATACTAAATTTTAAGAAAGATCCTTAAACTATACCTTCTTATATTGACCTAATTATATTATGGGGTTTTTTTATTGCTGTTTTGGAAAGTCCAGGGATGTTAATGGGATACATTTGTCAATAATAGGGGTATGGTGGAAATTTTGTTGGTCATTATAGTCTATTTCAGAAAGGTTTAGAGTAATAAAATGGGAAATTCCGTCCAGTTCGGCTCAATTTCGGTGTCGGCCATACGCGCAGGGAAACTTTGTGCAATAAATTATTTATGATAACTAACCAAAAATTTTAGAGAATTAGGTTAACGGGTATTAAGATAAAATGGTATTGCTTGTAATATTAAAATTTCAAGTAATTGCGTAAGAGGATTAGGAAAGGTATGTTTTCTGGCCTGAAGTGTCAAAATCGAAATATTGTGTAGGGATTAGTTAGGTAGTAGATTATAAAGTAACGTTTTGAGTTTAACAGGTACCGAGTTTGGCTCTGGCCTCTTATGGACCACTTTAAAAAATATGGATTTTGTCTGGGAAAAGCATAACCGTAAATCACTTTTACTGGAAAGCGATGAAATTATTTGCTGGCGACGAAAATACTTGAGAAGTATAAAGCAGTACAGAAGAGAGCAGAAGAAAATATTTGAGCTTGATGAGACGTGGAATAATGAAGGTTATATAGTATTAAAGATGTGGCAAGATAAAAGTATAACCAGTGCTGGCCAAGCCTTCATGGAAGGCCTGTCAACGGGTATTAAGGTGCCTTCAGGTAAAGAAAAGAGACTAATAATCGTCCATGTTGGAAGCGAAGAGGGATTTTTAGAAGAAGGTTTGCTAACCTTTCAGTCGTTCAATACAGGAGATAACCACGAGGACATGAATTCGAATGTTTTTGAGGACTATTTTGGTGAAATGATAAAATATCTTCCAGCTGATTCAGTAGTAGTTATGGATAACGCAAGCTATCATTCACGAAGCACAGAGAAGATTCCAACTTCATCTTGGAGAAAACAAGAAATTATCGACTGGTTAACCCCCAAAGTACTAAATTTGAAGATAATTTAATGCCGTGGAAGATATAGCAGAAAAACATAGTGTAACTGTGCTGCGCACACCGCCATATCATCGCGAACTGAATCCTATAGAACTTATATGGGCGTAAGTGAAAGGATTTGTAGCAAGACACAACACGACATTCAAAATGAAAGACGTTACGCTACTTTTTGATCAAGCCATTAAGGAAGTGACACCAGAGAACTGGCGAAAAGCAGTCCATCATGTCATTAAAGAGAAGGAAAAAATGTGGGATCTTGACCACCTGATCAATCGGACCGTCGACCCGTTAATTATAACGTCAAGAGGAGATGGCAGTTCCTCAGATGACGAAGAATATTATAATTTTTTATAATTTAATTTCTGTATTATGTATTTTTTGTATTTTGTATTTTTTTATAATGTTTAATAAAAAATAAGTGTACCTAATACTATGCACATAATGCCTAAATTTTATTCTGTTAAAATAAAATTATTTCCTTTTTACGAGTATAATTTAGATTCTGTATAACGTATTTTTTTAAAAATGTTTAATAAAAAATAGGTGTAGCTAATACTATGTACATAATGCCTAATTTTTATTCTGTTAAAATAAAATTATTTCCTTTTTACGAATATCCTACCGGCACGCCTTTGTCACAACATTTTCGGTGTTTGTGAATGGATAACAATAGGCAAAACCCATAAATTGACCCAAACCCGGGTGGTACTACCTGCACTTGATAAAAAGAAAGAATTTTGCAATGAAATTAATGCCAAATTATAAAAGTGGCCTAAATATTCGTTGGGTCACTCTGTAGTTCCCTTGCATACCTAATGAGCTTTTATTACTCTACACCTTTCTGAAATAGACTATAGAAGTAATAAATGAATTATTTTTCAAAGATTTCTTGATTGCTAATTGTTCTAATAAATATAATGTTTTGCTTTTGTTTTCAGCATAAAGTAGTTCTATTTTATTTAGATTTATAAAATGATTATTTTCAATACAATGTGTTGATATTCCTGTGTTTTTGACATTGTTTAAGATTGATGTTTTGTGTTTTTTAGGTCTATTTTTAATTCATCTGCCACTTTGATCAATATATACAGCATTAAAATCTGAACAATGGATTTTATAAACACCTGACTTATCTAGCTTATCTATTTAGTCCTTATTATTCACAAGTATCTTACCTAAGTTTTGTTTGTTGACGCAAATAGTTTTACATCCTAAATTATTCAACTTATTGCTAACCTTATTACTGAATTTTAATATGTGATTGACAAATTTAAAATTGGTTTCTTTTGGTGTATTGATACAGTAAAATTTTTTCTCTAACAGTTTCTTTTGTTTCTTTTTTTTTTGCGTCAACAAGCAAAACCTAGGTAAGATACTTGTGAATAATAAGGACAAAAGAGATAAGCTAGGTAAGTCATGTGTTTATAAAATCCATTGTTCAGATTGTAATGTTGTATATATTGGTCAAAGTGGCAGATGTATTAAAAATAGACTTAAAGAACACACAACATCAATCTAAAACAATGTCAAAAACACAGCAATGTCAACACATTGTGTTGAAAATAATCATTTCATATATCTAAATAAAATAGAACTACTTCATGCTGAAAACAAAAGCAAAAAATTAGATTTATTAGGACAATTATAAATCAAAAAATAATACATTTATTACTACTAATGACCAACAAAATTTCAACCATACCCCTATGATTGACAAATGTATTCCATCAACATCCCTGGACTTTCCAAAACAGCAATAAAAAAAACCCATAATATAATTAGGTCAATAAAAGAAGGTATATGTATATAGTTTAAGGATCTTTCTTAAAATTTAGTATTAATCAGGTACTCTTAAAAAAGCCCTAATAAAGCGAAACATATGTAGAGTAACTCTCTATTAAAAACCTTGAAACATTAAAAAGCAAAAAGTGTTTTAGTTTATTATATTAAATTATGTTATATTATATTATGTAGGTTTAAAATTCGAAATATAAAAATTTTCAGTAATTTTCCTAATATAACTTTTACCAACAAATTAATTTATGTGACAAATATAAAAATTAAAATTATAACTAATTATTTTTAATAGCAAGAAGCGATTCATTCTTTCCGTGTCTCTTCAGTGGACCTTCGGAAAAAATTGCTTTCTAGTGTCTGTATTATCATTCTTTTTACCCATTACCACCCTTCGACCTTCCTTTTTTCCATCTCGACGTCGTCTTTAAACGAGCACGTGACAAGTGTATTTCTGGCCCATTTTGGTTCCAATCAGGCCCATTTCTAGGCTATCCGTGCTTCTTCTTTCCACTGACACTTTCGTGAAGCGCTCCCATATTTTTAAGTATGACGCGCATCTGCTTATTTCGATGTTTTAATTTTGCAGGTATAAAACTGGAAAAATATAGTAGCTAAAGGTTTTGTTGGGATATTTAGTAAAGCAAGCATTTTTAGCTTTGTTACTTTTATTTTGATTTGCAGCGATTCTTTAAAATGTGTTACACAAAAAAAATTTACTACTACAAGTACTTCTTCCTATATCAGTTTGTTTACCAAAAGGATAGTTTAGACTACGTATTAAGAAACTACCGAAAATACATACTTTTTACGTAGAGCTCAAATCGTAGCTAAGACACTGGTTTGCCGATTTTTAGAGTAAGTGTACCTGGTTGTGGCAATCAAATGAGTGGTAATAAATAGCTGTCATTATGTACCAAACCCCGACGGTGGCTATTATTGTTGGATTTCTCGTACGTGGAAATGCAAAAGATGTTTATACTAAATACTAGGAATTTATTAGTACAAATTAATTATACCGAGACTCATTAAAGTTACGAAGCTGTAGATGTATAGTGCTGCTGGTGGGGCCGGTTGCAAACTCTTATCAGATTAGGTTAGTTCATCTAAAATCAAACCCCTGTAATTTAGCAACTATTAACTTTTGGATTAAGATAAGCTGCTAGATCATCCTCCATTAGTATTAAAAATTTGTGCTAACATTTTTAACGACTCCTTAAAAAATCATCATATAAAAATATATTATATTGCCATATGAGTTTTCTCCTTGTAGAAAAAATTATTTGCTTTGACAACTACTCAAATAAAATGTTCTAGCCTTTCCGAGCTAGCTTCGATAACACAATGTGACATGATTCTTTATCTTGTCATTTAAAATCTATCCAAAGTATAGACTCTACATAAAATAGGATTAACTCAACCGTTTTCACAACACGCTAAAAACAATTTGACGTGCACCAGCCGCTTCTAATTTGATCAAATCTTAGCGTTTGAGGACGGTCACATGCCGGAAGCCACAGGCTTGTCTTCGACTATCAAATTTGTAGGAGAAATGTGAAATTTAGATGATTTTTTGTCATTCATATCCTAATAAAAAAAATTTTTATGGAACCAGACCAACGAGAAAGGAAAGCATAAAAACTACATAAAGAATGTTGAAGATTGATTGTTGTTGTTACACGACGTTTCGATGAGTTAGTTTCTTAATGTTACCGACAATATTTTGAATATATGTAAAAACATTTTTAAAGCTACTTCTTAAGTAGATTTCGTACTGTAATTGGATTTTCAACCACCATTAGGTTAATTTTTCCTTATGAACGCCATATTGTGTACTTACAAGGTAGCTGTTGATGTCAGCTGTTGGTAAATAAATGAAATTGACTTGAAAAGATTAAGAAAACTAATTTTTGCAGTTCTTGTTGAAATTCACCGATGCATTGCAGTAACCAACCTACCTTTTTCGACGCTACCTTGGGGGATTAATTAAAAGAAATTAAAAATGTGGGGTACCGTAGTACGTAGTCCGTCGTCGTGACTACCATCGCATCTATGTTTATACACAGCCAACATTGAGTGAGTCGTAGAAGGAATTGCTGTAATTGCGGTGTATCGACGCTTTACAAAGGCATGAGTTTACATATGTGTACTCATTTTCGGCTTATCACAAAGAATATTAAGTTAAAAATAGACTGTCGTTGAATCTATTACACTCTTTGATGCATTCGAGAAATAAATAATCTTTAAAGAGAAGTTGGACTGCTTGATTCCCCTTTTTAATTATACAGCTTTTAACTGTATATTGAGACCGTTAGACTGTTTTTGTGGGCTTTTAGGAGCAAAATATTCTTAAAATAATATTAGTTCGAGGTTAATTTCCTTGTTGGATTTGCCGCGTTTTAAACTACGTATTGAAACTAGTTGAAGTTTTATTTAAAGTAGCATAATATTTTACGTCGTTGAAAAATATATTTTTTTTTGTATATTTAATTTATATTAAAACATGTTTCTCAAACAGTTAGATCTTGATACCTTACAACCGCACAAACAATTCATATAAAAAATTTTGCCACCCCAATCCTAACTATAATGATAACAATAATACATTTGATCAGGTAGGGCTGTGTACACTTTTTGAAAAAGGAAGGAAGGAAAGTCGTTTTTTGTGTATTAAGTGTATAATCTTGAAATTATTTTTATATTTGCAGAGCGCTTTCGGCCTTAGGCCATCTTCAGTGCTTCTTTGTCAGGAAACAGGAAACTTCATTGACACAATTAAATAAGTGGGCCATCATCAGCACAATGTAAAAAACTAATTAGTAAAAACAAATAACATGTAAAATTGTAAAAAGACGAACTACTGGGACGAACCACTTTTAAATTTAGTTAATTAACCATCGTTTTTTATTTTATTTTTCATAATTAAATTTTACTACACGTGAAACGTGTTCTTGAGTCGAAATTTAAGATAACCATCAAAAACTTAAAAACACATGGAAGATCCCGTATATATCTACAACATACCACTATTGTCTTTATTATTTATATTTTTTGCTATTTTACAAATTTCATCTGGGTTAACAGGCGTTAAGAACATAGACATATCATTGATATTTACGTAATAACTAAAAGGTTTGCCAGTTAAGTTATTTAAGAGATCTGGAATCAGTAGTAAGTGCTTATTATATTTGTTAGCATATAGCAGAATAAGATTACTAAAAGCTATTTTATATTATAATTTTGATCATTCAATACAATTCCATACCTGTATACTTATTACTGCTTGATGTTTTAATATTTAACCATTTCTTTCATTTTGAGCCAGTAAATACGTTTTGCCAATCCCACCCCAAAACGTAAATGCCTGGGTGAAGAAGAGTCGCTTTGTCGCAAATCCTGATTTACCGATTCGCCGGGACAGATTTTAATGTTATTTCGAGTCACAAATTGTTTAAATTGCGTCGTGAGTCAGCGGAAAGACACTAACTGGCGCTCATTAGCCTGAGCGCGGGATTCACCTTATATTTATTCATATTATTGAAATGAATCTCAAGAAAATCCCCACTTAAATTACCGGATCTTTTGCGCGATTGAACTGAATTCTATACCAGTACTTCTTTGTGCTTTTTTTGAAAATATGTTTAAATAGATGTAGCATCCCAAAGCTAGTGAGTATATGTATGCAGATAGGCGTTACCATATTGTTTATTTGCCATATTAGTGATTAGGTAGATATAAATTAAGTTGATAAGGTGGGGCTGTGTACACTTTTTTGAATTAAGAGGGAACCAACAATCGTTTTGTGTATTAGTGTATAATCTTCAAAATTAAATACTTAGCAGAGCGCTTTCGGCCATAGGCCATCTTCAGTGCTTCCTAAAAAGCGAGGAAAAGCCAATTTTTAGAAATATTTATTGAAAAATGTCGTTTCTTAGAAATTAATTGTAAAGTTGTGTAAAAACAGTTAAATGTTGCCTATTTTTTGTTGAAAAATTGTTCTGAGAAATAATATAAAAATGCATTTTGGTTTTTACTCAGTTAGCCAGGAAACAGGAACACTTCATTGATAAATTATCTTTCTTCACTAAGTGGGTCATCAACACCACAATGTAGAAACTGATTACATAAAACAATTAACACGTCAAATTGTAAATGACGAACAACTGAGACGAACCACTTTTGAATTTCAATCAGTAACCATTTTTCCTGTTTCTTTTTTATTTTTTCGTTCCACGTGAGAACGTGGTTTCGAGTAGAAACTTGATGGTTATTTAAATTAAAAAGATTAAATCTATCCTGACATTGAAATAACATTGTTGACGTTGTTGAGAATAGAGAGCGAGCTATCTAAAAATTGTTAAGGTTAGAGGATATTCAAATTTTAAAAGAGTTAATTTAGAGGGCATCTATGTAAGGGAATATAACTTCTGTTTAGGTTAACTTGTGTGTTTTTGGTAATCAACACTCTAACTTTACTTAATTTTTGTTTATCCCAAAATTATTTTTGCTTCAATAACAAATTTTATTAACAACCAGACGGACTTGCCATGGGAAGTTGTCTGTCTCCTTTTTTAGCAGATGTCTTTATGGATTCTTTGGAAAACAATCACATAATGTCGGAAAAAAATCCTGAGATCCTCCAATGGTACAGGTATGTAGATGATTGCTTGTGTTTTTTGAATTGTAACAACGAAGGAGTCCTAGAATTACTTAATAAACTTAATAACATACACTCCATTATATCCTTCACACTTGAAACAGAAAATAACGAAACAAACAATTTTGTAGACATTACCATACAAAAATCCGCAAATAACGGATAATAAACAATTTTTTCTTATTTTTCAAAGACTGTATGGTCGTTTAGGCGAAACTGGGTCATTTCGTCCTCAGAGGCACATTGGACGTCCCAAGGTAAATGTCGTTCAAGAAGAGGATATTCTAGTGCAAGTTGGTGAAAATTCGAAGATAAGTACCAGACATTTAGTGAATGTTACTGATGTTAAAAAACCCTCAGTTTTAAATGTTTTACACACAGAAAAATTATATCCATATCATTTTAATCTTGTCCAAAATTTACTACCAACTCCAGTTCTGTCAATTTCTAATTCACAAGCAAAGTCGAGATCCAATGTTCATCCATAAAATCCTTTTTACGGATGAAGCGACTTTTGCCAGACGTGGAATGTTTAACTGGAAAAACAACCATACTTGGGAACTGGAAAATCCACACTTAAGGGAACGCCATTTTCAACATGAATTTTCTGTAAACATTTGGTGTGGTATAATGGCCGATTTTATCATTGGACCATTTGAATTGCCTGCCTGGCTGAATGGTGAGCAGTATTTGCAGTTATTGAACAATGATTTAGTAAATTTACTTCACGATATTCCTTTAAATTTAAGACAAGATATGTGGTTTATGTACGATGGTGCACCGCCCCATTTTCCACTTGCAGTTCGTAATTATCTTGACTAGCGGTTTCCTAATAGATGGTTTGGCCGTGGTAGCAATTTTCCATGGCCGCCCCGTAGCCCTGACCTTAACCCTTTAGATTTTTTCTTTTGGGGTTATATAAAATCATTAGTGTATAAAGTAGAGATCCAGACACGCGACCAACTGTTGCAAAGGATTCAGGAGGCAGTCACTGTAATTCAAAATAAAGAAAGAACTGTATTTAATGTAAAGCGCTATTTGGTAAAAGGTGAAGAAAATGCGTAGAAGTGGGCGGTAAACATTTTTCACATTTGGTGAAATGACTTTAATTCATATTTTCATTACATACTAATTGTTTGTCAAAACTAAATAGTTGTTCTTGTTGAAAATAAAAACTTTCATGCAATGTTGTTTAAAATTGCAAATATCCCTGAAACGGATTGTTTTAACAAAATAAACGAAGTATACCTTTTTTTCTTTAGAAATGACCATTCTATTATAAATTTAAATCAGATTACCAATAAAGTTACGCGCAAAAAATTTTGGGCGTGATGTAGTAGGCGTGTAGGGTATTACTAGCGCCCTCTACAAGTTATGTGAAAGTCAGGGATATATTCGTGTTACTTGCCCTGAGAAGCCCCCAATTACAAATATTAATGTTTATATCTCAAAAACAGCTCGAGATATGAAAAGAAAATAAATTTAGAAATTAAATTTTAACACCCTGTATCTCCTTAACGACCAACATTTTACCAAGGCATGTTTAGCTGAAACCTATTATTTTCATGTGTAGAATCGGTGGTTACTCTATGGCGCATTCATTACAGACCACCCTGTAGATTACTTAATATTTCCATGACAAAAGTAAACTACCAGAACGAAGTAAAAATATTAGAATAAATAGCTTCAACAATAACTATGACCCAAGTTTGATAGATTCCTTGATTTCAAGAACAAAATGCAGAAGAATTAGAAATTAAATATACCCTCTCGGCACTATAAAGGATAAAAAATACGTTGCTATACCTTAACTTAATCAAAACACCAATTCTAATATTAAACAAACTTTTATACAATCGATCCCAAATCTCCGTGTTTCCTTTAAAACCAGAAATAGTCTAGCAACAAACATTGTAAATTCCAAAGATAAAATTAGACATCTTTCAAAGAGTGGTATCTATAAATTAAATTGTACTTCTTGTACCAGTACCTATATTGGTCGTACTTGTAGACCTCTAAAGACCCGTATAAAAGAACACCTTTCGAGATCCTCTTCTCCTTTTGGTCAACGCCTCAGAATTTCTAATCATGCTTTTAGTCCTTCCTCTAATTCAAAGATTATTCATGACATATCTTCCAAAAATTTCAATAGACTCGATTTTATAGAGGACACAGAAATCAATAAGGAATCTCTAGACAATTGCCTTTGTTTAAACACACAACTTAACCCAACAGAAGTTATATTCCCTTACATAGACTCCTTCTAAATTAACTTTTTTTAAATTTGAATATCTTCCAACCTTAACAATTTTTAAATAGCCCGCTCTCTAACAATGAAGTGTTCCTGTTTCCTGACTAAGTGAGAAAAACCAAAATACATTTTGATATTATTACTCAGAACAATTTTTCAACAAAAACTAGACAACATTTAACTGTTTTCACACAACTTTATAATCAATAATTTTGGAGTTGAAAAAGTAGTCCATACTTACAGTGGAGTCAATGTAATGTAAATGAAACAATGCAGTCTTCCTCCACAGTTAATGTTAAAGCAAAATTTTAAGTTTTCAACATGTTTCGAATGCTTAAGCATTCATCATGAAATTAATGTAAAGTTAAAATCTTGAGTGAAATGTAAAATTTGAATAGATGAAGAAGCATTTTAATAAGATAGTAAGTTAATTTAAAGCATATGAAGGAAAAGGTTTTATTTTATATTATATTGAAATTAAATTTGTTAAACTTTGGTGTTTAACCACATTTAAAAATTAAAAATTTAGAAAATTAAAAAAGAGGAAATTTAAATCATATTAGTGTCTTAGCTGACATGATGGTATGGGGATATACCCCATATTTTAAATTGTATTTGGGTTTTTAGCATTTTATTAAATTTTATTTAGAAGTTAATGAAAATTTTTAAGTTATCAATAAATTAAATATAACCTGTGCTACAACACGACCGCAGTACCCGCCTGCAACGTGGAAGTTGAAGTGAGGGTAATATTAAGAGAAAAATGACAATATAGGTATAGAACTAGGTACCATTATTAGAAATATTAAAAATAAAAATGTAATGAGAAGATTTTACTAACTAAGAGAATATATATATATATATATATTTCTAATAATGGTACCTGGTTCTGTACCTATATCGTCAGTTTTCCCTCAATATTAACCTCACTTTAACTTCCACGTTGCAAGCGGGTACTACGGTCGTGTTGTAGCACAGGTTATATTTATTTTATTTATAACCTATAAATTTTCATTAACTCTCAAATAAAAATTTAACATATTGCTAAAAATTTAAATACAATTTAAAATATGGGGTATATCCACATACCATCATGTCAGCTTAGAAACCAATATGATTTAAATTTCCCCTTTTTCTTTTTTAATTTTCGGAATTTTTAATTTTTTTTTTAATTTGGTTCAACACCTAAGTTTAACAAATTTAATATCAATATAATGTAAAATAAAACCCTTTCCTTCATATGCTTTAAATTAATTTATTGTCTCATTAAAATGCTTCTTCATCTATTCAAATTTTACACTTCGCCCAAAATTTTAACTTTACATTAATTTCAACACAACTAACTAGTTCATACCAAGTCTTCAACTTTCACATATTACCGTATTACATTATAAGTTGTACTCATTAATTTGAGACAACATACATCGCTTTTAAACTGGATGTTAGGTAAGTCCTAAAACTTTATTTTATATTCACTGTTCATTCTCAATCCTGTACTATCCTTTTAATATCCCCTGATGATGAATGCTTAAGCATTCGAAACATGTTGAGAACATAAAATTTTACTTTAACATTAAACTGTGAAGGAAGACTGCATTGTTTCATTTACATAATAATTTTGGGATAAACAAAAATTAAGTAAAGTTAGAGTGTTGATTACCAAAAACACACAAATTAACCTAAACAGAAGTTATACTCCCTAACTTTTTTAAAATTTAAATACCTATCTTCCAACCTTAACTATTTTTAAATAGCCCGCTCTCTATTCTCAACAACGTCAACAATGTTATTTCAATGTCATTATAGATTTAATCTTTTTAATTTAAATAACCATCAACTTTCGACTCGAAACCACGTTCTCACGTGGAACGAAAAAATAAAAAAGGAAAAGGAAAAATGATGGTTACTGATTGAAATTTAAAAGTGGTTCGTCCCAGTTGTTTGGCATTTACAATTTTACGTATTAATTGTCTTATGTAATCAGTGTTGATGACCGACTTAATGGTGAAAGATAATTTATCAATAAAGTGTTCCTGTTTCCTGACTAAGTGAGTAAAAACGAAAATACATTTTTATATTATTTCTCAGAACAATTTTTCAACAAAAAATAGGCAACATTTAACTGTTTTCACACAACTTTAAAATTAATTTCCGAAAAACGACATTTTTCAATAAGTATTTCTAAAAATTGGATTTTTCTCGCTTCTTAGGAAGCACTGAAGATGGCCCATGGCTGAAAGCGCTCAGCTAATTATTAAATTTTAAAGATTATACACTTAATACACAAAACGATTGTTGTTTCCCTCATAAATAAAGTTATTAAAATTTAATAAATCACGCAATAAGATCACTATTCTAATCACTGCTGCATAAACATATGATCCTACGTAAACTTTCCTGCAACACCAAACAGGAAGCTTCCGTCCACGATTTGTAGTAATCAGTCCGTAACGAGCCGGTCGCAGCGCCATCTGCCTGGACCGTCTTGTGTTTATAGCCTGTCCAACATCGCTATTAACACGTCCAATATCCGACGACGACAAGACATAACCGAGATATGAATGACGTGACTAGACCCAAATGACTTCGCCACGGTTTTCTATTTGCGGGGGGGGTCGATTTCGACCGGGTTGCTGGCCCATTTCATGTGGTCTAGATTATTAAATTCGTGGAAGAGGTTGTTTTACTTCGTAAAAATTTTTTGGACGAAGTTTACCAGAAGTAAGTTGAGTTTGATTGTTTTATTTACTTTATTCTTGTATGGACATAATATCTCAGCAACTGCTTACATTTTTTAGTACAGGGTGTTCTTGTGTTATTGCATATGTTTACATTTTTAGTTTAGGATTTTAAAGGTATGTGTGCTGGCACATTTTATGTAAAAAAACCAGAGTTGTTGACGATCGTAAAATTACTGTGTAATTCCTGACGTAATATATATACTTTACTTTACTTTACTTTACTTTACTTAAAAGTGTTATTGTGTAAAATCTTCGAAAGTACTTTATATACAGGGTGTTTCTTAATTACATGCTAATATTTAAGGAGTTTATCCTCGGATTCATTTTAAGAAAAAATCTTCATATCGCCGCTCTAGAACAATATGGACGTAACTGCAATTTTTTCTAAAAATGAGTTAACTACACCAAGAAATAAAGAAAATTCTATTTTATTTGGTTAAAAATTGCCACAACTGTGGTACAAAATTTGACCACTAGATGGTAGTTGCGTCGTTATGCCATTATTGCTCTTTTATGCTAACTTTCTGGAACAACACCGACGCATCCATCAGTCGCGTGCAATCTCTGCTGATGAAATGTTGTTATCCGCTGCAATAACGCCGTAAGTGCAGTTTCCGACTGCCGGAGTGTATATCAGTGTATAACCTTTATAAGAAATAACGACGTAAGTGTTCTTTGCGTCTTTCTTGACTTGAAATCAATGTAAATTGATGTACGTAAGTACATACGATACCTTTCAATTTGGTACAAAAATGACGTAACTGTATTTTATGTCATTATTGTTTCAAAAATATTAAATCTGTGATTGCGTAATTGTATTTTGCGACGATCTATTCACAAAAATTAAGATTTACATGGGACTCTGGTTGGCACAGAAACCAAGTCAAATTTTAGTATGTTGTGGATATCGGCCTTCTGATTAAACTTTAAATGGATGGATTTTTTTGAAATTTGGCAGTGTTGTTTGTAATGATAAGAGGCGAATTTAAATTAAATACCTACTTAAATTTAGCTAAGATTAATAACTCCAGTGGCGGTCCATGTAAAGTCCCATGCAAAGTGTGCAGGGTCCTTTAAGCAAATAATTCGCCTTTATTCATTAAACCCATTGTTCTCTTTACAGAACTTCTCAAAAATGAATTCGCGTTCCAGAAAAATGTTTAAAGCCCTAAAAAATATGCAAATAAAGGAAAAGCTACAAAATCAAATGACAAGTCAAGTAGTTTATAAAGAAAACATTTTTTCCGAAATTTCCAACCAGATTAATAAAAGCAGTAGTCCTACGAGTAATGAACCTTTGTTCATCGAAGTAACTAAAAATGAACTACCGATTTCCATACACCAAGCAGAACAAAATTCCGTTGCAACTGCTCATAGGTGTAACAAAGAAAACGAATCAAATGAAAACTGTGACTCTCAACAAATGCAAAATAGAACTGAACCCAACGCTGTTAATTTGTCACCTACACCTAGTACCGTGCAAAACAGTCCTAGTTGTTCTAACTACTATGTGAATGAAAAGGGAGGATCTTAAGAACGATCCAGCAACTTACGAGACGTATGCAAAAAATTTTAACACCAAGTACAATATCGGTTTTTTCGCACCAAAAAAAGATCGGTGCGATCAATGCTAAGCATATAAGAATGCCACCGAAGACCAAAAAGTGCAATTGGAGATAAAAAATAAAGAACACCTAGAAGAGAAAGATCTTAGCAGAAAAGAAAAAGAAAAGGACAAGGAACAGGGCGATGCGGTCCATAGCGTTATCGAAGGGGCAATAAGAAGATCAAAAAAATCTGGACCTGTCTATATTCCTGGACAATATGTTTCAATCATACGCAGCGCCAAAAAAAAGGGTAATCCAATAGAAGTTAAGGAAATGGGTTTCGATGATTTTATTGATCCTAAAAGTTTATACGATGAAATGTCTCTCAATATTTCAAAAGACATTGAGGGGCATGACTTTAAAATTGGCCATGTGCGAGTTTTAAAATTCGAAAAAAACAGCAGCATGTTTCAATTTAAAACTAGTTATAAGCAAGAAGAATGAAACTCTGTTAATTTTAGAACCAAAAAGAGACGTTCTGATCAAAAAGATATAAAAACCATTACCGTTAAACAAGCTTATCCAAAACAGATTCCGTTGTCTGAAAACAAGAGAAAAGATCTCAGAAGTTTAGCTGATACTCACAATATTCCTGATTTCTATAGATACTTTTTCGATTATGTAACAATCTAAATGTTTCAGATTTAGAATATAAGTATTTTTATATTCGTTATTGTCACTTAATATCACTATTATCAAAATAATATCTTTTGTCTCGATTCGAAATGAATTTTGTGTTCGTTTTAATAATAAAAACTTTGACCAAATGAGAATTATCGTGTTTCATTTTGGAGATATAACGACGTAACTACAAAATTCACCATCAATTTTAATAACTATTTATTTCTAATTACTGGGCCTTAAAGTGGTCACAAAATACTGTTAAATCGTTTTTATTTTAAAACATATTATTTTTTCCTTCTCCTTCAAAATTAGTTAAATAACAAATTAAAATTGTTTTTTGCCTCTCCTGTAAAATTTGTGTTTTCGCAGTTACGTCGATATTGTTCTGGAGATGTTATGCACATATGTCTTAAAGTCTTATCTATCCAGCGATTATTGTAAATTTGGTTTAAATGCTCGCGCGTCACAGCACTAAAGCGCGCTGGCGCCCCGTCGTTCATAAACCAGTCGATTTCTTACTATAACAGGAACATCTTCTATCAAAGCTGGCAATTCTTCTTTGAGAAACTGTCGGTAATTATGCCCATTCAACCTGTCCTGAAGAAAATAGGGTTTAATTAAATAATCACCGCATATTCCAGCCCACACGTTAACGGAAAACTGCTTCTGGTGACAGGATTCCAAGATCGCATGTGGGGTTTCTCCAGCCCAAGAATGGTTATTGTGAAAGTATTGGATGGCGTTTCTAGAAAAATTGGCTTCATCGATGCATAAAGATTCAGTATCAAATAATGGATTTTTAAATACTTTTTGAAAAAACCATTGGCAAAAGTTCATCCGTAATGGAAAGTCGCGTGGGAGTAGAGCTTGAACACGTTGGATATAATAAAAAGTCATTAAGAATTTTCCAAACAAGAATAAGTGAGATATTCAAATTGTTTCCAATATTTCGTGTACTTAATTCGAGATCTCCCTCGACTGAATACAAAACCGCTACCTCAATTTCTGGTTGAAATTGAAAAAGTAGTCCATACTTGCAGTGGAGTTTACGTAATGTAAATAAAACGACAATGTCTTCCTCCACAAATTTAATAAAGGTAAAATTCTTGTTCCCTACATGTTTCGGGCGTCTAGACGTCCATCTTCAGGGGATACTAGAAGGAATTTCATCTTTACAAAGCTAGTTAGAATCATGGTGAACACTGACTTACCCATAATCGAGTTGACTATAAAAACTTTAAATGGTTGCCTCAAATTAATGAATACAGCCAAAATTGAGTAGGAACCTCAGAAATTGGGTGGACTTGTGAAAAATTATAATTTGTATATTTATAGAATGAAAATTTTTGTGAAAATATAAGAATTGAATAGCAAATATATTATTTTAAAAGGTGCATTTTATTTTTTAATGATGATTTTCTAGAAAAACATTGTACTTAGTTGTGAAGAAAGAAATTTAAAATAAAATTTTTGGAGGCATGCTCCGTGTTAATTTTTAAAAAATTGAAATTTTTTTATACCAGAGGGGCTATGCCCATGGTAATATATAAATTATGAAATCATTTCATTTAATGAAAAAAGAACTTTTTATTTTTAAATTTTTTTTTAAAAAACAGAAATAGTGCTAAATCACCACCATGTTCACTTTACACACACGTGTCTTAGAGTGAAAGAGAGTAGGTAAAGCGGATATGACATCACTTGGATGTCAGCTGTTAGAAAATGAGGTTTACATAAACTCGATATTGGATATCGATTTTTTAAATCCAATATCGAGTTTAGGTAAACCTCATTTTCTAACAGCTGACATCCAAGTGATGTCATATCCGCTTTACCTACTCTCTTTCACTCTAAGACACGTGTGTGTAAAGTGAACATGGTGGTGATTTAGCACTATTTCTGTTTTTTAAAAAAATTTAAAAATAAAAAGTTCTTTTTTCATTAAATGAAATGATTTCATAATTTATATATTACCATGGGCATAGCCCCTCTGGTATAAAAAAATTTCAATTTTTTAAAAATTAACACGGAGCATGCCTCCAAAAATTTTATTTTAAATTTCTTTCTTCACAACTAAGTACAATGTTTTTCTAGAAAATCATCATTAAAAAATAAAATGCACCTTTTAAAATAATATATTTGCTATTCAATTCTTATATTTTCACAAAAATTTTCATTCTATAAATATACAAATTATAATTTTTCACAAGTCCACCCAATTTCTGAGGTTCCTACTCAATTTTGGCTGTATTCATTAATTTGAGGCAACCATTTGAAGTTTTTATAGTCAACTCGATTATGGGTAAGTCAGTGTTCACCATGATTCTAACTAGCTTTGTAAAGATGAAATTCCTTCTAGTATCCCCTGAAGATGGACGTCTAGACGCCCGAAACATGTAGGGAACAAGAATTTTACCTTTATTAAATTTGTGGAGGAAGACATTGTCGTTTTATTTACATCAATTTCTGGTGTTCTTACGTTGTACTCCTTTTAAATGATTGTCTGGTTCAAAACTTCCCTTTTCGCACAACCTTCTATGAATGTTTGAAAATGTTCGTACATCCGGAATATTTCTATGTGGAAAGCGGTTTTCGTACCATCGCCTGGATTCCATTGCGCCCATACATGTATAATGAATATCTAGAAACTCAGAAGTCGTGAAATGGACCATGTTTTCTTAATAATACTATTTATTTTAATGACTTAAATACGTAACAACTAGACTAGGTAGACAACTGTCAAAACTGTTTATGTTTACAAAACAAAAACTGCTTCTTACCTACTAGATACGTTTTTATACGTCTAAATAAATGAATTTTATTTTTTATGCGAAAACCATATGTTAAGCGAAACAAAATGAAGAGATTTCAAAAATATTTTTTACTTTAAGAAGAATCAGTGGCGTATCACTTTCCTGGACTGGTAAGAATAGAAAATCATGGTGTAAAGCAGAAAATGCCTTTTGATGCATAGAAGATTCGCACCACGTTTCATAAAAATATATAGGGTCATACCAAAGTTATTATAAAAAAATTTTTCTTTCTTAAAACTTTAGCACCCTGTAGTTCAACAGTTAATACTTTTATGACATATGTTCATATAAAGTTATTTTCTTAAAATGGACCATAGAAAAGTCTTTTTAAATATTAGCAAGTTATTAAGAAATACCCTGTATAATTCTTAAGATAAAAGGATGTAAACCCACATGCTTCAGTTAAACCAGTTATTCTACTGCTCAATGACAATGTTAATTTTATAGAAAAGCTCACTACGCAAGATCTCATAGCTTGAAACTCATTTGTAAGTTTGAAGAAGTAGTCCATTACAGTGGAGTTGATATATATATAGTTTTTATTCGATCATTTGTAAGTGTAGTGAGAGAATTTTTAGGTAATAATATGGACGCAAACTACGGGTAACTGAAAAACGTAAACACGGTTCATGAAATTTTAGAGCCCTACAAATCGCTTGGTTGCCGAATGTCAGTAAAAATTCACTTTCTTCATTCCCATCTACGATTTTCTCCTGAGAAATTGGGCGCTGTCAGCGACGAGCAGAGTGAAAGGTTCTATCAAGATATCAGGACAATAAAAATTTGGTACCAAGGTAGATGGGATCCAGCCATGACGACCCCTCCATAAAAGGAATGAATATAATTAGTTAATTTGAAATAAATATTTTTGATGTTTGCTTTTTCTTAGATGTTAACTTAATATAAATTACAAATATAGTCGATATACAGGGTTAAAAAAATTTGTAAAATGATTTTTTCAATAAATATTGATTGGTACCGTTCAACATATGGTTTGTTTAATGTAACAAGAAAACCTTACGTGTTACAACATTTTTTTTCTCGCCCAGTGTACATAATTAATTAATTAATTGTTAATCGGCATGCTTCCACCAGTTTTTGCATTGAATTGCCTGCCCACTCGTTTAAATATTCCCGACGTATTCCGTATTATTTCACACAAGGCAACGCCCTTAAAAAATTCTGCTAATTAGTGGGAGTTTTATACACCAAAGTTTAAGACCGAGTAAAACGTAATTCAAACAATTAAGATCGGGGGATCTTGCTGGCCAATACTGAGGTCATCCGTGAACTATCCAACGATTAGGATAACACATTTGGTTCCTTAGCGCATATAGTACATCTTCAAGTCAGGTAGTTATTTTTGGTAGGTAAGACTATTCTCCGAAAAGAAAAATGGGTATAAGATTATTACTATTAATTCCTTCCCACACATTTACCGAAAATTGCTTTTGGAAATGGGTTTCGGTTATAGCAAGTTACCACTGACCGAAGTTCAAACGCTATGGAAAATGCCCGAGAAGTAATGTCTGTGCTCTTAGAATGTTGTACGGATACCACAACCAAAACTCGCCAAACAAATTTCGATATCTACCTCTAGATCTACCTTTATGTAAACTACCAGTTTCATTAAGACGGCGATAAATTTTCGAAAAGGTTGGGCTGGCTGTCTGGCAAGGCATGACTATGCTATCTTTCCTGACCCTTCTGTTGCATCACCGTCAAGGAGATCATATACGTAATGCCGCCAATTTTGCAGGTAATATGGTGGAACACTAGGATATTCAAATAAAAACAGCGAAAAAATTCAGTGAATACTAAAAATCGAAAAAGTAATGACAAGATTGTTCTGAACATCAACAACTTACTTTATGTCAACAAGCATTTTTTCTCAAATGATATTAATAAGAACGCCATTATTCCAGGATGACTAGATGTATGTGTTCAAAAATTATTCGCTAATACTGCAAAATTAAGCAATTTTAATTTAATTTTTTTAATCAAGAAAAACGCAAGAAACTTTTCATGTCAACTTGGTAGGGATGGAAAAATGTCAGTGGCATACAACTTTTCTTGTACAAAAATATGGACATATTTGCAAAGTCGCCACTGATAGAGCAATAGCATAACTTTTCTAACTGAAATATGTGGTTTTATATCCTATTAACACATGCCAAAATTGAAATAATATGTAAATTACTTTTGAGAAAATTCAAAACCCTGTATGAAAGGTAAGACGTATTCTTCATATTAACTTTTCTTCAAAAAATAACCTGAGGGATCACACTATATTTCCAACAAAAATAATTGGTGTATCATACATAAGGCAAGTTTGAAAAATATTGCATTTGGCTTGTCATATATTAACGTATTATGACACACAAGAGTTTTTTTTTAATAAAAAATTAAATTTCCTGATTATGTATTTAGTATTTAAAAATTGGTAAATTATAGAATTCAAAAATAGTGTTATAATAGTTATTCATGATGTGAGTGTTAAAAGTGATGTTTTATTTTGTGAGTGAAAAAGTTTGTGAAATGAGCGGAGCGAATTGAACAATTTCACGAACAAAATAAAATTACTTTTAACACAAATATCATACAATGTTTTTTGTATAACTGCCCTATTTCGATAATAAAATAGGGGAATTTGGAATGACATTAAACTTCAAAATGTATTTTAATATTCAAATAATCACAAGGTTGTTGTGAATGACAAACGTTGCCAACGCTATGGTTACTAACAAATGCTTGTTTACAAATAAAAAAGATGCTGTCATTTAAATAATTGCGTTCTTGTCCAATTTTTGTCTTTGGTTCTTGACTGCTTAATATGTTTGTCGATAGTGGAATAATTAATAATTTTCTTAGCATACTTACAAGAAAAATATGAAGCTCATCAACTTTGTGGAGCAAATTTTCAATGATCAAGTCAAGCGCCCTTGTTAGTTGTACAATTAATATTAATGTTCATAAGTAATCGTAAGTAATGATTGTTAAATTTTGATAATAAAAATTTGCACTTCCTAAAATTATTATTATAGTTTTATTTGATTTCATCATAAGAAAATGTAGTGTTAAAAATATTTTTAACACGCTTCCACGTAAACAACACTTTTAACACTGCTGACTGTCATTAAAAGTGTCACTTTTAATGGCAGTTGTACAAAAAAATATTTAAACAATATATTTTTCCCGTGAATTTATTAGGTAATGTCCAAGTGTATCCCCAAGATGCCAACAAACTGTTTGCAGAGCAATAATTGCCAATAAAGCGGTGAATTATCGAAGGCCTAACACTGCACTAATTGTAGCAGTTTAACGTTCAAAGCACAGCAATAAACACCATTGCAAACACAAGGCGCACTAACCCGGGCACCGCACTGTATACTCTGCACTTATTCTCTCGGGCCATTGTGTAGAGATGACACATGATCTACAACTTAACTTGGAACAGTCAACAGTTCTATTAGCTCGAATATTATTGGGCTTCTAACGACCTTAAATAGGTTTAATATATCGTCTAATTTCTGCTGCTCTAGACGATAAACTTGGTAACACTTGGTTTGGAACAATCTCAACACTGATAATAAATATTATATTAAATGTGTTTATTTATTTTGGTGGATTTGGCTTGTAGAATAGGTCAGACTAAAATAATTTACGTATATTTGACTAACAACCCAACCATCATTGAACGTTTATTAGCCTGGAAAATTATTTTTTTATAGCTTGCTTTATTATTGCCCTAGGTATAGAGTGGAAACCGCCGAACAAATAATTACGTCTGTCGATGGCACTGATATAGGTATAAATATGAAATTAGATGCCTAGTTATAGTTAGGTAAATGCATACTCTTCTTTTGTGTATACAGCTGCCTACTCTGGTAATTACCAGTTAGTTCGTCACTGTCAGTTTCGAAGGACATTAGCCAACATGATTAATAGGAAAAGGTTTTAAAAAAATATGTTGAATTACCTTGATATAATTAATGCACGAAGGATCACAGATAATATTATATCAAAACGGTAGTAGTGGAAAAAATATTATAAAGGGTGTCCCAAAATGAACGTACATTTTTATTTGTTAACAAAACAAAACACATTTATTTCTTGAAATATGTCAAAACTTTACTGGGATTAGAAAGAATACATATCACGATTAAACGTGAAACATAATATCCGACAAATGTCCACCACGGCTTTGCTGGCAGGCCCTTGCCCTTTTGACGGAATTATTGATAACATTTTCACATATTTGTAGACGAATTTTATCAATGACGCGTCGAATTTCGTTCTTCAAGTCAGGAATTGCGACTGGTTTATTGGCATAAACACGAGACCCCAGAGAAAGAAGTCGAACGGTGTTATATCGCAGGATCGTGAGGGCCAATTCTGATCACCATTGCAAGATATGACACGACCAGGAAATTCCAGTCGTAACGTGTCGATTGATTGTTTCACATGCAGTGCCGAAGAAGAAATCTTTATAGACTTCACGGTAAGTGGCGAAATCAAAAGACAATTTATTTATATATCACTTCTCGTATTCTGGGAATATAAGATTTTTGCACTGAGAACAAGAGCATATCGTATACTATTACCATTGTCAACATCCTAACTTGCGAAACCGGATTTTCTGCAGTGGCTGCTTTGAAGACAAAATATAGATCTCAGAGTGTCAGTTTCGAATATTAAATCTCCTAATAATATAATAATAATAATAATAATAATAATAAACGTCTTTTATTTTTTAAATTCTCTTTAAGACAACAACTACATATTTCAATTATAGGAAGAAAAAAAAAAAATAAACACTATCAATAAACACATTAAACATTATTACAATAGGTAGGTACATTACTTGATTTCTTATCAAAATTAATAAACTGTCTAATTAAGGTTTTCTACAAACAACTTAATTATTAGGATATTTCCAAAACTTTTTAGTTACAGGTACCTGTTTATACCGGGTGTTGCATCGTCGAGCGGGACATAGGAAATCCCATGTAATTTTAAATGGGGTCAATTATTGGCTTCTCTAATTATTTTAGAGAAAAACTCTATTTAGGTTTATTAAAGAGCACTAAAACCCACATTTAAAAGAATAACTTTAGATATTTTTGAAGAGCCCGTTTATTATTAATTTGGTCTAATTCAGCCCACAGAAACTCTTCTAACATTGCACGATAACGTTCGCCATTCACTGTTAGTGCAGTTCCAGCCTCGTCTTCAAAGAGCTATGGCCCAATTATTCCGCCGGACCAAAAACCGAAACAAACGGTGACTCGTAGGGGATGCATTGGTTTTTCGCGAATAACACGAGAATTCTCTTCCCCCCAAATTCGATAATTCTGCTTATTGACGTATCCATTTAATTGAAAATGTGCCTTATCACTAAACAAGATTTTCTTCGAAATATCTCCGTCATTTGCCTCGTTTTCCAGAATCCAATTAACAAATTCACGGCGCAACCCATGATCTGCTGGCTCCAATTCTTGGGTCAATTGGATTTTATAGGCATGCAAATGCAAATCTTTTATAATAATTCGCTGCATACTGTTTTTGGTAATGTTCACTTGCTGTGGCCGACGGCGAATCGACGTGCCTGGATTCTCACCAACACTTTCCGACACTTCTGCAATATTTTCAATAGATCGAGCAGTATGCGGCCGCCTTGTTGATTTTATGTTTCTAACTGAACCACTTTGCTCAAATTTCTTCAGTCTGTACTGTCGTATGTTCTGGTGCATTATTTCTTCCAAAAACGGCTCGCACTCTACGAACTGTTTCCGCATTACATTCTCCACATTTAAATTACGTTTTCACGATAACAACGCGCTGCTCTACCGTGTAGCGTGCCATTGCTAATAATTGCAATAAATTACATGATAGCTATCAAATTTTTAGAAGCCTACTATGACAAAAACGAAAATGTCACGATATTTAAAATATGCGTACATTTTGGGACAGCCTTTATTTACAATAGTTTATTATGACCCTCGTATCTTAAATCCCTCGGCTAGATGCAAAAAAATTTTGTCCGATATGTTGGTAAAATATTAAAATAATCATACTTTGGGTGCCCAATAATCACTTAATAAATAAAAACATTAATAATTTCTATACTTTAAGAGTACCTAAAATATTATCATAAAAATAACATATATGAAAAAGAGTTACATATAGAATTCTCCTATATACACATTACCACTAAAATGTTTAAATATCCATAGTATTCTTGCAGACCGGATAATGCTATAAAAGTAGTGCGGCGCTGTCCATGAGGTCTTTTATAAATGGGGGAAAAGATGGTGCCGGTAGTCCCGCCGGAGGTAAACAGCTGGAGGCGAAACATTTTTTGATGTTTTTCAAAATAATAGACTGTGACCTCGTCAAAGGTGATTGCTACTGCAGCATCTTCAAGGACCTATTTTGCAGGAATTGAATGAAACGGACGTAAATAGAATGTGGTGATAACAGGATGGCGCGACCTGCCACACCGCACAATAGCAATATTGCAAACAGAGATCCCAGGTCATGCCATCTCTCGATTGGAAATCAAAACTCAGAAGTTGAAATTTGACCCCTTTGGACTTCCTTTTCTTAGTGTTTTCTACAATGAAATTCTACAAGAACGGCCCAGAGACGATTTAACAACTAAAGGACTAAATTGAACTCAACATTTCTGAGATTCCGCCAACAGTGCTCCAAATCATCATAATAAATTTCGTCAAACCAAGACATACCTGACAACAACGCAGAGGTGATTATTTAGGTGACATTCTAATGTTGCATAATATTTATTTTATTGTCATTAATAACTCTTTAAAACCCAAAAAATGTTTGAACAAATTTATTTAAAAGCTGCGTTTAGTCTGTAAGTTAAATTTGTTATTGGGACACCCTTTATAAATAACAGACGACGATGCGACAGTATCATGGATAGTCCATCACTAAATAGCTAATAGGTACAAAAAAACAATTTAAGTATAACAACGCATACAATTCATCACACCTACGAAATTTTCAGGCAGAACGCAGAACAAACCGTATCTTACCGAAATACAAATAGGCACACGTGTCCCCGACACGTGTTAGAATCACACTCAGCCGATAAACAAGCGGAGCGCGGCATATCGGCCAGATAAATTGAATAACACTTGCAAATAAGCGCTGCTAGAGCGGCACATTATGACACATTATGACAGTGCGTGTTCCGGGAGAAAAGACCATGAAAAGACGTCTAATTCGGTATACAGGGTGTGAATTTTATATGTGATAGTGTAGATAGTTACTTGGCCTAATGAGAAGGAGATAAAAGGAAAAGTGCATGTCGTGTTATTTAATATTATGAATTTCTTAATTGATAAATAATGAACATAAGGGTGGATCGAAAAACACGAATTTTCGAATTTCGATTTAAAACTTTGGGATGTTTGTCACTTCCGATATTATTCCGACTTATCATTTTTTTGACTTATTGATGGCACTGTTAAAGGTAATATGATACTATAATTTTAAAAATCTCGCTTAGTAAAAGCAAAAATATTATTAGTTGAAGCAACAAAATAAAACTGTAAATATAATGGAATATTTAAATAAATTTATTATTTTTTAATATACGGATGATATTCCGGCAGTCCTATAATACTTTAAAAGAAATATATTTTAAAAGAACAATCCAATCGAATATTATATTTTTAAAAATAATATGCACTCTGTTCTTGCTACAAGAAACGTTCATATATTGAACTTAATTTAATTTAACATAATGTCAATATCTTAATCACAAGAAATTTATTTTAGTCGTCATGTTTCGAGTAGTCCGATGAGTTATCGTCGTTGGGGCCCAGAAAAATAATAAAGAGCTCTACAGTGTTTTCTATCATTATCACCTTCCCACAGTCTTTCTTCTATTTTAATTACATGTTCGACGCACTTACTCCATTTTTCACAATCCACTGTCTTCATTCCCTCTTGCTAAAGATTTCAAACGTCTTTCATTCTAAAAGTGGTGTCATGACTTGCTACAAGCCCTTTTACTTGCGCCCACACCAGTTCTATGGGATTTAATTCACAGTGATATGGCGGAAGGCGAAGCACCGTTACATTTCGTTTTGAAGCGATTTCGTCGATAACAGATTGTGTACAAAGAGGTTTCAACTGTATAATCTCCAGTAGCTCCTTTTTCAGCATATCTTTATAAAATGGCTTTACAGTAAGCCAATGAATGATGTCATTTTTTTTTCCAAGAAGACCTGGCATTATCCATGACTATAACAGACCCAGGAAGAATAAGGTCTAGCATTTGTTGGAAGTATTCCTTGTTTATGTCTTCATGATAGTCTCCAGACCGTTTTGATTTCAATGCTAGTAAGCCGACATTGACAAATCCATTTTTGCTACCAATGTGAGTAATTATTAATCTTTTACCATTTCCCGAAGGTGTTCTTATTGCAGTGGACCATTCTTCCATAAAGGCTTACCTCGCGCTTTTTATATGTTTATTCTGCCATATTTTACTAACGGAATATCCTTCATTCAACCAAATTTCGTCCATAAAATAGATATTCCTGTTTTCCCTTCGAAACTGTCAAACTGCCCTCAAGTATCGTGGTCGCCAGCAGATGATTTCGTCTTTCTCTATTAAAAGTGTTGAGTTTTTTCATAACAAAAATTCATTTCCCTTAAGGTTTTCCATAGTTTCTTCTTACTCATGAGTGAAATAATATTATCCTTTTCATTTCAGACATTATTTTGTCCCAGGTAGGTATTTCTTTTTGTCAGTAAAATGAGTATATGATTCTTCTGATGGCAGTCTTTTTATCCTCATTTATAACAGTTTCTTTCTTCCTGGACTTCTCTTTGGTGACCTAATGGGGCCGCGTTTATCCTCGTGCACAAGTCGGTATATTGTTGAATGTCCGACTCCAGTCATATTCGAACACATTTCAGCTATTTTTGCAACTTCGAATGTTGAATTTTAGTGGCGAAGAGCGTCGAACACATTTAGAATAATAAGTTTCTCATTTTTAGAAAGCGCACTTTTACTAATCTGTTTCTTAGCAACAAATTCAGAAACACTAGCCATTTTCAAGAACGAAGTTTTCCAACAACTGCCGGACAGTAACTAAACATTTCAAATTCTTGATGCAGTAAGGCACAGGTAGGTAAGCTACCTGTGCCTCTACCTACCCGATTTTGGAACACCTGACAATAAACATAATTAAATAACAATAATTGGACTACCTCTGTGGAATACGTGTTTCAAAAAAACATTTTTTTTGCCGATGTGAAAAAAAAAATTATTTCTTTGTGTTAAGATTTATTGGCATTAATTCAGTAAAACGTTTTTTTCTGTGTGAATATATTGTATAACTAATTATTAAACTAATTAAGTCTATATGTTATACTATACCTACTACAAAATGTTTCGAGAGCATTTTTTGATGTCTTTTCAAACTTAAAGGGTACCTACTTCAAGCAAAAAGGAAATTCCTTTTCTGTTATAGCTTATTCTCCTCCTCCCTAATTGCCCTTTCTTAAACCATCTAAAAATAACAATAAACCCCTGTAACCCTAATCAGAGTCATCTGAATTCCTGCGACCCGCCAGTATCTCGTAAGTCTTCATCCTGGCTGAGCTGTTAGTGTCACATTCTCGACCGGGATGTCTCGTCACTCACAATAACGCTTTTCAGGTAAAGCGGTTTCGAAGAATATTGGAGACATTAAGAGGGATATACGACTATTGTTAGTTTTATTTGGGCGATAAGGGTGTTTTCTTTATCTTTGTGTATCCATTTAGGGAAATGGATGAGAGGATGGTCGTACAAAAAAGCTAATTTAATTTAAAGATTTTAAATGGCTAAATTACGTTATTGTTGCTAGTTTTCGCCGGCGATTATTATAGTACCTAGCTGCAAAGTATTACAGCCAGGTAATATAGGGAAAGGTTGGGCATGCGATTTTATTTGAGGAATGTTTGTCAATCTAAATCAAAGCCAGACATAATATCCTATTATTTTTAACATTTTTTGTAAACAAATTTAATTATTCTGAAATAGACAAAACCATTTTTCCTTCTTTCCGTCAAAACGGCTTATTTGCGGATATATTATGTTTATTAAACCAAATAAGTGTGTTTTAATGTCCTCTGCTACTCCTTCAAGTTCGTCGGTATGTTTATGGGACCCTGTATGTTACATGAAATAGGTTTAGAATTTTAGGTTAGTTCAGGTTATTAAAGTGCTCACTTTCGACATGGTGACGCATTTGCAAACTCAATATTTAGGGCCTTTTTTTTTATCTTACGTTATAATTAAAACAAATGTGCTAACCTTGTGATATCTGATATTTGTGTAAAGGGTGTTTTCATCATCCATTGATTTAGAAATAGTTGCTGTGACCGATAGATTAATAACTCCCGCCAATTGCAAACGCCATTTACTTTATTTATGTTGCGTCATTCATCATACACTTTGATTAGTTTACGGCTTTTATGGAGTGGAATCTGATGACGTGGCAAGCGGGACGATTGGTTTCAAAATTGGATATTTCGGTTCGTTTTGTTTTCTCCTGACCACGAGATTTATGGCGACTTTAAATGCCTGCATACCCTGTGGTGTCTCATTTTCTGCAACGGTCGTATTATGAGAAACTTTGGTTATTGATCACTACCCATAGAATAAGAAATTGAAATACACTTTACAGAATATTTCGCCTGGAACAATTGGACGAAATTCGATCGGGCCATTTAATATTGACGGTAATTTGTTTCCAGATAGAACTGATTGTATTGATTGAAGTATTTGTTTCCAAGAAGATAGAACGCTCCCTTATTTTTCCCAACCAGCAAGAATTTAACTAGATAGAGAATTCAACAGAAGATGGATTAGTAGGTGGCGAGAAACTCTCGAAATTATAGGTTTTCCAGAAAAATACGTTATAAACTCTATAAAGTACGTTTATTAAAGGCTAGAATGTTTTAAGCAAGTAAACGGTGAACAGTTTGAACCTTTAATTGGAATTTCCTAATTCAGTTTAGTCCTTCCATTGAAAAGTTTATTAAACTTAGTACATGAATCCTTTTTTCTTTGCATCATGAATCTCCTAAAACGATAATAAAGACATATATCAAATGGCTTTGATGAATCTCAGAGACAGTAAACATACAAGCATTTGATACAAATAATTTGCAAGAGTTCTGACGAAACTGTAAACCTGACAACGTCGGCCATGATCACCATTAAATTCGAAATAATCTAAACCCAAATTAACTAGGTCGTAAGTTACTTTTAGCCAACTGCAACTTTTGCCCAGCCCTGTATAATAAACTACAAAATAATAATTTTATTATAATTGTACATAATAATATCATTATGATTAGGCATATTTACAATTGTTACATAATTTGATAATGTATGATAGGCCATTTGTAGCAAAAATATTTTTTTATCTAATATTTTATTCTATCGACTTTAGATATTTAGAAAATTACGTTATATAAACTAGTGAATGAACCGAAGGAAACAAGTCTTGGGTATACAGAATAGCAGAGTATAAAGTGATTCTATTTACTGCCACTCATTTTACTGGCTAATTTTAAATGAGATATTTTGACTCTACTAACGATTGAGTTATAGTAATTTTATTACTTCTTGACGTATGGAATGCGCAAGGAATAGGAAATGTAACCAAAATTGTCAGTAAATAAAACCATTATAAACGTTCTACCCAATAAAGTCTCTTTTACTTTGCAATTTACGCAATTCATAGCATGAAACTTTATTACTCGACTTTTAGTCCATCCCGGCGACGCACCATTAATTTTTAGGGTTATTGTTTTACGATTGAGCGTTATTTAGGAGCGTGATTATTGACTTTGAGTTAAATGGAAAATATGAGAATTGGCAAATTTACCAATGATGTGATTCAGAAAACAAAACGTCGTTATATTTCATAAAAATATACAGAATAATCCAGTATACAGGGTCTGTAAAAGGTCTTTACAAAAACCTACTACATATTGTTCAGACCAAAATTAGCCGATTTAAATAAACTTACCTTAGTACAAAGTTGCCTAGTTTGTGCGCTAGACGGCGCTGAAGGGTCAATTGTTAAATCGTTTTTCTGGATTAATTCAAGAACTTCTCATACTATATTGCCGAAATTTGGTATGTTGGCATAGCTTTATGGGGCAAAAAAACCCATGCTACAATTCTGATTAATATCAGTCCATGGGTGTAGAACCTGGGTTTTTTACTAATTGCTTGTTTCAGATTTCTATGCCAATGGAACAAGAGGAGTTTGGGCACAAAATTCAGATGAACCAACTCATTTGCTACAAAAAAGGTCATAAGTTTACTAAATTATGTTAAGCCAGACCGGAGTTATCAGCATTTATTACAAATAATGTTCAACCTTCCCCCACCACTTTATTTGAAAAGTGACGTTCTATAGGTGAATTTTATTAATACATCTTCGAAATATACAAAAATGTTATTTTCGGGATACCCTAACTAGGCGACTTTTGAGGAACCTTCGTGATTCATATTTACCGTTACTGTTGCGCCCTCTAGCGCCAGTCTGAGAAACTTGCAACTAATTTCCAGCAATTTGTCATGACCACTTTACCCAACATATTTTTTTTCCGCAAGCCATACGCCTAACACTTTCTGAGATACGGCCAACAGCCATTCTTAGTGGGACACCCGGTATATATCAGATATGTTAGAGAAATATGGACACTTTTTTTGATTTGGAGATTAACTAGGCTTTTTCAGGACTTCGATAGGTAATTTAGATTAGACGTATGTCCTCTGGCTATACTATACTCTATTTCTTAATGGTTTATCTGTGATCATAAAGGTTGGTTCAGTTAGAACTCTTCATTTATTCGTAGAATTCTCGAAATAGATTCACCTCCATACATCAGAGGAAAGTTAAAATATCGAGTTTTAGTATACGACGCAGATACATTTGCACATCTTCTTGACATTCTTAAATATATTATTTCAAATATATTTTAGTTATGCTGCAGTCCTGATATTACTTCAGAATCTCCTTGCAATTTTAAAAAACCTTACAAAAGCGTCACACTGCAAAAAGCTGTTACCCAAATCTGGGGTCATCTTGTAAATATACCAATACCACTGCTAGCTAATATTTAATTTTATTTTAAGATGCATTAAGTTACTACATATATTTGAAGTCTTTATTATCAAGTTTTAATTTAAAATAATGATTAAAAAACGCTAGTAGTTCCGAATTCTATGCATATTTTGCAATTATCTAGTAAAATATATGCTTATTTTATTAATGCTCTCATTTTTTACGGCAATTCTTCGCCCTTATCTTCGGAAATGAAGTTCATTTGACAAGTAGAGCAGGCGCAGAAGTATAAATACCCCTGAGGCTTTATTTCCGTTACTGCTCAACCAAATAGTAAACTTTGAACATTTCAGATGCACCGATACTGTAGAGTAGATTAAAAATCTACCCCACAAAATCTCATGTTAAAAAATCACACTATATTAGCAGATTAGAAACGACCTTACGTCTCCTTTTTCATGCACTGTTTCACAGAATCAATTTTTGGTTCAAATTTCGCTGTGTTAATATTTTAAGGATTTGTTTTAAAATTTTAACCGTTGTCCAAAAATTTTTCAATTAAAAATTCAATAAATATTATAATTTTTAATTAACCCCGAATCCAATCAAGGAAAAGGGAGATTCTGTTCCAAAAGTGCAAATCATTGCCCGATTAATTCAAAAACTTTTTATCTCTAATTACCAAAACATATTTTCATACTTGCCCGTCTGGAAAAAGTAAAATTCTTTTCCTGATTAATGTTTACCCTGGGATGAACGAAAGAGTTAAAAAAAACTGCTTAATTTGGGGCGATTATTCTCGTTATTACCCTGGTATCTAAGTTTTGCAGCTTTTCGTGTCCTGGCTAACACAAACAGAGATCCAGAAAGTATAGGTTATTTAGAGAATAACTACGTTCCTAATTGCATTATATTAAAAAAAAGCATATCTAAAGCTAAAAGCTAAAAGCTAAAAGCTAAGGATGTGTAGGCACATACAGATAGCGAGTAGACCAAAGTTACTCAATAGTTGTTGGCGCCGGAATTTTTATATTGACCTGTACATTTTTCACTTTTTTTTTATGATAAGGTACAGCTCTGCAGGATTACCCCTTTAGGGCGCTCTGCAAGCGGTGTGCAGAAAACGATTCACGTTGGTTTTGAATCTTTGGAGATTATACTCGTTGGAGAACACGGCTTCAGGGAGGTCGTTCTAGAGTGATGATGTTCTCCAGAAAAAAAAATTTTTAAACAGTGTCGTTCGAGGGACACCAATTAATTCAATAATCTTAGGGTATGTTTAAGAGCACAGCCCCAAATATGCGAACAGCGATGGTCGAATTTGGGCTTTATAGAGCATCAAAAGTTATTGGAGTGCATAGAGGTTCTTAGTTCGGAAAAGTATTCCAAGCTTCTGCGAGGCTGCCCTAGCAATTGCCCAACGTGACTATGCCAAGACTATGGAGGGCTTTAGGAAGGAGACCGATCGCAATACATCGATTCCGGTCCCACTTTTGCATTGCTTCAAAAACTGCCGCCAGGATCGCATTGTTCCATTACCGCTGCAAATTTCATGGGTTCTTATGGGATAATTAACTGTTTTATCGAAATTAGTTAATTTAAACAGTCTACAGACCGAGATATGTGTGAGAGGCGGGTGCGGGATACTTCCTAGATACATAATTCTAGCATGTAAAAAAGTGTATTGCATTCTAAGACACTGTATTATTATTACCAGGAGGATTAATTTTTTCAAATACTCGCGGTCTTTACCCTTTATAGACACTCAAACAACTTTTTATTTGGAAAGGAAATATTTACACAATCTGCACGTTACTATATACATTTTTTATTTAAATTCAAACTAAAAATAAATTAACATATGTTCATTATATGTAGTACGTACACCTTTTAACAGACCTGAAAAGAAGAAGATTCTTAACTTATTTATTTCCCAACTAACTTTACAAAAGATTATAAATGGGGATTTTAAAATTAAATTGAAAAGAAACGGAATAAAAATTATAGTATATTAACAACCAAAAAATTAAATTAAAAAAAAAAATTTAACAATAAAATGATTAATATATTAATAAGTTTCTAACACTCTTTTTAAAAAGTATAACAAAAATAGAAATATCTTATATTTTCAATAAATGTTTTTTTATAAAATATTTAAACCTTTTTTATAGGTATTGATTGTATTTTTAATTGTTTTTGGAATATTAATTATAAACTTTTATTATTCTATCATATATATACAGTAGGTAGATAATTGTAGGTAGGTATAATATAATTAGGCGCGGGGGGCCTTGAATGCATTTTATGATTTTATTTTGTAATTTTTTAAAGCATTAATATTCGACGAACTGGCAAACTGATATTAAATATTGAAATTTTGAGCACCTACCTACCTATATTGTAAAGTAAATATTTCTTAAAAGTTTTAAGGGGACGTAAGTAGGTACCTATTATAATATTTTAATTTGTATAAAATACCAATTAAAGGAGAAATATTATTTCTTAAATTATTAATACCTTTTTAAACTTAGTTTAACAGTTCGTAACAATGAATAAATTTTAATTAAATTTTGATTAACATTATCAAAAATTTGGTTAATAGAAATACGTCCATTGTCGGATAATCTATCTTTAAGATCTATGATGACCGTCTGAGATGATGACAAAATCAAGGATAGATGACAAAGACAGACGAGTAACGAAAGACCACTATTAATAAACAATATTGTGAACCTTTTGTGGTTTTTGCTTACCTTAGGGTCTTGAAAGAGACTAGGATTTTTCTCACCACGATTTTTCCTGAGCTTTCTATCAGACGAATAACCAGTTTCACACCCCGGCACGAAGCAAACGCTACTTGTAAAATATTGTACGCCACTCATTTTTTATATTAATAACGCAAAAAAATTATTCCAAAGCTTATTTTTCAAGATATTCGAAAAAAATACCGCACTCGCCTATCAAAACCTGAAAAAAATAGCCGGGAAGCGTGCAGTGGCGCCCTCGACGGCCAACCAGCGAAGTAACGAAAAACAGGGACGAAAATTTAAAATTCGGCCATATTCGATCGGCCTCCTTCCTAAAGCCCTCCATAGCCAAGACATATGAATATCCAAATTAACGCCCAATAAATGAATTGATGAAGCTAAGGGTATCAAGTGTCCCGCCGTGACTATATCCGGTTCTGCAACACTAACTTTTTTAGAGAAAACTGCCGCCTGGATATTTTTAGCGTTAAATTTCACTTCATTATTATCAGCTAATTTTGAGCAGAATAAATGAATTTGTACCTGGACGAAACGTTCTGCCTGCCGAACAGTTTGGGTTCTGGCCCGACGACGACGTAATTGACTTCGAATATAGTCGAAGGTTTCAGTAAAAGGGCGCATACGGGAGCGGCTTTCTTTGACGTGAGCAAAGCATTCGACAAGATCTGGCACAATAGTCTCTTGTTAAAATTCCTAAGGCTCGGAACTTCGAACTACTTAATCAAGGTGGTAGCTTCTTTCTTGGAGAATAGAAGTCTTGCGGTCTCGTTAGAGAACGCACTTTCTTCGAATAAACGCATCAGGGCAGGAGTGCGGCAAGGCTGACCTCTCTCTACGATGTTGTATAATATTTATACTCATCATTATATCGCTTTCAGCTTGAAAGATTCGCCCGAATCCCGCCAAGATGAAAGTCATCTTTTTTTTCAAAGAGCACCGTGCAATGCAGGCCTGAAACAAGGCTTCGGGTCAATGGAGTCCAAGTGAACTGGTGCCAGGAGGTGGAATACCTGGGACTTATATTTGACCAAAGACTTAACTGGAGGCTCAATTCAATTAAAAGAGTAAATCTTGCATTGCGTCAATTAGGCTCTATATACCCCTTGCTTCACAGGCGGAGTATCCGATCCTAGGGAAAAAGTTGAACTGTTCGTAGACAGCCACTGCGAACAGTTTAATGATAACCCGACTACGGATCCTGAGAGGGATGCACAGGTCTCCAGAACGATGCGAATTTATAAGTCTTTCGAGCACCCCATACAGTATATCCGCAATATCCATATGGATGAAGTAAAAAATGTAATCAGATTCACTAAACCTAAAAAAGCTCCGGGCTTCGACGGTATAAAAATTAAAGCGTTAAAGAACTTGCCCGACAACGTGATATCGGGTGTAGTAAACATTGCACAGGCTATTATCAAAAAAGGTCATTTTCCCCAGGTTTGAAAGAAAGCCAAAGTGGTTCTAGTTCCAAAACCCAAACAAGATAAAACCTTGGTAGTCAGTTTCAGGCCCATCAGCCTACTATCGTGTCTTGGCAAGGTTGTTGAGAAACTAATACTTCAATGTGTTAACGATTTCGTACTAGGCAACAATATTTTATTGCCAGAGCAGTTCGGTTTTCGATCTGCTCATTGCACGGTGCGCCAGACGACTAGACTGACTTCTAATATAAGAAGTGGCTTTAATAGACGATTCAGCACGGGAGCGGTCTTTTTTGGCGTCAGCAAAGTGTTTGATAAGGTCTGGCACGACGCCGACGGACTCATTTTAGAGTTAATAAGGTCAGGAATGCCAAACTACCTAACAAAGGTTATTCATTCTTTTTTGACGGACAGGATTTTCGCGGTTTCGTCAGAGAATGCGATATCGACTGTGCGACTTGTCAGAGCCGGAGTATCGCAGGGATCCCCCCTTGCGCCGGTTCTGTACAATATCTATACTAGCGATATTCCCAAATTCACTCAAACTGAACTATATCTGTTTGCTGACGATACCGCGATCACCGCCACCGGCAAACAGCCAAGGTTGGTAGTCTCGAAGCTACAACGCCAAATAAAACTACCAGACTAAACTGGTGTAATAATGGTAAATATCTGGGTCTGTCGTTTGATAAGTAGCTGGCTTGGACAGATAACGTAGACCAACGCTTAAAAAAAGCGAATGGTCAACTAGGTGCCATCTACTCACTTATCAATAGTGAAAGTAGACTAAATTTACGAACAAAGACTTTGTTGTACGAGACAATTTTATTATTCGGCCCGTACTTACTTACGGTGTTGCCACTTGGTGCACCGTAAATAAATGAACGTTTAAAAAAATTCAAGCATTTCAAAATAAAGTGCTCCGAATTATGACAAATGCTCCACGCTTTACGATGATTCATACTTTACATAATGACCTACAAATATCGACAATCACTGAACATATAGACAAACTAATTATTGACTACTACAAACGGACGGACGCTTGCCTGAATCTCCTTATCACACGACACGTTCACTCAAACCATATAGAATACCGAGAGACTGGCTTACTCCTCCCCAGCTCCCGCCTCCGCCACCATAGCTTTGGTTTAAAACAGGGCGTTAAAAACCATCGCGGACGTACCTAGATATACACCCAACAAAGTACTTCACTGCGACTTTCAAATGCAGACGATAAACGAGTTTTTCTTGAAAATTATAAATGACTATTACCGACGAACATACGTATCGACAAACCCACTAATCACAGACTCACATACAAAGCTTTTAAAGAGAAACATGATGCATTCAATAATGTATACACCTGGAAAAGTAAGAATATGTAATGACTTGAAATTGGCGCCAAAATTTTGCAGACAAAAACGTTTAAAAGAGAAAGCACGAACCAAAATTAATTAAGGCAGCCGATATCAAAATTGCTATCAACGACAATACCTAAATAGTATACAATGAATAACAGATGTCAAAGGATAAAATCCTGACGTAAAAATACCTTCAAGGACCCGAATGACCTGACTTTTACAAATGAAACTCTGTCGATGATGCAAATGATATTTTCTGAAGTGAAAGTAACCTTTTTGGCATTGTGTGGGATGTACTGGAATGGACTAAGAGATAGTTTGGTACGGTAACAAGCTTTTGCTCAATAGCGGCAAACACCAAATCATTTATTTTAGGGCATGTCAGTCGCAGGATTAGCATCCAGGGTTCTATGTTTTCCAACATTTAATGTGGAATGAGCACTTTGAGCGTGTCTCTAAACTAAACTCAGCTTGCTACTTAGTAAGAATCCTTAAGGGGGTTGCGGCATCATGCCGCCGACATGTCCGTCAAGCGGAAAGTATTCAGACAATAGTCAACCTCCCGCAAATCCTTCCAGTAATAAAATCCCTAAGAATTACTTGCAACTGAACGTATTGCTCAGAGTTTATTATGCGAACTTCTACTCCATTATGCGGTATGGTGTCAGGTTCTGGGTAGTGGTTCAGGGGCTGATCTACAAAAAAAGGTGGTCAGAGTTCTGCTTGGATTCAAAGCACTAAAGTCTTTTAGGGGCAAATTCAAGTCATTAGACATCCTAACTTTTCCAGGTGTATACATTTTTGAATGCATGATGTTCCTCATTTAAAACTTTGGCTAACAACGTCATATTATACAGACCTACATAAATGAAAAATATAAAATATATAAATAAATTATTTCTTTAGAAAGAGAACAATCAAAATCTGGCTTTCATATATCTAAATAAAAATCAATGTAACATACTTGTCTTAAAGAAAATTAACTAAATAGTAGTTTGGACTCTGAGGACTGGAAACTGATGGTCTGGTTGGTTCGGTGTAACTACAAACCCATGAAATGAAGACATTATAGGATTATCGTAATGAAATTGATAAAGGGAATAGTTGTCGAGAAGTAATATTTACAGTTTACAAACATATACAGGGTGTCTGGAAAAGGTCTTTACAAGAACCTACCACATATTCTTTAGACCAAGATTAGCCGATTTAAGTGAACTTACCTTAGTACAAAGTTGCTTAGTTTGGGCGCTAGACGGCGCTGAAGTGACAATTTTTAATTCGTCTTTCTGGATTAATTCAAAAACTGCTCATACTATTTTGCCGAAATTTGGTACGTTGGCATAGCTTTATGGGGCAAAAAAATGCATGTCACAATTCTGATTAATATCAGTCCATGGGCGTAGAACCTGGGTTTTTTAATAATTGCTTGTTTCAGATTTATATGCCAATGGAACAAGAGGGTTTGGGCACAAAATTCAGATGAACCAACTCATTTGCTACAAAAAAGGTACTCTTGATAAGACTCGATTTCTCTGACGGTTTTCGAGAAATTTGCATTTTATTATTTAATACGTAGTAGCTTTTACCACGTAGTACTTGGGGTTTATAGAATGATATTGGTATCTGGGTATTGCCAAGAAAACGGTCAAAAATGTGTCAGACGTTTGCTGCTGTTGAAAGACGCCTGCGGGAAAACGGACAATTTACTCCTAAAGCCATTGATAATGGAAGACAGCGTTTTATAAGGGTTCGCGAAGTCGAGGAAGACATTTTAGAACGTATTGCAGAAGATCCGGAAATAAGCATCAGGAGGTTAGGTAGGGAAATAGGGGTGTCCAAAGATATTGTTCATGAAGTACTTCAAGAATAGTTGCTATATCCATACCATAAGATGCCAGTTCAAGATCTTTTACCTAATGATCCTGAAATGCGCGATTACAAATTTTCATAATGAACATGTTTATTCGGATGAAAAACCACATGCTATCAAGGTAGAACATTTTTAAAATGAGTTTAGAATTAATGTGTGGGCTGGAATAATTGGTAATCACATTGTTGGTCCTGTCATTATTCCACAAAGATTAACCGGGGAAATTTATTTGCAACATCTACAAAATACGCTGCCAGATTTGCTAGAAGATTTACCTTTACAACTTCGGAGAGATATGTGGTTTATGCACGATGGAGCTAAATGGATTGGTAGAGTTAATGCCCCTGTAAATTGGCCACCACGATCTCCGGACTTAGATCCATTGGATTATTTCTTATGGGGGCATCTTAAAACAGTGGTTTACAGGACAACTCCAGATGACGCAGAACAACTATGGCAACGTATTCAAGATGCAATAAATACTCTTAAGGGCGGCGAGTTCTGCAAAGAGTGTGTTTTAATTTTCTTCGACGTATAAATCTTTGAATTCATGTAAATGGTGGACATTTTGAGCAATTTTTATGATATTTCTATTTATTTCTGTTCTCTCTGCCTATGAACAAGCCGACTAAAAACGATGCGCATTTCAGGATCATTAGGAAAAAGATCTTGAACTGGCATCTTATGGTATGGATATAGCAACTATTCTTGAAGTACTTCATGAACAATATCTTTGGACACCCCTATTTCCTTACCTAACCTCCTGATGCTTATTTCCGGATCTTCATGGACTGATATTAATCAAAATTGTGACATGGGTTTTTTTGCCCCATAAAGCTATGCCAACGTACCAAATTTCGGCAAAATAGTATGAGCAGTTTTTGAATTAATCCAGAAAGACGAATTAAAAATTGTCACTTCAGCGCCGTCTAGCGCCCAAACTAAGCAACTTTGTACTAAGGTAAGTTCACTTAAATCGGCTAATCTTGGTCTGAAGAATATGTGGTAGGTTTTTGTAAAGACCTTTTACAGACACCCTGTATAATGCAATCGGGAGGCACAAATTCAGTAGATACCTATTTTACGTCTCCGAGCTACATAAATTAGCATTGTATTTAAATTGTCACTATCCTGTGTTACGTTAAGAAATATAGCAAAATGTATTATTTATTATTTAAAATAAACTCTTAAATTAAAACGGTGAAATAAAAATTGAACAGGAAAAATAAAGGTTTAGAAATTTTGTGTACTTTTGGAGGTCACTGACCAATTTTGAGCGATTTCTTTCGATATAATAGTGATATTTAAGCTGACTGAGCCAATAATCAAAAAATAATTGAAATGACATACCTGCGACAAAAAAGGTCCCATTTTTTGCAGAAAATTGGAAAAGAATCATTAAAATCACAAAAAAGAAACGTCAGCCTCAGCTATCATTCTATACAAAAATAAATCGGAAAGCGGATGGTATTGTGAGGTATAAAATTCACGGGTTGTTGGGTGATCTCTTTCTCTAATGCGCTTTAGAAAGAGACAAAGAGGTCAGCTTGTTAACGAAAATGTTCGTTTACGGTTAGACTTATGTATGTCTGAACCTCGTCTATAATAGTAGGGAAAACTTGTAAACGAACTAAGCAATCCATTTCTGATACATCACTGCCTATTTTGAACATACTATGATATTTCTGGTTTGGCTCCGTCACCCCAATTAAATGGTTTTGGTCCGATGAGAAGTGTCTACAAATCTTCTAGTATTTTTAATTGCCTTGTTGGGCATCATGCTCTGGTAGCCAATTTAGTATCGTATTGCCTTTCTAAGCTCGTTCCAGGTGATAACCAATACCAATACATCAAAAGCAAACAATTACCCAGATTTTTAAATTTGTAGGTAGGTAAAGTTTTTATTGCATGACATAGTCAATTTTGTAGAGCTTATCTTAACGGGTGACCCAGAATCATAAAAAAGTAATTCAAAAACGTAGCGAAACAGACTGGCTGTAGCGGTACAGTTTATGTAAATAATGCAGATGAGATTTTTCTCCCAGTCGCTCATAAAGTGCGGCCTTATCCGTTTTCGCGCACTTAGCAACATTTCCTTATTAAATACCGCCAACTAATAAGATCTGTAAGGGAGAATTGCCCCATATTTCTCCAGATAATGGCTTGTGTCTTCTTCTTAGACTTCTCGTTGCCACTTTCAGACAAATATTCGCTCTGAAAAACGAAATATTCGAAGACGGGGTAGAACGTGTCGGTTTAATAAGTTTCATTTATGATTATTTCTTGTTTAACTTTGGTTCTTACATTAAAACTGCAGATATTGCAAAGCGCATCGTTATGTAAAACAGTTCTGAAAAATTACATTGTTAGACTTTATGTAAATTACTTTGCTTATAACCATATTATATCGGGTCACAATAAAACTGGAGTACCTACACCGGTACACATCGCCATCTTTCGATATTACGTATAATTCACTAACAACAAACTAACAAAACTATATAAAATAAACAGAAATCAAAGAAAAATTATAAATCAGTTCCGAACTCGCCTTTAAAGTATCGTAGTTTACATTATACCTTTAATCTTTTAACTGCCATAAACCCTAGCATCCCTAAATGCTATACCATTTAGTACGTGTCATTTGAAGTCGGTATAAATACCTAATAATATATAAATAGCAGAATGAATTTTACTAATTTTAGTTCCAATTGGATTTCCGACTAGTAAATTTTGTTATATTAGTGTTTGGTTTACCGGCGCACGAAATATTTTGTTGTATTGGTGTTAGAATGTTGTGTCCATGGGCCTGTACTGAGAGTGACACATCTTCTGACAGTACAAAAGCAGAAATCCAAAAATTTTATGATAAATGGTAATACACAGGGTATTTCAGAAAAACGGTACCTAACGTAAGAAGGTGATTCCTTATAATTAAAGGGCGGAATATATGCAAAGTGCATAATATACAGGGTGAGATTTTTAAAGTGTTACAAGGCAATATCTCGCAAACGGTTTAAAATATTTTCTTGAAGTTTTAACGTGGCAAGAGTAAGATGGGGGGGGGGGACATATTTAAACATATTTTTATCATATAAATAAATAAACAGGCCTTTATTTAATTAAAAAAAACTAGATACAAAACAAAATAATATATCTTGGAGGCGAGGTCTAGCATAGCTATTCTACCTAACCACCCTTTAAGACCAATAAACTGTAAACACTACTGTAATATAAATAAATATACTCTAAAATTATACCTAATCATACAAGAATAGAAATGACAGATAACTAGTGGAGCACAATAATACGAGTAGATAATTATTGGACACGTTTTAAGAGTTATAAATATTATTTATGAAGTGAGCTTCTTCCATTGGTTACATACTTTTTTAGCTTTCTTCGTACCCCGTCAACAGATACGCAAGACTTGATATCGATGGGCAGTGAGTTAAACGTTTTGACTGCATTGTACGTGAAAGATCGTTGGAATAATGCAGTTTTATGCTTTGGAGTGGAATAAAGACCGCGATGGCGCGTAGCTCTTTCATGAACGTCACTCCCCTTAATCAATTTATCATACAGATATTTGGGTATCTGATCCTTAGATATTTTGAAGACCAATAGTGCTAAGTGAATAAAGAATCTTTCCTGAAGGTACAACCAAGTAGAGTTCAGAAAAGCGGGTGTAATGTGATCAAACTTACGCAGCCCAAGACTGTATCTAAGACAAGAGTTTTGCACCCCTTGCAAGCTATTTCTATCTTTGACGGTCAGGGCTGGCCAGTACAAGACGTCACCATATGCCAAATGAGAAAGAACAAGAGAATCAGTCAGCCTCAGTTTAGCATTAACACTTAAAATATCTTTGTACCTATACAAGAGTTTAAGCTTAGCGTAAGATTTTTGTATTAAAAAGATAGTGTGCTGACTGAAGCGTAGATTTGAATCCAACATGATACCCAGGTTTTTGCAGTACTCTGAGGGTGCTAAACGTAAACCGTTGAGTTCAATATTTAGATTATTGTTAATGGCAATGCTTTCCCTATTTCTTCCAAAAATAAGCATTTTCGTTTTATTGTTGTTAAGTATTAGTCCATGTGCTTCAGAAATTTGACTTATACCACTTAGATCTGTATTAATTTGTTGACATGCCAATACAATATCATTAGAAGAAAAAGAGAAATAGATTTGCATGTCATCTGCATATTGGTGCGAAAGACAGTGTCTAAGATAATGCGAAAAATCCGCAGTGTAAAGAGAAAATAGAAGAGGTCCCAAGACGCTTCCTTGAGGAACGCCCTTATTAGTAGCTAAAAATTTAGACGGGATTTCCGCTCCTGACACCACTCTTTGTTCCCTACCGGTCAGATAGCTATCCATAAGGTTAATCGCACTCTGACTAAGACCATAATATTTTAATTTTTGCAGCAAAATTGAATGTTTTAAAACATCAAACGCCTTACTATAATCTAACAATATAAGACACGAAACTTTATTTTCATCAATCGCTCTAAATAAGTCATCCGAGACTTGAAGTAAGGCGGTAGTGGTACTGTGAGAGGCGCGAAATCCGGACTGTGTGACTGGTAAGATTTTGCATTGAGTCACATGTGAGTTGATTTGTTCATATATTACCCTTTCCAATATTTTGGACAATGTACAAAGTATGCTTATAGGACGAAAATGCGATATATCCGATGGAGTGCTTACCTTTGGAATTGGGATAACATTGGCTTTTTTCCAAATGTCTGGAAATATATTTTTTGTTAAACACTGATTTATAATATAAGTTATGTGTGGTGTAAGATGGGGCGTAATCAGAGATAATATTTTCAAATCTATGCCATCCACACCTTTAGCGTTTGATTTAATTGAGGTGATAATTTCAGAAATTTTGTTGTCACTGACTGGACTAAAATTTAGCTCATTTTGAACATTGTGGTGAATTTTATTAGTGTACAACTCATTAATTAAATTGTGATTGGAATTATAAGGGGTAGGCGCGTTATTAGCAAAAAAATTATTGAGTGTCTCAGTGTCACCGATAGCACCAGTTGAACCTTGAAATGCAGAACAGAGATTTAAATATCTGATCTGATGTATGCCAAAAACCTTTAGGGTCAGTTCTAAATTTGAAATTTAAAAATGCTTTTTTCTTGTTTCTGACAGACATTTTAACCAAATTTCTAATTTGCTTGTTATAATCTTTAGCAGCTTCAGTTTTAGTTCGTTTATATCTTGTAAGAGCATTCTTTCTCAGTTTTATCATGTATCTTAAGTTATCCGTCATCCACGGTGCCGGAGATTTCGTACACTTAGCCACCCTGACAGGGGCATGAATGTCAAGCAAGAAATGGACATTGCGACTGAATAAATCTAACATAAGATTGACATTCTCCATATCAAAAATGCTATTCCAGTTAAGGCTATAAAGATCATCAATGAAAATATTATAATTAAAGTCAGAATAATCACGGTATGTCCGAAACTTAATTGTGGGTTTTTCTTTTTTCACTACAAAGTAGCTAGTTACAAAACAGTGGTCTGATATATCAGACATATCAATAACATCCGTTTTGGAGAGCACGTTGGGCGACGAAGCAAGTATGATATCTAATAATGTATTGGAGTTGTTGGTAACACGGGTGGGCTTAGATACTGTTTGGCAGAGACCATATTTAAGTATTAAATTACTAAAAAGAACGCAAGCATTTGAATTTTCAGTCATAAAATCGACATTAAAATCACCTCCAAGCAACACATGATCGAACTGAGGAATAAAATGAGATAACATTGTTTCAAGTTCATCCAAACATGAATTCAGATTGGCATTGGGCGGTCTATATAATGATCCCATACAGATATTCTTACCATTCATTTTTATACTTATCCAAATTGATTCCAAAGTACTCGCGCCGACGCCTTCCCGGAAATTCAGCAACTGTATTTTAAATGAATTTTTAACGTAAAAGGCGACGCCTCCCCCTCTGCCATCTCGATCTTTTCGAATAAACTGATAGCCCGGAATATTTAGAGCATAATCTGCAATATTCGGATTTTACCAAGTTTCTGAAAGTCCAACCACATCAGTCTGCTCACTGTCTAAGAAATCTGAAAACAAGTCAAAGCTCGGATGCAAAGATCTAATGTTAAAATGGGAGAAGCTCAGCAATTTGTTATCTGTCATACTAGCAATGTATATAATTGGCATGTAAACAAGTACTCCGTTTTTAATAAATATACTATTATCGCGAAATATTGCGTCTAATTAATTACGTTGGGATAATTGGAAATAAAA